>OZ024881.1:29474516-31874516 GCA_964017185.1 Rugalucina vietnamica | reverse complement strand
ATAGAAATCCACTCCTTACACGATTCCCCCACCCCGGGGCTATGACAAGTATGGCTGTGTTAGAACAGGAACGATTGAAGGAGGAATTATTGCTTCGGGATGAGCGCGCAAAGCGGGAATATCTAGATGGACTTCCATTGTTTGAAAGGGAGCGATTATTTTATGAAAACAGTAAAATACCGACTTTAAGGCCCCCTGAAAGTTTAGTAGGGATTGGCCCCCATTTTCCAAGAACAATAAGCCCGGGGTTTGGTCATCCATCGATGATAAAGCGTAGTTCTCCGGCAGTGATTCCTGGGGCTCCTCCCCCTTTAATACACACGGTGAATGCTCCCCATAACAGGGGACTTAATCCTGCAATGATGAATAAAAATAAAGGAGTTAGCCCCATTGACTCAGTGGGTGAGAGCAAATGTGACAGTAACTCAAATTCAACAGACCCAGATGCTCATTCACGGTGATGAGAAAAATAAATGAGCCATGGCACAAGAAAACCAACATTGTGGTTTCCAACCAGGTCAGACACAAACCGGGCTGTACAGCCTCAGAAGTCAGCTAGAGGCTGGAAATTTCGGATTTAGAAAGTAGAAGAATTGTACTATTCCTGTAGTGAAAGCAAAGGCGCTGATCTGTGTCTTTGTTTTCGCAAATGCAAAATGTTGGTTTTCTCATGATTTGGCTCAAAGTGTTTATACAAAATAGCTGAGGAAAACCCTTACATGAGCTGACGTATGATTCAGGGTCCGGGGTCGGGTTCAAGTTTTGTACAATGGAGGAACAGAAAATAAGAATATTTTGTGATAATGGAGGAAAAATTGGCAGTATTGAGTCATTTGAAACAATGAAATGGCGCTTCTGTGGCTATATGGATACTGGGTTATAATTCTGGATTATCACAGGTGTGTGACCTACTTTCCTCAAACACAATGGGGCAAAAGTTGGGGCAACATGTTCTAAATGATAATTGAGTGATATAGCAAAAACAGATTGAAGAATTCTTCAAAGGAATACAGTGAAGGCAGTGCTATGAGATACAGGGTATATACATGTACAACCAGAACAATCAGTGCTATATTTAATCAGAAGCATAAATGTAAACTGGTCAAACTAAGTTAAGCCCCAGCTATGTTTACTTATTGTATATTGTAAAATCTGTCCACTTTTTGGGAGTCTTTACTTTATAATCGGACATTTTAACAAGTAAACATTAGCCATATATAGCTATTAACCAATTTAATTGAAAGTCTTCAGACTTGTAAAAGACGTAGTTTTCTTGTCCGGTGTTTGTAAAGCACAAGTTTTATTTAGTACTTGCTCTGAATCATCCCCTATTACCCCTATAGTCAGTGTCGGGGAAACAAAGTTTGTGTATGCTATTGTTTGTGTATACGTCATACGACAGTGCGCGCGTTCACACTGTACTTAATTTCGGAAATCGCGCGTTGCTATTTTCATATTTAAGAAAAATGTTTTATACATATCCTATTATTTGAAATATTTCACAAATAATTTACGCGAACGGTACCACAAATTTTCCGAACTTTGGTTTAGTTTGAACTGTTAAAATTCTCTGACGTCACCGTTATGTGTGCAAATGGTAGCTTACACGGAGTTTGTTTCCCGACAGTCTAGTAAAATTTGCAAAATTCTGGTTTAGCAAATACAGGTCCTTTCACTAGAGTTTGCCGTTTGAGCATTTAGGTCAATCAAGTTTGTGTGTAAATCAGGTGTTTTTTTTTTCTATTTAAGAACTGAAACATTGTCCCAGGTGTTCTTAAAAATCTATTCAGCATTTTTATCTTTAGGTAATGATGTCACCTCTTCTGATAAAAACATTGTAATGGTTTGATTAAAGCACATTTTTATTTCAAAATTCTTTGCATATTAAGAACACACACTTGAAATAGGATAGAGACAAAAGCAGAATTTTATCAATTTTAGCAGTTACCTATTGGCATGGCAAAAATTCTACATAGTAAGTTAAGAATTTCACTTGACGGTCATTTAGTTTGAAACTGTCACTCAAATCAGCAGATCAAGCAATCCAGATGTCTTTGTGGACAATTTGAAAAGAAACTCAGATGTTTAGAACACATAGTCTTCAAATGCTCAAACAGCAACCTCAAGTGAAAGGGGGTGTAATTAAAATACAATCAATATTTTAGAATTGAGAATTTTTGGGATGACATCTTTTACCTGAGTTTAGTTAGAGCTTTCAATTGCTTTAGATATTTCTGAATTAAATTTAAACTTGAACAATCTAACATTATACGTATTATGCCTATAGTGTAAAACTGATTATGGGGCTTCACTTATTTTGACCAGGCCTGAGGTTATACAACTTTTTTGATGCTCAGTTGAGCATGAAATTTAAACTGCTCAACATTACTGAAATAACCAAATTTGGTTGAAATTTCCAGTTAAGATTGCCAAAGCCTGTAATTTATCCTGCTCATTAATGTTAAAATGTTGGCATTTTAACATTTATGAGCAGGATAAATTTGAGACTCATCTGAGCTGAGCTTGAAAAAAAGTTCTATAACCTCAGGGCCAGGTTATTTGCTTTTGAACAAGGCTGATTGTTTTAGAATTTAATTTTCAAGGAAGAAATACATTTTTGTAAAGTGGGTATCATTTTCATACATCAGATTTTCTATGTTTGCCATTTAAATATATTGGGATACATTGTCATTTTATTATTGTGTACTCTTGAGATTTTTGCTCTTAGAGCTTTTGTATAATAGGGAAAGTAAATATTCATTGAGTATGACTATAGAGGCAGCTTGATTGAAAATGGGTAGGGATAGTATCCCTTCATATCAAAGCAATCTAAACTTACAGAAAGAGAACTGTTTGGGCGAATATGGTTAAAAAAACTGTATGGGCAAATATGATTAAAAAAAAAACATTTAGAAGTATTGATCAGAAAATGTACATGTCTTGTGATGTTGAGAAGAAATCTGTTCCATTTATTTCAAGTTATAATGTGGGTTCATTTAGGGAAATAGGGTGACTGCCCTAAAAAGATTTAGGGCATATATTTTCATTTAGGGCATCACAAAGACTGAGAAAACGGCGTCTTTTCAGTTTCTAACCAGGTCAGACACAAACCAGACTGGAAAGCTATTCCAAAGAGGACAATTAGATCAGCTGGGGCCAGTTGTTCAAAACTTTGTTAGCTTAACGTCACCGTTAAGGCCTCAACTTGTTAAGTAAATACCGACTACATAAGCAAATACACTGTTATTTTTGGTTGATAAAATGTGAGAATGCAAAGGATTCTCACATTTTATCAACAAAAAATAACAGTACATTTGTAATATTCATGTTTGAAATTTTGATGAATCGTTAACTAACGATATCGTTAATTTTGAACAACTGGGCCCTGATCTAGCCCCTATCTTAAACAATTTTCATTCTCAACTCAGCTGAGCATCAAGTTTATCTTTCTCATAAATATAAAAATGTCAAAAATTCAGTTTTGCTCATTTGAGTTGAGCACGGAAGTGTGAACAAGAGGGGTTTTGAGCCTGAAATTTCTGGTGTAGTAAGAGGCAGAATGTTTCTATGTACATAACTGAAAACAAGGGCAGATCAGTCTTAATGTTTGCGCATGCAGAAAAAAGGGTTTTACTCGTGCTTGTAATATAAAAGCAGTGCTATAGACAAATTATGTCATTTATACATAGTTATAATCATTTATTGCTGTATAGTTCAAAAGGTGTGATATTTATATTTTTCTCGGTCTCAGTATTGTTTGGTGTAAGAATACTTAATATATAGATCAGTGGGACTATCGTTAAAATTAGAAGTTCATTAACTCTTTCTCTTCCATTCTGCCTCAGGTTCTCATCTGTTAGAAATGGATTTAAATTGAACCACCGCATTAAGAAAAATTGGATTTAAATTGAACCGCCGCTTCAAAAAAATAATCTGCATAGGCAGAAAAAATAGCCGCAGATCGGCTGTGCAGTAACTGCTCAGCTGATCAGCACCTTTGTTTTCACCTCATAGATAGTACAATGTCTCTTCTTTCCAAATCTGAAATTTCAAGCCTCTAGTCTGTTTCTGAGGCTGCACATGCTGGTTTGTGTCGGACATGGTTCGAAACCCAGATTGTAGGTCTTCTCATGTGAAGGCTTAATTTGTTGAATTTTTAGAGTGCAAATTGAGGATCTTCTGTGTCGTTTTGCCATTTGACTCATTTGCCAAGTAAAATATGTACCCAGTTAGCTTAATGTTTGTTGTAAAAAAAAACAACAACAAAATATTGTATGAGCCGCCTCGTGGGAAAACCAACAATGTGGTTTCTGAACAGGTCCTACACAAATCAGGCTGTACAGTCATAGAAGAAGGCTGGAAGCTTGAAATTTCGGATTTAAGAAGAAGAGGAAGTGCACTATCCGTGTAGCGAAAACAAAGGCGCTGATCAGCTTCGCGGTTACCGCGAAGCTGATCTGCGTCTTTGTTTTCGCATATGCAAATTGTTGGTTTTCCCATGAGGCGGCTCGTATGTCAATGAAAGAACATCCCCTTTTCAGACATGGAAAAACATGAGAAATGTTAAACCAAAGATGCAGCAAAATTTTAATGACAGTCCCACTTTAGTTCTCTTAAGAAAGAAAATTACAAGTTTTCTTAAGAAAAGAAAACTACAAGTTGTACAATGCATGTTCATTAGAATTGAGCCGCATCGTGAGAAAACCGGATTTTTGCCTATGCGAAAACAAAGGCGCAGATCAGCTTCGCGGTAACCGCGAAGCTGATCAGCGCCTTTGTTTTCGCTACACGGATAGTACAATTCCTCTTCTACTTAAATCCGAAATTTCAAGCTTCTAGCTCTTTTCTGAGCTTGTACAGGCCGGTTTGTGTCGGACCTGGTCGGAAACCCCGAAGACCGGTTTTCTCGCGTCGCGGCTCAGATAGTGTTTGTGTCAATAATTTTAAATTGATGAAATCGGCTACTACATATACACGTAATACATGTATTATTAATTAATTTAGTATTCTTTTTTGGTAAATTGTTGTTTGCCCTATATATACTGAGCTCCTAGAGCATTCTTTGTCATGTGTGGGCTTTCTTTTCGTTTTAATGGACTGAGGTTGAAAGAACAGTCCTTTTTTTTTTTAGGTATTTATCAATCTCTCATATAATTTTCTATTTTTGTTAATTGTAGTTTTTTCTGGAAATCTGGAATTAAAAATTTCTTCCATGTTCTATAAAAAAAATGATTGGATTTTTTCTGACAGTATCTTGTATTGAATTAAAAATTTATGATGCGGAAAATGCCTCTATAGCAAAACCATGACATACATTGTACTTTGTACCTTCAAACTACACTTTGCCGTAACTGTAAATGAGCCGCTGCATGGGAAATTCAACAATCTGCACAGGCGAAAACAAAGGCGCAGATCAGCTTCGCAGTACAATTCCTTTACTTTCTAAATAAAAAATTTCAAGCTTCTAGCCATCTTCTGCGACTGCACAGAAGGGTTTGTGTCGGACCTGGTTGGAACCCAAATTGTTGGTTTTCTCATGCACAAGCTCAAATTATAGTATGGTTGCTCAGAAATGCTCATTTAGTGCTCCCCTTGTTGTTAGACTAAAAACCTGGGCCCAGTTGTTCAAAACTAACGACGTCGTTAGTTAACGTTTCGTTAAAATTTCAAACATGAATATTACAAATACACTGTTATTTTTTGTTGAAAAAATGTGAGAATCCTTTGCACTGCAAAGGATTCTCACATTTTTTCAACAAAAAATAACAGTGTAATTGTTACTTTAGCTGATGTTTGCTTAACAAATTTATGTCTTAATGATATCGTTAAACTAACGATGCTTTGAACAACTGGGTCCTGGGGCCAGTTGTTCAAAACTTCGTTAGCTAAATGTCAGTCATTGTTAAGACCTCAACTCGTTAAGTTAATGCCCACTACATAAGCAAATACACTATTATTTTTTGTGGCTAAAATGTGAGCATTGCAAAGGATTCTCACATTTTATCAACAAAAAATAACAGTGTATTTGTAATATTGCCATTTGAAACTTTAACGAATGGTTAACTAACGCCATTGTTAATTTTGAACAAATGGCCCCTCTTTGTTAATATTTATTCCTCCATGATATATTTAACTATTTAATACAATGTCATTATTGATATTATTGGATTGACTTTGTTTGGACTGCAAGTCCCTAAATTTTTAGGTATCATCAATTTCCTTAGTTGTCAGACAGATTGCCTGATCAAGATGTTGGTTTTATAAAAAATTACTTTGGTGGGTGGGGGTGGGGGTTAGCGCAGTGGCCTGCTGGTAGAGCATTGGGCACCAGATCAACAGGTCCTGGGTTCTATCCCCACTCAGGGTGCTGTGTTGTGACCCTGAGCAAATCATATTTACTCCCCAGGATACTGGTTAATACCCAGGAAGCAGTGGCTCTGTCCTGACATGACTGGAAAAATGTTGGCTGGGATGATAAACCTCAATAACAATCAAATGAGCCACCACATGGGAAAACCAACAATCTGCATAGGCGAAAACAAAGGCGCAGATCAGCTTCGCAGTAACTGCGAAGCTGATCAGCGCCTTTGTTTTCGCTACTCGGATAGTACAATTCCTCTTCTACTTAAATCCGAAATTTCAAGCTTCTAGCTCGTTTCTGTGCTTGTACAGGTCGGTTTGTGTCGGACCTGTTCGGAAACCACATTGTTGGTTTTCCCACGAGGCGGCTCAAATGTCTGAAAAATAAGGAAGTTCTTGGCATCTTGGATACACTGCTTAAATGCGAATGCTTTTTGCATGTTTTGATTACATTTTTATAAGCATTACTTGTTTTCCACACTTATTTGCATGTTAAACATGAGCATGTTGTAAATGGGGTCTTGAATGTAATTTATAATTTTGGTTTTCAAAATGTTTTAAGACTGGCACAAAAATGCATAAGGAATGTTGAATAGTTTATGAATATCCCAATCAGACAGCTAAAATACCAGCAGTTTTTTTGTGGATCTGTGCAGTTTGCACAGACAAAATGTGAAGAATATTTAATAGAGTATTTAAAAATATTGTTTGAATGGTTATAGACTGAATGCTAGGCTTTATAATATCAAATATAGCTTGATGTTTTGAATAATGTTGTCTTAAGTTTTTTTTTTTTTTTTTTTTTTTTTTTTTTTTTTTTGTTGTCTTAAGTTTAGCTTAGCATTATGTTAAATAAGAAATTTGAGAAAAAAAAATGTTTTCCAGTAGCTGTATGCACGTTGATGAATTCATATTTGTTTTGCTTTTTCATGCTTTATATGGGTATATCAAATGTATGGCATGACACACTATCGTCAAATTTCCGGAAAAACTTGCTAAAAATGCTGTATTTTGGGCTCAGTTAAGATGAAATTTTGTGCTGTCCAATCGCATCACAATTCCTGCCAAAACTGTAGCATCTGGAAAACATGTCTGTGTAATGTATACACCCTTGAACCCCACTTTTATATAGAAAAACTGGGGGTTTGCAGGGGTATACATATTTTTCTTATTTTTGCTCCAAAACATAGATTGTGGGTACTCGTTAGAACCGCCTCGAGGAGGCAGTTCTAACGTGTACCCACAATCTGTGTTTTGAGCAAAAATAAGAAAAATATCAAAATTTTTCTGTTGAAAATGTTCAATTTTTAAAGCTCAAAAAATCTCGTAATGATTAATCAATTTTAAATGGTTGACACAAGCCTATTTGTCTCTATTAGAATGAATATATTGGTTTTACTGTAAAGTAAATAAATGTTGGTCATATTTAAGTTACTATGTGGTTTTCTATTAGAAACAAAACAGTTGTTCATATCTTCAATGTGTTTCTATTGAAACAAAAAACATTGCACTCTTTGAATAAAATGTTAAAAACATCATTTTTGACTTCGTCTTTATTCAGTGCCTTGTGGCCTACAAATCAGAATTGAGAGGTCGTATAAACAACCGTACAGAGGTCGTATAAACAACCGTACATGAAGCACAAAGCACGAGTAAGCTCAACCGTGTCAAAATCGTATATGAATCGTATGGAAAATCGTATGGAATCTTGTGAAACCGTTCTCAAGTCATACATCCTACACATTCAACGCCCGGATTAACACTCGAATGTCACACGATCACCGTACGATTCACACGAGTGGACACACGGTTTTATACGATCACCAAACGACAAGTACGGTTTCATACGATTGCCATACGATCAATACGGTTCAAGTACGAATTGTACATGGTCAAGTACGACCAGACACGGTCTCTACGTCTGTACAAAGCTCGTGTATGGTCATACAAGCCTGGAGCACAACAGACAACACTACCCGCTGCCACATTGAAAGAAATCCCATAAAGTTCGAAAATTTATGAAGCCAAGCCATCAAAACGAGTCAATTTATATCAAACCATACACGAATGTGTGATAATTTGAGCATAGCTCGAACAAAAGTCGATGGGACTGTATATAAACCCTGTAAATGTCCAGTAAATCGTGTAAACGTCGTGTTTAATCGTACTAGGCCGTAACAGACCGAACTAGACCGTACTTGGAACTGTAAAACAATCGTATGAAAATCGTTTGCAAATCGTGTTCAAACCGTGACAAACATTGCTTGATCGAGTATATCCATGCTTTGTTCGTACTCACTCTTGCTACATTCGAGTCTAAATCGTACCAACTCATCCTCAGGCACGGTTGGAGCTCAATACTTGACCAGTCAATCCGTGTATAACCGAGTAAACCGTATTGGAACCGTGTGCCCAACTGTGTTCTGTGTGAGACGGCCTTAAGGATGGTATGCTTCTATCTTAGCAAAAGGTTCTGATCAGTGCTTAAACAGTTTTAAGCAAATGCATCGAGTTTTGTAAGCTCTACAAACATGCAGAAATGCATTACGCAACTTTGACGTCATTTTTCACGACAATGACGTCAGTAGGGTTCATATGGTGAATTGGTCATAACTCACAAAATAAATGAAATAATCTGGTCAAATAAAGAGTAACAGACTCTAGAAACATCATATACTCATCAAAAGAAGTTTTGCACCAGTTAATATTTTTCTCGTTTTAAAATAATGTCTAGTATAGATACTTTTCAAATAAACTTTTAAAACTTAATGCCATCTTAAAGGGCTGGATTTCCTAAATGACAAATCAATATTTCTTCTTAAAAAGTTTAAATAAAAATGTGCAAAAATGCATGTTTTAGAAAACACCAAAATTTGGGATGCAGCAAAAAGCCCACATCTTTATTTCTGGGCTTCCAAACCCGAATTCGTTTCACATCCTCATTCGGGATACTGAAAGCAATCGTTTAAAGCAAAAAACTAAAAATTGATTTTTTTTTACAAAAACACTATTTTTGACCAAAAATAACGATTTTTGAGATTTTGTTTAAATTCTCAGATAAAGCTTAGTAACTCATCTCTCCAATAAAATGAGTTGTTTTTCTTTCAAACACAGCATGCAGCACCCATTAATGTTTAACGGTAGGTACTGGTTTTCAACCCATCCAAATTCAGAATTTTTAAAAAGCTGCATGTCAGAAAAGTACTCATGCAACATCTTTGACATGAGATTGCCTTTAATAGAAAGAAAACAGGCGGCAATTTTTGGTGTCAAAACATCTCACAGTGATCAAAAGTTGAAATGAATTTCGATTTTACTCATTTTTTCCAATAATTATCATTTTTACTCAAAAATTGCAATTTTGTCAAAAAATGAATTTTTACTAAACTTTTGAGATTTTTTAAATTGTTTTTAGGCTTAATCATTAGCTTTGGAGCTCTTGTGTGTAAATTTGGAAACAAAAATGTGTTCTTGATGCTGTGGCATTTTTTGTGGAATTTTTTCGATTTTCCAATTTTCAGCATTTACAGAAAACTGGAATTTTCAATTTTTCCTAAAATCGTTTCCGCAACAATTTTTGGTCTTGTCACACACATCATCAAACTCTTTCAGACTGTGCAAATTCAAAAAGCTAACTTTAAAATTTGTTAGTTAAAATGTCACTTAAAAATATGAAAAAATCTAAATGGTGCAAAACTTCTTTTGATGAGTATACATTCAGCGTAACTTAGTTTTTCTTATACTCAAATTATTGTCCGAAGGTACATTTTCTCACGTTGTGGCCCATATGAAAATTAAGAGGACCCCTATTTTTTCTTTCAGGTAAATTCAAGGGGCTAGGGGCCCATTCTGTGAGAGTTATTTCCCTTTTTAATTCTTGATAATGTGAATAGATAGTGGCTACCTTGTATGCGCAACTCCTCCTACAGTTTTATTCCGATTCTCTTGAAACTTTACAGATGTTGTGACCATGCTTTGAAGATATGCATGTGGTTTGGATATAATCCTCAGATTAATTTTTGTCCCTTTTTTTTTACAATTTGAACTTAGTCATTTTTTGGACATTTTAATTTTACATCTTGAAAGTGACTTACCAGTTGGGGGCATAGTGTTTCATAAACACATTTTCTAGTTCCGATTCTCTTGAAACTTTACATATATGGGCCACAACATGAGAAAATGTACTTTCGGACAATTTTTTGAGTATTAGAAAAACAAAGTTACTTTGAATGTATGATGTTTTTAGAGTTTGTTAGTCTTTATTTGACCAGATTATTTCATTTATTTTGTGAGTTATGACCAATTTACTGTATGAACTCTACAGACGCTATTGTTCAGAAAAATGACATCAAAGTTGCGTAATGTATTTCTGCACGTTAGTATAGCTCACAAAACTCGATGCATTTGCTTAAAACTGTTTAAACACTGATCAGAACATATTGTTAAGATAGAAGCATACCATCCTTACAAGCAATCTGTCGTAATTATTTTGTCTATTTTATGATGATGCGGTTGCTATGGTTACCGTTTAAAGATATATATAGCTAAATTGTGTGTATCATGGGCTAAAACAAGGGCAGATAACTCTAAATATTGAAACTAAATATGATTTAAAACTCATTCATTTGGCAGCCCAATGTTCAAAGATTACAAATGTATAGTTATTTCTAAAACGTATATTGCATCATTTTTCCGCTTTTTGTTGCTTTCTACTAGTAATGTCAGAATGTCCGAAGGTACATTTTGTCGCGTTGTGGTTCATATTGTGACCATGCTTTGAAGATATGCATGTGGTTTGGATATAATTTTCAGATTAATTTTTGTCACTTTTTTTTCGCAATTTGAACTTAGCCATTTTTCGGGCATTTTGACAATGAAAGTGAATGGGCAGTGGGTACCTTGTGTGCGCAACTCCTCCTACAGTTTCATGCCAATTCATTTAAAACTTTACATGTCTTATGGGCATGGTCTGAAGATATGCATGTGGTTTGGATATAATCCTTGGATTATTTTTTTGTCATTTTTTTCACAATTTGAACTTTTTAGTGAATGGATAGAGGGTACCTTGTGTGCGCAACTCCTCCTACAATTAAATACCGGTACTTTTGAAACTTTGCAGACATTGTGACCATGCTTTGAAGATATGCATGTGGTTGGGATATACTCTTTACATCAATTTTTGTCACTTTCTTATACGATTTGAACTTGAGTCCTTTTTTGGACATTTTTACATCTTGAAAGTGACTTACCAGTTGGGGGCATAGTGTTTCATAGCCCACACGACGAACAAAATGATACTTTGCATACAATATCTTTGGATAATACTTCATAATTATTTCATAATAACAAATTGTTAGTCGCGTGGGCCGGTAGTTGAAAATGATGTTAAATGGTGAAAAATACACCCAAAATTGTAAAAAGTGGTATTTCTATGCTTTTTGGAGCATTGCCATGGCAACATACTTAATTTGAATGTGATAGTTGTGCTAGAATTTATAAGCAGGGACCTATACCTGCTATTTGCAATACTTCTCTCCTCGAAATTCCAAAATTCAATTTTTTATCAACTCATGAGGCCAAAATCAGGCCTTAAATCCCCTAGGCCTTTCATATTAAGACCTAATGTAGAGTACTATTTTTGTAATGAGCAAAGTGCATCTAAAAAGTACACTAATGTCATTCATGGTTCTAAAAAACAAGACAAAATAAAAAATTCTGGAAAATTTTTAATCACTACCTTTTGCACTATTACCATTATTTTCCATAGTATTCTTTTTCTTTTTTCTTTTTCTTTCATAATTACATTTGAGCCGCCCCATGGGAAAACCAACAATCTGCATAGGCGAAAACAAAGGCGCAGATCAGCTTCGCGGTAACCGCGAAGCTGATCAGCGCCTTTGTTTTCGCTACTCGGATAGTACAATTCCTCCTCTACTTAACCCCAAAATTTCAAGCTTCTAGCTCTTTTCTGTGACTGTACAGGACAGTTTGTGTCGGACCTGTTCGGAAACCACATTGTTGGTTTTCCCACGAGGCGGCTCAATTTTCTTGGGTTGTTCATGTAATAATTGGAACTACCGGCCATGTTTAACTTCAACAGTGTAGCAAGAATGTGAGCCACGTCATAAATAAAACAAATCTGACACAAACCAAGCTGTACAAGCACAGAAGATGGCTCGAGGCTGAAAATTTTGGATTTGGAAGGTAGAGGAATTGTTCTATCCGTTTAGCGTAAACAAAGGTGCTGATCAGCTTTGCAGTTACTGCAAAAGGTTTGTTTCTCATGACGTGGCTGGTGTAGCTTTACCAATAGGAAGCAATCATTTAACGTATTCGTTCTGATAAGTGCATACGCTCCAATGAGTGCACACCCTGTTCATTTAAAAAATAAGAACAAGAATGCCGCGGAGGTCGATATCGAACCTGCATCGGGCAAAATAACTAAAAACAAAATATAGGTCGAGGGCACCAGGTCAAGGTGTGCTCTTAAAGGGTATGTCAAGGACATTTACTATGCAAGTTTTCACACTCGTAGCTATCACTGATGCAGACCAAACTTCGACGTAAAAATTAATAAGGTCAATAGACCATGAAATATAGGTCAAGGGCACCAGGCCAAGGTGCATGCTTGAGTTGCATGTCAGGGACAAATACTATGCAAGCTTTCACACTCCTAGCTATCACTGATGTAGAGAAAACCAAACTTCGACGTAAAAATTAACAAAGTCAATGGACGGTGAAATATAGGTCAAGATCAGGGGGTCAAGGTGCGTGCTTGAAGGGTATGTCAAGGACAATTACTATGCAAGAATTCACACAACAGCTGTCACTGATGCAGAGAATACCAAACTTCCACGTAAAAAATGAACAAAGTCAATGGACTTTGAAATATAGGTCAAGGGCACTGGTTCAATTTGCGTGCTTGAAGGGTATGTCAAGGACAATTACTATTTAAGCTTTCATACTCGCAGCTTTCACTGATGCAGAGAAAACGAAACCTCGACGTAAAAATTAATAAAGTCAATGGACCGTGAAATATAGGTCAAGGTCACTGGGTCAAGGTACGTGCTTGAAGGGTATGTCAAGGACAATTACTATGCAAGGTTTCACACTCCTAGCTCTCAGTGATGTAGAGAAAACCAAACTTCGACGTAAATGTGGACGGACGGACGAACAAACAGACGGATGGAAATTTGAACTCCTATATCGCACCCTGCTATAAGCAGGTGCGAAAAAAATGTGCATAAGCCCACACTGCTCGAATGGCATATTGGTATTTTATACCAATGTTACACATAAATTCCGTATTTACTGCATTAAAACGTAACCTTAGATGATCAAACACTAGTTTGCATTGATTGGAACACTTAGTATTTTGACTTGGAACAAAATCAGTATTTTGACATGGAAATTTCAGCAGTTTGTGTGTTGTTTTCGATCCTAGAGTACGCTAATTAGAATGATATGAGCAGCCTCGTGGGAAAACCAACAATCTGCATAGGCGAAAACAAAGGCGCAGATCAGCTTCGCAGTAACTGCGAAGCTGATCAGCGCCTTTGTTTTCGCTACTCGGATAGTACAATTCCTCTTCTACTTAAATCCGAAATTTGAAGCTTCTAGCTCTTTTCTGTGACTGTACAAGTCTGTTTGTGTCGGACCTGGTCGGAAACCACATTGTTGGTTTTTCCACGAGGTGGCTCATATTTTATTTCCAAAGTTAAGCGCAAGAAGCTCTAATTAGAATGAATAGGGTAATTTTTATGGGTTGATGGGATCAGAAAGATTTTTCAGAAAAATTCAACAAACATATTTTCCAGGAAGAAAATATAAGAGTAGATAAACTCTATAATTGTGTCTTGCTCAAGGACACTACCCTGCACCAGTGGTTCAAAACCCCAGGTCCCCAAGGTAAAAAAAACTTTCTTCAAGCTCAACTCAGCTGTGCATGAAATTTAAACTGCTCATAAATACTGAAACAGCCCAAATACATTGAAATTTTAGGATTAAGTCACCAAAGTCTGTAATTTATCCTGCCAATAAATGTTAAAATGCCAACAATTGTTGGCATTTTAACATTTATGAGCAGGATAAATTTTAGTCTCATTTGAGCTGAGCATGGAAAGTTTAATGACCTTGCGGCCTGACCTCTCAATCCCAAGTCTGATGCACTAACCACTAGGCAACCCACTGTACTCTCCCACTGCTCAAACATGCCTTTGTTTTCTCACATGCAACAAAGGTTTTCAAATGAACTAGTGTACCTTAAAGGTACTCAGCAAACAGGTCACTGTATAGGCGGCAACTTTATTATTCATATCTGGGCATGGTCGGCTAGGCCATCTGTTCAAGTAGGGAGATTATAGAAAAGTGGAACTCAGTCAGCCTAGAGTGCAGTCACATATTTACCGTTAGAGATCAGCTACCTGTATTTTGTCCAATCCAGTGAATTAGACAAAGTCGTATTTCATTCGTATTTTTTAACGGAAAACGTGAGTTGAATCCTTTAGCTTTTACCTAGGTCAAAAGTAGACCATACCCAATAACGTATTCATGAGGTAACGCCCATACATTAACCTATTTGCCGAATTATACAGGTCAACCTCATAATAGTTATCTTTGGTGTCCATGGAAACAGACTGTGTTATAAGCGAAACTGTGTCAGAATGAGGCTGTTTATAATACATTATAGCAAAATAATCGTTTTGGAAGCCACTGAATGGCTGTTTTATATTGAAAACAGCACTATAGTGTGGAGCGTTATAATGAGGCTGAACTATGATTTAAAGGTAGTCAGTCCTTGAAGCTTTAATATACATGTACAGTGTTTTACAATCAATGAGCATGATTTAAAATGAGCTTTCAAAGCAGATGTAATTGTATGTTAATGTGCATAACCAACTCTTCAGCCAAAAAATGAAATGCCATGATTCAGGATAGTGTTTCACACTGTTGCAGATGAAATTTTCAGAACAGGTCCCGAGGTTAAAGAACTTTTTTCATGCTCAACTTAGCTGAGACTAAAATTTATCCTGCTCATAAATGTTAAAATGCCAACAATTGTCGGCATTTTAACATTTATGAGCAGGATAAATTACTAGTTTTTGAGTTTTGAACCTGAATTTTCCACTAATTTTGACTAATTCAACATTTATGAGCAGTTGAAATTTCATGCTCAGCTGAGCTGAGCTTGAAAAATGTTTTATAACCTCAAGGCCAGGGAATGATTCAGTGTTTGTCACGACTGTGCCATGATTGACAATGAAATCAGCCACATCATGACAAAACCAGTTTTTCATATATGCAAAAACGAAGACGTAGATCAGCAACTGTAAAGCCGATCAGCACCTCTGTTTTCTTTTCAGTGATAGTAGAGCCCCTCTTCTAGCCTTCTTCTGTGACTGTACATGCCAGGGTCTATCTGACGCGGTAATAAACTTATCGGACTCGCTTAGAAACCGAAAAGACTTTTTTCATGATGCAGTTCAAATGTTCAGACCAGGCAATGATTCTGTCTCTCTGCTATAGTTGACAAAAAATGTTCGATGAGGCGATCACTCGGATAGGGCTATGATGTAGTCTCCATTTTTAACTGTGTAATTTTCTTCATCAAGAAGTCCAGTTCATCTCCCCTGCAAAGAAAATTGAGCCGTGTTAGGAGAAAACCAACATGGCTTCCCGACTAGGTTTGACACAAACCGAGCTGTACAAGCACAGAAAATGGCTAGAGGCTGAAAATTTTGGATTTAGAAAGTAGAAAAATTGTACACATACTATAAATGAAGCGAAAAGAAACATAGACATTTTTCCTAGGAGACATGAGATAAAACTTTCTGTTTCCTATATTTAGGCAGACTTGCAGACATGCTTTTGAGAAGCCTCCATGGATTTATGGTGAAGCCGCTCACCTTGTAAACCAGGTCTTGAGTTCTATCCCGGTCTTTCACATTACACTTTAAACCAAGGTCCCACCTCCACATGACCTTAGTGGTTGAGTGGAATGTTGAATACAAATAAAACCACTGAGCAAAGCATGAGCATGATTTTGTTTGTTTAAACCTTGAAATCACTTTGGTTTGGCTACTAAATTCGGAAATTTTCGTGGACTTTTATTTCACAATTTTCAATTTGCGTATCATTAGCATGTTCTTGACTTTGCGAGAGAGTACATGTACAGTCAATATATAAAAGTTTTATAGCAAGTCAAGCCAGTTTCTGCTTATATTGCATTTCTTGATTAAACTTACTGGTTCTGTTTGTTGCTTTATGTCCCATTCAACAATATTTCTGTCATGTAGATATGAATTAATTAAACTACAACGATAAACTTACTCTTGTTTTAAGACATCTTTCAGCTGTTTCACTTGGTTAGATTTAATGATGGGACTGGGTTGTTGCCCCTTACTGCTGTGCTGTATCTGTCGACGCTGGTATTCACTCTTTACCTTTAACTGGGAAAATAAAATATGCTTTTTCTTGCAAACCGGATAAAGCAATCCAAGAGGGTATGTCACAGTATCACAACAAAAGATTTCAAAATAGCTAATGCCATTGCATAGTATCTCTCAACAAAATTATTTGCTTGATTCATATGCCAAAGATGTGCAAAAAAAAAAAGAATCTATCATGAAACACAAATTAAGATTGCAACTCAGGTCAGAGTTGCAAATATTATGTATTAAGGATGATCGCTGCTAACATTGGACATTTTTGAACTTCCGTTTTTTATTTTGTTGAATATCTCGTTAACAGTTGCAGATATTTTCATTTCATATTTGAATACATATCAATGATATGCATTGAATAAGCCATGAAAATTGTCAATCTAGGGAACTTCACTTTTTCACCCAATTTTCTGAAACTTTTCAGAAAATTTTAGGTGTCAGTAGAATTTGGGTTTATGTAAGAACTGTCTAATTTTGCAATGACTAGAAACAAAAGCATTAAGAATTAAGCATTAAGAATGTCTGTTTCTTTATTCAGTGCTTTTCTTTCTTTTTTTTTTATTGTTTTTCACTCCTATGAGATGGGTCAATCAGTAGGTGGGCAGAAAACAAAACTGAAGGACCCAGAGAAAAACAACTAGACTTGTCTCACGTGCCCTTGGTGGGACTTTGACCCATTTGACACGATGGTGCAATGAATGATTTTGAAATCAGCGACCTTAACCACATGGCGCTGCCTTGAGAGTAGAAGTGGAGAGTCTTGAGAGTAGAAGTGGAGAGTAAGTACACAATGTAGTTACAATTCACTGTTGCAAAATAAGAGAAAACGCTAACCTGTTCTAAGTTTCTCTGATATGTTTCCAATTTCTCGTCCATACTCTCCAATTCTCTCTTCATATTTCTCTCAGGCTCCGACAAGAACGGCACTCGAGACTGCATCTTACGCATTATAGCTTCTATCCTGTTAGTAATAAATCCATATATTTTCAAATATTCACTAGTGAAATTAATCAAAAGTTTAGATGATTTGAGCCGCCCCATGAGAAAACCAACAACGTGCATATCTGAAAACAAATCGCGGTGACTGCGAAGCTGATCAGCGCTTTTGTTTTCGCTACACTGATAGTACAATTCCTCTTCTGTCTAAATCCAAAATTTCAAGCCTCTAGCCATCTTCTGTGACTGCACAGGCTGGTTTGATTCAGAACTGTTCGAAAACCACATTGTTGGTTTTCCCACAAGGCGGCTCATTTGTAAAGTTTGTAATTCTACATCAATATCAATTCTCTCCTCATGTGTCTCAGGTTCTGACAGGAACTGCACTCGAGACTGCATCTTACGCATTATAGCTTCTACCCTATGAGTAGAAAAAAAATAACAGTTCAATGCTTTAAAGCCAAACATTCTCATTTTCTTCATTTATTGTATACGTACAAAAAATACCCCTTGATACTACACATTTTCCTACAGAAAAATACAAATCCCTTATCACGCTACTAAGCTGATACAATTCTGTATTTATACTACACAGTCACTGCGAAGCTGATCAGCACATTTGTTTTAGTACAATTCTTCCTCTACTTTTCTACCCAAATTTTCAAGATTCTAGCTTTCTTCTGTGGATGTATAGGCCGGTTTGTGTCAGACGTGGTCGGAAACCCAAAAGACCAGTTTTCTCATATTTGAGCAGTTTTAATTTGGTCTAGCATAGAGATGCATGAAAAATGTTATTAAGCCCCTATACCTGCCATTAAATGCCTGTCTACTTGGTTATGTGTGCTTCTGTAATGGTTCATTAAAATTCCAGTCAACATTTCTGGATGGACCTACCATTTCCTTAACCCACATTTGACGAATGGATTCTTCCATCATTATCAATCGGACGAGTCCACTTTCATTTTTTGGGGTGTTATAAGTGATTTTTATTTTTTATCTCATTTTTCGATGAAATTTCTCCGTGCAAACAGAATAACCCCAGATGGGACATAACCCCAGATGGGACATCTGGGGCTATGCTGTTTGCCTATGTGCCAGGCTTAAAAGAGTTAATATTAACACCAGGGACACTATATATATACATTTACATTACTAAACTGTGTTTTGAGTAATAAGTTTTGTTTCAAACCTTCTGAGTAATTCCTCCTGCTTGTCTTTACAGTTTTCACACTCATTTCCCAAGTTTTCTGCTCCCTCCGCCAGGGTGGAGCGTAGCTCTTCTAGATTGTTCAGATCTGATTTCTGTTGTTCTTTCTGCTCCCGCAGAATTCCAACCCTACAAACAAACCAACAAACAATTATTAAAATGATTACCAACAGTTTTCAAATTATTCGTATTTATTCACAGGCTTTCTGCACCTTCGCCAGGGTAGAGCATATCAATTGTTTCAATTGATACTTCACTTCCCAGTCAACAGCAAAGGTCATGTGGAGACGTTGCCTCCATTTTATGGGACTTTTACCAAACATTAGGATGTCATGACACTAAAAATGTGCTTCATAACCACCCAAAGAAACCAATACGGTTTATATGTATGGATGGTTTGACTAAACCACTTTTCCTGGGCAGGCTCAGACTGGAGCGGTTTACCAGTAATCAGATGGTCGGTCAGTAGTTTAGAAGCTTTGCCTGGAGGCACAAGCAGCCAATCTATTTATCCTAGGCCCCAATGGACAGGGGCCCCAGGGTGGAGCGTAGTTCTTCTAGATTGTTCAGATCTGATTTTTGTTGTTCTTTCTGCTCTCTCAGGATTCGAACCCCACAATCAGATCAAAAAATTATTTGATTACCACCAGTTTTTACTCTATTCCATAGATTTTCAGCAACCTTTGTATGGGTGTGCCAGTTCCTGTAAACTGTTCAGATCCGATTTCTTTTATTCATTATGCACTCTTAGGATCCCTACCCTGTCAACAAATGTCCAAATCAATTTTATACTATTACATTTATAAACAGTCACATCTCCTGTGCAATATTAGCTGCAAACATTTTAATGAAACCAGGACAACTTTAACAGGAGATCAACTTGTCTGATTATGAATGAATAATGCACATACCTTCTACTAATTTCTTGCCAGGCTATGTCCTGTTTCTGTATATACTCCTCTCTAAAGACCTGCGTAGCTCGACTCAACAACTCAAAACATTCCTGTTGGCTTAACTCAGTGCTTGACTTGGACCTGAAATCACAAATCTTTCAATATATTCTGATCATGATGGTCAAAATTTTCTGACTTTTGTAAATAAGAAAATTGGCTTTCAGCTAAAAAAAAAAATAAGAATGGCATAGTAAAGATTTTCACTTGACTCAAATCGTCCATATTTTGGTAAAAAAAATATGCCCCGGGGCAGAGGAAGGTAACCACAGACAATAAATTTGATATGTCTTTCTGATCATGCCTGAACTGAAATCTTCATGCATGTACTTCAATTTCCTTTTTTCCCCCACATTAAAGCATATATAAACTTCACAGAGCTTACATTTGAATGAGTCAATGTAACCCCAAACTTTAAATGAGCCGCATCATGAAAAAAAAGGATTTTTACCTATGCGAAAACAAAGGCGCAGATCAGCTTCGCAGTAACTGCGAAGCTGATCAGTGCCTCTGTTTTTGCTAACAGATGGTACAATTTCTCTTCTTAAATTCGAATTTTCAAGCTTCTAGCCTGTTTCTGTGACTGTATAGATCGATTTGTGTCAGACCTGGTCGGAAACCCCAAAGACAGATTTTTATGCGTCACGGCTCAAACAGCATAGGCCAAATGCTTCATAAAGAAATTCAAGATGTTTCTGTTTTTTGTTTTTCATGGAAAACATCATGCAATATGATCATTATAATTTGAGCCGCGACGCGAGAAAACTGGTCTTCGGGGTTTCCGACCATGTCTAACACAAACCGACCTGTACAGTCACAGAAGCAGGCTAGAAGCTTGAAATTTCTGCTTTAAGAAGAGAAACTGTACCATCCGTGTAGCGAAAACAAAGGCGCTGATCAGCTTCGCAGTTACTGCGAAGTTGATCAGCACCTTTGTTTTCGCATATGCGAAAATCCGGTTTTCTCATGACGTGGCTCATTTGTTATCAACGAAATCTCTTACTTTAACAAAGGATTTGATGTATTTCTTCTGAGAATTCTCCGTATTCTGTCGTCAAAAGCTTCTTTAGATATTCTTCTAAGCGGTGATGGCAAGCTTTCACTGGACGTGGATGACAACAGTGGCTGAGAACTGGTTACTGGCTTCATATCACTGGAAAACAGCCAATCAATTACACACACTGTTTATACATAGACAACTTACAGGGTGACCAAAATTTGAGCGAAGCAAAATTCCCTGACAATTCCCTGACTCTAATTTGTGTATTTTGTACGCAATTTCCCCTCTTCTGGGGAGGCTCGGAGCGCCACTCTGTTCAGTTTCTTCACAAAAAAGATTTAAATTAAAATGAATGTTTTATTTTTAATGAAAACATAATTTTCTTGTTGTTTTTCAATTTATATTATAAAATCCAAACATGAAGAAAATGCTTTTATTATTCTATATATCTTTTGCAATTCATAAACCTGCCTTTCAAAATTCCCTGACTTTTGGCTGAAAATGCAAAATTCCCTGACTAATGTCGAAATTCTACGACAATTCCCTGACCATGAAAATTTTCATTTTTCCTCGAACTTTTCCCGGACCGTGAACAACCTGAACTAACCAACACAAATGAAGTCAAACTAAGCCTTGAATAAGCTATGCTTCTTGACATTCTTCTTCATTTTTAAATGGCATATATAACTTACTTGAGGCTCAATCTTCATGATCAAGTAAAAATTTCGAAAAGTATCAATGTTTGAGATCATCGATTACCTCCCTTGTCAATGCAAAATCCCTATTCAAAATTAATTTTGGCCGTTAAAACTTTATCTGTTGACCGATTTTCAAAATTTTTGCAGGTCCTATTAGGACAATCTTAAACTGAGATTTTGACATCAAAACACTTTGTCTATCGTCCATATATTTTTTTTTTGCAAAAAAACATTATCAGAGGCTAGTTTTTAGACTTTAATAAAGGAAAAATTTGGTTAAGCAAAAGCCTACCTTAGTCTTAGCCTCTGGAACTCAAAATCACTGGTCAATGTGAGCATGGTAGATCCTAGTAGCTCATCTTTTAGCATACTAAGGCCCAATATAGGGGATGGGGGACTGAAATTAAGAAATGAACATTGTCTTGGGACCAGTATATCTGTCTTCAAACCTGGTAAGAAACTGAGAAAGAATTTCAAAATATTAGATTTGGTATCTCAAAACTGTTTTTCTCAATTCTATTTTTCATGACATTTTTCATGATGTTGCTTTTTTCATGACCTTGCCCATATCTGACCTAGTTACTACAGGCTGGGTACACAACAAATGCTCAACAGAACATTCTTGCTGGTCATTGAGGAAATCTTTCTAAATACTATAGCTGGTTGGGCACAACTGCAAATTGGGATATTTTACATAATGTGATCTATTTTGTGATGTGATGCCATTTTTCATAATGGCATTCCCGTATCTTACCTAGTTACAACTGGTTTAGTACACAACAAATGTTCAACAACACATTCTTGTTGGTCATTTAGGGAATCCTCCTCCTCATCTGCAAAGCAAAGCAAAAGTAATGTCACTCATAGAATTTTTGATGTTGAAAGGGGGCATTAGGAAAACATGTCCGTGCTATGAATACCCCCATTAAACCCCATTTTTACATAGTAAACTGGGGTATGCAGAGGTATACCTATTCTTCTTATTTTTGCTCCAAAACATAGATTGTGGGTACTTGTTAGAACCACCTTGCCGAGGCAGTTCTAACATGAACCCAAGATTCTATATTTTGAGCAAAAGTATTCAAATATCCAAAATTTGCTAATAAAATTTTCATTTTTACAGCTTAAAAACCTCTGTATATTGCACGGGCAAGTTTTTGTAATGGAATAAGTTACATAAAGTGTTGAGTTGTTGCCTAACATTTCAGTAAACAATTTTTCAGCCGTGTTATAGAAGTTTCACAGATTCTTGGAGACATAATCAGTATTTAGGGGAGGAAATGTGCCAAACCCATTCATAATGAAAACTTCCCATGCAATATATGGAGATTTTTTTTAGCTGTAAAAATAGAAAATTTCATCAGAAAAAAAAATAAAAAATTCTTATTTTACTCAAAACATAGTGGGTACACCTTAGAACCGCCTCGTTCAGTAACCACAATCTGTTTTGGATCAAAAATAAGAAAAATAGGTATACCCCTATAACCCTAGCTTTACCATATAAAAGTGGGGTATGAGGGGGTAAACATTTCATGGGCACGTTTTCTTGATGTTCATATTAAACTGTGTTTATGTGAAACAATTTCCAAATTTTTTGGCAGGTCCTTATAGGACAAAATGGAATACTCAAGACACTGGTGGCTTAATACTGGCTTTCTAATACTGTCAAAATTTTCTCATTTTCATGCATTTTATGAACTTCACATAAAAAGCTGTGGTTTTGAATTTCTCTTTAATGTAAAGCATCTTTACTTGAGGTTTGCATTCCCATTAAAGTACAGCTGACAGTGCAGGTTTAATATGAGCCTGTGCGTGAGAAAACAGACAATTTGGGTTCCGACAAGGTCTGACACAAACCAGCCTGTACATTCACAGAAGATGGTTAAAGGCAAGCGGGATTGTACTATCCGTGTAGCGAAAACAAAGGCGCTGATCAGCTTCGCGGTTACCGCGAAGCTCATCTGCGGCTTTGTTTTGGCCTATGCAAATTGCTAGTTTTCTCATGGGGTGGCTCATATTTCAACAATATAATATTTCCCACAAGAAAAACTAAAACCGCAAATCAAGATATAATATTTCAATATTGTTAAGAATAAACATTATAATATTATATTATTCAAAATATAACATTTCAATAATGGTAAAATAAAGTATAAATGCTGTAATAACAGTATAATATTTCCATTCTGAGGATGTTACAAAAGTGAGATATTATACAGTTATTTCATGCTTCAGCAGGCAATAGTGCAAAATATTTTCCCCGAGGAGCAGGTACCGACTTGACAGGCTATTGCCCGAGGCGATGTCGGTACCTGCACCGATGGGTAAATGTTTTTCACTATTGCCTGATTAAGCTTGAAATAACTGTTTTATTACCTAATTACAGTCAGACATGTGACTTATCATGTGACCAGGCAATGGACAGTTGGTCAGGCAATAGAATTTTCTATTGCCTGGTACTATTGCATGTTCTTTCCTTGTAACATTGTAGTCATGTGACGTATAATGTGATCAGGCAATAGACTGATCACTGGCCAGGCAATAGAATTTTCTATTGCCTGGTACTATTTCATGGAATAGAAGGAAATAACAAACAGGCATTTCTATACAATTTTTAATGTAATTTGGTAATAAAGACATATTGCATCACTTTCAGTATAACATTTCTGTTTCTAGAATAATATATCAATTATGGCAACTATATCTCGACCCAACAAACAATTTTTTGTTGATGATTAATGGAAGCTTTCTTGCCACATGACAAGGATGCCTGTCAGTCAGTCCTTGACATGTTAGCACTCCTAGTCATAAGATTGCCATTGGGAGTTGAGCCTTTACGTGGAAAAACCAGCAATTTGGGTTTCTAACGCGGTCTGACACAAACCTGCTTTCACAGACACAGATTAGAATCTTAGAATTTCGGATTTGAGAAGAAGAGGGATTGTACTATCCGTGTAGTGAAAACAAAGGAGCTGATTAGCTTCGCGGTTACCGTGAAGCTGGTCTTCGCCTTTGTTTTCGTATATGCATATTATTGGTTTTCTGATGCAGCGGCTCAGTTGTTTTTATCATTTTAAAGTTTCACAGCTGCAAATAGGGATATGACATTTAAATCTTAGTTTTTAGAATGATATTCTTATAGTAGTTCTTAGAATCTTATATCAATTGAGCCACCGCACCAGAAACCCAACAATCTGCATATGCGAAAACAAAGACGCAGATCAGCTGTGCAGTAACTGCACAGCTGATCAGCGCCTTTGTTTTCACTATACAGATAGTACAATATCTCTTCTTCTTAAATCTGAAATTTCAAGCTTCCAGCCTGCTTCTGTGACTGTACAGGCCGATTTGAGTCAGACCTGGTCAGAACCCCAAATTGTTGGTTTTCTCATGTGAAGGCTTAATTATGGATACAAAATATCCAGTCTGGATAAATAGGTTTTTGTGACTGATAATTCATGGAAACTTCCTTCCAATCAGTGACAGAGATGGTTTCGCCGTCAGTCTGGCGACAACAGGTTAGCATTCCCAACTTCACAAATACAAGTTGTTTTTTTTTTTCGTTTTTTTTTTTTTTTTTTTTTTTTTTTTAAATTTTAAACACAGCTGCCAATGGTGATTTGAGCCGCGACGCGAGAAAACCGGGCTTCGGGATTTCTGACTAGGTCAGACACAAACCAGCATGTACAGGTCACAGAAGAGAACTAGAGACCGGAAATTTTGGATTTAGAAAGTAGAAGAATTGTACTATCCGTGTAGCGAAAACAAAGGCGCTGATCAGCTTCGCACTGCGAAGCTGATCAAGCTGATCTGCGTGCGCCTTTGTTTTCGCCAAGGCAAAAATCTGGTTTTCTCATGACGCGGCTCATTTGATACTTAACTACAATCAAAATGTTTTATAATACGGTCAGTTTAATAAATTTCATATGAAATGACCACGAGTGTAAGATTCGTTTTATCATATGACCTTTAAAATGCGATTTTATCGCCTTCAAAGTGAACATGTTTTCAATGAAAATTTACATTGTTGCTACGGACGTCTTCAAACACATTACGTATTCCTGCAAAAGTTAATACACGAGATCATAAAACTATTTATTACATAACGTTATCCACTGGAAAACAGCAACGTCATTTGATAAAAAGAAATATGTTTAATAGAGGCCAGCTTGTGCCCACAAGTTGGCGAATGAGCCAGCTAAATGTTTCATAAACGTGAAGCCATATAACAAAACATTTTGATTGTGATTAAGTATCAAATCACTGTTGGCAGCTGTGCTTAAAGTTTGCGAAGTTTTCGCTACAAAGAAAGTACAGTTCCTCTACTTTCTGAATCCGATATTTCCAGCCTCTAGCCATCTTCTGTGCTTGTACAGCCTGGTTTGTGTCGAACCTGTTCGGAAACCACATTGCTGGTTTTCTCATGTTGCGGCTCACATTTTGAACTTTGAGTCCTAAGGGGTCTGGCATTAATACCAATATAAACCATCAGGAAAACATGTCTGAGTTATGTATACCACCTTATACCCCACATCTATATAGAAAAACTGGGATTTGCTAGGGTAAACCTATTTTTCTTATTTTTGTTCCAAAACATACATTGTGGGTACTCGTTAGAACCCCCTCGCCGAGGCGGTTCTAACGTGTACCCACAATCTATGTTTGGAGCAAAAATAAGAAAAATATCTTTTTTTTTCCTGCTGAAAATTTAAATATTTTATATCTATAAAAATCTCTGTATATTGCATGGGCATGTTTTCATTATGCTTTACCTTCAGCAATGTATCTTTGGTATGTTGAGATCCAAGGTAGGACAACTGTGTGTACACCAGCGGCATGTGAACAATGGTATCGTTCTGGGTTGGTTGTATCTAAAACATAAGTAAATTTGAGAATATACCATATTCATTCTAATTAGTGCACATGCTCCAAGTACACTCCCCGGGCGTTTTTGAAAAAACATGTGCATAAGTGCACACTGCCTGAATAGTATATTGGCATTTTGCACCTCTTCTGCACATTAATACAGTATAAGACGCATTAAAACGTAACCGTAAATGATCAAAAACTACTTTGCAACAATTTGATCACTTAACTTTTAGTTATTTTGAAAAGTTAAGCGCACTGTGCGCTGATTGGAACGAATAATGTACAACAATAATGCATGCATGGATCTCTGTCTATTTTTATTGTGCTCAGCAAAAATATTTTGAAGCAATAAATTGGAAAAGCTGCAACCGGTAAATTACTGCATTGCATAATATGTCCGCCTTAACCATGGGCGGATCCAGAGGGGGGACAGGGGGTCCAAACCCCCCCTGGAATTGTTAGATTATTAATTTTTGCCATGTTGAAATTTTCCGTCAGACCCTGTCTTGGAATTTGGACCCCCACTGAGAAAATTTTCTGGATCCGCGCATGTTAACTGAACTGTTCTGTTTGCCTGGTTTAGGACTTCTAGCAGGATAAGTTTACTAAGCCTGAATGATTAAGAGTGGTAATGAAATCAACATAACAATCTTTAGCTTAACCATTCAGCCATGGGAGGCGTCCACCCAAAAATGAGCCGCGTTGTGTGAAAAAATGAATTTTTGCCTATGGGAAAACAAAGGCGCAGATAAACTGTGCAGTAACTGCACAGCTGATCAGCGCCTTTGTTTTCGCTACATGGATAATACAATCTCTCCCTTTGTTAAATCCAAATTTCAAGCTTCTAGCCTTTTTCTGAGGCTATACAGGCGGGTTTACGTCTGATCTGGTTGAAAACCCTGACGACCAGGTTTCTGGTGGCGCAGCTCAAATATACCAACCTTTGACAAGTTTTATAGGACAAGTGAAGACATCTCCCTCTGTCTGTGCGTCTGTCTGTGTGTCTGCCACTTTAGGAACTGTGAGAAGTAGCTCCAGCTCTACGCTCTCATACACATATAGCAACTTCTCTTCAGGGGGAAAGTATAGACTAGGTTCACTGGCTGTGCTTCGGAATGATGACTCAGACTGAAAAGAAGATTTTTTTGGTTTCAAGGTTTAACGTCCCAGTCAACAATTTTCCAGTCATGTCAGGATGAGACCACAGCTTCCTGGGCATTAAGTTACTAGTAACCAGTACTGTACGAAGTAAATGTGTCTTGCTCAACGACACAATATAATACCCCAGCAGGGTTCGAACCCATGACCCCTCGATTCAGAGTACGGTGCTCTACCACTAGGTCACTGCAATCCCTATGATTTTGTTTATCTTGTTTTGTATGTGATGGTGCTTTCAAGGCAAACAGACAGAAAAAGATACATTATATAGTTTTCTGACAATATCTTTGTTATATTACAAAATATAGACTACGTTTCGCCAATGGTACTTATTTGTATGTACAAATCTGGCAGTCAGGCATGCCTAGACAATTTTTCTCAAAGCATTAAGCCAGTACACTGAATATAGACTTTAAACATTCAATCTTCAAGCCACTAGCCATCTTCTGAGGTTGTGTTGGGCCTGGTCGTTTTTGTTTTTGTTTTTTTTCATAATGTATATGTGCTATTTTAGAACTACTTGTCTTCCAGTTCCCTTGGCAACAACACATAATGGTAGGTTGACCGCCACAGGTTGCTATGACAACCATAGGTAGTATTGTGGGTAAAGTCAGCATAAATGTGCTATTTTAGACTGACCTTAAGAGTACATGTAGTATCTTCCAATTCCCTCGGCAAAATCACACAATGGTACAGTCTACCATCACGTTGTTATGACAAGCACAAGGGTGCATTGTGGGTAAACACAGCTTAAATGTGCTATTTTTAGACTGACCTTAAGAGTGGTATCTTCCAATTCCTTCGGCAACAGCACACAATGGTACAGTCTTCCATCACACGTTGTTATGACAACCACCGGGGGCATTGTGGGTAAAAACAATATGGCACAGGCATCGTTGCCATAGTTATCTTCTGCTGGTGGATGCATGAGTAATGGCCCTTGTACACCTAACCTGACTGGCCTGTAAGAAATGTTTAAATGATTACATTTTAAATTTGTTTTAAATTTTCTGAAACAAAACCTGAAAAGAAAAGCCTAAAAGCCATTCTGGTAGGTGATAGAAGCATTCCAACTGACAGCCAGGTAAAGTGATGTCTGATCATGGTTTACATAACTGGTAATTACATAGCTGATGAAGGAGTAACTTTAAACCCTTTAAACATTTCATTTCTAGACTGTTGTCAGTTTGGAAATTTTCACAAAAAAACTTATATTTCCGTAATATTTGTGAATCTCAAGCTTGCCAAGAAATGTTGTTACATCTTGGCAAAAGTCCAAAATAATGATGGATAACAAAAAGTACCTTGGAGATAAATCAGTATATGCTACAACAACATCCCCATTCCCCTTTACACAATATACAGGCCACACAGCCCTTGCCTCCTTCTGAACACTTTGCATCCCCAATGGGCTACCCCGGTTCTTACAAAACACCTCCTCGACAGTCCCAAAGTCAAACGAGACAGCATGTTCACCCAGCGCAGTGCTGATGGAGGGTCGTGTCAGAGACATTCCAAATGAGTGATCTTCATCCCCTAGATGGACTGTCTGCACCGGGTGATCCGGAGTTAGTATGTTGTATATGCTGAAACATAACAAGATAAGGGTCGAGTCAGAGACATTCCAAATGTGTGATCGTGTCAGAGACATTCCAAAATATAGCAAAAGTGAGCAAAGCTCACATACCCCGGCAGTAGCCATCAGAGGTCATACCACTTTGAGACAAAAAGCAGATTACAGCAAAAGGTATACATCTAGTCATCAAATGAACACCTAGGTGTACTGTATGCTTCTACAAAGATAGAACATGAAGGTATCTTCTGGTGCAGATTTGTTTAAAATTGAAGAAAATCATAGAAACAAAGTTCACACAATCAGAGAGAAAGAAAAATGAACAAATAAAGGGACTGATAAGCAGGAGATGGCTGGTTATTTCTTACACAATACAACTTACCATTCCCAATGTTTGTACTTAATTTCACCTTCCTAAGTCAAACAGTTTCTGAGAAATTTTTGACAGAAATTTTCATATTCATTATACAGGAGTGACAGATGGAAAAATACAAAGTGGAAAAAGAATGAAAAACAAATACTGGCCCTCTGATTTTCTCTTACACAATACATTTGGACACTGTCTAGTTGTATACAAAATTTGAAGAAGCTGGCATAAATAGGAGCTGAGAAATCTGTTACAGAAATTTCAATCAGAGAGAAAGAAAAATGGATAAATAAAGGGACTGATAAGCAAGAGATGGCTGATTCTTTCTTACACAATACAACTTACCATACACAATGTTTGTATTAAATTTCATCATCCTATGTCAAGCAGTTCCTGAGAAATTTTTGACAGAAATTTCCCTATTCATTATACAGGAGTGACAGATGGAAAAACTACAAAGTGGAAAAAGAATGGAAAAACAAATACTGGCAATCTGATTTTCTCTTACACGATACACTTTGACACTTTCTTGATATATACAAAATTTGAAGAAGCTTGCATACATAGGAGCTGAGAAATCTGTGACAGAAATTTCAATCAGAGAGAAAGAAAAATGGACAAATAAAGGGACTGATAAGCAGGAGATGGCTGATTCTTTCTTACACAATACAACTTACCATACCCAATGTTTGTACCAAATTTCATCATCCTATGTCAAGTAGTTCCAGAGAAATCTTTGACAGAAAAAAAGTTTACACACACACACACACACACGCACACAAACATCTTCACAGAAAATCCAAAAACTATATACCCCCTATATACTTCGTATATGCCGGGGGTATAATGAGTGATCTTCATCACCCAGATGGATTGTCTGCACCAGATGATCCGGAGTAGGTGTGTTGTATATGCTGCACAGAAAAACCTATCATAGAATGTGGAACTTAACCAGAGGACCATTGGTCCTGAGAACGCTCACCTGAAGCCTGATCTTGGTGTATTAAGTCATCATGAAATGACCTTGACCTTGAATACTCACACACCTTTATTGACTTCATAAGTTGTCTGCATCTGCAAAGTTTCAGGTCTCAGGCTGCAATAGTTTCCAAACCCAGTGATTTCTGAGAAAACCATAATTTTAAGTTTGATATTTAAATGACCTTGGGTCAAGGTCAAGAAATGACCTTGGCCTTCATTAATTACTTACCCTCATTGACTCCATTAGTTGTCGGCATCTAGCAACTTTCAGGTCTCGAGATGCAACAGTTCAAAATATCCATTGTTTTCGCCTTTTCCCATGTAAAAGCCTATGTTTCCAAAATTGACCTTGCCGTAAAATAGGTCATGGTCATCCCAGGGTCATCATTTCAACAAACTATGATGGGCTGGAGTCCCAAATGCTACATACCAAGTTTCATGACAAGAACTCCGCGGAGGTCAATATCGCACCTGCATCGGGCAAAATAACTAAAAACATGAAATATAGGTCGAGGGCACCAGGTTAAGGTGTGTTCTGAAAGGGTATGTGAAGGACATTTACTATGCAAGGTTTCACACTCGCAGCTATCATTGATGCAGAGAAAACCAAACTTCGACATAAAAATTAACAAAGTCAATGGACCGTGAAATATAGGTCAAGGTCAGCGGGTCAAGGTGCGTGCTTGAAGGGTATGTCAAGGACAATTACTATGCAAGGTTTCACACTCACAGCTATCACTAGTGCAGAGACAACAAAACTTTGACGTAAAAATTAACAAAGTCAATGGACCGTCAAATAAAGGTCAAGGTCAGCGGGTCAAGGTGCGTGCTTGAAGGGTATGTCAAGGACAATAACTATGCAAGGTTTCACACTCACAGCTATCACTGATACAGAGAAAAAGAAACTTCGACGTAAAAATTAACAAAGTCAATGGACCGTGAAATATAGGTCAAGGGCACCGGTGTATCAGTTTATCTTGGCCCCTGGGCAGCTTGGCCCCAGGGGGCTAAGATACCCGCGGGCAGCTTGGCCCCCGGGGGCAAAAATTTCCCGGGGTATCTTTGCCCCCGCCCTGGGTATCTTGACCCCCAGGGGCCAAGATAAACCAGCTGGGGTATCTTGGCCCCCTGGGGTCAAGCTGCCCGCGGGTATCTTGGCCCCCACCTGAAATTGACTCATGAGTTAAAAAAAATTGTGCATATTAATGGCCATTTGTTAATACTAATGAAAGTTAACAATCATATAGCAATTTCAACTAAATGGCCAGGGCATATGATGAAATTCTATAATTGACTTATGAGTTAGAAAATTTCTTGCCTATACAGTAATTGGATATTTTTTTTAAATACACTATTGATGATATAGAATTATAGCGGCAAATTGGATTATATTCAAATATGTTATCCATTAGACCAACTATGCAAGAGGCTTTGGGCCAAAATACTCTGGCCAGGGCGTCTTAGCCCCCACCTGAAATTGACTGATAGGATAAAATCTTGTCCTGTACACAAATGGTAATTTCTTGCAACACTATTGAAAGTATAGAATTATATAGCAAATTCAATTATACATATTCAAACATATTATCCCTTTGACCAACTATATTAGGGGGTGGGGGCTAAGATACCCTGGCCGTGGTATCTTGAGCCTCACCTGAAATTGACTGATAGGATAAAAAAAACTTGTCTTGCATCTAAATGGTTATTTCTTTCAATACTGTATAGAAAGTATAGAATTATTTAGTAATTCAAACATAATTATTATCCCTATGACACACTATGATATATACTGTTTTGATCATATACATGTCATTAGCTGGTAGAACTGTTGTCAAATAATGAGAAAAACAAAAGTTTTAATGTGTTTTCAGCATTTTTTTTCTCCATTTTTGGCTAGGACTAGGGGTGGGGGCCAAGATACCCTGGCCGGGGTATCTTGGCCCCCACCCAGATATATACTGTTTTGATCTTAAAAACCTCATAAGCTGGTAGAACTATTGTCAAATAATCAGAAAAACAGAAGTGTTTATGTGTTTTCAGCAAACAAAAAACAAAAAATCTAAATTTTGGTTACGAATAGGGGGTGGGGGCCAATATACCCCGGCCGAGGTATCTTGGTCCCCACCGAGATATATACTGTTTTGATCTTAAAAACTTTATAAGCTGGTAGAACTGTTGTCAAATAATCAGAAAAACTGAAGTGTTTATGTGTTTTCAGCAAAAAAAAAAAAAAAATCCAATAGAGGGTGGGGGCCAAGATACCCCAGCTGGGTCCCCCTCTAGATATATTCTGTTTTGATCTAAAAAAAAATCATAAGCTGGTAGAACTGTTGTCAAATAATCAGAAAAACAGAAGTGTTTATGTGTTTTCAGCAATTTTTTTTTTTCCAATTTTTGGCTAGGACTAGGGGATGGGGGCCAAGATACCCTGGCCGGGGTATCATGGCCCCCACTCAGATATATACTCTGATTATTTGAGAACAGTTCTACCAACTTATGATATTATTAAGAGCAAACAGTATATATCTGGGTGGGGGTCAAGATACCCAGGGCGGGGTATCTTGGCCCCCACCCCTATTCCTTGCAAAAAAAATAGATTTTTTTTTTTTTTTTTTTTTTTTTTTTTTTTTTTTTGCCAAAAACACATAAAACCTTTTTGTTTTTCGGGTTATTTGACAACAGTTCAACCAGCTTATGAAGTTTTTAAGATCAAAACAGTATATTTCTGTGTGGGGGCCAAGATACTCCGGCCGGGGTATCTTGGCCCCCACCCCCTAGATCTAGCCAAAAATTAGATTTTTTTTTTTTGCCAAAAACACATAAAACCTTTTTGTTTTTCTGATTATTTGACAACAGTTCTACCAGCTTATGAAGTTTTTAAGATCCAAAACAGTATATTTCTGGGTGGGGGCCAAGATACTCCAGCCGGGGTATCTTGGCCCCCACCCCCTAGATCTAGCCAAAAATTGGATTTTTTTTTTTTTTTTTTTTTTTTTTTTTTTTTTTTTTTTTTTTTTTTTTTTTGCGAAAACACATTGAAATTCTGTTTTTTTTTTTCTGATAATTGGTCATCAGTTTTACCAGCTTATGTGGTTTTTAAGATCATAACAGAATATATCTGGGTAGATACCCTGGTCCCCACCCCCTATACAGAGCCAAAATTTGAAGAAAAAAAAAATTCCAAAGGATCATAAAAACTTTTGCTTTTCTGTTAATTTGACAAGTTTTACCAGCTTATTTAGTTTTTAAGATCAAAACAGTAAATTTCTGGGTGGGGGCCAAGATAGCCTGGCTGGGGTATCTTGGCCCCTACCCCCTATTCCCAGCCAAAAATTGGAGAGAAAAAATTTGCAGAAAACACATAAACACTTCTGTTTTTCTGATTATTTGAGAACAAATCTACCAGCTCATGACATTTCTAAGATCAAAACTGTATATATCTGGGTGGGGGCCAAGATACCCTGGCTGGGGTATCTTGGCCCCAACCCCCTATTCCTTGCCAAAAATTGGATTTTTTTTTTGCTGAAAACACATAAACACTTCTGTTTTTTCTGATTATTTGATAACAGTTCTACCACATTATGAAGTTTTTAAGATCAAAACAGTATACATCTGGGTGGGGGCCAAGATACCCCGGCCAGGGTATCTTGGCCCCCACCCCCTATTTCTAGCCAAAAATTGGATTTTTTTTTTTTTTTTTCGAAAACACATTAAATTCTGTTTTTCTGATAATTGGTCACCAGTTTTACCAGCTTTTGTTGTTTTTAAGATCATAACAGAATATATCTGGGTGGGGGCCAAGATACCCTGGCCGGGGTATCTTGGCCCCCACACCCTATACAGAGCCAAAAAAGTAAAAAAACTAGAAGGAGTTTTCAGAGGAAAACATATGTCCCCCCTCTCTGCCCCAACCCACTTTTAATTTTGTAAATTTTTACATATAACCCTGAAAAATATATACCAACAGACATTTTAAATGAAAACCAATATATACCAACAGACATTTTAAAATATCACATGTTTCAGCTTTCCATATTTATAAAGTTTGAAGTTTCACAAAATTTACCCATCTACAATCCCAAACCAATCCTTGCCGGTCAAGTAATATGCAAAGTTTGAAGAAAATCGGTAAAAAACTACTCAAGTTAGAGAGTGGAAACGAAAAAAATGCAATTTTTAACCTCAATCAAGGGCCATAACTCTAAGGTCATTTGACGAAATTTACCCATCTACAATCCCAAACCATTCCTTGCCGGTATCAATTCATATGCAAAGTTTGAAGAAAATCGGTCAAAAACTACTCAAGTTAGAGAGTGGAAACGAACAAAATGCAATCATTAACATCAATCAAGGGCCATAACTCTGAGGTCGTTTGACGAACTTTACCCATCTACAATCCCAAACCACTCCTTGTCTGTATCAACTCATATGCAACGTTTGAAGAAAATTGGTCAAAAACTACTCAAGTTAGAGAGCGGAAATGAAAAAAATGCAATTTTTAACCTCAATCAAGGGCCATAACTCTAAGGCCATTTGACGAAATTTACCCATCTACAATCCCAAACCACTCCTTGCTGGTATCAACTCATATGCAAAGTTTGAAGAAAATCGGTCAAAAACTACTCAAGTTAGAGAGCGGAAACGAACAAAATGCAATTTTTAACATCAATCAAGGGCCATAACTCTGAGGTCACTTGACGAACTTTACCCATCTACAATCCCAAACCACTCCTTGCTAGTATCAACTCATATGCAAAGTTTGAAGAAAATCGGTCGAAAACTACTCAAGTTAGAGTGCGGAAATGAACAAAATGCAATTTTTAACCTCAATCAAGGGCCATAACTCTAAGGTTGTTTGACGAAATTTACCCATCTACAATCCCAAACCACTCCTTGCCGGTATCAACTAATATGCAAAGTTTGAAGAAAATCGGTCAAAAACTACTCAAGTTAGAGAGCGGAAATGAATGGAGACACCTGGATTTTCAAACAGTTAATTGACCTTTGTGACCTTGAAAATTAGGTCAAGGTCACCGAAATCTAATCGCTCCATTCGGCTGTCCCAATGAAGTTTCCGTGCCAGTTTGGTCTAAATCCATCCAGTGGTTCAGGAGATATTGTCCAGACAAAAAGCTACGCCGCCGACGCCGACGCTGACGCCGACGCAGACGCCGACGCAGACGCCGACGGGATCCACACCAAAAACAATATGTCCCCCAACTCCTTCGGAGGGGGGACATAAAAAAATTGCCGAAAACACATAAAAATTCAATTCTACTGATATTTTAAAAACAGTTCTTCCAGTTCAAGATGTTTTTAGTATTCTTTGAAGACTTTTGAAAAAAAATTTAGGTGCGGGCCAAGATACCCAGGGTGGGGGCCAAGATAACCTGGGGTATCTTGGCCCCCGGGGGCCAAGCTGCCCAGGGGGCCAAGATTAACTGTTACACCATGTCAAGGTGCGTGCTTGAAGGGTATGTCAAGGACAATTACTATGCATGGTTTCACACTCCTAGCTCTCACTGATGTAGAGAAAACCCAACTTCGACGTAAATGTTGACGGACGGACGAATAAACGAACAAACGAACGGACGGACGGACGGACGGACAGAAATTTGGACTCCTATATCGCACCCTGCTATAAGCAGGTGCGATAAAAATCGGCCAGCTGGTTCTGGAGAAGAAGATTTTCTAGTGTTTTTTACCATATATGGGTGTGGCCGCCATCTTGGTCATGTGACCTGGATTTCGCGATCAAACTTTTGTCTACCCTACCCATGGATGCTCCGCATAAAATTTCACTTTGATTGGCCAAGCAGTTTCAGAGAAGAAGATCTTTGAAAAGTGTGTATGTCTCAAAACAGGCCAAGGTCAAGAGATGACCTTGACCAAAATTAATCACATACCTTCATCTACTCCATTAGTTGTTTGCATGTACCACTTTTCAGGCCTCAAGCTGCAATAGTTTTCAAAAAATCCATAGTTTTCACTTTTTCCCATGTAAAAGCATGTGTTTCCAAAATTGACCTTGCCATAAAATAGGTCAAGGTCATTTTATGGTCATCATTTGATCAAACTATGATGGGCTGGAGTCCCAAATGCTTCATACCAAGTTTCATGAAAATCGGCCAGCCGGTCGTGGAGAAGAAGATTTTTGAGTGGTTTTTACCATATATGGGCATGGCGGCCATCTTGGTCATGTGACCTTGATTTCGCAATCAAACTTTCATCTCCCCTACCCATGGATGCTCCACATAAAATTTCACTTTGATTGGCCAAGCAGTTTCAGAGAAGAAGATCTTTGAAAAGTGTGTATGGACGACAGACTGGCCAAGGTCAAGAGATGACCTTGACCTAAATTAATCACATACCTTCATCTACTCCATTAGTTGTTTGCATCTACCACTTTTTAGGCCTCAGGCTGCAATAGTTTTCAAAAAATCCATAGTTTTCACTTTTTCTCATGTTTCCAAAATTGACCTTGCCTTAAAATAGGTCAAGGTCATCCTATGGTCATCATTTGATCAAACTATGATGGGCTGGAGTCCCAAATGCTACATACCAAGTTTCATGAAAATCGGCCAGCCCGTTCTGGAGAAGAAGATTTTTAGTGGTTTTTACCATATATGGGCGTGGCGGCCATCTTGGTCATGTGACCTGGATTTCGCAATCAAACTTTCATCTCCCCTACCCATGGATGCTCCACATAAAATTTCACTTTGAGTGGCCAAGCAGTTTCAGAGAAGAAGATCTTTGAGAAGGATGTATGGAGGACAGACTGGCCAAGGTCAAGAGATGACCGTGACCTAAATTAATCACATACCTTCATCTACTCCATTAGTTGTTTGCATCTACCACTTTTCAGGCCTCAGGCTGCAAAAGTTTTCAAAAAATCCATAGTTTTCACTTTTTCCCATGTAAAAGCCTATGTTTCCAAAATTGACCTTGCCGTAAAATAGGTCAAGGTCAACACAGGGTCATCATTTTAGCAAATTATGATGGGGTAGAGTCCCAGATGCTACATACCAAGTTTCGTGGAAATCGGCTTACCAGTTCTGGAGATGAAGATTTTTGAAGTTTTTTTACTATATATGGGCGTGGCGGCCATCTTGGTCATGTGACCAAAATATCGCGAACAAAATTTCAATGCCACTACCCAAGGAGGCTCCACATAAAATTTCAACTTGATCGGCCAAGCGTTTTCAAAGAAGAAGATCTTTGAAATTGTGGACGACGACGAACGACGACGGACGGACACCGGATCATGGGTATACAATAAGCTCACCTGTGAGCCTTCGGCTCAGGTGAGCTAAAAAACTGAACACAATGACACAAATAGGTTCATTAAGCAGAAGACATGCTTGACAAATGACACAAATATTCTATTTATTTCGTCAATATAACATGAAAACGATGGAGGATGATAGGAAAAAAGCAACAACTCTTAGGACTTAAAACAAATCTAGAGTGAATTTCCCTACCATCAATAGCACATAGGCAAAATACCAATATTCAAAGTCTATTATATTCTTTAACTAATAACTGATGATTTGCTATTCTTGAATCCTGTTAAGTGATAAACCATTGCTAGTGACTGATTTCCTACCTGAGAGTCAGAGTCCTCGGTAACCAAGCTAAGTCAGTTCAACATAAGTCAAGTTGTTTGTATCCTACCTGAGGTTGTTATCAGATGAGGAAAACAACATTCGCATCTGTTTCACTCCCAGGGTGCCATGATACCTGTAACAACTGCAGTCGGCTCTGACAAGAAGTAGTTCTCAACCAGATTAATTGTTTTGTGACCTACCTGTCATGCTTAAAATAAGATGTTGTAACCTACCTGTCATGCTTAAAAGAAGATGTTGTAACCTACCTGACATGCTTAAAATTAGCTGTTTGTAACCTACTTGTCATGCTTAAAATTAGTTGTTTGTAACCTACCTGTCATGCTTAAAATAAGATGTTGTAATCTACCTGACATGCTTAAAATTGCCTGTTTGTAACCTACCTGTCATGCTTAAAATTAGCTGTTTGTAACCTACCTGTCAAGCTTAAAATTATCAGTTTGTAACCTACCTGTCATGCTTAAAATTAGCAGTTTGTTACCTACCTGTCATGCTTAAAATTAGCTGTTCCTAACCTACCTGTCATGCTTAAAATTAGCTGTTTCTAACCTACCTGTCATGCTTAAAATTAGCTGTTTGTAACCTACAAATAATAAGTTGTTTGTAACCTACCTGAGGTTATTATCAGATGTGAGGAATACAACATGTGAGTCTGTCTCACTACCAGGATGCCACGATACCTGTAACAACTTCAATCCTTGTCGGCTCATAAAGTAGTGCTCAGCCAAACTGATACATCTGCAATCATGGAAAACAAACATAGAAAAATTCATTTTCATTCAAATTAAAGCAATGCTCATAAATGAACAGGATCATCAAATGTTTTTCCGACAAAAATTATTAGTGCATAAAACTTTGCCATAATATAGCCCTGCATATCCTAAACCAATGGCCAGTTGAGAACATTGAGTTGATTAAATGGAACCAGGATGCTGAGACACAAGAATTATTTGCATATGTAGTTTGTTTTGAAATACATGTACTTATCTTTCTCCATTATCGAAACAATTCAAAGAGGAACAGTCTCCCCAGCATACAGACATAGATTTTCACTTTTTACCATTTGCAAACCTCAAGCTTTACATACCTATATATTGCTCTTTGTGAATTTCAAGGCTGATTGTCCATTAATATAGGAATATTTGGGGTTATTTCCTACATGCATGCTAGGGGACTGGCATTACAGTGGCATGCATTTAATGTCTTAATTGTCTTCTCTCCACAAAATTCTGCACAATTTGCCCCATTTCTGTGAAAATAACTAGTGTGTAACATTGACTCTCCTTTTCTGAAAGTCAGCAAAGTTTCCCCATTTTAATGCATATAAGCCTGGCGTTCTTTTTGTGGAACATAGGCTAACAGTACAGCCCCAGATGTGACCCGCAGAGCGTGGCATCCCATCTGGTGCTATTCTGTTTGCTTAGAGAAAATTCATCAAAGTGAATCAAAATTAAAAACCACTCCTGATTCTCCTAAAAATGAAAGTGGACTCACCCAAATGATACTAATGGGAACCAGAGGACCAATGGTCCTATAAGCGCTCACCTGAGATCTGGGATATGTGACTTAAGTTGACCTTGCCATAAAATGAGTCTTGGTCATTCCAGGGTCATGATTTATATAAACTTTATCAAGCTCTATTGCCTGATGCTTCATGCCAAGTTTCAAAATCATAGGCCTTCTGGTTCTGGAGAAAAAGATTTTTAAAGGTTTTTACTATTTATAGCCATGGCAGCCATCTTGGTCATGTGACCTTGACCTTTTATATAAATTTTCATTAACTCTTCCTAACAATGCTCCACTTAAAGTTTGGCTTTTATTGGTATAGCCATTTCAGAGAAGTAGATGTTTGAATATTATGGTCATATACATGTATATAGCCCCAGGGCAGGGGCAGACAACCTCCTGGGGTCAAATATTTTTCCATAAACATAAATTTTCTGTCCATTTGCATACCCCCGGCAAGTTTCCTCCATTTAATTCCATTTTACTATTTTTCCCATTCAAATGCATCAGTGACCTAAGTTGACCTTGCCGTAAAATAAGTCAAGGTCATCCCAGGGTCATGATTTATATAAACTTTGTAGAGCTCCATTGCCTGCTGCTTCATACCAAGTTTCAAAATCATAGGCCTTCTGGTTCTGGAGTAGAGATTTTCAAAGGTTTTTGCTATTTATAGCCATGGCGGCCATCTTGGTCATGTGACCTTGACCATTTATACAAACTTTCATTCCCTCTTTCTAAGGATGCTCCACATAAAGGTTGGCTTTGATTGGCCAAGCGGTTTCAGAGAAGATGTTTGAATATTATGGCCATATACATGTATATAGCCCCAGGGCAGGGGCAGACAACCCCCTAGGCCCAAAATATTTTCATAAACATAAATTTTCTGTCCATTTGCTCATTCCTAGCAAGTTTTCTGCCATTAAATGAAATTTTCCTATTTTTCCCATTCAAATGCACGGGTGACCTAAGTTGACCTTGCCGTAAAAAAGGTCAAGGTCATCCCATGGTCATGACTTATATAAACTTTGTAGAGCTCCAAACACTGATGCTTCACACCAAGTTTCAAAATCATTGGCCTTCTGGTTCTGGAGAAGAAGATTTTTAAAGTTTTTTTCTATTTATAGCCATGGCGGCCATCTTGGTCATGTGACCTTGACCATTTATATAAACTTTCTTTCCCCCTTCCCAAGGATGCTCCATATGAAGTTTGGCTTTGATTGGCCAAGTGGTTTCAGGGGAGGAGATGTTTCATTATTATGGAAATATACATGTATATAGCCCCGGGGCAGGGGCAGACAACCCCCCAGGGGCTAAAATTTTCCATTAACATTAATCTTCTGTCCATTTGCCTATTCCTAGTAAGTTTTACCCATTAAATAGCATTTTACCATTTTTTCCCATTCAAATGCATTAGCGACCTAAGTTGACCTTGCCGTAAAATAGGTCAAGGTCATCCTAGGGTCATGATTTATATAGACTATAATGGGCCTGCGTCCCCGATGCTACATACCAAGTTTCGTGGAAATCGGCCCACTGGTTCTGGAGAACAAGATTTTTAAAGGTTTTTGCTATTTATAGCCATGGCGGCCATCTTTGTCATGTGACCTGGACCATTTATATAAACTTTCGTTCCCCCTTCCTAAGGATGCTCCACATGAAGTTTGGCTTTGATTGGCCAAGCGGTTTCAGAGGAGAAGATCTTTGAAATTGTGAACGACAGACGGACGACGGACGGACGACAGAGCATGGGTATACTATAAGCTCACCTGTGAGCCTTCGGCTCAGGTGAGGTAAAAATCCATTCATCAAAAATGGGTTAAACTGTAGGACTTACTTGCTTCCCACCCTGAAATTCGGCAGAATTTACACTATTTCTGTGAAGATAACTACATGTAGTGTGTAACATTGCCTTTCCTTTCTGAAAGTCAGCAAAATTTCTTGACTTACTTGCATGTAACATTGTCCTTCCCACCCTGAAATTCTGCAAATTTTCCCCATTTCAGTGGCAGCTCTAGAACTGTGATGCCAAGCTGTCCCCAGAGGGCGAGGTGGGTACGGGAGTGGTTCCAGGTTAACCAGTCCACATCAAACTTGGGGTTGTCAGTGCATTGTAGTATCTGCAGTATAGAAACAAATCAGCCGCATCATGAGAAAACCAACAACATGGCTTCTGAACAGGCCCGACTCAAACTGGCCTGTGCAGCTATACAAGAAGGCTTGATGCTTGAAACTTTGAATTTAGAAAGAAGGGGCATTGTACTATCCACGTAGCGAAAACAAAGGCGCTGATCAGCTTTGAAGTTACTGCGAAACTGATGTGTGTCTTTGTTTTCGCATATGAATCTGAATCTGGTTTTATACTGGTGATACGCCAAATTGACAATACTTCACCAGTGGGTGCGCCAGGAAGGAAATTAGCCCTAAATAGAAATTGGCTGCAAGCAAGGCTTTCAGTATACCCCCCCTCCCCCGCAAAATTATTATTGTATGTTATAAGCAATGGTCAAGAAATGGCTATGTTGAAAAATGATGTAAATTTGTCAAAAATCACTTTTTCAGTATTATAATTATTCATGCATATCTTCAATATGTGTAGAACATGTCTGCAAAGTATTAAAAAGAAATACTGAAAGCCCTTGGAGGAGTTGATTTCACAAACTATGCACTACCAACTATTATTGTATATAAGCAATGGTCAAAAAATGGCTGTGTTAAGAAATGCTGTAAATTTGTCAAAAATTTTTTTTTTCATCATTATAATTCTTCATGCACATCTTCAATATGTCTGTAACGTGTCTGCAAAGTACTGAAAAGAAATACTGAAAGCCCTTGGAGGAGTTGATTTCACAAAGTATGCACTACCAACCATTTTTGTATCTAAGGAATGGTCAAAAATGACTTTTATGAAAATAGCTGTAAATCTGTCAAAAATTATTGTTTCACCATTATAATTCTTCATGCACATCTTCAATATGTGTGGAACATGTCTGCAAAGTATTGAAAAGAACTAGAAACTGGCTGCAAGCAAGGCTTTCAGTATACCACCCACAAAATTATCTGAAGCTGGCCAAATACTTCCGTAGTCAAACATGCAGAAAATTTGTCAAAGATATCTTTTCAGCATTATAATTCTTCATGTACATCCTCAGTATGCCAGTCACATCTATAAGATATTAAAAGAATATATTAAAAGCTTGAAGTTGATTTCACTGTATGCACTATGATCATTATTGTTTATTATGAGAAATGGTAAACCAGAGGACCAATGGTCCTGTAAACGCTCACCTGAGACCTGAGATATATACCAATAAACTTGTTTGACTAGAATGGTATTATGTATATATCCCCAGGTCAGAGTCAGAGCAACCTCTGGAGTCAATTTCTTTTTTAAATCATAAAGATTCAGTCCATTTGCCAATTTACTGCAAGTTTTGCCCTTCAAATGACATTTTTTCCTGTTTTTTCCATTCAAATGCATGGGCGGCCTAAGATGACCATGCCGTAAAAAGGTCAAGGTCATCCCAAGGTCATGATTTATACAAACTTTGTAGAGCTTCATTGCCTGATGCTTCATGCCAAGTATCAAAATCATAGGCCTTCTGGTTTTGGAGAAGATTTTTAAAGATTTTTGCTATTTACAGCCATGGCGGCCATCTTAGTCATGTGACCTTGACCATATATACAAACTTTCATTCACTCTTCCTCAGAATGCTCCACATAAAGTTTGGCTTTGATTGGCCAAGCGGTTTCAGAGAAGAAGATGTTTGAATATCATGGTAATACACAAGTATATAGCCCCGGGACAGGGGCAGACAACCCTCTGAGCCCAAAATATTTTCATAAACATGAATATTTTGTCCATTTGTTCATTCCTAGCAAGTTTTTTGCCATTTAATGACATTTTCCTGTTTTTTCCATTCAAATGCATGGGCGGCCTAAGTTGACCTTGCTGTAAAAAAGGTCAAGGTCATCCCAAGGTCATGATTTATACAAACTTTGTAGAGCTTCATTGCCTGATGCTTCATGCCAAGTATCAAAATCATAGGCCTTCTGGTTTTGGAGAAGAAGATTTTTAAAGATTTTTGCTATTTACAGCCATGGCGGCCATCTTAGTCATGTGCCCTTGACCATATATACAAACTTTCATTCACTCTTCCTCAGAATGCTCCACATAAAGTTTGGCTTTGATTGGCCAAGCGGTTTCAGAGAAGAAGATGTTTGAATATCTTGGTAATACACAAGTATATAGCCCCGGGACAGGGGCAGACAACCCTCTGAGCCCAAAATATTTTCATAAACATGAATATTTTGTCCATTTGTTCATTCCTAGCAAGTTTTTTGCCATTTAATGACATTTTCCTGTTTTTTCCATTCAAGTGCATGGGCGGCCTAAGTTGACCTTGCTGTAAAAAAGGTCAAGGTCATCCCAAGGTCATGATTTATACAAACTTTGTAGAGCTTCATTGCCTGATGCTTCATGCTAAGTTTCAAAATCATAGGCCTTCTGGTTCTGGAGAAGAAGATTTTTAAAGGTTTTGGCTATTTATAGCCATGGCGGCCATCTTGGTCATGTGACCAGGACCATTTATACAAACTTTCGTTCCCCCTTCCTAAGGATGCTCCATGTGAAGTTTGGCTTTGATTGGCCAGGTGGTTTCAGAGGAGAAGATCTTTGAAATTGTGAACGACGGACGACGGACGACGGACGACGACGGACGACGACGGACGCCGGAGCATGGGTATACTATAAGCTCACCTATGAGCCTTCGGCTCAGGTGAGCTAAAAAATGGCTAAGTAAATTTGTCAAAAACTAACTTTTCAGCATGAAAATTATTCATGCACATCTAAAATATATCTGGAACAAATCTACAAAGAATTTAAAAGAAACAAAGCCCGAAGAGAAGTTGCTTTGACAATGTATGCACTACCAACCATTATTGTATACTGAACAAAAAAAGAAACGCAACAATAGGCCACCGAGGATTTTCGAGTTTAAGGGTAAAACGTTGATAATTTCAGGTCTGTTGCTGTATGATTCCCATTCATGGGATATCAGGGTATATCATGCAAGAAACTGATTTTCATTTCGATAAAATTGAATGAGAAATTTGTGTCGTCTTAAATTATGCAAATTGTGACAGATCTGCTCTGCGCATGCGCACACTTTTGAAACTCCAAATCACCAAGAAACAATGTCAGCTGCTCCCTAATTAAAATTCATAAAAAAGAAATAAAGTTCAACGACAGAGAAGCTTGCAATTAAAACCATCAAAATCCCTATATGTTTAATTGAAAGGGGGATAATATCAATTTTATTCGTTTTATTTCTTTAACGTGTGAGTTATCTGCTAAGTGGTACATTGTGATTTTGAATGCGGGTTAAAAGCGGATTTAAATCGTACCATTATTTTAATGCTCGCGCATGCGCACTGTGTGGTTTTCCACTTTCAGCATGTCCATGGTCGGCATTAAATAACTCCGTAAATACGCATCAAAATGAAAATCGATTTCTTGCATTCGGAAGCCTGATATCTAATGCAGAAGTAGAAAATGCAATGATTTCTGATTGTATCAAAGTTTGCTCAAAATCTAGTGAAATATAATTGTTGCGTTTCTTTTTTTGTTCAGTATATATAAGCAATGGTCAAGAAATGGCTATGTTGAAAAATGCTGTTAATTTGTCAAAAATTATTTTTTCATCATTTTAATTCTTCATGCACATCTTCAATATGTGTGGAACATGTCTGCAAAGTATTGAAAAGAAATACTGAAAGCCCTAGGAGGTGTTGATTTCACAAACTATGAACTACCAACCATTATTGTATATAAGCAATGGTCAAAAAATGGCTATGTTGAACAAGAGGACCAAGGGTCCTGTAGCTCACCTGAGAGGGTTCTAGTTGTTTGCTCCATCAATTTTGTATGTGTCTGACAGGTTTCATGAAATTCCGGCCAAGTATTTTTTCAAGATATTAAGGAAACAAAGTGTTATTGACGGATGGAAAGCAGAGACCAGAATAAATGGACGTGAAAACAGTATACCACCCTTGAAACTTCATTTTGCAGGGGGGGGGGGGGGGGGGGGGGGTGTATGATAAGATAAATATCATCATCAGCGACAATAGTAGCTGAAGCAAGGTTTTAACCATATATGGGCATGGTAGCCAGCTTTGTCATGTGACAAGGTGTATTAATATCTGCTTTAATTCCCACTTCTTAAGGATGCTTTATATGAAGTTTGGCTTTGGCAAAAAGGTTTCAGACATGTTTTGAGTATTATGGTCATAAAACATGCACATAGTTCCCAGGCTAATGACAGATAACCGTATGGGGACATTTTTTTTTCATATGCAGTTTCAGAGAAGAAGATGTTTGAAATTTTCCCATGTAACCTATGTTTCCAAAATTTACCTTGACGTAAAATAGGTCAAGGTCATCCCAGGGTCATCATTTTCGCAAACTATGACGGGCTGGGGTCCCTGATGATACATACCAAGTTTCGTGGAAATCGACCCGCCGGTTCTGGAGAAGAAGATTTTTGAGTTGTTTTTACCATATATGAGCAAGGCGGCCATCTTGGTCATGTGACCCGGTTTTCACCAACAAACTTTCGTTCCACATATCCATGGAGGCTCCACATAAAATTTGGCTTTCATTGGCCAAGCGGTTTCAGAGGAGTAGATCTTTGAAAAGTGTGTATAGACCACAGACCGGCCAAGGTCAAGAGATGACCTTGACCTAAATTGATTATATACCTTCATCTAATCCATTAGTTCTCTGCATCTACCACTTTTTAGGTCTCAGGCTGCAATAGTTATCAAAAAATCCATGGTTTTCACTTTTTCCAGTGTAAAAGCCTATGTTTCCAAAATTGACCTTGTCGTAAAATAGGTCAAGGTCACTCCAAGGTCATCATTTTCGCAGACTACAATGGTCTGGAGTCCCCGATGCTACATACCAAGTTTGGTGGAAACCAGCCCGTCGGTTCTGGAGAAGAAGATTTTTGAGTGGTTTTTACCATATATGGGCAAGGCGGCCATCTTGGTCATGTGACGAAGATCCCGCGAACAAACTTTCGTTCCCCCTACCCAAGGATGCTCCACATAAAATCTGGCTTTCATCGGCCATGCAGTTTCAGAGAAGAAGAAATTTGAAATTTTCCCATGTAACCTATGTTTCCAAAATTTACCTTGACGTAAAATAGGTCAAGGTCATCCCAGGGTCATCATTTTCGCAAACTATGACGGGCTATGTTCCCTGATGATACATACCAAGTTTCGTGGAAATCGACCCGCCGGTTCTGGAGAAGAAGATTTTTTAGTTGTTTTTACCATATATGAGCGTGGCGGCCATCTTGGTCATGTGACCCGGTTTTCACCAACAAACTTTCGTTCCACATATCCATGGAGGCTCCACATAAAATTTGGCTTTCATCGGCCAAGCGGTTTCAGAGGAGAAGATCTTTGAAAAGTGTGTATAGACCACAGACCGGCCAAGGTCAAGAGATGACCTTGACCTAAATTGATTACATACCTTCATCTAATCCATTAGTTCTCTGCATCTACCACTTTTCAGGTCTCAGGCTGCAATAGTTATCAAAAAATCCATGGTTTTCACTTTTTCCAGTGTAAAAGACTATGTTTCCAAAATTGACCTTGCCGTAAAATAGGTCAAGGTCACCCCAAGGTCATCATTTTCGCAAACTACAATGGGCTGGTGTCCCTGATGCTACATACCAAGTTTGGTGGAAATCGGCCCACAAGTTCTGGAGAAGAAGATTTTTGAGTGGTTTTTACCAAATATGGGCGTGGCGGCCATCTTGGTCATGTGACCAAGATCCCGCGAACAAACTTTCGTTCCCCCTACCCAAGGATGCTCCATATAAAATTTGGCTTTCATCGGCCATGCAGTTTCAGAGAAGAAGATGTTTGAAATTTTCCAATGTAACCTATGTTTCCAAAATTTACCTTGACGTAAAATAGGTCAAGGTCATCCCAGGGTCATCATTTTCGCAAACTATGACGGGCTGGGGTCCCTGATGATACATACCAAGTTTCGTGGAAATCGACCCGCCGGTTCTGGAGAAGAAGATTTTTTAGTTGTTTTTACCATATATGAGCGTGGCGGCCATCTTGGTCATGTGACCCGGTTTTCACCAACAAACTTTCGTTCCACATATCCATGGAGGCTCCACATAAAATTTGGCTTTCATCGGCCAAGCAGTTTCAGAGGAGAAGATCTTTAAAAAGTGTGTATAGACCACAGACCGGCCAAGGTCAAGAGATGACCTTGACCTAAATTGATTACATACCTTCATCTAATCCATTAGTTCTCTGCATCTACCACTTTTTAGGTCTCAGGCTGCAATAGTTATCAAAAAATCCATGGTTTTCACTTTTTCCAGTGTAAAAGCCTATGTTTCCAAAATTGACCTTGTCGTAAAATAGGTCAAGGTCACCCGAAAGGTCATCATTTTCGCAAACTACAATGGTCTGGAGTCCCGGATGCTACATACCAAGTTTGGTGGAAACCGGCCTGCCGGTTCTGGAGAAGAAGATTTTTGAGTGGTTTTTACCATATATGGGCGTGGCGGCCATCTTGGTCATGTGACCAAGATCCCGCCAACAAACTTTCGTTCCCCCTACCCAAGGATGCTCCACATAAAATTTGGCTTTCATCGGCCATGCAGTTTCAGAGAAGAAGATGTTTGAAATTTTCCCATGTAACCTATGTTTCCAAAATTTACCTTGACGTAAAATAGGTCAAGGTCATCCCAGGGTCATCATTTTCGCAAACTATGACGGGCTGGAATCCCTGATGATACATACCAAGTTTCGTGGAAATCGACCCGCCGGTTCTGGAGAAGAAGATTTTTGAGTTGTTTTTACCATATATGAGCGTGGCGGCCATCTTGGTCATGTGACCCGGTTTTCACCAACAAACTTTCGTTCCACATATCCATGGAGGCTCCACATAAAATTTGGCTTTCATCGGCCAAGCGGTTTCAGAGGAGAAGATCTTTGAAAAGTGTGTATAGACCACAGACCGGCCAAGGTCAAGAGATGACCTTGACCTAAATTGATTACATACCTTCATCTAATCCATTAGTTCTCTGCATCTATCACTTTTCAGATCTCAGGCTGCAATAGTTATCAAAAAATCCATGGTTTTCACTTTTTCCAGTGTAAAAGCCTATGTTTCCAAAATTGACCTTGCCGTAAAATAGGTCAAGGTCGCCCAAAGGTCATCATTTTCGCAAACTACGATGGGCTGGAGTCCCCGATGCTACATACCAAGTTTGGTGGAAATCGGCTTGCCGGTTCTGGAGAAGAAGATTTTTGAGTGGTTTTTACCATATATGGGCGTGGCGGCCATCTTGGTCATGTGACCAAGATCCCGCGAACAAACTTTCATTCCCCCTACCCAAGGATGCTCCACATAAAATTTGGTTTTCATCAGCCAAGCGGTTTCAGAGAAGAAGATGTTTGAAATTGTGGACGACGGACGGACCACGGACGACGGACGGACGCCGGACCATTTGTATACTATAAGCTCACCTTGTGAGCCTTCGGCTCAGGTGAGCTAAAAATGCTGTAAATTTGTCAAAAATTATTTTTTCATCATTTTAATTCTTCATGCACATCTTCAATATGTGTGGAACATGTCTGCAAAGTATTGAAAAGAAATACTGAAAGCCCTAGGAGGAGTTGATTTCACAAACTATGCACTACCAACCATTGTTGAATATGGCAATTCTCGAAAATTGGCTAAGTTCAAAATGCTGTAAATTTGTCAAAATTCATTTTTTGAGCATAATACTTCTTCATGCATATCTTCAATACCTCTGGCACATATCTGCAAAGTATCAAAAGAACATATTGAAAACTGTAGGAGGAGTTGATTTCACAAACTATGCACTATAAGCACTATGGCAAACATTCTATGTATAGGTTTAAAAAGTCCCATTACTCTTGCAAAACTGACCCTTTGGCCCCTAAATTCATACCACACATGTGTTGTCTAATGGTGCAGGTGTGTTGAAAATTTGAAGAACATTGGGCAACAACTACTTAAGTTATTTAGCAAAGGTGTCAAAATGTTGACGGAATCACTGAATTACGGACAGGCTGAAACTAGAAAAAGTGCCTTGAGAGGCACGTATACCCCCGGCTGGTGGTCACCCACTGGCCAGTCCTCCTTCTCCCTCCCACAACCACCCAGCACATGTACACCCCTGACATTGAATCACAAATCCCGAACAAAAGACAGTACTCTTACCAGATACTTTATAGAAGTGTGCATTCTAAAGCACTTTGACCACAGACATGAGGGAGTGTAGTTTTTAGAGTGACATACCTTTGTGAGGCGACTAAGTAGGAAATGCGCTTAAATAGGGAAAAACTGTCCAGGTAAATAAAGAAAATTGCGCTTATCTCGGAAATTCGTTCACTACGCTTAAGTAGGAAACGTTAGATTCCTTCCAATGTTTCATATGAGCCGCGTCATGAGAAAATCGACTTGTGTATGCACGACAATATTAGCATAGATCAGATGAGCAGCTGTAGGTCTACAATCCCTCTGTTTTCTAAACCCAAATTATCTCAGTGCTCAGTCGACTTCTGCGGCTGTGCAACGTATTGTGTGTCTATTAAACCAGACCGGATACCACGAGGACATCTTTTAACGCTCGCGGCTTAAATAAAAACAATAGTCTTGTTATCAGCATCTTTGCGACAATGCAGCAAATGTGTTGCCCCCTTTCACTCACATGTAATGCATCAGTCATTTGAATCCCCCCCCACACCTAATCTCAGCACAATGGAATATGCTAGTAAAGATTATTTAAATAGCTTAGGTCATTTGTCGTCACTCCTCATTATTGTCAGTCCTCGGAGGGCCGGGGCTTTTAAAAGAGATTTTTCCAAAAATTTGGCCCCGCAGGGCGAGGCTTTTACCCGGGCTTTACAATTCGAAAAGTTAAAAGCCCCGCTATTCCCCGGCCCTAGGGGGTCGTGGATACAATTGACTGGTGCATAATGGATGATTATTGTAAAATGTGTGTGTGTTTTTCATTTACTGACATAACCACATAATCTTGCTGAACTATCTTCTATGTCTGCTTTGCTTAATTTAAAGTTCGATCAAAATCTATACCCATTCTGTGTCTGCCTCCCGATTTGGTTTCCTAACGGTCCCGTTCTTGGTTGCATAGTATAAAATGCTGGCAATTGTTTTGTCGAAGTGTTAGATTATACCAAAACAAAACATGCCAAACATTTATCATATAGTCTGTTCATCTTTCCATGCAGTCTGATCAGAGTCGTCGACAAACCGCATGGTTTTAAACATAACGCTAAAGCTGTGGTTTGATGACTAAGTCATGACCCCAACCTAAAAGCCGCAGTCATTTTTTGTTCGTGTTCAACGATTGATTAATATCCCACTCAACATTTTGGCCGGAACCTAAGCTTCATGGATAGTAAAAGTTTATTACCATGGAATGCCTAAATAAATACCTAGCATTTTTTGTTGGGGTGGGGGATGCAACACGAGAATAATTATCATTTTCATTGTCCGTCCTGGCCCGTGGTAACAAATTGTTTATATGTAATAAAATCATGTGTATTATCACCGTGTCCATTCGAAACGCATGAAAAGAGGTCGTAACGCATGATCGGCGGCATTTTCACGTATGATTGCGGTAGTTTCCTTCGGATTCGCCGCCATTTTTGGAGGAAACTTTAGCGGTAAGTTTTTACAAACTTTTATTTGAATTATTTAAATAGACCTTTCCAACGAACGATCTAGCCTATCCGGATCAACATACATGCCTCTAATTGCCGAGTGTTCTACTGATGCATAGGCTTCGATAGGACTCGCAAACATTCGAGGAGATTATTGTTTTGCAAGTTCGGCCATACACGAAAATAACATTCGCCCAAACACATTTAATGCTGCACAAGCTGATCTTTGATGAAAACATGTCCGTGTAAAGCGTACCCCCTATACCCCACTTTTATATAGCAAAACTAGGTTGTGGGTACTCGCTAGAACCGCCTCGCGACGTGTAGCCACAACCTATGTTTTGAACATAAATAAAAAAAATATCAAAATTTTCCGACAAAATTTTCAATTTTTACAGCTGAAAAAAATCTCTGTATATTGCATGGGCAAGTTTTCGTAATGTATTTTCTTAATAATCACCGTGTCCATTCGAAACGCATGAAAAGAGGTCGTAACGCATGATCGGCGGCATTTTCACGTATGATTGCGGTAGTTTCCTTCGGATTCGCCGCCATTTTTGGAGGAAACTTTAGCGGTAAGTTTTTACAAACTTTTATTTGAATTATTTAAATAGACCTTTTCAACGAACGATCTAGCCTATCCGGATCAACATACATGCCTCTAATTGCCGAGTGTTCTACTGATGCATAGGCTTCGATAGGACTCGCAAACATTCGAGGAGATGTGTTTGCTGTTGGAGTAGCTTGGCACCTTTGTAGGTTGTGCATTTCGCTCGTGTTGTATTATGGCAAAAGCAATCGTCGAAAATTCGAAAAAACATTGTAGCAGTGCAAATTCCTTTAAAATTAACCCGAACACGGGTTTTTGTTGGTTACACACAATTCGTAGGCGATAAGCCAGTTGTTAGCAGATAATCGGTGTTTTAATTACACATTGAAACTGATATTTTATTGATGTAAACAATCGGAAAAGCAGAACTGCCTGTCTAATGTCACATAAATCCCACCACCATCCATTTTGACTTTCCCTTTTTATTCTCTGCCCATTCGAAGATACAAGATGGCGATTTTTCTCTACTGTTGTTTTGCATTTATACAGTTCAAGTGTTGTGTGCTGGAGAAAGTAGTGAAGGTGAAGTACAAGTACTGGTCCCTGTCAAGAGTTACCTCCACTTTATCACAAGTACAGGTCCCTATCCTACCGGTACATCCCCTGTATCACAATAACTGGTTATTGTTCTACCGGTAAGTCCACTATATCCCTAGTACTGGACACTTACCTACCGGTAGTTCGGTCCATCCCCTATATCACAAGTACTAGTCCCTGTCCTACAGAAACCTCCCCTGTACCCTACCGGTACAAGTACAGTTCTACAGTTACTTCACCTACATGTATATCACAAGTACTGGACACTGTCCTACCGTTACCGCCCTAATATCACAATTACTGGTCCTTGCCCTACCGGTACCTCCCCTATATCACAAGTACTGGACCCTGTCCTACAGTTGACTCTCCTATATCACAAGTACTGCGCGCAACTAAGCGACGTTACAACCTTTATTACATAGACAGTGCGTTAATGCATCTGACCCTGTTCATAAAGCCCCTATCTCACAGGAATGCGACAACTGGAGACTAGTTCGGGATTATTTCGCGACAAAGATCAACGATATAAACACAACTTTCACGTTGCAGTCAGGCTCATTGAGTGGACATTTATGCGACATTCGCGAATTTCGGTCTAATTATGAAAATAATAACAGTCGCGAGACATTCGTGAGAGTGTCTCACGACGTTCCCATGAATGTAGCTTTAGTTTCATTTTCATTCGTATGACAGTCGCGAGACATTCGTGAGCCTGAGTGTCTCACGACATTCGTACGAATGTCGCTTAGTTTCATTTTATCGCCAGATAGTCGCGAGGTGTTCGCATGTTTTCTCAAGAATGTCGCGCGACTGTCGTACAAATGTTCGTACGACATTCGTACGACAATCGAACGAGTGTCGCGAAATTTTCGCATTGTAAATTAGCCAAAATTTCGCGGCGACATGTTTCTGACACTCGCAAGAACGTCGTATGACTATCGCTCGACAGTCGCGCGACAATCTTGCGACATATTTTGGCGAAAAAAAAATTGCATAAAATTTTTAAACATGTTTATAACCTTCGCGACTAGTTCGCGACACATGAAAATTCTCACGACACTCGTGCGACGAAATTCGCAAAACAGTCGCGAGAAATTCGCATGCCATTGAGATACTAACTTTAGCTGTACATACAGGTTTGTGTTGGATACGGTCGAAAAAATCTTTAAGACAGGTTTTCTCAAGACACGGCGTATTGCTATCCTATATTAATGCAATAACACGCCCGGTAAAGTGCAAATTGACCACCGCCGGTGGTCAACGTAAAAAAAGTTGATATACATCCGGTGGTCGTTTTGAGCGTTTCCTGTTATTAGTTTTCGCGAGTTTGGTGGATGTGGAAGGTAAGATATTTTTTGATCAAAAACGTATTATAAAAATCAAAGAATGTCAGGCTATCAGTTTTTTGCCATTTAATGTCTAGCCAAAGTGGTAGTTGAAAAAAATAAACCGTTTTACTGCAATCCTTTCCGACCCGTTTGATCGGTAATGAAAACGAAAGTAGAATCTGGTCAAACACAGGTTAAAATGCCCTGATCGTGCATTTGCAAGCTTTCTGTACCCAATGGTCGTTGCAGTTAGTTAAATGAACACTAAATAGCTTTTCAGACATAATTTTAAAATATTTCAAGCTTTCCTTTCAACACTTAGATCGATTTTGTACCGGCGGTCAACTTGAAGTTGCGGTGGTCGTATTGATCAATGGGAATTACAATGTAAATTTTCATCGTGAGAGAAAGCCAAAAAAAATGCAACTTGATGTCGTTTTCTGTTAGGGGGCACGGCAACATTAATGGAGATGCATTCTAGACACAACCAAATCCAAATCAATACCGTCGGTGTCCTCATAATTCAATTTTGTTTGTCCATTAGCCATTCAGTCACATAGTTTAGCAATATCGAATGTATTTATTACTAATTTTTGGTAACCCCAACAATACAAATACTACCTCATGCAAGATGCATTGAATTTATGTACATAATTCGCATTGACTCGAAGAAAAACTACTAGAATAACAGTGTGGTCAATTTGCAAACTAGGTGGTCAATTTGACCTTAAAAATGAGCAATTTTGAAATGATTTACTGACCAATTTAAAAAGCATTGAAGGACATGCCTGCTGTTTAATGTTGAGCAGGCTCAGTCTTGCAGATTCGACAATTATAGGAGTAACACTAAGCAAAGCGTTCATTGTGCGTATGAAATCTATCTCCTGTTTTGCAATATCAATTCTTTGAATATGTAAAGGTGAATAATCACGTGGTTTATATCAATTTCAGACGAAATATTTAGAAACATTGGTCATGATAAGATTGTCAATGCTAGATGAGTTGGCGTGTAAAAATACACATGCATGTACCTCTTCATCACATTGTCACGAGCAGTCATAATGTTTCTGGATTTTGCCAGCAGTCGATTGGCTCGCTGATTAAACCCAAACGCTAGTTCAAACGAGTCGAGATAACGTGATTGTCTACTGCAAAGTGTAGAATGAATGCATGTATTAATGCTGAAGAATAACTGGCCTTGTCAGTTCTAGTTGCGCCTACTGACCTTATGATTTCTTTTATACGTTTCCAGGTGGGTCAATTTAAAGAGAAACGAACCAAGCGTCGTTACATGACGAACAAAAAACCATATCTCTGGCGTGGACAGGAAATCCAAGACGTTGTCCAGAGTCCGTTCAAATCGCCATCTAAGAAAAAGCCAAAATACAGTTCATCACCCTTTAGAGCTATTGGTTCATCACCACAAAAGACAATTTGTTCTAAAATCTATACACCGAAAGGGGGAAAGTTCGGATTTACCAAGTAGAAAAACATAAAAACGGACTAAATCAAAAGAATTAAGGCCTGTCGATAAGACAGCTGTAATGAGCTCGAAAAGCAAGAGTTATCATTATTAGGTTCTTGTAAAATTTGTATTGTTTAATATAGATTACACATATTGTGATGAAAATCATATGGTTGAAGAAATGTTCATATCCCATCAATAGAAGAAGTAAGAAGAATGGAAAATGAAAATGCATCGAAATTGCTTGTTTTGTTCTTTTTTTATTTAAAAATTATTAATAATTGAACAGATGTTTTAAATTCTCTAACTAGAATGCCTCATCTGACACATATCCAGCCGGTATTGAAAGCGAAATAATAACTTTTTACATTCAAGTTGAAGCTTTTAAAAATGTTTCTATAGCATACTAATTGTCCGGACAATATGATCGTGGTGTACGACAAGTGGTGGTTTGGTCCTTATATCGCATCTAATATTTATTAGAATTTAATAATTTTGGTATCATCACATTGGCAATTTCCGAATCTAAACATCCATACATAACCAGCTTTAAAAAATATTTTTGAAAAAGATTTTATGAGGTTGCCGGGATATGCATCTTTGTGAGGGATGGGTGTGGGAAAATGCTTATGGCAGCTTAAAAAGCGTGGAAACAGCTATCAATTTATGCATTATCTTATTTGATAATCATTACCATGTTTAAAAATCAGTGTTTTGTTATCCTAAGTATATTCTCGGAGATGTACTGGACAAATATGTTCAAAAATTAAACAAAAATATTTTCTGCAAAAGAAATTATATTTTGCCCTAGAATGCATATACATGTATTCATTTTTACCTTTCAATTTTGTTATTTGCCACTTAGCTTGTGAATACATTTACAGTTTAAAACACATTCCGTTTACATATTTTAGATCTATTCCGTGAAAAATAAAATTGAAAATATTTCAAAAAGTATATTTTTCTCAATTTTGAAAATCCGTAACTTTTTAAAAAGCATGGATACCCCCACAAATATTTTGCTGTTTGAGTAGCATTCCACCTATATTTTAAGCTGTCTAAAAATTATAGATTTATTTATCAACAAAAATTGGTATCGAGCCACCTTAAGTCCGTACATGTATACTAGCACCCCAAAGAAATCAAAACGAAGTTTGATTATGATAGACCATAGCTATGCAAAAGCACAAGCTAATACAGAATCTATTGGCACCAGCAATTCACAAGCTGTTGTTCCCGGAGAACTTCTGATATAATTGATATAAACCACGTGAATATTCACCTTTACATATTCAAAGAATTGATATTGTGTAACACAAGATAGATTTCATACAAACAACTCAATGAACGCTTTGCTTAGTGTTACTCCTATAATTGTCGAATCTGCCAGCCTGAGCCTGCTCAACATTAAACAGCAGGGATGTCCTTCAATACTTTTCAAATTGGACAGTAAATCATTTCAAAATTGCTCATTTTTAAGGTCAAATTGACCACCTAGTTTGCAAATTGACCACACTGTTATTCTAGTGGTTTTTCTTCGAGTCAATGCGAATTATGTACATAAATTCAATGCATCTTGCATGAGATAGTATTTGTATTGTTGGGGTTACCAAAAATTAGTAATAAATACATCCGATATTGCTAAACTACGTGACTGAATGGCTAATGGACAAACAAAATTGAATTATGAGGACACCGACGGTATTGATTTGGATTTGGTTGTGTCTAGAATGCATCTCCATTAATGTTGCCGTGCCCCCTAACAGAAAACGACATCAAGTTGCATTTTTTTCTGGCTTTCTCTCACGATGAAAATTTACATTGTAATTCCCATTGATCAATACGACCACCGCAACTTCAAGTTGACCACCGGTACAAAATCGATCTAAGTGTTGAAAGGAAAGCTTGAAATATTTTAAAATCATGTCTGAAAAGCTAATTTAGTGTTCATTTAACTAACTGCAACGACCATTGGGTACAGAAAGCTTGCAAATGCACGATCAGGGCATTTTAACCTGTGTTTGACCAGATTCTACTTTCGTTTTCATTACCGATCAAACGGGCCGGAAAGGATTGCAGTAAAACGGTTTAATTTTTTCAACTACCACTTCGGCTAGACATTAAATGGCAAAAAACTGATAGCCTGACATTCTTTGATTTTTATAATACGTTTTTGATAAAAAAACATCTTACCTTCCACATCCACCAAACTCGCGAAAACTAATAACAGGAAACGCTCAAAACGACCACCAGATGTATATCAACTTTTTTTACGTTGACCACCGGCGGTGGTCAATTTGCACTTTACCGGGCGTGAATAATCAACATGAAAAAGTGGCAACTACAAGTACGACTCGTATAAACATTTCCAAGTTGGTTAGTCGTTTTCCTACTTAGTCGCATTTTCCACTTAGTCGCATTTCCCACTTAAGCGCCTGAAGTACGTTTTCCTAGATAGTCTTAACTTTTTCCTACTTAAGCGCATTTCCGACTTAGTCGCCTAACATACCTTCTTTAGAGCAGTACACAGAGCTGACTTGTGTACTCCATCTAGGACTTAATCACGGACATTGAGGGTCAGGTCCTCAGTCCTAGATGGAAAATGAAAATAGAATGTCAGTCTAAATTAAAAAAAAAATAATAGTAATATTAAAAGTATTGATGTCCTAGATCTTGAACTCAAGCGCCCCCTCCACCCCCCCCCCCCACGACATGGACCCAACCCTATACCCTATAGGGTACCTATAGTCCAAATATGAATGGCTTCTGATGATTGGCTCATGAGATATACCCCACTAGAGAAACTTTAACCAAAACTTTGACGCAAATTAAAGGTGACCTAGATTTTGAACTCTAGCCCCACCCCCGGGCATGGACCCTGGGGTCCAAAATCATAGAAACAAAGCTAACCCTCCTATAGTCCAAATATGAATGGTTTCTGATATATAGTTCATGAGATATACACCAATAGAGAAACTTTAACCAAAACTTTGACGCAAATTAAAGGTGACCTAGATTTTGAACTCTAGCCCCACCCCCGGGCATGGACCCTGGGGTCCAAACGCATAGTAACAAAGCCAACCCTATAGGGTACCTATAGTCCAAATATGAATGGTTTCTGATATATAGTTCATGAGATATACACCAATAGAGAAACTTTAACCAAAACTTTGACGCAAATTAAAGGTGACCTAGATTTTGAACTCTAGCCCCACCCCCGGGCATGGACCCTGGGGTCCAAACTCATAGAAACAAAGCCAATCCTATAGGGTACCTATAGTCCAAATATGAATGGTTTCTGATATTTAGTTCATGAGATATACACCAGCAGAGAAACTTTAACCAAAACTTTGACATTTTAACTGAACTAACGAACCAACGAACTAACGAACTAACGAACATACGAACGGATGAACGGAAAAGCGAAAACTATATACCCATCGGCATAAATGCCGGGGGTATAAACAGTATACCCCCCTAAAGCTTCGTTTTGCGGGGGGTATAAAAATGCTGTCAATTTGTCAAAAATTATTTTTTCAGCATTATAATTCTTCATGCACATCTTCAATATGTGTGGAACATGTCTGCAAAATATTGAAAAGAAATACTGAAAGCCCTAGGAGGAGTTGATTTCACAAAATATGCACTACCAACCATTATTGTATAAGCAATGGTCAAAAAATGGCTATGTTAAAAATTGCTGTAAATTTGTCAAAAATTATTTTTTCAGCATTATAATTCTTCATGCACATCTTCAATATGTGTGGAACATGTCTGCAAAGTATTGAAAAGAAATACTGAAAGCCCTAGGAGGAGTTGATTTCACAAACTATGCACTACCAACCATTGTTGAATATGGCAATTATCGAAAATTGGCTAAGTTCAAAATGCTGTAAATTTGTCAAAATTCATTTCTTCAGCACAATACTTCTTCATGCATATCTTCAATATCTCTGGCACATATCTGCAAAGTATCAAAAGAGAATATTGAAAGCTGTAGGAGGAGTTGATTTCACAAAGTATGCACTATTAGCACTATGGCAAACATTCTATGTATTGGTTTAAAAAGTCCCATAACTCTTGCAAAACTGACCCTTTGGCCCCTAAATTCTTATCACATATGTGTTGTCTAATGGTGCAGGTGTGTTGAAAATTTGAAGAACATCGGGCAAAAACTACTTAAGTAATTCAACAAAGATGTCAAAATGTTGACGGAATCACGGAGTCACGGAATCACGGAATGACGGACAGGCTGAAAACAGTATACCCCCCTAAAACTTCGTTTTGCGGGGGGTATAAATACTGAAAGCCCTAGGAGTTGATTTCACAAAAACTATGCACTACCAACCATTATTGTAATGGTCAGCAATGGTCAAAAAATGGCTATGTTAAAAAATGCTGTAAATTTGTCAAAAATTATTTTTTCATCATTATAATTCTTCATGCACATCTTCAATATGTGTGAAACAAGTCTGCAAAGTACTGATTCTATATGCACATCTTCAATATGTCTGTTACATGTCTGCAAAGTACTGAAAAGAAATACTGAAAGCCCTAGGAGGAGTTGATTTCACAAAGTATGCACTACCAAAAATAATTGAATATAAGCAATTATAGAAAATTTGCTAAGTTAGAAATGCTGTAAATTTGTCAAAAATGATTTTTTTTCATATTGACAAGTGTTCATGCACATCTGCAATATATCTGAAATATATCAGCAAAATATTAAAAGGAAACATTGAAAGCTGTAAGAGGAGTTGATTTCACAAAGTATGTACGAGGGTTGTCCCAAAACTTCCATTACACTCACTGTTTTGCCACAATAACAGCACGTCAGAGCTTACAACACTTATGATCACCAAGTCCTATATCTAAGGGCTTAGGGGGCGAATTTTCATACTGCTACGTGCATTTGTTAGAATGCAGTGGACGCTTGAACCCTTGTTCCCCTATTGCAGCGGAGCAGGTCTAATGACGTTGCCGTTAATTTTATTTTTTTCGTAATATATTTTGCCGTTTGAATGAATACACTACAAACAAAAAAATCTATTACAAAATTAGTTTTATATTAAGCTAAATGAAACTGTAGCATATTTTTGGAAATCTAAGTACAATATTTATAAGCAAATCGTCAAAATAATGCTATAAATATCAGCCATGCAAAATAAGAATAATTTACCAAATGCTCTCCACTGTTAACTACTCCCCATGTTTCATTAGGTCAAGTAAAATTACTGTTAGCTGATATATCTTTTTAAAAGTAGGTGTCGTGTAATAGTAATTAAGTCACCAACTAATATCAAGCTAAACATTTGCTTGCTTTCTATTAAATGACATATTTTAGATGTTTAAATATAACGACCCTGTATTTTTGCTCCGCATGTTTTTACCGACGTGTCGTTTTTTGTCGTTGAATATTTATAGGTAAGATTTTTTATTTGTCCCGCAAACTATCAAATCAATATCAAATTTCATAACATTATCACTAAATGATGCTCATAGAATGGTAACTAGGCTGGTATATTTTTCTAAATGATCACATTATACCTATGTTGATTTGGTAGACAGCGAAAAATAGAAATTACGAAAACATTTTGCATAATTTGACCTGCTCCGGTCATGCCTACTCATGGTTACCAAGGTAACTGTAGCAGTGAGGTCTTTGACGTTAGTATCATGATGTACAGTAAAATAAGTTCCAATATGGCAAATTATTCTGCATGAGTAACTGTTGTTGATTCCTGCTATCTGTTCAGAATAAAATGTATGTGTAACGGGACTTTTGGGACAAGCCACGTATTTTCAGTACTATGGCAAACATGTTATAGGAAGACTTAAAAGTCCCATAACTCTTGCAATACTGACCCTTTGGCCCCTAAATTCATACCACACATGTATTGCCTGATGGTGCAAGTGTGGTGAAAATTTGAAACAGATCAGTCAAAAGCTACTCAAGTTATTCAGCATAGATGTCAAAGTTAAAAAATGCTGTAAATTTGTCAAAAATTATTTTTTTAGCATTATAATTCCACATGCATATCTTCAATATGTCTGTAACATGTCTGCAAAGTACTGAAAAGAAATACTGAAAGCCCTAGGAGGAGTTGACTTCACAAAGTATGCACTACCAACCATTATTGAATACATGTATAAGGAATTATTGAAAAGGGGGACGTGCATTAGAGGCCAAAAATGGCCCCCAACCGAGCTGAGTAACAATGATGTGAATTTGCATATTCATAAATATTAATGAAAACATTGAAAGCAATTTGAAAAAAATAAGTCTGTTAGAACTTCATAACTAAGTTAATTTTAGTTCAAACCATATCATGATATGTTGCTATGGCCTGAATGATACTTCTGAACAAGTCAGTAAATCCAATTACCATCAAAGAAAAGTGTCTCATTTCGTTATTCATGAATATTAATGAAAAAAAAGCAAGAAAAAGAAGAGACTAAACTCATATCCGTTTAGGAGTTGACTTGTGATATTTATATCTTCATTACATACTTCCAAAATTACATTACTGAAGCATTATGGTAAGAGGGACCTCCTTAATGCAAAAAAGAGAGAAAAGGAACAACGCAAACTCTGCAAAAGTGCATGTGGATAATGCATATGTTCATGGTTTCCATAGCCACCCATACTGCAGTTCCAAAGAATAAAAAGAATAAGTAATTACTCATATTAAATTACTAGCATTGTCAAAATACTATTATTAAGTAATGCTTTGGCACAGCTTTTTAATCCAATCTGCATTCATTATAGTGTTGGGTATCGGAAGGAAAAATCACTATCGATTATCGGACAGCTAATATCGATTGATTATCGATTAATCGGAGAAAATTCCAGTATTCTGAAAAGGTGGATTTACATGGGGCAGAACTGGACAAATTCCTGTTATTGAATCACAGTGAACTAATGGTGAGGTTTGGATCCAGTAAAACATATAAATAGGCTTCTAGTAAACCTGCAGCAAATTCTTTACTGACATTTCCAAGGTGGTTCTGCTGTGATTCTTTATGTTGTATGTTTTATATTGGTTTAAATGAAGCTAGTGATGGCTACTTACTTGAGCTAGTCATCTTTCTTATCATATGCATTGTCATACTTCATGTTTTATCTGTCTTGTTATGTCAGTTTCTTTCCATCTTGGTGTCTGGGTTGGGATTTTAAATTAAATTGTGTCTATTCCTATGCTTTCTGTTCTTACATAGCTTTATATGATTATGGACTAGATTCTTTTTTGTGCATAGTTATTTTGGTTTCAGATGACACACTTTCTGTAGCGTTCTGGAATGGTTCTAGAAGTTCTACTAGCTTTTCAGAGATAACCAGAAAAAAAAAAATCGTCGGCAAAAAAAAAAAAAAAAAAAAAAAAATTTTTGGAAAAAAAAAAAAAAAAAAAAAGCTTTGTAAGCTCGTTGTTTCCCACGAATGAGCAAAATAATTCGTACGCTTATTCTCCTTTTCAAGAGTACCAAAATCTGCCTTACGTTTACTCATGTTGCCTTAATGATTGAATGAAGATCGAATTTCATTGCAGAGATTATATATGCTTTTGATTGGCACTTCAAAAACATACAATAAAATTTGAGTTGCAGAAATAAATTAATTTCTTTACATCCATCGCTTTTGTTTTTAAAGTCAGTAATTTTAATTACACACAAACTGACAAGAAGATCAAAGAGGTGTTGAAATGAAGTATTCAATGTGTAATTAAAGTCGGCGAAAACAAATATTACTAACCGCTTTTGATAGCGAAATCCTATGATTAAAGACATTGTTTGCGAGTCAAATCAATTAATGTTGTCCATGTTTTTGTGTTGAACCTTGACCCAGCATAATTGTTCACGTGTTTCAATGATGGGTAAATTTCCGTGACGTCAACCGAAGCGATTCTCAATACTGGTCTCCGTTGGTAGCTAGCGATCACGTGTAATGAATATTTAATAGAAAGGCTGGACCAAATGACCATGTGGGCGGTACTATCGTGCAAGATAGACAGCGCGCGTCATATATTTGTTTTCGGCTACCGTCTTTTGATATCGATAATTAAGGTGTTACCTCAGGGTGTTACATGACCATTAGACAAGCACGCATCTCAATAAACTGCAGAAAACAATCGGAACAAAGTTGATTTATTTTATCATTCGTCGCTGAAAAGGCGAGATGACAATTTTATAGTATGAACTGGCCGCAAATAAACCGAATGTTACGAGAGCGGTAACGGGTCGTTTCAGCCCAAAACTATTACCGACAATCGATTGTGAAAATTTTCAATCGATAGTCGCCGATTTTTAGCTTTGGCGACAAGTTTTCGATAGCTGGCGACTATTGGCACAACACTAGCATTCAATATGCAAAATATGAAATTAGCATATTCATGAATATTGATGAAAACACAAGCACTTCATCAGAAATTGACGAATAGAATAAAAAAGTATAGTGTCTTACATAAATAAATGTACCTACATGTATGTCACACTTGTCCAATACCGTCAATACCATACACTTTCAACTTTGTGCTAAGCCATTGTTGATTATGCAAGATTTCTAATTTGCATATCCATGAAAATTATGAAAACTTTAGAAAATACAGAAAAAAAATCCCCAAATTAATACTGTTTACCGCAACACACTCTTAACTCAACTCCTGTTTGCCATAGAATATTGAACAAGCATTAACAAAGAAATGTTTATAAACAGAAGTTTTCACACTGATCAGATGTGCAAATTATCTAATTTGAATACCATGAATATGCAAACTATCGAATTTTGCATATTAATGATTATTTATTATTATTCACCAAAGTAATCAAACTAATCACAATTACAAACTTTAACGAAGCAAAGTCTAGGATTCGACAGATATTACATGGGGTAGATCATTTAGCTCTGCCTAGTATGGATAGACAGATAGAGTGATTAATGCCCTTGATTGGATAGCTTCGCGAATATGCAAATTTTCACATATATCCATTACATGTAAGGGCATGCGAATCTCATTACTGATTGACTTCAACTTCCCATAATGCTGGTGTTTGACTGAAATAAGTCTGTTTACGGTTTTAATTGAGTTTTCTTTCAATATCTTATTTTCGGATCAATATTCATGAATATGCAAATATGCTACAGTTCATACAGGCCCCATGTATGTAAGAATAGTCAAATTATATTACTGACCAACAACAACATGCCACAAAGATTGTTTTAAATTGAATAAGTATGTTGAAATATTTAACCTGAAGGCTTGTATCAAATTTTATCTCAATTTCTTGTTTCTTTTTGTCATTATTATTTCATGAAAATTGATACCGTGAATATGCAAAGTTAGCAAACTAGATTCTTGTCATATAGTATTTTGCATGATTGGACAGTCAAATTGTATAAATGGTCAATGACAACATGCCACAGTGATGGTGAGTGGAATATTTACGGATTTATTGAATTCCCCCCTCAATTTCCAATGTAATTTCATTTGATATTCATGAATATGCAAATTAGATGATTTTCATACTGGTCCATTGCAGGTAAGGAAATGTAAAATTATATAACCAAGGAACAACAACAAGCCATAGTGATGATTTGTGAGTGAAAGTAGTATATCCAAGAAGTCCAGTGACTTTTCTCTTAATTTCTTATGTTTCTATAAATGTTCATTAATACAGGGATATTGTTGGCTTGAAAATGAAAGGGGCCATTTTACGGAAAACGCTCAGCTAGAATCATTATTGCCTATCTGCTTACATTATAAAACCGGCCCATTATTTCAAAATGTAGGGGCCATTTTGAAAATAATGGGGCAATTTTGCCCATCGCCCCTCGCAAAATTATCCCTGTTAATATGCAAATGAGCTAATTTTTATGTAGGGATATATAACATGTTATGGCATGGCAAGCTGTATTGCTTATTGATATGATGCAAAAATGGCTGCTTGTAATTGAAGTCAGTGTCTTCAATGTTTTTTTATTTGTATATTTTCTATTATGATTCTATCTGTATTCATGAATATGCAAATTAGATGAATATGTAAATTAGATAATTTACATAAGTTGACATTGGGTGAAGGGCCTAGGCATAAGATTTAACATGATACCATGTTTAGTGAGCTAGGATAATTAGTCACTAAGTTGTGTTTGAATTTGTAGGTATACCCCCATATTCAAAACTCATATGTGTTGTTGCCGATCTGGCTAAACTGCATGTCGATACTGGGTTGTAGTTTGGAACTTACATGATCAAACCCCATATTTTGGAGCTATTTTGCTGTAGCGATAGTTTGGGTCATTGGTTGTGTAGTGTCCAGAACTTGTACTTTACCTGGTGCCTGATAGCAAAGTGGGGTGAACCTAAATGGGCTGGTAATACAATATACAATACAATACAAGTTGCTATGGAAACCATGTTTTTCTTCATAACACAAATAAGTGTGTCTTTGAGAAAATTCCCATTGTATTTTGTGGGTCCGATTCAAAAATTTATGACCAATCAGAAAATGTCTTCGGGTACTGGGTGGAATTAATTGTCACCAGGTCTTATGATAATGGCTTCTTTACTTTTAGTGAAATGCAAGTATTCTAAAGAGCATTTTTTTAAGAATTAGGTATGAGCCCAGCTAAATACCAAAAAGATATTTTCAGATTTTGTGCATCTTAGTGATACTAATCTTCTATGAAAATATCTTTTTGGTATTTAGCTTGGCTCGGTGTAAACTTCTCTGTGAAACCTCTAAATTTTGGTCAAAAATTGTGATTTTCCTACTTTAGCCCATATTGGCGGCCATTTTGTGTAACCATAGCAACCATAAAAGTCAAATCAATATTAGATTAAAACATTTGGACCATTCGTCTATTAAAACATGTAGGATAAAATGTTGAACAGGTACTTTTATTTTTTGGCTTTTGGGTGGGCCAGAAAACACTGTTAATGCACGTCCCTCTTTGCTAAGTTAAAAAATGCTGTAAATTTCTCAAAAATTATTTTTTCAGCATGATAATTGTTCATGCACATCTGCAATATATCTGAAATATATCAGCAAAATATCGAAAGGAAACATTGTAATCTGTAAGAGAAGTTGATTTCACAAAGTATGTACTTGCAGTACTATGGCAAACACATTATATGAAGACTTAAAAAGTCCCATAACTCTTGCAATACTGACCCTTTGGCCCCTTAATTCATATCACACATGTATTGTCTGATGCTGCAAGTGTGGTGAAAATTTGAAAAGAATCAGGCAAAAGCTACTCAAGTTATTCATCAAAGTTGTCAAAATGTTGACGGAATGACGGAATTACGGAATGACGGACAGGCTGAAAACAGTATACCCCCCTAAAACTTCGTTTTGCGGGGGGTATAATTAGTTAGGGAAATTATGCAAAATGTTGGTTTTCTCATGATGCCGCTCAAATCATGTTACTGTAACATTTGTTTACAATCAGCATTTGTGGTGCAGGAGATTTGATGTGCATTTAGGAAAAAGCCCAGAATGATTATACCTGTAACGCTGCAAAGCCAGGAACAGGCCTTGAGGTCATAGAACTTTTTTCAAGCTCAGCTCAGCTGAACATGAAGTTTCAACTGCTCACAAATGATGAAATAGTCAAAATTAGTTGAAAATTCAGGCTCAAAACTTTAAATCATTTTAGTCTCAGCTGAGCTGAACATGAAAAAAGTTTTATAACCTCGGGGCCTGTTGGTGCAGTCAAGATAAAAATTAATGAAAAAGTGTAAAAATTTCACAACATTAGACCAACCTTAGAAATATTTTTGTTTCACCTTACCCGACCCTTGGGTCAGTTGGTCAGAATATTATTTTATTTTTATTTTCTCAGGTTTTATATACATGTAGATTGAAATTTGTTTTTAGTTGTTCTAATATAGCTAAGGCCAAAAAAAATAATACCATTGTTTCTCAGGCCACTTTTTGGAGAAACAGATGCGGGCGGCAGGTTTTTATTTTAATTTTTATTTGAACAAAACCGAATGCGGGCGGCGGCATTTTTTTTTTTTTTTTTTTTTTTTTTACCTTTTTTTTCATGGGGGGTCAGTATGGAGATATGGCGAGTGAGTGATAAACGGACAATATGCCTCCGGCGATAACTCTCGTTTAATTTATGATCGATATTTCACACCTGATTTGTGATTGCCAAAATTGGTTGAGCATTAGTAATTCGGAAACAAATGAATATCATACCTATTAGTCTAACACTTAATCCGATAACAATAGATTTGAGAACATCAGTCAGCACGAGTTCCCCCCAATTATCATGATTATCACGCTCTCTGAGTACATCTCAACACAAGTCATAATCTCCGCCCATTGGCCCATGAGATAGCGAATGACGACATCAATTAGTAATTATTGTCAAGACATTTTATAACTTGTCGGAAAAGAATCGAAATCCACTGTATGTTGTGTCAGCAAGTAACACATTGTATTCTTGTCCTTATTTTCTAATTTCACTCGAATGAAAGTTTGAACATTGTACCGATCACACATCGGTGATCATATGATAGCGAAATGATTAGAGCATTCGCTTCGGGCACTGGAGGTATCGGGTTGGATCGCGGGCCGCGTGATACCAAAAACGTTAAAAATGGTACCAAAAAATACTTTGCTAGCTTGGCGCTCATCATTCTTAAAGCAAGCACTGGCATCTCTTCTCCCAAAAAGATAACTTCAGTGATGGGAATACAATTATTGAGGCGGTGGTTGGTTACGGGCAGTTTAGTTCTATCATTAGATGATTAAAGTCTGGTGATTGCAATACCCTTACTCGGGGTTAAAACGAGGTGTGCCGGTAAGTCAGCGGCGGAACACTATACGAACATACAACATACATGGCATGACTAATTGTATTATTCTACAAAGGATTCTTGCGGATGCTCAAAACACTCATTTTCCCAGCGGGAAAGTAAAGAAATCACATTTGTTTTTCAGCGTGAACTTTTACATACCTTCCCGGACATTACCGTTCTCAATCGCGAATATTAAATGTATGTGTCCTAATGTTTTGGACCACAATAATTGTTGACGAAATCATTGACCAACGTGTCATCAATAGCCTATAATAACCCAATGTACGGTCTACCAATAATCCCCTAGTCACGAGTGCGATAACATGTATCGCTCGGCTTATTTTCAAAACTATTATGGATTAATATAATTTGAGTGTCATTCACGCTTCGCGAGCTATGGATTGTGTCACCTTAACATTAGTGAGATGACAATTATCACTCACGAGTATGTATACACGAATTTTGAGCAGACGACATGGTTCATACACATTAGGCTATCAAAAACACAATTTTCCGTTTCAAATGTGTTTATTCATTTTTAAAGTACTTAAAAGAGAAACTGTAAGAAAACTGCGCCTTGGAGAATGCCCGGGAAACGATATTTCATTTTTCCTCTACGCGAGTTTTGATTTTTTACTTGCACATAAATAAATTAGTATAAAGGAACACAAGGGTAAAACGGCGCCTTGGTACTGCCGTCGCGATATTTGAGTGGATGAAATTTTGGTTTACCAGGCTATATAGCAGTACAGGTGTCTACATGTTTAATACAATTATTCAGTGGCTATCCTAAACCTTATGATATAAACAGCTGAAACAAGCATCAGAATATCTACATCGGTACGTTGAACCGTCACGATTTGACTATTACTCAACATATCCGCATGTAATTTAGCCCAACTAAAGTTCGTACGTAAACTGAACATGGACAATAGAACGCGGGATTGCTACCTAGACCCTATGTGTTTTTGACTAAAAATTGAATACCTCTAACAGACATTACCATATACTGTACCTGCACATCATGACGAAGCAGTTCGGTCCTTTGGTAAAGGCTCGAAATGTCCCGGAACCATGTCACAACGAATACCGTGTTACTAGCAGTCATGCGCAGACTGCATGCGCAGTCGTTTTTCTGAAAACCGCGAACGGAAAAAAGTGACAAGAGTGAAGGTTTCAAGACAAATGCGATGGTTTCTGCATTTTTTTTATTTTGAGCAATAAAAAAGGGTAATGCGGTGGGTCTGAAAGAGATGCAGCGAGGCCTGAGAAACATTTATATTTTTTGGGGGGGCCTAAAACTTGATTGCAGAAATAATACTTACCTAGAAAGCTATCATTAAAAGCATTACATGTATCAGACAATGTATCCTTCTAAAACATGAAATTTTTGCCTCTCTCAAACAATAATAAAAAAAAATAATCTTGTATGAAAAATTGCAATAAAATTTTTTGGGTAGGGACAATTTTTTAGGGTCGGTCGGGTAAGGGGAAACAAATATAATTTAATTTTGGCCTTATGGGTAGAAATGACCAGTTACCTAATGGGGCCCTCCCAGGGGTTTTGGGGATTCAGGGAGAAGGGCTATTTATTTTCAGGGATTTGGGGAGATTTTGGGGTTTTAGGGAGCAGGGGGCTGAGGAAAAACATTTTAGGGAGCTGGGGAGAAAGGTCATTTTTCTTTCAGGGAGCAAAGACCCCCCTGGGGGGGGGGGGGGGGGGGCTAACTGAATTACAGCCATTTGAAGCCAGGGATGACTCTGATTATTAGAAACAGTGGCCTTACAGCATGCCCACTCCAATATTCAGCTGAGGGTACATGTACCCTCTGTGCCCCCATTTTGGGTGTACAGGCCAAAATATGAGGGTACACCATGTTTTTGAACTGAAAACTCACATTATGCATTGATATGAGATCCAGCCTTTTTTCCGAGTTGTCCAATGAATGCTGTTGTTTTCAGTAAAACAGATATTTGTATGTCTTTGTGGTTAAGTTTTTTCTCTAAAAGCTAATACTTGCATTTCTATTTTTAGCAAAAAGAAAGACAAAAAAATCCACATTTCAAACAACACAAAATATTTAGAATGCTGCTTCCTCTTGTAAAAAGTAGTTTGCTCAATGAGCTAATATATGGAAATTATCTAAATGCAGCAATCACGCTTCTTATAATAGGCATAGTGGGTGGGGTAGTTAACAGAGATCGTAAGTTGTGTCAGATTTTAGGGCACCCATTAGCTTTTAATCGCAGAAGCAATCAATTGTTTGCATAGAAATAATAAAAAATAAAACTTTAACAAGTGTTCTTCAACTTTAAATACAATAAAACAAATCTAATGGGTCATAATTTAAAGAAATAGGCTAAGGAATCGGACATCATTTTCTCCCAGTTTTGATACTGAAAGTACAATTCAGATTGCGCAAGCCTAAGTATTCTAACACGCTACCTGGCGGCGAAAATCGATTGGCTGAAATTCTTGGTTGACCAATCAAAACTGTAAATCTTAATTTAGAACACAAAAATGGAAAATTTTCAGCTTTATTTAGAGCTTTATTAGCTCACCTTAGCCGAAGGCTCACAGGGGAGCTTATAGGATAGGTAGGCATCCGGCGTCCGTCGTCCACCATTTTCAAAGATCTTCTTCTCTGAAACCGCTTGGCCAATCAAAGCCAAATCTTATATTAAGCATCTATAGGAAGGGGGAACCAATGTGTATATAAGAAATCCAGGTCACATGACCAAGATGGCCACCATGCCCATATATAGTAAAAACCCTTCAAAAATCTTCTTCTCCAGAACCGGTGGACCGATTTCAACGAAACTTGGCATGAAGCATTGATGGCTCAAGCACTACAATGTTTATATAAATCATGACCCTGTGATGACCTTGACCTATTTTACTGCAAGGTCAACATAGGTCGCCAATGCATTTGAATGGGGAAAACTTTTAAAATGTCATTTAAAGTGAAAGTCTTGCAGGAAATGGGCAGTAGGACTGAATATTAATGATTCTGAAAAAAAATGGACCACAGGGGCTCGTATGCCCCCACCGCGGGGCAATATACATGTATATCTCCATAATATTCAAACATCATCTCCTCTGAAACCGCTTGGCCAATCAAAGCTAAATTTTAAGTAAAGCATTTATAGGATGGGGTAATCAATGTGTATTTAAATAATCCAGGTCACATGACCAAGATGGCCGCCATGCCCATATATGGTTAAAGCCCTTCAAAAATCTTCTTCTCCGGAACCGGTGGACCGATTTCAACGAAACTTGGCATGAAGTATGGATGACTCAAGTACTACAATGTGTATATAAATCATGACCCTGTGATGACCCTGACCTATTTTACGGCAAGGTCAACATAGGTCGCCAATGCATTTGAATGGGGAAAACTTTTGAAATGTCATTTAAAGTGAAAGTCTTGCAGGAAATGCACAGTAGGACTGAATATTAATGATTCTGAAAAAGATTAGTCCCCAGGAGCTCATATGCCCCCACCCTGTGGCAGTATACATGTTTATTTCCATAATATTCAAACATCTTCTCCTCTGAAACCACTTGGCCAATCAAAGCCAAATTTTATGTGAAGCATCTATAGGATGGGGTAACCAAAGTGTATATAAATAATCCAGGTCACATGACCAAGATGGCTGCCATGCCCATATATGGTAAAGACCCTTTAAAAATCTTCTCCTCCGGAACCGGTGGACTGATTTCAAAGAAAGTTAGCATGAAGCATTGATGGCTAAAGTACTACAATGTGTATATAAATCATGACCCTGTGGTGACCCTGACCTATTTGACGACAAGGTCAACATATGTTACCAATGCATTTGAATGGGGAAAACTGTTAACATGTCATTTAAAGGGAATAAATAAAGTAGAAATTGGCAAATGGACAGAATATTGATTATTCTGAAAACAAATGGCCCAAGGGCTTCATCTGCCCCTGCAGTGGGGCTAAATACCATAATATTCAAACATTTTTATTGGCATATGTAGCAGATCTCAGGTGAGCGTTTACAGGACCATTGGTCCTCTGGTATTTAGACTTCTCTGAAAAGCCGCTCGCATAGGTATTTTAATTTCTGCATGCATCATTTCTTTGTATACGTTTTTGCGCTTAAGCGGCAGGTATTTTGTGCATGCAGAGCAGTTTTTGTACGTGAATTACGTACTGCAGTACGTGAATGGGCATGCTGGCCTTCATTCTTGTTTCAAAAAGTCGTGAAAGTTCCAGTGTACCAACCACTGAGCTGTCATGCTCAAGTTCAGATTTATCCACAACACCCTGTCTAGTGCTCTGTATCATTCACTTTTTTGATACGATATGTTTATCGATACAATATGATCGACATTCGATATATCATTTGATATTTTCTCTCAAACATTAAATAAAAGGAACACTTATCAGGCTTTGCACCCAAAGGCATTCGCCAAGGTGCAGTTCTCTAACAGTTTCTCTTTATCATAATTTAGAACGAGTGATAATTGTCATTTTGAGTAATTTAACCTTTATCATGCTGAGATTTATTTTTTTCCAATATCGTGTGCCACTGAGTAGGCTTAAAATGCCAAAAAACAACCTCATTGCTGACAGTTCCCTTGCACACGCCATCTTGAAGTATAGCGCATCCGCGAAAGAAAGCACTCTCACTGTTTACAAAGGTAACGTGCAAAAAATGGAGGAAAAAAATCGAAGTCCGATCAGGCGAACGATTGCACCTTCAGTGGCACAAGGATACTTTCTCACAGGCGCACGATAGCGCCGACAGCAAGTTAAAGGTTAAGGCGACACCATTCATTGCCAGCAAATGTCAATGACACCTATTGTTTTATTATGATAGGCCCAAAAAGTTGTGAAAACAAGCAAAGAGATAGAAATCCCGGACGACCATAGTAGACCTTCGTCACGGGTTCACCATCATACATGCACATATGAATGAAATAAATGTAAATGTTTGAACCGGCGTATCATTCATATTTACAACGGAAAATCCACGACGAAAGTAGTAAGTCTACTATGATAGTCAGGGGCTATACACAGAACCCCCTCAAGGGATAATCATCAGACAATAAACAATTTCACAAACAGTGTTGTCTAACCTTTACATATGTCCTTTAATTCCTAATCAGATAATCACCATCCATTATTCATGCAAGCCAAACAATACGGACGTGATATAGGTCAATATATATGTACGCGACTCCTGTTTGATCCAATTATTACAGTAAAGAAATAACATTAACACAGACCTAGTAATTCTCCTGTCAATTAAATCTGTGGAGAGCCAATAGTATGCGACCTGCGTTCAACAAGAGCGCTCATTGGCCATTCGATTTTTCTCAAAATACAAGACTTAACGCATGTATGAGTTCAAAGCGGCAAGATCAATGGCACAAATTCTCGTGCACCTGATTCTTAAAGAATTCATTTGTCATCTGCATTCTAGATTTTCAACGTATGGAAATCATTGATTGATGCAAAAACATTGAAAATGTTCGTAAGAGCAAGCACAGTGGCGCACGTTACGCAACATTAGTTGCAACTCGAAAATATTAGGATACCATAATCGTATCGAGCCGCTCAAATATCAAGTATTTGCCGTGCATGATCCACGACTGAAATAGGTGAATTTTACATTAAATTTGGTACCCTTTTTGTCCAACACATTTCACCGGGTAAAACGAGCGGCATGTAATGTTTCGCTGTCAGTGACACTTTGAAAATAGTTTTCAATCGTGCGTAATAAATAAATGAACTTTATCGTTTGTAGAGGGTTTTCAGCGGAGTAAAATACCAAAGCAAGCTATTGTACAAAGATCCCAGGTAAATGGTTTATTGGTTTTCGGTACTTTTCCCCACCCAAACGAACTACAGAAACTGCATGCAGCCTGGTCTGACTTGGTAAAATAGCGTAACACGCAACTCGCATATAAAGCGTCCATGGTTTGTGGACCCCGACCAGTGCCTTATCATTTAAGAAATAAATCAGATTTAATGACAATTTGAGGGCAAAACACATCACAAAACGGTGAGAGATATTGATTCGATACTTCGACCAATCCAGGAACGTTCGATACGATATATCTATCAAACGTAAATAACCGGTTTTCCGATAAAACCGTATACCGGTACAGAGCACTACTGTCTACTTTCAGTTTCACTTTACCTGCACTCTTTCTTTTCTGTCCACTGATTCTAAATTTTTAAAGTTATAGTAGATCAGATGCGACAGACAGCCGTCCCATGTAAAAAGATCATTTTCATTGATCGCAAATATGCTTTTGGCATGCGTTGTAGACTTCTTTCTAGAGTCTTTGACGTTATTTTCTCGCAATTTCTTGAAAATTCCGAGCTCGTTCAGATTTGACGCCATTTTAAGCAATGGACCGAATCGACCCGATTGTTATGGCACCGTATGTATAGTGTACCAAAAGGGGACAAAATATTCGATCCTGGTGTCACGAAATGCCGAAACGGACGAAATGATGCGTTTGCAATTTTTGATGCGTTTGCAGCAGACTACAAACAGTTATCAGTGTCATTAATTAAAACGCATTTGGCATGCTTGAATATTCGGTATAATTGATAATAAGTAATTGAAGACATTTGTTTGCTGATTGAGTTTGGTGTATTCTTGTTGATAGTTTTGTTGTTATATCTGATGTCATGATTGATAAGAATAGCTATCAGGTCGTTAACAATTTCGAATAGGAGTACAATACATTGTTCTGGTCTCTATAATATAAAGTTTTCCAGTCTTGTTGTTTTCAATTTGGTCAATATCGGCTGTTTCGTGGTAAGAGTGCTAAAGAGTGGAAGAATAATCCAGAAAATAACGAACCCTTGAAATATTTTCACTTGAAAACTAAAATCACAAATCTTTAAATTCATTCTGATGAAGCCACGTGTCAAGTGAATTTCTTTGCAGATTTTATAAAAGGGTCACTGATGAGGGTTCATTACCCAAAATTGCGCAATATGACCTATACTATCTCCCTTTGAACATTTACACTGCTTCTGTTATTCGGCGCCCAGGGATCTCCATCGTCGGGCAGCTTACTCAATCTGTGAGTCCTGGTTTTTGATTCATCAGGATGTTTATCATGATTTATTTGTTTGTTCTTGATGATTCATTGACTAGTTAGAGATTCACCACGAGGACCGAAGAACTAACTAAATGTTATGAACCACTGCAGAAGCTGAGAGTGAGGTTAGGTACCTGTAAAACCGGTTTAAGCCCGCCAGTAACTTTGTGTTACTGATCGTTCCAAGTCGATACTTCTGTAGTGGTTCTTTTTGTTTTATGTCTTGGTGTTTAAAATTTTTTGTGCTGTTGGCGCCTTATGTATGTTTTCATATTTTTAGTTAAGTTAAGGTAACTGAGTGGCCACCTATTGGGTAAATAGCTGCTCATTCGGCTTACGATATGTTTCATGGTATAAGTACCTGATTGTTAGTTGTTTTTTTCCCATCTCGGTTTTTGGAGTGGGAATCTTTTTCTGATTGCGCCTTTTCCTGATCTTTGCCTACTTGTACCTTTCCAAAGGAGCTACTTTTATATTTTATTTGCTATTACTGCAGCTGGCGTTGTGCCGTGTGGCGGCCCTAAAAAGTCTCCCCGTACATCATCCACTGTGAAGATTATATTTTTGTTTTGGGCAAGTTTGAGATCAGTAAAAAGGTACAAGTAGGCAACGATCAGAAAAAAGGCGCAATCAGAAAGAGAATCCCTCTCCAAAAACCGAAGTGGGAAAAAACTAAATTAACAATCAGGCACTTATACCATAAAAACATACTGTAAGCTGAATAAGCAGTATTTTCCCAAATAGGATTAGGTGGCCACGCAGTTACCTAAACTTAATTGAAAATATGAAATAAAATATAAAGGTTTGATCCTTTGGAAGCAGTAAAAACATTCAAAGGGAGATAGTATGGACTATATTGCGCAATTTCGGGTAATGAACCCTCGTCAGTAGCCCTCTTTAAACCGGCAACGAACGCCAGACTATAATTGTGCTGCAATTTCGAGAATTTACACGAGGAGACTAAATCAAAGACATATTCCTAAATTGGGTCAATAATAAAAAAATTGCTTAGAAGTATGTTTCTAAACGTGAGTGTTTTGAACACTCCGACTATCTTTACCGATCTCAAAGGACCGAAATAAAATATAATCTTACATAAGGCTCAAACAGCATAAAAAGTTTTAACACAAAGACATAAAACCACCACAGAAGTATCGCCTTGGAACGATCAGTAAAATTACCGGCGGGCTTAAATCGATTATACAGGTCCCTAACCTCACACTCAGCTTCTGAAGTGGTTCACAACATTTAGTTTTAATCGATTTCAGAAAGGCACGACGAAAGCGGTGATACAAACGTGAGAAAACAAGACCTGTCAATGAAATATTTTTAGGTCACGAGATCAAATTGTACTAATGCGGAGGTCAAAATATACATCAAACAAATTCTATCGATTGAAGTTCGATTGAAGTTCGTTTTTTTTAACATCCGACAACGAGTGCAGTAAATGGTCATGTCCAGAGAAAAGGAAGATGTATCAATGAATTTATCAATGTTTTTTCTTGATTTACATCATTATCATAAACTTAGAGGCAATCAATTAGATACAGATCAGTCATAGGGTAGATTTATTATAGAACATTGTGACTGAATGAGATAAACTGTCCAGTCAAAAACGATTATTGGAATATCAACGTCTTTTCACATGACACAGCTCTGTACTAATGACCTTTCCTTTTTAAAAGTGTATCATTATCGGAAAACACGCTCACTGACCTTGGTTCAAAATATTTTGGATTGACGCAATAGGAATCGTCGTGATGAACAGAAATTGATTGTAGTTGTTCGATCCTCGTGGTGAATCTCTAAAATGCCACAAGTAGGCAATGATCAGGAAATGGCGCAATCAGAAAGAAACTCCCACTCCAAAAACCGAGGGGTGAGAAAAAAACGAAAATGACACTTAGGTACTTATACCAAGAAAACACATCGTAAGCCGAGTGAGCAGCTATTTCCCAATAGGCGGCCACTCAGTTACCCGAACTTAACTAAAAATATGAAAAAGTACATAAGGCTCAAACAGCACAAAAAATCGACTTCAAAACACAAAACAATTAGAACCACAACAGAAGTATCGCCTTGGAACGACCAGTAATATAAAACTTAAAGCGGTTTTACAGGCGCCTAATCTCACCCTCATCTTCTGCAGTAGCTCACAACATTTAGTTAGTTGTTCGTTCCTCGTGGTGAATCTCTAACTAGTCAATGAATCATTGTTCGGTCCTCGTGGTGAATCTCTAACTAGTCAATGAATCATCAAGGACAAACGAATAAATCATGATAACCACCCTGATGAATAAAAAACGAGGACTCAACAGATTCAGTAAACTGCCCGACGATGGAGATCAATGTGGCCGAATAACTTACTGAAACCCGGAGCAAAAGAAAAAAAACACCAGTTGAAGCCCGGTGGACCAAGCAACAGACAAGAGGCTCCGGTCCCAACCAATTAAAATGAATAGCTTTATGTCGGGGCCATCATAGTCTGACACCCGACCCATCGGCGTCTTTTCCTGATCTTTGCCTACTTTTACCTTTTTATGCTTTCTCCCAAGATCCATGAAAGTAAATGGTACTTCTCCCCAGATCCACCAACCCCCCCGGTAGGACCCCAGGGTAAGTAAGCTATGATGAGGGGGGCAGGAGGGGGATCTGGTCACAGATCACAGAGATTTAAAACATAAAATCACAGATCACAGAGTTTTTAAATGATGATTTCACAATTCACAGACAATGCATTTTCGTAATCACAGAGATTTCAGCAATTTGGCCAATATTTTTGCACTGTATTGACAGATTTACAGCATATAACTTCTCGTTACTAAAAATAATTACTATTCGTATCAAAGGAATGTGTCATTTTAACTCATAAATTTAATAGTTACTTGTCACAATAGGAATACCTTAGCCTTACATTATATGTATGGTAGAGACTCTTGTCTTTTCACGGTGGTGTAGAGGAAAATGGAATCATTTTACTAACTGGCTAAAAAGTATAACAAAAGCCTCTATTCAGACTTTAGTATGAAATGCATCAATATTTTATTCTGGTGTTGGTCAATGTATTAACAGCTTTAAAATATAGTCTTAAACCTCAAATGAAAATGGTAATTCTCTGCATGATAGCTTTATTTCTGTTTGTTGTCAGACCTGTCAGCCACAAAATGTTAAAGCAATTCATGAGTGCCAAGTTGCAAAGGTATGAGCTAGGGTATGCTTATTGTTGAAAGGGGGGTTCGGGGGATCTCCCCCGAAAATTTTTATAGTTCTGGAAGTCAATGGGTGCGATTTTAACGCACTTTTAGACCATTGGCTTTACAATCACAAGGAATGATGATAATCACAATTCACAGACTTGAAAATTTACAAATCACAGATCGATCACATGGATTAAAATTTGTGTTTCACACATCACAGAAAATACCTCTGTCACAAATCACAGACTTAAATTTTGCTTTTTCACAAATCACAGACTTTAAAAAAGGCCGATCACACGTCACAGAAAAGGGTCCTGCCCCCCCCCCCCCCCTCTATGATAGATCTATATGTATGCTATTTAAAAATATATATAACTTATTTAATATTAATTTATGTCACATATGCCAGAAAAGATCTAACATACGTTATGATAAGACAGTTTTTCGTTTCATAGCTGTTTTGCAAAAATGGTTTTATTAATGATAATCTCTGTATTTCTGGTGTCTTTGGTTGGGATTTTAACTTAATTACATCAAAAGTTTTTGTTACATGTGTTCGCCAGTTGAACACTATGATTGTTTTTATTTAATTTTCTTTCTTTGTGAAATCGAGTGGTTTATCTTCATTATTCATTATACTTCTCCCCAGTAATTTTAAACGATAATCGGTGTCCCAGGATAAGTGGTTTATCTTCATTATACTACTGTTTATTGTGCCTGCCTCTCTGTCGTGCTCGTTGTCTTTCGTTTCGGTTGAAAATTAGCCGGATGGCTTCCTTGTTGCGAAAGAGCTAGTCATTCTGCTTTTCGTTTGTGTTGTCGGAACAATGTTTTGTTATGTTTTAAGTACTTTCTTTCCCACCTGGTGTCTATGTTGGGACTTTAAATTTTATCGCATCGATTCCTGGTCCCTCTATTCTTACTTTGCTAAATTTTCATTTTCGACCAAGGGCTCGATATATCTCATTTCCGTCGATGTGGAGATGTCTAACGGAACACCGATGGAAATATTCAGTCTATTCATACCCAAGCCAAAATCTCAGGTGAGCGTTCTCATGACTGTTGGTCATCTGGTCATTGTTTTAGAGAACCTAGGTGTTTTATTGATTTTGAAGACAGAAAACTTTTTAATTACATTTCAAAAAATTCATCTTGTATCTTACCAGCGCCAAAAAATTTACTACCACGGTTGTAGGGTTAACCGGCATATTTCTGTTGTGGTTCCATTTGTTTTATGTTTTGGAGTCGAATTTTTGTGCTGTTTGAACCTTATGTACGTTTTCATATCTTAATTTAAGTTCGGGTAACTGAGAAGTCGCCTATTGGGAAATAGGTAATCACTCGGCTTACGATGAGTTTTCTAAGTATAAGTACCCAATTGTCAATTTAGTTTTCCTCACCTCGGTTTTTTGGAGTGAGAATTTCTTTCTGATTGCGCCTTTTCTTGATCATTGCCTACTTGGACCTTTTTTTTCTAAGAAAAACGTGTAGCTGCATCACAGGATTAATATCCCTGGAGACCGCCTTGTAAACTAATTCATAATTTAACACGGGTCCGTTGAACCCTCATGACCGAAATGGCCCGAATATCAACACCTTAAACCCTTTTGGTACACCATACATATTCTAAGGGAAGCAACTCAAAACTTTTCCTTAGAGATTTCACAAATAATTTCCCAATTTAGCTGTTTAGGTGCAATTTGCTGGTTTGATGCCAACTGCAGGTAAAGGCGTAATTCACATTAATTTGTTGGCCAGCTTATGCTCAATGAATGTCTAAATGAATCTGGATTATGCTTTTATTTAATAGAATTTGTGGCATTTAGCTCAGACTCCTAATTGTTTGTTGATTGTTGCATTTGGAAATCTAGGTCACCTATTTCTCAAGATCAGTATTATGACATTGCATGTAAACAAATAAAATAAATTCACACTGGCTGCTAGAAATTTATTGAATTGAACAGATGCAGAATATATTTAATGTAGGTTTGCCAGTTTGATTTGTCAAGAGTCCGATTCAACAGCCTGACCAGGTACAATCTACTGAAAGTATGGCTTTTGTTGTCGTCTACAGGTTAAGTCATAGTCTGACGGGTCAGCCGTCAAAATGAATTTTTGATACCTGATTGTTTATCATTTTGACGTCTGACTTCCTTCCATTGATGAAATCCCAATTACTATAAATATCACTGCAAGCTGTTTTTAGCCACTGATTTTATGGGAATGCCCTCATCTGATTGGTTGATTTGGTCATGTGATGGGTCAGAGCCAATCAGATGTTCGCAGTTCCCTTCCTGAGATGCAATTTTTGAAGAAAGCATGTCAGTCACATTGAAGGGATTTCTTTTACAAAACAACAAAATTTGGATATATTTTAGCATTTTTCAAATGGAGGTGTGTTTTTTATTTTGTTTTGCAGTGTTTTGCACCATTTGTTTTGTATAAAAACTTGTAATTCTGTAATAATGGATGTCACCCAAAAGTGGCCGACAGCTTGGCTTTTTGAGAATGTGCTGGAGTCAGACGGCAAAATGAACCTTAGGTATGATACTCACATTTTGACGGCTGACCAGTCAGACTAGTTAAGTCAGTGCAAGATGTCTGTGGCATAATAATATTTTGAGCCACAAATAGGTTTGCCCACAGAGAAAACCTTGGTACTGTGCCAAATACATTCACATTATTAAATTAATAATATGTATGTATTTGGGCCTCACATTAAGAAAACATGTCCATGCAATATATAGAGATTTTTTTCAGCCGTTAAAAATCAAAATTTCAGTGGAAAAATTTTCATATTTTTCTTATTCCTATGTTTTGGAGCAAAAATAAGAAAAATAGGTATACCCCTGCATACTCCAGTTTTACTATTTTTAAGTGGGGTTTAAGGGGGTATTCATTGCACGGACATGTTTTCCTGATGGTACAGGTACAGGTGCTTAGTCTTGACATGACTGATAAATTGCTGACTAGGATGTTGAGCCATAACCAAACAAAACTTTATAGGCAGTTCAAATTTGCATAAACATTGCAGATTTTAAAAGTGGAATTTTGGGAATAGATATGTTTTTCCTTGGTTTAATAGTATGAGCAAATCAATTTTGAATACCATTACTAAGTATTTACATGTTACTGATCTGTTGATGTCAGAGTCAACATTGCATATAAAATTATACATATTGCATGGTTAATAATTTTCCAATTCAGTAATTTTTGTTATCAACAGTATTTTGCCATAAATATGAGTAATTGATATTGCGCAATAATAATATCCCATTTGAAAATCCTGGTTTTGGCTATGATTTTCCTTAAAAGCGTACGCTGTAAACAAGATTTTAGTTGCAAAAGAGATTTTCAGTTGATAACAACAAGTGAAAAACCAGTGATGGCTGTCTTACAACTTATCACTTTTGAAAAAATTTGTTGGTATGATATGGAAAAATTTAATGTTAGTTTCCCCACCCAGTGTAAGTCATATTTCATTTCAAGGTTTTGTCATTTGAATTTGTATTTATGTTTTAGAGGAACAAACTTATAAATGCCTCAAAAATATGAAAATATAGGTGCTTCATCACAAGAAAGTCTATCTGATGGTTTGTAACCTGGTCTGAAGCGAAATGGGCTTTATAGTCACTGAAGATGGCTAGAGGCTTGAAATGATAAAAGTAGTAATGATAAAAGTAGTAATTGCTTGTACTATCCTCAAATGAGACGAAAACTTAGCGATCATCATTAATGCTTTAACCATCATGGTGATCTATGATTTTGTTTTTACAAACTTATTGTTTAAAATAGGGGCCTGGATAGGGTAGTGGATAACACACTTGCTTGTCACCTCTGCAATCCGGGTTCGAATCTGGGTCAAGGCATGTGGGAGGATAGTAGACGCCCGTTCAGGCTCGATGGTTTTCCCCGGGTTCTCCAGTTTCCTCCACCACGTTTGACCACATAACTCCAACATGCATGCCTTCAAGAACACATATATAAGTTCCATTAGCTTTCTTTATAATTGAAGTAAAACAGATAAAGTTTAAAAAAAAATGCACAATATGCATTTTTTTTAAAAACTTTATCTGTTTTACTTCAATTATAAAGATCATGACATATTTTCAGGTATTTTGAGATGTGATCTAGACTTAATGCATCATACCACAGATACAGAACAATGGCTGAAGCCAGTGCAACACCTATAGTCAACCATACCGACGACTATGATGAGGATGATGATGATAATGATGATGACAATTTTGATGATGGTTCAATAAATCATTTTGATGAAGATGATCGCGAATGTGGACACGACTTGGAAAATTTTGACTCAACCTTAGTGATTGAACGTTCGCAGTCTGACGCTGCTCTTAGCTTGAAGGATCTCCATCATGTGTTGCAAAATGCTGAGTCCATAGAAAGACTTGATTCTCCGCCATTATCTGGGAATCGTGTGTCAGAAAGCTCGCGTGTTTATTTTGATTTGTCGAAAATTGGTACTATGGACACTGAAGCAATTTCCACCTCTGCCAATGCCATGAAGGAGGCAAGGAAAAAATTACGTTTGAATCAGTCGCTTGAGACGATTCATCAAAATGAAGTCCTGGATATAAAGCCGCCACTGCCGTCTCGTAGGGCGTGTTTCTCATTCAGGTCTTTGTCCTCAGAGGCGTTGGATAATATAGAGGAAAACGATGATTCCTTAGAAACTGAACATAAGGAATATGGTCATGGTGATCCAAACAGCTTTTACACAAAATATCCGCTAATGGTAAATCAAAGTTTGCATAGTTCGGCTAATGAATCACCAAGTGCTTGGCAAAATAAAAACAATCTGAAGCTCAAATATCAGCAGTTGTGTATGGCAATGGAACGAGACATTTCTGCTCTAAAGCGTGCTATGGCATCGGAAGAAGTTAAACCATTGGGTGATATATTAGCGATAATGACGGAAGCTTGGGACGTGCCAGTCTACGGCCGAGACTTAGCCTATTGCTTGTGTGATATAATTCGGAACGAAAGTGTTTTAAGTCTAACTATCAAAAACATGGGTAGTGAAAATCGTGAAGTATTGCTTGCCTCATCTAGTCTGTTAGAACAAGTGATGTCGACAAGGAACCGAGAATTCATCGCCGATCACGGTCTGGAATCTGTCGTCAAAATGACTAAAAAGGCCATCGGTGATAACGAGATGGCGAAGAATGCGACAGGAGTTTTGGAAAACTTGTTCAAAATTAATGAAGCTACTTCAACAAGAGTTATCACTTTTGGTGGACTTGATGCTCTCTTATATTGGTGCAGAAGTAGCGAAACTGTTGTTTTACGTAAATGTGCTAAGGCGTTATCAAATTTAGCTCTCTTCGGTGGGCACGAAAATCAAGAGATAATGACTCAGGAAAAAGTCCCAGAGTGGTTATTCCCCCTGGCATTCATGGAAGACAATCATGTTCGATACTATGCTTGTTTATGTATCGCCCTCTTGGCATCAAACAAAGAACTAGAAGCGGCTGTAATGAAATCGGGCACGCTCGATCTTGTAATACCATTTGTCTCGAGTATAAAACCAGACGTTTTTGCAAAAAGTGACTATGCTCATAAGCAGGGTCGTGACCCTGGATGGTTGAAGCGACTGAAGCCGTTGTTAAGTAGCAGGAGGCCTGAGGCTCAAGCATTGGCAGCATTTCACTTTGCTATGGAAGCAACAATCAAGAAGGAGCAGGGAAAAAGTGGGGTAAGTGTAACGAGGACCCAGATTTCTAGTTATATTAGGTATCAATGAAAATTTGAGGTATAGTAAGCTGAACTGAAAATTCAGCTGGGATTGAAAATAACTATGCTAGACAACTTCTAACTTTTGAACAAAGATTTCAAATTTCTAGATTAAAAAAAACAAAAAGCATGAAACATTTGACAATTTGAATAAACCATGGTTTTGCCTCCCAATCAGCATTCAGGAAGAAGCACACCAGGCCACACAGCTGCAGGTAGTCAGTTTGATTAACAAAACCCATTGGATTAAGGTCACAATATTGTACATTTTATACATGTACATGCTCTATAACATTTGCGTTTCCAGGTATTTTATGACATAGAAGTCATAGAGCCTCTGCGTAAAGTAGCTAGCAGTCCAGACTCCGTTGCCTCTCGTCTTGCCAGTCAAGCTCTACAATTAATAGGAGAAGAAGTTCCACATAAACTGTCACAACAAGTGCCACTATGGACTGTGGAAGACGTGGCTCACTGGGTATCAGAGGTAAGTATTACCTGTGGATCACTCATGACTCCGCTGTCTTCTAAGGACTCCAGACTCCGTTGCCTCACATCTTTCCAGTCAAGCTTTACAATTAATAGGTGTGGAGTGCCACATAAACTGACACAACAAGTGCCACTTTGGACTGGAAGATGTGGCTCAGTGGGTATCAGAGGTAAGTATTACCTGTGGATCACTTATGACTCCACTGTCTTCTATGGAGTCCAGACTCCGTTGCCTCTCGTCTTGCCAGTCAAGCTTTACATTTGATAGGAGAGGAAGTGCCACATAAACTGTCACAGCAAGTGCCACTCTGGACTGTGGAAGACGTGGCTCATTGGGTATACGAGGTGAATTTGACAATATTCTACAGTAAACAGGTTTTTTTTCCACTATCACAAATTACTTTAATATGGCGGATAGACATGTGGATAAAACCAATTTAGACATGTTAACTGTTCAAACTGTTTTCTATTCTGGATCAAAAGTTTAAAACCATAATATGAGTTGCAACGCGAGAAAATAGGTCTTCAGGGTTTCCGACTAGGTCCGACACATACCGACTGTACAGCCATAGAAGAGAGCTACAATCTTATAATTTTTTGTATAAGTAGAGGAGAAACTGTGCTATCTGTATAGCGAAAACAAAGATGCTGATCAGCTGTGCAGTTACTGCAGTTGGTTTTGTCAGACCTGGTCGGAAACACCGAAGACTGGTTTTCTCTCGTCGCAGCTCAATTTTCTCCTGTGTCATTACGAAATATAGAATTTTGGAAAGTTGTAAAAATAAAAAATTTTCTGTAGAAAAATATTGATATTTTGCTTATTTTTGCTCAAAACATAGATTGAGGCGGTTCTAATGAGTACACACAATCTATGTTTTGGAGCAAAAATAAGAGAAATAGGTATACCCCTGCATACCCCAGTTTTGCTATATAAAAGTGGGGTTTAAGGGGGATATCCATTATACGGACATGTTTTCTTGATGTTTTCAGGTTGGGTACCATGAGTATTCCTCAAAGTTCCAAGACTGTCAGATAGATGGCGACCTACTGCTACAAATGCAGGAAGATGATTTAATAGAAAGTATTGGTATGACACCGGGAATGACTCGGAAACGGTAATTAATCAAGATAAGACTGGAGTCAAAGTGTTAACAAAATAAACACCATTATTTGAAAGCATGGCTTTGTGTTTTTGCCAGGTGAGACAAAAACAAGTCAGAAAACCACTGAAGGTGGAAAGATATTTGATATGATCTGATCCCGAGGTTATAAAACATTTCATGCTCAGCTCAGCTGAGACTAAAATTTATCCTGCTCATAAATGTTAATATGCCAACAATAACATTTATAAGGAGGATAAATTTCAGGCTTTGGTGATCTGAACATGAAATTTCTATGTATTTGGGCTCTTATGAGCAGTTTAAATTTCATGCTAAGCTTTATAACCTCAGGGGCCAGATTTGTGAATCTGAGAGATTATACAGGTCAAGCTCATTATAATACACCTCACTATAGTGCGGTTTTCAATATAACATGGCCATGTCATGGCTCCCAAAATGATTATTTTGCTGTACGTCTTTAGTTGTAATCAACCTAATTATAACATGGTTTCACCTATAACATTGTCTGTTTCCATTGACCCCAAAGATAGCGTAATAATAAGGTTGGCCTGTACTATATCACGATAATTGCAACTAGTGGTGCTATTTCAAGCCTACTTGACTTATAAAGGGTGTTAAGAAAGTTTATTCTGCAGTTTACCACATGGTTTGAAAGCATTTTATTGGCAAAAAGTAATAAAATGATGCATTTTCCATGAATCTGTTGATTTCTCAGACACAAATAGCAACTCAAACGTTGTCTAATTTCAAGTTGCTTCACAGATGTATATTTTCTAAAGATACTTTATTTCACAAATTTGGGAATAATTCAATTAAAATGTTGGTCAGTTAATGCTAAAAGATATCTTAGTACTGCTTAACAGCATAAGATGGGCTGATTTCGGAAACAGGTCCAGGATTAGTTGCTTTACTAAGATAAAATTGATTCAAGTCATGAATATTATATCATTATGAAAACACACCCATGTAATATACAGATTTTCCTAAGTTGTAATAAAATTGAAAATTTTCAGTAGAAAACTTTTGATATTTTTGTTATTTTTGCTCAAAACATACATGTAGATTGTGGGTACACGTTAGAAGTGCCTTGGAGAGGTGGTTCTAACGAGTACCCACAATCTATGTTTTGGAGCAAAAATAAGAAAAATAGGTTTACCCCTGCTTACCCCAGTTTTTCTATATAAAAGTGGGGTTTAAGGGGGGTATAAATTGCACGGACATGTTTTCCTGATGTTCTACATTTACTTTCTTAAGGTTTCAAAGAGAACTTGTAAACTTAAAAGTCACTGCTGACTACTCGTCCTACGACCCCACAAAGATTGACCCCTGGCTAATGAGCGTGTTACCGGAGCTATCCCAGTACACCTACGTTATGTTGCGACACGGTATGGACCGCCAGTTGCTTGCTAGTACGTCTGAGGAAGAGTTAAAAGACGAGTGTGGAGTGATTAACGGAATCCATCGTCGGATTATTATGCAGCATTTAAGCGGTAGGTTATTGCTTTATTATGTGGCAGGAGATCTTGGTATTGATAATTGAGCCTGTGCGTGAGAAAATCAACAATTTGTGTTTCAGACCTTGTCTGACACAAACCGGGCTGTACAGTCAGAGAAGCAGACTAGATGCTTGAAATTTTGGATTTAGAAAGTAGAGGAATTGTACTATTTGTGTAGCGAAAACAAAGGCGTTGATCAGCTTTGCAGTTACTGCGAAGCTAGTCTGTGCCTTTGTTTTCGCCTATGCAGATTGTCGGTTTTCCCATGCGGCGTCTCAATTAAAAACTGAAATGCCAAAATAATGTTATGTTTTAGATTGGCTCGTCAAGAAGACCGTAAATTCTCCTAAGATTACTGTGAGGCTTGATTATTTTTCTAAATTTTGGATGGAAGATGTGATTTATAGTATGTAAGAATATGCAGACTTTAAGACGAAGTTTTCTAACGATCATTTGAGGAAAAACATTACGAAAACTTGCCCATGCATTATACAGAGATTTTAAAAGTTGTAAATTTTCAGTAGAAAATTTTTGATATTTTTCTTATTTTTGCTCAAAACATCGATTGTGGGTACACGTTAGAACGGCCTCGCCGAGGCCCACAATATATGTTTTAGAGCAACCATGAGTACCCACAATATATATGCTTTAGAGCAAAAATAAGAAAAATAGGTATACCCCTGCAAATCCCAGTTTTGTAATATAAAATTGGGGTTTAAGGGGGTATACATTTCAAGGATATGTTTTCTTGATGATGTACATTTGTACTTCTGTAATACTTTTGAAGACTATTTTGAAAGTTTAAACATTTTGAGCACAAAGCATGTCTTTTATTTTATACTTTACAGTGAAAACCAATGTATATCAAAACTTGATAAAATTGGTATTTTCATTGATATGAAATTTCACTGATATCAAATCTCACTGATATCAGAAGTCACTAGTGACTGATATCAGCCTATATCTTCACTGTAATGACGTCAGATTTTTTGGATTATTTCTGACGTTTCCATTTACTTGACGTCATTAAATGCGTCTCACTTCACAAATTCAAACGCCTATAACTCCGTTATTTATGAACGAAAACATAAAGTGTGGGTATTCATTTTCTTAGTTAGAACGTAAGGAACAATGTGGTACCAAAATTATTCGTGTTTTCAAAAATTTTTGGTTTTCACATTTTCACCGCCTGCTTTGTGAATAGAAAAATGCCCGTGTATTGTATAAAATAAAAAGAAAATTTGCTTTTTTTCGATGAATACCAAATATATTTCATCTCGTGAGTTGAAAACATCAAAATTTTCACTCGTGCTACGCACTCGTGAAAATTCTGATATTTTCAACTCACTCGATGAAATATATTTGGTATTCACCTCAAACAAGCAAATATCCTCTATTTATTCTACTGCATAAAGTATACTTTTATATGAGTGCATGAAAAAGTATGATTTTATCTTTATTTTCAGTTAATTTGAATTTTTCTTTTTCTTCATTGATATGCAAGTTTTGGATGCACTTTTATTTTGCGTTTAAGTTATAAGCTAAAAGTTGGCTGCATTGACATGAACAAATTGCATGTTTGCTCAATATTTGAAACTAAGTGCTTTAAGATTTTAAATTTGACATCTTGTGATTGATAAAAAGGAAAACTATTCCCATAGAAAAAGAATTATATGCTCAAAAGTCAAAAATTTTAATGGTCGATGTTCAATTTTGCTAATTTTAACCATATTATCATTAAATGAGCCGCCGCATCAGAAAATCAACAATCTGCATATGCGAAAACAAAGGCGCAGACCAGCTTCGTGGTAACCGCTAAGCTGATCAGCGCTTTTGTTTTCGCTGCACAGATCATAGTACAATCCCTCTTCTTCTTAAATCCAAAATCTCAAGCTTCTAGCCTGTTTTTGTGATTGTACAGGCTTGTTTGTGTAGGTCCTGGTCGGAAATCCAAATTGTTGGTTTTCTCATACATATGCTCAAATTTGAACAGCCCGGTTATATCCTACACATTACAGCTGTAAGTACTATTTACGGTGGTCACTATCTGACTGATCAGGGTCTACATTTCTTTCCACTCTGCCATCAATATTGAATCCAAGGATGGTTATAGTTAATTTGAGCCGCGACACAAGAAAACCGGTCTTCAGGATTCAAACGAGGTCCGACACAAGCTGACCTATACATCCATATAAGAAAACTAGAATCTTAAAATTTTGGATATAAGTAGCGGATGAATTGTATTGTCCATGTAGTGAAAACAAAGGTGCAGATCCTGCACAGCTGATCTGCACCTTTGTTTTCGCATAGGCAGAAATCTGGTTTTCTCAAGACACGGCTCATTTCACAGTATCAGTATCACATAAATCATGTGACATTATTAAATATGATACTTCACAAGTCCATCTCCTTCATAGTGCTATGTTGCGAAGAAGAGGAACCACTATGCTAATATGAAGGAGAGGAACATTGAAATACCTACATTTTTCATTTATTTTTCTTGTCAATAATAAATTTTAGATGTGTTTCAGTACTATCGGTTGTTGGAACTACCACTATACTCTTCTGACATACTGAAAGTTTTTTTTCACAGCTTTATTTTTAAAATGGACATAGAATTTTGAAATGGGAAATGTTAAATAAGAGTTGTTTAATTTTGGTCTCAGAAACATGCAGCAGAAAGTTGATTCCATATCCATGGGAATAAGATGGGTTGGATAAAAATTTACTGACAAACAAGCCATGTTTCATTATATTAGTAGTTCTATAATGATGATTTATTTGAAAGAAAACTTATTAACTTCTATGCTTGTTTCTATGACATAATGAATGCAAAATTCAATTTTAATAGCAAAGAAAACATGAACCTTGACACAGCTATAAATAAAACACCATATTCTCATCTCTTTTATAGCTGATCGGAATTCCGAAAGTTTGGCATGTATGTTTTCTGTTTGCATAATGCCTCAAACGTTGCTTTCTTCTTGCTAATATGACCTGCTAAAACTGATCCAATTGTAACTGCCTCAAAGTAAAAACAAATGATAATTAAGAAATAAATTTAATAATAGGTTGATATGTATGTATACAGGTATATGAATCTAGAATTGACATGTTTTAGGATTACTGTCAGAAGGTGAAGAAAACACATTAAATTCTGGTACTTGTGAGTAAATAATTGTTATGTTGTATTCACAAACCACTGTAGTGACAAACCACTATCTCGCTGCCTTATTCTGCAGTATTGCATTCAAAGCACATGGCTTATCTTTTTATGTTTTCAAAACTGTCACCTGATAAGAAACCAACAATGTTGTAGCTGCTTGCATTGGCGACTCTTTTCAAGTAATAGGTCATGTATGATACATACTTTCATACTTTTGCATCTAGTCTCTATTTTGAAGTTTCAAGATGTTCTTGTGTTTGGATTGGTCAAATACATATGACTATTAAAACAGATTTGATAGCATGTGCTTTGCCATAACTGCAACTTATGAGTATTTCTAACATTTTGTAGTGTTGTAATAATTCCACATTTACCAAACCAAAAATATTGTATTGTTTTCACATGTTTGTTTACCCCAATAGTAGAAATGAGTCAAAAATGTTAGTTATAAAAATATTTTATTGTTTTTACGAGTATATGTGGGTAAAAAAATTAGTTGTTTCAGAGAATCACTTTAACACCTTTAAAATTCCATATACCCAAATTTATGCAGATATGCTTAGCTTAAAGTATTTAAGAGCAGACATGAATTTTTAAGCATTTGAAGACATTTAATGTTTCTATTTTCATTGGCTCTTTCACTTGTGTGACCTTTATCACAATTTTCTATTATGGGTGCATTGCTTAACTCTAACTCTTAACTCATTTTAAGCCTGGTGTCCCTTTTATGGGACATAAGCCAACAGCATAGCCCCAGATGTAACGCCTCAGAACGCGGCGTCCCATCTGGGGCTATTCTATTTGCTTGGAGGAATTTCATCGAAAAATGAGATAAAAATTAAAAATGGCTCCTAACACCCCTAAAAATGAAAGTGGACTCACCCAGTTGATAATGATGGGAAAATTCATTCGTCAAATATGGGTTAATGTCAGTATCGATTGCTGAATTAATACCGTATACATTATTAATATTGCATAAAAGACCAAGTTGTAAATCTAGAAAATGAAACATATTGACTGTCGTGTGAACATTTTAAGAATCGCAGGGGTAAATCAAATGAGCCTTCGCATGTGAAAACCAATAGTCTAACCATTTGATCATCTTACTGCTGTGTCTGGTGTGGGGCCTATGTGAGACAAGCCAAGTTCTGCTTACGGGTGTGCCAGATGTTTTTTCACGGGGGTTTTCCTGTTTTTTCGCCCCACCTACTGATTGTCTCATATGAGCTGAAATAATCTTGAAATGGACGTTAAACTGAATTAAAAAAAAAAAAAAAAAAAAAAAAAAATACAAAAATACAATGAAATACAATTGATATGGTTAACAGTATAGATAGTTGAAGTAGTGATAACTGACCATCAGCCTATTTTGAACCAAGCTGTTTCATCAGTTGATGATTTGGGCCACCTCATGGGAAAACCAACAATCTGCATATGCGAAACCAAAGGCGCAGATCAGCTTCACAGTAACTGCGAAGCTGATCAGTGCCTTTGTTTTTGCTACACAGATAGGACAATTCCTTTACTTTCTTAATCCAAAATTTCCAGCCTCTAGCCACCTTCTGTGCTTGTACAGCTCGGTTTGTGTTGAACCTGTTCGAAAACCACATTGTTGGCTTTCCCACGAGGTGGCTCATTACTTGAATGTAGATCACATAAATATCAAATGAGCCTTAGTGTGAGAAAACCAACAATTTGCGTTCTGACCATGTCTGACACAAACCGGTCTGTACAGTCACAGAAGCAGGCTAGAAGCTTGAAATTTTGGGTATAAGTAGAGGAGGAATTCTACTATCCTTGTAGCAGAAACAAAGGCGCTGATCAGCTGTGCAGTTACTGCACAGCTGATCTGCGTCTTTGTTTTTGCCTATGCAAATTGTTGGTTTTCTCATGCGAAGGCTCATATCATATTTTAGTACCTGTAGTGGTGCTTTTTAGATGTGCAAATTATTTAGCAATGCAATAATGCCTTAGTTTGCTATAGTGTGTTACTGTGCAGACAATGTTATTTAAATGCTGCTTTTGATATTTGCAGATATGTTCAGATTTGGTATGAAATGACTTGCCCTGACTTGCTAGTTTAGCACTCTGATAGTATTGCGCATGTATCAGTATTCACAGTTGACTATTTCGTGTTACAGAATTTGAGCCTTTGAATGAGAAAACCAGCAATCTGCATATGTATGCGAAAACAAAGGTGCAGACCAGCTTCGCGGTAACCGTGAAGCTGATTAGCAGCTTTTTTTTTTTGCTACACAGATAGTACAATACCCCTTCTTTAATCCAAAATTTCAAGCTTCTGGCCTGCTTCTGAGATTGTACAGGCTGGTTTGTGTTGGACCTGGTCAGAAACCCAAATTGTTTGTTTTCTCATGCACAGGCTCATTTGTTTAACAAAATTGACCTGTGAATGATAAAGATTTGAGAAGTACATTTGGTAGCGCTTGAAAGTCCTCTAACTGGATCATAAGTTATGGTCACTTAAAACTGTGATTTCTTTGGAGCCAAGACAGGTAGAAATGAAATGAAGCCGAAACAGTGTTGACCATAGATTCCAGGACCCAGTTGTTCAAAGCATCATTAGCTTAACGATATCGTTAAGACATAAATTTGTTAAGCAAATATCAGCTAAAGTAACAAATACACTGTTATTTTTTGTTGAAAAAATGTGAGAATCCTTTGCATTGTTGAAAAAATGTGAGAATCCTTTGCAATGCAAAGGATTCTCACATTTTTTCAACAAAAAATAGCAGTGTATTTGTAATATTAATGTTTGAAATTGTATTTTTGAGAAGCACTTGGTTGAAAAAGAAAATCATTTTTTTGTGATGTATTGCATTATAAGTTTGCTCAGTATGTACTGCAGCTGTTAACTTCATGACAAGTGAGTCACATCATGAGAAAACCAACAATCTGCATATACGAAAACAAAGACGCACATCAGCTTCGCGGTAACCGTGAAGCTGATCAGCGCCTTTGTTTTTGCTACATGGATAGTACACTTCCTCTTCTTCAGAAGTCCGAAATTTCAAGCTACTAGCCTGCTTCTGTGAGTGTACAGCCTGATTTGTGTCGGACCTGTTGGGAAACCAGTTTGTTGGTTTTCTCATGAGACTCAATTATATCAAATTATATCAAAGGGAGTGCTGTACACTAGTGGTTTGTGTGTCAGACTCAGAATTGAGGTCAGAGCCTGGAGGTTAGATCCTCACATCAGTAAAACATGTCTGTGAAATGTATACCTTCATAAACCCAATTTTTATCTAGAAAAACTGGGGTTTGCAGGGATGTACCTAATTTTATTTTTGATCCAAAACATACATTGTGGGTATTCGTTAGAACCGCCTTGCCGAGGCGGTTCTAATGTAAACCCACACTGTTTTGAGTGAAAATATTAAAATATCATAACTTTTTCTTGTGAAATTTTCAATTTTTACAGCATAAAAAAATCTCTTTATATTGCATGGTCTTGTTTTCGTAATGATACGCAGGAAGCAGTGGCTCTATCCTGTCCTGGCATGACTGAAAAGTTGTTAACTGAAACGTTAGGCTATAACCAAACCAAAAAACCTCTAAAAGTGCTACTAAATGGAATACATAACCTTTGATCAGCCACAGGTCAAAATTAGGCTATAGTTAAGTGGTCCCTGATTCTTAGAGCCATATGGTTATTTTAGGTTTGGTGGTAAAGCATGAAAACACTTCAGGTGAATCTTCTTGTAAGTTTATGTTGCAGTGTTTCCCCCTGGTGTACCTCTAAACAATAGGAGCACAATCCATACCCTTTTCAGGAGTTTTTTTCTTCTTCTGCACTGTTTAACCTCAAACTATGCATTATATTGACATAGAAAATAAGGACGAAATCAAGTAATGTAAAATACTCTAGAAAAATTTTTGTGTGGTTTGTTTCAAAAATTATTTTTACTTCGGTCACAAAACCAAGGCATTTTAAAGCACCATTCTTTTCTTTACCTGTATTCCAAAGTTTAACAGGAAGCATTCAGGGTTCCCCTGCTACCAGGAACTCTCACATCAAAGTGCTAAAAGGGGAAACACTGGGTTTTGTGATGTTTTGCATTTACTAGTTATTTAGTTTGTCTGCTTTCCCATATTTGTCTGATAGAAATATAAATAAATGGATGTCGTATGTGTATTGAGCTAGAGCATATGAAGGAATGAAATCGTAAAATTGCATGAATTTGCATATGGGACCAAAGGTTTTGAAACTGCATGAGATACTACATGTGTCTTGTTTATGAATGATGGTTCATTGTTTACTGCCGGTAGACACCTTGCCAGCCCTTTTATTTGAAATTCATCTTGTAAAATTTTCATTTTACTGGTACATGTGTATGTTCAAATTGGGTATCAAACTTTATAAACTGAGGAAATACAGTATTTGCACCTTTAAACATGTAAAAAAATAACATCACTGTGGCAAATACCAAGTTAACGATCTACAGAATCTTTCTTTAGCTTCACAGAATATACCATTTCCCGAGGTTATAAAAATATTTTCATGCTCAACACAGCTGAGCATGAAATTTGAACTGGTCATAAATACTTAATTAGCCCAAATAAATTGAAATTTCAGGTTTGTATCACCAAAGCCTGCAATTTATCCTGCTAATAAATGTTAAAATGCCAATAATTGTTGGCATTTATGAGCTGGATAAATTTTAGTCTTACCCGAGTTGAGCATGAAAAAAGTTTTATAACCTCAAGGCCAGTATGCATTCCTTTGGCACTGGATACAAAAAAGATATATTAATGTCAACACCTTATCCCACCCACCCTTCCTTTGTTAGTATATATAAATATTTTGGCTTTATTAGCTCACCTGAGCCATAGGCTCAAAGGTGAGCTTATAGTATAGGGAGGCGTCGGTGCATCGTCCGTCGTCGTCGTCAACATTTTTAAACGACTTCTCCTCTGAAGCTGCCAGGCCGAATCTTTTCATATTTCACATATAGCATCTACAGGTGGGGGAAACTAATATTTGTGTTTTTTATTTCGATCGGATAAGAACTCTGGTTGCTATGGCAACTTGAAGTTTCCATTGACTTGTATGGAGAAAAGTGGAAATTGGCATTTTCCGTTGTCAGGCTGGGGATATTTGAATTTTGTTTTTACATAAATGTTTAATGAGTTGTCCTTCACATTTAAGGCAACTTTTGTAAAAATCACTTTATTCGTTTGGTTGCTATAGCAATATAAAGGGTAAATTTTCGAAAAAAAATATTCAAAAATCTTCTTCTCAGAAGCTGATGGGGGATGAAGCTGAAATTTAGCATACATGCTTATGACATTAGCCTGTACAAAGTTTGTGTTTTTTATTGTCTTTGTCCAACTACTTTGGTTGCTATGGTAACTTGAAGTTTCCATTGACTTATAAGCCAAAAAGTGGAAATTTGCAATTTCTGCCGTTTCATTGAGGATATTGATATTTTGTTTTTACATAAATGTTTATTGAGTAGTCCTCCCCTTTTTAGGCAACTTTTGTCAAAATCGCTTTATTTGTTTGGTTGCTATAGCAACGTAAAGAGTAAATTTTCGAAAAAATATTCGAAAATTTTCTTCTCAGATGCTGTAAGGCGGATGAAGCTGAAACTTTGCATATTTGTGTTTTTTATTGTCCTTGTCCCACTACTTTGGTTGCTATGGCAACTTAAAGTTTCCATTGACTTATAAGATGAAAAGCGGAAAATTGCAATTTCTGTCATTTCACTTGAAATATTTGAGTTTTGTTTTTACGTAAATGTTTGTTGACTAGTCCTCCACAATTTTGGCAATTTTTGTCATAATTGCATAATTATTTTGGTTGCTATAGCAACGTAAGGGTGAATTTATGAAAAAATATTTAAAAATCTTCTCAAAGGCTGTGAGGAGGATGAAGCTGAAACTTTACATGCATGCTTATGACATTAACCTCCACAAAGTTTGTGTTTTTTTGTCAAACTACTTTGGTTGCTTTGGCAACTTGAAGTTTCCATTGTCTTATACGGGGGAAAGTGGGAATTGTCAATTTCTGTTGTTTCACTGGGGATATTTGAATTTTAGGTTTACATGAACATTTGTTCAATGGCCCTCCATGATTTTATGTGACTTTTGTTTAAATTGCTTAATTTGATAGGTTGCTATGTCAACATAAAGGATGAATTTTTGAAAAAAATTCAAACAACTTCTTCTCTGAGCCATGAGGCGGATTCTCTCCATATTTTTTACTCTCAGGTGAGCGATCGTTGCCCTTGCTGTGTCATGAGAAATTGGTGAGATTATTGCCTATGCAAAAACAAAGGGGCAGATCAACTGCACAGCTGATCATCGCCTTTATATTCACTACACAGATAGTGCACTCCCTCTTCTTCTTCAGTCTGAAATGTCAAGCTTCTGGCCTGCTTCTGTGACTGTACACACCGCTTTGTGTCAGACCTGGTTGGAACCCCAAATTGTTGGTTTTCTCATGAGGCGGCTCATTTATCAAAATAGTTAAAATAATTCAGCCCAGGATTTGTTTTATACAAGCAAAGAGGGCACTGTAATGAAAGGCTAACAAAGTAGATTCTGGGAAAACAGTAACTGTTTTGATTTTGCCAATGGCTGACACAAGTCAAAGTCCCTGCTATTCACCCTGGGCTGGGGGGTGAGTTGGGGAGCTGTGGTTACTGATGTTTTAGTGCATTCATTCATGTAGCAAAATTACAGGTGGGAAAATATTGGTGATGGGTGCATGTTTGCATGAAATTATAATTCAATATGAAGCATGATTATGGTTTGGTTGCACATGCACAGTGCTATTCTGTCCATGATTTGACTGTTGCTCATATATGTGGGGGAATTATCTGGCTATGTCTTGGGTACTGGGTTTAATATGCTAGGGGTCTGTACTGAAAGTCTGGTTTTGTCCAATTTGCCAGTGTCTGTACAGGAAGTCTGGTTTTGTTTTTGCCAGTGTCTATTCTGGAAGTCTGGTTTTGTCCCTTTAGATAATATCTGGTAAGCTCTGCAAGTTTGGTATATGTGTAAGACTCACAAACAGGGCCAATTCCCACAAACTGGGCCATTCTCACAAACTGGGCTGAAAAATACCTTGAATTCCCACAAACTGTGCCAATTTTGCATGGACAGATTGAAGTTATTTAACTCTGCGCTATTTCAATGCCATTTTGATTTTTGTGATGTCAAATTAGATGGCATAACACCGTTTCAGGGCAACACAAGCATAAAAGTGTGTGTAAATTAAATATCATTTGGCGGGGTTTCTATAGTGCAGTGGCAGAATGCTAAGTGATATCGAAGATTAAAGCAGCATGAATTCTGTTTATTTTGTATTAGAATGGAAAAGGATATGCTCAAGTGCATGATGTTTCGAGTAATAAATCACACTTTGTCGGTCAGTTGTAAGAATGCATCCTATTGTTACTCGAGTCGAGTTTCATACTATTTGAGCCGCCTCGTGGGAAAACCAACAATGTGGTTTCCGAACAGGTCTGACACAAACCGACCTGTACAAGCACAGAAAAGAGCTAGAAGCTTGAAATTTTGGATTTAAGTAGAAGAAGAATTGTACTATCCGAGTAGCGAAAACAAAGGCGCTGATCAGCTTCGCGGTTACCGCGAAGCTGATCTGCGCCTTTATTTTCGCATATGCAGATTGTTGGTTTTCCCATGAGGTGGCTCATTTGTAAGATTGGCTCAGTTTGTGGAAGTCAAATCTGAATTTAACCCTGTTTGTGGGATTGCCAGACTGGCCCAGTTTGTGGGATTGGCCCAGTTTGTTGGATTGGCCCATTTTCTGAGTCAAAAGATTTTAGCATGTAGCTCATCTGACATGAATATAAATAAGTATAATACTGATGTGGTTTGAGCATTGTTGATTTTCTGTCAAAATAAATAGTTTCTGTTCATGCATTATAATTCTTTTCTAAGTTCTGAAGTTTTGTTAGTTATTGGGCATACCATTACAGACATTTAATTTTATTTTGCGTTTTATAATAGACAATCGTCATTTTGCTTTTGAAAATGAGCCATGTCATGAGAAAACCAACATTTTGCATATGCGAAAACAAAGGCGCAGATCCGCTTTGCAGAAACTGCAAAGCTGATCATCAACTTTGTTTTCACTACACAGATAGTAAGATTCCTCTTCTACTTATATCCAAAGTTTCAATTTTTCTTCTGTGACAGTACAGACATACTTGGTCAGAAACCCAGGTTTTCTCATGACACGCTCTTGTTATTTATGAGTTTTAACATGAGTATAGCATTATGCGTGAGTCTGTGGCATGATACTTCAATAATGCAGCAGTACATTATGAGCAGTCCAAAAACCTATTGAAAAACAAAGCCTGATTAACAACAAATACACTGTTTATCATAACACGAGCCTGCTTGAACGATGTCTTGTCACCATTTTAGCAAAATTTATGCAGCATTGCTAAAAATTTAGTAAAATATCATGATTAACCCATTTAAGCCTGGCATCCCTTTTATTGGACATAGGCAAACAGAATAGCCCCAGATGTGACGCCGCAGAATGCGGCGTCCCATCTGGGGCTATTCTGTTTGCTTACAGGATTTTTATCGAAAAATGGAATAAAATTGAAATCACAACTGAAGCTCCTAAAAATGAAAGTGGACTCACCCAAATGATAATGGAGGAATCCATTCGTCATATATGGGTTAAATATATCAATTTTCAAGGTCATTTTCAAGGTCATTTGTTTCAGATCTGAGAAGTCCTGGAGGTGTAATGAGTAGATCCAGTATTGATTTTGGCGCCAGTCTTTCAATATGTCCGAGGCCAGTCGACGTCTTCATCAGCTATAGAAGATCAACAGGCTCTCAACTTGCAAGGTAGGTGTTATTTTTAGCATTTCTACAACATCATTTCTCCTCTTACAAACATGGTTTTAATGAAAATCCGTTTAGCAAATAGATTTTTACCCCACTTCTATACAGCAAAAGAGCATTCTGCAGCATCACATCTGGGGCTATACTGTTTGCTATGCCTCATAAAAAGGACAGCAGGCTTGAATGAGTTATGGTTTGTGCCATGCCATTTAATGTACATGTACTATATTGTCTGTAGGAGTCAAAATCTCAGGACTCAATTTTTGATCCAAATAACCCTTTGGCATAGTGGGAATGTGAACCATACAGCACACATTCTTTCAAATTATGGAATTCCTAGCTCAATTAGGCCCCAAGGTTATAAAACTTTTTTCATGCTCAACTCAGCTGAGCACAAAATTTAAACTGCTTATAAATGACAAAATAGCCCAAATAAATTGAAATTTCAGGTTAAATCACCAAAGCCTGTAATTTATCCTGCTAATAAATGTTAAAATGCCAACAATCGTTGGCATTTTAACATTTATGAGCAGGATAAATTTTAGAAAAAAGTTTTATAACCTCAGTGCCAGATCTCACAGAATTGCACATTATCCATTGAGATACATTGAGATACAAGCTGTTTTTGGGGTTGCGCTATATCTGGCTATCGTCGCCAGTTTATAAAGGGTCACTGGTGGGGGTTCAGTGCCCGAAATTGCGCAATATGGCCCATACCACATCCCTTTGAAAGTTTTTACTGCTTCCAAAGGATCAATTCAGATTTCCATTATGTACAGCATACATCCAGATGGCTCCATTGTTATATCATAGATATATATTTTCGTATTTATTTTCTTACTCAGTTTGCTGAAAGTCCACCTACAGCTCCGAGGCTTCTCTGTGTTTCTTGACATCGACAGACTGCGGGCTGGCAAGTTTGATGAAAATCTGCTCATGAACATTAAACTTGCCAAACATTTTCTGCTCGTGCTCACCAACAATGCGTTAGACAGGTGTATAGGAGATATAGAGAAACAGGACTGGGTTCATAAGGTAAAGTTGGACGAATGATTTGTTTGTTTGTCTGAGTTTTGGCTAAGCCTGGGGCTAAGTGTCCCTGTTAACAGCTTTGGTGGTCATGGTGCCATGACACCTAAAATATACTTGAAACAATGATTGGCTTGTATGTATGGATGGATTGACTTGAACCACTTTTCCTGGGCAGTTAATCCACAAAAACATGTACATTGTACCCCCTAATTGCAATTTTTTAGCTCACCTGAGCCGTTAGGCTCACAAGGTGAGCTTATAGGATGGCCATGATCCGGCGTCCGTCTGTCCGTCGTCCGTCCACAATTTCAAAGATCTTCTCCTCTGAAACCATTTGGCCAATCAAAGCCAAATTTTATATGAAGCATTTATAGGAAGGGGGAACCAATGTGTATATAAGAAATCCAGGTCACATGACCAAGATGGCTGCCATGCCCATATATGGTAAAGACCCTTCAAAAATCTTCTTCTCCAGAACCGGTGGATCGATTTCAACGAAACATGGCATGAAGCATCGATGGCTCAAGCACTTTAATGTGTATTTAAATCATGGCCCTGTGATGACCTTGACCTATTTTACGGCAAGGTCAACATAAGTCGCCAATGCATTTGAATGAGGAAAACTTTTAAAATGTCATTTTAAGTGAAAGTCTTGCAGGAAATGGGCAGTAGGACTGAATATTAATGATTCTGAAAAAATTTGCACCCCAGGGGCTCATATGCCCCCACCCCGGGGCAATATTATTATACATATTACCATAATATAATATTCAAACATCATCTCCTCTGAAACCGCTTGGCCAATTAAAGTCAAATTTTATGTGAAGCATCAATAGGAAGGGGTAACCAATGTATATATAAATAATCAAGGTCACATGACCAAGATGGCCGCCATGCCCATATATGGTAAAAACCCTTTAGACATCTTCTTCTCCGGAACCGGTACACCGATTTCAAAGAAACTTGGCATGGACCATTGATGGCTCAAGTACTACAATGTGTATATAAATCATGACCCTGTGATGACCTTGACCTTTTTTATGACAAGGTCAACATAGGTCGCCTATGCATTTGAATGGGGAAAACTTTTAAAAAGTAATTTGAGGTGAAATTCTTGCAGGAATGGGTAGTTTGACTGAATATTAATGATTCTGAAAATAAATGGACCCAAGGGGCTCATATGCCCCCACCCCAGGGCAATAAAAAAAAATACATGTATATTACCAAAATATTCAAACATCTTCTTCTCTGAAACCACTTGGCCAATCAAAGCCAAATTTTATGTGAAGCATTTATAGAATGGGGGAACCAATGTATATATAAATGATCCAGGTCACTTGACCAAGATGGCCGCCATGCCCATATATGGTAAAAACCCTTCCAAAATCTTTTTCTCTGGAACCGGTGGACCGATTTCAACAAAACTTGGCATGAAACATCAATGGCTTAAGTACTACAATGTATATATAAATCATGACCCTGTGATGACCTTGACCTATTTTACGACAAGGTCAACATAGGTTGCCTATGCCTTTGAATGGGGATAACTGTTATTTGTCTGTTGAAGGGAAAGACTTGAGGAAATTGGCAAATGGACAGGATATTGATTATTATGAAGAAAAATAATGAACACCAGGGAATCATCTGCCCCTTTACTGGGGCTTTTTTCCATAATATGCAAACATGTTTATTGGTATATACGTACAACAGATCTCAGGTGAGCGTTTACAGGACCATTGGTCCTCTGGTTAAAATTTTGTTGCAAATTTTCAAGAAGTTGTGACAGCATTAGAAAGTAACTGTAACATAATACCAATACTTGACAACTGTGAATGGCCAGAACCCGAACAGTGAAACAGTTCTAATCACTACTAAAACCTTCTACATTGTACTCCGTGTGAATGCATGTTTTTATTATCTCACCTGAGCCGAAGGCTCACAAATGAGCTTATAGTATACCAAAGCTCCATCGTCCGTCGTCGTTGTTGTCATTGTTGTTGTTGTTGTCCACACTTTTCAAGCATCTAAAACCACTTGGCCAATCAAAGCCAAACTTCATGTGGAGCATCCTTAGGATGGGGGAACTAAAGTTTATTTGTATAAATGGTCTAGGTCACATGACCAAGATGGCCGCCATGGCTATAAATAGCAAAAACCTTTAAAAATCTTCTTCTCCAGAACCAAAAGTCCTATACTCTTGAATCTTGGCATGAAGCATCAGGGAGAGGAGCTCTACAAAGTTTATATAAATCGTGACCCTCAGATGACCTTAACCTATTTTACAGCAAGGTCAACATAGGTTGCCCGTGCATTTGAATGGGGAAAATTGTTAAATGTGATTTGAAGGGCAAAACTTGTAGGAAATGGACAAATGGACAGAATATCTATGTTTATGAAAAAATTTTGTCCCCTGGGGGTTGTCTGCCCCTGCCCCTATAAACATGTTTACGACCATAATATCCAAACATCTTCTCTGAAACCGCTTGGCCAATCAAAGCCAAACTTTATGTGGAGCATTGTTAGGAACAGGGTATGAAAATTTATATAAATGGTCAAGGTCACATGACCAAGATGGCCGCCATGGCTATGAATAGCGAAAACTTTTAAAAATCTTCTTCTCCAGATCCAGAAGGCCTATTAATTTGAAACTTGGCATGAAGCATTAGGCAATGGAGCTCTACAAAGTTTATATAAATCTTGACCCTTGACCTATTTTATGGCAAGGTCAACATAGGTCCCCCATGCATTTGAATGGGGAAAATTGTTAATATGGGATTTGAAGGACAAAACTTGCAGGAAATGGGTAAATGAACTGAAGATTTAAGATTCTGAAAAGAATTTGGTCCCCAGGGGCAGGTCTGCCCCTGCCCCGGGGCTATATATACATGTGCATGACCATAATATTCAAACATCATCTTCTCTGAAACCGCTTGGCCAATCAAAGCCAAACTTTATGCGGAACATCATTAGGAAGGGAAATGAAAGTTTGTATAAATAGTCATGGTCACATGACCAAGATGGCCGCCATGGCTATAATTTATAAATAGCAAAAAACCTGTAAAAATCTTTTTCTCCAGAACCAGAAGGCCTTTGATTTTGAAACTTGGCATGTAGCTTCAGGCAATGGAGCTCTACAATGTTTGTATAAATAATGACCCTTGGATGACCCTAATCTATTTTACGACAAGGTTAGCATAGGTCTGCTATACATCTGAATGGGGAATATTGTTAAAGTTGCATAAGAAGGGCAAACCTACCAGGAAATAGGTAAACGAACTGGAGATTAAGGTTCTGAAAAGAATTTGGACCCCAGGGGTTTGTCTGCCCCTGCCTCGGGCATTATACATGTATATAACCATAATACTCAAAGATATTCTCCTCTAAAACCGCTTGGCCAATCAAAGTAAAATTTTATAAGAAGCATTTGTATGAAGGGGGAATCAATGTGATTATAAATAAACCAGGTCACATTACCAAAATGGCCGCCATGCCCGTATATGGTAAAAACCATTAAAAAATCTTCTCTGCAAGAACTGCTGAACCTATTGCAACGAAACTTGACATCTAGCAATTAAGACTAGAGTACTACAATGTGTGTATAAATTATGATCCTGTGAAGACCGTAACACAGATTTTACAGCAAGGTCAACATAGGTCATATATGCAGAAAACTGTTATATTGACTCTGAAAGGAAAAACTTTCAAGAAATGGGCAAGTGAACAGATTATTCATGAATTTGAAAAAGAAATTAAACCCAGGGGTTGTTCTGACCCTTTACTATACATGTATATGACCTTTATAGTCAAACAAGTTTATTGGTATCTTAGATCTCAGGTGAGCGTTTACAGGACCATTGGTCCTCTGGTCCTGCATATTATGTTTGTGATTCTCTTTCTAGGAGGTGGTAACAGCGTTAGAAAGTAACTGTAACATAATACTAGTGAATGGCCAGAACCTTAACAGTTACAAATCTGATCACTAAACCCTTCTACATTGTACCCCGTGTGAATGCATATTTTTTCATGCATACTATGTTTGTGATTCTCTTATAGGAGGTAGTAACAGCCTTAGAAAGTAACTGTAACATAATACCAATTCTTGACAACTGTGAATGGCCGGAACCCGAACAGTTACCTGAGGATATGAGACAAATCTGCTACTTCAACGCTATAAGGTAGGAAAATATGAAAGGGATATGTTATGCATGTGGGAGCTGGGTATTTGATAGAGCTATTAATGTGTTATAATGAGCTGTTAATGTTTTGAACTATAGGTCAGTGATGTTAGTATGATGTATGCTATAATGTTTGATATAAATAAAGTCACAGTCATGGTTTATGATTAGGTTGGACACAAAGTCACAAACATCCTACAAAGTTACGAGCTGCATAGATTATGCATGAACAGCTACAATTGAAACATCATACATGATATCAAGCATTGAAATTTCAGATATAAATTGTTGAAGTAAATGTGAAATACAGTAAAAAATAAACAACTTTAGGCATTAATTAGAATTAGGCTGTTTAGTATGCTTTTTGGATGATTATAGGCTAAAAATAGATTTAGAAAGGTGTTGGTCAAGTAGTAGAGTGACTAGAACTCCAGATCATGTGGTACTGTGTTTGATTTGTAACTCAATGTCCAGTGGTACTGCTATTACTGAGGAAACATTGGCTTCCTACTGAGATCGCTGAAAAAATGTTGACTAGTTTATTAAGAATCAAGTGAAACTGACAAGTTAAGAAGATTTGTCAATTGAAATTTCATATTTCTGAGCTAGACATTTTAGCTAGTTACCATGACTTAGCATAAATGGGAAACAGATGAACGTACATATACTAATACAGTTCACAGAATATTAGGCATATAACAAGAAATGTAATCATGCTTATTAGCTGTAAACTATTTCGTTTTAAAAAGTCCTCATGCTACTTGTATATAGATGGTTTAACAAGCCATGAAGTTATCATATTCAAGTATTATGACAGCATCAGGAAAACATGTCCGTGCAGTATTTACCCCCTTGAACCCCACTTTTATATAGCAAAACTGGGGTACGCAGGGGTATACCTAATTTTCTTATTTTTGCTCCAAAACATAGATTGTGGGTACTCGTTAGAACCGCCTCGGGTTCTAATGTGTACCCACAATCTATGTTTTGAGCAAAAATAAGAAAAATATCAAAAATTTTCTGATGGAATTTTCAATTTTTACAGGTGAAAAAAATCTCTGTATATTGCATGGGCAAGTTTTCGTAATGGCATATAGTGCATGGGTGTTGTACCGGTATATATTCTATCCATAGGTGGGTGCATGAATATCAGGACGCATGTATTAACAAGCTAGAAAGCTTCCTTCGCGGCCTCCTAAAATCCTTGCCCGACACGATGGTCCGGCAGAGATCGTTAACAAGCCCCGGCAGCCTCCAGAGCCCGACTATGGTGAAGAGCCCAAGCAGCCCGGGCAGTATAGATAGGTTCAGATTGACGAAGCCCGATACTAAAGACATGCCAAAGCCTGCGGACTGGAGTGACTGCTCAGAGGACGGCCTACTGTTTGACGTCAGATGATACAAGGCTAGATACTAACATAATGCCCATGTATGTTAATATGCTTATTATCTATCAGCATTTAGAGCTTTGCCAATGCTCATATTCAGTGATTATTCTTTCAATTCATTTTGCATTTGATACTAGAGCCAGGTCATGAGAAAACCAACATTTTGCATGTGCTCAACCAAAGGTGCAGATCAGTTCCCCCACTACTTATACCCAAAAATTTCAAGCTTCAAGGGTTCTATGACTCTACAGACCAGTTTGTGTCAGACCTGGTTTGAACCCCAAATAGTTAGACTCACATTATTTGTCATTCCGCCTCATTATGAATAAATGGGTCAAAATTTTTATGTCCATTCAGGTTGATTACATCTAAGTAGCTGTATCTTTCTAGATATAATCTTAGTATAGTTTAAGAATGCATATCATTATAGTAGCTTTGCTTGGAATTGGGTGTATAGTTTACATATTGATAGGCTTTTCTACTTTTCATATTTTATGGTTATATAAAAGTGGGGTATGAGGGGATATACTTTTCATGGACATGTTTTCCTGATGATGTTTTCCATCTTCACATTTTAAGCCTGTGTTTTTAAACAAATCCTGAGCTTCTCCAGTCCTTCAGATGAGACTTTAAACAGACTTTCTATGACAGATGTTCAGGACAAACTGCTGATAAGGACATACTTTGACAATGCTAGAGACTATGCTGTGCCTAATTTGTTAAGTCCAAGTGACCTAGTCTTCACACACACACCGTAGACTGTCTAGGCGTCCCTTTAAGTTAATGCAAGCAGATGTGCAGAATTATGTTAAGAATGGCTTTTATTGCATAACATCTGTTGTTGTTTTTTTCTTTCGTTTTAAAGCTCAAGTTATATTGATGAAATGCACCCATTCCTACTTTTTGTTGTTTTTTTGCATAGCATGATGCAGAATGTTCTTACTTCAAGAACAATATTTATGCTGCTTTTCTCTATTATAAGGTGGATACATGACTACCAGGATGCCTGTATTGACAAAATCAGGAATTTTCTTCGAGGTAACACCCCCACCCCAACTCCCCTGAGCCCAGGGCAGTCAGGAAAAATACTGGAGCTCACCCTACCACCCTGTAAAGACAGACTTGCCCCGGATATACAGCTCTAGTTAAAAGAAATTGGCTGACAACATGGTTTCCAAGAAAGAGGAGTATTCAGGAGTGGATAATTCATCAGAATAAAGAAGAGCATTCAAGAGAAGATAACTCTAATGAACTGATGTTATGTTCTTGTGCAGGTGAAACTTTTGCATTTGCTTAAACCAAGACACTGATTAAAGTCTACTTTCTGGTGATGATGATAGTTTACGATATTCATCTGTTGGATTGCTTATTCTTCTATAAGAACATAAATCTAGCATTTCTAATTTTTCTTTTGGTTGAAAACACATAAAAGTACCGGTATATTCACCATTATAAGGCTTGTTAAGACAGCAATATTTGTTATGTAACTGAGATTCTTAACAATATTTAAAGTTCTAGAATAACAATGAACAAAAAATGTTGCCATGAAGATATTGAAAATGACCACCCAAACATTGGTAATGCATCCCTTGAAACTGATTCATGCCCGTGACTCTGATGTCCAATATATAGCTTGGTTATTCAAATAATCATTGATTGAGTAATATATTGTTGTACATTGTTTATAATAAAATTGAGTCTTTCATAGGTTAAAAAGTATTCTGAATTATTTGAGCCACCCCATGGGAAAACCAACAATCTGCATAGGCGAAAACAAAGACGCAGATCAGCTTCGCGGTAACCGCGAAGCTAACCAGCGCCTTTGTTTTCGCCACTCGGATAGTACAATTCCTCTTCTACTTAAATCCGAAATTTCAAGCTTCTAGCTCTTTTCTGTGCTTGTACAGGCCGGTTTGTGTTGGACCTGTTTGGAAACCACATTGTTGGTTTTCCCATGAGGCGGCTCAAATGATTTGAGCTGTATGTTTATATTATACCTTTCACTAAATAACGAGATACATTTGTGCCAAATTCTTAGAAATTGTAGAAAATAGATATTTAAGCTATATAGGTCCCGTTAACCACATAGACATAGCTTGCATAATTTGTTTGGTCCCTTTAAACTTGTAGTTTGCATATTTTAAAGTATTTCTTCTTGTTTTTGTGAATTTATGTACATCTACCTATTAAAGTGGTATTTTTGGGGGGTTACAAATGTTATTGCATTGACATTTTACCAGTGCCTGTTTGGGCTTAACAGTCTGAGTCTTACAGCTTGAGTCATATGAAATGGGCAACTGCAAGTGCATTTGAGCCGCATCATGAGAAAACCAACAATTTGCATATGCGAAAACAATGGCACAGATCAACTGACAGTAACTGTGAAGCTGATCAGCGCCTTTGGTTTTGTACATGGATAGTACAATTCCACTCCTTTCTATATACAAAATTTCCAGCCTCTAGCCATCTTCTGTGCTTGTACAGCTTAGTTTGTGTCAGACATGTTCAAAAACCACATTGTTGTTTTTGTCATGAGTCACTCAATTAAGATCACTAATTTTGAAAGTTATTGTCTAATTTCTACTGCAAGTTTCACCAGTCGTAATATGACCTTAGTTGTCTGAGGAATGTAAAACATTATTACCACCCCCAATCACTCATGCTTGCCACCCAGTTTCTGGTCATCTAGTGTAACATGTTCTAGCTTTTAGCTTACCATGCACATTTTGATTTGGATATAAAAACACACTGTTTATCTAGTGACAACCATCATAGTATGAGCCACGACTCAAGAAACCAGGTCTTTGGGGTTTCCGACCAGGTCTGACACAAACCAGCCTGTACAGCTTCTGAAAAAGGCTGGAAGATTGAAATTTCAATTTTAAGAAGAGGAGATATTGAACTATCCTTGTAGCGAAAACAAAGGCCCTGATCAGCTTTGCAGTGACTGCAAAGCTGATCTGCTCCTTTGTTTTCGCATAGGCAAAAATCAAGTTTTCTCACAATGCGGCTTGTATGAGAACAACGTACACAGATGAAATAAATGAGCAACAGTAGAGAGTAGAATCTGATAACCTGTTTTGAATTTGCCATGGGTCAGAATGATGCTTGGCAAGTTGCATCCAACAGTCTTATATTGATTTTATCTGCATTTGTTGTTCTCCTTGGCATTGGTTGTCCCTGGATAACTGGGGCCAGTTGTTCAAAATTAACAATGTTGGCATTATTACAAAAACTGGTATTTTTTGTTGAAAAATTGTGAGAATCATTTGCAGCTTAACAAAGTTTTGAACAACTGGTCCCTGATGTGTTAAATGAATGGAGATAAGTATTTAGCTTCTAATTTATGTACATAAGTATAGATATTTATATGAAACTTAAGTTGTGTATTGTTCTGTAGTATATATTGTGAAAGTGCTGCACTTCTATGGCCGGTGCTTTATGTATTTATTTTAGCTTTGAATGGTTGTTTTCATTTCCATCATTTTATATAGCTACATAGATTTTTATCATCTTTTCATTTACATTATGATTTTAGGCATTTATGTTCAAGATGATTATGTCCGAAAATTTTCAACCTATGGAAACGGTGTATTAGAAAAACGGTGAATAAACGGGGGTTAATCGGAAAAATGTGAAGCATCGGGGGATGTGTCGGTGAGACATCGGGATTTAAAACGGCGACACGGTACGTAGTTTTAATCTTCTTTTTGTTTTGTTCCGACATGGCTGGGTGACGTTGCATGTCAAAATTCTGTTTGCTGCAGGAGCTGTAGAAATCATTATTGTTCTTTATTATGTAAACAGTTTGTAAATAAATGTTCCAAAAAACGCGTGATTGTGCGCCCCATTTTAGAGGGCATGCCTTTCAAGGCCACGAAAACACATTTTCTTTTGATTTTCTAGTAAAAGAAATGGACCAAGAAGGTCACGTTGGTATTTGCAAATGAATAATAGTATACTGGAAAATTCCCACAAAAAATAAAAATTCGCCAAGCATTGCAAAGGGATTTAATGCTAGGTGCATTTACATAATGTGAGGCATCGGGCAAGTTGTGTGAGACAACGGGGCGAATTTTGTGAGTCATCGGGCAATCAAAACTTATTGCATTGATTTCCGATTATAAACACTCTACAGCTATTTTTGATCAAGGTAATTTCATATTCCGTGTCATCTTCGACCCGGTAATTTCATATTCCGCATCATCTTCGACCCTTTCTTGTTGGGAAATTAACGTGCTAGACCGACAAGTGTAAAACGCTAGCGTTCACCTGAATCATTGCCAGTGCCAGACGCACTTGTGTGAAAATCGTTCCCAAACGGATTACCGTTTGTTGTTTAAAATATGTACATGTATATATATTCATTTTAAACTCAACCCCAACTGTAGTAATTTTGTAAAGTCCAGTAATATTTTGAGCAATTACATAGCGTCATCACCAAATTGCAATTTTAGTTCCGATGAGCCGTCTGTTAACTGCAAACGACATCTGGAAATATTTTCGGAAATATTAGTTTGTTTCTTTGTTTGATTGGTGTTTTACTTCCCACTCAACAGCTGTCAGGTCATATGGAGAAGGGGCCTCGGTTTAAAGTCTCATCCGAAAGACTGAAGAAGCCCGGGATCGAACACACGACCCCTGATTTACAAGGCCAGTAGCTTGGCCACCATGCCACGGAGGCTTCTAAGGAAATATTAGTGATTGCCGTGAAACTACAAATTGCAGTTTTACAAACATCACTCATATTTCAGAAAAATATGAAGCCTCACTGGCATGTATATAAACGGCCCATGCCAAAGGCGGCCGCCACGTCCATATATTGGTAAAATCCTTTAAAAATATTCTCCAGAACTCAAAGTTGTTCCATGATCTGAAAGTGGTTCAAGTCATAACCATGTTTTGACATTGAATTGCGAATATCGAGATTGAATGGTGTTGTTGTGTAACGTCCTAGTCAATAATTTTTCATTGCCACCGCTTCCGGGGTAGTATATACTTTGGGGAGATTAAGTGTCACGTCCAAGGACACTGCAAGATGATCATGGTGTTCGAATTCCTGACTTCTCGCTCTGGAGTCCGACGCGCTACCACATAGCCTCAGTTTACCAGGTATATTCTAGAGGACCAATGGCCATGAGAGCGCTCACCTGAAACTTTATATACTGGCTTATATGTCCTCGTTTATAGGCCCAGAGCGTGGGTAGTAACACCTCCAGGGGAACTACTTTAAATTTATGAAAATAAACCTTCTGACTGATACGCATTTCTGCATTCTATGTTATTCGTATCAACAGTGGATCTGTTTGTTTTTTCAGCCTGCTTGTGCGTTAGCCTCGAATTCTGTTAATTCTTGCTGGCAGTGATTTGTTGTTTAAAAAATGTGACAATGTTAATGTCGGTCGTTAATCGAGACTTATTCCCTTTTAGGACTGACCATCGTTAAAAGTCTGACTTTCTTGATTATTAAAGGTTATTTCTTTACCTTTCTATCCTCACCGGTGGCACCGGGTTGTGTCCTTAAGCAAGGCACATTAACTCTCCTTAGTTCTTGTTAAATACCCGGGAAGCGGTGGCCCCGTCCAGACATGACTGAATAGTTGTTGACTGGGACGTAATGCCTTAAATTCAAACAAACCAACTATGGTACAGCAAGGTCAAATTGGGCTAAATTTACCCCGCCGTATACCGCTGGATGCAATCAAATTCTTACAGCGCAGATTGATGCAGCGACACATGAAACCTGACAAAAATGGAGTTTACTGATTGGTAGTCAGATCGATTGAGCAACAACCTACAGTGAAAAGTTCATTGCTGTGTTGTAGGTTGTTGCCTAATTTATCCGGCTTTCAGTCAACACATTCCCTTTCGGCATGTGTCTTGTGATATTGCAACAATCTGCGCTGTAAGAATTTGGTTGCGTCCGACAGTATATAAGGTGTATACATTTATATAGGACAAATGACAGATTTGGTAAAATTACGGTATATACATAAAAAATGTGACCCAAAAGAAACGTCTTTGGGCTGCATGACCACGCCCGTAGCTCAACAAACGTTCATATATCGCATCACATCTATGTTATTCAGTGGATAAGGTCATGCCATAATATGAGATGACCACATGTGTAATAACATATTAATTAGTAACGTCCGTGACAACGATATTTTATCAAAGAAAAAAAATCTCTAAACTCTTATAATAAAAATCTTACATTTCATATGAAATTTATGATACACGCCTATGAAATGACCACTAATGTATGATCGTAAATGTAATACACGAACTTCTGTCATGCTTTGGTGCAATGACCTTTCTTCCGCTTATTCTGTCACTTACATGTAACAACGAAAGAATGTGCACCCCCATACAGCGGGGACTTGTCGGAATGTTACCTCCGAGGCGAAAAACAGTCGGGGTTTAAGTGGATGCCGATCTTAAAATCTAATACTTGTTATAAAATTTACCTGTACAAAGGAAAATTGAGCCTGTGCATGAGAAAACCAACAATTTGGAGTTCCGACCACGTCCGACACAAATCAGGCTGTACAGTCACAAGCAGGCTAGACTCTTGAAATTTTGGATTTAAGAAAAAGAGGAATTGTACTATCTGCGTAGCGAAAACAAAGACGCTGATCAACTTCGCGGTTATCGGGAAGCTGGTTTGTGCCTTTGTTTTCGCATATGCAAATTGTTGGTTTTCTCATGCGGTGGCTCAATTGTGATTTTATCAGGATTACTGATAGTAATTTTTTCTATATTTTTGTGCATGTATGTGCAGTTGGTCCAACAAATGCAGATTAATTTATGTCCAAATATGTATTTTGGTGGTCTCACTAAATTGCTTATCAGCCATTTACAAGTTGCTCCCTTGTTTGATTCTGTTCACATCTGTGTGGAATGCTGGATAAATTTTAGACAAAACTGTTACCACAATCAGGATCTGCAGTCATCTAACTACAATGTATGAAAGTATTTCCACACCAAGCTACAATTTTCTGGTAGAAAGCTTAAAATTTACCATATTGCTGTTTCCTATTATCAGCAAAAATGGTGAATAATACGTTTTCTGCTAGAAATACATACGTACATCTTAGTAGAAATACCTTCATACACTATTCTAGAATAACAAATACAGAAATATCAGGACCCAGTTGTTAAAAACATTGTTGGCTTAGTTAACGCTATCGTTGTTAGCAAAACTAGCTACATAATGAAATGCACTGTTATTTTTGTTGAAGAAATGTGAGAATCCTCTCTCATCATGCAGAAATGCCCGTCCATCTTACCCCACTTTTATGTAGCAAGGGTATCCTTATTTTTCTTATTTTCGTTCCAAAGCATAGATTGTGGTACTCATTAGAACCGCATCAGCGAGGCGGTTCTAACGAGTACCGACAATCTATGTTTTGAGCCAAAATAAGAACATTATAAAACTTTTTCATCTGAAAATTTTCACTTTTTTTACAGCGGAAAAATCGCTGTGTATTGTATGGGCGTGTTTTCGTAATGTCAGTTTTTACTGTATTTTGAATATTTATGTTTGAATTTTGTACGATTTGTTAACTAACGCAGTCGGCAATTTTGAACAACTGGACCCAGGTAACTGAGTCAAAGAACTAAACCATAGATTACGATACGTTCCTTTTTACGTAGCTGTTTCCGTGTTTAAAAAAAAGTTTTATGTATGCTGATGTTCTGGTTGATACGGCAAATCGAAAATAATGCATGCTAGCCAATTAAACTGAATTCATCATACTTATGATCAATGAAGTAAAAAACAAAACAAAAAAGTATACATATATAATTTTACCTTCAAGTCTGAATATCCAACGAAAATGGGAAATCCAGTACATGTATTGTAATTTGTGTTTGGCAAAAATGTAACCTTTGCTATTCTATTTACACAAGAGATGGCAAATCTCACACAGTACTTAATTATTATGGTAATATCAAGGGGTGCAACATAGGATAGTTTTGTTGGACATTTTTTCGATCTTTCAAAATCATTTTTCTCTTTGTTGTTATAGTGAGTGACCTAGTGCTCCATGTGGAGGCTATTCCACAGTAATGGAAACTGAAGCAACCCGGGAATCAACTTGAAAATGGCTGATAAGCAATTTGCTGAGACCTCTAAAAGTGCATAATATTTGGGCACAAATTAATCTGTGTCTGATGTTCCAACTGCACATACAAAAATATGGAAAGAACTATCACTATTCCTGATAAAATCACCATTTGCATTCAGCACTCCGAGTAACAGAAGTAGCTCGAGTAACATTGAATGCCGACACGAGTTAAGTGAGAGTTACAGTTATACGCAAGCACATGACGTAGATACGTATGCGCATTTAATACTGTAACTCGTGCTATTTGGCCTTGTTACTCGAGTTTCTTTTTGCGATCTCGCCACGGCGAGAGCGCATATGTGGCGAGAGCGCATATATAATTGAACAGGGCTGGAATCTTGTTGTAAATCGACCACACTTCCGGTCGTACTTGATTGGACTAGGCAGCTTCGATTGGGTCACACTAAATAGCGCATGCCGGCTCGGGTATGAAAGCTCCCGTTGAACCGAGCTGTCAGAGTCTTTTCGGTCTGTGGTTATCGCCGTGGATTTATACGTGGTCATACAGTGAAATTAGTGCTGAGAGATCGCAAGCGTTTTGGAAACGCTTATACTTATGTTACTCGGATAGTCATGTCGAAAATCCTCATTCTTCCCATGAGAAAATAAATGTTCAGTCGTGTGAACTGAGCAACAAAAGGAGACCGAACCTAAAGTTAACATCAATTAATACCGTCAGGTATGCATTGTCCCAGTATATTGTAAAGCTAATCAAACTTGGGAACCTGTTGAAATGTCATGTTTTACGAATCAGTTATTATTATTGATATTGTTATTATTATTATTATTATTATTATTTGTGATTAAGTTTTACGTGCCTTAAAAGCCAATTATTTCACTCATTAACAAATCAGTAGGTGGGGCGAAAATAGGAGTACTCTAGGAAAAAGTACCTAACACCTGCAAGCAGAACTTGACTTGTCCCACATGTGACCCGTGCGGGGCTCGAACCCTACACGGCGCTCGTGGGGATCGAACCCAGGACCTCTCGCTCCAGAGTGACAGTCTGACGCTCTACCGCGCTCTAGCGGGGGGACTGTGGTATCTTTGTCCCTAGATCTCACAAGAAACTTTAAGCTTCGACACGCAATCATCTGGCACCTCAGCGGTAGACATCAGAGGGGGCATTTCAGGCCCTGATAATTTTGGGAAAGAAGCTACACCAATAGATACTGTTTCATGTTATTTCCAAAGAGTGGACCTGCGTTTACTGTTATAATTTTCCCAGTCTTCAAATCGGCAACCGAAGAAATTTAAGAATTGGAGACAGTATCTTTTCCAATTATTTCTTACACGTTTTCATTTGCTTCAGCTTCATTTAACCAGCGAAAAAAAACTATATATAATTATGCGAACAGTGCGATATGACGGACGCTGCGGACGAGGAACGTCCGAGTTCTCATCACTGCCGGTGATTGACGTGTGTTTATAGCATATGTAATTGGGATAGATATGATCCCACTCAAACTAAAAGTTAAAAAACAACAATTATGTACTGGCTAGAATTAAGAAAATAAAGTTTTATTCCATCAAAATTTGGTTGCTCCCCGGCGACACACACAACTTGCCCGGAGACTCACCAAATAATCAATCACCCGGCTGAATCTCGATTTTCCCAGTCTTTTTTACAAATTTTCTGAAGGTTGATTATCAGGAGCTTACTTTTCTATATTCACCAATCTGAATTAAGGTTGTTTACATTCGTAATTCGATGTAAGCATAGAAAATAAACAAAAAATACAACCGAAAGTCAACTGAAATGTTTGAGTAGTAAAATGGGGCGCACTGTGGCGATTAAACAAAATACATTTTCAACAATTTTAGGGTTTCCGGGGCTGCATCAAAGACCCTTACAGCTCCTGCAAGTGTTCGATTTGTTTTTATTTTCTGCAGTATTTTTAGCTTTCGCTTCAAAATAGAAGTAAACAAACAACATACCTTTTATCTAGTGCAAATCCCGATGTCTCACCGACACATCGCCCGATGCTTCGCATTTTTCCGATTAACCCCCGTTGATTCACCGTTTTTCTAATACACCGTTTCCATAGGTTGATTTTGTTATGTATTTATAATAATGCAGGTTTTTCGTCGGTCTGATTTTTTTAATTAAGTAAAGTCTCTTCTAAACATAGTGGCCTGGCCCTTGGGAAGATATTGAGCATCTTCGCAAGCCAAGGGAACTAAGTTCACTTCGTTCCTTCCGGGTAAGGAACGAAGTGAACTTAGTACCCTTGGCTTGCGAAGATTGATATTGAGTTACCGGACCGATATGCCTAGCAACACAAAGGTGTACTTGTAATCATTTCTAAAGTGTGAATGGACAATGCCTTAAGAGAACCAGATTGTCATGAAAAAATAAAAAGAGCAAATCAGAGTTTGCATTTTGCTGCTTACCAGTATTTTTACTAAAACTATTATCTTCTAATATAATCATATGAGTCGTGATGCAAGAAAACTGGTCTTCGGGTTTGAGACCTGTCCCGACCAGGTCTGACACAAAACAGCCTGTGCAGCTACAGAAGATGGCTAGAAGCTTGAAATTTTGGATATGGGAATAAGAGCAATGCACTTTCCATGTAGCCAAAACAAAGGTGCTGATCTGTTGCACAGTAGTTTTTTCGCGTAGGAAAAAAATCTGGTTTTCTCATGACGTGGCTCATATACTAATTTTCTGGAATATAGTTTGATGTAATTTTAAAAAAACGTTCATAAATTTTGTTCTAGTCATTGTAAATTTAGCCAGAGAGAATTGCAGGCAATTCTTACTCTGTCCTATAAATGTCATTTCTATTAAAATAAGAAAAATGAATAATAACTAAAATATTAATTATAGTTATACATGTAGTGAATATATATGGGCATTTCTGTAACTTGAAAAAAGAAATTGTAGTGAGTCATGATATAATACCCATGTACATTACGAAAACATCACATGCAATTTACAACAATTTTTAAATTTGTAAAAAATGAAAATTTCCAGTAGAAAAATTTTGATATTTTTCTTATTTTTGCTCAAAACATTGTGGGTACACAACGAGTAACCGCTATCTATGTTTTGGAGCAAAAATAAGAAAAATATGTATACCCCTATAAACCCCAGTTTTACTATATAAAATGGGGTTTAAGGGGATACTTATTTCATGGACATGTTTTCCTGATAAATTTCAATGAGGAACTGCTGCTGTCTTCATGAAGTGGAATTAATTTGAGCCGCCTCGTGGGAAAACAAACAATGTGGTTTCCGAACAGGTCTGACACAAACCGGCCTGTACAGCTACAGAAGCAAGCTAGAAGCTTGAAATTTTGGAGTTAAGTAGAAGAGAAATTGTACTATCCGAGTAGCGAAAACAAAGGCGCTGATCAGCTTCGCGGTTACCGCGAAGCTGATCTGCGTCTTTGTTTTCGCCTATGCAGATTGTTGGTTTTCTCACGAGGCGGCTCATTTGTTGAAAATGCATCGGAATGCCATGTACATACATAATTTATATTTAATGTATTTAGTAATCCTGCTGAATTCTGTATTTGACGTCCAGTTGAATTTTCATGGATTTTCCCTGTTCAGTAAACTGATTTTAGGACAATCTTTGTTGTTGGAATAATTATGTTGTTATTATTAAATTGTTACATTATTTATTCACTGCATGTGAGCCCCTAAATATCAATTAAGGGCAGATTTTTCAAAGATAGCTTCAAAGTTGACATGTGACCTTTTTTCATTTCAGTTGAAGGAGTGAAAATTTGGGCCTCAAAAGAGATTTTGTTTAGATCAATATTAATTATATCAAAAGAAAATAATCCTTCATTATTGCATAAATGTCACAGGCTGTAAAATATAGTGCAACATTATTTCTTTTATGCAATAATAGCGATCAAAATGAATTTGTCATTCATTAAAATTTGCTAGGTCCTTCATTAACATTTGCTAGGTCCCTCAGGGAGTGTTCAACATTCCCTTCGGGACCTAGCCAATGTTAATGAATGGAAATCATAATCATGTTTGGTTTCCGTAATGATCAAGCAGTGTTGAATGAAGGAACTGATACACAGACTGCTCTTTTCTTTGTATGTATTTGTAATGCTAGATGTTTTTCGACACAAATTTCTTATCATGAGGCCTATATCATCAGTGTTATACCTTTTCACAATTCCTCATACATGTAGTTAAAGTGTGAACAATAGTTTATAGGCAGCAGATTAGGAACAAAGTAATGCATGAGTCATTTGTAACCACTGCCTTCCAACCTATGCAATACTAACGGTAAAATCAAACCTGATGTCCCTTAACAGTTTTACTGCCATACCTCTACAGTCGTCAGTGGCAGTGAATGTGTTAAATGAAAAACACACCCAAATTATAATAATGAGATAATGAGAATTTTATCACAAATTGGTTAAACATGGCATTTCTCCTGCATTGAAGGGACAAGAAAGCTTGTCAAGCAAATGGCTGTTCCATATTTTACCACGTAGATGGTAAAGGGCCCTTGGTTACAAATGACTTGCATCGTTCAATAAACATTTCATTGACATGACATGGGAGTCGCCATGACATTGCTATAGCACCTTACCTGACACTTCTCATAATGGCACAAGTGTCTTACTCATAAAAATGCATTAGAAGAATGCATACTGTTGTTGTGTTTGTGGATTAATAAAATGATTTTACACCCCTACATCGTCGTGTTGTGTTATTATACCTAATATGCACCTAGGTCACTGTTCTTATTTCATGTTTCAAGTTTGGCAAGAAGCACATTTAGGGAGCGTGGTGGTGTAGTGGTAGAGCGTCAGACTCCAAATTGAGAGGTCCTGGGTTTGATTCCCACAGTCGTCACCGTGTATGTCCTTGAGCAAGACACTAATCCCTACAGCACCGGTTAAACCCAGGAAGCCCTGGCTCCATCCCGACATGACTGAAAAATTGTTGACTGGGACGTTAAGCCTCAACACAAACAAACGAACAAGAAGCACATTTGGATAATCAATAGAAATTATAAGTAAGACCAATTAAGATAGATGTCACCTTGACAAATTTAATGGCCCATGTTTTGGCGCTTTAAAATTTAAACAGTGACCTACATTTCACGGTCCATATATTTTCCATCAAATTAAAGCTTGCTTGCATACATTTCTTTCTTTTATATACTGTCATACGCCTTCGCAGGTATTCTACACCGGTGTGCGCTGTCAGTGCTGAAATAAAACTTTAGTGAGATAAAAGTGCAAGATGAAATAGTGAGGTGAGCAAAGATGAGAGGTAAAAGTAGGTGAGGATTAAAAACAAAAACATGTACAGTCATGCAAGCACTAGGCCAGATGATTTCTAGAGACCTTTGTCCAACGCCAAGCAAATTTATGTTAATACCAAATTATGATTTAGATTTAAAAAAAAAAAAAGAGTGATATAGATTTATTTGACTTTATGCTTAACATTCCAGTAAACAGCTATTGTCATGTTTGGATTTTGCCTCCATTTTCTGGGACTTACCCAAAATTAGGATGTCATGGCATCCAAAAAGTGCTTCAAATATAAACACCCATCTAAGCCAATAAGGCTTAAATGTATGGATGGTTTGACTTGAACCACTTCTCCTGGGCAGGCTCAGACCTGAGCAGTTAACCAGTAATCAGATGGTCAGTCAGTTGTGTATAAGCAAAGAGTTGATTGTTGGGCTAAAGACGCTTTTACGTGAGGGGCTTTCGGAATCAGCCCAGCAGGCACATTACGTCAGAATGACGTCATATCGACGTCGATATGACGTCATTTTGACGTCATGTGCCCGCTGGGAGAATTTTATGGTGACTTGTTTTACAAATTTAAGAAACTCATAGGAAGGAATGATTTTTTTTCAGTCTGAAAAATCATAACATGTTACAGACTTAAAGGTAATAACTCGAATGTTATGCGACAGTCTGCATGCTTAGTTTTTAACCCAATCATTGTTAATAGCTATGCGGCCCTCTTTAATTGCACGCCGGTGAGTCGGGTGTTAGACTCTATGATGGCCCCGACATAAAGCTATTCATTTAAGTTGCTTGGGACCGGAGCTTCTTGTCTGTTGCTTGGCCCACCGGGGTTCAACCGGTGTTTTTCGTTTGCTCCGGGTTTCAGTAAGTTATTCGGCGCCCAGGGATCTCCATCGTCGGGCAGCTTACTGAATCTGTGAGTCCTCGTTTTTTTATTCATCATGGTGGTTATCGTGATTTATTTGTTTGTCCTTGATGATTCATTGACTAGTTAGAGATTCACCACGAGGACCGAACAATTAACTAAATGTTGTGAACCACTGCAGATGATGAGGGTGAGGTAAGTAGCCTGTAAAACTGGTTTAAGCCCCCCAGTAATTTTATATTTCTGATCGTTCTAAGGTAATACGTCTGTTGTGGTTATATTTATTTTGTTTTGTTGATTTTTTGTGCTTTATGAACTTTATGTACGTTTTCGTATTGTTATTTAAGTTCGGGTAAATGAGTGGCCGCCTATTGGGAAATAGCTGATCACTCGGCCTACGATATGTTTTATAAGTATAAGTACCTAATTGTCAATTAAGTTTTCCCCACCTCGGTTTTTGGAGTGGGAATTTCTTTCCGATTGTACTTTTTCCTGATCATTGCCTACTTGTATCTTTGTATCTGTTTGTGATGTTTCTACATATCTTCTGTAGTCTTCTGAGTTCTAAGCATGGATGCCAGAACGTGTATTTCACAGGACAAATGAGCCGCATCGTGAGAAAACCGGATTTTTGCCTATGCGAAAACAAAGGCGCAGATCAGCTTCGCGGTAACCGCGAAGCTGATCAGCGCCTTTGTTTTCGCTACTCGGATAGTACAATTCCTCTTCTACTTAAATCCGAAATTTCAAGCTTCTAGCTCTTTTCTGAGCTTGTACAGGCCGGTTTGTGTCGGACCTGGTCGGAAACCCCGAAGACCGGTTTTCTCGCGTCACGGCTCATTAATGGTTCTGGGAACACTTACACTTGTATATTAAGCCCCAGAGGTGCAGCCAATTTGGACCCGGTGGAGATAATTGGCTGGATTTAGGTTTGTAGGATATCTCTTAACATTGCTACATACTAAATTTAAACTCTTCAGGCCTAATGGATTTTAGAGGTTTTTTTTTTATATATATATTATTTTAATTCCTATTTGTCTTATATTTACCTTTAATCGGCGCCCCAGTAACCATTTAAAATAAGCAATTAGGACAAAAGTTAACTAAACTTATAATGGGAGATTATGGGGTCACAAGACGTTTCGCCCCAAGACGTTTTCCCCCTAGTCGTTTTCCCCCTAGTCGTTTCGCCTCTATTTTCCGGCTGAGGCTATCCGCACGACGGTCGTGCCGATAAGCGGCGTTATCCGCACGACGGTCGTGCCGATAAGCGGCGTTATCGGCCCGACTGTCGTGCGGATAGCCAATGCTACAGGTATTGGCTATCGGCACGACGGGAGTATAAGATTTTCTTACAAGCTTACGAATGCATTAAACTATTATTTTGTCATTAAATAAATAAATTATGGTTTTAGCTATATAGAAATACATTCGAAATTATCATTTTTGTTAATTATGACTAAGAAAACTAGTTTGATTTGATTTATCCAGCTGATGTAAACCATGAACTGAATCACAGCAGACGGAGAAAAATATAATCATTGCAATTATATTTATTGTGTAACTGAAATGTTTCCATACTTCATTGTTAAAATCAAAGGCTGTTTATTCTTTTGGATTACCACAATTTTATAAATATTTAGGTTACGATAATTGACATAATTTCTTTCTCATTTACGCATACGCATGACTGATTTTTACAGGTAAATTCACAGGTCAGCCAATTTCAGCAAAATTACAATTTTGTTAATTAAAAAGTAAAAAATTCCTGCATGTGTAATATTCTGTTTCAGTTTTGAAGCCAGTGTAATATATTTATCAACTTAAAATGTATCCATTTCTTGACATTTTTAACATTTGGATATCGATTTCCCTGTCGTGCGGATAACGCCGCTTATCCGCACGACGGTCGTGCCGATAAGCGGTGTTATCGGCACGACCGTCGTGCGGATAGCCAGTGTTGGCTGAGGCTATCCGCACGACGGTCGTGCCGATAAGCGGCGTTATCCGCACGACGGTCGTGCCGATAAGCGGCGTTATCGGCCCGACTGTCGTGCGGATAGCCAATGCTACAGGTATTGGCTATCGGCACGACGGGAGTATAAGATTTTCTTACAAGCTTACGAATGCATTAAACTATTATTTTGTCATTAAATAAATAAATTATGGTTTTAGCTATATAGAAATACATTCGAAATTATCATTTTTGTTAATTATGACTAAGAAAACTAGTTTGATTTGATTTATCCAGCTGATGTAAACCATGAACTGAATCACAGCAGACGGAGAAAAATATCAAACCCTTTCGTCAAAATACAGAAGACCTCTCTGTATAGCATGGAATATCCGTAACTGCATAGCCAGAATTACAATACAGGGCTTCATGTGTATATGCAGAGATATATACTATTCATCTTTATCTCAGGTATATGACTCTCTTGAATGACCAGTCATGGAAAAAATGTGTGCATTTTTGCTCACTGTAATTAATGCATGTGTGAGAATTGTGGCAAATTTGACCATTCTGTATGGCATCTTGAGACACTATTCAAAATGGCATGTATATACGTGAGTAGTCAGGTAAGAGTTGTACCAATGTGTAGTCCCTTATTTGTCAAAATACATTTACGCACTGATTGCTCGCTGTGGTTTGACGAAAGGGCAGTATAGTTAACTGTTAATACTGATATGGTAAATGTGACTCCCAAATGGCGTCATACATCAAGTCTTTACAATGTACTGATAAGCAAAACTCTTCCAGAGTCTTGAATAACCCCTAAGGATAACATGTCCATGAAGTGTATACCCCTTAAACCCCACTTTTATATAGAAAAAGTAAGTGTGTATGGGTAATTATTCAAATCTTATTTTTGTTACAAAACATAGATTCTGGGTACTCGTTAAAACCGCCCCGGTGAGGTAGTTCTAACGTGTACCAATAATCAATGTTCTGAACACAAATATTAAAATATCATTTTTTTTTTCAAATGAAATTTTGAATTTGGAATTTTAAAATCTCTGTATGTTGCATGGGCAAATTTTCTAATGGTTCTTTGATGTCCTCCACAGAAATGCCAATGAGTGTGTGCCTAAATTAAAGATGGAAGCCTCTGCCTCACCGCCTGAAGAACCACTGTAATTATCTGTCGACTATTTATTCGCTATCTCGTGGTAACCGACGCCCAAGTTGTGTACCTGAAAACAAAATCTTACCAACACTGAAATAGATAAGCTACTTGCTAAAATTTCAGTTTATCGAGACTTGAAACATATTAATCCTTCTTTAAATACCTTTCATAAGTTTTCCAAATACTCATGGTGAATCACTAGTACCAAATGCATTAATTGATGTTGAGAAATAAAAAAAAAAAAAAACAGCATATATTGTACAACTTTAGCCATAATGTGCAAGTATCAATTAAAATGATCGTTTGTAAGAAATGGAAAGAGCCGCATCGTGAGAAAACTGGATTTTTGCCTAGGCGAAAACAAAGGCGCAGATCAGCTTCGCGGTAACCGCGAAGCTGATCAGCGCCTTTGTTTTCGCTACTCGGATAGTACAATTCCTCTTCTTTCTAAATCCAAAATTTCAAGCTTCTAGCTCTTTTCTGAGCTTGTACAGGCCGGTTTGTGTCGGACCTGGTCGGAAACCCCGAAGACCGGTTTTCTCGCGTCGAGGCTCAATTAAAATGATCGTTTGTAAGAAATGGAAAATTAAAATGTAAAAAAAAATGATCAGGAACTGGTGGAATCTGAATCAAAGTCAAATGAGCCGCGACGCGAGAAAACCGGTCTTCGGGGTTTCCGACCAGGTCCGACACAAACCGGCCTGTACAAGCACAGAAAAGAGCTAGAAGCCTGAAAATTTGGATTTAAGTAGAAGAGGAATTGTACTATCCGAGTAGCGAAAACAAAGGCGCTGATCAGCTTCGCAGTTACTGCGAAGCTGATCTGCGCCTTTGTTTTCGCATAGGCAATAATCCCGTTTTCTCACGATGCGGCTCATTTATTGTATGCATGCAATTAATATCGTGAAATGTCGAGTTTGGAGCAAAGCAGTGTGCTTAACACAATCAGATGCACAACTACGAAAAGCCAAAACAACTTAGCAAAACTGGGAAGAACAAATGAATTTCATGATCACATAAAAACAATACACCAATGCAATCTCCCTTTACTGTCGGTGTCAAAATCCCGCCAACAAAATACGTACATGTAAAACATTTCTCAACCAAACTCATCAACATCTTAAACACATATCTTATTGATACTACCCTCAAATATAAACATAAACAACCAATAGTATACAATTTAAACATCTCATTCTTAATCATTTATTTTCACTGAAGTTTTGCATCTTTATCAACAAAATTATGGTCTTGAATTATCTTAATTTCATATTTACTGCTCAGTTGACCGCTTTGTGCCGAACAATCAGAATTTTCGTGGACATGAGGAAACGATTATTCATTAAGAACAATTGCTTTATGAGGCATTATATGTCTTCTTTAAGATTCAAGTAGAAAATTTCAATCTTCTATGACCAATATTACAATACAGTCACCGAGAAAGTAATTTCTATCACTTTGCTAAAATATTAAAACACAAACAATGCATATTTATTTAAATTATGAAATAAATAAATGAAAAAAAAATCTATAAAAATGGATGCACAGACAACTTACCAGTGGACCAATGGTCCTGTAAACGCTTGCCTGAGATCTGCTGTATATACCAATAAACATGTTTGAATATTATCGAAAATAGTCCCAGTATAGGGGCAGATGAAGCCCTGGGGCCATTTTTTTCTTCCGAATAATCAATTTCCTGTCCAGACAAGTTTTTCCCTTCAAATGACATTTTAACAGTTTATCCATTCAAATACATAGGCAACCCATGTTGACCTTCCCTTAAAATATGTCAAGGTCATCACAGGGTCATGATTTATATATACATTGTAGTACTTGAGTCAACGATGCTTCATGCCAAGTTTCTTTGAAATCGGTAAACCAGTTCCGGAGAAGAAGATTTTTGAAGGGTTTTACCATATATGGGCATGGCGGCCATCTTGGTCATGTGACCTGGATTACTGTAAATTCGGGAATTTTCGCGTGACTTTTATTTCGCGAACTTTCTATTTCTGAGTTATTAGCGAGTTCTTAAATTCGCGAGTGAGTGTCCGTGTATTCTATAAAGTTTATAGTGACTCTTTATTAGCGAGAACTTTGAATTCGCGAGGCAACCAATTCGCGAATATTAGCGAAAATTAAGTTCTCGCGAAAATTTGGTTTTGATTGGCCAGGGGTCAGACCAACCCCTGGGGTCCAAATTTTTTTCAGAATCACATATCTTCAGTCCATTTGCCCATTTCCTGCAAGTTTTTCCTTTCAAATGACATTTTAACAATTTTCCCCATTCAAATGCATGGGTGACCTATGTTGACCTTGCCGTAATATAGGTCAAGGTCATCCAAAGGTCATAATTTATAAAGACATCGTAGAACTCCAACCCCCCATGTTACACGCCAAGTTTCGTTGAAATTGGTCCAGTGGTTCCGGAGAAGAAGATTTTTGAAGGGTTTTTACTATATATGGGTGTGGCAGCCATCTTGGTCATGTGACCTGGATTATTTATAAACACATTGGTTCCCCCTTCCCATAGATGCTTTATATAAAATTTGGCTTTGATTGGTCGAGCGGTTTCAGAGAAGAAGATCTTTGAAAATGGTGGACGATGACGACGGACGGACGGCCGACCGATCATGGCCATCCTATAAGCTCACCTTGTGAGCCTAACGGCTCAGGTGAGCTAAAAATGGTGCCAAAATAGACTCGTTTTGTAACCTGAAAAAAAAAAAAAAAAAACACCTTGCAATGGCGATATCTGACTTCTTTAAACCGTTTGGTCCAAATCAGGAACTTTACACATAGTTATGGCACAGAGAACTAAAAGAGCACTAATAATACTGATATTGCACATGAATACACAATGATCACACTTGAACATAGTGTTTGCATTCCACCGGATTTAGCTTTCCCTTTTACAGCAGCCGCAATTGGCTTAATATCAGTCTCCACCACTTTAATGTCACCATCTTCCTCTTCATAGAAAGATAGATCACTCACTTCTATGTTTTCATCGTTTTGATAAGCAAACTTGTCTATATCTGATATTTTGTCATTGTTTCTAGCACCGTCTTCGTCATCAGTAACTCTATGACGTTTTTGTCGTCGAGTTCTATCCTGTGTTCTTAAGAATTCACATAGTGCCTCGTTGATTGTTTCATCTGGACTCAGAGGTGGAGGCTTTCCTCCCGGAAAGTCTGGATCGTTCCATTCTTGATACAGCTCATAGCATGTTTTATCCACTCCATCTCCCGAGCCGTCCGTTTCGATTGTCTCACTTTCTGGTGTGGGTGTTGTAACATAGGCTGTCGTGGTGGTTTTAGCGGCACTTGTTGTTGTTGTAATAGTAGTAGAGGTAGTGGTCGTGGTTGGTGTTGTTTCTGTAGTTGTTGACTTAGCCGGAGCTGGTGTTGTTTGATCAATGATGATTGTGCCTATAAACGGTGTTTATTGATTAATAAATACGTGTGTGATATCGTCGGCTGAGTGCTTTACTGTTCTATCTCCATATTTGGGTCATATTAAGTGTGACATACCGTTGGAATCGGAATCAAATGTTCTGCCTCCTAGTGTAGTCAGATGATGATATTTCTGTCTAGTTTTTGTGTTAGTAACATCTTTTTATGTTCTATGTCCAAAACGACCCAAACTTGTAGTGCTATACTGTTCTATCTCCATTTCGACCAATGAGATGGCTTCATTTGGAGTAATTCAGTCACATGACATTTTGGGTCACATGGTCAAATGCTACTGTGTCATTGGTTCCATTCGGTATTGGACTTATTATATGATATCTAGGATGCCAACAATGATGACATTGGAGGTACTTTGAGATAAATAGATTTATAATTAGTATTCAGCATTTAAGAATTAATCAGGATATTGATTGTATATTTTCATTGCATTTATAAACAAGATAAAATGCTGCATAATTTGCTATGGAATCTGGGTCACCAAAATGTTCTATCTCCAGTTCATGAAAAAATAAGGACATTTTTATGCAAAATGTTCCATGTCAAAACACAAAATTCCTACTTGTTATATACTTCATTTTAATTGCTAAATTTTAATTAAGCTCATTTAGACATAAATACATATTCATAATGCATATTTACTAGTTAGAGATTCACCACGAGGACCGAATAACTAACTAAATGTTATGAACCACTGCAGAAGCTGAGGGTGAGGTTAGGTACCTGTAAAAACCGGTTTAAGCCCGCCAGTAACTTTGTGTTACTGATCGTTCCAAGTCGATACGTCTGTGGTGGTTCTTTTTGTTTTATGTCTTGGTGTTTAAAATTTTTTGTGCTGTTGGCGTATGTTTTCATATTTTTAGTTAAGGTGACTGAGTGGCCACCTATTGGGAAAATAGCTGCTCATTCGGCTTACAATATGTTTCATGGTATAAGTACCTGATTGTTAGTTTGGTTTTTTCCCACCTCGGTTTTTGGAGTGGGAATCTTTTTCTGATTGCGCCTTTTCCTGATCTTTGCCTACTTGTACCTTTTTACTCTAAATATGAATGTTCGACCTAATTGAGAAAAAACTTTTGAACTCAATTTTCTCGAGATTTTGAAAAATGGAGATAGAACACTATATAGCACTCAGCCGACAATACACATGTACACTGACAGCTGCACGCAGTTACATGCAACAATACATACATTAGCATTAATGAGACCCTTGATGGGGCGAGGTTATAGTTTCCCATACCCATTTTTCTGAAAGATATCCAATATTCCTTTTAAGATCTTATCTATTATATCCCAATATATCCTGCCTCTTCCCTTTTATAATTAACCAAAGTATCCCTTAACTCTTTAACTATTGTGCCCCAAAATTCAAGAGCCTCATTGCTGAATTTACATTACTGGTGATATAAGTTTGTAGTGCATATATATTCACATAGTACTGTATCAAATGCACACTAAATATACATAGCTCAACTTGCATATCAATCATCTATAAGAACAGCGTCTCACAATATCTAACAGGCTCGCAATTATGTCTATGGCTCGTGGCTTTAAAAGCGTGACTTCTACGGTTGTCACAGAGGTTCTACCTGCTGCAAAGTCACTATAAGGGATCATTCAGAAACTTATGACAATGAAATAAACTAGAATGTTAACAAACAAAATTATTCTAGTGGCTACATGGCGCCATACTATCGTCACAACGACATGGCTATGACATTGTGTTATGATGTAATCATGTTACGTTGTAAAGACAACATCATGTATTTAAAAGATTTACCACAATTTATCTCATCCGATCCGTCTGTACAATGTCTGATCCCATCACAGTCTTGACTGGCCGTGTAACAGCCAGAGTTATCTCCACATGCCCGCTGGCTCTCCGCGCAGATTATCCCTGAAACGGATAGTACGTAGATAATAACCACTGGGAGCTTCCTTGGTTCCGATATAAAAAGGTTTGTTTGTCTTTTTGGTAACAGATTTTGTTCTACTACATTTCAACTAAACATTAATTGCATTGGTTATATCACCTCTTAACGAATTAAATAAACACTTTCTATAAGATTGCATTCAAAACTATATTTTATGACTTGAAATTCTTTCAGTGATGTTATAAATTGAAATCAAATCAAATCATTGACCAAATTCAAAGAATTATTGTAGAAAAAAAAATAATTGATATCAGAATCAAACAAAACCAAATTCTATCGGGACCTATAGTAAAAACCAAACAAAACCTATTTATATCCGGAGGAAGCACCCAGTGATAACAGTACATGCTTTTACATAAAACTGTCTCAGTGATATCCTGAGCTGATACCATTGCATCGCTGACTGGCCTTGTAAAAACCAGAGTTCTTTGCACAATTTATTTCGGTAGTTGTACGAGTATTAATGTGAATTTCTCTTGCTCCAAACCAAGCAACTTTACATATAAACACCACACACATTTATTATTCACCATTTATAAAAGAAAGAAATTAAGCGTGGTAGGACAGCTTTCAGTGACACCCATGTTCGTTACTTGCTCCCATTTGCATCTTTTTAACCCTAAGTTTTATCCCTAAGTGTCTCCTCAGAGCCCCCCCCCCCCCCCCCCACTTTCCCCCGCCCCTGAAACTAGTTACTTTACCAGTGTTGAAACAGAAAAGGGTAATAAAATACCTGTTCCACAAAGAAGGTCCGACTCATCTGATTGGTCATTGCAGTCAGGAATCGAGTCACATTTCCGTCGGTTTGGTATACACTTGATGGGCTGGTCACTGACACATCGAAACTGGCCAGAGGGACAGTCTTAAAATAAATTTTACAATAGTTATATTAAATGTAATGGGTAATTAGACTTTGAATTCATTAGTTTACAAACGCTAAGTTAATTATGACTATAGATCTGAGAGGTCGCCCGGTTACATCCAGATATTGATTCACGCCGTTTAAAATAGTATACAGTATACATGTCATTGGGGTTCAACATTTTAATTTTCAAGGTTTTAACTGAATATTCATTGGTTTATTTAACTAATAGGAAGAAATCTGAAAACTCTCCCTGGCGGTGCCTGCTCGCATAAGCTTGTTTACACAATAGAAATTTAGTACATATCATGCAATTGTCTGGCTAAATAAAGAAACAAAATAATACCAGTACATGAACAATCTGGACTAACCACATTGGCATAATTAGTAAAGCACATATTACCCCGGGAGCTAATTTGACCTACCTTGCACCCCCCAGGACAGTTTTTCATGGGTGCCAAATCGTTCATTGGGACCCCAGAAATGCAAAGAATTTTTGTCCTCAAAGATAAACTCAATTGCACTATGAAAAAATCCATGGTTTCCATGGCAACCGTTAAACCGATTCTTGAGCATGGGGGTGTACATAGAAAACTGACCATAACTCCATTGTTACTTATCCTAGACCACTGAAATTGGTCTCATTTTAAAGTTTAGATATAGCCCTTTCATCCAAAAAAGTAATGCAAATTTTTGAATTTGCATATTCATGAATTTTAATGAAAACATTAAAAATGACAGAAAAAAACGTAAAAAATCCATAAATAAACTAATTTCAGGCCCAAACTGTCATTCTGACACTTTGTTGTTGAACCAGTAATATTATATGACAAATGTATTGATGATCTGGGTCTATATGAAAATCGTCTCATTTGCATATTCATGAATATTAATAAAAATGTCAAAAAAATGAGGAAAAACAAGGGAAAAACTAGATCCATTGCAAGGATTTGGATAGGTTATAAGGTCTATCTTGCATCCATTTAACCAATTCCCATGGCTGCCAGTGTGGTCAGAGGGACCACCTAAATGGCATAAAATATTGTCCTCAATGATGAACACATTTGCATGATGTAAAATGACATAGTCTTCAACCACCCCTCATGCGATTCTAAAGAATAGGAGGTACTTACAAAAATACTCACATCCCACCAATAGCATGCTCTAGGATACTATAATTGGTCTGATAGTGGTGCATGAACCTAACAATTTAACCTTGATCCCTTATATGTATATCATAGAATTTGCTTATTCATGAAAATTAATAAAAAAAATATTCTTAATTTGAGAAAAACCGTGGAAAAAATAAGGGTATACATGCAAAATTGCTTGTACAAGAGCTATTAATAAACCCAGAATACTGAAAGAGGTTTCAAATAAAGGCTATTGCAATGTACTATGACCCTGAAGTATGATATAAGAATAATCTGAATTTCAGTTTCATGAATTTTAATGAAAACTTAAGAAATTTGAGAGAAAAGTTAAAAACTTATATGGGTAAACCTACAAAATGACTTGCATCTCAGCAATAAAAAGCCCTATAGTGCCGAAAATGGTATCAAATGGTGGCTATGGCAATATCATACCATCCTATACTACAGTATTTAAGTCATTTGATTTTTTGTTTGAAGAATACTAACGAAACCTTTTGAATTTAGTGAAAAAATACGGGGTCCCAATGAACGATTTGGCACCCATGAAAAATTGTCCTGGGGGTGCAAGGTAGGTCAAATTAGCTCCCGGGGTAATGTATGTAACATCGTGTGATCATTCTTTTAGATGCAAGTACAAGATTACATACTAGTTTTCTCTCATGTGTGTACTAATTATGTACTTATGTTGATGAAATAACTCAGTTTCACTTCTCAAATGTTGTTGTTAAGACCGACTTCATCGTACACTTTACTAAATGCATATTGTTAAGACCGACTTTACCGCGCGCTTTACTAAATGCAGTTAGCTTCGAAAACGTATGAAAGTGCAAGTATGTGTAAATAAATCAGCTTAACTTTCAATGTTACCTGTTTTTATTTAGAGGCAGAACTTTAAGATTTCTTATTTTGTTGGTAAAATGACTCACTCGCACACTTTAAGATTTCTTATTTTGTTAGTATAATGAATCACTTAATTGACCTACACACTTTTGAGGGATGGGAAGTAAATAAATGGGATTCAAGCATGTATGCAAAGTATCAACAAAATTTACTGATGATATTTGAGAAAAAGGGGAGATGTTATGTACAAATATACATACATTGGTAAAAGCACAGCGTAGTGTTGTAAAGATCACACGCCACTCTACTTAAAACATAGTCGTACAAACCACATTGATATAAGTTATCTTGATTAATTAGTGAAAAACAATTAAAGACCGATGTGAACTAAAGGAAACCATATAGCCACGTATTTTCGTAGTCTTTCTTTTTCTTTATTGCATGCAGCTACAACCAAGCCATAAACCAATAACTGGCCAATACAAGTGATACATACTGTAATTTACTGTAATATCTAGATAAAGAAACACAATCACTACTTTAATATGATCTAAGGAAGAACTGGCCGTGGTTTCTCATTTATTAGATAACATTTATAAGAAAATATGAAAGACACCATTCTGTAATTTGAAAACAGCTGAAGCGGTAAGTGGAAAATAAGAATAAAACTGAGATCCTTTAAGAGCAGTGAACATATTAATGAGAATGGGGCCATACCGCGGTTTCGGCTACTTAAGCCTCTGATTTGGCAACATGGAGCCAAAGCGAATTACTGTGATTTAGCATCTTTCAACAGGGTAGTCGATACAAAGACCATTATAATCCAAATGGGGCCAAATATATTAACCCTTGGTTAGAAAATGAATCTAAACCGATAATAATTAATACCCTCGCCAAAAGGAAAATATAATCTGCACTATGGATGATGTGCGGGGAGACTTTTTAGGTGATACTATGAACTGACATGGTAGTTGACCATTAGTTCGTTGAATCAAACTGAGTCGTTTTGAAAGTTGAAAAAGCTTTTAAATACTTGGGACTCGGAGCAAATATAGGTATACTGTGGATAGGATTTTTTCGGTAAGTTACCAAATAACTGTTTTGGAGCAAGAGCAAGTATTACTGATTTAAAATCATTTTGATATTATTTAGGACGTCTAGTTCCAAAATAATGAGGTGGGAATCAATACGAAAATATTTTAAGAAACAAAGAAAGATTATACAGAACATACATGTACTCGAGAACACCTACATGCACTACTAAGAGAATGAATAAACGTAAGAAGTATGAACAGCCAGATAAAACACACTCTAAATAAAGTATGCAAAGGAGACGGAAGAATAATAAATGCCATGCAATCAATATATATGGTACATGCAGAAGTCTTAAAAGATCCATGCCAAAGATGAAAATTGTTTACATAATATCATCAGGAAAACATGCCCGTTTAATGAATACCCCATTATACCCCACTTTTATATAGAAAAGGTGGGGTTTGCAGGGGTATACCTATTTTTCTTATTTTGATCCAAGCGAGGCGGTTCTAACGTAAACTTGAGCAAAATATTATCACAAAAATATCAAATTTTTCCAATCAAAATTTCAATTTTTGCTTCTGAAAAAATTCTCTATATATTGCATGGGCAAGTTTTTGTAATATTGAGTTTTGTTATATTTACCGCTTACCCATGGCTACACAAAAGCATAGAGTAGTGGCGTTAGGGATGTTTGAAACATACAATAAATCACACATAGAGGGCTTTCCAGGCCTCAATCTGATGTTACTAGGCTTCGCAGACCACATGTAACAACTTGTGTTCTACGGTCAAATACTGTAAAGATGGCTATAAAATCTGATGAGTTTCATTAAGTTACTTCACGTAAAAACGTAGTACTAACCAACACCACAAAAACACCAACAAGCATTTTTAACAGTTTATTCAAATACAGATGCATTAATAATTCAATACCATGCATTTATATACATATGTAAGCACTACCCTACTGCACTACATTTACATGTTTGTTCATGTTTGTTCATGCATATTACATTTATTCATAAATTAGGCATATATAAAAGAAGGATAGCATTTAAGATAAGAATAAAATTCTCCGAGAACCGTTGTACACAATTCACACACTTATGGAATTTGCTGCATTTTAAAATTGACATATACAGCCGGAAATGTTTATATGTGTTGTTATTGTGTTAAGTATCAACAAAATATGATTTGGAGCAAAAACACAGACAAATATTCCAGCAAACAAACGTATATCGCCGTGAACATTAGTAAATGAGCGATGTTTGAGACCCCCGGTTATTACAATAGTTATTATGTATTGTTATGATAACTATGGTAACGTACCACATGACTCTTCGTCACTTCCGTCTGTGCAGTCTGGTTTCCCGTCGCACCTGTCTTCTCTCTTCAAACACTTGGAACCATCTCGACATGCAAATTCTCCTTCTAGACAAGATATTGCTAGAAGAGAAAATAAATAGTTTAGATAACTAACAAAACTTTGAAGAGAGAGAGAGAGAGAGAGAGAGAGAGAGAGAGAGAGAGAGAGAGAGGTCAACCTGAGATGTCAGTAATTACTTTATTTGGATTAGAGGATGACTAGTGATCAAGTTTATACAGGAATTAACAAGAGGCGTCATAAAATTAAAATTAAAATGATCTACCTTTTGGTATATCTAACAGTCCTGCAGCATTACCATGACTAATAGAGGGTATACAAGACCCATTAACCTATGCCATCTACGGTAGCTAGACTACGTACTTGTATAACGGTTAATCTGTGACGCGAGTCTAGGATGACAGAGTTTTATCAATACATTTTAAATAAATAAAAAAAAAAAACAAGAGAACCTACATGTACAGTCCCGTTCATCTGAATCATCTGGGCAGTCTGGGACTCCATTACACTGGTCAGTCAGGGGAATACATTTATTAGACGTTCTGCATCTGAACTCAAAGTCACGGCAGTAACCTAGAATGAAATGAAGACATTTAAAGGGAAAAAAAGGAAACATTGAAGGCTCCATTGAAATGGACCATATTTTTACCAAATGAAATGGTAACGATAGCAGATCATACTAGAGAAGGTGAATATAGAATAGTATAGAATACTTTGGCAGACTTTTATAGCAGAAAACTACATTCAATTCGATGAAAACACGAAAGAGGGACACCTTGATGATAAACTTCCATGGAACCTAAGGTAGATGTTATAGAATAGATTAAGAAGACAGTTTGATTTAAATCCGATGTTTACCTTACAATGCATATATATCTGTAGATCATATTTTAATCAGACTGATTATGAAAATGTCGTCGTAGGACATGTTACATAGTACAACAAATACTAATTAACAAAAACATCCCAAATAGTTTCCTACCACAATCTTCTGGGTTCTCATCACTTCCATCGGGGCATTGTGGGAATCCATCACATCGGAAGTCCAGTGGTATACACATTCCACAACTACATCGAAACGTGGTTGACGTGCAGTTCAACTGACAACCTGAAGTGAAAATAGATTTGTGACCTTAAATGTATGAGAAAAGCATCTGGTTTCAAGATGACCAAATGTGTCGGTTAGGAAATATAAGTCACCAATAATACGAAACCGTTTGGAGACAACCTCGCAGTTATCGCGGAAATAAAACGAATGACAGTACTGATTTAACCCATATTTGACGAATGGATTTTCCCATCATTATCAACTGGGTGAGTCCACTTTCATTTTTAGGGGTGTTAGGAGTAATTTTTATCTAATTTTTTCGATGAAATTTCTCTGTGCAAACAGAATAGCCCAAGATGGGACGCCGCGTTCTGCGGCGTCACATCTGGGGCTATGCTGTTTGCCTATGTCCCACAAAAAGGAAGCCAGGCTTAAATGAGTTAAAATAACTATATGACCCTTAACTATATGACCCTTATTTCGGCATTTTTGAAGCAACTTACGTGATAACGTATTACAAACGACTCTTAGTTCTTCAATTTCACGTCTAGTTGTTTCTATTCTCCTCTCGAGTGTCTACAAAAGATGACACATTTACCGAATACATAACACAAACTTGCCCATACGTTAACAGAGATTTTTCAGCCGTTAAAACTGAAAATTTTATTAAAATGTTAGTTTTCAGGGTACACACGGCGAGGCGGTTCTAACGAGTACCCACAAACTATGTTTTAGATCAAAAATAAGAAAAAATAGGTATACCCCTGTTTACCCCAATGTTACTTTATAAAAGTTGGGTTTAATTACATTGCATTGTATGTTTGGGTGATGCTTTCATTTTCTTGACAAATGCAAGCATCGCTCTTCCCATATTCAAGATACAATTGATCAAAGAACACTTAATTCTGATGTTTCTTTAAGTTTTATATAACTAAGCCCGCCAGTAATTTTATATTACTGATCGTTCCAAGGCGATACTTCTGTGGTGGTTCTTATTGTTTTACGTCTCGGTGTTGAATTTTTCTGCTGTTAGCACCTTATGTATGTTTTCATACTTTTTAGTTAAGTTCGGGTGACTGAGTGCCACCTATAAGGAAAATAGCTGCTCACTCGGTTTGCTATATGTTTCTTAGTATCAGTACCTGATTGTTAGTTTGGTTTTTCTCCACCTCGTTTTTTTTTGGGAATGGGAATTTCTTTCTGACTGTGTCATTTCCTGATCATTGCCTACTTTTACTTTTATATAACTAATTATGTTTAAAGCTGCTTTTCATTCAGTAAGGTTTTCTATGAAAATCATTTATATGACATGGTTTATTTCACTTAGTGTTTTGTAGTCTTTCCCAAAGCACTTTAATATCATTATAGAGAACTTCTATATAATGATCTTAGATCTAGATCTTCTATATTGTTTCAATTTATTTATGGAATTACCCACCTATATTTTGCATGTTAGCTGTAACTGGTTTACACTTACATTCACTGTATTAATCAGCTCTCTGATGATTGTGCTTTCCTCAACTGAAAATAATGCATAAAATTAACAATTGTTTAGAATTCAAGGGGAAGGTTTGGCAGAACGGTATTCAAGTATTGAAATCAAATAGTATGAACATAATTATGTTTTCTATAATATGTGCATTATAAAGAACAAAATGGAGTTTTAAAATCCACATTGAACAATTAGCCTGCTAGATACTTACATTTACAGAATTTTTGAAAGTCAAACGGTACTCTGCCAATACATTTGCATTTAATAATAATAATAATAATAATGATAATAATAATAATAATAATGATAATATTAATTCCAAACCTTTTGTAATATCCCCTGGTCGTCCTGGCTCCCCTGTTCTGCCCGGGATCCCTGGTTCTCCCGGCTCTCCCTTCTCACCATCCGTCCCTGGCAAACCATTCAGCCCTTCTAGCCCTCTTTCTCCTCTCTCGCCTTTCTCTCCCGGCCTACCATCACGCCCTGGCCAACCTTGTGTACCCATATCTCCTTTTGGGCCCCGGGGTCCTTCCGGACCGGGAATTCCTGGTTCCCCTGGCACACCGGGCTCTCCTGAAACCCCCGCGGGACCTCTGTCACCCTTTGGTCCCCTTTCTCCTTTCTGTGCCACTGATCCTGGTAGCCCATCTTTCCCTCGTTCTCCTTTTTCCCCAGGTAAACCGTCGAGGCCCTGGACGCCCTTCTGCCCAGGCAATCCCGTTGGACCGGGCAATCCTGGTGCGCCACTGCGGCCACGTTCGCCTTTTTCGCCCGGAAAACCAGGAATCCCATCCAAGCCCTTAGGGCCGGGCAATCCATCCAAACCTTGTGGTCCCGGGGGACCGCGTGGGCCTGGATCCCCGGCGGGACCCTGTGGGCCTTGGTAACCTTGCGGGCCCGGTATACCGGGTGGACCTATCGGTCCTGTGGGCCCTCGTTCGCCCCTGGGTCCTGCCGGACACGTGCAGTTGGTGTATCTGTCACCGGTATTCTCATTTCCTCCGCCACATGATGATTTATTTGAACATTTATCACCGATTAATCTGATCTGAAAATAATATCACACTGACTTACAGTGATATAAATAATTTCAGCATCCAGGCCAAGTACATGTTTCTATCATTAAAGTCAGTGTGACAAAAACATCAACGGTTAAACAAAAAGGAGCAACACCTTTCAAAGAAGTCCTAAGTGAGGCCTAGTTTGTACGGACAATTTTTCTTTGACAAAGTAGGTTTGTCGCAGAAACATATGCACGTTTAAACTCAATTCTGTGGCGACATTTCATTGTCAAATATCTGTGAGAAAGGTGAGCGAGCTAAGTAGTATGAGTAGTCTTGATGGCCCCGACTTATAGCTATTCATTTTAGTTGGTTGGGACCGGAGCTTCTTGTCTGTTGCTTGGCCCACCGGGGTCCAACTGGTGTTTTTCTTTTGCTCCGGAGTTAGTAAGTTATTCGGTGCCCAAGGGATCTCCATCGTCAGACAGCTTACTGAATATGTTGAGTCCTCGTTTTTGATTCATCGGGATGTTATCATGATTTATCTGTTTGTTCTTGATGATGCATTGACTAGTTAGAGATTCAGCACGAGGACCGAAGAACTAACTAAATATTATGAACCACTGCAGAAGCTATGGGTGAGGTTATGGCCATGTAAATCGATTTAAGTCCGCCAATAATTTTATATTACTGATCGTTTCAAGGCGATACTTCTGTGGTGGTTCTTTTTGTTTTGTGTCTTGGTGTTTAATTTTTGTGCTGTTGGCGCCTTATGTATGTTTTCATATTTTAGTTAAGTTTAGGTAACAGAGTGGCCGCCTATTGGGAAAATAGCTGCTCATTCGGCTTACGATATGTTTTCATGGTATAAGTACCTGATTGTTAATTTAGTTTTTTCCCACCTCGGCTTTTGGAGTGGGAATCTTTTTCTGATTGCGCCTTTTCCTGATCTTTGCCCACTTGTACCTTTTTGCTGTGTGTGAATGCAAACTCATTGCCAGAGATTCTGTGACAAACAATCTTCGTCAAAGAAACAGTGTCCGTGGAGACGCGGCCTGAGTTGATTAAAAAATTTGGCTATGGATTAACTTAGATATGAACATGGGTCGACAAATGCGTGAATGAACTAACCTTTTCGTAAATATCAACAAAACGTCTTTCGAATCCATTGATCTTTTCACAGTCAAAACACACTGAAAAGAAACGAAAAGTAAATATCACCTAGCATGACAGAGAAGTAATGATGCCTCATTATATCTAGGAACAATGGTATCATTAGTAATGGACTGAACTATTAAAATAAGGTGACCTGCTGATTAGACAAACAGATATACAGCAGACAGATACACAGACAGACAGACAGACAGACAGACTGACAGAAATGTAAATACCTTTTTCGCATTTTGGACCTTCATACCCAGGGCAGCAAGTCTGTTTATAACTCTCACAAACCATCTGCCAAACCTTGCTGAAACAAACCGGATTATACTAAATTTAATTTGTTTAAAAATGACTGCAAAATACGAAATAATAGTAGAAAAAATAATTTTGTTGTTCAAAGGATGAATTTACCCTCGAAGGTCACTTATATACAAGACAGTTATTTTAGACGGAATATTTCCATCGGTGATCCGTTAGACCACTCTACACCGACGGAAATGGGATGTACTGAGCCCAAAGTCGAAAATCATGATTCAGCAAAACAACAAAGAAACGAAAAACTGTGTTACACTTATTATAACTTATATTAGATATTTTCTGGCATGCATGGCATAAATTATGGCTGACAATGACTTGGCCAAATACCTCACTTAACAGGATGCCGTGTACATGATTCCCCAGCAAACATTAAAAAAAAAAAAAAAACTGGTTTTAAAATAAAAAAAAATAATTAGTTATAAACAGAACTAATAAAATACCCTAACTTCGCCAGGTTCTGCCTGCCGGTCCCCAGCCCCAAAAAGAAGGAGGGTGGTATTTTAATAAAGGTGTGTTATGGAAATTCTATTTTGGCCAAGTGAATATTAATTTTTGGGCCATCTAATGATTTTTTATTTGGCCATGTGTGGCCAAATGATGTGTGAAATTTGGCCAAGTGAATGCGTGTTTTGGCCAAGTGATGTTTTACCTAAATTATAATTATTCTAATTGTTGAAGTATGCAGCATCATAAAATACTTCTTCTTTTGTGTGGAAAATCTCAAAGATATATATATATAAGCAGGGCATGGGAGACTACTGTAGACTTTGGGACTCAATGCCGAAAATCGTTTGTTTTTCTACGTTAATTTAAACTTTTTATGCAATTTTTGTTTCTACTGGAAGTTTTTTAAATACGATTAACAATGACCAAAATATAAAAGCTATAAGTATTAAACTTACAAAATCCTTTAAAGGGTTTAAGTACAACCTATGATAAGCTGGCACGGAAGTAGGTCACGAAGTGTATCGGAGTGCAGGTTAGCCAGCTGATCTAAGTTATTTTAAGAAAGAAGCAACTCCTTCAACTGTCCGTTCAATTCATGTTATTCATTAAATCAAATCGTCAGCTTGGAATCAGGTACATTTCAGTAAATGTTAAACTTTTACATATATAAAAATAACAACATTTATTTTATCTGTATTTGCATACTTCGGATTTTTGGGGCCAAAGTGACCCATATACTACTCGAGGATAAGCAAATGCCTTGGTCTTACCGTTTATGGTAGCCATCCCAGCATTCCTTTGGCACCCACTTAGTACACTTCTTGGAGCAGATCTTGCTGAAATGAATCATCACTAGAAAATTAGGAATACCAGATAACCAGATAAGGAATCCGGCCTTTACGCGGGCCTTTGCCGAGCATCCGAAAGATTTCATTGTTTTAATAATGCAGTTCCGGCGTAGTTGGTGCAATAGATTTAAGAACGACATACCTTTCGGACGCTCGGCAAAGGCTCGCATTGGCCATTTTTTTTTAATATGTAAATTTAATAAATATATAAATACATCAGGAAAACATGTCCGTGCAATGAATACCCCCTTATACCCCACTTTTATATAGTAAAACTGGGGTACGCAGGGGTATACCTATTTTTCTTATTTTTGCTCCAAAACATAGATTGTGGGTACATAGATTGTGTACCCACAATCTATGTTTTGAGCAAAGATAAGAAAAACATTTAAAATTTTCCAATGAAATTATCATCTTTTCTTCTTAAAAAATTCTCTGTTTATTGCATGGGCATGTTTTCGTAATACATGTATGTTTGTGCAACCATCACTGTTTCGTAAGCTTTAAAGCACACCTGTAATGAAACTGAAGCAGGTTATCTTAGTTGTTAAATGACGGTTTAGATAAAATTGAAATTTTATTGACAAGATAAGTTAAACAAAATCTTCAGAAGAATGCAAAACATGCTGATTTAGAAGTAACACAGACGCACAAAAAGGTAAATGCAGGCGCCAGATATGCAAATGTTTTAAACTACTTAAATGGCCTTCGTCTATTGCACATGCGTTTCGCAGGGGACTTAGAGCAACTGTATGACTGTATCTTTTCCAGCTGGTAAATAGGTCTGCTACCATATCGAACGCGTCATTAGGTTAACTTGCGCTTAAACATTTTACATGTTCGGGACAATTTAAATCAGGTACACATCAAAGACGGTCTTATCTTCATGATGAGTAAAACGCACTAAAAGTTCGCGTGCTGAAATCTCGGGGATCATAAATTGCCCAGAACGGACATGATTTACCGTTCTTCACATTCATATAATTGGGCAAATAGGTAAATCCCTCTTCAAGCTTCCAGCCTGTGATTTACAGGCCGGTTTGTGTCAGACTTGGTGAGAAACAACCGAAAATTGTTGGTTTTCGCAGGTGAGGGCTCAAATTATATGAATGACATAGCTGTTCCTACTGGACAAAATTATTTGTCGCCGCACCTATACTATCGTGTACCAAGAGGGATAAAATCAATCGTGCACCAATGCGACCCTTTTCGTATACCATATCAACGTAAATTATAAGGTATTCTATTGCCACGTTACACGTTACAGATAACCCTTCAAGAATCAGGAAAATGTGATTCAGGATACGAGTATTTTAAGATCTAATTATTTATTTAGAACGCTGCTTCTATAGGAAGACTTTTATTACATTGTTATGCTTTGGGGAAAGAAACGCAGAGGATCGTTTCTTACTCAAGAAGCGGCCCATTAATGCTTAACATAAGTGCATTACCAAATTAAAATCTAAACGCCTTCAAAGCACGTTTAATCTTGATGACTCGTTTTAAATATCAAACAAAATAGTTACATGTGATTTAATTTGGAGTAGAAATCTGTTTTGAATTAAATGAGAAAAGACCAAATTTTGATTCAAAAGGTTGCTTGCTATGATCATAGGTTAATCTGTTTTTGAAAGTCCATACTTGTTATGTTTCCCATACAACGAGTACAATTACAAAAACTAAGCAGTTTTTCATATGCATTTTGAAAAAATCCCCTTTCTGTCTCCTTTACAATAAAAAATGCATTGGAATTCCACAGACACCAAATTACAAGTGATCAACCCATTACAACTGCATTAACGGTTCACCCAAAGTGTAATACAAGAAAACTGCAGTACAAGTATTTTTCTTACATTACGAAAACTTGCCCATGCAATAAACAGATATTTTTGAGCTTTAAAAATTGAAAATTTTCAGCTGAAAATTTTGATATTTTTCTTATTTTTGCTCAAAACACAATCTGTCTTTTGGAGTAAAAATAAGAAAAATAGGTATACTCCTGCAGTTTTGCTACATAGTGGGGTTCAGTGAGGTAAACAAACATGCCACGGACATGTTTTCCTGATATAATGATGATGATGATGATGATGATGATGATGATGATGATGATCGACGCATCATGGTGTTTTTCATCATTCTTACTTTTTTTTTTTTTGTTCTTCACGCATTCATTTTTTTTTTCTCACTTTTCTCTTGTCATATGTACCAAATTAAGAAACAATCAAATGCCTTTTAATACGTCTATCTTTTCGCAACGCAATGATGAGCAGCTGTGCTATAATAATAAATGAGCCGCCTCATGAGAAAACCAACAATGTGGTTTTTGAACAGGCCCGACACATACCAGCATGTACAGTCACAGAAGCAGGCTAGAAGCTTGAAATTTCTGATTTAAGAAGAAGAGAAAGTGTACTATCCGTGTAGCGAAAACAAAGGCGCTGATCAGCTTCGCGGTTATTGATGAGAAGTCGGCATGTTCGTGACATATATGCATTGCATCGGTGTCTGCTGTATGCTACTGAAGGCATAGCGTTGTTGTTTCAACAATGTTCATTCTTTTGTCTTGTTTTTTTTTTTTCTTTTTGTGCTGTTTTTCATTTATATTGTTTGTGTTTGTGTTTTGTATTTGTATGTATTTTTTGCTCTCCATATTTGGAGGATAATAAATTATCTATCTATCTATCAATCTGTCTTTGTTTTCGCATATACAGATTGTTGGTTTTCTTGTGAGGCAGCTCAAATGTTGATGCTCATCATGCGAACTCTGGTTTTGAGGTTGATGCAGGTTAATCAGGTGGTTAATTCATCGTGAAACTAAATCATAATCATTGTAATTAAATGTAATCATAAATGATCAAAAAGGTATCAAAATAGTTCACTTCTTCTATACCTCGCTATAGTATCTTTCAACGTTTTGCTGATCACGTATATAAGGGGAAAAAATCTGGTAGCAGTTATTAGACAAGTTAGCAAATTGGCTGCAAAAAATATACAAGGATAATATACTCCTAAAAAAATTCCAAGGGCCAATGTATTATTTCCCATATATTGTAGTTTCAGGTATCCCAAGTTCAGCTCAAATTAAATTGGAATCACAAAGGACGCAGATACCCCTTTGCATTTGCATTATTTTTTATATTGCCTGGAAGGTTATGAATGTAAGAAATTTAAAACAGAAAACACACTGCCAAAACCTGTATGGAATTTTTTGCAAATCTGAGTTGTTGTTTTTTTTTTTTTTTTTCAAAAATTGGCTTTTTTTTTTTTGAAAATCAGCTAAAACGTGACATTTACACGCAAGTGTGAATTTCACAGTAACAACATTTGCTGCAAGTGACTTTCATGGAAAAATCAAACTTAAGTTGAATTGGCGTGAATCTGTGGACTTTCAGAAAAATGCCATAATTTCAGGATTTTTGAAAAAATGCAAAAACTGTTCCATGGACTTTGGGAGGACATATACTTTTTCAAACTTCTTTCAGTCAGTTACTTCGAAGCATTATCTGAAACAAATCAAATGAAACAGGCATTCTGTGACCTTGGGTAGTGCTATTAAATTTTGGTTAAGTATTGGGTGCTTTACACAAGAATATATGGAAAATATACTCAACAAAAAAAGTTAAGGAAAATGTGTTTGAGGGCCTATAACACAAGAACTGGTATATTTCATGAAAAATGAACTCAATATCATAATGAAGTGTCTTTTTATCTTTCAAATGAGGGCTTATTTGAGATGATGGCACTTACAGACGCTTTAAAAATCAAAGTCAAAGTTGACAGGTCGTCCCTCCATGTTTCACAAAATTGCCATGTTGTTCGGTTTGTGTATCATTTGTCACTAGAGCTTTTTCACACAATAACCATGTCTCCTTTGACACATTTTCTCATGAACAGCCGTACAATGCACACACTGACATGAGCAAACCGGTTGTAAAGCATTTTCAGTACCAGTACCATTGTTGGTACCAGGAGGACAATGTCAGATGAAATCGCCCCAGTAACACCCACGTCGGAACGACGTTGTGGTCAAGGACTTGGCATCCCATCCACCACACATGCCTCCTGCTGAGCAAGTGTTACACATTCTTGGACAGCATGATTTGGTCTGGTGTGGAATAAAACCTCTCCAGGCTCTTGCTGAGGTGCTTCAGGAGGAAAGGAGGCTGATTTCTCAGCACCAAATTCAGCATATTACTGGTCAGATTAAAGAACTGTCGGTTGGCTATGGTGCTTTGCAGCCTGATATTACCATCTAGGAAATGACGCTGATGCAGGCAAAGCAGTATGACATGCCTCAACATCTTGTCTTGAGCACTGATCTGTTGTCATGAAAAAACTTGTATTCAAAGTCTATGCTTTTAAGGCAAGAGTCTACACTGACACGTTTAACTCAAACCAAACAATATTGCAATTTTGTGAAAACTGGATTGACGACTTATCAACTTTAACATTGTTTTTTCCCAGCCACTGCTGATGCTACAAGCTCAAATGAGGCCTCATTAGGAAGATAAAAAGACACTTCAAATGAGCGCTTTGTATTTTTACTGCTTCCAAAGGATCTAACAATTATTTTTATTTGCTATTACTGCAGCTGGTGTTGTGCCGTGTGGCGGCCCTAAAAAGTCTCCCCGTACATCATCCATAGTGCAGATGATATTTTTCTTTTGATCATATATATGAAGTATTTCAAATTTTTATATGTTAAGAATCATCTTCTTAACAGTATTTTGATTATTTGGCCCCTTTGGGAATTTGAGTCTTCGATTTAGACTACACAGATGTAAATTCTTGAAATTGCAGCAAAATGTCTGGCTTTTGCTGCCAGTTTTATAAAGGGTCACTGATGAAGGTTCATTACCCGAAATTGTACAATATGGCCCATCTTCTAGCTTTGTATTTTTACTGCTTCCAAAGGATCTAACAATTATTTTTATTTGCTATTACTGCAGCTGGTGTTGTGCCGTGTGGCGACCCTAAAAAGTCTCCCTGTACATCACCCATAAAAAATTGCAGATTATATTTTTCTTTTGATCCTTTGGGATCAGTGAATATATATGAAGTATTTCAAATTTTTATATGTTAAGAATCATCTTCTTAACAGTATTTTGATTATTTGGCCCCTTTGGGAATTTGAGTCTTTGATTTAGACTACACAGATGTAAATTCTTGAAATTGCAGCAAAATGTCTGGCTTTCGCTGCCAGTTTTATAAAGGGTCACTGATGAAGGTTCATTACCCGAAATTGTACAATATGGCCCATCTTCTACCTTTGTATTTTTACTGCTTCCAAAGGATCTAACAATTATTTTTATTCATAACATACTGTAACAACCTTTAGGCCGGGGGTGGTATGGGGTTAAAGGTTGTCCATGTTTCTGGTACATAAATAAACACTGAGAATGATTTCAAATAAATCTTGCTTTAATCAGAAAACTAGAATAAGGTTTCTTATTGGTATGAATTACATAAACTACAGCAAATCCGTGGCTATAGGTCCCAAATACTGTTCGATGAATCCTCAGGGTACAGTAGTGTGGCTTCACTAAGTGGGTGGGGTAATCTCGCTAACTAAATGTCACAACGATCGAGATTTAATGCACAAAATCCACGAAATGTAATGATTATCAATGTAAAGTCTCTCGCCAGTATGAATTTCAGTATAACTTTCCTCAAATGTTGTCCAACTAAAGCATAAAGTGATTTTAAGTAATTTCCATAACACAAAACGTAGAATGAATGACCACCACAGACGAAAGCTGGAGACACAACCAACCAAAACTGGTCGCCCTCGCGCTATTTATGTGAACACGACCTAAAGAGGCGGGGCGAGTCGCCTGGTCGCGACTCACCGGAAAGTCACAGGCGACGCAGTTCAGCGAGTCGCCTGGTCGAGTTGACCAGGTCACGTGACAGGTCTTGACCCGGAAGGCGTCGCATTTGAGGTCGGCGCAGAACGATGCGCACTCGAAACCGAAAGTACAACAATCTGTCAGTTATGCGAAGCAAATTCAACCGCGATTTCCAGCGAAAATAAAAGGAAAACGAAACAAATCGACGAAGGGACAATTGCATAAACATAGAATCGATCGACCGATGAAGTGCCAATGGCTAACTCGCCGTCAATCGGACAAAATATTCAAAATTACAGGTGAGGCGATGCGAACCGCGAAAACTAATGACAATAACAACTTTGACGGTAAATTACACAACGAAAACAGCATCAATCAGAACGCGAATAGCCCGAGCTCGCTACAATACTAAAATTTGAATTTCTAACTCTTTACTAGATTTATTGTAATAAGCACTTGAACACATTATCCTTAACTTTTTTTGTTGAGTATATTACAGTGGCCCTTAGATTTTTTGAGGAGTATATATCCATAGAGAAAATATACCTTTTATATAGTGAAGATGGGGTTTACAGGGGTAAATATCTTTTATATTTTTCTGTTCCAAAATATTGATTGTTGGTACTCGCTAGAACCGCCACACGAATGCGGGTCCAACGCCCGGTCCAACGTGATCCTACAATCAATGTTTTGAACAAAAAAATAATTATATTAAAAATATCAAAATGCTTCGACTGAATTTTTCAATTTTCAAACCTGAAAATCTTTGAATATTGCTTCCATGGGCAAGTTTTCTTTTTTACGTTAAACAGTAGAATAAAATTGTGTGTCATGTTTTATCCTGTATATCAGTCAGCTGTAATTAAACGTAAAATTGGTATAATGCAGTGGAATTCTGCCTATTCTCATTCTCAAAAGAAGCTGTATTTATCTCCTGATTTATTGAAAACGAAAGAAAATCTGTCCCAGCTGCGCAAAACAAACTAATTTTGAACCGACATTAGCGACAATAATAACAACGCCATACATCATTTTAGCAGAGACGGAGAAATCTTTCTGACACATAACGAAAACTTGCCCATGCAATATACAAAGATTTTTAAATTTGTAAAAAATGAAAAATTTTATTTGAAAATTTTTGATATTTTTTCTTATTTTTGCTCAAAACATAAATTGTGGGTACACGTTAGAACCGCCTCGGCGAGGTACCCACAATCGATGTTTTGGAGCAAAAATAATAAATATATAGGTGTACCCCTGTTAACCCCAGTTTTACTATATAAAAGTGGGGTTCAAGGGGGTATACACTTTTCATGGACATGTATTCCTGGTGCTTATTTCCAGACAATCGAAGAAAAAATAGCGACAGTCGTCTCTCTAAATATGGACAAGGGTCTAGTTGCAACATCACTACCCACTAATGAACATATGACGGCCATCTAACCCTATAGTACATAAAGGAGAAAACGCTAATAGTTTAAGATGAAATATATTATTTTGGGACAAAAAAGTTTCTGGAAATAAGTGTCGAATCCGCTCAGTGTTCAAACTGAGGTATTTCACAATCTAACTGATAGCATTTTGGTCAAACTTCGCATACATGTGCACAAGCTGCTGTCTACATATTCATAAAACTTGTTCTCTTCTGGAAATGCTCATGGATACGATTTGAGAAGGAAATGCATTTTGTCAGTTGTTGTAAGAACTGGCTTAGAGCCGTCATGTGGAAAATATGGCCTACTGTCTACGGGGTAATAAACCATTCCCGACACGACCGACTTGATGCATGTGCTGCAATTAATTGCTACAATGGTTCAGGAAAAAATGTCCTTGTGAAAGGTATTGATTAGCTGTGTGATCACCATGCTTTTCCATTTTGACACGGTATACTGCGTATAAGGCAGCTGTTTTCCTAACAATGCCCATTTGAGCCTGTGCGTGAGAAAACCAACAATTTGGGTTCCGACCAGGTCCTACATACACTGGTCTGAAGTCACAGAAGATGGTTAGAGGCTGGAATTTTGGATTTCGAAAGTAGAGGAATTGTACCATCCATGTAGCGAAAACAAAGGCGCTGATCAGCTTCGCAGTTACTGCGAAGCTGATCTGCGCCTTTGTTTTCGCCTGTGCAGAATCACGGTTTGTTTTCCCATGCGGGGGCTCAATTATAAACGTCATTCTGATTTGCAGAGTCTGGTCTCTATCATGCTCAGATCAGATCGACGAAACATTTCAGACATTAAGGATATGCCTGCTGAAAAAGATGTTGTGCACATGTTGGATTTTTATTGCGAAGATGTCTTGATCATGATTTGGGAGCGCGGTGGCGTAGTGGTAGCGCGTCCTACTCCGAATCGAGAGGTCCTGGATTCGATCCCCACAGGCGTCACCGGGTTGTGTGCTTGAGCAAGACACATTAACTCCCTACAGTGAAGAGTTGGCTCCTTCCCGACATGACTGAAAAAATGTTGACTGGGTGGGACGTTGAGCCTCAACACAAACAAACAAAAACAATGAGATCCATTACATCTGAGTCTTTATTCATCATTCTAACTGAAGGAAGCACTCCAATGTATTTCTTTACTGACGGTTCCAATGCGGTAATGCAGTGATTTGCCCCTTTTTCTGTCAGCTTATCTGCATTTCTGCTGAAGTCGCCATTGGTTTTGTTGTTGGTTGAACGACGATGCTAGTCTGATGTATACCTTGTCGGGAAAGAGCTAGCCATACTTTTAATAATTCGCGTTGTTATAGTTTCTGAAATGTCATGTGTTGTCATTAAATTCTTTCCCGCCTGGTGTTTATGTTGGGAACAGTATCAACCTTCTGTACTTCCTCGCTTTGATGCCAAATGATATGAGCCGCCTCGTGAGAAAACTAACAATCTGCATATGCGAAACCAAAGGCGCAGATCAGCTTCTGCGAAGCTGATCGGCGCCTTTGTTTTTACTACATGGATAGTAAAAATCCTCTACTTTCTAAATCCAAAATTTCCAACCTCTAGCCATCTTCTGTGCTTGTGCAGCTCGCTTTGTGTTGGACCTGTTCGGAAACCACATTGTTGGTTTTTTCATGACGCGGCTCATATCTTGATCTCATCCATCGAGAGAACACAGCGGCCAATTAGGGCTTAGCTACAGCCAACCAAACAAACAATCCATTTAAGGTAATAGCCATCTCAAGACTCATCATTATATCATTGACAGTACTTTTCCTAGAAAATTTTCAAAGAACCATAGCTTAGATTATTGTCTGAAAGTCTGAAGTGAACGGGACTGACACTGTGAACAATCACGTGACTAAAATCAGTAGCAAATAAGCAAGCGATTTCACAGGGTTAAATGCACATACCCCCAGAATGGTACGCTCTAAATATTGTTACAGTTGTAGCGCGCTATAGTTTACCCCGTGCAGCTGATGCTTTACGTACATTTAAACACCGATGTTGCTCCGGGGGGAGGGGGGGGGGGGGTCAAACCCTTGACCCCATGGTTTACTAGGCATATGGCTCGAGCTATTATACTTTATTGCATTTTTGTCTTGACCTGATTCAATGCCATGATTATACCTACGTGTTAGTGCATAATGGCATTTCTAGCCTATAAATGTAGGCAGCGTCTTTTATTTCATCAGTTTATCTTTTAATCTGACAATGAAATCGGTGAAAAGTTATTTTGAGCACACTGCTCTCAGAGCATAATCTGATGGCTGTATGTGTGCCTTCATTGATCAACAGTTTAAAATAATAATGTCTGTTTTTAATTTTTCAGGTTATGATATGATAATATGAAGCCTGAATAATGATCGTTACCACTCTTTTCCTATTTAAGACTCATCGATCAACATAGAACTCTAATGTGCAATTGCTTTCAAGAGTCGCGTTTTGAGTTTATAGTTGAGACTCCTGTGGTCTTGTCACACTCGTTTTTAATCAGCCTTCCCCTATTCAGTAACTGGTTTATTTTTGTGACACATATTTCATAATTGTATCAGCCCTTGAGAATCCTTCCACCCTTGAGATTCCTTCCTTCATTTTTTTTTCTGTACGTGTTTTTCTAACTTTTATATATGTTTGAAAATTGATTAAATAAGAAGTTAAGCAATCCTCTGAATTTAAGGAAACATCAGACAACGCACACGTGGAATTAAAAGCTTTGTTATGTCTGTCTGTAGACCAGAACCTAGGTTTAATCTAAACAAAATCAAGATTTTATAGGTTGGCAGACCTTAAGACTAACAGATATTTAGGTGAATCAAGGTGTCTAAATAAACCATTCCGCAACTACAAATTCATCTCTGATCTAGATGCTTAGTTGCAAATTCGTGTTATTCTAGCAACTGGTAGCCATGAGTCCTATTACATTAGTAATCCTTAAACTGAGGCATCAAATAAGTGCAAGTAGCACGTAAGGGCCAGTAATTGTAGGCTTCTTTGCAGAACCGCAAATTTCACACTTTGCAGTTTGTGAAAGATTGGTACCCAGTACATCACAAATTCCATTCCAATATTTCACACATCTGTGAGAAATGCGCACAAAGTCAAAGTTTATGTAGCATTCGTGCGTCACGCCAGTATGATATAAATCTGAATTCACATAGCGAAAAACTAGTATACTACCCATCTTAAGTCCGGACTGAAGTGATTTTGTCTTCGATTCCAGGTCTTCACAGCACAATATGTGACAATCATGGTACCAAATTTTCACATCTAAGAAATATTCATAACAGTTCTTCACCAGATGGGATGAATACGTACCTTTTCTCCACTTGTCAAAATTTCACATGTGAAAATTTGGTACCAGTTTTTCACAAACGAAAAAATCCATACCAATTCTACAGACATTGGATGAATAAGTACCGATTCTTCACGCGTCAAACCATAAACGTGTGAACTTGGGATTGAATTACACCTCCAAAATAATCGATAATGAACGTGCGCAAATGTCACATTTCCCAAATATGACTTATTCGTACAAATTGTTTCACATGTGTGAAATGTGAACTTAAAGGTTCAACACTGCTTCTTGCATTTTATACATTTATACCATAACGAGCAAACATTTTAATATTGCATACATTCCCATACTAGCCATGTTTAACATCTTTATTTTTCACACGGGACTTCAATATTTTAAAACTGTTTCTATAAAACAAAAACTATTAAATACGGGATGCGTTCCAGACTTGTAATTTGAAGATAGGAGATTTTAAAGATCCAAAGTAGATTTCTCATTAATCATTCAAACATTGTAACTTTGCAATGCACATATGAGCCGCCCCATGGGAAAACCAACAAAATGCTTGGGCGAAAACAAAGGCGCAGATCAGCTTCGCGGTAACCGCGAAGCTGATCAGCGCCTTTGTTTTCGCTACACGGACAGTACAATTCTTCTACTTCCTAAATCCAAAATTTCCAGCCTCTAACCATCTTCTTTGACTGTACAGCCCAGTTTGTGTCGGACCTGGTCGGAACACAAATTGTTGGTTTTCTCACGCACAGGCACATATCTGTGAATAATTGCAGTTTCCTACAGATTCTGTGTTATTTTTGGATTCTTCGAGATGCTGAAAACATTTAACTGTTACAGTAAGAAAAAAATGTACAAAAAATCATTAAATACGACATGCATATACTAGGCCCCGAGGTTATGTAACTTTTTCATGCTCAGCTCAGCTGAGACTAAAATTTCATCCTGCTTATAAATGTTAATATGCCAACAACATTCATAAGCAAAATAAATTACAGGATTTGGTGATCTAAACCTGAAATTGAAATTTATTTGGGCTATTTTGTCTTTTATGAACAGTTTAAATTTTATGTTCAACCAAGTTGAGCATGAAAAAAAGTTTTATAACCACAGGACCAGGTCCAACGACTTCTGAACCTCTCGCGAGCTTGAGAAAACCTACTCCTTTCCCAAGGCGAATCGGTACGGACAACTCGTAGACATATGAGCCGCCTCATGGGAAAACCAACAATCTGCATAGGCGAAAACAAAAGCGCAGATCAAGCTGATCAGCGCCTTTGTTTTCGCTACTCGGATAGTACAATTCCTCTTCTACTTAAATCCGAAATTTCAAGCTTCTAGCTCTTTTCTGTGCTTGAATAGGCCAGTTTGTGTCAGACCTGTTCGGAAACCACATTGTTGGTTTTACCACGAGAAGGCTCATATATGAATATACGTGGTAGGCCAGGACTATATACAGTTTTTTTTTTTTTTTTTGTTTTTGTTTTTTTTTTTTGCACTTACATGGTGTGGCCCAAATGAAGTCGTAATTTTACATCATCTTGTCGCACTTGTTTGTCACAAACAAGCGTAAAATATGACATGGCGTAGCCATTTATCAGTGTTTTAACTTCCAGAGGCTAGAAAAATGTGTCACTTGGCCAGACTAAACATGTACAGTAGGTTAGTCGAAATATTAACTCTTTGCATGCTGGATCAAATGGTTAACGTATAGGGTCTAACTATCATCTAGGTAATATCCGAAACTGAAATTCTAGGGACTGATTAAGGGCACAGACCCCTAATTATAACGTTGCATGAGATGAGATGACTAGTAGGAAACACTACATAACCAAATGGGAAAGTTGCCCGGAGGAACAGAAAATGCTCTACGCGGCATAAGTGAAAATATGATGGATGTTCAAAATGTTTGAAACACCCGGTTTAACCGGTGGCAAACCATAATTATACTTCCGCAGAGTCCGCATATGCAAATGTTAATGAGTAAGATGACCTCACCTGACCAGATTACCCTGTCCAGTCTGACCTTTGATGGGAAAACACTAGCATCCCACTCAGAAGTCAAACTGTGACAGTTTTGCAACAGGTGTTAAAGAACGCCAACATCGAATAGGTAAAGAAAGGACATTAACCCCACTTGTTCAAAGTCAAATAAGTTTTATTATATACTATCATGATTATAATGCTGTCATTAATGTTTACATTATTAAGCCCCCAATTTTGTATGAAATATTAATATTGAGTCCAAGTGTGTTTATAAACAGACGTACATGATATCAACCATTAAGTTTTGGTATACTAAAGTCCTTCAATTTAATCTTTTTACGCTTAAATAAAGTGTTTTAATTGCCTTGACTGCCAATTTTCAGGGGATGTCTTTATGAAATATATATATGTCAACAGACCACTCCAGTCTTATATAAAGAAAGTAGGATTTTTTTTTTCTATCTGATGTTGCTTTTTGTGCAGTTTTAATTGTATATTGGTTTAACCAGTCCCTTAACTAAATTCGATTTCGGAATGAAACAAGTATTGCATGACTGAAACAGTATAATTGTATTATTATTATCATTATTTATTTATTTATTTATTTATTTATTTATTTATTTATTTATTTATTTATTTATTTATTTATTTATTTGAGGGGGGGGGGCTAAATCAATCATTTGAGATTCGGTTTCGGACTACAGAATTGTTATATGGTTTAAAAGGTTACGAGAAATGGGTTATCCGGTCCATAAGAACTCGGTTCGGATTTGTTAGACCTGAGAAAAATATGGCTTAATAGCCAGTCACTTAAAGTTGGTTTTTGATTGAAACAATACTAATATGGCTTATCCAATCTCTTCAGATTTGGTTTCAGATTAAACAATGGTTAAATGGCTCAGCCAGTCTCCTGAGATTTGGTTTTAGATTAAGACAATAGCTATATGGCTTAGCCCGTCTCTCAAAATTTGGTTTTAGACTGAGACAGTAGTTATATGGCTTAGCCAGTCTCTTGGGATCTGGATCTGGGATTAGATTGAGACAATAGTTATATGATTTAGCCAGTCTCTTGAGAATGGTTTCAGATTGAGACAACAGTTATATGGCTTAGCCGGTCTCTTAAGATTTGGTTTTAGTTTAAGATACAAGCTATATGTCTCAGGCGGTTCCTTGAGAATGGTTTCAGTTTTAGACAATAGTTATATGGCTTAGCCCGTCTCTTGAGACTTGGTTTTAGTTTAAGATACCAGCTATATGTCTTAGCCGGTTCCTTGAGAATGGTTTCAGTTTTAGACAATAGTTAAATGGCTTAGCCAATTTCTTGAGATTTGGTTTTAGACTAAGACAATAGCTATATGGCTTAGCCGGTCCCTTGAGAATGGTTTCAGATTTAGACACTAGATATATGGCTTAGCCAGTCTCTTGGGATTTGGTTTTAGATTAACACAGTAGCTACATGGCTTAGCCGGTCCCTTGAGATTTGGTTTTAGATTCAGACAATAGTTATATAGCCCTTCCCTTGAGAATGATTTCAGATTCAAACAATAATCATATGGCTTAGCCAGTCCTTTGAGAATGGTTTCAGATTGAGGCAATAGTTATATGGCTTTACCAGTCTCTTGAGATATGGCTTAACCAGTTCCTTAAGATTTGGTTTTAGATTGAGACAATGGTTATATGATTTAGCCAGTCTCTTGAGATTTGGTTTCAGATAGAGACAATAGTTACATGGCTTAGCCAGTCTCTTGAGATTTGGTTTCAGATAGAGACAATAGTTATATGGCTTAGCCGGTCTCTTTGTGATTTTGTTTCATATTGAGACAATAGTTATTTGATTTAGCCAGTCTCTTGAGATTTGGTTTCAGATTGAGACAATAGTTATATGGCTTAGCCAGTCTCTTGAGATTTGGTTTCAGATTGAGACAATAGTAACTGTTATATGGCTTAGCCGGTCTCTTTGTGATTTGGTTTCATATTGAGACAATAGTTATTTGATTTAGCCAGTCTCTTGAGATTTGGTTTCAGATTGAGACAATAGTTATATGGCTTAGCCGGTCTCTTGAGATTTGGTTTCAGATTGAGACAATAGTAACTGTTATATGGCTTAGCCAGTCTCTTGAGATTTGGTTTCAGATTGAGACAATAATAGTTATATGGCTTAGCCGGTCTCTTTGTGATTTGGATTAAGATTGAGACAATAGTTATTTGGCTTAGCCAGTCTCTTGAGATTTGGTTTCATTTCAGATTGAGACAATTGTTACATGGCTTAGCCAGTCTCCTGAGATTTGGTTTTAGATTGAGACAATAGTTATATATGGCTTAGTCGGTCCCTTGAGAATGGTTTCAGATTGAGACAATAGTTATATGGCTTAGCCAGTCTCTTGAGATTTGGATACGTGACCAGTCAACGGCAGACGTGGCCATAACAGTCCTTCATGGCTATAATAGAGTGAGTCCAACGACTATATGTATTCGATGTTTTCTCGTTCAAAGTCTCAGCAAAACAGACAAAAAATGAAGTAATTCTAAATACATATTAATTGTGAAATAGTGTAAAAACTAGATGCGATTTAGTGTCAGTTGTACTTCATATTCAGAAGGTATTTAGCCTCAACAGGCAAACATGTCCATGAAAAGTATACCCCCTTCAACCCCACTTTTATATAGTAAAGCTGGGGCATTCAGGGGTATACCTTTTATCTTATATTAGCTCCAAAACATAGATTGTGTGTACTCGTTTGAACCGCCTCGGCGAGTCGGTTCTAACGTGTACCCACAATCAATGTTTTGAGCAAAAATATTAAAAATATCAAAAATTTCTGATGAAATTTTCAATTTTCGCTACTGAAAAAAAATCTCTTTATATTGCATGGACAAGTTTTCGTAATGAAAATACTAGAAGCAGTTTAGAAAGTTATTTTGGATGACACCAAGATAAATAGATTAGTTTTTGTTCTGAGCAAATATTTACAATATGTCTTTATAATTCTTTTTAATATGTGTTGTGGGCCTATTCACTTTTCATATGATGTATTGATAAAAATTAATACTTGAAATATAGCGACACATGGTAAAAAAGGGCCAATGACATTTATCAGTCCATTAAAAGCAATTTTGTACATTTGAAACACATTTAAAAATCAGTGCTAGCCACTCGATTATATTATTCCAAGCCAGTTTAAAAACGCGCTAAACACATACACCATCTTTCTTAACCCGCGCTATCAGTCTCGGTTAAAAGTTTCAGTCTCAGTCCCTAAAATTTCTAGCATGAGACAAAAATCGACAGTTTAACTATTTAACAAGAACATGTTGACTTGTTATACCTAAAAAACATGTACATAGTCTTCAGGCATAATGCATTAAAATGTATTATACATTAACTGTATAAAATAAAGTTTCAAGAAGACCGAGTGCAAAGTTCGCAGTTTGCTTAACATTTTTATTCCCTGGTGTTAAAAAAGACATTAATAAATGAATAGTTTTTAATGTAAATGAAGAACTAGGACGCAAAATATCATGTCAAGCCTACCTTTTACATAAATGGGACGTCGCAATATGTTGTACAAATAACATGCAACTAATGCTGGTTTCAAGTAAAGCGTTGATTTATCAACAAAATGAGCCGCATCGTGAGAAAACCGGATTTTTGCCTATGCGAAAACAAAGGCGCAGATCAGCTTCGCGGTAACCGCGAAGCTGATCAGCGCCTTTGTTTTCGCTACTCGGATAGTACAATTCCTCTTCTTCTTAAATCCGAAAATTCAAGCTTCTAGCCTGCTTCTGTAACTGTACAGGCCGATTTATGTCGGACCTGGTCGGAAACCCCGAAGACCGGTTTTCTCGCGTCGAGGCTCAAATGATGTCACTGACATGGTCTATAGTTTCTCAATCCTTATGCAACTGAATATGAAACATTGCAAGCCCAGTTTTGATCAATGTCAAGAGCATTGTGAAGGTTTCTTTGCGCACTGACCAAGTCGCGTTTCACACGTAATGTGACCCTTCATGAATGAATTTTAACCCATATTTGACGAATGGATTCTCCCATCATTATCAATTGGATGAGTCCACTTTCATTTTAAGGGGTGTTAGGAGTGATTTTTATCTTTTATCTTATTTTTCGATGAAATTTCTCTGTGCAAACAGAATAGCCCCAGATGGGACGCCGCGTTCTGCGGCGTCACATCTGGGGCTATTCTGTTTGCCTATGTCCCATAAAAGGGACGCCAGGCTTAAATGAGTTAACTTTAAAAACTGTTCAAAAATGTTTATATTAACGGCAAATGTTGTTTTTAAATACAGCTAGTTTTTTGCCTGAATGTCATCTTATGTAGAAATGTTGCTGTAACCAGCAAGCCGGTCCCAGAGGTAGGAAATAGATAACATCAGGAAAAGATGTCCGTGAAATAAATACCCCATTATATCTCACTTTTATATAGTAAAACTGGGGTATGCAGGGGTATGCCTATTTTTTCTTATTATTGCTCCAAAACATAGATTGTGGGTACTCGTAACGTAAGGACTGCCTTGCCGAGGCGGTTCTAACGTGTACCCACAATCTATGTTTTGAGCAAAAATCAGACAAATATCAAAATGTTTCTACTGAAAAATTTCTTTTTTTTTTTACAACTTTAAAAATCTCTGTATACTATATATTTCAAAGAGTTGAGTATCACTGAGTCAAAAGACCCGCCAAATATTGGGCTTTTTTTTTTCGCTGATACAGCCCAGCGCTATTCAGGAGTTGAATTTTTACCATGTATTAAGAGGGTAACATTGGTTCCCAAGTACACGCAACGAATCCATGAACGAGAAAAAAAACAAACTGTTCATGAATCAAAATTGTAACAATGTTGCAGCTATGTGCATTAATGATAATAAATATACTCAGCTGTGACCTAGTGGTTTGGTTCTATTATCATTATGTAACGTATTTAACATTCACTTGACATTTTCTGTTTGATACTAATTCAGCCGCGACGTGAGAACCCCTTATTTTTGCCTATATGCGAAAACAAAGGCGCAGATCAGCTGTGCAGTAACTGCACAGCTGATCAGCGCCTTTGTTTTCGCTACACATATAGTACAATCCCCCTTCTACCCACAGTCAAACGTTCAAGCTTCTAGTTTTCTTCTGTTACTGTACAGGCCGGTTTGTGTCGGACCTGGTCGGAAACCACATTGCTTGTTTCCTCACACGATGGCTCAATTATTATATTTAAATAATCGATCTTTAAAAGTCGAGGATGCTTCTTGTTATGTAATCTTTATTAATCTTGGCAAATGTTGTTAATTGATTGGCCTTATTAACTGTATTTCAGTCATAGAACGAAGTTGATTCTTTTGTAGGACGTTTGATTCATTCTCTATCTTTGCCCAGTATAGAGGTGATATACTCAAGTATACATGCAAGTTTCGTTCACTTGAATCTGCTGTTTTTTCCATGCATATGTAGATAGATACTAGTACATGTCAGAACTTAACGCCGATGGAATCTCCTAAACGTCACTTTCAATGAAAAGTTAGTCTCACCTGCCTACAGATAAAGACGTTCAACAACTTTTCTGAGAATAACTCTCTCGATAAGATTAGAAATGCTTAGAACACTTGATTCTGAACCTGAAGGTTATAAAATACTAGAGTATGGCCATAAAACATGATAAAAATAAAATTTGAAAGCGTTTTAATTGTTTTGCCCTGATAACTTGAAATTACCTCATCGTAATGATGAATATTTTCATAGTTTTAATGTAAAAAAAAAAATGGGGAACTTGATCAACGGTTAATGTAATAATAAAAGTGACCTTCAAATAAAGTTGTATTGAAAATATCGCTGCATTTTTACATGGCCATGCACTGGTTACAATATGTTGATCATATGTCAACATATTAAAACATACCATCAGGAAAACATGTCTGTGTTATATATACCCCCTTGAACCCCACTTTTATATAGCAAAACTGGGATATGCAGGGGTATATCTATTTTTCTTATTTTTGCTCCAAAACATAGATTGTGGGTACTCGTTAGAACCGCCTCGGCGAGGCGGTTCTAACGAGTACCCACAATCTATGTTTGAAGGAAAAATAAGAAAAATATCGAAATTTTTCAGCTAAAAATTTTCAAATGTTAAAGCTAAAAAATATGTTTATTGCATGGGCATGTTTTAGTAATGTTATCATTTGTAATATATACAGTCTGGTCTAAATATAAGTTTATAATGTTTACAAAGGTTTATCTACATTTTATTTCATTGATAGTAAGTATGAATATGTTGTAAAATGATCATAGCAATGATCATAACATACCTACATACACCAACGCTTAAAGCAATTGTTAAAATGCACTTTTTTTCTCGACCATTTCTTTATACTTTGGTGAGGCCGCATATACAGGTTTTTGCTTTTTGTCGCAAGTATATTATGGTTCCGAGACTATAAAACTTTTTCATGCTCAGCTCAGCTGAGACTAAAATTTATCCTGCTCATAAATGCTAAAATGCCAACAATTGTTATTAGCAGGATAAATTACTGGCTTTGCTGGTCCCAACACTAAAAATCAAATTTAATAAATTTGGGCTATTTCAGTATTTATGAGCAGTAGATATTCCTTGCTCAGCTAAGTTGAGCATGAAGTAAGTTTTAGAACCTCGAGACCTGATATGCACTTTTGCACATGCAGGTTGTGATTTTGTATTTTCAAAGAAAACTAGATTTAAGCTCTTACCTTGCTATTGGGGCTACAGGATATAAATGGGGGTAGGTGTAGGTCCCTTTTGCTTCCACGGAATTAAAGAACAAACAGTAAGCGAATAATAAATTTATCCATTTGAAAATAAGTCCTAAGTTCCCCATTGTTCTCTGGAAGTTCTGGCGTCGCATCCTCTACCGAATGTGGCACAAGTTACACTACGAATTATACTAACGGATATATAACAAACAGTGGAATTTTAAAATTAAACGAGCCACCTCGTAGGAAAACCAACAATGTGGTTTCCGAACAGGTCTGACACAAACCGGCCTGTGCCGTCACAGAAGATGGCTAGAAGCTTGAAATTTTGGAGTTAAGTAGAGGAGGAATTGTACTATCCGAGTAGCGAAAACAAAGGCGCTGATCAGCTTCGCGGTTACCGCGAAGCTGATCTGCGTCTTTGTTTTCGCCTATGCAGATTGCTGGTTTTCCCATGAGGCGGCTCAATTTAATGAGTCTTGTGGCGAAAAATACTACATGTCTAGCACTGATTTAACGCTTGGTACATCTGAACTCAACCTGTTAAACTAGATAGTGACGGTATCAAAATTAGCACATATTTCTAAATAAATATTAGCAGCGATGACATATGCAGAGCCAATCCGTAAACACACAAGCCCTTTATAGATCCAATTTTGGGTTTCAAACAGGTTCCCTCGTGTTGTTGTTTAAATCGAGGTAGCCGTCACATTATTAAACATGTTAAAAGGTTAAAGTGTTGGATAGATAGACATTTTAATGGTTTCCTTAATTTTCATTAAAGCAACGTAATTTACTCCTGTCACATACACCGACGTACTAAATACTGCACAAGCTGATGAGAGTATTTGCTGTACAAGTTTGTGAGTCTATACCTGTGTTGGCATACCTGAGTCTATACCTGTGTAGGTAGATAAAGAGAGTTGAGCCTTTGCATGAGAAAAAAAACAACAAACAAAATGCTTATGCGAAAACAAAGGCGCAGATCAGCTGTGCAGTAACTGCACAGCTGATCAGCGCCTTTGTTTTCGCTACACAGATAGTACAATATCTCTTCTACTTCAACCCAAAATTTCAAGCTGTGAATGTACAGGCCGGTTTGTGTCGGACCTGGTCGAAAACGCAAATTGTTGGTTTTGTCACGCACAGGCTCATTTAAGAAATAAAGTAACATTATTCTTCATTGCGCGTTAATTTTTTTTCTATACGGCCAATTTAGCGCTGAAGAGTCTGTTTTTGTGCTTTTTTTCGATGCTACTTATAAAGAGTCTATTTTGTTTGTTTGTTTATTTATTTTTTAAAGCAAAGTGTATCGATGCTACTTATAAAGAGTCTATTCTGTTTGTTTGTTTATTTATTTTTTAAAGTAAAGTGTATGTAATAAGAGAGATAGATACACGTTAGTCAGCCCGTTAGTAAGTCAGTCCATTAATAAGTGTAACAGGCTATTTGTCCGGTGTCTCAGGGGCTAGCATTGACTGTCTCGAGTACGTGAAAAAAATGTTTAATTCGTTGTAATTAATTATCTTACTATTACACCATACATTGCTCTATTTTACCCTGTCTCGACATGACTGAAAAATTGTTGACTGGATCGTTTAAGCCATGACCTAATCAAACATGAATTTTTCAGGCGACATGTAAGTTATTGGGTCGGAATATTTTGTCTATTGCCGAGTTGAGTGGAGCACAAATTCAACCCAAATCACTTTTGTTACTCTACAAATTCCACAAAAGCGCCCCCCTCCCCCACCCCCCGTGGCCAAGTGGTTGTGCATCCTATTGACAAAGCCAAACTGGTCAAACTTAGCATCGAACCACACTGTTATGAACCTGCGCTGAACACAAGGTCTAGATCGTTTCTTTGGTCACGTAGTGGCTTGATTTTGTTTTAAAACAGCTTTAGCTATCTTGAAGCTCGGGTTTCAAGATGTTTAAGAAGCCAGCACATATTAGTCAAGCATTCTTTAACCGCCTTCTTTGATCTGTGGTATCATATTTATAAGTACTTTTTATCTGATTGACTTTCATGATTTAAGTTAGCGATAGGCTTCATATTTTATGCTAATTAGGCAATAATGAAAGATGGAATAAAACAAACATACAATATTGTGTCACGATAAGGTTGCATACATGTATAAATGTGTCAGAAACAAACAAATGGTTATTGTAAGTGGGCAGGGGGTTATTTTGCGAACCGATCAACCGTAATGTTTGAAATACTTAACTTATGCCCGGTCAGTCTCCCCAGATTTTGCATTGAATCGTCATGGCTTGTCATCGGACAATATGGGTTTGTGAAATAATAAAAAAAAATAACTTAATATCTATTCTAACACACCTCGCCTATATAGCCAATGGTAAAAAAACGTGCTATATTGTGCAGCAATTTCACTGGGCGTTACGTTGCGCCTTTTGTGACGTCAGCTATCCCATCAAGCAGCGTTAGACGGTGTAACGTCGTTTTAGCGCACAAAAAACGTAATAAATGTGTGTAAATATCCATGTCACAGTCAGTTATTTGGCGGGATCTCTACAATGCAATGGCGGAAAGCTGAACGATTTCGACGGTTTCAGCAACTTTTATTCCGTTTATTGTGTGTTAGAGTCGAAATAGATCAGCTCAAGTGCGTGAATTGTTGAGTAATAATTCACTGTTTGTCGATCAGTTGTAAGAATATAAATCACTCGCTCTACGCGCTCGTGATTTGATTTTCTTCACAACTAACCTCCAAACAGTGAATTATTACTCAACAATTCACTGCTAGAGCTGATCTATTTCTTAAATATATCATAATTTTATCACTCTGTACAGCTAGTATAGTCCTTGAACGAACACCCTAACATCCAAATATTGCACAATGTATAGCCACTCACCGATATGAAATTAGTCTGCAATAGTAAAGTTGTTCACCTGTATGTAAATTATTAGTTGTTCACTAGTATGCAATCATGAAGTTGTTCACTGTATATCGTGTAACTGTTCACCAGTATGCAACGATATTGTTGGTTTAAACTTTGTTTTGATTGCTAAACATATAAGTTTTAGATACAATCACACACTATACAAATTATTCAGGATCTCATAACTGTGAAGTTGTTCACCAGTATACAACCGTGTAGTTGTTCAACAGTATACAGCTATGTAGTTCTTTACCAGTATGCAATAAAGTAGTTATCCACCAGTATGAAACTATATAGTTGTTCATTCACCAGTATGCTATTATGTATTTGTTCACCAGTATGTAATTATGTATTTGTTCACCAATATGCAATTATATAGTTGTTCACCAATATGCAATTATATAGTTGTTCACCGGTATGCAATTATGAAGTATATAGTTGTTCACCTATGCAATTATATAGTTGTTCACCAGTATGCAATTATGTTCTTGTTCATCAGTACATAATTATGTAGTTGTGCAAATGTGCTATTATGGAGTTGTTCACCAGTATGCAGTTGTGTAATTATTCACCAGTATGTAGTTATGTAGTTGTTCACCGGTATGCAGTTATTGAGTTGTTCACCAGTATGCAATTATGTAGTTGTTCACCGGTATGCAACTATGTAGTTGTTCACCAGTATGCTATTATATAGTTGTTCACCTAGTTGTTCACGAGCATGCGGCTATGTAGTTGTTCACCATTATGCAGCTATGTAGTTGTTCACCAGTATGCTATTATATATAGTTATTCACCAGCATGCGGCTGTGTAGTTGTTCACCAGTATACAATTATGTAGTTGTTCACCAGTATGCAGTTATGCAGTTGTCCACCAGTATGCAGTTATGTTGTTGTTCAACAGTATGCAGTTATGCAGTTGTTCACCAGTATGCAGCTATGTAGTTGTTCACCAGTATGCAGTTATGTAGCTGTTCACCAGTATGCAATTATGTAGCTGTTCACCGGTATGCAATTATATAGTTGTTCACCAGTATTCAATTATGCAGTTGCTCCCCAGTATGTAATTATGTAGTTGTTCACCAGTATACATTACGTAGTTGTTCATCAGTATAAATTATGCCGGGGGGGGGGGGGGGGGGGGCTGCTCTCTGGTCCGCGGTGTACCGATGCGCGAACAAAGGATTGTTAAACATACCCTATGCAGTGTGATCGACATTTTAAATTTGACCTCCCTTTTCACTGTGTTCTCTTTAAAATGTGACCCTTTCCACTGTGTCCAGTCAGAAAGTACCCTTTCCAGTGTAGTCAATTAAAACACTAGGAAGAAATATTTTTTCCCCAATTCATTCTTTAAAAAACATCTTCACCCAGGATGCCTCACACCGAAATCAAATGGATCACAATTTGTTGGGAAATTGAATCTGTCAATGACACTAAGAATAATAATAGATACAACTGCACTTTACTATAGACACAACTGCAGTTTGGGCCCCCACTGCCGTGTTAAGTTTGGTGCTAAGCACATCCCTTTATCACAGCCTTTTAGCGAACTTGTGAAAAAAAAAACATACCCTTTTTAAACAAAATCAGCATTTTTCCTACCCTAAACGATGCACAGCGCTGCGCATTGCCCTGCCTGATAAAAGTACCATTTCTCATCGTGTTTTTGTTCACGCATCGGTACACCACTGACCAGGGAGTGCCCCCCCCCCCCCCCCCCCCGCCGGGAAATTATGTAGTTTTCACCAGTATGCAATTATGTAGTTTTTACCCGCATGCAATTATGTAATAGTTCACCAGTATACAATTATGTTGTTGTTCACCAGTATGCAATTATGTAGTTTTCACCAGTATGCAATTACGTAGTTGTTCACCAGCATGAATATTATTTAGTTGTTCATCAGTATACAATTTTGTAGTTGTTCACCAGTATGCGGTTATGTAGTTTTCACCAGTATGCTATACCTTTGTTTTTCACCAGTATGCAATTATGCGGTTGTTCACCAGTATACAATTATGAAGTTGTTCACCGGTCTGCAGTTATGTAGTTGTTCACCAGTATTCAATTATGAAGTTGCTCACCAGTATGTAATTATGCTGTTGTTCACCAGTATACAATTATGTAGTTGTTCATCAGTATGTTATTATGTAGTTGTTCACCAGTATAAATTATGTAGTTGTACACCAGCATACAATAATGTAGTTGTTCACCAGTATGCAATGATGTAGTTTTTCACCGGTATGCAATTATGTAGTTTTTACCAGTATGCAATTATGTAATAGTTCACCAGTATACAATTTTGTAGTTGTTCACCAGTATTCAATTATGTAGTTTTCACCAGTAAGCAATTATGTAATAATTCACCAGTATATACAATTATGTAGTTGTTCACCAGTATGTAGTTATGTAGTTGTTCTCCAGTATGCATTATATAGGTGTCATCAGCATACAATTCTGTAGTTGTCTACCAGTATGCAATTATTGAGTTGTTCACCAGTTTGCAGTCAAGTAGTTGTTCACCAGTATGCAATCATGTAGTTGTTCACCAGTATGCACAATTATGCAGTTGTTTACCAGTATGCACAATTATGTAGTTGTTCACCAGTATGCAATTATCTGATGTTCACCGGTATGCATTTATTTAGTTGTTGTTCACCATTATACAATTATTGAGTTGTTCACCAGTATACAATTATTGAGTTGTTCACCAGTATAAAATTATTAAGTTGTTCACCAGTATACAGTTATTGAGTTGTTCAGCAGTATACAATTATTGTGTTGTTCACCAGTATGCAGTCATGTAGTTGTTCACCAGTATGCACAATTATGTAGTTGTTTACCAGTATGCACAATTATGTAGTTGTTCACCAGTATGCACATTTATGTAGTTGTTTACCAGTATGCATTTATTGAGTTGTTCACCAGTATGCAATTATGTAGTTGTTCACCAGTATTCATTTATTTAGTTGTTGTTCACCAGTATACAATTATTGAGTTGTTCACCAGTATACAATTATTGAGTTGTTCACCAGTATACAATTATTGAGTTGTTCACCAGTATACAATTATTGAGTTGTTCACCAGTATACAATTATTGAGTTGTTCACCAGTATACAGTTATTGAGTTGTTCACCAGTATACAATTATTGAGTTGTTCACCAGTATACAATTATGTAGTTGTTCACCAGTATATAATTATCGAGTTGTTCACCAGTATACAATTATTGAGTTGTTCACCAGTATACAATTATCGAGTTGTTCACCAGTATACAATTATTGAGTTGTTCACCAGTATACAATTATTGAGTTGTTCACCAGTATACAGTTATTGAGTTGTTCACCAGTATACAATTATTGAGTTGTTCACCAGTATACAATTATGTAGTTGTTCACCAGTATATAATTATGGAGTTGTTCACCAGTATACAATTATTGAGTTGTTCACCAGTATACAGTTATTGAGTTGTTCACCAGTATACAATTATTGAGTTGTTCACCAGTATACAATTATTAAGTTGTTCACCAGTATACAGTTATTGAGTTGTTCACCAGTATACAATTATTGAGTTGTTCACCAGTATACAATTATTGAGTTTTTCACCAGTATACAGTTATTGAGTTGTTCAACAGTATACAATTATTGAGTTGTTCACCAGTATACAATTATTGAGTTGTTCACCAGTATACAATTATTGAGTTTTTCACCAGTATACAATTATTGAGTTGTTCACCAGTATACAATTATTGAGTTGTTCACCAGTATACAATTATTGAGTTTTTCACCAGTATACAGTTATTGAGTTGTTCAACAGTATACAATTATTGAGTTGTTCACCAGTATACAATTATTGAGTTGTTCACCAGTATACAATTATTGAGTTTTTCACCAGTATACAGTTATTGAGTTGTTCAACAGTATACAATTATTGAGTTGTTCACCAGTATACAATTATTGAGTTGTTCACCAGTATACAATTATTGAGTTTTTCACCAGTATACAGTTATTGAGTTGTTCAACAGTATACAATTATTGAGTTGTTCACCAGTATACAATTATTGAGTTGTTCACCAGTATACAATTATTGAGTTTTTCACCAGTATACAGTTATTGAGTTGTTCAACAGTATACAATTATTGAGTTGTTCACCAGTATACAATTATTGAGTTGTTCACCAGTATACAATTATTGAGTTTTTCACCAGTATACAGTTATTGAGTTGTTCAACAGTATACAATTATTGAGTTGTTCACCAGTATACAATTATTGAGTTGTTCACCAGTATACAATTATTGAGTTTTTCACCAGTATACAGTTATTGAGTTGTTCAACAGTATACAATTATTGAGTTGTTCACCAGTATACAATTATTGAGTTGTTCACCAGTATACAATTATTGAGTTTTTCACCAGTATACAGTTATTGAGTTGTTCAACAGTATACAATTATTGAGTTGTTCACCAGTATACAATTATTGAGTTGTTCACCAGTATACAGTTATTGAGTTGTTCACCGGTATATAATTATGGAGTTGTTCACCAGTATGCCGTACGAAACTGCTCAATAATATTACATATACGACAGTATTTAGGAGTCCGAGATTTGGAGAAGAAAATATACAGAAAGAACTATGATTGATAATACAATTTTATTATATAATTATATTTCAATTTACAAAATGTAAATCTATTTACAAAAATGTAAATGTGACCAAGTCAATAGCCAGTGTGGTTTGTAAATATCCTACATATTATAGTTTCTCATTTTCAGTCTTCGTTCTATCTGTCGTAGAGTTTTTACCTTGAAAAATAAAAAAAAAAGTGTCCCAGATATGAAAAATATCAAATTCGTTTTGAAGCATTTAAAACAAAAGGTGTGGATATTTCATTCTTTGATTTAAACATTTAATAGCGCTGATTGTAAAACACAAAATAGTATTTCATTTCTAAATCGTAGATTAATATCGCAGATTGTATTTAAATTAAATGACCCGTTGGATTCACTTTCAAAACTTAGCAGCCCATCGTACAGTATTTACGTAAATGACATTGCATGCAAGTCAAGTAAGCCACGTTAAGAGAAGTCTGCATTTCGGTTATATGAAAAGCCATTGGAAGCGCAGAGCTGGTTAGAGTCTTTGTTTTAATTGCTCGATACGTTGCACAATTCCTCTTGTCCCAAAATAACACTGCCTCTATAGTTCTTACAACCCACTTTGTATCGGACATGGGCAGAAAGCCCAAAGACTTTTTTTCCTATCATGGACGGTCGAGTTTCAGAGTGACGGGACAAAAATGCAATTTTTTTTTGTCTCGTTAGAATTTTTGGGTCCATAAACTCGCGCTTAAAACGTCAAGGTCTACTTTTAAGTTCCAATGTGAGAAACAAGTGATATTTTCAGTGAGAAAAATAAGTGAGAAAATAATTTCAGAAATGTTTTCAAAGGCAAAACGTCTTACCGCGCGTGACTCGGAGTACGCTAGTCTGACCGGATATGACCATTCGCTAATCAGAACGCTTTTGTTAGAAAGAGAGAAAAAGAATTTGGAGGCACGGTTGTTGAAAATTGAACAAGACAGACAAAAATTGATTAACAACTTTGCTCAGAAGAAAGAAAGTACTTTGCTTGATTTATGTGGAAGAGTCAGAAAACGATCGACGTCACTGGAGGAACTCTCCAAATTGGAGGGAGAAACGGAGTCTATCAAGATCTCGCGGCGCGAGAGTTTGAACATGCTGCGTAGAAATAATGACAGGATAATATCAAATGCTGCTCGCTGGGTGTTTCATAGACCATACAAACAAAATGATCGCGTGAAACTTTTGAAAAAGCAGCACTCATTGGAAAAACAGGTTCTGGCGGATGAGCAACAAGCTGAAACCGAAACGCAGCAGACGACAAAACTGAAGACTCCAAAACGGCGGGAAAAACGGTATGCAATACAGATGAGAGTTTCGACGCCTAAGTCTAGCAAAACAGAACCTCTTTTGTTGCCAAGAATAACCCCTCTTGCAATGAGAGCTGGGGCTGTAAAGCGGCCTTTTACATGGCGAAGTAATACTTTTCACAGACATATGGGATTTTCTGGAAAAGTGACAATAACCTGACGACTTGAGTGTTTATTCTTCAGTGCTGTGTATTTGTTGATGAATAAATCTTCATGAGGTCTAGGTGGACCGGCAAATTTTAGGGATATGTTATGAAAAAAAAAAGACAAAACCACAAAAATATGTACAAAAATTACAAAATATATACATCGGTATGGCTGATATATGTAATATTTTACACGTTATGATGTAAAAAGGACTGGTGAACATGAACTGAAGATGAGTAAACTTTGTTCGTCAGATATTTGATTGTTTGGAGGTCCACTTATATGACACTTTGTTACAGAAAGCATAAATTATGTATGTCTTTAGTAGTTTAGTACTTTGCTTTCGAATTTGGTCACTTGATCACAAGTGAAGGCCAGTGGACAGCCATCACAAAATGTACAAAATCTGGATTATCTTTAAAGGCAATTGCGCCAATTTTCATAAAATTATGATACAAAATGTTAGTTTTATCACTGTGCCCTTTATCCGCATTGTAATATCAAATCCTGTGTGCGTCTCACAAAAAACTTAAATATCATCGAATGTTTCTCAGTGTGTTTGCAAGACTGCCAAAATGAACAATTTTTGGGAACCAATGTCTACAATAGCTCAGGTATGCAATTACAATGCTACGACATCGTTGGTCAATTTTGGAGCTAGCATTACGAAAACTTGCCCATGCAATATACACAGATTTTTTAGCTTTAAAAAGCTGATTTTTTTTATATTTTTCTTATTTTTGCTCAAAACATTGATTGTGGGTACACGTTAGAACCGCCTCGCTGAGGCGGTTCTAACGAGTACCCACAATCTATGTTTTGGAGCAAAAATAAGAAAATTAGGTATACCCCCGTATACCCCAGTTTTGCTATATAAAAGTGGGGTTTGATGGGGTACCCATTTTACGGACATGTTTTCCTGATGTTTTGGCAACCAATGTCTACCACGGTTCGGGTATGCATTTCCGAGTATTAGGATCAAATATTTGCACTTCCCCTGCATCATCATTCGGACACTTTCCCTCATACAGAAATCTGTCTTTGTAACACACGGCGAAGGATGAGGTGAAAATTTTGGCTTCTATCACGTTAGGTCCGTCCGGTAGTCCCTCACAGTGAGGAAAATCCAGGATGCACGGTTTTCTGTTGGGATCTTTATTCGCTCTGTAATCACCTGAAGACGAACAGAAATGAAAATCGTGTCTTTATATTAACAGATTACAGACAATGTATTAATTGAAATTGCGTTATAATGAAACTAGCTTTCCCAGCTTGCATTCTTGGGTTTGCAAGCATTAAACAGAAATAGACAATGCATTAGCATTGCAATTTTACTGTTTCTTTGGTAATGCTTATTCATGCCGATGCAAATCATTTTAATTAGAATAATGCTAATACGCCTTCATCGTTTTGCAACTTCGCTAACGCAGTAAGTATTTAGACGGATCATTAGCTACAGAACTTAATCCTACAGATGGAAGCAAAAACAATTTTTTACTGACCTAGTCAACTGGGAATATGTTTGAATAATGCTAATTTCAATGCCTTAGTTTTATGTCTTTTATAACGCAAATTGCTCATTCAAATGCTCAAATTCATAATAAAATAATTAATGCTAATGACAACATAGCCAAATAACGCTGCAAAAGCTTGATACAGAACACTGCAACATTTTGTGCATAAAATTAAGACCTCTTTCTTTCTTTCTTTCTTTCTTTCTTTCTTTCTTTCTTTCTTTCTTTCTTCAGATACCGAGTTCATTACCTCAGATCATCGCCTCGTCACACATAAGCGAAAATCTCGACGTAGAGTGAAAATAGTTTTTGTTTGTTTGATTTATTGCTTTAAATCCCGATCTACAGTTATGGTTATGTCGGGGCGTTAGCTGTTGAAAGGGACGTAAGGCAATGAATCAAACAAGAATTCCTATTTGCAATAAATCGCAAGTCTACGTGGAGACGGTATTTTCGCTTATGTGTGACGAGGCCTCAGTGTAAGATTCGTAATATTCTATATGTACAAAGCATCAAGTCAGTCAGATATATTATAATAAAGAGAAAGCAAATCTCTTGCAAAATAGTTCTTACATCCAGAGATCGGCACCTTCCTATCCCCGCAATCTACAAACTCGAACCATTCACATCTCTTCGTTTTCTCAGAAAACAAGAACAGGTGTGGGCACTCGAACAGGTGCTGGGAGAACCCGTGCGGGACCTCCAGGTAGGCGTACCGGCAGTCGTAGTACAGCTGACATTCCCCGTGGTGGGACTGGACACCGTCATTGTCATCGTCGCATGGCGTCTCGTCGTCACATACTGTGAGAAAAAATTATCTTTATACCCTCCGCCAAAACGAAGTTTCAAGGAGCAGGGTATGTCCGTCCGCCCGCGCGTCCGTCCGTGCGTGTGGATAGTATGCTTTAATACATGATGTACACCCTTTGGACATTTGCATGAAGAAATTTTATTGCAAGAATAATAGTTTTTGACAAAATGACAGCTTTGAGAACTTAGACAATTTTACAGGTAAGGGCATTCACGGGCTGATCAACTCCCACCACAGGTTTTGATGGAGCAATTTGATATTATGCATTTTTATCATACATGTAGACCTATATAGGACGTTAGCATGAAGCAATTTTATTCGGGCGAAAAAAATATTTTTCTGGGGCGAAAGTATTTAACAGTGTGAATTTCAAGTATTTGAAATGTATGTTACGTTAAACGTATCTGTTATGTAATGTATTTAAGTATTTGATAAAGCCCTATATGTTTTCAGTATTCTGTCAATCATTTCGTGACGTCATTGAGAACGGTAAGATTTAACATTTTTTATAGATGACAGTTTAGTTGGAAATGCTGATTGTCATGTGAAATAGTTCAAAAGTTATGCCAGCTTCACTGTTTATGTTTATTTTTCCTTAATTCTCAGATTTTTTTATCGTTTTTGTGAATTTGTTGTTAAAATGTTAATGAGTGGGCGTGTCTATTGTAAATTGCGTCCTAGTGAACTGAAGCAGCCATTTTCATGCGTTGATTGAAGTTTTGTGCTTGCTCAGTGTTATTTATACTTGTTTTTGGAACAGTGGGAGGCTTTATTTGGCGATGTTTTCTTCAATGTAGGGAATATGCGTTTTCGATGCGAGGTATTCTGCTTATTTTTTGCAAATATGGCTCAAATTGAACGTTGACCTACTTATGATGTGTTTGTCAATATGTGTAGGTAAATTAAATTGACCGTGCCGCTTGAACTCACGTGATATAGTTTTGTAAACACGCTTTAAAGAGGCACCTATGTGTTTTACACATTTTCTAGTGCAATGTGAGAGTTCGTCGGTAATATATTGTTTACCGTCAGTCGCATTATTGAGAACATGTTTATTTAAGCAGTCTGATCAACATGCATATCTATGTCAGAGGTTAAGCAACACGGTTTAAGTACTAACCTAAAAGCTGTTGGGGTCTTCAACAGGTGTTTTATATTATATTTGACCAGACAACAAAGAATGTTAAGTTGAAACCCCCTTAAAATGCCTCATTTTATACTGGTTTCCGATTCCTTGATAAGACGTGTAATAACTTGTCTGGTTAAGCGGTAACCAGTTCTTTGTTTATCGATATTTAAGTGGAAAAACCGATGCATGCTAAAAATAGCGTGGTTCTGGTAGAATACAAGGATAGCTTTTAAAAAAAGCTAGAAGGGGCTCGTTTAGCATTATGTTTTGTGATCACATATTATCGATTAAAGTTGTGTGCTAGTGGTGTCTGAGACAGCAAATATCTTATTTTGATATATGGGCGTTTGCTAAATCGTCAAGAAATCATATTGAATACTGCTATAGGTCGGCGCGCGTAACAAGCGTGTTCAAAAAAATTTCTTCAAGCTCGACGTGTGTTAAACGTGTATCATATACGTTTCGAATAAGTTCCACGCGCGTTACAGGTGCTTTGAATACGCTATGAACGCTTTTGGCACACGTTTTAGGCACGCTAATGTGCGCTACACGTTTTTTCTCTATATATGTTTTCTTATTTTATTTTTTAATATTTTGTACGTCTGTACGTCTGGTACACGCCTCAGTCACATGCAAATATGTGGCTGCTAAAACGAGTTTAAGAAACAAATTAATTTGTATACGTCCAAACTCTTAAGCGTGTCGTGATTTTTCATACGACCTGCGCGCATTTGTTTCGGTTTAAACATATTTCATTCCAAATTTTGTACAGAAACAATTCAAAAGCATGCAATCAACGACAGAATCAGAACGAAAGCGTATCTTTTCCTAAGCATTGTAAACAATGAAGCTTGCATTTTGTTTTGAATACTCTTCAAGCATTACCGATAGAGTTTTCATAATAGAGAAAATAAATACTGTGTACGGAGGCTCATGCACATTTGGTTTATACGCTAGCGTGTGGCGCTCTCTAATGTTATCATGTTTACACTTAGAACGCAGGCAAAAAGTACTCGAATGTTGTTTGGCTGTAATTTAGAGAAATGTTTGCATCCTGAATACCCTCGATGTAAAATATCTTACAGCACAGACTGATACAATATCACAAGACACCTGACGGAATGTAGATTTAAAACTGAGTTTTTGGAAGCAAACTCGATTTATACTGACGTCAACAAAAAACGCCTCAGTCAATTTTGACACGTGACACTGCCAAGATTAACAGCTTAGATTATTTCAAATATTGGTCATTTTTTTTTGCTAATCTTTTACGCATTCGGAAATGGTGAAATGGAATTATACAGACATGCTGTTGAAAACACAGACCCTAGCAAAATTCTTATTCTGTTCATGAATCGGTCTATCGGGCATCCGGCTTCTTTCGATTACTGATAATCTCCTTTACAAAACCAACACAAAAGCCATAGAGTGGAATATCAATACGTGACCATAGGTTGCTGAAACACAGTTTTGGAAAACCGATTCTCGTTCTCTAGCGTTATTGACGTCACTGCAGCTAATGACCAATGCTAAAATGGTAATCGCCGTCAAAATGGTCAAAAAGTTTTCAAAGGCTATCCTGGCATGGCTTTTAGACATAGAATAGTTTCTATAGTTACTTCTCCTGCCTTTCAGTTAGAAACGAACGTCCTTACGGATAACGTGTATTTGACGTCTAGGGAATTAAGCGCCAGAATACCATTGCTCCATTCTTGGCTATTCATTTGTAATAATTCGACTACTTTATGAAGATTAACTCAAGGTATTAACCCGAATATAACAGCATCGTTTCTGAAACGTTTCATCATTAGATTTCGTAAGCAGAAGAGACGTCGACGTCAAAACGATTTTGCTACAGAAGCGTCGGCGAAAGAGCTACGGTAACAAAAAACGAAAGAGGGAATCTTATATCTAAGCGAACGATGGTCCCAGACTTTGGAGACGCCAGAAACCGAACAGTATCATTTTTTCGTTCCATCTGTGACTTTTCTTGTGAAAAGTCCCTATGTTTTTTTTTTTTTTTTTTTTTTTTTTTTTTTTTTTTTTTTTTTTTTTTTTTTATGAAAAGTCCCTATGTTTTTCTTTTTCTTTTATTATTATTATTATTATTATTATTATTATTATTATTATTATTATTAATATTATTTTTCAGTATTTCAGTTTCACGTTGTCCAGTAATGTAACGTTTCAAAAGTTTGATGTTCTTCAGTTTGTAAAACGACTTGCACGGCTTTCAAGAATTTTCACGTCAAAAACGTCTGTATAATGACGTCATTGTGCATTTTTAAAAATGGTGCACCCATGCAGGTTTCGAGAAAAGTGCGCATCTTAAACAAAGTCGGTTTATGCTATACCATGAGAGAGAATGTAAAGTAAGGAAAATGCAAATTATGTTCATATTGTGTATTTATTGGTCAAGTTATGCAACATTTTCGGTGAGGCGTTTTTATTGACGTCAGTATAGTACAACATACATGTACATCGAGGCAACGAACTCTTCGTTTCAGAGTCATGGTTGACGATTCGATAATGCCTCACTGTACATTGTTGTCCATTCGATCTGGCCTCCAATCAGTGCACTCCCTTTTTTCAACGAGTCGTGTAATGTTGGACCAATCTACGCTATTTTGTTACATGTGAAGCAGGGAGATTGTAACCGAATATGGTTTGGCAGTAGTTTGAAAAATTAAACGAAATAAAAACAAACAGTTTTATTATCAACATGTTTAAGTAATAAACCCGACAAAATAAACGCAATGATGAGATTTTTCCATTAAGTCTTCATTAATTGCCCAAATTCAACATGTTGAATTTTTCTTAGTTCTAATTAATCTTGATAAAATTCACATACAGAGTACTGGAATTTATTTTCTTTAAAAAGTTATAGAGGAAAGACATTAATGCAGCCGGTAATCATGCTTTGAATGTGATTATTCAACGGTACCATCAATTCAAGATTCGGGTAGGTTTTTTTTTTTCAATTTTAAGGCTGTACTAAACAAACTCTTGCAGTCTTTCGAAGCTTGTGAAGTTAAACCAATGTAGTTTGTCTTTAAACACTCCAGTCTGATCAGCCATGATCGTATTAGATCATTAAAATATGATTGAATGTTTCGCGTTATAAGATTTATCTCCGGTATGGAATTGTTAACTTTTGCTCCGGGTTTCAGTAAGTTATTCGGCACCCAGGGAGCTTCATCGTCGGGCAGCTTACTGAATCTGTTGAGTCCTCGTATTTGCTTCACCAGGGTGGTTATCATGATTTATTTGTTTGTCCTTGATGATTCATTGACTAGGAAGAGATTCACCACGAGGACCGAACGACTAACTTAATGTTGTGAACCACTGCAGAAGATCAGGGTGAGGTTAGGCGCCTGTAAAACCGGTTTAAGCCTCCCAGTCATTTTATATTACTAATCGTTCCAAGGCGATAGTTCTGTTGTGGTTCCATTTGTTTTGTGTTATGGAGTCGAATTTTGTACTGTTTGAGCCTTATGTATGTTTTCGTATTTTTATTTAAGTTCGGATAACTGAGTGACCGTCTTTTGGGAAATAACTGCTCACTTGGTTTTCGATATATTGTCTAAGAACCTAATTGTCGGTTTAGTTTTTCCCTCCTCGGTTTTTGGAGTAGGAGTTTCTTACTGATTGCGTTTTTCCTCATCATTGCCTACTTGTACCTTTTTTGAAAAGGGTGTCAAATGACATTCTTCGCCTTTAGAACCCGTCTTTGAACAACATACAGATAAAAGAGGGAGAGAATATGTGTCTGAGTACCTTCAGGACTGGTGTACTAAAAACATTACATACACCTACAGCAATTATTGTAAGGAGAATGTAAAATGATAAAATTTTAATGCGACTTTAAACATTTGACCCCCACATGGTTTATAGCAGTGTTTTATAAGATATGCCATACATACGGGATCTTCGTACCTGAAAAATATGAGCCGCATAACGAGAAAATCGGAATTTTGCATATGCGAAATCAAAGGCGCAGATCAACTGTGCAGTAACTGCACAACTGTCCAGCGCCTTTATTTTCGCTACTCGGTAAGTACAATTCCTCTATTAATTGTAGCCAAAATTTCAAGCATCTAGCTTGCTTTTGTGTCGCTCCCGGTCGGAAACCCGAAAACCGGTTTTCTCACGTCGAGGCTCATATGTCTTTCAAATTATATCATTACTTGTGATTTTTATGAAAAAAAAAATGATACACGGTACCCTTTCGTTTCTTATTTTGTCGGGTACAATTACACGATTGCATTTACATTGTCTCAAAGACATGTTCTTTAGTGAAATATTGCATATCTTTCAAATTCTGGGGTAGATCAGCTGGCTAACCTGTACTCCGATACACTTCTTGACCTCGCTCCTCTCCCGGTATGGAGAGGTCTAACGGAATACCGATGGAAATATTCCGTCTAAATCTGGGGTCGATACTTTGCTCTAGAAAAATTGCGATTGACCAGGTGGGGTTCAAATGTAAAAGTGGCATAAAATGTACAGTTTGAATTTTCTAAACAATGATTAATGTTTGTGTTTGGACCCTTTTGAAAACCCTTGTATATGTACTCAGACACTTATTCCTACCATATTGTATCTGTATTTTGTTCGAATCGGCATTCTACCCTCTGACACCTGTTTGAAAATCGATTGTATACAGCGAATAAACCCTATAAATCGTAAAACATTTTAAGCATAATTTTAATTACTTTAACGGTCATGACCGATCAAATTTGAGTTTCTAAAGACGAACAGCATCGGCCTCAACTTCAAAAGCTTCTAAAATAATGCAAAGAATAAATTGTAATCCCAGCTTAACGGCCTAGGGTATTTAAGGCTTGATTTCGGCCTCATGCGTTGGTAAAAAAAATGAATGTTGAAATTTTTGAGTTGAAAAATATTGCAAATGGCAGGTATATGTCCTTGCTTATAAATTCTGGCACAACTACCACTTGCAAATTACACATGTTGGCATGGCAACGCTCTGAAAAGCATAGAAATACCACTTTTTGCAATTTTGGGTCTAATTTTCACAATTTTACACCATTTTCTACTACCGGCCCTCGCGACGAACAATTTCTTATTATGAAATAATTATGAAGTATCATCCAGATATATTGTATGCAACGTATCATTTTGGTGGTCATGTGGGCCGGCACATAAAATTAAAAATATGTTCAGAAATGGTCAAAAAGGCCAAAAAGTGCAAACTGGGCTCTATCAATGGTTTTGTAGGATAAATGAAGTACTTGTTCTGGTTTTAAAAAGATGGGACATATGGCTGTTTTAGGAATAGTTTTCTCACCTAAATTCCAAAATTTATTTTCAGCAAAATATGAGACAAAAAAGGGCATAAACGCCCTAGGCCTTTCAAACGCGTACATTTTTCGAATCTTATATTTATGGTACCTTTGAATGATCACGTCAAAACATGTTCGCTGGTTGAAAGATGACTTTATGTTATAAATGTGTAAAGAACAGATATTAGAGTACTTCAAATATGAATTTTAGCAAGATTAGATGAGGTCTTAGATAAAAAAGTAAGAAAGCTGGTTGCGTCCCAGTCATACAGGGTGTATTGTTTTCTGCCTTTGTTAAGTCACGGCATGCATACACATGTACCGACCAGCCAATAAGTTTAAGTTTGGATATTGGATTATCTTTCCACGTGTGTTCATGAACTGAAATGAAAAGATGATTCAATCCCAATATTGTCTTATTTTAGCCCTCAAACTTCTATGAACCGCCCCGTATAGCATGTTACAAATAACATGATATAATTTTCTTGTTATGGTAAAAGTTACACTTCGGGGGTATTTAATAAGCATTGCATTAATAAGCATTGCTTATTGACCCTTTTTTAATTTATTCAGTTAAATCAGTCTGCAAAAATAGCAAATTTTAAATATCTTTTTCTCACCAGTCATTTATATCCACGCCCCCCCCCCCCCACTAGGGCCGGGGAATAGCGGGGCTTTCTACTTTTCAAATTTTAAAGCCCTGGTAAAAGCCTCGCCCTGCGGGGTCAATTTTTTGGTAAAATCCCTGCTAAAAGCCCCGGCGCCTTCCGGGGACTGACAATAATGAGGAACGACAAATGGCATTTAAGCTATTTGAATAGTCATTACTCGCCTATTCCATGGTGATGAGACGAGGCATAAGTTAGCCTAGAGGTTTCAGAGAAGAATTTTAACACCCCGTACACACATCCGGAAGCCTTTGGCATTAAATGAACTTCGTGTTCTTGAAGTTTTGCGACTTGCTCTCGTGAAATTAAAGTATATAGATCTATATTAAATATGTACAGCTAAATAGTTCATTTAAATCATGTTTGAAAGTGTGGTTGGACACTAAACTGCCATATTGGCGGGAAATTAAAGCCCCGGTACATTCCCGGCAGTGCCGGGACTCACCAGAGGTTAAAGCCCGGCACCTTTAAGCCCCGCTATGTCCCTGCTATTTCCGGCCCTAATAAACTATAAGTGGGCCGGGAATACAAATGACTGGCGCATTACAAGTTAATCATACATATACCAAAACGACAACAATTTGCCATCGTTGTCGCGCATGCTCCAAAGAAAAAAATGCAACTTGCAAACTTCACATGTAAGCTCAATACTGTGTTCTGTGAATTCTATGAATTTTATATATTTGCAGAGGATTTTTTTTAAAGAGGTAAAAAAAGAGGTAATTAAAAAAGAGGTAAAAAAGAGGCCACAATTACAGCCACTACAGATTTGATTCTGTAGCTTTAATTCATAGAAACAAAATGCTGACAGCACCGTTGGAAATAAAATGTATTAAACACGCACATACACACATACACCCCGCCCACCAATAACCCAAAACACTTACAAACGACCGCAATTGTCCAGAAAATTGCAGTAGCAATCCATTGATAATAGAGTATCATTTCTTATGTTCACTTGATTCACTGCTCCAAAAATTTCGTTTAGCAATGCAAATAAAAGTAATATATCGGTGACGAGAAGCAATCAGTCATTCATCACAATTACATTCTTGTTTTTTAAAGCCGAAAACAGATAAATGATCAATCTGTAATTAGGCCAACTTTAGCGTTACAAATCGAAATAATAGTAACATTAGTAAAACATTTCAAAGGGATTCATCACTATTAATAAAACAGTAATATCTGGCCGCGATACTAAGAACAGGAAAGTAATCAATATACATTTGAAGAAAGGGGTATACCTATATTTCCCATTTTTCTTATTTTTGTTCCAAAACATAGATTGTGGGTACTCGTTAAAACCGCCTCGTTACAATCTATGTTTTAAGGAAAAGTATTAAAAATATTAAAAATTTTCCAATAAAATTTTCAATTTTTGCTTCTGAAAAATGGGCATGCTTTTGTAATGCGGTCTCTCGTTGTACATGGTGTAGACATGGTAATAAAGCAATGTCAAACAAAGTGACGCAATTGATCTACGATTTTGCAATTACTGTGCATTTTCATATCAAACTGAAGCCGGGAAAAAAGTAAATGATTGCCGAGATCTTGTACACTGAGACCCAAAACATACTGCCTGTGGGAGTTGAACTCCGATTGTCCTTCAAATTAAAATACATACATTCATTTGTAATCGTTCATTCATAATTTACAACAAGTGCGTTGGAAGTGATTCATTTTAGACATACCGAGGTTTAATGAATGTTTTATACCAACATTTGTATATAAATCTTATACATCCGCGTGACACTTTGACCTGTTCGAAGTAACAAAATAACAATAAAACAATAAAACTTTTTAGATCTACGACGTAAAAACCCTATATTGCTAATACGACGCAAAAAAGTATCATCACAAGCGCCGTTTACCAGCCACCGAATGCTATTGACACGTATAGTAGGGATACCTTCACATTGAATCAAGCCTGGCGTCCTTTTTATGGGACATAGGCAAACAGTATAGCCCCAGATGTGACGCCGCAGAACGCGGCGTCCCATCTGGGGCTATTCTGTTTGCTCAACGAATACTCATCGGAAAATGGGATAAAAATTAAAAATCACTCCTAACGCCCCTAAAAATGAACGTGGACTCTTCCAAATGATAATGATGGGAAAATCCATTCGTCAAAAATGGGTTAATGTACGATTACGTAGCTAAGATCTGTGCCTATGATAATAAAAAAAAATCCTGTAAGGTGTTTGACATGCATACAGGCCGTTCGTCTTTTAGAAATGAGAATTGCCATCTTTATTTCTTTAATACCGGATGCTCATGTGTGTTGGTTGAGTTCTCTGATGGCTGACTTGACGTTGCATGTAGAGCAAGTCACCGTCAAGGAATCTGCTGGTGGCCAATTGGTCTCTGTGCTTTCTTTCAGCTCACAGATTCTCTTTTCTCCATGATGAGCTGCTCCTTTGCTGATGAGAGAACGCCACTTTGATCGCTCCAGAGCAGCCTGTTCCCAAGACTCTGTTGGTATATCGAAATCCTTCAGAGAGGCTTTGAGGGTGTCTTTGTAGCGTTTCTTCCAGTCATCTTGAGCGACAAGCCATCAGATCTGCTCCGTTGAGATATTGAATGGCCCATTCACAAAATTAGTCATGTTGAGACGCCGTCTTTTGCATGTAGTGAGGCGACAAGGTACTGGAGGGATTGCGGATACCTTTTGATTTGAGGCAGTGGTACTTTTAAAATCTGGGCCAGTAAGATGTATCATGATCTATTATTTTGCATGTTATTTATGCTTGTTGTAACGTTATAAACATCCCCTCCGCTCCCATCTGTGGAATAAATAATGGCCCATGTGTTACGGCTTGATAGATCGATCTCTTTCATTCTTGGCACAGTAGACTTACTTTCAAACGTCGAAATTTATTCATGTGTACGGAAAAGTATCAAAGTCATAGAACAAAAAGTTTATAGAGAAATGAATGTCCCCTATCGGTTTCCGTACATGTGTAAGTTATAAGTATTTTGGAAGCGATCTCTGGCCTGTTGCTGGATCAGAAGCTTACTCGCACTCCGTTATACTTCGTGACGTGACAGATGTGTGGGGAGGTATCACGGACGTGACACCGACGGGAATATCCTGTCTAGCCTGTTGCCGCCTGTTCCATACAGCATTATCATATATATGACGTAAATCTTCTGCAATCATTTGCATTTGTCAAAACACATTATTTATTTTCAATTTCTTGAAATTTGAAGTATTGCATATGACCGCATCATTGTACGAGGGGTGTTCTTTAATTCTTATCATCGACTCGTTTTCTCATAAAACATCATCTATACCAGAAGAAAATTACTTGGTAGTTATAGATAGGTTCTTTCAAGCAAATGACAGGAATTAAAGAACACCCCTCGTATATTGTAATTAACCTAATTCGCAACCAAATCAAAATAACATTCCGTCTGTCGTTATACGTTCAATTGTTTCATTCAGTTGACACGAATGACAGACATTGCTGCAACAATAATGCGGTCGTTGTATCATTATAATTATATTTGTTAATTAAAATTCGATGAAAACGACATGCAATTATGAGGTGAGCTTTTTAAGCCATAAAATTCAACGCTATTGGCATGAGAAACCTAACAATCTGGGTTTCCGACCAGGTCAGACACAAACCGGCATGTACAGTCACAGAAGCAGGTAAGAAACTTGAAATTTCGGATTTAAGATGAAGAGGGCTTGTACTATCTGTGTACCGAAAACAAAGCCGTTGATCAGACTGCACAGCTGATCTGCGCCGTTTTGTTTTTGCCTTCGCACATGATGATGTTCGGTTTCTTATGCGGCGGCTCATATAATTTACCTTCTCAATGCAAATTAGATGTAGTAACATACGTGTGCATTATTGTCTATCACAAATAAGTATAAATCACTCAAGGTTGCCCGATATGTACGTACACGTCCATGTATGCTTTGCAAAATCTTGTGCGAGGTCTGCTGTACAGGGTGTCTATAAGCCTTTCTGCCAGCACAAATTTTGACTCAGTCCTGCTACTTATTAGGTGATGAACTATTTAAGATGTCGGTACCACCCGACCTGAACAGACCCCCCCCGCACTTTTTTGATAATTTGGGCATGTATAGAATTAGATAAAATCAGGGGGACCTTTCTAGGTGGTAGTTTTCGAGTTTATTCAAGTATACCCCCTTCTTTTATCTGTGTTTTTCTCTTATATCTTAAGTTTTCTTAACTTTTTGCAACAAGATAGTCATTTTGCTCATATATCTCATGACATGGTTATCAGTTGTTGTCATATCAATCATTTGATACCAATTTCAGCTCTCTAGGATCTTTGGTTGCTGAGATATAAACGTTTCCGTTGGTATACCCCCTCCATTTTTCTGTGATTTTATCTAATATTTTAAGTTCTCATCAATATTCAAACACTAAGAAAGTCCAATTCTTCATAAACTTTATCCTAGAATTATAAAGTATTACCAAAGTAATCATTTGATACCAATTTCAGCTCTTTATAACGTTTGGTTGCTGAGTTATGAACTTTTTGGGTTGGCATACCCCCTCCACTTTTCTGTGATTTGTTTCTAATTTTTAAAGTTTTTATCAATATTCGAAAAACAAGTAAGTCAGATTGTCTTACCTCATGGTTTTAAAACATTATCCTAGCAATCATTTGATACCAATTTCAGCTTTCTAGAGCTTTTTGTCATTGAGATATTAGCAGTTTTATTGGTACACCCCCTTCGTTTGCCAGTGATTTTTCTCTTATATCTTAAATATTTGAGCAACAAGAAAGTTACTTGTTTATATATCCTAAACAAGGTTATAGTACATTGTCATAGCAATCATTTGATAGCAATTTCAGCTCTCTAGGACTTTTGGTTGTTGAGATATATACGTTTCCGTTGGTATACCTCCTCTATTTTTCTGAGATTTTTATCTAATATTTAAAGTTCTCATCAATATTCCAACGACGAGAAAGTCAAATTGTTTTTATGTTTCTTATCACATGATTATAGAACATTATTCTAGCACTTATTTGATACCAATTTCAGCTCTCTGGAGCTTTTGGTCACTGAGATATTTGCAGTTTTATTGGTATACCCCCTTCGTCTTATGCCATAAAAAATCGATTTTCAGTTTTTGATAAATCAAGAAAGTAGAATACTCAATGAGCATTTTGCAATTTATCTTACCTTTCTAACGTAATTATTAAAACTTTTATCGGGTTTTGAAACAAGGAGGTGTTAACGTAAAGACAACCTAATGACGTAATGACGTTGTGACGTCGCTTTAATTTTTAACGTTTGAACACACAGAAAACATTGCAAAACATTTTGTTTAAAAATATTCATATTCATCTAACCGCGGAGTTTAATTTCAGCAAAGTATAGATCTGCTTTTTATTAACATGTCAAGGAAAATATTACCCCTCTGTAAACGTCGAGATAAACGAGTCCCTAAAGTCCCCTGGATAAAAAGTCTCATTTCCGAGTCCAGATAACTTCTTACGATCAGCTGATGTTCCCGTCGGTGTTCCGTGAAACCTTTCAGCACAGAATTAGTGGACCGAGGACTAGAAGAAAAACGGATAGTTGGTAAGCTATTCGATCTTCTGAGAGACCAGCAGAAAGGATGGCATCCGGGTGCCCTCGAAGACGTCGACCTTGGTCATGCCGTCTTTCAACGAAGGGCTGAGGTGCGTCACTCAGCATCATTCAAACCGACCACAGCATACATAAATCAGCGTTCTTCACATGCCGTGAATCAAAAGTTACGAACTTCCCAATGCCACGCATGATGAAAAATAGAGACAAAAGAATGCTTCCCACTGACCCACACAAGCCTTTTACCTAGAGTTTTGAACCGCTCGCTCATATTGCACCTTGCCGATATGTCAACAACTTCGGCAAGTTGGACCACGTTATTGATGGTACTTTTTCTGCATCACTTATTTTCCATTCCAAAGCAAACTTCGCATATAAACACTTGGTGTGTCCGTCTATTGTGTGTACATGTCTTTCATTATTCGAGATGTCATACGGACCCATAATTACTCGAAAAACGGAACTCTCCAAAACAAATCCAAAACAACTTGGACTTATACGGCAACCGCTTACATAGTCTTGAAGCGCAGACCAAAAAAAAAAAAGTGTGTATTCCTCTTTTGCAGCTAGATGTATTAAATAATCTGAAACTTGGAAATGTCGTGCAACCACGTGCAGCACGTGAATTTATTGTGCCGCCTATGCAATCACGCGATAAATTTGGTACCCAGTATCTTTTAAGTCTGCATGCGTCAATTTTTATTTTCTCTCTGTAAAATTGCAAAACAAAACTCCCAGTTCGTTTCATCATGAGGGTTAAGAATTTCTAATTGACTTTTAATGATGATTTTAATAATGATTTTTGATGAAACTTAGAAGTTTTCGTGCTGGGTGGCATTTTAGCGTACGTGTTGCTGGTGTTGTTGCATGACACATCCGTTCGGCATATTAAGACGCACGCAATAAGAGTTATTTGCAGTTTAGGAGATTTTGAATCAACCGTTAGAATCATCGGAAGTATCCTGAACCATCTACTTTCTTCTGGGTTACCACCAGGTGGCGCTTCGGAAGATAAGCAGTCGATTTAAAACCTGATTTTATCACACATTCTAAAATATTTCTACACAAAAGTCATATCTGTAGTCTTCCATCCCAACTGGCAAAGTTCTGGTGATATGTCTGAAACATGCTTATGAAAACGGACATTGATTCCCGACATGATAATAACTGTTCTCTAAGAGCGTAACATAATGGTTAAACGTTTCTGGCAATGCTTGAACTTTTGCGAGGTTCGGTTTTCGCAAAAAAAATGCGACCCAATAGGCTATCACCAATAACCTTAATATGGTGAGATTTGGGTATTTGTGTGTCTCGAGTTATAGCATACTAAATCATGAATTCGCGTAACCATCAATATTAAGTTGGCACTAACTAAACTCAGTTTTGCCACCTCGGATCATCCTTCACCGACTGATCGTGGCGTGTGCCAAAAAGGCAGGTAAAGATTCGTAACGATAATAAAAATAAAACTGAGATAAGCTACTCGCCTTGGAAACCAAGTTGGCTTAGGTGTAGCTAGCCCTTTGGACGAAATATCAAATTGAAGACTTGATGAAAACTGTTAAATGGGTCGTAAAAACATCAACATCGAAATATTGATCCCTGGCCTATTCATCCCCAATCTCCCCTACAAGTATACATTCTCAAGGGAAATAACTCATCAAATATAGCTAGTAATTCTTTATTTTGACAAAATCGGGATAAATTTACTTGATTCCACTCTTTTATATGTTTTTTGAAAATAAATTAAGTATTATGGTATAGAAATTACACGCACTAAAGGTACACTTTTTATAACTTTTGAAAAAATAACGTTTAAGAGAGAAATGTAAATTCACAAGCATAATTATTTTAATTTTTATCAATGACGGGTATATATACTCACTGTTTTTTCTTTAAATATTCCGATCGTCATCCCTAACTAAAATTATTTTATATTTTATTTTCTCTCTCTCTCTCTCTCTCTCTCTCTCTCTCTCTCTCTCTCTCTCTTCAATATAGGTATCAAACATAGGTTTCAATGCATTAATATCTGCTGGGCCTCCAACCCCCCCCCAAGACATCGTTTATTTCAATTAATAGAGACAAAAGCAATTAACGCAATTGAGTGTTCATTAAACCGTGGGAGAAGTCAAATACGGCGATGGAAACGCTAAATCCATTGACAATATTGTATCAGAGGCTCTAAACTTTCAAATGAATGCAACATTACGAAAATCGGCGAATGCATATATAGCTTAAACAAAGCCAGAAACGTCGTGACGTAATATTGTGGCAGACGACGAACAATTAGCACGCAAAATTGCTCTGACGTAACGTCGCGTTCTCGACGTCATTTTCTCACGTTCAACGTCGTATGTCATAAGGTCGATTTCTATCCGGAAGGGCTCATATCTTAAAATAGTTATAGAATATTGTCATATCAATCATTTGATACCAATTTCAGCTCTCTAGGACATTTGGTTGTTGAGATATATACGTTTCCGTTGGTATACCTCCTTTATTTTTCTGAGATTTTTATCTAATATTTAATGGTCTCATCATTATTCTAACAACCAGAAAGTCAAATTATTTATGTTTCTTATCACATGATTATAGAACATTATTCTAAGAATCATTTGATGCCAATTTCAGCTCTCTAGAGCTTTTGGTCAGTGAGATATTTGCAGTTTTATTGGTATACCCCCTTCGTTTGCCAGTGATTTTTCTCTTATATCTTCTCTTAAATATTTGAGCAACACGAAAGTCAGCTTGTTTATAACCCTTTACGCGAATATAGAATATTGTCATAGCAATCATTTGATACCAATTTCAGCTCTCTAGAACTTTTGGTTGTTGAGATATAGGACTATACGTTTCCGTTGGTATAACCCCTCTATTTCTCTGAGATTTTTATCAAATACTTAAAGTTCTCATGAATATTCCAACAACGAGAAAGTCAAATGTTTTATGTTTATTATCAAATGATTATAGAACATTATTCTAGCAATCATTTTATACCAATTTCAGCTCTCTAGAGCTTTTGGTCAACGAGATATCAGCAGTTTTATTGGTATACCCCCTTCGTTTGCCAGTGATTTTTCTCTTATATCGGGAGTTCTCTTAAATATTTGAGCAACAAGAAAGTCAGCTTATTTATATATCTTATTACATAATTATAGAATATTGTCATAGCAATCATTTGATACCAGTTTTTGTTCTTTATGACTTTTGGTTCTTGAGAAATAAATACACGTTTCTGTAGGTATATCCCTTCCATTTTCTGTGATTTTTGTCTAATATTTAAAGTTTCCTCAGTATTCGAATAGCACGAAAGTCTGATTATTAATGTTTCTTATTTTGTGGTTTTAGAGTGTTATCAAAGCAATCATTTGATACCGATTTCAGCTCTCTATGGCTTTTGGTTGCCGAGCTATAAATGTTTCTGTAGGTATACCCACTACATTGGTATATGATTTTTCTCTAACATTGAAAGTGCTCATCAATATTTGAACACAAAGAAATTCATATTTTTTGTATCTTTTCACATTGTTATAGAACATTATCATAACAATCATTTGATACAAATTCCAGATCTCTAGAGTTTTTGGTTGCTGAGATATTTGCAGTATAACCCCTTCATTTATCTGCTATTTTTCTCTAATATCTGAAGTTCTTTTTAATATTTGAGCATTAAGAAAGCCAGCTTGTTTATATATCTTATTACATGGTAATAGAGCATTGCCAAAGCAATCATTTGATACCAATTCAAGCTCTTTAGAGATTTTGGTTGCTGAGATATAAACAATTATGCTGGTATTTTCCATTTTCTGTGATTTTTGTCTAATTAATAAAATATAAAGTTTCCATTAATATTCGAATACCAGGAAGTCAGTTTGATTAATTATATCTTATTACATGGTTTTATAGCATTGCCAAAGCAATCACTGATTTGATACCTATTTCTGCTCTCTAGGTCTATCAGTAACCAAGATACATGTGGTAATATAGGTATACCACCTTACTTCCTGTGCTTATTAGGGGTGGGTGTGAACACTCTGTGATTGTACGTGATACAAATGGGCATAAAAGTGATCCTCTGACCAAACTGGCACCCTTGAGCATTTGTTGCAAGTTACATCCTATAACCCACACCAAACCCTTCAAATGGCAATATATTTTCCCTTTGTAAATTCTGATTTTCGTCATTTTTATTAATATTCATGAAAATGCAAATGAGATGATTTTTATCTAGGCCCATGGCATCAAAACAGTTGTCAAATAGTATGACTGGTACAATAACAATGAGCAACAATGATAGTTTAGGCCTGAAATTAGTTTTTATGGGATAATTTTTAACTGCTTCTTTTTTCATTTTAATGTTTAAATGAATATTCATGAATATGCAAATGAGATACTTTCCATTACTTATCACAAGATGAAAGGGCTTTGTCTAAGCTTTAATATGAGGCACATTACACATAGCGCAAAACGCAGACGCTTTCACTTCCAAATGGCAGAAAACAGGGTTTGATAGCTTTTTCAATGAACTTTTAGAGAATCATAGTGTAAAATTTCCCCTGGGGAGGGCTGCACCTTGGTTTTCGTGGCATAGGTAAAATTCCGGTTTCCTCATGACGCCGCTCACTAACTGTAAAAGTGATGCTTGTTGGCAAATGTCACATATGTGCAACCTGCACAACAAGTAAAATAGATGGGTGTAGGAAAACATACTATGATAGGCTGGCCCTATTCATCTATCTAGACTGGAAACTGACCACTCTTGGGTAATGAAACCTAACTTCAGTTTATAAGAGATCAAACTCGTTCGTGGACAGATCTTTTCAAACTTGGATCCGATTGCACCAGTGCGACAGCTTATTTTGACAGCATCATGCACAGTCAAACATTTCAAAACTGTTGCCCTCTGAGTATTGATAGATCTACCTTACCGACGGCTACTAGCTGCAGAGAAGACCAACTGTTGCTCTGAATGATTGGCAGGATTATTCCCGGGGCTTTAACACAAAAGCTGCAAAGGATCATATGATCAACTTGTTATTTGGTTGTCTATTTCCAGTTGTGCGTTTCAAACATGAAACTTTGTTGTATTGTTATCTTTTGCTTGGTATTATGTACAGCATGTAAGTGTTTCTTCCATCATGGTTTGTTTTTCATTTGTCAACCACGAACGTTATATATTCAAAACCGTCGGCTGTTTAATTTCCATGTAATATCGTCGGCTAAATAAAAATAATAGGCTTACGTGAACTGTAAACAAAAAATAATCTTTAGCCAGCCAGTTAATATCTTTGACTTTGGCTCTGATAACTCTATTTTTTTTCACACTCATTCAAAGCTTAAGGCCTCGCCAGACATAAGCGAAAATCTCTGGACTTGCATTTATCGCGAAAAGGAATTCGTGTTTGTTTGATTTATTGTTTTACGCCCCTTGCAACGGCTAACTTCAAGGCATGTATGGCACTAGCTGTAAAACTTAAAATCAAACAAACAAAAACTATTTTTCGCAATAATCCAAAGTCTACGTCGAGAGATTTACGCAAACGGTGACTGACGGGGCCTGTATCATCAAAACCTTTGGATTCTCTTCTCAGACCTCACATTACAAAAACTTGCCCATGCAATATATTTTTGCTCAAAACATACATTATGGGCGGTTCTACGAATACCCACAATTTATGTTTTAGAGCAAAAATAAGAACAAGAAAATTATATCATGTTATTTGTAACATGCTATACGGGGCGGTTCATAGAAGTTTGAGGGCTAAAATAAGACAATATTGGGATTGAATCATCTTTTCATTTCAGTTCATGAACACACGTGGAAAGATAATCCAATATCCAAACTTAAACTTATTGGCTGGTCGGTACATGTGTATGCATGCCGTGACTTAACAAAGGCAGAAAACAATACACCCTGTATGACTGGGACGCAACCAGCTTTCTTACTTTTTTATCTAAGACCTCATCTAATCTTGCTAAAATTCATATTTGAAGTACTCTAATATCTGTTCTTTACACATTTATAACATAAAGTCATCTTTCAACCAGCGAACATGTTTTGACGTGATCATTCAAAGGTACCATAAATATAAGATTCGAAAAATGTACGCGTTTGAAAGGCCTAGGGCGTTTATGCCCTTTTTTGTCTCATATTTTGCTGAAAATAAATTTTGGAATTTAGGTGAGAAAACTATTCCTAAAACAGCCATATGTCCCATCTTTTTAAAACCAGAACAAGTACTTCATTTATCCTACAAAACCATTGATAGAGCCCAGTTTGCACTTTTTGGCCTTTTTGACCATTTCTGAACATATTTTTAATTTTATGTGCCGGCCCACATGACCACCAAAATGATACGTTGCATACAATATATCTGGATGATACTTCATAATTATTTCATAATAAGAAATTGTTCGTCGCGAGGGCCGGTAGTAGAAAATGGTGTAAAATTGTGAAAATTAGACCCAAAATTGCAAAAAGTGGTATTTCTATGCTTTTCAGAGCGTTGCCATGCCAACATGTGTAATTTGCAAGTGGTAGTTGTGCCAGAATTTATAAGCAAGGACATATACCTGCCATTTGCAATATTTTTCAACTCAAAAATTTCAACATTCATTTTTTTTACCAACGCATGAGGCCGAAATCAAGCCTTAAATACCCTAGGCCGTTAAGCTGGGATTACAATTTATTCTTTGCATTATTTTAGAAGCTTTTGAAGTTGAGGCCGATGCTGTTCGTCTTTAGAAACTCAAATTTGATCGGTCATGACCGTTAAAGTAATTAAAATTATGCTTAAAATGTTTTACGATTTATAGGGTTTATTCGCTGTATACAATCGATTTTCAAACAGGTGTCAGAGGGTAGAATGCCGATTCGAACAAAATACAGATACAATATGGTAGGAATAAGTGTCTGAGTACATATACAAGGGTTTTCAAAAGGGTCCAAACACAAACATTAATCATTGTTTAGAAAATTCAAACTGTACATTTTATGCCACTTTTACATTTGAACCCCACCTGGTCAATCGCAATTTTTCTAGAGCAAAGTATCGACCCCAGATTTAGACGGAATATTTCCATCGGTATTCCGTTAGACCTCTCCATACCGGGAGAGGAGCGAGGTCAAGAAGTGTATCGGAGTACAGGTTAGCCAGCTGATCTACCCCAGAATTTGAAAGATATGCAATATTTCACTAAAGAACATGTCTTTGAGACAATGTAAATGCAATCGTGTAATTGTACCCGACAAAATAAGAAACGAAAGGGTACCGTGTATCATTTTTTTTTTCATAAAAATCACAAGTAATGATATAATTTGAAAGACATATGAGCCTCGACGTGAGAAAACCGGTTTTCGGGTTTCCGACCGGGAGCGACACAAAAGCAAGCTAGATGCTTGAAATTTTGGCTACAATTAATAGAGGAATTGTACTTACCGAGTAGCGAAAATAAAGGCGCTGGACAGTTGTGCAGTTACTGCACAGTTGATCTGCGCCTTTGATTTCGCATATGCAAAATTCCGATTTTCTCGTTATGCGGCTCATATTTTTCAGGTACGAAGATCCCGTATGTATGGCATATCTTATAAAACACTGCTATAAACCATGTGGGGGTCAAATGTTTAAAGTCGCATTAAAATTTTATCATTTTACATTCTCCTTACAATAATTGCTGTAGGTGTATGTAATGTTTTTAGTACACCAGTCCTGAAGGTACTCAGACACATATTCTCTCCCTCTTTTATCTGTATGTTGTTCAAAGACGGGTTCTAAAGGCGAAGAATGTCATTTGACACCCTTTTCAAAAAAGGTACAAGTAGGCAATGATGAGGAAAAACGCAATCAGTAAGAAACTCCTACTCCAAAAACCGAGGAGGGAAAAACTAAACCGACAATTAGGTTCTTAGACAATATATCGAAAACCAAGTGAGCAGTTATTTCCCAAAAGACGGTCACTCAGTTATCCGAACTTAAATAAAAATACGAAAACATACATAAGGCTCAAACAGTACAAAATTCGACTCCATAACACAAAACAAATGGAACCACAACAGAACTATCGCCTTGGAACGATTAGTAATATAAAATGACTGGGAGGCTTAAACCGGTTTTACAGGCGCCTAACCTCACCCTGATCTTCTGCAGTGGTTCACAACATTAAGTTAGTCGTTCGGTCCTCGTGGTGAATCTCTTCCTAGTCAATGAATCATCAAGGACAAACAAATAAATCATGATAACCACCCTGGTGAAGCAAATACGAGGACTCAACAGATTCAGTAAGCTGCCCGACGATGAAGCTCCCTGGGTGCCGAATAACTTACTGAAACCCGGAGCAAAAGTTAACAATTCCATACCGGAGATAAATCTTATAACGCGAAACATTCAATCATATTTTAATGATCTAATACGATCATGGCTGATCAGACTGGAGTGTTTAAAGACAAACTACATTGGTTTAACTTCACAAGCTTCGAAAGACTGCAAGAGTTTGTTTAGTACAGCCTTAAAATTGAAAAAAAAAAACCTACCCGAATCTTGAATTGATGGTACCGTTGAATAATCACATTCAAAGCATGATTACCGGCTGCATTAATGTCTTTCCTCTATAACTTTTTAAAGAAAATAAATTCCAGTACTCTGTATGTGAATTTTATCAAGATTAATTAGAACTAAGAAAAATTCAACATGTTGAATTTGGGCAATTAATGAAGACTTAATGGAAAAATCTCATCATTGCGTTTATTTTGTCGGGTTTATTACTTAAACATGTTGATAATAAAACTGTTTGTTTTTATTTCGTTTAATTTTTCAAACTACTGCCAAACCATATTCGGTTACAATCTCCCTGCTTCACATGTAACAAAATAGCGTAGATTGGTCCAACATTACACGACTCGTTGAAAAAAGGGAGTGCACTGATTGGAGGCCAGATCGAATGGACAACAATGTACAGTGAGGCATTATCGAATCGTCAACCATGACTCTGAAACGAAGAGTTCGTTGCCTCGATGTACATGTATGTTGTACTATACTGACGTCAATAAAAACGCCTCACCGAAAATGTTGCATAACTTGACCAATAAATACACAATATGAACATAATTTGCATTTTCCTTACTTTACATTCTCTCTCATGGTATAGCATAAACCGACTTTGTTTAAGATGCGCACTTTTCTCGAAACCTGCATGGGTGCACCATTTTTAAAAATGCACAATGACGTCATTATACAGACGTTTTTGACGTGAAAATTCTTGAAAGCCGTGCAAGTCGTTTTACAAACTGAAGAACATCAAACTTTTGAAACGTTACATTACTGGACAACGTGAAACTGAAATACTGAAAAATAATATTAATAATAATAATAATAATAATAATAATAATAATAATAAAAGAAAAAGAAAAACATAGGGACTTTTCATAAAAAAAAAAAAAAAAAAAAAAAAAAAAAAAACATAGGGACTTTTCACAAGAAAAGTCACAGATGGAACGAAAAAATGATACTGTTCGGTTTCTGGCGTCTCCAAAGTCTGGGACCATCGTTCGCTTAGATATAAGATTCCCTCTTTCGTTTTTTGTTACCGTAGCTCTTTCGCCGACGCTTCTGTAGCAAAATCGTTTTGACGTCGACGTCTCTTCTGCTTACGAAATCTAATGATGAAACGTTTCAGAAACGATGCTGTTATATTCGGGTTAATACCTTGAGTTAATCTTCATAAAGTAGTCGAATTATTACAAATGAATAGCCAAGAATGGAGCAATGGTATTCTGGCGCTTAATTCCCTAGACGTCAAATACACGTTATCCGTAAGGACGTTCGTTTCTAACTGAAAGGCAGGAGAAGTAACTATAGAAACTATTCTATGTCTAAAAGCCATGCCAGGATAGCCTTTGAAAACTTTTTGACCATTTTGACGGCGATTACCATTTTAGCATTGGTCATTAGCTGCAGTGACGTCAATAACGCTAGAGAACGAGAATCGGTTTTCCAAAACTGTGTTTCAGCAACCTATGGTCACGTATTGATATTCCACTCTATGGCTTTTGTGTTGGTTTTGTAAAGGAGATTATCAGTAATCGAAAGAAGCCGGATGCCCGATAGACCGATTCATGAACAGAATAAGAATTTTGCTAGGGTCTGTGTTTTCAACAGCATGTCTGTATAATTCCATTTCACCATTTCCGAATGCGTAAAAGATTAGCAAAAAAAATGACCAATATTTGAAATAATCTAAGCTGTTAATCTTGGCAGTGTCACGTGTCAAAATTGACTGAGGCGTTTTTTGTTGACGTCAGTATAAATCGAGTTTGCTTCCAAAAACTCAGTTTTAAATCTACATTCCGTCAGGTGTCTTGTGATATTGTATCAGTCTGTGCTGTAAGATATTTTACATCGAGGGTATTCAGGATGCAAACATTTCTCTAAATTACAGCCAAACAACATTCGAGTACTTTTTGCCTGCGTTCTAAGTGTAAACATGATAACATTAGAGAGCGCCACACGCTAGCGTATAAACCAAATGTGCATGAGCCTCCGTACACAGTATTTATTTTCTCTATTATGAAAACTCTATCGGTAATGCTTGAAGAGTATTCAAAACAAAATGCAAGCTTCATTGTTTACAATGCTTAGGAAAAGATACGCTTTCGTTCTGATTCTGTCGTTGATTGCATGCTTTTGAATTGTTTCTGTACAAAATTTGGAATGAAATATGTTTAAACCGAAACAAATGCGCGCAGGTCGTATGAAAAATCACGACACGCTTAAGAGTTTGGACGTATACAAATTAATTTGTTTCTTAAACTCGTTTTAGCAGCCACATATTTGCATGTGACTGAGGCGTGTACCAGACGTACAGACGTACAAAATATTAAAAAATAAAATAAGAAAATATATATAGAGAAAAAACGTGTAGCGCACATTAGCGTGCCTAAAACGTGTGCCAAAAGCGTTCATAGCGTATTCAAAGCACCTGTAACGCGCGTGGAACTTATTCGAAACGTATATGATACACGTTTAACACACGTCGAGCTTGAAGAAATTTTTTTGAACACGCTTGTTACGCGCGCCGACCTATAGCAGTATTCAATATGATTTCTTGACGATTTAGCAAACGCCCATATATCAAAATAAGATATTTGCTGTCTCAGACACCACTAGCACACAACTTTAATCGATAATATGTGATCACAAAACATAATGCTAAACGAGCCCCTTCTAGCTTTTTTTAAAAGCTATCCTTGTATTCTACCAGAACCACGCTATTTTTAGCATGCATCGGTTTTTCCACTTAAATATCGATAAACAAAGAACTGGTTACCGCTTAACCAGACAAGTTATTACACGTCTTATCAAGGAATCGGAAACCAGTATAAAATGAGGCATTTTAAGGGGGTTTCAACTTAACATTCTTTGTTGTCTGGTCAAATATAATATAAAACACCTGTTGAAGACCCCAACAGCTTTTAGGTTAGTACTTAAACCGTGTTGCTTAACCTCTGACATAGATCTGAGATAAAGATGAAGAGATAAGAAAGTCCACCTAGCGGTCACTTTTGATTGACGCGCCTCTACCTGTGGCTCCACCTACTTCCGCCATTTTGTTTTTTTTACTCTAAACGAAGACAATTTCAACGCTATAAAAATCAACTTCCAACGGCGATTCTATACATCTGATGAAGCAATATTTTAGTCCTAAAGAAATGATAAGCATTTTATCTTTCATTTATGAACCAGATTCTGAAATTTGTAGTGTTCTTATTGGGTTTTTACTCGTGTATTTTACGTTGATAAAACGATGCAATCCTTGTTGAAGGTTTCAAAATGGCGACCAAACGTAAAATAGTCGGTACTTTTTTTACTGCAACGCGTTGTTATTAATAGACTAGGTAATTTTTAATCAACAAAATATGAAAGAAGAAAGATGTTAAAGTCGTTTTATTTGTAAATTAGCACTCAGCGCGTGACTGCGTTTGGGTTATGATCGTATAAATATTGACTATTTTTGTAATTTTAGGAAAATCTGTTCCGTCCGATCTCAAAACGATGCTTTTTATTTTTCATTATAAGGCTTCCATGAATGACATTTTTTTGATAAACATCATCAATATTCTTAAAGAACAATGTCTTACAAATCGTTTTATTGCCCTTTGATACTGTTTGGGTATTTTTGACAGGGTCAAATCGTCCGAATTAAGCAGCTGTTTTTCACAACTTTTCGCGCTTTTGAATTTAAAATGGCGATATTTTCTACACCTTATTTGGCATTGCAAATAAGATGAAAAAGTTACATTTTGAAAGAAAAAATGACAAATGATTTTACAGCAGGCTCAGGACATCCTAGATGTTAGCTTCTGAACTGAATTTAGCTAAATTGTGGCTAAAAGGAGCTTAAAACTGATGATGATCAGAAATTGATCGACTCAGTATAGCTATGAAGATAGATAGATAAAAATTGTGTATAATTATTTTAATTCACAAGTTCGTTAAACATTGCAGAAAAACACCTGATAAAAAGTCATTTTTGGGAAAATCGAGAGAAAAAAAATCGAACAATGAAATATACAAGATCAAAATATTGAATGGCCTCCTTACTTTTGCATTTGTAATTCCATGTTTGTTTTTTTTTTTTCGTAGATGACCGCGCAACCCAGATATCGACGCATACGAATTAGTACACTCGGAACAATTGTACGTTTTAGCCTTAGCACTATTTTCACTAATGTCACTTTTCACTTTTTTTTTTTTTTTTTTTGCTTTCTGTTTTTTTTTTTTGTTTTTTTTTTTGTCGATGGTTCATCATCGTCCGTGAGTTCAATTTCACTACACGTGTAATCACCTAGCAAAGAATCAAGATCAATATCATCATCCCAGTAAAAAATCGTCTTTTCCGTAAGACATTCTGACGCGCGTTTAACGTAAATTGCGAATTTGAAATGCCTTGAACTGTTGGAGTTAAAGCTTAAATATGCATTTTATTTTAATTAGCGCCTTGTTCACTAATTATCGTTTCTTTTTTCGGCGTTAAATATGATTAGTATTACGGCGAGATTAATCAATCGGCGATTTCTTTAATCTAAAGATAATCCGTAAATAATTGTTTCAAATGTGTCCAGTCGCGTAGATAATAAGCATAATTAAAAACGTATTAATTTGTGGGAGAAAAAAACAACAACAACGGCTTTTACAAATCGTAGGACAAAGGATAATAATTATATAAATTATGAACCGTAAATAAATAACTCTTTTTAACAAAGATACCGGGCGTGTTTAGTATCTATTTGTTGGAAATTCGAAGGCCTATTTAACAAAAATAAATATTTCTACTATTATCTAAATAATAGCGAACCAAACGAAGAAAATATTAACACTATATTTTTGCTAATATACAAACTTTCAGAACAGATTCAGCGGCCGATAAAAACATTGATTTTTTCCCTCGATTTACCTGTCTACCTGAGCGACAGTCATAGCGGGGCCAAATATCGATGTTCAATAGCAGTTTCAAATCTCTGTATAGTATATATCTCTGCATAGATATGCATGTTGATCAGACTGCTTAAATAAACATGTTCTCAATAATGCGACTGACGGTAAACAATATATTACCGACGAACTCTCACATTGCACTAGAAAATGTGTAAAACACATAGGTGCCTCTTTAAAGCGTGTTTACAAAACTATATCACGTGAGTTCAAGCGGCACGGTCAATTTAATTTACCTACACATATTGAAAAACACATCATAAGTAGGTCAACGTTCAATTTGAGCCATATTTGCAAAAAATAAGCAGAATACCTCGCATCGAAAACGCATATTCCCTACATTGAAGAAAACATCGCCAAATAAAGCCTCCCACTGTTCCAAAAACAAGTATAAATAACACTGAGCAAGCACAAAACTTCAATCAACGCATGAAAATGGCTGCTTCAGTTCACTAGGACGCAATTTACAATAGACACGCCCACTCATTAACATTTTAACAACAAATTCACAAAAACGATAAAAAAATCTGAGAATTAAGGAAAAATAAACATAAACAGTGAAGCTGGCATAACTTTTGAACTATTTCACATGACAATCAGCATTTCCAACTAAACTGTCATCTATAAAAAATGTTAAATCTTACCGTTCTCAATGACGTCACGAAATGATTGACAGAATACTGAAAACATATAGGGCTTTATCAAATACTTAAATACATTACATAACAGATACGTTTAACGTAACATACATTTCAAATACTTGAAATTCACACTGTTAAATACTTTCGCCCCAGAAAATAGGTATACCCTGCATGTCCCAGTTTTGCTATATGTTGGGGTTCAAGTGGTATACTTTTCATGGCTTTCCTGGTGATTTCGAAAAAGTTTGTTTTCTTTCGAGCAGACGGTAACTACACACCGTGTACAAACATCTACGGGAAAATAGCTCACCCGAAAGAATGTCAGCTATATTACGACTGTGGACGACCAGGCTCCGGTGTCGGGCGGGTGTTGGAACCGAACCTGTACGAGTGTGAATACCCAGATCTATTTGATGCCAAAAAGCTGGAATGTAACGACTATCACTATGTCGACTGTGGCGGACGACGAGTTATAAAGGACATATGTATGTTTAGTCCGTTTTCTTATTGGGCACTACTAGGGATTTTGGGGATCTTTGGAGAAGGGTTATTTATTTTCAAAGATCGGGGGGTGGGGCGGGTCATTTTCAGGGAGCTGGGGAGCAAGCAAAAACGTTTTGTTTTTAGGGATCAGGGAACAGGGACCTGGGGAAAAACATTTTAGGTAGCTGGGGAAAGTCATTTTTCAGGGAGCAAGGAGCTAAGGCCCCCTCCTGCTACGTGTTCTCTTATGGCTAGCCATAACTTATTAAGGTTATGACGTGCCATAAGAAAACGGACTTGTTATTGGTTATGCCACAAGTAATAAAGGGCGGGAGTGTTCGCTTTTCTTCCAGCAAATCTCTGCTACATGTCCCAAACTGCTTCGACAGTTCGACGGTTGATACAACCGACGGATGACTTTCTCCATACTAGATCTATGTCATCAAGAATCGGACGGAAATTTTAAGAAAGTTACGCTGAAATATTCATTTATTTCTGAATAAGGAGGCGGCCATCTTGGATATTCGTGAGGCTTTATGAGTCAGACTTTATGACGTCATAAAGCTCTAACTGAAAATGCATAATCAAAATTAATGAAACACTGTTAAAATTTATCTGTTAATTGTTGTATTAATGGTTTCTTCTATTCATTTACTATCAATTCTGACCATATTTTACCATATTAGTATTGAAATATATAATTTATACATCGTTTTGATTTTTACAGTTTCTAATTAAAGTATTCAAAATGGCGCTTCGTATGCCAAGATCTCACTTATTCCTTGACCGATTTGAAAACATTTGCAACAAAATGTTTGCTTAGAATATATCTTGACTTAAAAGGCATTGCTGTTGACTTTTGCATTCTTCTTTAAATGATTGTATCTTCCAGGTGAAACAAAGAAGTTCAGGGATGCGCATGCGCATGGAAGACCATGTCATGTTGATCATCTTAACTGTGACGGGCTTCCCGACGGAAAACACCAATTTCAGCAATTGTTGCATTCGCCATATTACGCCGAGTGCTTAAACGGGCGTTTCATGGGAAAATATATGTGCAAGGACAAATCAGGCCAGCCAATACCGTTTTACACTGGCTCCACACAATGCTTTGATAAAGACGATAATTAAAGTACTTGTATACCAACTGATTATGTTTCGTATTGTCTTGAATAAAATAATAAAAGAAACACCTAATTAATAGTTAGTGCTTTAATATCAGACTGAATTTTCAATCACACCGGATTCGTGATTCGATTTAATTTGCTTGCTTATATCAGTTGCAACAACATAATAATTATGACTCTTAAAGTTGGTTGATTGGGGTTTAACGTCCCACCAACAGCTAAGGTCATATGGAGACGGGACCTCGGTTTATAGTCCCATCTGACGGACTGGAGAAGCCCGGGATCGAACCTGCGACCCCTGGATTACAAGGCGAGTGACATAACCACTGCACCACGGAGGCTTCTATATGACTCTTAAAACGGTTGAAAATACCCTAGGAAATACTTTAAGCCTGGTGTCCTTTTTATGGGGTATAGGCGAACAGAATAGCCCCAGGTGTGAACCGCAGAACGCGGCGTCCTATCTGCGGATATTCTCAACGGTTAGGAAAATTTCATCGAAAAATAGAATTAAATTTTAAAATTACACCTGAAGCCCCCAAAAATCAGTGGACTCACCGAAATGATAATGATGTGTGAATCCGTTCGTCATTAATGGATTAATTGGTTTTAACAAATGGATACAACGTGATAGAATCCTGGTCACGGCACCAACAAAAATGTAGGATTTTTAAAATCAGAAGTGAAGACCATTGTCCTAGAACGATTGGCACGTATGCGTGCCTGTAATTCTGTTGTGCTGTACATCTGAATGTAATTGCAAATTCCGAGCACCACTCGTATCTCAGACAGATGCCTAGATTATGTTAGCATAAATGATTAGAAAAACTGACAAGTACATGATGTCCACACCTCCACGTCGCATAGTAAACCAGGCCCCAACGTTATAAAACTTTTTTCATGCTCAACTCAGCTGAGATTGAAATTTTGATTCCTCATAATACTGTAATAGCCCAAATATATTGAAATTGAAGGTTTAGAACTTCAAAGCCTGTAATTTATCCTGCTAATAAATGTTGAAATGCCAACAATTGTTGCTAATAAATGTTAAAATGCCAACAATTGTTGACATTTTAACATTTATGAGCAGGATAAAATTTTAGTCTCAGCTGAGCTGAGCATGAAAAAAGTTTCATAAGCTCTAGGCCAGATATAGCTCCTTAACTGAAAATGGATTGTACATATTTGAATACTTATTTTTAAATGTTAGGAAATGTCAACAGGAACGAACATGACAGTAGACATGCCTTCTTATTTTCATGCATCAAACAAATTTCCGTGGTTCTACACTCCGGATTGTTACATCTTGTTGGAAACCACAAAGGCAGATTGCTTTTAGTTCCCCGAGTCAAGGCTCGTAGGCAGGGAGCAATCCTTGTTACTTTCATGTCGGAGTCGTAGAGTCAAATGCATAGTCTGACTGGTTGACTTGAACAAAGAGCCAGGTGTACAGTGGTCGCTTCTCGATCTTTAAAAGTCTGTATTTCACGGAGTTTAGACCATCATACTTCATACGGGTTCTAGAACCTTCCATTAGTTCATACCTACAAAATAAGCATCGGCTTACATTGTGTGAAATCTTACGTGTGTTGAAGAGAAAAGAAGTGTCTAATTATGTCTGTGAGACTAATAAAAATAATAATGACAACAACTTTATCTAAAGAGGATAACATATTTGGCAAGTATGTCAGTCTAACATAAGGTCCTCAAAATGTCAAGACCTTGATTGGTCTGTAATAGCATTTTTTCAAAAGCAGTTACTTGTTTCTTTCATGATCACTTATCTCAAATGGGTATTTTTGAACTATGCTCAGTTTTAGGGTCAGTTTTACTTTTGTATTATCTGATCTTGCTTGTTTAAAAAATATGAAAATATCCATACTTAATATAAAGTAACCATACTTAATGGAATTAGCTTTATTATGTTTATCTTCGCCATGTTCCATTGCATCGTAAATTCCAATATCTTCAGGAACTCTCTGTAGTTTGTATCCAGCTTCACTTATCCTGTTAAGACATTAGTAATAAAATTACTGTTAGGATATAAGTGATAAAATTACATGAAAATAAAACAACGAAACCGTCCATAAGTTTGGCAATTATCTATTTAATTTGAAAATAATTCATGTAGGCGTATATTATCTTTGTATACCAGTTTTCGGATGCAAACATGACTTCAAAATTTCCAAGTCTAAAGCGAGTGTTAAAAATGTTCAAATGAAAGTAAAACAGAATAATTAACTCGTATTTTAAATACAAAAATTTATAATGAAAATTGGACATGCAGAAACTTTTGGTGATAATTCAGGGATTATTTTGCACATTTCTTCATAAAATCCTATGTTGTGGTGATTCCAATGAGTATTCACTTATTACTTACTGATAGCCGCCAGTGTTTACCTGTATCTCAGATCATCATCCTCACCACCCCATCCAAAGTACATATTACTAAAGCCATTTATTTTTTCATAACTCAATGGCGGAAAAGAAATAACGCCACCAACGTAGCCACTATATGGCTGTCTGAAAATGAGAAATATATACGTAAAAGTAACATGAAACCGATATAAAACAATTCTGGTCACGGCACCATATAAAATGAGGTATTTTACAATTATTAAACGGTTTTAGAATATAATATCAGGGACGCGTTGGCTCCTTTCACACATGACTGGAATATTGTTGACTAGACGTTAAATCCGAATACAAACCGGCAAACAGAACAACATAGTCTTTGAAATTGTGATTTAAGACACAACCTTACTTTTTCTGAAATATTTATGTGATAAACTTACCTGAATTCATAATTGCTATTCGACGTAGACATGTGCCGCGGTGCATCAGAACACACGTAGAGGTTGCGTTCGTCAGCAGGCAATAGGTCAACATCATGGATGATATAACATGTGAAGATAAACCCAGAACGTTTCGCTTCCAGGACGCCTATGTTGGCCAGAAGACCCCTATTGAAGGTTGTTGGCATTGCCTGATGATACAAAGTAAAAAGATAGCAAAGTACAAAGGACAGTATGACAGAGTTAATACTTTCAGTAAAACGATGAGCGTCCAAGGAAATTAAACAAAGCCAGGGGTGGAGTTCTAGTGCTTATACCCGAACTAGTATTTGCTTGAGTACAGTGTTACATTTAATACTCTGAAATACTCGGTACTCAGCAAAATTTATGAGTGCGTGTACTCATACTGACCCAAGTACTGCTGCAAAAGACAAATTTACTTATGATACTTTACGGGTACTGCCGAGTACTTATAGAAATTTTAGTTGTAAAACTTTGAACAGTTAGTAAGAAAGCGTATCTTGACTGAATTTAATTATTTTTTTCCTCCTTGAAACCATATGCCGTGTTTTTCTATCAAGATGGCCCTTGTAAAAAAAACTTGAAACAACTTAAAGTCTATTTATATAAAAATGATTTTGTTACGTACGGAGATGTACATGCTTTTACATATTTTCATATCTTGTCAAGTGACATGTCTATGATTTTGTTTGTATTGTGATTTAACTGACTTCCCAGTGAACTATTTTTCAGTCATGTCGGGACGGAGACTGCGCTTCCTGGGCATTCACCAGTACTCTGAGGAGTGAATCCGTCTTGCTAAAGGACACAGCACGGTGCCACAAGTGGGGATCGAACCCAGGATCTCTCGATTTTCAGTCCGATGCTCCACCAGTACGCCACCGCGCTCCCCTGACATGTCTACGAACTGAACAGAATGTCATTAGTTACTGTCAACTTTGTACCAGTTTACGTAGTTTGCAGTACTACTTCGCATTCACCCATTTCAATCAGCGATTGTCTTTTAGGGCGCGTTCATACTAGACCGTTTCAACCCGGATCAGTCTGATCCGGATTTAAATGTCTAGTGTGAACGCACCCTTAGTCTTTGGACTATCGACGTGTGCATTTGCGTTTCTGACTGTCAGTAACTTACCAATTCTACAACGTAGATGACATACTCAATCACCTGCCTCTGCAGAAATGGATGAATGTAGCCCAAAAACTTCTTCAGGTGAGCTTCTCGGTCCCTGTATGGTACTATAATTGCTACAGTAGCACGTGGTTCGCAGTGGCTTGGTTTGAAATGGCCGCCATTCTGGGTGAGATTGCCCATGATGCTGTTCGCGGTTGTGGCATTTCCTGTCAGAACATTAATATGTCAAAATAAATGCACGTACCATATCAGCGCAGGGACCTTCCATATTTCAGTAAAACTATCATAACCCCTTGAGCATCCGCAAGAGAAAACCTGAGCAAACAGAATAGCCCCAGACGGGACGCCGCTGCGTCAGTCTGTGCCGTCACACCTGGGTCTATACTGTTTGCATATGTCCCATAAAGTTGATAAATAAATTCGTTATCTGTATGCTGTCACGCATACATACATTAAATTTTTGAAGAGGGGTTATAAAACGAGGAAACAAATAAAATGAAGAGTAACTTTATTGCATTACATATACGACCCGGCTTATACCATTATTGTTTAAAATGGGTGTTCTACATCACTCTGACACTTCGCAGTCATGTGGAGCGCGGTTGGTTAAGACTCAATTTACAGTTTCTCTACAAGCAGTTTACCAGCACTTAGTGTGTATTAATTTGTGTAACAGACAATTTGTGCAGACAATTGCACAGTTCCTGGATCAGATCAGGGGAAGAGGGATGGGTAATGACTGTACATATTCAGAACATTTCAATTGCTAATACCCTTTTTTCGGAAATTGCAAATATCCTACTGGCATAATATGCTTCCTCGTCAGTTATAATTTTCGAAGAAAGCATTTGAAATAACTGAAACGTCTGTATCATTTATTGCCACCATAATGCTAGATTTTCTGCATAATTTTAGACTTAACGCCCAACGTTAAGACTGAGCCCCGCGCCAGAAATATAACAATATGCATGTGACAAAGGCGCAGATCAGCTGCGCAGTAACTGCACAGCTGATTAGTGCCTTTGTTTTTGCTCTATATAGACATAGTACAATACAGCTTCTACTTAAACTTGCCTGCTTCTTGACTGTATAGGCCGCTTTGTGTCAGACCCGGTCGGAACCCCAAATTCTTGTTTTTCTCAAGCAACGTCACTTCACTTACCTGCAATATGCTCCCAGCACCTTTGAGACCGTATCCCATCAGTAGGATCCGTTATAATTCCATCTAAATCATAGACTTTATTCGAATTTATCACAGTATATGCTCTCCATATTACAATCTGGCAAAGAAGAACAAACACACAAACACCTAGGACAGTCCGATTTTCAAGCATTGCAATACCTTATCCCTCATTTTTAATAAAAAGGTAAGTTAATCTATTGATTAGTTTTCATTTTGTATGTTTACCGGCGTTTTTATCTCCAACTTTAGCATGTTTAAGTGATAATGATGTTTTGAATCAATGCATCTCATCTCTCGCGTTGTCAAGCCAAACTATAGTGGTGGACCTTACTTATCACGCAGAAGAATAGTCCATTTTTCCCATAAGTTTGTGTTGAATGTCTAGAAAGATTTTTTTTCTAATTATTTTGTTCGGACACAGGTTCACCCTAATCCGAGTCTTTAATGCCTGCCTAAATCGCGGGAACACACGGCCAATGTTCGTTTTATCTCAAGACACGGAAATTTTACAATGTTAGTCTACTAAAGTAACCCCTTATTTACAGTTTTTACTATTTTATTAGATATAAGTGGACATACTTTACGACAATCATGTAAAATTTACAAAAATGCAGTTCTCCCACATTTTTCAAGGGCCCCAGCCCATATGGGCCATGAGAAATAAATGGGCTGCTTACCATATTGTGTTTTGAATATACCTGTTCTATCTGTTTTATCTAAAATGCATTATCTGACCTATCTTAAGTGTATTTGTATGTTTAAAAATGATATGTATTGTCTTTTATGATAATTATGTAGTTTATACTTGAATGTATTATAATGATATGTAGTCGGTAAATAGCTATTCATAGCTAATGTTATAAATGTTTAAACTACCCGACTTAAAATAAATTTTGACTTTGACTTTGACTTTGCCTCAAGGCAAAGATTAGTGACTGGCCATCGGATTACTGGTTAACCGCTCAGGTCTGAGCCTGCCCAAGAAAAGTGGTTCAAGTCAAACCACCAATACATATGGGCCTTATTGGTTTAGTTGGGTGGTTATATTTGAATCACTTTTTGGTTGTCATGACATCCTGGGGGAGAAGTTCCATAAAATGGAGGCAACGTCCCGACATGACCATAGATGTTGACTGGGACATTAAGCATCAAATCAATTAAACAAACAAACAAAACATGTTACAAGGGACCCGACCAATGGAACCCTGAGAAGTAGATGGGGTACTTTACTTGTGCCACCGGGCAAAGATTATAAGCTACTGACTGACCATCCGATTACTGGTTAACCGATCATAAGGACTGAGCCTGCCTAAGAAAAGTGGTTCAAGTCAAACCATCCACACATATAAGCTTTTGATTTACTTGGGTGGTTATTTCTTGATTTTTGAAGCACAATTTTGGGTGTCATGGCATCCTAATGTTGGGTAGAAATTCCCATAAAATGAAGGCAACGTCCCGACATGACCACAGCTATTGACTGGGACGTTAAGCCACATTCGCACAACTTAAACAAGCTATTCATTTTTATCAAGTCACTAACGAGGGCGGGGCCTTGATACCCCAAAACAGTATGTACTCTAGCCTCTTATCAGAACCAAAACTAACACTGGCAGGGACTTGCAACTTGCACACCGCTCAAAATATTTAAAGGAACACTGCATATACTGCAACAAAAGTACCCAAATTTGACCCATATTTATACAAAAGATACCGGTTGTAAGCTTGTTTTGCACAATTTGAATAGTGCCTTGAAGTTTCTGATTACAAGAAATGCAATCCAGGCAAGGTCCTGTTAAGGTCGGAAATTGTGAATTTTTGGGGGGCATTTTTCTGAAAGACAACATATTAGAGGATATTTACTATAAATCCGATCTTCCTTTCAAATAAAATCTGAAATGCATTCTGGTATATAATGACAGTGTTCGATTCAAAGTTCCTTGCAATGGCCATGTTTGACATCATTTTGAAAAAAAAATGACCATTCTTAGTTCATATGAAATTTGATCATGATTGGCCCACTAGCTTCAGGAATATTCTTGTATGAAATTGTGGACGGACCGACGACAGACAACGGAGCCTTGCCATACCATAAGCTCACCTTCAGCTCAGCAACCAACTAGCTACATGGTAAAGGTAGAAGCGGCCTGTGCGTGAGAAAACCAACAATTTGGGTTCCGACCAGGTATGACACAAACCGTGCTGTACAACCACAGAAGATGGTAAAAATCTTGAAATTTTGGATTTGTACTACCGGTGTAGCCAAAACAAAGGTGCTGATCAGCTTGGCAGTTACTGCGAAGCTGATCTGCACCTTTGTTTTCACCCAAGCATTTTGTTGTTGTTTTTTTATGCAGTGGCTCATTTGCTTATCTTGCAAGAAACTGATCCAACTTAGCATGCAACACCAAGGCCTGAGCTATAGCCTGTATATGGTTTGTATTTCAGTTACGCCTGAACGTAGTCAATTTGTTAGAATGGGAAAATAAGTTACAAACTGAATATTTGCAACAAATTATCATGTTGGAAGATGTTACAGGACTACAAAATGTCAGCTAATGACTCAACTTAACATTCCCAGACATTAAAACTGAATACATATAATATGTTCTCATAACAATGGTTTCTAGGGTCAAAGGTCATTTCTTCTTTTATTCTCTACTGAAGCATACTGGGTTAAATGATCATATTTAGAGCAAGTCTAGAACTTCACTGTCTTTGTTACATGACATACTGGGAAGAGTGAAAATCAATCCAAGAACTAAGATTTATTACATTCTTTTTATTTATTGTAAAATTTATCAAAATAAATAGCACATCATATTTTTTACATTGATTAAACACTGATAGTTGGACTTCTGTTTGGAAAATACATTTAAAAACTTTGAGCCCAAGTATCCTAAGCAGCCCTTAAGATCAGAGCAAAAATTGTTTCATCTGCCATGCTGAGACACAAGTCCTTAGCTAAATAATTAAATCTAACACTAACGAAAATATAACTAAATTGAGCCTTTGTGTGAGAAAACCATTAATCTGGATTTCTGACCAAGCCCAACACAAACCAGCCTGTACAACAGGCTAGGAGCTTGAAATTTTGGATTTAAGAAGAGGAAATGTACTATCAATGTATCGAAACAAAGATGCTGATCGACTGTGCAGTTACTTCACAGCTGATCTGTATCTCTATTTTGTTTTTGCATAGGCTAAATGCCAGTTTTCTCATGATGGGGTTCACTTAATATGCACTTTAACTCAGGGCATACACAGATAGTATAAGAGTATTCACCTTTGCAATTTCATGCTGCCAAGTCATTTTCTGTAGCTGTACAGCCAAGTTTCTCTTAGACCTGGCCCCGAGGTTATAAAACTTTTTTCATGTTCAGCTCAGCTGAGACTAAAATTTATCCTGCTCATAAATGTTAAAATGCCAACAATTGTTGGCATTTTAACATTTATTAGCAGGATAAATTACTAGTTTTTGAGTTTTGAACCCAAATTTTCCACTAATTTTGACTATTTTAGCATTTATGAGCAGTTGAAATTTCATGCTCAGCTGAGCTGAGATTGAAAAAAGCTGTACAGACAAGTTTGTCTTAGACCTGGTTAGGCACTCAAAATACTAGTTTTCTTGCACATTACTCGAATATCACAGGATGTTTGCATATAAATAGCAATGGATGAACAATTCTCACAAACATGCCTAAGGATGCATACCTTCACACCAAGTCAAATGAAATACAGATTGAAATACACTAATGTAGTCTACATTCATCACAATATGATTATTGAAACTACAAAATATGATCATGATTTACTTTCCCTTTACAAAATGTAAATAAATAAAACACTTGAGAGTTGAGACACTTGCCCCAAATCAGTGTAAAAGTGGACGGAAAATAACCAAGCATCAGGATAACATGTCTGTGAAATGTTTACCCCCTTAAACACCACTTTTATACAGAAAAATTGGGGTGTACAAGTTCAGCAGCCCTCTTGTGGCCTTTTTCTTTTATGAGTAACTTCCTACTGACTTTAGAAAAACAACATGATGTCAAACTTTTTCCCTCCAAAATGTCTGTTGATTGTAATTTAAAGTACAATGTACTATGTTCTTTGTCAAAGTACTTTATCTCCAGAGAGCTGCTTGGCTGGATGCCAACCTCCACCATTTAATGTACTTGAGAAAGACATTTTACGCTCCCCATAGTACTGGTCCCGAGGTTATAAAACATTTTTCAAGCTCAGCTTAGCCGAGCATGAAATTTCAACTGCTCATAAATATTGGAATAGTCAAAAATTGTGGAAAATTCAGGTTCAAAACTCAAAAACTAGTAATTAATCCTGCTCATAAATGTTGAAATGACAACAATTGTTGGCATTTTAACATTTATGAGCAGGATAAATTTTAGTCTCAGCTGAGTTGAGCATGAAAAAGGTTTTATAACCTTGAACCCTGGTTTATTCCAAAGAAGCATTGACTCTGTTCCAACATACGGTAACTGAAAGATTATTGACTTGGACGCTATGCCATAACCAAATTATATCTTAATCAAACTCAATCTCTTCACCACCAAGGTCTTGTCACTAACAAATAGCCAATAAAAATCACTATAGCTGACCCAACCATGGCAAATACATATTCTTGAGAATCTCCAATGCCCACATAACGGCCGTCAAGTGGGTAAAACAGATTGTCCCAACACCGATCTCCAGGGCAAAGGTTGGCATCATCTTCTCTCGGGGTCTCGTAGTATCTAAAAGATAGGAATGATAAATTACAATATCAGTAAGAAAATAATGAGTAATACGAGATGTGTCATGAGAAAATAGGACTTTTATCTATGTGAAAACAAAGGCGCAGATCAGCTGTGCAGTAACAAACCCTCTTAATCTTAAATACAAAATTTCAAGCTTTTAGCTTTCTTCTTTCACTGTACAGAGCGGTTTGTGCCGGATCTGACCAGAATCCTGTTTTCTTGCATTGCCGCTCATATATTAATTACAAATGGTCCAGACAGCACTGCACTAAGGCAGAGGTCACTATGGGCATTCTAATTTGGATCTAAACATGGGCATACCACTCACAGTACACACATGCATTATGTTGAAAGGCGCAAATAGCTTATAGATAGATTTTATGTCATTTTGAGATACAAATTTTGCCATTATTGCTGTCTGAGTATTGCTTGTGCGTATGAATTAAAATTTTCTAGTTACACCTGTGCTAAAGTATTAACGTAGACATCAGCTTTAGAAAAGCTAAGAAATAAGGATAAACATTGGTTGAAAATGTTTTGAAAGATCTTAGTTTTTGTTTCTATTCTTTTCCACCAAGTCAGACAGACATAACACTAAGACAGAAAGAAAGACAGGACAGACAAACAGATACACACAGAAGACAGATAGAGGGACAGACTGTCCGGCAGGCAGGCATATATGTGATACCTCCCTCATCATCAGGGCGACTCCAGGAAATGAGCCGTTAATCGATCTAAAATTTTACAAAAATATACCACTTTTTGAGAAAAAAAAATCAAAATCTCCCTAAAATGAACAAAGAATTCTCCTATATTATTCTATATATTTTTCAAAAACCTCCCTGAAATGAAAGAAAACTCTCCCTGATACCACATCAAACACATCATAGTCATGTATGGACAGAAAGCATCAGAAAAACATGTCCATGTAATATATACCCCTTATACCCTAAGTTTTATATAGTTAAACTGAGGTTTACAGGGGTATACTTAGTTTTGTTATTTTTGATCCAAAACATAGATTGTGGGTACTCGTTAGAACCGCCTCACTGATAGAACCGCCTCAGCAAGGCGGTTCTAACGTGTACCAACAATCTGTATATTGCATGGACGTGTTTTCATAATGGACAGACAGTATCACTTACTTAGCTACAGGAGCAGGTGTCTGTGCCGGAACCTTGGTAAACATCACTAAACTGGTTAGGTAGAATGACTGTGTATCACTGCTACTACAGAGAGAGAGAGAGAGAGAGAGAGAGAGAGAGAGAGAGAGAGAGAGAGAGAGACAGTATAACTTACTTAGCCACAGGAGCAGGTGTCTGTGCCGGAACCTTGGTAAACTTCACTGAACTAGTCAGGTAGAAAGACTGTGTATCACTGCTACTATAGAGAGAGAGAGAGACAGACAGTATAACTTACTTAGCTACAGGAGCGGGTGTCTGTGCCGGAACGAAAGACTGTGTATCACTGCTGCTACAGAGAGAGAGAGAGAGAGAGAGAGAGAGAGAGAGAGAGAGAGACAGTATAACTTACTTAGCTACAGGAGCGGGTGTCTGTGCCGGAACCTTGGTAAACTTCACTGAACTAGTCAGGTAGAAAGACTGTGTATCACTGCTACTACAGAGAGAGAGAGAGACAGACAGACAGATAGACAGACAGACAGTATTACTTACTTAGCCACAGGAGCAGGTGTCTGTGCGGGAACCTTGGTAAACATCACTGAACTGGTCAGGTAGCATGACTGTGTATCACTGCTGCTACAGACGGTACCACCTGATCCACCACACTTCACTTCCCATGTGGAGGTTGTATAGCTGTAATTAAAGATGAATCTTTGAGTGAGAAAAAACAATCTGGTTTTCCCACCACTCCAGGTCCTAAACAAACCTACCTGTACTTTCACAGAAGCAGGCTAGAAGCTTGAAATTTCGGACAGAAGTAGAACCGGGATCATGGTTGACCTGTGCTTTTGATTCCTAAGCATGTTGTTGGTTTTCTTTTGCTGCAGCTCAATAGTAAACAAGCTTCTATGAGAAAAAGGAAGTTGTGCCTATCCACAAAATCTAATTATTAACATGGACATTTCCGTAAGATTTATTTTCACAGCCTTCAGAACTGGCTAGTGTATTGTTCAATATTTGAGCCGCCTCGTGGGAAAACCAACAATGTGGTTTCCGAACAGGTCCGACACAAACCAACCTGTACAAGCACAGGAAAGAGCTAGAAGCTTGAAATTTCGGATTTAGGGAGAAGAGGAAGTGTACTATCCGTGTAGCAAAAACAAAGGCGCTGATCAGCTTCGCGGTTACCGCGAAGCTGATCTGCGTCTTTGTTTTCGCCTATGCAGATTGTTGGTTTTCCCATGAGGCGGCTCATTTTCAAATGGATATCAGTTTGTTTCAGTTCAGTAGTTCAGTTTAACTGAGAATGTCCCAGTTAATAATTTTTCATTTTATCTGTTCCATACTTGCTTATGGAAATGCATGTTGTTGTATAATGCTACATTGCTCATGAAAGTCAGCTGGTTTAAAAATTTAAATATACCCACTGCTGGGATGTAATTTTCTTGAACACCAGATAGAGCAATCCTACGTTTTACCCCATGTGAGAAATTTTTATCTCACCCTCGTTATCTCACCCCAGTCACACTCTGCGTTCAAGTGTTCTTTTTTAACACTGGTTGTATAGGACTTCACGTAATTTCGTTACTAAGCGACGTCACAATGACGTCAAAATGTTTTTATTCAAAATGGTGGATGCCGCGATTGTAGCATTTTTCAAAGTAAATAATATGAAAATCAAGCTTCGCTGCATTAAGGCGTGCAAGAAAAAGAATTTATCATGTGTCACAGTGTGTCAGGTATGGATAGACAAATCTGTCCCTCAGGTCACAGTTTGGCATCACTCGGCGAGCCTCAAGATGCCAAACTGTGACCCTTAGGACAGATTTGTCTATCCATACCTGACACTCATGTAAGATTCTTATAGTCTCACAAGTGCAACCTCTATTTTTCTACGTTTGTTGCCAAAATGTACAAGGAAACAGTTGAGACTTGGCTTGTACTGGCCAAGAAGGAAACTTATTTCGCCTTTAGAGGCCTTGTCACACATTAGCAAAAATCTCTCGATGCAGACTTGCATTTAATTGCAAACATACATGTAGTTTTTATTTGTTTTATTCATTGCTTTACGTTCCCGTCAAAAGCTATGGCCATTTTAGGACATCTGTTGTTGAAAGGGACGTAAAGCAATAAATAAAAAAAAAAAAAAGAATTCCTTTTTGCAATAAATAAAAAGTTTATGCAAGTCTATTTTGAGGGATTTTTGCTCATGTAAGATGACACCTTAAAGCAATCAAGCAGAAAATGTGTACCTACCTGACTTTTGACCCCAGGATCTCATATATAGGAAATCCATTTGACTTCCCTGTCTCTGCATACATTATGTTGAGATGGATCCCGGTTGTAATGTTCCAGCATATGCCAGTCCTGTTATCTACAGGGCTCAAGCCCAGGGGCCAGTACTCACTAGCTATACATAACATTGACAGGTCCTCTCTGAAAAAAAAAAAAATAATAAAAATAATAATCTATTGGAAAAGCCATGGACTTACCCAGAAATTCAAAACCATTTGACTTTTCCCAGTTTACAATACAATAATAAATGTATATCTAATAGACAAAATGCTTCTAGATGTACTTTGTCATTTTTCATAAGTTAAATTGGGACTTGTCTGCATATATTTTTTATCAAAATTAACACATTCAAAAGTTCTTCTACAAAGTCATGCCACCACAATGTCACACAGTTTGGACCCTGATCAGGCCCCATCATTTGTTGAGCCTGATATGGATTTTAACTGTTTGTGAAAATTTTCAGCAGACGCCAGTAGCAGACGACCATTCAGCCTACCTTAAGACATTGAGCCAGTAACCAGAGTTTGTGACATCATTGTAACCCCTCTGTCCTAGAACGTCTGACGGCATCAGAGCATTTAGTCTGTTTATTATCTGTTTTCTGAAATGTACGGTGAATAAACATTAAGCAAATTTATTTAGAACAGAAATGTCAAACAAGAGTGTGCAACAGATGGGAACTTTTCAATAAACTTCAGGTCAGTAAAGCCATATTGTATTTTTAACCAATAAGTATCAGTACAGTTCTAAAATCCAAATTCAGGTATGTCAGACTCTATTCTGTAGTGTTTTTATGACACCTGTAGCTCTAAAGCCATTTTGCGTTTTCAAATATTCCAAAAATTACTAAATTACTTAACTATCAAACAGCTAATACACAGGGGCGGTTCAAGGATTTCAGTGAAAGGGTTCAAATTTACAAACGATGGGCTTGTTTTCCTACCTTTCCCTTCCTATTCTTAAATTTCCTCATAAAAATGATATTACAATTTGGTCCCTGCGAGCAGTTTGAGCGAACCCCATGAACCCACCTTTAAATCTGTGACTGACAGTCACAGATTTAAAGGGGGCTCAAGGGTTCGCTTGAACTCACCTCGTCACTGATACAAGTTGCCCCTACCTTAAGAACGAGCAATCCTGGAAGTCTGCTAGTGCCAACTGCAACCTACAGCCAGAGGTTATATCTTCACCAAACTTTATACTTCTTCTACTGGCATTCACACATAGACCACCAGCTCCTACACAAATTAAGCGCAAAAATGTAAATTTTGATGCTTGGAAAAGATATACTGAAGAAGAAACTGTATAAAATGTGGATCCTAATGTGCACTTGACTGTACTTTTAAACACATTAGGGCCCAAGGTTATAAAACTAATTCATGCTCACCTCAGCTGAGCATGAAATTTAATCTGCTCATAATTACTGAAATAACCAAAATTGGATGAAATTTTAGGTTATGATGTCCAAAGCATGTAATTTATCCTGCTAATAAATGTTAAAATGGGCATTTCAACATTTATGAGCAGGATAAATTTTAGTCTCAGGTGAACTGAGCGTGAAAAAAGTTTTATACCCTGGGGGCCTGATATCATTGTACCACTATGCATATTTTACAGGACAGTGCTTTAATATATATTATCAGTGTAATCTTGTACATTTTGCCAGACATTTGCCTGAGAGCAAGAAATTTTCTACTGGACATAATGAAAATTTGCTGGTTTTGTCCGGAAGACAGGCACTTTTCGCAAAGACTGCTTAAATTCTAAAATCTAATTATCATACCTGGGTTGAAGACTGCCATTTGTCTTGTCGTGTTTGTGTTGACATACATAAACTCTGCAGGTGCTACACTCTCATTATAAACCACAGAACCGCTGAATATTGGCTTCCCAAACTCGTAGCCAACTCTTCCCGACCTCTCGTAACTTGTAGCTGATATGTTGTTAAAATTATCTGTTGCTCCCGCGCTTACTCCCGTAAAATTATGCACAAAATTTACAGAGTATTTCTGAGTTAACTCATTTGGGACTGCACCAGCTGTTAGAGGTATATTAGCTAGAATGATGTTCGCATCAACTCGTATGATTTTCTTGCCCTCCCACGTTATTGTGTACTGAACTTCGACAACAGAATTCTGACAGACACCACCAACATTGCTGGGAGTGCTCGGATTCTGGCTGGGACACAGAGGGGGTAGGGTGCTCGTAGCAGGGGGGTCGGGGTCGGGCAGATTGTTCAGATCTATGCATATATCATTCCCACATGTATCTGTACAGTTTGGGTTAGTAGGGAAACTGTAGTCGAACAGGACACTTCCAACAACATTCGTAACACCAGATGATTTGAGGTAGGCTGATGCATCACTCGTGCAGTAATACACAACATTCGTTTCGGCAAGAGATAAGCCATTGTCCTCCTGAAGGATGCTAAAATAATTTGTAGTTGTCCCTAAAGTGGAATCTTGTGCGTAGAAAAGAGAACTTAAAACACTATTTGTATCACACAGATCGCTCGTCATAGTATAAGTACACGAAGAATCAACATCTTTTAGATATCGCACAGGCGCCGTTTCCAAACACTGTCCCGAGAGTGTGGTTTGTGGCAATGTTAGGACACCATAGAAGTCTATTTCAGTGTTGCGCAGTTTACCAGTTTTGATGCTCACTCCGTACTGGTACCCTGTTCCAGGACTGTCATCCGCATGTCTCTCTTCTTGTTCCCTGTAGAATACATAACAATGTAAAACCAGGGCCTGAGGTTATAAAACATTTTTCATGCTCAACTCAGCTGAGCATGAAATTTAAACTGCTCATAAATACCATAATTGTCCAAATATATTTAGATTGAAGGTTTAGAACTCCAAAGCATGTAATTTATCCTACTAATAAATGTTAAAATGCCAACCATTGTTGGCATTTTAACTTTTATGAGCAGGATAAATTTTAGTCTCTGACAGCTGAGTTGAGCATGAAAATTTTTTTTTATAACTATGGGACTTGGAGCCAGTACAGTCAGGGAAACTTGTCGAATTATGCAATCTTGCAAGATCGCTGTTTCCTGTGATGTTATTGTTGTATCCTAAATGGGCGTTGATAATACTAGATAATTATCTGCCGCTGAAAAGGGCTGACATTTCAAAACAATAGATAGGGCATCTACCTCTACAAGTGTTTGCCATTAACTATATACCAAACGGTAGAATTAAAGATGATTTGAGCCACGACACAAGAAAAACGGTCTTCGGGGTTTCTGACCAGATCTGACATAAACCTGTCTGTGTTGTCACATAAGAAAGCTAGAATCTTGAAATTTTGTGTATACATGTAGGTCGAGGAGGAATTATACTATCCATGTAGCGAAGACAAAGGTGCTGCACAGCTGATCTGCGCGTTTGTTTTCCCATTGGCAAAAATCTGTGTTTTCGCATAGGCAAAAATCTGTTTTTCTTATTTATAAATCTTCAAAATTTTATGCTCACAGAGTCAATCGCCTTTGTACAGGGTCACGAAAAAACCTAAGAATTTTGAAGCTCTCGGAATGATAAGATCTTAGTCCCACCATTTTTCCCAACATCGCCGTATTCTACAAGCCCTGAATGAGTTATTCTAAATTAATTTATGTTCTTTGAAAAATACCCCCATTCCTCTGGAAGGCAAACCCACTGTATTAAGAAATTTCGGTCAAACTGTTGTTTTTCATCCAGGGCCAGGGGTGCCTAGTGTGCAGTTTCAACACCCTTATCATAGTGAGCCGTGACGCAAGAAAACCGGCCTTCGGGGTTTCCAACCAGGTGCGACACAAATTGGCCTGTACAGTCATAGAAGCAGGCTATACATAAAAGAGGGAATGTATTATCCCTGTAGCGAAAACAAAGGCGCTGATCAGCTGTGCAGTTACTGCACAGTTGATCTGCACCTTTGTTTTTGCATATGTAAAAATCCAGTTTTCTCATGATGTGGCTCATAGTAGAATCCTATCAGAAGCTTCTGATCATCATCTTCTTTGACCCCAAAATTACAACTGCGTACATGTATTTACAAGTTAAGATAGAATTTTAATTTTCACCATATTCTGAAATATTGACTTTGGCAATGCTCTACACCTCCAAATATTTACATTTTTATTGCAATCGCCCTAGATGAAAGTATCTTTCTTGATGTTCTTCATTTCCCAATGAAAAACATTAAGTCACATGATCTAGAGGCCACGCCTATTGGCGGGGCGACGTCAAAACCCATCCAGTTACGTTGTTTGTTTACTCTTGTTGTCGTGACGTTGGTCGCGTATCGCCATGACGTTAAGCGCGAAAATTTGACGTTTTGGCTGTTCCAAACTTACGTTAAGTCGGATTTAATGTCAAATAACATGAAAATGAACGGTGATATGCGCAATTAAAAATCTGATACTTGATTGATAATATAAAATGTAAATATAAGTATTGAAATTCAGATTTTAGCTTTCACTGGATGATGAAAAACATTAGCTGTTTTAAAGTCTCCGAGAAGCCCCGCGGGCTTCACAGACATTAAAACAGCCTAATGTTTTTCATCATCCAGTGAAAGCTAAAATCTGAATTTCAATCCTTAAGTAAAACATTATTTGCTGCAATGTCATGAAATGGCCACCTGTTGTTTTTTTTTTATCAACAACCAAAGTATAATTTAACATAGGCGAGAAGTTTAAAGCAGCAGAATGACTATAAATGACATGTATCTTAAATGCAGATTCATTTTTAAGCCAATAAACTTCTAGAACTGAAAATCAATGGGATTTTCAGCACCAAAAGTTTGGGAGGAATTTTCAGAAAAAGTTAACAGTATATGAAATGAAATTCTAACATACCTGTATGAAAAGAAGAATACGGAGGACAATCTTTGGAGGAACGCTTGAGTATTGTTCCCTATCTTATACTGCCACTCATAGAAATACCCCAGGAAGGCGTTGTACTCAAATATGACACACAGCAGCGGGAACCAGTCATCCTTGTACAGGTGGTCTGAGGCACACTCATACTCCTGGGGGGCAGGGTCTTGGCCCCCAGGCAGGCCAGAGATACAGTAATCGAAGGTAGACTTGATGTAATCTGGGCAATCCTGCAAAATATGGCATTCCATTCTTGCTGAAAATTATAATTAATAGAAAAGGATTATGTTTCAGTGTCAGAATTTCTGACAGAAAAAGTCTTTTCCAAGATGTTCTTCATCTTCAATGTTATGAAGAAAGACTGCTGGCTTTTCAATATGCACTGAAACTATCTAACAAATGAATGAGTTTTGTGAATTAAAATTTGTTTGCATTGAAGTACCATACCTAACGTTTGATGATAAGTTTACTAACCTATATTACCATAAAATCATATACAGAAATTGAGAAATTTATGATATGAGTGACTAGAACAAACCATAAGCATGTTTCCCTAGTTTTCATTGTGCACTTTGTCTAAGGATATACTTAACAATAATATTCATACAAATCAGTGGGAAAATTACCACTTTTTGTTGTAACTTACCCCATCACAGCAGCAGCGCAGGTCACATGACCCCTGAGTGAGGTCACATGGGCAGGGAGCTATTTCTTGAAAGGCAGCATTCCGCACCACTGTTTCTTGAGTATCTAGAAATTAAAATTTTTGTACAATATCTTTTCATAGTGAGTTTTTTCAACCAACGTAGGGCTGAGTATCGCCCACTAAAACCGCATCGCGATATATCGCGGTACGGGAAATGCATATCGCAATGCGTATTGAATATATCGTACAAACAGGAAAGTCAATTTTCAATTTCTTATCGAAGCCAAAATTTGTTGCACTAGAATGGGAATCAATTTTACAACATTTGTAGTACATCTACGACTGATATTATTGTAAACAACATGCAAAATTTTTATGCGACGTCAGGTTGTTTTAAAGTGCCGAAATAGATGTATGTTCCAAAAATAACCACATGATTGACAGCTCAACAGGGGAGGCAAATACGCACATGTATTGGACTGGTTTCACGCTAATTACCTGTAAAAATTCGATAGCAGGACCGATTGTAAATACACAGTCTGTGGTTGTACTCGTTTGGATTATTTTGGGTGTTAGTATAAAACCCGGACTGTGTTACGATATACTGGAATCCTTGTATGGGCGTACCGGTATACCGTACCGCGAGCACCGTACCGCAGTATACCGATATATCGGTATATCGTTACACCCCTAAGATGTTGTAAGGAGGGTAATCTGTATACAAGCCAATATATCTACACTGGTATCATTTGTTCTCGCATAATGTCATACTTGATTTACTCATGGAATAGGTGCATGATGTATACTGTAATTTGAGAGGACTGGTGCAATGGTATTGATCCAGTTGGCATTTGGCAAGCTACTCTTTTGTAAGAAAAAGTCAATATTGATTACAGGAACTGCTCCTTTGCTGCCTTTTTGCTCTTGCGGTTGAGGGTATAACTTGGTCAATATCCTTATGATTTAATCACTTTTAGACGCCTATAAAATAATAATTTGCCAGAAATATTATGGGGTTCATACCTTGAGTTGAAGAAATGATAACGATCTAAAGAGATAATGACCAGAAATAATTAATAGTCCAAATACAATTATAAAAATTTTAGCCTTTTTTAGGTAGTTGGCCAAGAAGCTATTTAAACTTCACTCAGAATTTTCATAGTGAGCACTTAAATATGAGATTAGTTAATGGCTAAAGTGTTTGGTTTCTTTTACAAATGTATCCAACTCTGAAAGCATAATTATTACACTCCTCTAGTCCACCAGGACAAACCAAGCTCTGTTTGTTTGTTTCAAGGCCACATTTTTTTTTTGTTTTCTTGTTACCTCCATTTATCAGTTTCTGATTATCCTTGGGAGGTGTACATTGTACACTCCATTGTGTTTGCAGGATGAACCTACATGCATTAGGATAGAACCTACGTAGGGATCTTTAACCTGCATACGAGATGATCGTCAATGCACAGGTGGCCTCCAGGTATTGTCCCGATCCAAAGGACGGCACACTGTGTTTATGTCACCCCTGCACATGACACGAAACAGGTTTGTACGGCAAATTTTCCTCGCCGCCGATCTTACACCAGAGGCCAGTGCGATAACAACTAGGCTACCATGCTTGACATTTAGACGAGATACCTCTCAGGTTAAACGACCACAGATATAGGCTAGTCAAACCACAGGCGCTTGAAGTTATGGCCATAAATCATAAAAATAATGCATCAAATAAGTGTCTACGTAGCAATACTGTAAGTATTGCCAGGTGTGCAAGCCCCATTAACGAGCCATTACGTATTGGCATTTCCGGCAAGGTTCTTGGAGTCGGAGCAAATGTTGCACGGCAACCTAAAACGTTCGATTGCAAATCAAAATGGGTTCAATCGGCTCCTACCTGACACTTTTTCTCTGTCCAAACAAAAGAAGTCATTGAAAATCCTTTAAATGTCCATTTTATAAACCTTTTTCATGATATTTGTCCAGTCGTGTTGTTTTTATTGACAATATGGCTTCCCTTTGACCTTTATGTCGTCACAGTGCGTGCGGTGACGTCGGCAACATTGCAATGACAAGAGAGGCCCAAGAGAGGGATTTAATGAATAGAATAGAACAGAATAGTGTGCTCTCTGCGGAGGACACCATTGGCTGGACTCGGTGCTCATAGATTCTTTGGTGCAAATCAGTCGCAGCCAATTGGTGTTCGTCACTGGCTCGTTTGCCAAAAGCTCTACATAGATGAAAATGTACCACACTACCAAAGCATGAGGGATCGGGTTGGCGTAGTGGTAGAGCGTCAGACTCCGAATCGAGAGATCCTGGGTTCGATCCCCACAGCCGTCATCGTGTTGTGTCCTTGAAGAGCTCCCAACAGTAGGGTAAATCCGTCAAAAGTCAGACATTTTTTTTATTATTTTTTTCTTTTTTATTATTATTTTTTTCAACTAGATCTATGATATGTCCGAGATATCAGTATCAGAAATTTCGCATTCATGGTAACGGTAAGGTCAGAAGTTGGCAGAAAAATAAAAATAAAACACTGGGTATGGCTCGGACAGCTGTAGGATAACCTCAGACACGGCATCGTAAAACTCGGACAAAAAATTTCTGATATCTCAGACATATGACAAAAAAAAAACAAAAAAAAACAAAAAAAAAAAAAAAAAAAAAAACAAACAGAAGCAATTTCATGGCAAAGGTAATTTTGGTTCCGTGTTCCGTTAACTAAACAGTTATTACAGCAGGTCACGGGAAGGTGACAATAACAATGCTACCACTGTATAGCTCGACTTTGACATCAGACACGTCAAAGGATCGAGGAATCTACTAAGTAGCACGTGAAAGGCAGATCAGTAGGAAATGTTGCACGTTTTCTGTTACACTTTGGTTGCAAGCACAGTAAGTACGTGTACTGTTACAATCTGAATATCCTATCACTGAGTGGACTCGTCGATCTTTTGACGCATCTGAGGTCAAAATCGAGCTGTATGATACTATCCTTTTCAGTTTGAATGTAACTCTAAATAATGTGAAAAATCGCAGCTATATTTATACCATACCAAACATGAAAAGCAGGTGGAAATCGTATCATGAGGTGCTAAAGATAATCATGCAAAGCTCTGGCGGAATTGATAAAATATCCATAGGGAACAATAGTCTTCACTAGCACCATCGGCTATTATCGGATTTACGGAAATACCCGAGCGCTTACCTGTGAAATTACTGTTGAGCGATGTACACAATTGAATAGGAAAACCATATAAAATGTTAAAAATGACACTTTTTCCGTTTTACGACAAAATTTTATAAGTTATGGTCATAATGTTTATAATATGCCATAAAATGTGGTATAAAAATATACAAAATAAGTATTTGCCTTGTTTCTTCCTTTTGCGATTGAAAATCCTTCCATATTCGAAAGTTCGTCCATATTAATCTCATAGACTCAGTAGGAATTTTGCTAAAAGGTGTAAGAAGTCATTTTTAGCCTTAAATTTCATAAATTTGGGATTTTTTGCGAACTTTTTATAAGTTATCACCATTTAGAAAATTTTATAAGCTTTAATCTGATGTGTTTTATAATAAAATAAGTATTTTCAAAATTTCTTCCATTTGACTCAGAAGATGCAAAATTACGCGTTTTGCAACTACCATCCTGACTTACTCTATGAAATGCCTAAGTCCAAACCAAGAGGAGCAGCGTCGCTACCACTGTAACCAGTTGAGTCGGTTATTCAATAAAGAAATAAAGAAAGAATGAAAGATCATGTTTAATTAAAGAAATTATTTTAATGAAAGGAGCCGAATTCAATGCAGAAATTAAACGTTTGTACTCGCTATAGTGATTTGTTTTACTCAACAGCAGTTTAGCTGGAAGTGAGAACTTTAAATCATTTAATATACCGCGACATACATGTTGACACCATGATAGACAATTTTTAACAGGTAGAAATCAACTGCATGGAAATTGTACATATATTTAATCAGTGCGTGTTAGAATGCATAGTATAAGAAAGAGAGAAAGAAAGAAAGAAACGATAATAAAATATGAAGTTCAAATCACGTTTAATTAAAGAACTTATTTTATGAATTGTGGAATTTAAAGATTTTGACTTACTAAATGCATCTTTTTTAATAAAACTATTACCTCACAATGAGAACTTTTAACGCGAAATACATGTCACCTTTTTATAGATGAAAATAAGCTGCATGAGAACATGTATTTAATCAGCGTGAATGATTTTGCTATGTAGATAGTATACCTGTCCCAAACTCCGAGTTTTGTAAGAGCGTTATCATCTGTAGTCACAAACCGGCCTGGTTTGATGACAGGCTGGTGTAAACATTAAGCAAGATTTTTTTTCATGTCGCGGCCAAACTGATTGTTCACACATTGAATCAGGTTGTCATTATCAAATCAACTTGTGGCGCGTGTCTTAAATAAACATTCCCTGCAATAAAAGCTGGGGCCTGCGGCCGTATTACCTTGACGATAGGTGATTTTGACAAATTCAGCGTTTGGAATAGAGATTGCATCTTGCGTAAAATAAATGATCTATTTAGAGCTACATGTAGAAAACAAACAAACAAAAAAAAAAAAAAAAAAAAAAAAAAAAAAAAAATCGCTGTGAAAGAGGACTAGGCCCAACATTATATATTCTACGCAAGTACAGAAACTAGATGCACCCAAGACTTTGGGTATAGATCTGAGTATATGGATAAGAAAACATGTTTCGATCAGCCTGCACACCATATCTGCTCCATAAACACGTACATACATATTGGCGAGTCTCCGAGATTGGCAATATAACAAAGCATTATTTCTAGGCGCAAAACGAAGGAAGCTAATTTTCACCTACAAAAATAGATTTTTTTTTTTATTACAAACAGTTTTTAGTCTGAAAAATAATGCGTCTAAATTCCAATTCATTTTAAGACACGAGACTGTGTTTGTGCAAATCAACATATGTGTCAATAACTGCATCGAGGTGATAGACGCTTCAGTTTTGTCAAGTGACAATTCACAACTAAAATTAACGACAATAGGCCATCGGACCGGTCCCTATTCACTCTCTGAACTCTTAAGATTAGCCTGCACACTGAATCCCCGCAGGCAATTTGTACCTCTATTGTGCGATTCGTGCCTGATCATAAAAAATAAATTGCATAATTGCATCATGTTTTGTTTTCGTTCTTTCTTCCCATGCATACAACGTTACTCTAGAGAATTAATGCGTCGTGCTCAAGGACAAAACACAGTGCCCCATGAGGAATTCGAACCCAGGACGGCTCGATATGGAGCTCCCTTCTTCTGTATTTTAATTACCAAAAAGCACCCAGAACGACAACAAGGTCCGCTCCTGTAATTCTAAGGAGCATGCACATGCGTGGTCACAGTAAATTTTATGAAAAATAATTATCTTTTCTAATTTCAATTTACCCATTGCGAAAACTTCCTCGTGCAATATATAGAGATTTTTTTCAGCGGTAATGATAGAAACATTTCACTGGAAATATTTGATATTTTTTCATATTTTTGCTCGAAACATGGAATAAGGATACACGTTAGAACCGCTTTGGAGCAAAAATATGAAAAAATAGGTTACCCTGTATACCCCAGTTTAACTAAATAATTTTGGGGTTTAAGGGAGTATTCATTGCATCGACATGTTTTCATGATGCATTTTTGACTGCACAGACGGAATACGTCTAATCTGGTCAGAACCCTTGAAACATCCATTTCTTATTACTATTACTATGATGGGCTCTTTTTCTTTCAATTTCATATAACTCAAATTGCATAAATCTATCCCAGGCCTTAGCCACAAGTTACCTGTAAAACACAGGTCTATATTGGTAATTGTCCCTCAGGTGTCAAAATAGGACATCGCACACATCGCAATCTATGGGAAACAATCGAAATTTGATCTGCACAGGTAATTTTCCAGGTAACGCATTGGTAACGTCCCTTAGTTGACTGAGGTAAATTGTCCCAGTTGTCGTGCAGTGTAATAAAGAACTAATTTAAAAATGAATGTTACATGCACTCAAAAGTTGAAAACGGAGCAAATACTCGTAAAATATGCGACGTCAAGTTTTGGTGGTAAAAATACGTCATCAACTGCTTCAGATATAGACAAACTATCGTTTTGCATGCTTTGCGTGCCCGACCGTCCCTGAAAACATCACCCTGAAAACATCACATCGGTAGCTTTAACAGGTTATTATAAATTATACCTATTTGTTCATTTAAGAAATGTTTATGTTATAATCGTGCAGAGATGTAAATGCTAGCCATTTAGAAGCCCCTATGGTGTAAAACAGGGATCGTGACCTCTTCTTTCTTTCTAATTCTTAACCGTGGACCTGTCTCCGCATAAATAGCTGTTGTGACGTTTTACAAGTATACGAAAATGATGTATCACATATAATTTTTTTTATTCAATTTAAATAACGTCCCTTCCATCATTATTTCGGCTCATATGAAACGGGCCAAACAGTAGGTGAGGCGAAAACGGGGAAACCCCCGAGAAAAACCACCTGGCACACCTGCAAGAAAAACGTTGCTTGTCTCGCATGAGTCCCATGTTGGACTCGAACTCACACCAGACATAGCGGTGAAATGGTCGAATGATTAAGCGCTCTAAACCACTCGGCCACGAGGGCAAAACTTGAATAAGGGGCATAATACATTTGAGCCACCCCATGGGAAAACCAACAATTTGCATAGGCGAAAACAAAGGCGCAGATCAGCTTCGCGGTAACCGCGAAGCTGATCAGCACCTTTGTTTTCGCTTCTCGGATAGTACAATTCCTTCTCTACGTAATCCCAAAATTTCAAGCTTCTAGCCTGCTTCTGTAGCTGTATAGGCCGGTTTGTGTCAGACCTGTTCGGAAACCACATTGTTGGTTTTCCCACGAAGTGGCTCATTTATTTTAAATCCGAGTAATGAAAAAAAAATATTATGCCTGTCTCTCTGTCGTGCTTGTTGCCTATCGTTCCTGTTGAAACTTGGCCGGATTGATACCTTGTTGGGAAAGAGCTAGTCATTCTGCTCTTCGAGTGTGTTGTCGGAAAATGTTTGGTTGTGTTTTATGTATTTTCTTTCCCACCCGCTGTCTATGATGGGACTTTAAATTTAATTGCATCGATTCCTGGTCCCTCTGTTTTTACTCTAGAAGTCATCGGTACTGATCACAGATGTTAAATCATTCTTTCCCTGTTCCAGCGAAAAATTGCATAGCCTTATTATCATCACTGAATCGACTGTAGAAATATGAAAAAAAAAAATAAATAAAAATCATTTGACCATATGAAAAGAGACTTGGACCCTACCAAATTCCATCCCTATTTGAGCGTGCACACTGCATGACTTTTAATTATGCGTTTGTGAACATACGCCACGTAAAACACGTGCTGAATTAAGAATATGTGTATGCTATTTTTAGCAGCCGAAATAAACATAGCTACTGTTCTATTGACTACGTATATAAGATGTGTGCATGTATGGTCATGTATTGATACTTGGCTCGTAACCATTGGAAATGGCAAAAAGGAACCAAAAACGTTGTTTTGACGGAACATGTTCGAAGCCTGTTTCACTCGCCGCGGACAACAGAGCCAGATCGCAGACTACATTTTCCAGATAGAACCAAACATGGGTCGGATTATGTAAAAGAATAAACTGAATATTAAATAAAACATAGAATAAAAATCTTAATGAAATTCGAAAAAATATGAAGACTTGCTTACGTCTCACTGCAGCAGTGCCGGACAGAGATCGGAAAGAAAATACTATTGCGACAGCTGTACGTTACATAATTGAGCCGCCCCATGGGAAAACAAACAATCTGCATAGGCGAAAACAAAGGCGCAGATCAGCTTCGCGGTAACTGCGAAGCTGATCAGCGCCTTTGTTTTCAATACTCCGATAGTACAATTCCTCCTCTTCAATTTAAAGCTTCTAGCCTGCTTCTGTAGCTATACAGGCCGGTTTGTGTCAGACCTGTTCGGACACCACATTGTTGGTAACGGCTCATTATGATTTGATTACTCACACCGCATGGCTGCCACCAGTGGAAATTGATCGTCACAGACAGTAGTACGGATGTGAAACAGGCTGACAATAGCATGCACAGGGAAGCAAATTTGAGTCTTAACACCAGTTTAGCTGCAGCATAGATTTTTAAGAAAGCATATTTGCATGCACGTGAGAAGATATGATTAAAAATGGATGGTTCTAAAATCCATGCTTGAATATATGATCCCCATTATGACCGGGAACACCTATGCGAAAATAAAGTAGACGTATATCAGATGTGCAGTAACTGCACGGACTGATCAGCGCCTTTGTTTTCGCTAAACGGATATTGCATTGATAAGGAAACTCTGTCTTAAACTGCCTCGGTCGATCAGATGAAAATTTTGCAATAATTAGGAAATGTAACTGTTGTGATTAACCTCAAGTGACAAAATAGCCATATTTTCTGCCCCTGCCCCGCCACCGAATTCGAAAAAAAAAAAAAAAAAAAAAAAAAAAAAACTTAATAGATAAAATATTCGAGGTCGTAAAATTCGGCGGACAAGGCTATATATATGCATCAAAATTTAGAAAAGTCTCCTCTCCTAAAAGTCAGACTTTTTGTCGAACTTTTTTCCATGTTTAATAACATTCTTGCGTGACTTTTTATGCCGTTCTTTGAATGTCTAAGAAATCATCATACCCAGTCATCATAATAGAAATGACGATAGTCCTATGGTTTGTTACAAGTACTGTGTTACGATTGTGTGACCATCAAATGGGATGGTGTTACTTTTAAGCTTTTGACCGTGTCCTGAATACTATAATAGGGGACTCCTGAACTTTAACAACAATAAGCCAAATATAACACGAAAACATGGTGTGGTGTTGAAGTAGCACCACCTCCCCCCACTCCCCCTCCCCCCCCCCCCCCACAGTGAATGTTTCAAAAATATAGCCAATCCCCCGCTCACTGGGTCCTAAAGAAAAATATGAACTGCTTGTGCCTCCCGGCAAAGTTTCTGCGCTACTGACTGACCTAGACAGAAAATTTCCATCGGTGGTTCCGTTAGATCTCTCCTCACGGAAGTGGTGCGATGTCACGAAGTGTATCGGAATGCAGGTTAGCCAGCTGGTCTATGACTGACCATCTGATTATACTGGTTAACCACTCAGGTCTGAGCCTGCTCAGGAAAAGTGGTTCATGTCAAACATATCATACATATATGCCTTATTGACTTAGGCGTTGGGTAGTTGTATTTGAAGCACTTTTTGGACCTCATGACATCCTAATTTTGGGTAAAAGTCCCATAAAATGGAGGCAACGTCCCGACATGACCATAGCCGTTGACTGGAACGCTAAACTACAACTCAACTAAAAATATTGTCATAATCAAATAGCGACGGCTTCCTATAACATTAAGCCTTGTGACCATTATTTTTTCCCACTTGCCACACCCGAAAACTTGAAGTGCGTCAATATATTTTGTGGGCAGACTTGCAGTCGTTTAAGAAAAGCGACGGCTGGATTTTCTCTTGGAAGGTATGATTATTCAGCAAGAAACACGCTTAGACGGTCTTAATCGTCAAGTGCAAGGCGCGGTATTACGCTTGACGTCGTGTTTCGCATTTCCCCATTTAACGCCCCACAGACGTAGCGCGTGACGTTTGACGCTTTCAAAACAACAAACAAAAGTGGAAGTCGTGTTTTAACCGCATTTGAATGCAAACAAGTGTTTTGGAAGAACATTTTAGATGATAAAGAAGTGAACAAAGAATTGTTTTCATGGTTACCTTGATTATTACGTAAATAAATTTAATCCACATCTGGCAGCAGTGTTCATTCACTGCGGAATCTGGAGCAAAACCGGAACTTCCTGAGCGAATGGCTAGGAAAATTTGGACAGAAATTTAAGTTCCAACTACGTTTGCTAGCGAGCAGATTTGAAAAAGTTATCCATGCCTCCGAAAAGCTCTTGATCTGATTCTTCAGGAAAACAAAGGAAACCTCCATACTGCGTCAGGTAAGGTCGCAAAAGACTCTCCAATTTTGGCATGTTTTACTTGCATACCTGGCAATACCTACGGTATTGCTATGTAGACACTATTGTTTTAGGGCATATTTTAATGATTTATGGTAATAACTTCAAGCGCCTGTGGTCAAACTATCTACTAGTATCGTCGGAACTTACGTTTTCACGCACATACGATTTCACGCGCAGTACATTACGGCTGGATATTTTGAGTACGTGATGTCCACTGTATAACGTCATCGCTTTCTGTTTATTTACACTGACGATGACTTTAAGCTACTGCGATAAAATATGTGAAAAATTTAGCTTGGAACGGTAAATTTCATACTCACAATTTCAGCGAGGGTAGAAAATGCTATTTTTACTAACTCCCTTTTGTCCCTTTCTTAAAATCCCTCGCATTTCCTTAAAAAGCAGTAAAATTGTTCTCTGACTTCTGTGTCTGCTCCCGCCATATGTCATCTTCAAGGTCTCATCCGGGTTACATGACCCTGATAGCCTCATTATAATATTTTCACTGTATAGGACATGCTACACGCTTATTTTATTTTATGAGCGGTACCTGGTCATCTCGCCCCAATGTGTGCTTCTTTAGTGTATTTTGTTATGCAACTGGCTATGTGAGGGCATTAATGCCCATAATCACCTACAGCAATTGGCATCTGCCCATCAGAAAGTGAAGGAGATGAAATGCTCTATAAGAAAGATAACCAGGAATTATGGAGTTCCAGCAGCTTCTTAGAGAAACAGATTGACAGGCCATGTTACTCCAGAGGGAAACAAGTCAATTTGTTCAAGATAAAAAATAGATGAGCCAATTGCTTTTTGTTCATTAAATTTCACCTCTTTATGAAACTTTGTCATCTACTCAATAATTTCCTTTTCATCCGACTACTTGCAGCACAGTGACATTGAGAAAAACGCTATTTTTAGAAAGTGCGTGATTTCTTATGACGTTTTTCACCGGTAGTACTGAAATGCGAAATCGGCTTGATTTCGCGAAATCAAAATGAAATGCGAAATCGTCCCTTTTTTAATAATTTAAAGGCAAATTGGTAAACAGAAGACATTATTTCCTTGATAATATGTTTAATTAGTTATAGGCCAACATATCGATGTATAAGATAATAAGATTTGATAATTGTTAAGTAATAAATGAGCTAGGAGAGCCGATTTCGCGCGACAAGCTCAACGGAATCAACCAGTTCAATCGGCGAAATCGCCTCTAATATTAAATTTTAAAAGCAAATTTACAACCCAGATACATTATTTAAGCACCATTATAATTTGGTTAGTTATAAATCAATATCTTGACATAGAAAGATGATATATTTGGACAATTGTTAAATGATAATCGAGCTTCTCGATTTCGTCCAACAAGTTTCCGAAATCGAAGTTCAGTCAGCGAAATCACCTTATATTAAATCTTTAAATCAAATTTATAACCTAGACCCAGATACATTATCTATTCAATAATATATTTAATTAGAAATATATGAACATGTAAACGATAAGAAATTTTGACAATTATTCGAGTAATATTCGAGCTTGCTGGTAAAGCTTCTCGCGCAACAAGCTTGACGAAATCAAAGTTCAATTAGCGAAATCGCTTCTTAAATTAACGTAGTTACACAGATACAATTTTTACTCAATAAAATAAAATTGTTTTAGTAGTAATAGTCCAACATCTTAAAGTAAAAGATTATATCTTTTAATTATTGTTAAGAGATTCTGCGCGATAATCTTAACGAAGTCAAAGTTCAATTAGCGAAATCGCTTCTTATAAAATCCGGTTTAAGCCCGCCAGTAACTTTGTGTTACTGATCGTTCCAAGTCGATACTTCTGTGGTGGTTCTTTTTGTTTTATGTCTTGGTGTATAATTTTTTTTTTTTTTTTTTTTTGTGCTGTTGGCGCCTTATGTATGTTTTCATATTTTTAGTTAAGTTAAGGTAACTGAGTGGCCACCTATTGGGAAAATAGCTGCTCATTCGGCTTACGATATGTTTCATGGTATAAGTACCTGATTGTTAGTTTGGTTTTTTCCCACCTCGGTTTTTGGATTGGGAATCTTTTTCTGATTGCGCCTTTTCCTGATCTTTGCCTACTTGTAACTTTTTATACAATACTTAATTTATATAACAAATAATTATTAATAATCCTTTCTCTACATGAAAAAGTTCAAGAATTAATTACCAAACTTATAACACCGTCATTGTCTCTTTTATTGGAGTTTAAATTTAATTTTACACTGCATGATTTGACGATATCACATAACGAAAACATGCCCATGCAATAAACAACGAATTTTTGAGCTTTAAAAATTGAAAATTTTCAGCTGAAATAGTGTGAAAAATAGATTGTGGGCGGTTCTAACGAGTACCCACAATAAATGTTCTGGCGGACATATTTTCATTATGATTTATAGTGAATAGCGAAATCGCATAATTTAGTAATTTAAGAAGATTCCAGGTGTTCTGATGAAATTATCTGCGTCTCTTAGTGATCAGGTACATTAAAGAAATTCGATAATCCTGTCTTGGCCCTTAATTAGATTAGTGGTTGATGATTACCTTCTGCGGGTGCTTGTTAATTGGATTATCGTCTTAGGTGTCATTTAACACGGAAGGTGTCAAATGGTCTGATAGTATTATAACAAAGAAAGCGACTTCTTTGATCTTTACAGAATGGTACAAGTTGGCAAAGATCAGGAAAAGGCGCAATCAGAAAAAGATTCCCACTCCAAAAACCGAGGTGGGAAAAAACCAAACCAACAATCAGGTACTTATACCATGAAACATATCGTAAGCCGAATGAGCAGCTATTTTCCCAATAGGTGGCCACTCAGTTACCTTAACTTAACCAAAAATATGAAAACATACATAAGGCGCCAACAGCACAAAAAAAATTTTCAAACACCAAGACATAAAACGAAAAGAACCACCACAGAAGTATCGACTTGGAACGATCGGTAACACAAAGTTACTGGCGGGCTTAAACCGGTTTTACATGGCCATAACCTCACCCTCAGCTTCTGCAGTGGTTCATAACATTTAGTTAGTTATTCGGTCCTCGTGGTGAATCTCTAACTAGTCAATGAATCATCAAGAACAAACAAATAAATCATGATAAACATCCTGATGAATCAAAAACCAGGACTCACAGACTGAGTAAGCTGCTGAGAAGCATTTTTTTTCTTTGATCATTAATAAGAAATGAATTTAGAATTGAAAAAAAAAATAATAATTTTGATCTTTAAATTTCAAAGACATTTCTGGTCGTTGAATACTCAATAGAAATTATAACAATTGTAAAATTGTACTTTAAAGAACATGCCGACATTTTATGTTTAAGTATAAAACATGATCTTTCTTAATATAATTCATTCCGCTGCTTCTTCTGTTGCAGAGTACGCTCGCATATATTTATGGAGCAATGGAGCTGGTGACTGCTTATGTAAGAAATGCATTCACCCTCCTTTTGCTATTAAGGGTCATCGGTTTTTACCAACAGAGAAGAAATCAAAGTTAATGTTCGAGCTTAAAATAGTCAAGATGTTTCTGTAAGTCTTCAATGTTTATCCTTCATTTGATGTAAAACAGACATTTTACAAGCGGATTGAGTTCGCCATTCACGAGAAATCACAAGTCATATTTAATTCACCTTATAAGTCCTCACAAAAACACAATCTAAAAATAAATTTAATTATTACTGATTAAAATTTGGTTCTATAGAATAACTGCAAAGTCAAATGTTTTTGAAAAGTATGTTGAAATTTTTAAAAGGGACGATTACGCTATTCAGTAGAGACGATTTCGCGAAATCAAGCCGATTTCGCGAAATCAAGCCGATTTCGCATTTCAGTACTACCCGTTTTTCACCAGTTATGGAATTTGGGTAGCCCAAAGAAAACATGGCTTCCGCGGTAGGAGATCATTGATAATTTGTGGCGATCTTTGTAAATAAACAAGTAATCGCACAGCATTTAACAGACAAAAGGTAAGTGCATAACTTTGTTTGTTGTTCTGCAAACAGAAACGGTTATGTATAAAACCTGTAACCGAACCAGACCAAACCGAACCTACGGAAATTACCGAACTTACCCGACTGAACCTACGGGAATTACCGTACGTTCCGGGCCGAACCTACGGAAAATGCCGATATATCGATACCGAGATTTAGCATCAATACCGGTTTAATTTGGAAAAATAAAAGGTAGATGTATGGAAGAGCGATTCTTAGGGCCTATATATAAACGCAAGGAGTACTTGATACGAAACCGATAAACACAAAGTAAGAAAATCAAAATACAACATACGTTCTTTAAATGAATGACGGACCATAAGTGAATTGATTTTCCGGGTCATTAGACAAATTTTCATGCAACTAGTTTCTTATTTGCAAGATCTCATGTGAAAAACGTGGACAGCTCGGGAATTCAAACTGTATACGGCTAAATACGGCAATAAATAAATAAATAAATAAATAAATAAATAAATAAATAAATGAAATAAAATAAAATAAAATAAAATAAAATAAAATAAAATAAATAAATAACTGGGTCCGAACATATAAGCCGAACTGCGACCGAACCTGTTAACCGAACATGTAAACCGAACTGAGTAAGAACATGTAAACCGAACTGAGGATGAACCTGTTAGCCGAACTGGGACCGAACCTGTTAACCGAACATGTAAACCGAACTGAGTGCGAAAATGTAAACCGAACTGAGGCTGAACCTGTTAGCCGAACTGGGACCGAACCTGTTAGCCGAACTTGGGCCGAACACTTTCACCGAACTGGCACCGAACTTGTCAACCGAACTGTGGCCGAACCTGCTAACCGAACTGTGGCCGAACCTGCTAACCGAACTTTGGCCGAACCTGCTAATTGAACTGTGGCCGAACCTGCTAACCGAACTGTGGCCGAACTAGCCGAACTGGGACCGAACCTGTTAGCCGATCTTGGGCCGAACACTTTCACCGAACTGGCACCGAACCTGTTAACTGAACTGTGGCCGAACCTGCCAACCGAACTGTGGCCGAACCTACTAACCGAACTGTGGCCGAACCTGCTAACCGAACTGTGACCGAACCTGCTAACCGAACTGTGGCCGAACCTGCTAACCGAACTGTGGCCGAACCTGCTAACCGAACTGTGGCCGAACCTGCTAACCGAACTGTGGCCGAACCTGCTAACCGAACTGTGGCCGAACCTGCCAACCGAACTGTGGCCGAACATGATAATCGAAGAGTGGCCGAACCTGCTAACCGAACTGTGGCCGAACCTGCTTACCGAACTGTGACCGAACCTGCTAACCGAACTTTGGTCGAACCTGCTAACCGAACTGTGGCCGAACTAGCCGAACTGTGGCCGAACCTGCTGACCTAACTATGACAGAACCTGCTAACCGAACTGTGGCCGAACCTGCTAACCGAACTGTGGCCGAACCTGCTTACCGAACCGTGGCCGAACCTGCTAACCGAACTGTGGCAGAACCTGCTAACCAAACCGGTTAGCCGAACTGGGTCCGAACGTGTAAACCGAAAGTATTAGCCGAACTGAGGCCGAACTGGGACCGAACCTGTTAACCGAACTGGGGCCGAACATGTTTACCGAACTGGGGCCGAACCTGTCAACAGGTTCGGCCCCTGTTCGGTTTACAGGTTCGGCCCCAATTAGGTAAACATGTTCGGCCTCAGTTTGGTTTACATTTCGGACACAGCTCGGCTAACAAGTTCGGACCCAGTTCGGTTAACAGGTTATATGAATTATGATTTTTCATTTTTCGGTTACATCTTGAAAGTGACGTATCTGTTGGGGGCATAGTGTTTCATAAACATTATTATTATTTTTTTTTACATCAAAATTTGTATGATTTTGTTATTTGGATTGTTTATTAAACTTAATTGACATATAGAATCAATTAAAAGAATAATAATCGCGATATCAATCCGATAATTAGCTATGTTTGACGAGGGCGTGAAAGACAGTCTTTATCGTGATAAAGACATGATTATGAAAGTGACACCTGCGTTTATTGACAATAATTGGATACAGAAGGATTATCATCAGCTATTCAGTGAAGGTGGTCATGCATCACAGCAGGGGTTCACTGTGTATAGAAAGACTTTGCTCTAAGTAATTTTTGAAGTATTAAATACAACCGCACCATTACAATAGGAAAGGAAAAGAAAATACGCCATTATAAGTTAGATACTTAAAAAACAAACAAATAAATAAACAAACAACCTTTATGATCCTTCATTAAGCTTAACTTAGCGGTAAAATTACATTAAACCCTTTGTAAATAGTGAAATAAGTGCTTGAACTTCAAAATTTTGGTCATTTTAACAGGTAATGCAATTAATTCCCGGTATCGAAAGATCATAATTGCCATATGTCCGGTCCGGATGTTCGATAATTTCCGTAGGTTCGGCCGGATATGTTCGGTAATTTCCGTAGGTTCGGTTCGGTTTGGTTCGGTTACAGGTTTTATACACAGCCAACAGAAACATTAAAGTGTATGTGCGTGAAAACCCATATCGCCGGGATAGCACTAGAAAACAAGTTCAATCTTGAATGCTACAATAAATGTGTTAAAATTAATGCAAAAATTACTTTGCGCTCCGCATATCTGTATTGAAAGCAGCAATAATGCAAGCTCTCCTAAAACAAATGGTAAGTTCTTCATTTCAAAGCTGAATATCGATGATTTATTAATTATTGTAGGACAAGTGTCATAAATGCCGCTTTCTATCCTCCATCTTGACGCTGTGGGTCACCAAGACAGATTTATAAGAGCTTTTCTGATTGGTCATTCTTGATTTCGATCTCGGGTCCATTGAAACGCCCTAATTAAAAGATTAAAACCACCCTATCGGAGGGTCTCCACGGAGCGGTGCATTCCTTTACCGGAATGGTCCGGGATGGACTACCGGAATGGGCATTTATATGTGTCCTGGGGTACTTTTTATTTAGTTTCTGAAGACAGGGTGACCTAGAATATGCACAGACTGTGACTGGTTCGAGAATTGTACACGTGGTTTTGAGGTACCACAAAATTGTGATCCATCCAGGGTAGAAGCCCACTTCAGATGCTCATCTACACTTGGGTCACTATCACAGTGCCAATACTTTTTACTCGTTCTTATTTCTATTTGCACTTATGATGTAGAACAACCCCTGAGAGTTTTATTTTATTTCTATCAAGGAAACTTCTGAACAATGGTCGCACCAGATCCCACCACTACCGAGCTACCCTAAACCACCATGGGGAGCAAGTTTTGCTATACTTAGATGAATCTTATCTTATGCAAACTACTTATTTGACTTCAAAAGTAATTTGCGTGCATATAAAATGCATTTAAAGTACTCAATGCAACATATTAATGTCAATTCCAGTAGTCTATTCCGGAAATTAGGCCCATTCCATCCATTCCGATAAAGGCACACACTCTCGACGGAGTACCACTGAAATCAGTAAATTCTAAAATGTGGCTTTAAAAACAGTTATCGTTAGAATTTTTAAGACAAAAATCAGGACGTATTATTTTTTTCTCTCTAAAATCGTTAACTGGTATTGACATCCCACAAATTTCGTTAATCAATGGATATTTTGTTGTTTCTTCTTAGAGTCCCCCCGCTTATTTATTCGGGGCATACGTCTTTAGACGTTAGAAGATACAAGATACAAGAAGGTACAAGTAGGCAAAGATCAGGAAAAGGCGCAGTCAGAAAAAGATTCCCACTCCAAAAACCGAGATGGGAAAAAACTAAATTAACAATCAGGTACTTATACCATAAAAACATATCGTAAGCCGAATGAGCAGCTATTTTCCCAATAGGTGGCCACTCAGTTACCCAAACTTAACTAAAATATGAAACTAGAAATGCGTGTTTGTAAAACACTATGCCCCCAACTGTATGCTTGTCCCTAAACTGGCAGCTTGTATGATTCATTTATTTCATTTGAATGAAGTGAAATTTAATTTATAAAAGAAGCTGTTTGGTTGCCCTTGTTTTGACCTTGATCCAGAAACAGAATGTAAGCTTTTTGCAGACAAGTTAGAAATGGAGTAAAAATTTCAAAATGGAGTTATGTTGTCAAAATTTGGCGGAAAGTCCTAAAAAGTTAATCAGATGATCTTCTTCTCAGCCCCAACCAGTATATCAAATATGAAGGCTCTAGCTCAAATACTTTTTGAGATATCTTGCACACAAGATTTTCGGATTTGTATATGAAATTTCAAAACCCTAACATTCACCGTTCAAAAGTTTCAAATTTCACCGAAAAGTGCAAAAATTAATCAAAATTTCAAAATTCCGTATTTTTGTCAAAATTTGACAGAAAGTTCTCGAAAGTTAATCAGGTCATCTACTCATCAGCCCCAACCAGTATACCAAATATGAAGGCTCTAGCTCAAACACTTTTTTAGATATCTTGCACACAATATTTTCAAATTTTGTTTTTAAAGGGACATAACTCAGAAAAGGGGCATAACTTGGACAAGAAAAAAAAATATGGGTCAACTATTTTTTCATGAGGAATCTGTATATGAAATTTCAAAACCCTAGCATTCACCGTTCAAAAGTTTCAAATTTCACCGAAAAGTGGAAAAATCAATCAAAATTTAAATATTCCGTATTTTTGTCAAACTTTGAGTTTAAGTTCTCAAAAGTTAATCAGGTCATCTAATCATCGGCCCCAACCAGTATACCAAATATGAAGGCTCTAGCTTAAACACTTTTCGAGATATCTTGCACACAAGATTTTCAAATTTTGTTTTCAAAGGGAAATAATTCAGAAAAGGGGCATAACTCGGACAAGAAAAAAAATACGGGTCAACTATTTTTTCATGAGGAATACACACATGAAATTTCAAATCCCTAACATTGACCATTCAAAAGTTAACAGACGTACACACGCACACACACACACAGACAGACAGACAGACAGACAGACAAGCCGAAAGCAATATGCCCTTCCAACTTTTTCAAAGTTGGGGGCATAAACATACATAAGGCGCCAACAGCACAAAAAACTTTAAACACCAGGACATAAAACAAAATGAACCACCACAGAAGTATCGCCTTGGAACGATCAGTAACAGAAAATTACTGGCGGGCCTAAACCGGTTTTACATGGCCATAACCTCACCCTCAGCTTCTGCAGTGGTTCATAACATTTAGTTAGATTTTCGGTCCTCGTGGTGAGTCTCTAAAAGGTCAACTTTAAGCCACAAGTCCCTTCACCGCTATGGGTGAGATTAAAGTTGACCCCAAAGGGTTCAGTAAACTGTTGAATTTGAATATACATAAGGCTGCGGTCACATTCGGGTATTGGTCCATGAGCTATTTAAGATGTCGGTACCACCTGACCTGAACAGATCCCCCCGCACTTTTTCACAATTTTGGCATGTATAGAATTAGATAAAATCGGGGGGACCTTTCTAGGTGGTAGCTTTATGGTTAAAATCTTCGAGTTTATTCTAGTATACCCCCTTCATTTGTCTGTGTTTTTCTCCTATATCTTCAGTTTTCTTCAATTTTTGGAACAAGATAGTCAGCTTGTTCATATGTCTTATTATATGACATGGCTATCAATTATTGTCATATCAATCATTTGATACCAATTTTAGCTCTTTAGGACTTTTGGCTGCTGAGATATAAACGTTTCTGTTGGTATACCCCCTCTATTTTTCTGTCATTTTTATCTAATATTTTAAGTTCTCATCAATATTCAACACTAAGAAAGCCTAGTTTTTCATAAATCTTATACTATGATTATAGAGCAATACCATAGCAATTATTTGATACCAATATCGGCTCTCTATAACTTTTGGTTGCCGAGTTATAAAAATTTTTGGGGGGTATACCCCTTCCACTTTTTTCTGTGATTTTTCTCTAATATTTATAGTTTTTATCAATATTCAAAAAAAGTAAGTCATGTTGTTTGTGTGTCTTACCACATGATTTTAGAACATTATCTTAGCAATTATTTGATACCTATTTCAGCTTTCTAGAGCTGTTTGTCATTGAGATAGTAGCAGTTTTATTGGTATACCCCCTTCGTTTGCAAGTGATTTTTCTCGTATATCTGAAGTTCTTTTAAATATTTGAGAAACAAGAAAGTCAGTTTGTTTATATACTTGTTGCATGGTTATATAATATTGTCATAGCAACCATTTTATAGCAATTTCAGCTTGGTAGAGCCTTCGGTAACAGAGATATCAGCAGTTTTATTGATATACCCCCTTCTTTGCCAGTGATTGTTCTCCTATATCTTAAGTTTTCTCAAATATTTGAGCAGCAAAAAAGTCAGCTTGCTATATACCTTTTACATGGTCATAGAATATTGTCATATCAATTATTTGGTACCAATATCAGCTCTCTAGGACTTTTGGTTGTTGAGATATAAATGTTTCCTTTGGTATACCCCCTATATTTTTCTGTGATTTTTTATCTAATATTTCAAGTTTACATCAATATTCAAACACTAAGAAAGTCTAATTTTTCATAAATCTTATCTTATGATTATAGAACATTACCATAGCAATCATTTTGATACCAATTTAAGCTCTCTATATTTTTGGTTGCTGACGTATTCAGTTTTTTTGGTGGTATACCATCACAATTTTTCTGTGATTTTTCTCTAATATTTAAAGTTTTCATCAATATTCAAAATAAGTAAGTCCGATTGTTTAAATGACTTACCAAATGGTTTTAAGCGTTATTTTAGCAATCATTTGATACCAATTTCAGCTTTCTAGGGCTTTTTGTCGATGAGATATTAGCAGTTTTATTGGTATACCCCTTCGTTTGCAAGTGATTTTTCTCTTATATCTTAAGTTCTTTTAAATATTTGAGCAACAAGAAAGTCAGTTTGTTTATAAACTTGTTACATGGTTATAGAATATTGTCAAATCAATCATTTTATAGCATTTCCAGTCTCTAGAACTTTTGGTTATTGAGATATATACGTTTCCGTTGGTATACCCCCTATATTTTTCTGAGATTTTTTATCTAATATTTAAAGTTCTCATCACTATTTCATCAATGAGAAAGTCAAATTATTTATGTTTTTATCATATGATTAAAGAAAGTTATTCAAGCAATCATTTGATACCAATTTAAGCTCTCTAGATCTTTTGGTTACTGATATATTAGCAGTTTTCTTGGTGTACCCCCTTCGTTTGCCAATGTTTTTTCTCCTATAGCTTAAGTTATCTTAAATATTCGAGAAAGAAAAAACATATTTTGTTTATATACCCTTTACATGGTTATAGAATATTGTTATAGCAATCATTTGATACCAATTTCAACTGTCTAGGACGTTTGGTTGCTGAGAAATATACGTTTCTGTTGGTATACCCCCTATATTTTTCTGAGATTTTTATCTAATATTTAAAGTTTTATCTATATTCCAACAATGAGAAAGTCAAATTATTTATGTTCTTTATCTTATGTTTATAGAACGTTATTCTTGCAATCATTTGATACCAATTTTAGCTCTCTAGAGCTTTTGGTCACTGATATATCAGCAGTTTTATTGGTATACCCCCTTCGCTTGCAAATGTTTTTTCTTCTATAGCTTAAGTTCTCTTCAATATTGGAGAAACAAGAAAAACATTCTATTTATATACCCTTTTTATGGTTATAGAATATTGTCATAGCAATCATTTGATACCAATTTCAGCTGTCTAGGATTTTTGGTTGCTGAGATATATACGTTTCCGTTGGCATACCCCCTATATTTTTCTGAAATTTTTATCTAATATTTAAAGTTCTCATCTACATTCCAACAATGAGTAAGTCAAATTAATTATGTTTCTTATCTAATGATTATAGAACATAATTCTAACAATCATTTGATTCAAATTTTAGCTCTCTAGAGCTTTTGTTTGGTCACTGAGATATCAGCAGTTTTATTTGTATACCCCCTTCGTTTGCCAGTGATTTTTCTCCTATATCTGAAGTTCCCTTAAGTATTTGCGCTACAAGAGAGTCAGCTTATTGATATATCTAATTGTATAATTATAAAATATTGTTATAGCAATCATTTGATACCAATTTCTGTTCTTTATGACTTTTGGTTCCTGAGAAATACACGTTTTCGTAGGTATACCCCCTCCATTTTCTGTGATTTTTCTCTAATATTTAAAGTTTCCTCAATATTTGAACAGCACAAAAGTCTGACTATTAATGTATCTTATTATGTCATTTTAGAATGTTATCATAGCAATCATTTGTTACAAACTTAAGCTCTCTATGGCTTTTGGCTGCTGAGCTATAAACGTTCTGTAGGTATACCCCCTACATTGGTCTGTGATTTGTCTCTAAAATTGAAATTTCTTATCAATATTTGAACACCAAGAAAGTCAAAATCATTCTGTATTTTTTCCCATTAATATAAAACATTGTCATAACAATAATTTAATACAAATTTCAAGTCTTTGGAGTTTATGGTTGCTGAGATATCTGAATTTCGTTGATTTTTCACCTTCGTTTATCTGTTATTTTTCTCTAATATCTGAAGTTCTTTTTTAATATTTGAGCCTTAAGATAGCCAGCTTGTTTATATATCTTATTACATGGTTATAGAGCATTGTCATAGCATTTGATACCAATTCAAGCTCTTTAGAGCTTTTGGTTGCTGAGATAAAAATAATTGTGCTGGTATCCTCCATTTTCTGTGATTTTAGTCTAACACATGAAGTTTTCATTTATATTCGAACACCAGGAAGTCAGTTTGATAATTATATCTTATTACATAGTTATATAGCATTGCAAAAGCAATCATTTGATACCTATTTCTGCTTTCTAGGTCTATCAGTAGCCAAGATACATGTGGTAATATAGGTGTACCACCTTACTATCTGCGCTTATTAGGGGTTGTATTGAACACTCTGTGATTTTAGGTGACACAAATGGGCATTAAAGTGATCATCTGACCAAACTGGTACCCTTGAGCATTTGTTCTAAGGGTTCAAATTACATCCTATAACCCAAACCAAGCCCTTCAAATGGCAATATAATTATTTTCCCTTTGTAAATCCTGATTTTCGTCATTTTCATTAATATTCATGAAAATGCAAATGAGATGATTTTCATTTAGGCCCATGGCATCAACAAATTTGTCAAATAGAATAATTGATACAATAACAAGGAGCCACAATGATAGTTTAGGCCTGAAATTAGTTTTTATGGGATAATTGATTTTTAACTTTTTTTTTTCATTTTAATGTTTTAAAGAAAATTCATGAATATGCAAGTAAGATAATTTCCATTACTTATCATAGGATAAAAGGGATATGTCTAAGCTTAAGAATGAGACCAAGTTCACTGGTCTAGGATAAAAAAACAATTGAGATATTTTCAATTTTCTATGTGTACCCCCATTATTGACGCAAAAATTGAATATTTAGAGTAATTTAATAAAACATAGCGTAAAACGCAAATGCCTCGACTTTCAGATGGCAGAAAACAGGATTTGATAGCTTTTTCAATGTACTTTTAGAGAATAATAGTGTAGAAATTTCCCTTGAGGAGGAAAGGGGGATATGGATAGCTAGAAGACTATTCCCTACCGTTTTTGTGTTAAAATGACGTTTTTTTAAATTATGGGGTACCGTAAATAACGTGTCGTTTCACCATTAAAGCTACCAGCAATGCAAGTCCCCCCGATTTTTTACAAGTCTACAAACATAGTCCTACATGAAAATCATAAGGGGATTTGTTCAGGCCAGATGGTACCGACCCCCAAAATTTACGGTATTGGCTCATGGACCATATACGGTCTACGTTTTTGAGGGCACGCGAATACTTGAAATCAAACATTATGATTTCCTTATACCGGGTCACATAGGAGGACACTATTCGAAAAGTTCGTATAGGCGCGTATAGGTGTGCGTATATATATATATAGTATAGTATAGTGGGAATCGAACATGTTCGATTTTCGTATAGCGTATAGTAGTTTTGCTGGTCTGATTTTTTTTATTTTTACAAGTTTTAGAGCGTTTTGCTAGAAAACTAAATTAAAAGCCAATTTTTACAAAATAAAGTCATATATTTGGATCCTCATGAATATGCAAAACAACGTAAATAACTTAAATAACTTCTCATAATACTCTTATTCAAGTAACGTTTGTTTGTTTGTTTGCTTGTTTGTCCCCATACTCCTCCCAGGTGTTTAGGTGCCTATCTTCACCAAACGTGATGGAACCCGGGTGTGTTATTGGAGAATTTAATTTTAAAATGACAATGCCGTCTAGGTCACAGGTCAAATTTCTCGGAGTTCCTTGGTTCGATTTGGATAAAAGTTGGCGAGTGTATGAATTTTAATGTATGGATAACGTCAGAACGGGTACAATTCACTAGTATTGATGATAAATAATGACTGGCATATCAGAAAGTTTCCACGTTTTCAATGAGAGTGGATGGCTGAAATAATTCATGAGATTCTGGAATGGTGTGTTAAATTCGACCAACACAGGCCGCATTTCAAAGTGCTGTCGAACCAATATGCGTCTGTTTTGCTTAGGTATTGCCGCTGCCGCCTCCTCCTCGGCTAGTAAAAGCAAAGCACGATATTCTGCTTCTGAGGAATTCATTTCTTTTCAAAATACCGAATTCGCAACTTTTTCCATACTCACGAAAAGAGCACACTGAAAGCACGTGCTACTTCTATGTGAACCGCCGTGTCCGTATAGCGTATAGCGAATACCGAATAGCGTATAGCGAATACCGTATACCGTATATTTCTATGTGAACGCAGCGTAAGGCGCCTGGGCCTGATGACCTGAGTGCTAGGGTGTTGAAAGAATGTAGTTCTGAAATTGCTACTGTTCTGGCATATATCTACAATGAGTCGCTTGCTCAGGGTGTTGTACCAGACGATTGGCGACAGGCAAATGTAGCCCCAGTATTTAAGAAAGGTGAGAAATATGACGCAGCTAATTATCGACCGGTGTCGCTTACTTATATCTGTTGCAATAATAGTCAGCAACATAAACAAGCACTTGGCTCTTGAACGCATTCTTGCTGTCAATATGGGTTCCGAAGTCAAAGGTCTTGCGAACCCAGTTAGTTCAGTTTTATCATTATTTGGTAAGTATTCTGGATCGAGCTGTGAATCGTAGCCACAAGCAGACAGACGTGCTTGTCATGGATTTCGCAAAGGCCTTTGACAAGGTCCCACATAAAAGGTTACTATACAAACTTGACTTTTACGGGATAAGAGGATTTACACATAAGTGGATCGACTCGTGGCTCTCTGTGTGCTCTCAAAAAGTGTTATTAGATGGCCGTGCCTCAGATCCAGTCCCAGTTCTAGCTGGTGTCCCGCAAGGATCGGTCTTGGGTTGGGTCCTTTATCTTAGTTTCATTAATGAACTTCCGGATAATATCAGGTCTTCTGTTCGGCTATTTGTGCAAGATGACCTGAACAGCTTGGCCAAATGGGAAAGGGATTGGCAGATGAAATTTAATAAAGCTAAAGCTATTCATTTTAGTTGGTTGGGGCCGGAGCTTCTTGTCTGTTGCTTGGCCCACCGGGGTCCAACTGTTGTTTTTCTTTTGCTCAGAGTTAGTAGGTTATTCGGCGCCCAGGGATCTCCATCGTCGGGCAGCTTACTCAATCTGTGAGTCCTGGGTTTTGATTCATCAGGATGTTTATCATGATTTATTTGTTTATTCTTGATGATTCATTGACTAGTTAGAGATTCACCACAAGGACCAAATAACTAACTAAATGTTATAAACCACTGCAGAAGCTGAGGGTGAGGTTAGGTACCTGTAAAACCGGTTTAAGCCCGCCAGTAACTTTGTGTTACTGATCGTTCCAAGTCGATACTTCTGTGGTGGTTCTTTTTATTTTGTGTCTTGGTGTTTGAAAAGTTTTTGTGCTGTTGGCGCCTTATGTATGTTTTCATATCTTAGTTAAGTTAAGGTAACTGAGTGGCCACCTATTGGGAAAATAGCTGCTCATTCGGCTTACGATATGTTTCATGGTATAAAGTACCTGGTTGTTATTTTGTTTTTTTTTTTCCCACCTCGGTTTTTGGAGTGGAAATCTTTTTCTGATTGCGCCTTTTCCTGATCTTTGCCTACTTGTACCTTTTTTCAATGTTAGCAAATATCATTCAATGAGGGTGACCCGGCTACATCCAAGCAGGCATATGCAGTTTAATTACACATTGCATTAGCAAACATTAGAACAGGTTCAGTCCGCTAAATACCTAGGCTTAACTATCACAGACGATCTTGATTGGGGCCAATTACATGTAAGGCAACTAAGACTTTGGGTTTTCTTCGGGGCAATTTGGCACTTGCACCTAGGCATACTAAGAAAGTTGCATACAAAACATTGATTCGACCTCAACTTGAGTATGCAGCTCCTATTTGGCATCCCTATAATGATACTCAGACTGCTAAGGTGGATGTGCAGAGGACTGCAGCCAGGTGGACCTGCAGGAGATGGAGGAACACCAGTAGCGTCGGTGATATGCTAGACGAACTTGAGTGGGCATCCCTGTAGTCCCACAGGGAGCGGCCTCCTTAGCATTCTTCTACAAGATACACTTCGGCATAGTGTCTCTTGACAAAGACAAATACCTGACCCGGCACGCAACTTAAGACGTACTCGGGCATCGCATGAACCACAATACAGTTTGCCTATAGTGATGCCCTGAAAATTCATTTTCCCCCAGAACTATTCCGCTCTAGAATAGTCTCCCTTCTTCAGTGGTCTCAGTTTTAATTTTTATTTGCTATTACTGCAGCTGGTGTTGTGCTGTGTGGCGGCCCTAAAAGTCTCCCCGTACATCATCCATAGAGCATGTTATATTTTCTTTTTGATCCTTTGAGATCAGCGAGGATATTCTGAGAAATCAGAAATTTATTATCGGTTTAAGATTCATTTTCTAACCAATGTTTATCATATTTGGTCCCATTTAGATAATACTAGTCTGTATATCGACTACCCTGTTGAAAGTTGCAAGATTTCAGTGATTCTCTTCGACTCCATGTTGCCAAATCTAAAGGGTCACTGACGAGACTTTAATAGTCGAAACCGCGGTATGACCCATCCCCTTTCTCATTAATGTGTTCACTTCTCTTAAAGGATCTTAGTTTTAATTTTTATCATCAAAGACCATTTAGGAATTTAAGGATTCTATTTAAATCATAGGCCCAGAGGCATGCGTTTTAGTATGCCTCTGATTTGTATCTTGTAAATTGACCATATCCACATTAATTTGCTGGTACCCAGTTTCCCAATAATCGGTATTGCAGAACCGGACAACCAGTAAACCCCTCAGTTAGTCATTGGTCGATATTTAAAGGTTACCAATGACTAACTGAGGAGAGTTTACTTGAGAAAAAAAAACAAGTTTATTGACTGTCGAAAGATGGCGCACCACCATGGCGGAAGTTTTGACCGTGGTTAAAATTTCTGGAAATAACAATGGAAATACTACCCAGTGTTATCCCAGCTGCCATAATTCACATCATCAACACATTGGAAAGTGATAGCGAGCACCGGTACCAGTGGAAACTTTCCCGGAATCTGGAAAATGTCTCGTTATTCATAAAAAGCGAATTTCGCGCCAAAAGTGTTGAAGGTGACCAGCCACCATTTCCTGTGAGACGGAAAGCAGGAAATAGAAAGCACAAATCGCCATCTAAGCTGACACGCCAAAGAGCAAGAAAACAACGCTTTCGGGAAAAGAAGCCAGCTGAGAAAGCTGACTCACCTAAAAGCCCTGCCTCAGAAGTGAACACTGCCGTTCTTCAAGAACAGGAACCTGCTGCCGTTTAAGAACAGGAACCTACAGCCGTTCTAAAAGAACAGGAACCTACAGCCGTTCTACAAGAATTGGAGCCTGCTTGTGTAACTTCTACGAAGGACAGTTGTGACCTGGATAATACCGGTCAAGTTCAGGATTTAACCTGTAGCAGTGATAAGCGCTCTGAGAAGCAGATTCTGTCACCAGGTTCTGACATCAGTGTTGAGACTGAAAGAGCCCTCCTTTTAGACTTTCTTCAACAAACAGACACTGACAGTGACGACAATTCTTATGACACCGCGGAAGTGATTTCGGAAGCAAATAAATGCTCGAACTGTAAACGGCAGCCTCCAGCGGGTGTTGAGCTCAAACGTTGTTCCCGCTGTCATATAACCAAATACTGTAGTGTTGAATGCCAGAAGAAGGATTGGGATTTCCATAGATTTGCTTGCTCAGTTGTTGCAAAGTCTGCGACAAAGAAAACTTAAAACTTGCTACAGTTAAATAAATGTGAAGGTTTGATTCTTTGGAAGCAATAAAACATTCAAAGAGAGATAGTATGGACTATATTGCGCAATTTCGGGTAATGAACCCTCATCAGTAGCCCTTTTAAAACCGGCAACGAGAGCCAGACTGCTGTACTGAAATTCAAAAATTTACACGAGAAGTCTAAATCAAAGACAAATTCCTAAACGGGGTCAAATAATTTAAACATTGCTTAGAAGTATGTTTCTAAACGTGAGTATTCCGCTTATCGGAAAAGATGGCGATGACGTCATCGATAACATTACCTGTGAGCTCACGGGTACAAAGTCAATAAATACACAGACTTAATACACATATGAACCTCAACGTGACAAAATGTACCTTCGGACATTCTGACGTTACTATTAGAAAATTTCAAAAATGCGGGAAAATCATGTAATTTTTGTTTTAGAAACAACAATGTATTTGTAATCTTTGAACATTGGACTACAAAATAAATGAGTTTTTAAACATATTTATTCTCAATATTTGGAGTTATCTGCCCTTGTTTTAGCCCATAATTTACGCAATTTTCCTATATGTGTCGTCAAACGGTAACCATGGCAACCACATGGTCACAATAATAGACAAAATAATTTTGACAGATTCCTTGTAATGCTAATATTTTTCCATTTAAACAATAGTTCCTGGCCAATATATAAACAATTTTCAGAGAACACTTTAGTTTTGTTGGCACCCCTAATATGCAGAATTGCATTATGCAACTTTGACGTCATTTTTCAGAACAATGGCGTTTCTAGGGTTCATGTAGTAAACATGTCATAACTCAAAGAGTAATTAAATTAATCCGGTCAAATAAAGACTATTGGACGCAATAAACAATATGCTTTCGACGTAAAATTGATTTTCTAATAGACAAAATATTGACCGAAGGTACATTTTCTCGCGTTGTGGCCCATATTTGTGCGGGTAATTGTGTGTTAAACTGTAAATATACGTTGAAATCAAAGCTGAATTAACTAAAATGAATAAGAATTATCCGCCATCTGTCTGAAAAATTATTCTGCAAGGTTTGCTTTAAACTTTGAAAACTGAATGATCTACAGAGAAAGAGTTACATGTAATTGGATAACTTTAACCAATGTATTCACTTATTATTTTCAGCTCACATTTTTCTAGATTTGTTTTTATCTAACGGCAGCTTATATTTCACGATTTTATTTTGTAATTATGATAATTTAATATGTTAATAGACAGAAATGTACAATAACCGTGCCGTTGAAGTTGTTGGAGTTTTTAAAATCCAAGCATGTGTGGTTTGTTATTTAAAATTCTAAATATGTCTCCTCCAAAAACAGATCCTATAAAATGACAGCAGAAATACTACGGCGTAAAATTGTCATAAAATGTCAATGTAATTTGAGACTGAAGTGCCTGAAATTGTGTGCAATAAAGAGAGATCAAAGCCGCCGGCGCTTGCCGAAAAAATTAGAATATTTAACTATAAATAAACGCGGAAATATTGCGCTATTCACGATATTTTCCTTCCAAATTCAAAATATATGCATTCTGGAAACAATCTTTCCTCATTACACAACAAAACTTTTAATGATTTGGGCGTTTTGGGTCATTTTTGCAAATAAAATACAACGTATATGGCTTTTATTACTGCTTTGTACTCGTGAGAGTGACCCGGATGCTGGCTGATGACGTCACGCCATCTTTTCCGATAATCGGAATTTTGTGTGTATATATTGTAAAAAAGACATTTCAGTTGTGTTCTGACGCTTTAAAACTTTTTTACACTCTTCTGCACATTTTTAGTGTTGTAGTGAAAACTAACATTAACAAATACGCCGAAAGGTGGTGCGCCTTTATATAGGCGGAACATACAATCCAAAGAAAGAAGGTTACCTGGATTTCTTATCTATCTTCCACTACTTCTTAACCTCATCAGAGGACTTCAGAAGGAATTCCGGTATACCAAGTGCTAAAGGGGGTTAGCTGAAATAAAAGAAAAGTGAAGTGGGTGAAATGAGTTTGTACAGTGAAAGAAGAGTGTTAGTATAGTTTAAAAGATAAAAAACAGAATCTGGTGATTAGGGAGACACATGCACCACCTGGCAAACAGCATGACTGAACTGTGCCACGGTGGGGAGCATGACAATACTGATGGGTAAAGCGTTCCAATGTACTGCAGTTCTTGGAAAAAAGCTATACTTGCAGTAATTGGTAGAAGTGCTGATTTGTCTGTATGTCAGCGGGTGGATGAATTTGGACTGCCTGCGATTTGGTGTGAGATAGTCAGTTAGAGGGATTGCTACAAGATCATATGTGATCTTGTACAGCATGATCAGTCGGGTATCTATTCGCCTTTGGTCTAATGGACGCCAGGAAAGTTTATTGAGCATTTCAGTAACACTGGAGGTGGACCTGTAGTCATGGGTAGCCCACCTGGCCGATCTACGTTGAACAGATTCTATCTTTTTTATGTCAGTGTCGGTGTGGGGAGACCATACAGAGGAGGCGTATTCCAGCTGTGGTCTGACAAGTGTTTTGTAGGCTGTGGATTTGAGGTCTTGGTTATGAACTTTGATATTGCGTTTGAGAAAGCCCAGCGTTTGATTTGCTTTTTTAGTGATGTTATTTATGTGATTTCCCCAGCTGAGGTCTTCTGATATTGTGACCCCAAGGTACTTGGCAGCGGGTACACTTTCAAGTTCAGTGTTGTGTAGAAAGTATTTGGATGGAATGGGAGTCTTGAATCTGGTCACATGTAAGACCTGACATTTTGCTGGGTTAAAGTTCATATCCCAATCTTCTTCCCATTTCTCGAGTTTCAGGAGGTCTTCTTGAAGGATGTTTGCTTCTGAGAGTGAGCTGATGCATAGCTTATATTAATTATTGGAAAACTGTGAACCAGCAAATTAATGTGGATTTGGTCAATAGATTTAATTGCCTACCCCAAATGTTTTTCTCGCCGCTTGACTAAATTCTAAATTTAGCCACCCACCCCACACCTGAGAATAGGCCACAGGCACAGGTGTTTCGACGATTTATGGTCGATTCGCGACCTTCCTGTTCGCACCCTATACCTGTTCGCTACCTGACCTGTTCGCTACCAACGCGTTCGCTACCTGTATATGTTCGCTACCTGACATTTTTGCTACCTTACATTTTCGCTACCTGATTTTCTAAAATGTAAATAATAGGTTATAGAAGTGATGGTGAAGTCATATAGATCTATATCATATTTAATTTTGTTTCATGAAAATATGTACAACAGAAATTTTATAAACTATATTCATGGTTTAATACACATAAAATAATGATCGGTGAAGCCTAAAAGGGTAATTACAGGTGACAATTATTTACATACAAACACTTTAACACACACACAATGTAGACAATTATAATTATTTATTTTGATATTTTCATAGACAATTAAAAGATGAGATCTGCTGATTGGGGATATAATTTTAGCATAAAATATATTAAACATGTTAAAAAGAAATGCACATTATGATTCTCCTAATAAAAAACTTAAAACAGGAACAATGATTAAAACATCTCAAAAAAAGAAGAAATTTAATTTAGCATATATTTACTAATATACAGAGAATAAATAAATAAATAAATAAATAAATAAATAAATAAATAAATACACTAAAATATATACATGGCATTAAAAATGAAATCACGACATTAAAATAAAATACAGCGTGCAAAGATTTACCTTATTATAAAAAGGGAAGAAACGTAATTTAGCATAAATTATATTAACTATAAAATGAGCCGCATCGTGAGTAGGCTACTAATCAACTGTGAAGTTTGGTAGTGAGTGAATAATTAACGGTCATGATTGGCGGGAAGCTGTGAGGTTCAGTAGTGAGTGAATAATTAACGGTCATAATTGGGCGGGAAGCCGCGAAAAACATCGTGGTAGCGAACCGACTAGGGTCGATAAGGTGCGAAAAGGTGCGAAAAATACCGAGTAGCGAACGGACCAATGGGAGGTAGCGAACGGACTAAGTGCGAACGAACCAGGTCGCGAAAGATCCTGTTACCGTTTCGACGGACTGGGCCGAAACAGCCCGAAACTTTTTTTTTTATTGTCCAATCAGAAGAATCGTTACAAGGACGTGTTTAATTCAAGGGAGATCACTGCAAAAAATGTAAATACAAACGTGATCATGGAAGTCGTCAAATCCAATTTTGAAAGCCACGTTTATGCTATTGAGCAAGCCATCAAACGATGTGATTTTGTAGGTATGTTCCAATCACAGAAATGTTTCTGTTGCTGACGTTCCTCTGGCATGTCACCCTTCTTCACCCCATAAAAGGTTCCACTGGCACCACATGCCCCCACTGGCCCCAGGTAGTCAAACCTCACTCCACCACGTTCCGTTGCAGAGCTTGGTTCGATTTGATCAAAACAAATTTCCGATTGAATAAAGAAAGTAATCTTTTTGTAATGTACAAATTTGACCTTGAGGTTTGACGTCGTGCGCATTGACGTCACAGCTCACATTTTGGTGCGTGTCGCTAGAGCTGCTTTCTGATTAGCTGAGCCCAGCGACCCAAAAATGAGAGTAAATGCATTAGCTGAATGAGTTGATCTCACAGAAAGTCTAGGTTTAAAGCAGGAAATTAGAGACATTTCTTCCTGGTGATAGACGTCATTTCTATTTAGCTAAGCAATTCTGCTTCTCTAGTGATGGTGTAAAGTCGGGGCAGTTTTTGACGTTCGGTTGGGAAATACCCTGTGAAACCACCGCACCTGAAAGGTGACAGTCAAACCATTGGTACATACCGTTGCAGGATCCATTGATACATTAGTTTTTTCAATTGTTGATATTTTTATTAAAAGTTATATAAATGATCTAGGTCACATGACCAAGATGGCCACCATGGCTATAAATAGTAAAAACCTTTAAAAATCTTCTCCAGAACTAAAAGGCCTATGATTTTGAAACTTGCCATGTAGTATTTAGGACTCAAGCTCGACAAAAGTTATCCATGGCCCTTTGATGACCTTGACCTGTTTTACGGCAAGGTCAACTTAAAGGTAGCCCATGCATTTGAATGGGGAAAATTAGTAAAATGTGATTTGAAGGGCAAAACTTGCAAGAAATGGACTGAAGATTTATGTTTATGAAAACATTTTGTCCCAAGGGGGTTGTCTGCCCATGCCCAGGGGCTATATACATGCCTATACATGCATATGACCGTAATATTTAAACATCTCTGAAAAGTTTAGGCCAAAAAAAAAAAAGTTCTTGTTTCCGGTAACCCGACCGACCCTCCCGAAACTGACCCGACTGTAACTTTTTTTCGCCCTGTCCGCTATCACAAAAATACGGTAACGTACAATTTCCGGTACCCACCACAGATTCCGGTGAATACCGGCTTTTAGCGCGAATTATCACCCTTTCCATTAGTGTTGTAACTAAGCGAGTGAAATCGAAAATTGAAAAAAGTTGTCTTGATCGGCGACAATCGATTATGCTGTCCGCTAACAGTTGGGGCCTTCATTTCGGCAAAAAGTAACAATGTGCTCCTCCATAATTGCCAGCCAAAACAGTGTTAGAAATAATTGCAATTGCGACTGGGTTGAAACGATGTCGGCCAAGCTAAGTTTTATGGTAGGATGCCCACCGGGTAACCTGAAATTTATTGCCGGCGAGCGTGAATGACACCCATTGTTTTCTTAAGATAGGCCAGTGAAAAAAGCCAATTCCGCATTGGATTATCAGCCGACCGTAAACGAGATCATTTAACAAAGTTGTCAAACCTTTACGCCCGCATGTTCTTAATCATCCTTTTATTCCTATTTCCCAAAGAATACACTGATTGGATATCGGTCTGTTTAATTCAATTAAATTACAATAGACACACGCTGATGAAAACAGACGCATAATTAATCTGTCAATTAAATGTGCAGAGAGCCGATAGTAGGCACGGCCTGCATTCAACATAAGCGCTCATTGGACCATCTATTTTTTCAAGGTCGATCCATGACTTCACGCACGTATGAGTTTCCAAGCCGTAAGATCAGACACACAAATTCTCCTAACCATTAGTGTGCGCACCTGATTTTTGAAGAAGTTGATGGTCGCATGCATTCTACATTTTCGGCGTATGGCTGTCACTTGTCAATGCAAAAACGCACGTTACGTGACGTTACATGTTACTTTATGTTTTAGTGTCGCCGATTATTACAGTCCAAAATATTGAGATACCATTATAACGTATCAAGGAGTTTCAAGACATGGAGATCGTGCTTCACCGCATCAAAGGTTCCATGTCCGGCACCGCGACACCTTTTAATAAGTCAAGTACCATAACAAATTAACACCTAATTATGTACCCAGGATGAACACGGCCTCAATGCTAGCAGATAACAGCATGAAAATAAGTACAGGTTATCTTTCAATGTGTGCATAAGAATGTTTTTTTTTTTATTTATATATATATATATATATATATATATATATATATATATATATATATATATATATATATATATATATATATATATATATATATATATATATATATATATATAGGTAAATTAATTAAACGATTTCTATACACTATCCATATGTTTCACAAATTTCTAAGTGTTTGTAGGGGTCTCACCTGCTCTTATATGATGCTTGACTACCGCGCGCTGCTCCGTACGTTTCAACAACGTCGGCGTTTTACGCTCGAAAAATTATCCATGTTTGTCTTAGAAAAGATGTCAAAATTGTAAATTTCATGTTCTGATTCTTTGTACTTGCATCAAAACAAATGTTAATATGACATCATGCAAAAATTCACGCCGTTGTGGCACCGTTTAATGACGGAACTGACAAAGTTTCAAAACATCAAAAACATCTGAATGAGAGATTTTTCAAAGTGCTCCGAACCCTTCTATATGCCGTATGTCAATCGACATTTTTTAAACAATTCTTGCAAAATTTTACTAAATTTATCCGCAAACTAAGGAAAATGGATGGGCTTTATTTCAAAAGTTTCATCGTATTGGACCGGGAACTTTCCGACTATACCTCTTCTATTAGGTAAGAAATCGTAAAAAGGCTAAAATCTTGTACGGAAGATTAAACATAAACCTACTTTCACCTCGACACACGATTAATATCAATAATACTTTTTTGTATGTGGGGGTGGGGAGAGGAGGAACAAACAACTTTTCATTACGAAAACCATGCAATATACTGAGATTTTTTCATCTGTAAAAAATGAAAATTTCATGCGAAAAAATGATATTTTAAAATTTTAAACATTTTTTTTCTCTCAAATTTTCTCAAAACATAGATTGTGGGTACACATTAGAACCACTTCACAGAATTCTTTTTATATGTTTGCATGTTTTGTGTTTGAATAGAACGAAATGAGATTATTTAAGATTTGACTATGTAACAAAAATTGCTGACAATGTATTCCTTCACTCGGCTTACGATATGTTTTTCTCTGGCTAACGATGTTTTCTCCGTATAAATTTTTATTTATTTTTTTCCCCGCCTTGGTTTTTGGAGTGGGAATTTCTTTCTGAATGTGCCATTTCCTGATCATTGCCTACTTTTACTTGTCTTGCCTGTTAGGTAAACATGTACGAAATAGTGTAGCATATGCATCAATGAGCATGGGCAAGCTGTAATGAGCTTTAAATTGTTGTCTTGGCACAGCACAAATATCTCTGATACTGGATTTTTAAATTCCATTGGTTTCAAAATAAAAAACTTATTTAATATTAAAATGAATACAGTTAGATCTATTCCCATTTACGTAAGTTGCTGATGCGAAAAACAATGAAGACGCAAAGGAAGTGTACTCACGGAACTTTGAAATATAGACTTTAATATTGTAATGCGCTTTAGGGTCGTTCTCATAGGAAAACCTCTTGCTTCTTTTTTACCCTTCAAAACACACTTTCGGATAATTTTGGACATATTGCTGCTTAGCTTACACGAAAGCTGCGAAAATTTCCCTTTTTAACATATGGTTTTAAAATTTAGGAAACCTTCGGAACATTTTGTAAATTAGGAATTAAATAAATTTGATGATGCAAATAAAATAAACAACCTACTTACTTCAGCGATTTAAAGATTACTGGCACCTGTTTGGTAATAATTTCTTAATTATCGTGTAGAGCTATATATCTACTTTCAATGATAATCAAGTGCGCATAATTTATTGCAAGTGTCGTTGTGCTGTGACAAGTGCGCATTTACGTGTGTAATTTTCTGTTATAAAACTGAAGTGGCGATTATATCCATTTTCACTGTTGGAGGCGGTGCTGGACATGGTGTTCAAAGGAATTGTTAATTAGATGATAATAACCCTTCAGATTAGGTGTTTTCCATTGACTTGCATTGGACTCACAGCGTGTGACTAAATGTGCTAAATAAGCTGATAATGAAGCACGAACTCCAGGTATAGAAACTCCTTGAACGTATCAAGCTGCTCAAATAAAGCGGACCCAAATAAAGTATTTACTGAAATTGGCAATTTATATAGTAAAGTCGGTACCGTTTTTGTCCAATATATTTCACTGGTTGAAATGAGCGATGTACACTGTTTCTACAGTAACACTTAACATCGCTGTTGTGACGTTTGATCGTGCCGCGTTGAAAACTAAATACGTGCGTTCAGTCTTGTAGGAAAATCGATTGGCCAATGAGCGCTCGTGTTGAATGCAGGCCGCAGATTTGATTGACAGGTGAACTTCTTTGTTCATCAACACGTGGTCAAGTGATAATTGATTTCTTTACTAATAATTGGATTAAACAGGAGTCGCGTACACACGTCCGTATTGTCTGGCGTGCATGAATAATGAGTGGTGATTATCTGATTAGGAGGAATTTAATGACATTTACGTAAAGGTTAGACAACGTTGTTACGACCTCCTAAATGCGGTCTGACGATTATCTCTTGAGGGAGTGCTATATATTCCGGACGATCGTAGTAGACTTACGCCACATGTTTACCGTTATACCTATGAATTTATTTGAACAGGCTGTCATTCATATTTATAACGGTAAATCTGTGAAGAACGTCTACTACGATCCGCCGTTCGGGATGGATATCGCTTCGCTTGTTTTTTACAACTTTTTTTTTTGCCTATCGTAAGAAAACAATGGGTGTCATTCACACTCGCTGACGATGAATTGTGTCGCCTTGTTATTACTCAAAATGACAATTATCACTTGTTCTATATTATGATACTGAGTACGGTCCCCACAAGACATGTTGAATAGTATCATGTTTGAGGCTATTGTGCCCTCTGCATCAAGAGAAATCGTTTTACCAGCTATAGCAAAGCCAGATCAGCTTTACAACCGCAACCGATTGCCGTTGGCCTCAGAATTCAGTCATTGTTGTGCATGCCATGTCATCTGCATGTGCGTATTCGTGGCTAGTAAGAAAGGGCCATGTGGTTCTTGTAAACAAAGGCAAATGGGGGAATATCCTGCAGCCACTTGGTGACGATTCGCCAATCAAAATTTAAAAAAAAAAAAAAAATGAATAAAATAAAAAAGTTTTCCGACCTACCGACCCAAAAAAATTTGGAGACGTTACCGGAAACAAGCATATTTTTTTTTTGGCCTTATATAAATGGTCAAGGTCACATGACCAAGATGGCCGCCATGGCCCATGGCTATAAATAACAAAAACCTTTAAAAATCTTTCTACAGAACCAGAAAGCCTATGATTTTGAAACTTGGCATGAAGCATCTGGGAATAGAGATGTACATACTTTGTATAAACCATGCCCCTAGGATGACCTTGGCCTATTTAACGGTAAGGTCAACTTAGGTCGCCCTTGCATTTGAATAGGAAAAAAAAAAAGGAAAATGTCATTTTATGTCAGAAAAGTTGCTAGGAATTAGCAAATGGACATAAGATTTATGTTCATGAAAATAGTTTTGCCCCAGGGGTTGTCTGCCCCTGCTCAGGGGCTGTTCAAACATCTTCTTTCTGAAAATGGCTTGGCCAATCAACATGATCAAAGCCAAACTTTATGTGAAGCAATATTAGGAAGGGGGAATAAAAGTTTGCATAAATAGTCAAGGTCACATGACCAAGATGGCCATTTTAAATAACAAAAACCTTTAAAAATCTTCTTCAGAACCAGAAGGACTATGATTTTGAAACTTGGCATGAAGCATCAAGGAATGGTCTACAAAATTTGTATAAATCATGACCCTTGGATGACCTTGACCTATTTTATGGCAAGGGAAAATTGTTAAAATGTCATTTGAAGGGCAAAACTTGCAGTAAATTGGCAAATGGACTGAATTTTTATGATTTCAAAAATACATTGACTCCAGGGGTTATTCTGACCCTGCCCTGGGGCTATATACATGCATGTTTCCATTCTAGTCAAACAAGTTTATTGGTATATATCTCGGGTCTCAGGTGAGCATTTACAGGACCAGTGGTCCTCTGGTTTAAAGTTTTAGGGGAATAGGTATGTATATTGAGACTACCTATCCCCCTAAAACCTTAAAAATGACGATACAGGCCCCTGTGCACATGCCAGATTGATTCTTATTAAAAGTACAATGTGTCTGTTCACTTGAATCCATGTCGTTTTCAGCCTGAGTCGTTTCGGCCAATTTTGAGGGTTGGTCGTTTTGGCCTTGGTAGGTGGGTTGTTTCGGCCAATTTTCTGGGTGAATCAATTTGCCAAATACAATGTACCCAGCAAAATTGATTCTGTAGTCCTTTCTTATTAAGTTTTTCTCTATCCATGTATCATGTATTAAGAAAGGAATTATTTATTACAGCCATTGATACAGAATTCACTGGCTTGAAGATCAATGACGACACCAAACCAAGTCTGTTTGATGATGCTGAAGCTCGATACAAAAAGTTGCGAGATGTCATATCTCAGATCACCATAGCACAACTAGGTAAGCATGAATATTATGAAAACGTCCATGTAATATACAGATTTTTCCAACATAACGAAAACATGCCCATGCAATATATAGAGATTTTTTTCAGTAGCAAAAATTGAAAATTTCATCAGATTTTTTTTTTATATTTTTCTTATTTTTGCTCAAAACATAGATTGTGGGTACACGTTAGAACCGCCTTGGCGAGGCGGTTCTAACGAGTACCCACAATCTATGTTTTGGAGCAAAAATAAGAAAAATAGGTATACCCCGGCATACCCCAGTTTTGCTATATAAAAGTGGGGTATAAGGGGGTATATATCACACGGACATGTTTTCCTGATGAAGTTGTAAGGGTTGAAAATTTTCAGTTGCAAAATTTTTGATATTTTTCTTATTTTTGCTCAAAACATTGATTGTGGGTACACGTTAGAACAACATTCTATGTTTTGGAGCAAAAATAAGAAAAATAGGTATACCCCTGCATACCCAAGTTTTGCTATATGAAAGGAGTGTTTTAGAGGCTACTTATTTCATGGACATGTTTTCCTGATAATTAGAGGTGTCGCAAACATTTAACCATGTCGGACACATACTGTGTTATATTAAGCCACTAAAAATTACTATATAATGTATATAATGTTTTTAATTGTATGGTTTATTTTTCACAACCATAAGCTTTAATAGTGGATGAAACATGCATGGACCAAATCATAAATAAGATTCTTTCCATCTAAAATTTGTAATTCTTCAAACCTGAAATTTTAAACTTGTAAAATGAGCCGCAACGCGAGAAAACCGGTCTTCGGGGTTTCCGACCAGGTGTGACACAAATCGGTCTGTACAGTCACAGGAGCAGGCTAGATACTTGAAATTTTGGCTATGAGTAGAAGAGGAATTGTACTATCCGAGTAGCGAAAACAAAGGTGCTGATCAGCTTCGCGGTTACCGCGAAGCTGATCTGCGCCTTTGTTTTCGCCTAGGCAAAAATCCGGTTTTCTCACGATGTGGCTCAAATAGTCTTGTTATGTACGTTCTACTCGGTGTATTCTATTTCTAGGACTGTCAGCATTTATCAAAGACCCTTCAGAAAATGTGTAAGTACTTAGACTACTGTCTTAAGATGAATCAAACAAGTGTAGGTAATCAATGCAATTCAGTCAGTGTTTTTGCTGTTAGCTTTCATTCATATCCTTTCGGTAGTTTCACATTCTAGTGTCTCGCCATCTTTCGTTGATGTAGATTTTACATAAATCTAGTCATCAGGAAAACATGTCCGTGCAATGAATACCCCCTAAACCCCGCTTTTATATAGTGAAACTGGGGTATGCAGGGGTATACCTATTTTTCTTATTTTTGCTCTGAAACATAGATTGTGGGTACTCGTTAGAAGTTAGAACCGCCTCGGCGAGGCAGTTCTAGCATGTAATCTAAGTTTTGGGCAAAAATAAGAAAAATATAAAAAAATTTCCAGTGAAAATTTTCATTTTTACAACCCAAAAATTTTTCTATATATTGCATGGGCGTGTTTTCGTAATGTATGTGCCAAATGATGCTGCTCAAATGTGAATGTCATTGCAAAGCGTGTCAGTAGGTGTTGGACACCGAATGTTTGCCCTTATGCTATTTAGTTCCTCCAAAATCTTGGATCTAAATAGTTTTATACTGTTGATGGCACTTGACCCGAATTCATCAGGTTTGGTCAGTATATTAGGACACAGTTTTATGGTCGTTTAACCCATATTTGACGAATGGATTCTCCCATCATTATCGATTGGATGAGTTCACTTTCACTTTTAGGGGTGTTAGGAGTGATTTTTATCTCATTTTTCGATGAAATTTCTTTGTGCAAACAGAATAGCCCCAGATGGGACGCTGTGTTTTGCGGCATCACATCTGGGCCTATTCTGTTTGCCATGTCCCTGTACATATTCTGTATGCTATGTCTTCTCCTGGAGGCTTGCCCATTACGAAATCTTGCCCATGTAATATATGGAGATTTTTTCAGCAATAAAATTTGAGAGAAAAAAATCATTTATAGAAAAAGATTGATATTTTCAATATATTTGCTCAAAACATTGATTGTGGGTACACATTAGAACTGTCTCAGCGAGGCGGTTGTAATGAGTACCCACACTCTATGTTTTGGAGCAAAAATAAGAAAAAATAGGTATACCCCAGCAAACCCCAGTTTTTTTCCATATAAAAGTGGGGTTTAAGGGGGTATACATTTTCCTGATGCCCATGAACAATGAGGCTAGGTTCACATGCCATTCCAACATGACAGTATCTGTTGTCCATGGACAACATTACGAAAACTTGCCCATGCAATATACAGAGATTTTTTTTAGCTTTAAAAATTGAAAATTTTCCTCTGAAAATATTTGATATTTTTCTTATTTTTGCTCAAAACATAGATTGTGTGTGCATGTTAGAACCGGTTCTAACGAGTACCCACAATCTATGTTTTGGAGCAAAAATAAGAAAAATAGGTATACCCCTGCATACTCCAGTTTTGCTATATAAAAGTGGGGTACAAGGGGGTAAACGGAAATGTTTTCATGATGAAAAAGGCACTAAAGCAAACATACCACCAAATCTCAGAGTTTGATCTTGTAAACTTGCTTTGTTTTCAGGTACACAGTGGAAACCTATAATTTCTACCTCTACCCAAGATCATTTGGTCCCATAGATGTGAGATTTATTTGTCAGGTGAGTAAAGTCGGAGCCTCATCTAAAAATCTCAAGATAAGTGCCGAGATTTAACAGTTAATACCTTTCTTGGGATTTTAGTCATACCAGGGTAGACACAAATTTGACTCATACATGTACATGTAGCTTCAGACTCAAATTGGCCTTTTAGAGAGATCCCTCATTTATATGAGTCTGTCTCATTAATTTCAGTCACAATCTAAGCTTCTTATACAGCACAAGATGTAAAAAGAAGTTCTACTCTCCAAACTGACAAATGGCCATTACGGTAAATGACCAATCAGTTCGAACACCCTAGCAGTTCGAACACCAAAAATTATCTTGGAGCTGGTCCCTAAAAACTGCTCTTACAGTTCGAACAGTTAATTTTTTCAAAGATCTAAATTTCTAATACTTCGTACACAAGAAACTTGGTATGTTTGTAAAGAAAAAAGGACCAACAAATACATCTTTTTGGAGACACGAGGTTCCTTTTTATAGAACAGAAGCTTTCTTTTCTCGTGACAGCTGCATTAATAAACATGGTTACAGACGGACCAAATAAAAATATATCTTACCCAGAAACTCCTATAAAATGCCTGCACATTGATCGCTGATTTCTCCTGCTTTTTTAATTATTGTATTATTGAAGACAAAAGATGCAAACAAGTCCATCTGATGGCAAATTACCATCTGAAACTTATCTCCCAAATTTTCTTGTTGAAGAGAAATCCATTAAATGTTTTATTTTGCTGTGTACTGACCCTAATTATGTCACAGGCAGGGTATTGGCTTGGGTGTATGCACAAAAAAAAAAAATCTGTTACGCCAGTAATTAGATCTGCTTTGTTTAGCATCCACAATTGTTTAATTACGAGAGTCAGCTTACAAAATAATATTGTGAGTAGCAAAAGCACTGAAGTTCCACTGAAATGCATCCTGTGCTGAATAAATCATTTGTCATTTGTCCAAATATTTAAGTAAAAAGTCGTTGCATTTTTATATGAAAGGCACCTTAGTTCAGAACTTTAGAGGAAGTTGTTATGACACATTTTTTAGGAAAGGTCATTTGTAGTCCAGTTGCCAAACATGGATTTGGCCTGTGACCTGGAAATGTGTGCCGCATAAAATGTTTTTATGTTTTTCACTTCTTGATACCTTTCAGATGAAGAATCCGAGTGATGCCACCTTGGCATCATTGAGCATTTTGAAAAATTCAAAATGGCCGACCAATGGCGGAAAATATTGAAAAAATTAAACATAATACATGTATGTGAAGCAAAAAACTCACTTCTCTTGTTGTCCTTACTGTCTTCTTCTGGTTCATCAGACCATGCCAGTTCAAAAACTGCATCATGAATTGTTTGAAAAAATAAAAAATCAAGATGGCATTCAAGATGGTTGACATAAACAAGAAAACAGCATCCCAGAGTTGCTTATACTCAATGTTTTGTGTTTAAAATGCTCATTTTATGTTTTTATTAACAAAAACACCATTTTTAGTTTTGTGTATGTTTTGACGCTCCAATCATAACAAAAAGGCAAGATGGTGACCAAGATGGCCGCCGAAAAAATGATATAGAGAACTTGGTCTCTAATAAACTGCCTTAACTGTCTTGTTTTTGACTTTATTTTGTTAACAGTTCAAGTTTGAGTTTAGTTCTGACCCAACATAGTAACAATGATGCAAGATGGTGGTCAAAATGGCCGCCTTAATCTTATTATAAGGGAAAATGGCCTCTGATTCAAAAAGCTTATCTAAATGTATATTTGTTAAGTTTTAAGTAAGCAGAATAAACAGAGGGATGCAAATCTACATCATATAATGAAAGATAGAATAGACACTTTATTCTAAAACCGAAAAAAGGTATTCGTCTGTGTCATTACCATTATAATACTCAGCAAAGTCATCAGCTATATTGTTCAACTATTGCAACAATTGTTTCTTCAATTCAGGTGCATTTGCAAAACACTATACAGGCTGATTTATGAAACGCCTCAGTTTCGATGATGAGTATTGTTGTTCAGAAGCATACCCACAGCCAATGATCATACTTGAAGTATACTATCTGTTGCTGGAGCCACACTGTCTACTGATGTAACTAGCATAAACGTTCAGAACCCTTCAATATTATTTCAACCACCTGACTTAAGTTGGATATAAGATCGTGCACCCTTGACCAAGCGTGGATTGTCAAATGGATGTCTGGACATGGTTTGGTTTCTCATTGTTTTGCGTATATGGTGATTATATGCATTAAGCTTGGGAGTATTTATTAGCCTTTGCTTACCAGTTTTACATTAAACCATATATCTTACAGAAATTCTACGTTGCTGCCTTAACATCCTTCAAATGCGATAATTCCCCTGATATTATCTGGTAAAGGCTTACTCAGTTTAAGCTTGTCCGGTATGAAACCCTTTGACATTGATTTCAAACTGGACTGCAAGAAGGAAGCAGACTACGGTCTGATGTTTTACCACTTAACCCAATATTTACAGACCTTCAAATGTCCCTTTTATATGGCCCATTCCCTTTCGCATTAATGTTTTCTCTTAAAGTGACTTGGTTTTACTTTTCGGTTTACATTGATTGTAGATATTTAATCTTGAGCAATACATAGACGTTTGTGTATGACGCTTACATATTTTCCTCAATGGTTCGCAACCATCTCACTTCTTGCCACTGTTACACTATGTCTACACTATGTCTCACCTGAACTGCGTTAGCGTTAAGTCCGAACACGATCGGCGAGTGTGCTTTTGATCAGTCTGTGATATCACAGCCCTTCTTCAATGTGAGATGGTCACAGTTTCATGCACAATCATGAAATACCTAAATCATCGTATCTTTTCAACATTGGTTTTAAAGATGTCATCTGCTGAGAAGTTCGAATAGTGTTGAGAGAATGCTAGTGCTTTTTGTCAAACCTCTTGCCTTGCTGGAAAAGTTTTGATTATGCTTTTAATGCTACAGTCAAAGTGACAATGGGTCGTCCACAGAATAGCACAGCCCATCGGTTACGACTGTATCAGGCCAGCGCAGTGTATGCGGATTTCTCAACTTGTACATTTTGCTTCCAAACATATTATGTGTTCGTAATCCTCTTGTCCCCGCTGTCCCCCAACATTGAAGATTGTTGGGGGCCAACTCCTGAGGGTACACCATGGCAAGGTAAATCTACCTGGAAGTGTCTTGAATAAATAATATTTGCTTCAAATGCGTTTGTGGCTTTTACTTAAATGAGTTTGTGTACCGCCATTGTAATAGCCATAGACGTGATCAAGCTATCATCATTTGGAAACTTTCCAGCCAACTTTTTCAATTTCATCCATCAATATAAGTTCATGTGCTAAGAAGACTGAGTCGAGTTTACACGCGGATTTATTTAAAATGTGACAACAGCACAATATATATAAAGTTGTGATGTTGTATTTCCCAATATTTAGAGTTTCTATGCACATTTTAAACTATTTCTGTTCTTAGCACTAGCGTCAGTTCGACTCTTCCTTTCATCTTTGTGAACCAGCTTTATCTGCGTTTCTCAGTCTGTTACATCCTTTCCGAATATGCTTCAGACCAAGCGCCTAGCGTTTTATAGCTCTACTGAAGGATTCACTAAATTATTTTTAAAAAATGCAGTCCTCTTTTCTTCTTTATTATATTTAAACTGTAAATGTTACGAGTACTTTCATTTAGTGGTGTAGATTGATTTGCTTCCCTCCCTTTATTCTGCTGAATCAATATGCAACACATAAAACTAATGTTTTGTTCAGTGAAGAATACTTCAGTCGTATAAAAATTACGTAGGACACATACACCCCAGTATCATTTTGCGGTGTCAAAACAAAACACGAACATTAAATTGCAATGTTTACACCATAAAATGAGCATTTCAAAAACATGGCATTCACTGGAATGCTGCTGTAGCCAGAGAACATTAAAGCAAGAATATGATGATCCTCTTGGTCACCATCTTGTTTTATTGTTATCAAGTTGGGTCAAATAATCAAAAACAGTTCATTTGTTAACATAATTTGAACATTTGAATTACAAAACATTGAGCAAATGCAGCACTGGAATGCTGATTCAATCAGAAATTATGTACTCATATATTATGATTATGGCTGCCGTCTTGGCCACCATCTTGGCTCATTTTTATTATGTGGGAATAAACAATAAACCATACTGCTCACAACTTTATATGAGCATTTCAAACGCGTTACATTTAGTATATTCTGCACAAGAATGGTGTTTTAATCAGAGAACACAACCTTTTAAATCATAATTATGGCGGCCATTTTGGTCGAGATCTTTTTTGCTGTTATCATGTGGGGTCATAATCGAAAACCAAACACGTATTATGTGTACAACAAAAATGGACTTCGAAGCACAATACGCTGTTTTATGCACTATTTGAATGCCGTTTTATTACGAAAATATTGTTTTTAGTATGATTGTGGCAGCCATCTTGTCCGCCATCTTGCCTCACAATAATGACATGGGAGTCAAATCTTAGAATTATCTTTTTAATATTGTTTACAGCGTAAATTGAGCATTTTAAACACAGAGAAATAATTCTATTAAGGCCTGGGGTGCCGTTTTCTTGTTTATGGCGACCATCTTGGATGCCATCTTGATTTTTTCAAAACGCTCAATGATGCCAAGGTGGCATCATGCAGTTTCTGAACTAGCATGGCCCAGTGAACTGGAAACCACAATAAAATTTCATGCAGCACCATTTTCCAGGTTATGCTGATGGCTACTGGACTATTGTCCCTAGCAGTTCAGTGCTACGCCATGTGAAAAGGTTTTGTCTTTGTCCATAATTAATTCGAACGGTGCATGGTGATTTAGTTCTTTCATCAACATGGTTTTCACTAATTTTTCTTAACAACTTTATGATTGTTATTAAATTGGATTGCAAATAGAATCTACAGAATTTATAGCTGTAGCTTTGCAAGATTGTGTATTGATCATAATCTTCCTTTTAATTGAGGGCACCTGTTGAATAATAGGATGACCAGAATTTAAGTACACTTGACCCAAGTTCATTGTGTCCTGACTCATGTTGACGCAGAGTAGTCTGCATGCTTCTTAAGAATTATAAATAGGTTGTATACTAATTTTATTCAATTTGTGTTAGGCAAATCATTTTATCTTTGTTGGAAAAAAACACCAGTTGTGCTCCTGGTCACCTTGATGTGTGTTGCTTTGTCAAGAGAAATCGTTTTACCGGCAAAAGCAAAACCTGATCAGCTTTATAACCATAACCGATCACCGTTGGCCTAGTTGCGCATGCAATGTCATCTGCAAATGTTTTGTTGTGACTAGTAAGAAAGGGTCATGTAGTTCTTGTAAACAAGGGCTTAAGGGAATATCCTGCTGTCAAATTCGTTCTTGGCAATATACCTCATGTGGTGTCACACACATGAAGGATAAAACAGGACTACCCAGCTTGTCATAAAATTGATACATCATACGAAGTTTCCATGTGTAGCTAGTCCACGCAGGATGACGTAATCGGCGAGATGTTGATTACACAGACTGATCTAGACGCCAGAAAATTTGGCTACTTTCGTCTTTGTACGGTAATTTTCGGCTGTTTGTGTTTGCATTTTATTAATTCGAACACTGCGTTTTTTCATAGATCATAATTTCTAATAATTCGAACACCAAGTTCAATATTTATTTTTTAAGTGTTCGGACTAATTGGTCATTTACCGTAGAAGAGATTCTATTTATTAAATATTTGCATATGTCAGTCGATGTAACTGCTTATCAGTTGCATAAAATGTACAACTTCCTTTATTTACTGAATTCAAAGTCCAAACATGTATTTGCAGCATTTCTGTCAAGTTAATGCCTGACCTGGGGCCAGTTTCATCAAAGTGTTTAAGACAAGATTTTGTCCTTAAAAATGTCCCAGGACGTTTTTAAGACAAAAGTCGTGTTTCATCAAACTCCAGAAATTTAGGAAGTTCTCAGTTTTTGTCTTAAACGTAGGACAACTATTTCGGCGTCCTATCTGACAATTTTGTCCTAAATTTTGTAAATGTACTAGAAATTGGTTGATTTGGTGTTTTTCATCCCACTCAACAGCTAAGGTCATATGGAGACGTGAGCTCGGTTTAAAGTCTCATCCGAAAGACTGTTGTGCTAGAAATGGCTGCTGCCTGTCAATCGGTATTTGGGGCTGAAAGAGATGCTGACCTACCCGTGTACTACATGCAGAATGTAATCTAGGTAACGTATTTGTTTTGAGAGTGACGCTCGTTTGTCATGACCAATCTTCCATGGCACGAAGCCCTCAAACTTCAAGACATTATGTATAGTCAGGTATACTACCCGTCGCCTTTAAAAGCTGCTTTTAAAGAGACATTAATTGGAGGCCGGTGATAATGTACATGCTCAGTTTATCTTTGAGAGGTTGCACCGACGTCGGAAAACACTCACAGATGGATGGATGCACAGACAGAAGGACAGAATTAACCCAACCCTGAATTGGAAACCCTCTATTCCTCATAAGTTTGAGGGATCGTCGCTCTTAAACATTTTTATATCGATATTTTGAAGTTTTAAATATATTTCAATGCTAAAGCTTCACAAAAAGAATTATATTAAGTTGACTGTGTCAGAAACATCGAAAACACCTCCAGTCGACGCTTAAAGAACTTAAACGTTAAGATAGCAACCACGTTTCAAACCCTACTAGAATTAAAATGCAAAATTGCTTTTGTCAGACACGAATACGTACAGTGCCAAATACTAATTTGTCCCAAAACATATTTAAGAATTTTCTTGAATGTTCATTTACTCGAAAATGTACCCTTGTAAGTCAACACGACAACCTATCAAGAATAAATGCTATAAGAAACGAAGTCTGTAAATATCAAATATCCTCAATTAAACTGCGGAAATCATACATTTAGTTAATTAAAATGACGTTTGCATTAAGAATTTTAAAAGAAGCGGTTAAAACTTGCAAAGAGGGAACTCTTCATACGTTATCGCCTAAATTGTGTCATATTTTTTCAATGAAAACGAAATAATTTGGGCAAAAAGAGGTTCACTTGAGCAGTACTCGGGCACCCATCCTCTAACCCCTCCGCCACTGTGATACATGTTGCATCTTATCCGACTGGCATTATGGGAATAATGCAACTTGCACATGTGCATAGACGACGTTGCGCATCGATTATGAGCACGACAAGTAAATTAAGTTCATAATATTCACAATAAACATCGAAAGCTGGAGTTATTTTATATCACCGACCGTTCCAAGGCGATCATTTTGTTGTTGTTTTATTTGTTTTATAAATAGTCTGGTGTTAAATATTCTGCTGTTTGCACATTTTTGTGCGTTATTAACAGCTTGTTGTATATGTGACAATATCTGACATTTTTGGTCTTGTGAAATCAAAAGTCGGAAATCAGATTTAAACATTTTTTTGTCATTTCTAAACAGCACTTTAGAAAAAATCAATATTTTGAAATGTGCCAAACCCATATTTGTAGATTCAAACTTTTTCTTGTATTTTCACACAACTTAGAACTTGGTAATATTGTTCGAATAAAAGAAAGAAATATATATGGTAGTGTGCATTTAAAAGAGAACCAACCACTTGATAATTGCCATTTTAAGCCTTTTTCGGCTGTTTTATTTCTTAAAGCCCATTCCATAAAACCACCCAAAATTTGAAAACAAGCACACCAAATACAGAAAGACTGACTTAGAAGACAATGTACACATATACTGCTGCTAAAATAAACATAGAACTAGTGCAATTTATTTGAAAATGTATAATATGCAAGTTTAATCTACCCTACCCCCTAAATTTTAATGACAACTAAAATTTTCTGAAAAAGTGCAGAAAAGGGGGTGAAAAAATGAAGTTCCTTAGATTGACAATATTCATGGCTCATTCAATGAATACCATCAATATGTATCCAAATGTAAAATATTAGGAAAATATCTGCAACCGTTTACGAGATATTCAACAAAATAAAAACTGTCAAATGTTGGCAGCGAACATCCTTAATGTCACATTCAATCATGATTTGTGACGTCGACACCGTACCCCCAACAGATCACATATGAGCGTGTATTCGAAACACACACACACACACACACACACACACACACACACACACACACACACACACACACACAAATAAAAAAAAATAAAAAAATAAAAAACCTCATCAGATAGGCGGAATATGCGGCATAAAGACCAGTCACACATTAGAGAGTAAGACAAACGCTCGTCTTGCGCTGAAGATTTTGGGCGTATAAAAATTAATTTGCTTCTTAAACTTCAATTAGTCACACAGTCGCATGCGACTCAGGCACGCTGACAATTGTGTAGTACGTTTGGGTTATGCCCAAGACGAATTGAACAAACGTCATAAGAGCGTATCAAAAATTAATCGCACGTCTCGTACACGCTTAGGGCACATAACTGTTCAAAGCGTTCGGCAAGCGCCCAAGCCAATGTCTCGTAAAATTGGAACGCCCATGTTGCATACATTGACGTGCCTGCATTCAGCGCAGCTGTAACGCGTGTCGAACTTAAAAGTTCGCGACGCGCCGAGCCCAGTCTTGAGCCCAAATGCGCTCGGAACCAACGCTCACCGACGTATAACGATGTACAACAACGAACAACAAGAGTTCATGCCGCACCTGTGACGCTTTTTAACGTGTCTCCGACGTGACGTTTGATGAATTTTGCACTTTGTTAACAGTCAACACGTCTGGTGTGCGTTTGTCTTTGTTTACGCTAATGTGTGACTGCTATTAACAGAAAATTATTTAACAATGTTATGGTTGTTTAAAATTTACAAAATATTCTCCTTTATACCAGTTCTTTTTCCTCGCAATTAAGACGAGTGATTTAAACTTTTGAAAAAGCTAAAACTTTTATGGCTATTACACAGCTAAAATAAGATCGCACGTGATCAAGCACATGATATTAATAGGGCCCAACAGAAGAGCATAGTTAAAGTAGGACACTTTTGATGAAACGCAGATTTAAGGCATAGGACATGTTAAGGACGTGTTGATGAAACCGACTTACACATGTCTCAGAAAATGTCCTGGGACACTTTTAAGATTTGTCCTAGGAACTTTTTTGATGAAACTGTCACCTGGCCCCGAGGTTATAAAACTTTTTTCATGCTTAGCTCAGCTGAGACTAAAATTTATCCTGCTCATAAATGTTAAAATGCCAACAATTAACATTCATAAGCAGGATAAATTATAGGCTTTGGTGATCTAAACCTGAAACTTCAATTTATTTGGACTATTTTGGTATTTATGAGCAGTTGAAATTTCATGCTCAGCTTAGTGGAGCATGAAAAAAGTTTTATAACCTAGGGGCATGGTAAGGTGTTCTCAAGATAAATGTACTTAAGCTGTTACACAATTTACTTATTTAATTGTGGTTGTATATTTTCATGATACATGTACTGTGTTTAATTTCAGGCTTCAAGTTTAGAATTTCTGACAAGATACAAGTTTGATTTCAATAAGGTATGTAGTTTTGTCACAGTTTCATTTTGCCACTATAACTGAAAAGATACTATTAATAATGGGAGTTAAACTGAAAGTCATTTAAAAAACAATTTAATGAAAAATCATGAAGTTTGCACAAGTTTAACAAAACCATCAAGATATACCAGTATTAAAAAAACTTGTTTTGAAATGCCTATTTGAGAACAAAAAAAGAAAAAAAAAAAAAAAAGATAAGGATTTATACTTATTGGGTATTTATGCACCCATTTTTTGGCAAAATTGGGTACACCAGATTTTAATTGGGTACCTCAAGTTTCTAGATTGGGTTTTAAAAAAAATTATACATGTATTAGCAAAAGATAAATAAAAAACGGTTATATGTTTGAAAACTTGTAAAACTCACCATTGTTGTTGTAAAACTGGACTGATGTCATAAAATTTTGGTAAATGGTAAAGGGTCATTTGGCCTAAAGTTGTTTTGTCTGTCTATAGCAGGAACACTACAGATGCAGCTGCACAAACCATATGTAAAACTTATTCCCAACAATTGTTGTTTTGTTTATGAATGAAACTATAGCGGTTTACGTAAAGAAAATAATTTAAATTGTGCATCAAAAATTTCCTTTGCTTTTCTGTACGCAGAGTTTGTAATTTAATGTGGTTTTAAGACAAAATACAATGTAGTTGGTTAAATACACAGAATGGTACTCTGTTTATCTGGTACACTGGTGAGATTGACCAAAACTAAACAAAATAACTTCCAGATGTATACATAAGAGCAAAAGTTATATCATTTTCTACAATTTGAAAATGAATGTTGACTTTTTGTCGGATTTCATTTTATAAACAATACAAAAAAGTTTCAGCGTTATGCTATATGATCTTATCTTGATATTTTTACAGTTCATATATGAGGGTATATCTCATATGACAGAAGTCCAAGAGAAAGAACTGAGATGGCATCTTAACACCAAAGCCATGTTCTCCGGAATTGAAAGGTAGAAAAACAGTATTTGAAAGGTTACAGAAAAAAAAGGTTTCCAACCAGGTCTGACACAAACCGAGCTGAACTGAGGAAGACTAGAAGTTTCGACATGATTTCAATTTTAGAAGAAGAGGGATTGAACTGTCTATGTGGTGAAAGCAGTGGTGTTGATAAGCTGAGCAGGGTGTATGACAGAAGCCCTAGAAGGATGCTGCAAAAAGTCCACACCAAAGCAAAAAGTCCACTACAAAGACTTTAACCAAATACATTTTTTTGCCATGATTCAAAATGTTGCCATTATTGTCCTTGGGAGCAGGGGGTGGAGGAGGAGGATGGTGGCTCAATTTGTATAAGTTATAGATAATCAACTGATTTTTGCTTCAAGTGCAGTGTTTTGTAAATTAAACCACACTTTCAGTGACCTTTCATCAAGACCATGAAGGTCGTAATAACAGATCACTGAAAGTGTGGTTTAATTTACAAAACACTGTTCTTGAAGCAAAAATCAGTTGATTATCTGTTTTATCCTATAGGACGTAAGATCCAGATCAGCTTGTTACAACTGTGCAGTTGATCAGTGTCTTTGTCTTACTGTAACTGTATAAATAGTACTGTTCATTAAGACAAGCTTTGTTGTGACGCAGCTGTTTCCAAATATGGACATAATAAGCCACATCATGAAAACGGCACCTCTGTAAATGTATTATGTGAATCTATGATGTGATCAGAAGTGTAAATTAACTAGCAGTAAAATGACTTTTAAGTGCAAAATAAAGATTGAGGTCAGCTTTGTGAGTGACAACAGTGCAGCTTGTCTATGTCTGTGTTTTTATTGTATGGAAAGTACAGCCATAGACTTTGTTGTGTGATGCCCCTTAGGAATAGTACAAGTGCACTGGATATGAGATGCTCATTGATTGGTCTAAAAAAAAGTGTGCATTAACACAATGTAAACAAAAATTAAACCATATTGTTTAATTTTGTTACCTGATTTAATCACAGCTTTGTCGCCATAGGCTCTGTACTTTGCCTATAGGATAATTACATGTACAGAGACATACATGAGAAGAACTTTCCAAAAGTTTGCTCACGTGAGGGTTGTAGCATGTAATAATGATGATTATGATTATGATATAAACGAGATGTTGATGATGATGATTATGATATAAAGGAGATGGTGATGATGATGATGATGATGATGATGATGATGATGATGATGATGATGATGATGATGATGATGATGATTGTATATTTCCAGAGATATTGACGAGAAGAATGTCCAGAAAGTATGTTCCCATGTTGCGGAGTGGGTCGTAACTTGTGATGATGGTGATACAATGACAATAACCAGACAAGGTATGTAAACTATTAGGGTAATGATTTACAGATTAGCCGCCTTATGAGAAAACCAGCAATCTGCATATGCGAAAACAAAGGCGCAGATCAGCTTCGCAGTAACTGCGAAGCTGATCAGCGCCTTTGTTTTCGCTTCACCGATAGTACAATTCCTCCACTTTCTTATCCAAAATTTCCAGCCTCTAGCCATCTTCTGCACTTGTACAGCTTGGTTTGTGTCAGACCTGTAAGGAAACCACATTGTTTGTTTTCTCATGGGCTGGCACAGATTTTAGAGTATTTGGGAGTATAGTGGTAGAGCATTGAAATCGGGATTAAGAAATATATTAGGGATGTCAACGAATATTCGAATGTTCGAACATTCGCATTTCATACGAATATTCGAATGCGAATTCTGGATTCGAATATTCGCATAATTTTCTAACCTGCAATATTGTCATGTATTAGTTTAAGGACTCAAATTTAAGGCCAAAGGTCGCAAAATAATATGACCAGTAATCCTGCTTGTCTGTTGAGTAATTCAAGATGGTCAACATTTTGACACACTTGCGAATTGAGATTGCTCAATTAACAGTTTGACACTTTGTTGATTCAAGTGACACTTTGTTGATTCAAGTGACACTTTGTTGATTCAAGTGACATTTTGTTGATTCAAGTTGAAAAGAAAGCATTGCTTGCTTTCAATAAATGTTTTAAGGTGTGAAAGTCCTACAATTTGAGCTGTGTCATGTGAAAACTTAAGATGGCTGGATAGATTGACAACTCAATCCTTTAGGAACAACACAGTCACAACAGACCTTTCACAAAGTACATGTAGGCTACACGATTACAATAGACCCTAAGCATTCTTGGTGGCGGATATCAACGACATGCATGCAGAACTTAATCTTGGCTTGACAATAATGGTGTGTTGTTGCTTTCTCAGACAGAACCCCAGAGATTTCTCATTATTAAACACCTCCAGATTGTCTAGTTTTCTGTGCAAAATTTGTTGATTTTCTTACATGGCGCCATTGGTATAGCCCAGATACGATACCATGCATATACCTGTACCTCATATTTTCAATACATGTACCACCAAGTAAGTCATCGTAATGGGTCTATTGGGCATAGATGTGTATATCATTCGAATATTCGAATATATTCGAATATCCTATGCGAATATTCAAATACCAATTTTGGCATTCGTTGACATCCCTAAAATATATGTATGTAGGATTGACTTCTACTACAACTTTGTTGTGTTCTAGAGAGAAACTGTCAAAGTATTCTGAAAACTGTGACTCCATCCCACATAAATGAAATAAAAAAATGACTGGAACTGTAAGCATCACCTTAAGAATAAAAAGTGTTTCATCTAATCACACCACTTATGCATAACTTACTCATCAGGGTTTACAGTTTACAGTTTTCCATCTGTCTCTTTAAAATGCATGAACCCTAATTTAAGTGGTCCAGTAATAAATCATGTAATTGGAGCCATATTGCAATAAAGCCTTTCTTCATCTGACATGACGTTGTTTCTGAGCGTGCCAATACAAGCTGGACTGTACAGTTTAGGATTTTGAGCAAGGCTTGAAATTTTGTTTGTATTTTAAAAGGTTTAACATCCCAGCCAACAATTTTTCAGTCATGTCGGGATAGAGCCGCTGCTTCCTGGGTTCTAACCACTATTCTAGGGAGTTAATGTGTCTAGCTGAAGGACACAACATGGTGCCTCTAGTGGTAATCAAACCCAGCTCCTCTTGATTCCGAGCTTGATGCTCTACCATTGGGCCATAGGAAGTAGAAAGTTTGTTGTCATCAGAAAAACATGTCTGTGTAATATATACCCCCTTAAACCCCACTTTTATATAGAAAACTGGGGTTTACAGGGGTATACCTACTTTTCTTATTTTTGATCCAAAACATAGAGTGTCGGTACTTGTTAGAACCGCCTCAGCTCAGCGAGGCGGTTCTAACATGTACCCACAATCAATGTTTTGAGCAAAAATATTAAACATACAATTTTTGTAAGAAAAAATCTCAGTTTATTGCATGGGCATATTTTCGTAATGTAATGTTTTGTTGTGAAAATAGGTAACCAGACAAAATCAAAATTTATTGCACATTACAGAGATGGAGGGAGTAGGTGTGTATGTACTGAGTACAGAACTAAAAGGAAGGTTTCCTATGATCTGGACCAGTGTAGACAGTGATAGAAACGTAAGTTTATTGACATGTGGTTTGTGGTTAGTCAGTGGTTGCCTGTCTGCCATATTTTTTTATCTAGAATTTGCTTTGAACATTTCATTGCTATTTTTGTCTGGCAATTGGTTAAAATGTGCAGTTGTGAAAGGTTTATCAGTTGTGAAAGATTTATCAGTCGTGAAAGGTTTATCAGTGTGAAAGGTTTATCTGCTGTGAAAGGTTTATCAGTTGTGAAAGGTTTATCAGTTGCGAAAGGTTTATCCCTTCACTAAAATATACATGCCCAAGTTTGCATCTCATATTAGAGTATGGACTAAATTTCCTGCAGCTGCATTAGTAGATGTATTGTTATTTTGGCCTATCACCATTGAATTTTTATAATCAGTTTTATAGCAAAGTACCATCTTGATACTTGTTTTAGATTGTAATAGAGAAGATACCTGTTGAAAAGCAAGCAGTGTAAGAGGCAAACAGCCATTGTAAGCTAGAGATAGAGGCTGGAAGCAAGGTCATTCATGGCATGCTGGGACAATTTAAATCTATTTTAGATTGTAATTGAGAAGATACCTGTTGAAAAGCGGGTAAAGTTAGAAGCAACAGCCATTGTTTACCAGAGAGAGGCTGAAATCGACTCAGTATATGAAGATAGAGATAGATAGATAGAAATCAAGGTCACACAAGGCATGTTGGGACAACATAAATCTATTTTTAGATTGTAATAGAGAAAATACCTGTTGAAAAGCGAGTGGAGTTAGAAGCATCATCCATTGTTAACCAGAGAGAGGCTGAGATCAAGGTCATAAGGTCAATGCTGGGATTTACCAGGATCTTCAGGATCATGACAGATTGTAAGAAGGTGAGTCTGATATGCTGCATTTTAATAATAAATAAATTAAGTTCATTTGAATATTCATGAACTTACTGTATATCATTATAAGAATTTCTTATAATGATATACAGTATGTTCATGAATGTTCATCTGAACTTAATTTTTGCAAGTATTTCACAAATTGTTGCTTCACAAAGTTTAAAACTCTAGCTCATACAGAATTGCTATAAACAGCTTACTAGTCTTAGAGACTACCGAAATACTCATTTAGGAGTTAAAGACCTTGTGAACAACTTGGAAATAATAAATTTACGTAACAAAGGTCACATAAAAAATCAGAACCAGTCAATTACTGTCATGGTAGATGTTTTTCAATTAACTAGGAGAAATCTTTGCAAAAATAAGCTGTGACGTGAGAAAACTGGTCTTCGGGGTTTCCGACTAGGCCTGACACAAACTGGCCTGTACAGTCACAGAAGATGGCTAGAAGCTTGACATTTTAGATATAAGAAGAAGAGGGGCTGTACTATCAATGTAACGAAAACAATCAGCTTTGCAGATACTGTACAGCTGTTCTGCGCCTTTGTTTTCCCATAGGCAAAATTCCGTCCTTTACTGATGCGGCTCAAATGGAGGTGGCATTGCAAAATTACCATAGCTGTTATACAACAATACAATTGAACAAATATGCATGTAATATTTCACTTCCTCTTATTTCAATTCTTCTTCTTCCAAAGTCTGAAAATTTTAGCTTCTAGCCTTCTTTTGAGGCTGTACAGCCATGTTTATGTCATACCAGGTGGGAAGCCCGAAAGACAGGTATTTTGAGTCATGGTCAATTTTATTTGCATGTTATTTGTCTGTTTACAGCCGGTGGTAGGACATAACTGTTTCATGGACCTGATGCTGTTCTATGACAAGTTTCACAACCCACTACCAGGTAAATAGTGTTTTGAAGTTAATTTTTGGCTACTGTTTAGCTCACCTTAGCCAAAGGCTCATAGGTGAATTTACAGGATAGGCATGCTCTGGCGTCCGTTGTAGTTGCTGTTCACTCTTTAAAAACATCTGCTGGACCAATCAAAGCTACACTTCATATTGAGCATACTTAGGATGGGGGAAAGAAATGTATAAATGGTCCATGTCACATGACCAAAACGGTCGCCAGGGCTATAAACAGCCAAAATCTTTAAAAAATCTTTTTCTCCAGAATCTAAAGGGCTATTAGGATCTTGAAACTTGGCATGTGGCATCAGAGTCCCAAGCTTTACAAAAGTTGAATAAAACATGACCCTGGGATGATCTTGATCTATTTTATGGCAAGGTCATCTTAGGACGCCTAATGGAGAAAATTGGTTAAATGGCATTAAATGGGGGAAAACTTGCTGGGAATGGGGAAATGGACAGAATATTTATATTTGTGAAACGATTTGGCCCCAAGGGGCTGTCTGCCCCTGCCCGAGGGCAAAATCCATGTATACGGTCATCTGTACTTTAAACATCTTCTGCTCTGAAATCACTTGGCCAATTAAAATCCAAATTTGATGAGTAGCCTTCTTGCAAAGGGAGAGTTAATTTTTATATAAATGATCCAGGTCACGACCAAGATGGCTGCCAGGGCTATAAATAGAACAGAGCTCTACAAAAGTTATATATATCATGACCTTAGGATGACATTTACCTAGTTTAAGGCAATGTCAGCTTAGGTCACCTAGGTCATTTGAATGGGGGAAAATGATAAAATGTCATTTCATTGGGAAACATTGCACAAATGGGCAAATGGATAGAAGATTACTTGTAGGTTGACTCAGGGCTACGCATAAGACATGGATTAGAGTATAAGGTAGATGAGCGTTTACAGGACCATTAAATTTTGTCCTCTGGTTTGATTTTGCAATATTCACAGATGCAAATGTTACTTTTAGAGGCTTACAATTGTGGTCAGTATCACCATAAATATTTATTGGCTTAAAGGATATTCAAGGGGAACAACTACAAAAGGCATTAAAGCATCATTTTCATTAGGCATCTAAGCATCATATAAATTGGGCACTTTTTCACCGGTCAATAAAGACGAATGGTGCAAGTACAATACTAAAGCCAGAATGTTTTTAGCTCACCTGAGCCGAAGGCTCACAAGGTGAGCTTATAGGATGGCCATGATCCGGCGCCGGTCCATCCGTCCGTCGTCTACAATTTCAAAGATCTTCTTCTCTGAAACCGCTTTGCCAATCAAGTTGAAATTTTATGTGGAGCCTCCTTGGGTAGTGGCATTGAAATATTGTTCGCGATATCTTGGTCACATGACCAAGATGGCTGCCACGCCCATATATGGTAAAAACCCTTCAAAAATCTTCTTCTCCAGAACCGATGGGCCGATTTCCACGAAACTTGGTATGTAGCATCAGGGACTCAAGCCCATCATAGTTTGATCAAATGATGACCATAGGATGACCTTGACATATTTTATGGCAAGGTCAATTTTGGAAACATAGGCTTTTACATGGGAAAAAGTGAAAACTATGGATTTTTAGCTCACCTGAGACAAAGGCTCACAAGGTGAGCTTATAGGATGGCCATGATCTGGCGTCCGTCCGTCCGTCGTCCATCGTCGTCCACAATTTCAAAGATCTTCTTCTCTGAAACCACTTGGCCGATCTAGTTGAAATTTTATGTGGAGCCTCCTTGGGTAGTGGCATTGTAATTTTGTTCGCGATATCTTGGTCACAAGACCAAGATGGCCGCCACACCCATATATGGTAAAAACACTTCAAAAATCTTCTTCTCCAGAACAGGTGGGTCGATTTTCACGAAACTTGGTATGTAACATTGGGGACTTCAGCCCATCATAGTTTGTTAAAATGATGACCCTTGGATGACCTTGACCTATTTTACGGCAAGGTCAAATTTGGAAACATGGGCTTTTACATGGGAAAAAGTGAAAACTATGGATTTTTTGAAAACTATTGCAGCCTGAGGCCTGAAAAGTGGTAGATGCAAACAACTAATGGAGTAGATGAAGGTATATGATTAATTTAGGTCAAGGTCATCTCTTGACCTTGGCCAGTCTGTCTGTCGTCCATACACACTTTTCAAAGATCTTCTTCTCTGAAACTGCTTGGCCAATTAAAGTGAAATTTTATGTGGAGCATCCATGGGTAAGGGAGACGAAAGTTTGATAGCGAAATCCAGGTCACATGACCAAGATGGCTGCCATGCCCATATATGGTAAAAACCACTCAAAAATCTTCTTCTCCAGAACGGGCTGACCGATTTTCATGAAACTTGGTATGTAGCATTTGGGACTCCAGCCCATCATAGTTTGATCAAATGATGACCATAAAATGACCTTGACCTATTTTACGGCAATGTCAATTTTGGAAACATAGGCTTTTACATGGAAAAAAGTGAAAACTATGGATTTTTTGAAAACTATTGCAGCCTGAGGCGTGAAAAGTGGTAGATGCAAACAACTAATGGAGTAGATGAAGGTGTGTGATTAATTTAGGTCAAGGTCATCTATTGACCTTGGCCTGTCTGTCGTCCATACACACGTTTCAAAGATCTTCTTCTCTGAAACTGCTTGGCCAATCAAAGTGAAATTTTATGTAGAGCATCCATGGGTAGGGGAGACAAAAGTTTGATAGTGAAATCCAGGTCACATGATCAAGATGGCCGCCACGCCCATATATGGTAAAAACCACTCAAAAATCTTCTTCTCCAGAAATGGCAGGCTGATTTTCATGAAACTTGGTATGTAGCATTTGGGACTCCAGCCCATCATAATTTGATCAAATGATGACCCTAGGATGACCTTGACCTATTTTACGGCAATTTCAATTTTGGAAACATGGGCTTTTACATGGGAAAAGTGAAAACTATGGATTTTTTGAAAACTGTTGCAGCCTGAGACCTGAAAAGTGGTAGATGCAACCAACTAATGGAGTAGATGAAGGTATGTGATTAATTTCTTGACCTTGACCAGTCTGTCGTCCATACACACTTTTCAAAGATCTTCTTCTCTGAAACTGCTTGGCCAATCAAAGTGAAATTTTATGTGGAGCGTCCATGGGTAGGGGGAACGAAAGTTTGATTGCGAAATTTGGGTCACATGACCAAGATGGCCGCCATGCCCAACTATGGTAAAAAACACTCAAAAATCTTCTTCTCCAGAACCGGCTGGCCGATTTACGCGAAACTTGGTATGTAGCATTTGGGACTCCAGCCCATCATAGTTTGTTGAAATGATGACCCCAGGATGACCTTGACCTATTTTACGGCAATGTCAATTTTGGAAACATAGGCTTTTACATGGGAAAAGGCGAAAACAATGGATATTTTGGAAACTGTTGCAGCCTGAGACCTGAAAGTTGCTAGATGCAGACATTTAATGGAGTCAATGAAGGTAAGTAATTAATGAAGGCCAAGGTAATTTCTTGACCTTGACCCAAGGTCAATTAAATATCAAAATTAAAATTATGGTTTTCTCAGAAATCACTGGGTATGGAAACTATTGCAGCCTGAGACCTGAATCTTTGCAGATGCAGACAACTTATGAAGTCAATAAAGGTGTATGAGTATTCAAGGTCAAGGTCATTTCATGATGACTTCATACTCCAAGATCAGGCTTTAGGTGAGCGTTCTCAGGACCAATGGTCCTCTGGTTTAATACTGTTTTAACATCAGGAAAACATGTCCGTGCAATATGTACCCCCTTAAACCCCATTTTTAGCTCACTTGAGCCGAAGGCTCACAAGGTGAGCTTATAGGATGGCCATGCTCCGTCGTCCGTCCGTTGTCGTCGTCCGTCCACAATTTCAAAGATCTTCCTCTCTGAAACCGCTTGGCCGATGAAAGCCAAATTTTGTGTGGAGCATCCATGGATAGGGGGAACGAAAGTTTGTTCGCGGGATCTTGATCACATGATCAAGATGGCCGCCACGCCCATATATGGTAAAAACACTCAAAAATCTTCTTCTCCAGAACGGGCAGGCCGATTTCCATGAAACTTGGTATGTAGCATCAGGGACTCCAGCCCATTATAGTTTGCGCAAATGATGACCCTTGGATGACCTTGACCTATTTTACGGCAAGGTCAATTTTGGAAACATAGTTTTCAAAACTATTGCAGCCTGAGATTTGAAAAGTGGTAGATGCAAAACAACTAATGGAGTAGATGAAGGTATGTGATTAATTTAGGTCAAGGTCATCTCTTGACCTTGGCCTGTCTGTCGTCCATACACACTTTTCAAAGATCTTCTCTGAAACCGCTTGGCCAATCAAAATGAAATTTTATGTGGAGCATCTATGAGTAGGGGTAACAAAAGTTTGATCGCGAAATCCAGGTCACATGACCAAGATGGCCGCCACGCCCATATATGGTAAAAAACACTCAAAAATCTTCTTCTCCTGAACCGGCAGGCCGATTTTCACGAAATTTGGTATGTAGCATTTGGGACTACAGCCCATTATAGTTTGATAAAATGATGACCCTAGGATGACCTTGACCTGTTTTACGGCAATGTCAATTTTGGAAACATAGGCTTTTACATGGAAAAAGTGAAAATTATGGATTTTTTGAAAACTATTGCAGCCTGAGACCTGAGACCTGAAAAGTGGTAAATGCAAAACAACTAATGAAAGTATGTGATTAATTTAGGTCACATGGCCAAGATGGCCCATATATGGTAAAAACCACTCAAAAATCTTCTCCAGAACTGGCAGGCCGATTTTCACGAAACTAGGATATTTTGTAAACTAAATGCAGCCTGAGACCTGAAAAGTGGTAGATGCAAACAACTAATAGAGTAGATGAAGGTATGTGATTAATTTAGGTCAAGGTCAATTTTGGAAACATAGGCAAACATGGGGAAAAGTGACAACTAGGTCTCAGGTAAGCGTTTACAGGACCAATGATCCTATGGTAACTATTGCAGCCAGAGACCTGAAACATTACCAAGATGGCCGTTATACCCATTTAGGGTAAAAAAAAAAGAAAGAAAAAAATTCACTTTGTCCAGTGTCCAGTGACTGTACTTGTTGACTCTCAGGTGAGCGATCGTTGCCCTTGGGCTACTTGTTAAATCTGTCACTGTCATACATGTTTTAATTTTATTGTAGCCACCTACAAGGAGTTCAAGTCTGTGATACACCAGTTGTTTCCAGTTGTATATGACACTAAACATATGGTCTCAGAATTGTCTAAGGTAGGAATACATTTATCTGAGCCTGTGCATGAGAAAACCAACAATTTGGGTTTATGACCGGGTCCAACACAAACCAGGCTGTACAGTCACAGAATAAAGCTAGAAGCTTGAAACTTTGGGTATAAGTAGAAGAGGAATTGTACTATCTGAGTGGCGAAAACAAAGGCGCTGATCAGCTATGCAGTTACTGCACAGCTGATCTGCGTCTTTGTTTTCGCCTATACAAATTGTTGGTTTTCTCATTCGAAGGCTCAATTTTTTTTCTGTCAGAGCTATCTTGCATTGTAGTCCTTTTAAAGTGTTGAGATTGTAAGTTTATGCCAAGAACTGGTTATTTATTTGAATTGTTTGAGCCTTCATATGAAAAAAAAAAACAACAGTCTGGGTCTCTGAGCAGGTCAGAAACAAACCGGCCTGTACAGTCGCAGAAGCAGGCTAGAGGCTTGAAATTTTGGATTTAAGAAGAAGTAGTGAAAACAAAGAAGCTGATAAGCTGTGTAGTAATGATCAGCTGTGCAGTTACTGCGGAGCTAATCAGTGTCTTTGTTTTTTCCTATGCATATTGTTGGTTTTTTATGTGGTGGCTCAAGTATTTTTTTTCACAAGAAAAAATTTAGAAAAATAAATAGCAGTGAAAATGTCCATTATTCTTGCTTAGGCCACCTCAACATTTCGCGAAAGGAAACCATGAAAATAAGTTGGGTTTCAGTGATATGAGTTTCGACCAGGTCTGACGCAAACAGGCCTGTACAGTTACAGAAGCAGGCAAGAAGCTTGAAATTTGGAATTTAAGAAGAAGAAGAAGTGTACTATCCTTGTGGCAAAAACAAAGGCGATGATCACTGTGAAGCTGATCGGCGTCTTTGTTTTCTCATATGCAGATTGTTGGTTTTCCCATGCGGCGGCTCATATAGATGCTTCTAATTGTATTTTATCCCTTTGCAGTATTTTGAAGGGCAAGGTTTTCCTGTAGTGACCTATCTCTCTGGCCTGTACAAGCAGATGGAAAGGTTGGTTCAAATCATTACGAAAATGCCCATGCAATATACAGAGATTTTTTCAGGTTTAAAAATCGAAAAATTTTGATATTTTCCTTATTTTTGCTCAAAACATAGATTGTGGGTACGTTAGAACTAATGAGTACCCACAATCTATGTTTTGGAGCAAAAATAAGAAAAATAGGTATACCCCTGCATACCCCAGTTTTGCTATATAAAAGTGGGATTCAGGGTGGTATACATTTCACGGACGTTTTCATGATGTGAAAGGGAAACCCATGAAAATTTATATGATCAAGGCAAGATGTTTACAATAATATTGAAGATACATGTATTTTATTTTGGTTTGAAACATACCCCAGAGAAAAAATTATCCAAAAATGTCTAACGATTGTTAGCTCACCTGAGCCTGAGCTTATAGGATGGCCATGCTTTGTCATCCGTCCATCGTCCGTCCGTCCGTCCATCGTCCGTCTGGCCGTCCACAATTTCAAAGATCTTCTCCTCTGAAACCTCTTGGCCAATCAAAGCCAAACTTCATGTGGAGCACCCTTAGGAAGGGGGAACGAAAGTTTATATAAATGGTCCAGGTCACATGACCAAGATGGCCACCATGGCTATAAATAGCGAAAACCTTTAAAAATCTTCTCCAGAACCAGTGGGCCGATTTCCACGAAACTTGGTATGTAGCATCGGGGACGCGGGCCCATCATAGTTTATATAAATCATGACCCTAGGAAGACCTTGATCTATTTTACGGCAAGGTCAACTTAGGTCGCCAATGCATTTGAATGGGGAAAAAATGGTAAAATGCTATTTAATGGGTAAAACTTACTGGGAATAGGCAAATGGACAGAAGATTAATGTTAATGGAAAATTTTAGCCCCTGGGGGGTTGTCTGCCCCTGCCCCGGGGCTATATACATGTATATGACCATAATATTCAAACATCTTCTCTGAAACCGCAAGGCCAATCAAAGCCAAACTTCATGTGGAGCATCCTTGGGAAGCGGGAATGAAAGTTTATATAAATGGTCAAGGTCACATGACCAAGATGGCCGCCATGGCTATAAATAGCAAAAACGTTTGAAAACTTTCTTCTTCAAAACCAGAAGGCCTATGATTTTGAAACTTGGTGTGAAGTATCTTGGAATGGAGCTTTACAAAGTTTATATAAATCATGACCCTGGGATGACCTTGACCTATGTTACGGCAAGGTCAACTTAGGTCTCCCATGCATTGGAATGGGAAAAAATAGGAAAATGTCATGTAATGGCAGAAAACTTGCTAGGAATGAGCAAATGGACAGAAGATTTATGTTTAAGAAAATATTTTAGGCCCAGGGGGTTGTCTGCCCCTGCCCCAGGGCTATATACATATGAGCGCGGATCTGGTAAAAGGTGTCTTCGGGCATTCATGTACATTTTATGCTATTAAAATTTAAAAACCATCTAAATTTGAAATATTTGCATGTTCTGATATTTATTTCATACAGCTTTAATATTGTAACACAATCCAAGACACATACTTTTCTTATGGTCAGACGTTATTTGTATCATGTATGTTGCCATGGCAACCATTGTTTCATAAGGACTACCCTCATTTTGAAAACCAGGTACACCCTTTGTATTGCATGTTTTATCAAACAGTTTGTGAATTCGTGCCTATTGCATAGTCTGTGCAGTAGTATAGATGTTAAACTTCAAGAAACTCATAGAATTTCGAGAATTTCAGTCTTACCTTCTTTTAATTACAGTGATTTAAGGATGTTCGCTGCCAATGAAAAAGTATTCAAACTTTTTTTTCTAACCACTTTTTTTTTATTCCAAAATACAACACAAGACATTTGAAAACAAAATAAATATAGGGTAGTGTGCATTTTTTCAAGCTACAGGCCTCTGAATGAGACCTCTGAGCACCATGTTTTAAATTTGGTAAAATTAATTTAATTTTTAATTCTTTGAAACATACCTGTCTTGAACAAAAATACACTTAGAATGCTTTCAAAAGTCATAATATTTACATAGCGCAGACAATTTTTCAAAAGCATAGAAAATTTTGCAACTTGGAGTGGATGACAAAATTTTATGATTCCTTTTCCAACCCTACCCCCAAACTTGAAAAGTCGGAAAAAAATCAATATTTTGGAATGTACCAAACCCATATTTGTTGATTCAAACTTTTTCTTGTATTTTCACACAACATAGAACTTGGTGATATTGTTTGAATAAAAGAAAGAAATATATAGGGTAGTGTGCATATAAGAGAGAACCAACAACTTGAAAATCGCCATTTTCAGCCTTTTTTCGGCAGTTTTGTTTCTAAAAGCCCATTTCATAAAACCACCTTAAATTTTAAAACCAGCACACCAAAGACACAAAGAATGACTTAAAAGACCATGTACACATATACTGCTGCTAAAATAAACATTGAACTAGTGAAATTAATTTGAAGATGTGTAATATTCAAGTTTAATCTACCCTACCCCCTAAATTTTACTGACAACTAAAATTTTCTGAAAAGTTGCAGAAAATGGGGTGAAAAAATGAAGTTTCTTAGATTGACAATTTTCATGGCTCATTCAATGCATATTATCAATATGTATTCAAATATAAAATATTAGGAAAATATCTGCAACCGTTTACAAGATATTCAAGAAAAGAAAAAACGGAAGTTCAGAAATGTCAAATGTTAGCAGCGAACATCCTTAAAGACGTTAACGTCATCAACGTCTAAACGTCATCAACAGTTTAATAACGTCATGTTTAGATTGCATCAACTGCACACCTTTCAACGTTCATATCTATGCTATTTGTAAAGATAATCTCTTCAAATTTTCAGGAAATACTCAGAGAAACTTGGTCTTTCATATGTAATTAATATCTTAATTTTGATTTTTCTGCCATAAGACCCCTTTTATCAGATCTTGGCCCATATATATGACCATAATATTGAAACATCTTCTTCGCTAGGCCAATCAAAGCCAAACTTTTTGTGGAGCATCCTTAGGAAGAGGGAATGAAAGTTTGTATAAATGGTCAAGGTCACATGACCAAGATGGCGGCCGTGGCTATAAATAGCAAAAACGTTTAAAAATCTTCTTCTTCAGAACCAGATTTTGAAACTTGGTATGAAGCATCTGGGAATGGAGCCGTGTATAAAAATCATGACCCTGGGATGACCTTGACATATTTTATGGCAAGGTCAACTTGGGTCGCCCATGCATTTGAATGGGAAAAAATAGGAAAATATCATGTAATGGCAGAAAACTTGCTAGGAATGAGCAAATGGACAGAGGATTTATGCTTATGAAAATATTTTAGGCCCCCTGCCCTGGAGCTATATACATGTAGATGACCATAATATTCAAACAGCTTTTTCTCAGAAACTGCTTAGCCAATCAAAGCCAAACTTTATTTGGAGCATCCTTAGGAAGAGGAAATGAAAGTTTATATAAATGGTCAAGGTCACATGACCAAGATGGCCGCCATGGCTATAAATAGCAAAATTTTTTAAAAATCTTCTTCTTCAGAGCCAGAAGGCCTATGATTTTGAAACTTGGCATGAAGCATTAAGGAACGGAGGTCTACAAAATTTGTATAAATCATGACACTGGGATGACTTTGACCTATTTCACGGCAAGGTCAACTTAGATCGCCCATGCATTTGAATGGAGAAAATTGTTAAAATGTCATTTGAAGGACAAAACTTGCAGTTAATTGGCAAATGGACTGAATTTTTATGATTTGAAAAAGACATTGACTCCAGGAGTTATTCTGACACTGCCCTAGGGTTATATACATGCATTGTACCATTCTAGTCTAACAAGTTTATTGGTACATGTATATGTCTCTGGTGAAGGACCATTGGTCCTCTGGTTTTGCAAAATATTACAAAAACTGCCCTTTCCTTTGATAAATTCTTTACATATTTCAGTGCAGCAGGCCGAGACATTGTGATACACCCACCCTCTGTCATACATGCCGAAGGTTTCAATAAATATGGTAAGTTACACTCATAAAACCTTCAGTTCACACTACTGTAAATTCGGAAATGTCCATTAATAAGCACTCAATTATTTGCGAATTCATAGTTCTTGCTAATTAAGACTAACTGTAAACATTATAGACTGCACATGTCCTTGCTTATGAATTGAAGAATTCACTTATAATTTGGAAATAGAAAATTCACAAAATGAAAGTCATGAAAATATCCTGTTTTACAATGAGCTGTGTCAGGAGAAAACCAAATTTTTGCCTATGCGAAAACAAAGGCGCAGATCAGCGGGGCGCAGATCAGCTGCGCAGTAACTGCACAACTGATCAGCGCCTTTGTTTTCACTACACGGATGGTCCAATTTCTGCTCTACTTATACCCAAAATTTCAAGATTCTAGCTTTCTTCTGTGACTGTACATGCCAGTTTGTGTCACACCTGGTCGGAAACCCGGAAGACCGGTTTTCTTGCATCACAGCTCCAATAACAAGCTGTCATTTCAGACACGGATCAGCCTCCTCATGAAGCAGGTTATGATGCATTTATGTGCGGTTATGGTAAGTAGTTTATGGATTCTAACGTCTTATAAGAGTGATTAGGCCACCCCTCTTGGCCGAGTGGTTAAGAGTGCAGATTTCATTAACCCATAAATAAAGACATTTTACTGTTTAATATCAGTTAAGAAAATGGGCATCACTAGTTGCTGTAATCTGGACTATGAAACAGTGGGGCGATTAGTACAAGACGGTTTACAAACTACAAAAGAAACAGATACAATAGCTCATGTCTGTTAAAAATGACAAAAAAAATATTCTGGTGAAACAAAATGTGGTAAAAATACATGTACTGGAAAACTGCTTGTAAGAGGCATGTCAAGTGACAGTGTTTTTGAATTATATTGCTTGGAATATATTGTTGAAAGGCCAGTAAACCTGTACGGCTAAAAACGATTATTCCATTGACTGTGCTAAATAATCTTATGCTATGTTCTTTCCATATTTCAGTGTTCTTACGGCTGTCACATATAATGACTTTTAAAGATACAAAGTAAGTGTTTGTCTGTATTCAAGAAAAGGAAAATTACATTTTCATTTTTTGTCAAAAAAAATTACCCCCACCAATTAAGCCTATAGTTTTGGCAAGTTTATGTAAAATTTTCAAAGAGTTTATTTTGTTGGGTGCAGAAGACGTCAGAAGAAGCACATAATTACAGTCATAACTTCTGTATTTTTCAAGATAAAGGCTTTCAAAATAGGGGCACATTTAATACCACTTCCTAAGTGGACCTTTGTTGTATTTACAGATCAACAGAAGTTATACCTTGTCCATTTAGTAGATATCTTCAGTCAACACAAATGTACAGGAACAGAGTTAATGTTATTCGAGCAAGAACAAACTATCTGGTAGGTATAGTGCAAATACTTTGACCATGTCGGCTGACCTTTGACATAGATCTGTGTCGGGAAACAAAGTCTGCGTATGCTATCGTTTGTGTATACGTCATAAGAGTGCGCATTTATACATAGTTTTGGAAATTGTGCGTTGCTATTCTCATAGTTAAGAAAAATGTTTTACACATATCATATGCGGCATATTATAATCACTAATTAGCAATATTTTCTTTCTTTAAAACAATTGTCAACATTTAGAACACTTTGAAACTTTAAAGTTCTGGTGTTCTCAGTGACCAGATAATGAATTGTGAAAATTTTTACAGTTATACTACCAAAAATGTTTGCTGAATATGATAGGATATTTAAAATATTTCACAAATTTTCCGAACTTAGGTGAAGTTCAAACTGTTAAGATTCTCTGTGACGTCACCGTTGTGTGTGCAATGATAGCTTACACAGAGTTTGTTTCCCGGCACTGTTGATAAATATTTGTTGATCATATGTTTCCAATCATGCGACTCTTTGATGATAAGTCATATGACCACATGCTCTACATGGCACTGGAAAAACATGCAAAACAAATAGGTGTCCTTTTTCTAGTGTTTTCAAAACATGAGGTCAACTGGCATGGTCAAAGAATTTGCACCATATGGATTGTTTTATGAAAACAATCACTAAACATAATCTATGGTTCCAAGATGGCTTCGCTTTGTACTCATATACATGGATTAAGTAAAACACTGAATATGAAATAAGGTGAATGGGTTTTCTGTTTTACTATAGGAATGAATAAATTCGCTTGATGAAATTTCATACATGATCGCAGATGTTTAAAAGAAATATTGCATTGGTTTATTAACATGAAACTATGTTTATAGAGTTTAGATGGACCTGAGCCTGTATCAAGACGACCTGAGCTTCTTTATGTCACCAGTAGATTATTCAAGAAGAAATTAAATATAGATCAGGTATGAATATAAACATGTAACAAATTATGCATATCCCTTGATGTAAAGTAAAGAGGAAAGAACTCCTAGTGTCTGATAATGGGTTTTCACAAATATTTTACAACTGTTCAAATGTAGATAAAATATTTTCTTGGCACAATTGAGCATCTAGTTTGTCACAAAATGTGCAGCAAAAATTTTGAAAATCGATTGACAAATAAATATTTTTGAATAGGGATTTCATGTACAAAAATCTCATGGAAAGCAGGTAAATATTTTTCCTGAGAATTATAAATTTAGTGTTTTATCATTATTGTTCAAAATTATTATGAAATGATACAAATGACATACCTGAAACAAAATCTTCATGACCAAGTAAAAATGTACGAAATGAAAGCATTTTCATGATCATCGATTATCTCCCTTGCCAATGCAAAATCCCTATTCAAAATTCATTTTGGCCATAACATCACGGAAACTTCTCTATGTGGAACTCAACCCCTTCAAACCTATACTTATATAGTAAAATTGAGGTTTGACGGGGTCAAGAGAAAAAATCAATAATTGATGTAATTATGTAATTTAAGTCAGAAATGCTAAATTCTAACAAAATCAATATAATAAACCATTATTTTATGATAGGCAAGGTAAATATTTGTAGAAGTAAAATTTTGTTCATAAATAGATATTTAATATGTAATTAAAAGAAATTCCCAAATAATCATGGAGAAGTTTCGGTAATGAAAACTTTATCTGTTTATCGATTTTCAAAATTTCCTATTTGGACAGACTAAGATCAAGGTTTTGACATGAAAATGATTTTACGATCTTCCTTCACGCACAAAAAAACAGCATAAACATCAGAAGCAAGGTTTTAGACATAAATTTTGAAGTACATGTATACTGATAAACAAAGAATATGAAAGGGAGGGTATGGCAGCCTAGTGGTTAAAGTAACAGACTCCTGAGTGAGAACTATGTAGCTGCACAGGCCAGTTTGTGTCAGACCTGGTTGAAATCTCCCCAAAGACTGGTCATTTCATGTTGCGGCTCATGTGTCTTATACATGTATTTACCGTTAGCTAAATGGTTTTCACCGTATGGTTAAGTAAATATGTGTCTTATGTTTACTGTTAGCTAAATGGTTTTCACCGTATGGTTCAGTAGATATGTGTCTTATGTTTACAGTTAGCTAAATGGTTTTCACCGTATGGTTCTTTAGATATGTGTCTTATGTTTACAGTTAGCTAAATGGTTTTCACCGTATGGTTCTTTAGATATGTGTCTTATGTTTACAGTTAGCTAAATGGTTTTCACCGTATGGTTCTTTAGATATGTGTCTTATGTTTACAGTTAGCTAAATGGTTTTCACCGTATGGTTCAGTAGATATGTGTCTTATGTTTACAGTTAGCTAAATGGTTTTCACCGTATGGTTCTTTAGATATGTGTCTTATGTTTACAGTTAGCTAAATGGTTATCACCGTATGGTTCTTTAGATATGTGTCTTATGTTTACAGTTAGCTAAATGGTTTTCACCGTATGGTTCTGTAGATATGTGTCTTATGTTTACAGTTAGCCAAATGGTTATCACCGTATGGTTCAGTAGATATGTGTCTTATGTTTACAGTTAGCCAAATGGTTTTCACCGTATGGTTCTGTAGATGTTAAACAAGAAGGATCAAACAAGGCTTTGGTAGCCACAGGAAATTACAGATGGTAGGTTGTTTTGTGATACAGTTCAACCTAATTATAACATGCCTCATTACAATGCAGTTTTCAATACAACACGGCCATGTCATAGCTCCCAAAATGATTATTTTGCTACAATATGTCTATTGTAAATATTCTCGTTATTATACCCCCGGCAAAACGAAGTTTTAGGGGGGTATACTGTTTTCAGCCTGTCCGTCATTCCGTGACTCCATGATTCCATCATTCCGTCATTCCCTCAGCATTTGGACATCTTTGCTGAATAACTTGTCAGAGTAGCTTTTGCCTGATTTGTTTCAAATTTTCACCACACTTGCACCATCAGACAATACATGTGTGGTATGAATTAAGGGGCCAAAGGGTCAGTATTGCAAGAGTTATGGGACTTTTTAAGTCTTCCTACATCATGTTTGCCATAGTACTAAAAGTACATACTTTGTGAAATCAACTCCTCTTACAGCTTTCAATGTTTCCTTTTAATATTTTGCTGATATGTTTCAGATATATTGCAGATGTGCATGAACAATTGTCATGCTAAAAAAATAATTTTTGACAAATTTACAGCATTTTTAACTTAGCAAATTTTCTATAATTGCTTATATTCAATAATGGTTGGTAGTGCATACTTTGTGAAATCAACTCCTCCTAGGGCTTTCAGTGTTTCTTTTCAGTACTTTGCAGACATGTTACAGACATATTGAAGATGTGCATGAAGAATTATAATGCTGAAAAAATAATTTTTGACAAATTTGCAGCATTTTTTAACTTTGCCATTTTTCGACTATTGCTTACATACATACTTTGTGAAATCAACTCCTCCTAGGGCTTTCAGTATTTCTTTTCAGTACTTTGCAGATATGTTAAAGACATATTGAAGATGTGCATGAAGAATTATGATGCTGAAAAAATAATTTTTGACAAATTTACAGCATTTTTTAACTTAGCCATTTTTCGACTATTGCTTACATACAATAATGGTTGGAAGTGCATACTTTTGTGAAATCAACTCCTCCTAGGGCTTTCATTGTTTCTTTTTAATTCTTTGCAGATTTGTTCCAGATATATTGAAGATGTGCATGAAGAATTTTTATGCTGAAAATTTTAGTTTTGACAAATTTACAGCTTTTTAAACTTAGCCAATTTTGACCATTTCTGCTTATATTCAATTATGGTTGATACTTTGTGAAATCCAACTCCTCCTGGGGCTTTCAGTAATTCTTTTCAATACTTTGCAGACATGTTACAGACATATTGAAGATGTGCATAAAGAATTTTATTGGTGAAAAAATAATTTTTGACAAATTTACAGCATTTTTCAACTTAGACATTTTTCAACCATCGCTAATATACAATACGGCTGGTAGAGCATACTTTATGAAATCAAGTCCTCCTAGTGCTTTCATTGTTTCATTTGAATTCTTTGCACACTTGTTCCAGATATATTTCAGATGTGCATGAATAATTCTTACGCTGAATAATTTATTTTTGACAAATTTACAGCTTTTTTTTAGCATAGCCAATTTTTGACCATTTCTCATGATAAATAATGATCAACAGTGTACAGTGAAATCAACAATAATTTTACTCCCTGAGCTTTCAGTATATTATTTAATACCTTACAGACATGAGTCAGACATACGGAGGATTTTCATGAAGGATTATAATGCTGAAAAGATATTTTTGACAAATGTTTTGCATGTTTGACTTAAAGGAAGTTATTGGCCTTAGATAATTTTGCGGGGGGTATACTGAAAGCCTTTCTTGCAGCCAATTTCTAGTTATAAGACTGGTTCAATTATACTACGGTCTTTTTCTATAGACCCCAAAGATAGCACTATAATGAGGTGACCTGTTTTGTCATTTTTCACTACTGATCATTATTTCATTCAACATTGGGGTGATTAAAATGATGCTACATGTGCTGTCATTGGAGTCGTTTGTATACCATTACATGCAAAGGCTTGCTGTCATCCAAGTATATCGGCAGTTGTATCATGCTTTGGATGACAGCAAAATCACATATTTACAACTGTCGACCATATATTCAGACAACAGCAGTGTTTGTATGCGGTATACAAATATTTGTATACGGTATACAAATAACTCGGACAAAATCACATATTTACAACTGTCGACCATATACTCAGACGACAGCAGGGTTTGTATGCGGTATACAAATATTTGTATACGGTATACAAATAACTCGGACAAAAGCATAGGTAACATCATTTGAATCATCGTTGTTATCAAGGTTCAAATGTTTTTGAACTTTTTAATTTGGCAAGAACTGATAATAAAAGGATGCCAAAAATGTCTTTAAAATGGTCTTAAGGAGCAACAGAGTTACATTACTGTGCAACACATAACACTTGGGGCATCTTGTGGTAGAAAGCATGTTAAGAATGAAAAGAAAATTAACAAATTGATACAAGTAAATTTTAAAACCCTATCTCAGACACCAGGTGGAAATAAGGATAACACATAGCATATGGAAATTGTAAAAAAAACTTCAGCCGCTGCATGGGAAAATTAACAATCTGCATAGGTGAAAACGAAGGCACAGATCAGCTTCGCAGTAACTGCGAAGCTGATCAGCCCCTTTGTTTTTGCTACACAGATAGTATGATTCCTCTACTTTCTAAATCCAGAATTCCCAGCCTCTAACTATCTTCTGTGACTGTATAGCCCGGTTAGTGTGGGACCTGGTCGTAACACATTGTTGGTTTTCTCACGCACAGGCTCATGTATTAAGAGCAAGATGGAAAGCTCTTACCCAACAAGGTAGCTATCTGGCAGGATGTTACTACATGTTGCATTTTACACAAGCATAATGCAAAAATAGTAAAACAAAATTTAAGCTATAAGGCCAAATTATACAAATGTAAAATGCCAAAAATATCTTCTCAGCTTTCATTATATTGGTTTGTTTCAGTGCCAAAGATATACTGCGAGCTTTCAGGAGACACAAAGGAATCTCTGTAGTCAAGTATAACATGTGGAGACATTCGCAGGTTGTCAGAACAGTGCTATGGTAAGTGGGTATAGAGGCGGCACAGGGTAGTAGGGGGCTGTGGGGGAGGGGGGTGGTCAGTGCCAAAGAGATACTTTCAGGAGACACGAAGGAATCTCTGTAGTCAGGTATAACATGTGGAGACATTCACAGGTTGTCAGACAGTGCTATGGTAAGTGGGTATAGAGGCGGCGCAGGGTAGTAGGGGGCTGTGGGGGAGGGGGTGGTCAGTGCCAAAGATATACTGCAAGCTTTCAGGAGACACAAAGGAATCTCTGTAGTCAAGTATAACATGTGGAGACATTTGCAGGTTGTCAGAACAGTGCTATGGTAAGTGGGTATAGAGGGTAGTAGGGGGCTGTGGGGGAGGGGGTGGTCAGTGCCAAAGATATACTGCAAGCTTTCAGGAGACACAAAGGAATCTCTGTAGTCAAGTATAACATGTGGAGACATTTGCAGGTTGTCAGAACAGTGCTATGGTGAGTGGGTATAGAGGCGGTGCAGGGTAGTAGGGGGTTTTGGGGGAGGGGGTTGGTCAGTGCCAAAGATATACTGCTAGCTTTCAGGAAACACAAAGGTATCTCTGTAGTCAAGTATAACATGTGCAGACATTCATCGGTTGTCAGAACAGTGCTATGGTGAGTGGGTGATAGTGGTGGGGTAGGGTGATAGGGGTTGTGGGGAAGGTGGTGGGGGTGGGGGGTCAGTGCCCAAGATATACAGCTAGCTTTCAGGAAGCACAAAATCTCTGTAGTCAAGTATAACATGTATAGACATTTGCAGGTTGTCAGAACAGTGCGATGGTAAGTGGGTGTAGTGGTGGCGCAGGGTGATAGGGGTTCAGTGCCAAAGATATACCACAAGCTTTCAGGAAGCACAAAGGAATCTCTGTAGTCAAGTATAACATATGGAGACATTCACCTGTTGTCAGAACAGTGCTATGGAAAGTTGCTGTGGGGGTCCATGAACCATGTCATAAGAAAAGCAACTGTGTGGTTTCCAAACAGGTCCAACACAAACTGAGCTGTACAATCACAGAAGATGGCTAGAGGCTGGAAATTTTGGATTTAGAAAGTACAGGAATTGTACTATCCGTGGAGCGAAAACAAAGGTGCTGATCAGCTTCAAAGTCACCACGAAGCTGACCTGCGCCTTTGTTTTTGCTTATGCAAAATGTTTGATTTCTAATGACGCTGCTCATATAGCTTATCACTGGAAAGATGGAAGTTGAGAGTTATTGTAGGGCTTTTGATTTCAAGTCATATCTTCAACTTTGAAATTATTTCTCATGAAATTTGCCACATGGCTGTAGCCTGGATCTGAATTAGGTTTATTAATGAATTATGTCCAATTATCCATACAACACATTTATGAATTGAGTCGCCACCCTAGAAAACCGGTCTTTGGGATTTCCAACTACTCCTACACAAACCTGCCTCTACAGTCTCTCAAAGAGGCTAGAAGCTTGAAATTTTCCAATTTTAAGAAAGGACAGAATGTACTGTGTAGCGAAAACAAACGCGCTGAACTGGGTCTGTTTTTGCATAGCAAATGAATTCTCATGACCTGGCTCAATTGTGACATGTTCAATGTTTCGTCGTTTGCAATATGCCTGATTACTGTTCACTCACAACAAAAAATTGTTCAACTTAAATAACTGTAAAAGTTTTTAGGGGCCCCAGTTGTTAAAAAATATTTTTTAGATTCTATTTTTTTTTTTTTTTTTTTTTTTTCATTTCAGGGCAGGAACTGTAGGTTTAAGATTTAATCATATGACTTTATGTTTTTCATATGCAGGACAAAGGCAATAGCAATAGAAAGTGTGCCTGATTAGTTAGTCTTAAGTTTTAAGGGGCCCCCATGTGTTGAAATATTTATTTAGAAGATTTATTCTAAAATATTTTTTTTTTTGTTTATTTTCAGGGCAGGGACTATAGCTTCTGGTGGTGTTTGTGCCTGGTTACTGTTCACTCACAACAGAAAATCGTGACTATGATATGTAAACTTAGGACATTAAAGTTTTTTGAATTTTTCATCTGGTTTTGATTTCCTTGGTAGCCTTTGAAAATGTTTTATACTGTAATTTTCAGAAATGTTCGCGAGAACTTAATTTTCGCGAATATTCGCAAATTCGATGCCCCTGACTACAGGGTCAGACATTTCTGTCTGACCCTGTAGTCAGGGACATCGAACTGGCTAAAGCAAGGATTGGCTTGTGTGGTATGCGAGAAATTTCAGTCCCATTTTCACACATCAATATTGTAAAGATCATTGTTGATGATATCAGGTGGTGAAAAAAAAAAATTCTGTGAAGTTGCTTTCAGAAAACATTTTATTTCTGTTCCTAACAGTAAACAAAACAATATAAATGATTCTAACAATTCATATAACTTTAATGATTAATGTAAATTACAATGCCTCAAAAAGTATACATGTATTAAATAAGGAGCCCAACAGGTAAGGATCGCTCACCTGAGAATCAACATGGTAAAAGTCATCTGAAGCACACTAAATACATTTGATTTTTCAAATGTTCAAGGATCTAGTGAAATTGGAACTCGGTCAAGATATTATGGTTGTCCTTGTAACTGCAAAGAACGAAGATCTGACGAAAAATGAAGGCACTGGAGTGTTTACAACTCTAAATATCAATTTTTCAATCATTCATGGGCAGGTAACTCCGCAATCCTTCGTCCAATCTGGTCAAAATGCACTAAGAGCAGCTAACTCCAGGATTCAGTGATGGGATCTGGCTCAATTACGAATTCTTCCCAGACCTTATGGTTGTTGTTTTTACTAGGAAGAATGATGAAGTTCCGAACAAAAATGAAGATGCTAGAATGTTCGCTTCACTAAATATCAAATTTTAAAACTCTCAAGGGCAGCTAACTCTGGAATCAGTAGTGGGATCTAGCCAAATTTCAAACTTGTCCCGAGATATAATGGTTGTCCTTGCTACTTACAAGTATGAAAAAGATTTGATACAAAATAGCAGAGAAAATGTGTTAACACAACTTTGCCCATTATAAGTCTATGGGGTTTTTTCAAAACGCTCGAGGGCAGCTAACTCTGCAGTCTGTGATTGGATCAGGCGGAGATTCGAACTCAAGATATTATGGTATGTGAACTCAATCAAGTTATTATGGTTGATATGGTAATCTACAAGAACGATCCTATGAAATCTAGGAGCTAGAGTGTTGACAAGATTTTCACCATTATAACCATATGGGAACTATCTGTTGCCATGGAAACCAGAGTTCTGGTCCTAGTGTAACCAGCATTAAACCCTAACGCAGGCAATACCCCACTACAATGATGCTTCGGATGAAGCTTGATTGCGATCTGCCTGCTGGTCTCTGAGTTATATGTGGATGGATGCATGGACGGACGACTCAAGCTCCATCCTATATAAGCTCGCCTTCTGAACCTTTGGCCCAGGTGAGCTAAAAAGAATCAAACAAAACCTAGTTCTTAAAGGAAGATAAATTTAGTTTTCAGAATCCTGTGCCAATTCCTTGCAAATAACATGACATATATGGGGATTATAGCTTAATATTTTTGGTGATTCCGACTTGTTTCTTTCAAGAAGTTCCTGCATCTTTGCATTGAATTTAAGGACATAAGAGCCGTGATGCGAGAAATCTGGTCTCCGGGGTTTCCGACCAGGTCTGACACAAACCGACCTGTACAGTCTCAGAAATAGGCTAGAAGCTTGAAATTTCTGATTTGAATAGAAGAAGGATTGTACTGTCCGAATAGCGGAAACAGGCGCTGATCAGCTGTGCAGTTACTGCAAAGCTGATCTGTGGCTTTGTTTTCGCATAGATAATAATCCCGTTTACTCAAGATACGGCTCTTATTGCTCAGTGTAACAAGGCAAGGAATAATCACTAGAAAAAGCTGTAAAATTACTTCAAAAAGGCAATAGCAATTTATTTTGTTCAACAAATGTTAACCTGATAATAAAACATGGACTACATGTATATCCAAAAACAAACTTTTATCAAAAACGCCCTTGCAGTAGGCTAGCACATCCACATGTAACACTGTACAATGCAAAAGACGTAAAAAATATTGACAGTATGTAAAAACACATGAAGATGAGGAATGCAATTACAGATTATTATGTACAAATGTCTAAAACACTGAGCCGTGACGCGAGAAAACCGGTTTTCAGAGTTTCCAACCAAGTCTGACACAAACCGGCATGTACAGGGTCAGAAAAATGCTGAGATCTTAAAAATTCAGATATAAGAAGATAAGGGATTGAGCTATCCATAAAGCAAAAGCTAAGATGCTGATCAGCTGTGCAGTTACTGCACAACTGATCTGCATTTTCGCGTATGCAAAAGTTTTCTCATGATGCGGCTCAGACCTCTCGACAGGAAACAAAGGCCCATCCCCTATCTCATAGATATGTTCACTGCTCTTAAAGGATCTCAAGTTTTATTTTTATCTAATGACTAAACAAACAAGGGTTAAATTTCATTAAGAATACAGATTCAGCTCAATGAATGTATTTCACAATATACGAGCCGTCTCATGAGAAAACCAACAATCTGCATACGCGAAAACAAAGGCGCAGGTAACCTCGAAGCTGATCAGCGCCTTTGTCTTCGTTGTACAGATAGTACAATGCCTCTTTTTTCTAAATCCAAAATTTCATGCTTCTAGCCAGCTTCTGTGATGGTACAGCTTTTTTTTGTGTCAGACCTGTTCAAAAACCACATTGTTGGTTTTCTCATGAGGCAGCACATGCATGTATCCATGTCAATGTTCATATTTCCTGTATTTGCCATCCAATCGGCAAAATTTATCACAACTCGGCCAATCAAATCATATTGCAACATTTTTTTTCCTCAAAAGATCACGAGGAATACAGGTTAAGGTCATTATTCAAATCATTGTAAGAAAACGCCATAGGTGACTGTAGTTCTTGTTCCAGAGCGTCCATATCAATGTTCATATTTCCCGTAACCTCCATCCAGTCGGCGAGTATAGACGATGATAGAGGTGAGGGTTCTGGCATAGGCCTGGAATGATACCATAACATACCAATAGTGAGCCTTTGCATGAGAAAACCAATGATTTGGGTTTCTGACCAGGTCCGACATAAACCAGCCTGTACAGTCACAGAAGCAAGCTAGAAGCTTGAACTTTCCGATTTAAGAAGAAGAGGAAGTGTACAATCTGTGTAGCGAAAACAAAGGCGCTGATCAGCGTTACAGCGTCATTGTTTTCGCATATGCAGATTGTTGGTTTTCTTGCAGGGTTAGAAATAAGCAGTTGCCCACTTGCCTGTCACGGGTCAAATTTGGTGGGGGCAACCTGGTCTTACTGAAAGGTTGCCCCAGGGACAACCTGAAATTTTCCAAGAAGTGTTTAATCTCATCATTCTTAGATGAGCTAAAATACAAATTCAAAGCAATGACAATTGGACTGTACCTTTGAATTCATGCATAAACATGATAAATAATCTTCATTTAGTAACATTTATATGACGTTTCTATGGGGGCAAGTTCAGACCATGGGGGGCAAGTTCAGCTTGATTGCAGGTTGCCCCCCGGACAAGTTGCTTCCCGGGTCTTATTTCTAACACTGTTTTGTGCGGCGGCTCTAGTATGTTTTAATACGTGTGATATGAATCCCACTTAACACAACAAAACTGAGGATTACAGGGAAAGCATTACTTCCCTTGCGACTGCTCTTAAAAGTAATTGTAGCTCATTAGTGCCACTTTACGACCATGAAATAAGCAACATAGCACTCCATGTGTTTCAACCATCTTAAAGATCAGTTGTCAAAGTTAGAGCATACAAGAGTTGTATCAAATCAATGCCACCTCCTATGAGGTCCTTTGGATGTCTACAACCACAAATGCAGAAAAACTAAGTAGCAAAAAAGTAATGAAAAGAAAAAGCACACATGAAGAGCTGTCGCAGGACAGCTTAGCTCGCCTGACTTGTGCTTTGCCACTAAATCTATCAAAATCTATGACCTTGAACTCAAGGTCACTCTGGTGGGTCGTGATGGTACAGCATTAAACTTCACACCAATATCTAAAAACGTGCAAAGTATCAACTTGAAACATCTACATGTTCAAGACATAGACTTGTAAAAAGTTTAACCAAAAATTTCCAAGTCCGTGACCTTGACTTGAAGGTCTTAAAGGTGGGTCATAATGGTACAGCATAAAACTTGAGACCAATATCTATCAACATGCAAAGTATCAACTTGATCCATCAAAATGTTCAAGAGATATAGAGTTAGGAACTTAAACCAAAAACTTAACACAAAAAAATTCTGTGACCTTGACATTGAGGTCATCCAGGGTGGGTCATAATGGTACTGCATAAAACTTCAGACCAATATCTACCAACATGCAAAGTACCAACTTGATCCATCAACATGTTCAAGAGATATAGACTTATGAAAACTTAAAACAAAAACTTAACACAAAATTTTTTAGTCTGTGACCTTGACTCAAGGTCATCCAGGGTGGGTCACAATGGTACTGCATACTTCCGACCAATATCTACCAACATGCAAAGTATTACATGTGACTTGATCCATCAACATGTTCAAGAGATATAGACTTATAAAAACTTTAACCAAAAACTTTAACACAAAATTACTGTGACCTTGACCTCAAGGTCACCCAGGGTGGATCATAATGGCGCTACATAAGACTTCAGACCAATATCTACCAACGTGCAAAGTATCAACTTGATCCATCAATATGTTCAACAGATATAGACTTATAAAAACTTTAACCAAAAACTTTAACAATTGAGCAACACGAACAACGCCATCTGGGTGATTGCAATAGCTCTTCCTGTTCTTTCATACAGGCGAGCTAAGTGACTTACCCCTCCCCATCTTGTGATGTCACCATAAGGGAGTCAACATCTAGCCCCACCCCATATCCACCTCCGGTCCCTTTAGGTGTCAAGGCCAAGGGTGGACATAGGTCATCCATGTTAGACTTAGAAAGCTGTTTTGCTAGTGCGATCAGATCTATATTTGGACCCTGAAAAATAATCGTTAGGAGTCTTGTGAAAAATATAAATTGACATAAATGATACTGAAATAATAAAGCTATACAAAGTAATGGATAGTGGTTGTTGTTCAAGTGATAGATTTGTCTGGTAGTAACTGACTCCTATGATAAATCTTTTTCCTTCCACTATCCTGTAAACATTCATTATTTTAGCTCTACAACATGCAACTCTTTTTATATTATGAGCCGCGACGCGAGAAAAACGGTCTTCGGGGCTTCCGACAAGGTCTGACACAAACCAACCTGTACAGCCACAGAAGCAGGCTAGAGGCTTGAAATTATGGCAATAAGTAGAAGAGATATTGTACTATCCGAGTAGCGAAAACAAAGGCGCTGATCAGCTTCGCAGTTACTGCGAAGCTGGTCTGCGCCTTTGTTTTCGCATAGGCAATAATCCGGTTTTCTCACGATGCGGCTCATATGGTTACAATTAAAAGGCAGACAAATCATGAAATGTTCATCGCAAATGGATTAATTGTTCACTAACCTGAAGTGGATTCCCGCCATGATTTGAGGTGCCAGATGGTCCTGGCATCTGATCCTGGAACATACGTCTGTACGGCATCTGGGCCTGCTTCGTGTTCACAAACAAGCCTGGCACTGTGTTAGCACCTGTGTTGTGATCTGGTTTCATTGTCCCAGGATGCATATAATTGGCAAATGGAATAGAATTGTCCACATTCATTTGACTAGTCTGATGCAATCTTTGTTGCTGATATGCATTATTTGTGGTCAAATCAGATGTCATGCCCATCTGAGGGTGTGTGTTTGTTGTGTTAACACAAGAATTGGCGGGAAATTGAAAATTCTGGAAGGAAGCAGACGTCTTTGTCTGTGAAAATGGCGGATTAACGATCAAACTTGGAATCGATGCAGAAACACCCTGAACATTTCCTTCTTGAGGGTATATGTGATTGGGTGACACATTTCTTCCAATATCCTGCTGAACATTGTGGGGTGATACATTACGGCTAATTTCTGGTGAAATATGATGAGGCGAGACATTTCTGCCCATTTCTGGTGAATGCCTTCCAATTTCTTGTCCCTGTACATTTCCTTCACTCCCAGGGTGACTAGGGCTAAGGTTTTGGGGTGAACTATTGCTGAAAAACAGTGGCCCTGTTGACTGAGAATTTGGTGAAATATGGCTCATGTTTGAAGAACTGTGGCTCGGACTAACTGACTGCCGGACTGGCTGTGATAAATTTTGACTTTCAAGGTTCTGAGGAAAGCTTGTGACATTTATTCCCTCTGAACATAATTTTTGTAAAAATCCTGCACTAGGAAAATCTGAATTTGTTGATTCTTCCCCGGCGACTTCAATCTTTGGCAAAGTATGTGAATTTTCCACAGATGTGACAGAAGTATAGTTACAAGACGTGTCTGTCACCGAATAGTTCATTTCTGTGACAGTTTTTGGAGTACTTAAAATTGTTAGAAAGTCAAGGTCGCCTAAGTTCACAGTAGAAAAATCCACTGAAAAATTGCTGCCACTGCTACTGCTGATTGGCCCTTCTAACAGTTGATGTTTTGAATTTATTTCATTCATTACGACCTCAGTGTTTTTATTCTGACTGCAATTTTGTGATAGATTTTGTCGATATGTTTCACTTGTCCCTGAAATATCGCTTTGACCTTCACCCCTGTTAACATCTGAATTTTGACCATGACCCTGACCTTGTGACCTTAAATGCTGCTGTAAAAGTGAAATTGTATTTTGTTGGGCAGCTGGGCCTTTATGAACCGTCCTTCCAAATGTTGTCTTTTGTGTCACATTTTTACAGCTTTGACCTTGACTTTGACCTTCAATCACAACAGATGAACTTTGACCTTGAACCCCGGAAATTTGTCCTCCATTATTAGGATTTACCATGTTTACAGGTTTTTCAATATTTATTGAAGCACCAGGTCTGATCAGAATATTTCCGGTTGGTATTTTCTGGCCAGGAACCATAATCGTCTCAGGTTTGCCATCCACAGCTATTTCTGGTTTGGGGGCAATAGGAACATTGACCGTCTGCATCTTTGCCCACCTCATCAGAAGCTCTTTGTCCTGATTTGTAAGCAGCTCTTCATTTTCCTTCGCTGAAATGATAGAGATGAAGGACACTCAGTCTGCAAAGTGGTGAAAACTAGAAAACATGATCAACCTCAACATGTGTATATTCTTTTCCCTAAAACCAGCATTTGTAGCTACGAGACCTACCGGTAGCTTTAATTCAGATGCATAAACATACAAACATATCTTATGCATGAAATGCTAACATGTACTTTAACAAATTTTGTTGTCTTTGTTTCCAGATGCTAATTTTACAGTTATTTTGTCATAATTGGCCCCTTTGTAGCACTGTTTTACTTTAAGTCTATGCACTACGAAACTGGCATTGTTAATCAGTCAAAAATGTACCTTTCTTTAGTTTATCCTTTCTTCGTCTTTCAGCTGACTTTCTTTCCTTTTTCTTTCTTTTCTCTTCTCTTTCTCTCTGTCTCTGAGCAGCTGTAACACCCTTTGGTTTTTCATCATCACCCACAGAATCTAGAAAGATGGGGAACCATTTTCTATGTAAAACTCAAATTGTCAAGATGTTTTTTTTTTTTTTTTTACTTTTTTCTTATACGAACTGTTTTCACTTTGCATATGGAATATTAAGTCAGCTACAGTATCATAAAATATACAATAAGAATACAAGTATAAAATGTACATAGCAAAGCAAGTGTTCTGGACATGAACACAAAATTGTAACTGCTCATTGGGGCCTAAAGAAATAGACGGGCTGCTTATGCCTCCAAGCAAAGCTTCAACGTTACTGACCATCTACTTACTGGTTAACTGCTCAGGCCTGTGGTTCAAGTCAAACCATCCATATATATAAACCTTTATATTGGCTTACATAGGTGGTTACATTTGAAGCACTTTTTGGATGTCATGAAAAGCTTATTTGGGGTAAAAGCCCCATAAAATGGAGGCAATGTCCCAACATGACCATAGCTGTTGACTGGGACACTAAACCCCCAACTCAAACAAACAAAATCACAACTAAAAGACTAATTGCTTCACATAGATCATGAGGCAAAACCTCTGGCAGCCACTTCGTATATAGGGTTTGTGAAATTATACTTAAAGAAATAAAAGAAGCCACACCACACAATAGTGCGCTTTATAAAACATTCAGATGTAAGATACATGTACACGGTACTTAATCTAGTCTTAAGTTTTAAAACATGAAAAAAAAAAGAGTTGGGTTGTGGGGGAAGGAGGGGGAAGTACATATACATACCAAGTCTCTGTTTTCTGAGATTGGCATTCATAAGAGCTGCCTTCACCAATGCTTTGGTATCCTGAGAGATCAGCTGTTTATGTCCCCTTCCAGGCTCTTGATTCTCTTTCGGCTTTTCTTCAATCTTCCCATCCGTAGACTTAGCACTGAGCATTTCAATATCATGTGATTCCACCTTAAGCTGGCTTGTATCAATCCTAACTTGCATGGGATCATCATTTTTAGCACTAAGTGGCTTTTTGAACACTTCCCCACTGTCAGGTTTTTGGACAGGATCATTTTGAGTTGACCCCTGATCAGTCTGCTCAGTTGTCTTTTCTTTGTCTGTAGAGTCAGGCAGAGTGGCTTCACTTTTAATGCCAGATTCAGGTGGTTTATCAGTCTCAGATTTAGGAACTGGTCTCAGGAATGCATTGAAACTGAGGGTGGGAGTTCTAGGCTGGTGGTACTCCATTGCTTCTTGGTAGATAGCTTCCCTGATCTGAGGTATGCTCTTGTCCTGGAAATATATTTACAATTTAAAGTTTCTAAAATTCTCATGTACACATTGTTTGTCACTCTCATGAAAATTAGGTTGATGCTTATCTAAATGCTTCTTTTTGATTTTATCATACATGTACTGTGTGAAATCAATCCTTGTCATTTTCAACAATGAGTGTGTTCTACATGGATCTACATATTATTACTTGATGGATTTTCTAAACTTTGATTTACATCTGACTTGAATGAAGTTTTCAAAAGACATCCATGACACTTTTCTTGAATAAATTCTTTTCCTTGGCTGTCTCCTGTTGGAAACCTAAAAGATAGCAACAACACTCTTTAAAACAATGACAAGTTGACAACAAATACATACTGCCCAAAAGCCCTACCTCTTTCTCAAAATCAAAGTTAAAAGCTGGAACACAAATAGGCTCATCATCAGGGTCATGGTACTTGTTTAGGTACGGGTGTACTAAAGCCTGTTCAACTGTCAGCCTCTCCTTGGGATGAAGGACAAGCATTCTGCTCAAGAGGTTGATGGCTTTCTTGCTGGCCGTGGGGAAAAGTTTGGTCCAGGGCACAGGCGCCTTGTGACCCAGTTCTGGAAAGGAAAAATAAACATTACGTTACGAAAACTTGCCCTTGCAATATACATTTTAGAACTTTTTTGCAGAAAAAAAAAGCAAAACTTCATTGGAAAATTTTTGATATTTTTCTTATTTTTGCTCAAAACATAGATTGTGGGTACACGTTAGAACGCAGGGATTATTTTCTGGGGAGATTGTGAGAGATTCTCTCATTTTTTTGCCAAAAATCTCATTGAAATTGGCTAAATGGGAGGAAAAATCTCATACAAAACAGTTATTTTCACAAACCATTTTGCCAGTTTTCCCGCAGAAAATTAATAATTTCTCGCTAGTTTTGGCCTGACGAAGAGAGATTTTGAGAGATTTTCTACCAAGGTATTTTGGAGCCAGAATTATCGCTTGAACGATGACATGGTTCTAATGAGTACCCACAATCTATGTTTTAGAGCAAAAATAAGAACAAGAGGAACAATGGTCCTATAAATGCTCACCTGATACCTGAGATATATACTAATAAACTTGTTTGACTAAAATGGTAATATGCATGTATATAACCCCAGGGCAGGTTCAGAATAACCCCTGGAGTCAATGTTTTTTCAAATCATAAAAATTCAGTCCATTTGCCAATTTACTGCAAGTTTTGCCCTTCAAATGACATTTTAACAATTTTCCCCATTCAAATGCATGGGCGACCTAAGTTAACCTTGCCGTAAAATAGGTCAAGGTCATCCCAGGGTCAAGATTTATATAAATTTTGTAGACCTTTATTCCTTGATTCTTCATGCCAAGTTTCAAAATCATAGGCCTCCTGGTTCTGAAGATGAAGATTTTTCAAGATTTTTGTCATTTATAGCCATGGTGGCCATCTTGGTCATGTGACCTTGACCATTTATACAAACTTTCATTCCCTCTTCCTAAGGATGCTCCACATGAAGTTTGGCTTTGATTGGCCAAGCGGTTTCAGAGAAAATGTTTGAATATTATGGTCATTTACATGTATATAGCCCCGGGGCAGGGCCAAACAACCCCTTGGGCCCAAACTATTTTCATAAACATAAATTTTCTGTCCTTTTGCTCATTCCTAGCAAATTTTCTGCCATTAAATGACATTTTCCTATTTTTTCCCATTCAAATGCATGGGTGACCTAAGTTTGACCTTGCGGTGAAATAGGTCAAGGTCATCCCAGGGTCATGATTTATACAAACTTTGTCGAACTCCATTGCCTGATGCTTCATGCCAAGTTTCAAAATCATAAACCTTCTGGTTCTGGAGAAAAAGATTTTTAAAGGTTTTTGCTATTTATGGCCATGGCGGCCATCTTGGTCATGTGACCATGACCATTTATATAAACTTTCATTCCCTCTTCCTAAGGACGCTCCACATAAAGTTTGGCTTTGATTGGCCAAGTGGTTTCAGAGAAGAAGATATTTGAATATTATGGTCATTTACATGTATACAGCCCCGGGGCAGGGGCAGACAACCCCCTGGGCCCAAAACATTTTCATAAACATAAATCTTCTGTCCATTTGCTCATTCCTAGCAAGTTTTCTGCCATTAAATGACATTTTCCTATTTTTTCCCATTCAAATGCATGGGTGACCTAGGTTGACCTTGCGGTAAAATAGGTTAAGGTCATCCCAGGGTCATGATTTATATAAACTTTGTAGAGCTCCATTGCCTGATACTTCATGTCAAGTTTCAAAATCATAAACCTTCTGGTTCTGGAGAAAAAGATTTTTCAAGGTTTTTGCTATTTATAGCCATGGCGGCCATCTTGGTCATGTGACCATGACCATTTATATAAACTTTCATTCCCTTTTCCTAAGAATGCTCCACATAAAGTCTGGCTTTGATTGGCCAAGTGTTTTCAGAGAAGCAGATATTTGAATATTATGGTCATTTACATGTATACAGCCCCGGGGCAGGGGCAGACAAACCCCTGGGCCCAAAACATTTTCATAAACATAAATCTTCTGTCCATTTGCTCATTCCTAGCAAGTTTTCTGCCATTAAATGACATTTTCCTATTTTTTCCCATTCAAATGCATGGGTGACCTAAGTTGACCTTGCGGTAAAATAGGTCAAGGTCATCCCAGGGTCATGATTTATATAAATTTTGTAGAGCTCCATTGCCTGATGCTTCATGCCAAGTTTCAAAATCATAGGCCTTCTGGTTCTGGAGAAGAAGATTTTTAAAGGTTTTTGCTATTTATAGCCATGGCGGCCATCTTGGTCATGTGACCTGGACCATTTACTTTAACTTTCATAACCCCTTCCTAAGAATGCTCCATATGAAGTTTGGCTTTGATTGGCCTAGCGATTTCAGAGGAGAAGATCTTTCAAATTGTGGACGGACAGACGACGGATGGACGCCAGAGCATGGGTATACTATAAGCTCACCTGTGAGCCTTCGGCTCAGGTGAGCTAAAAATAGGTACCTGCATACCCCAGATTTGCTATATAAAAGTGGGATATAAGGGGTTATACATTACATGGACATGTTTTCATGATGGTAACCTTGGAAGCAGTCAACACCTATGAATATTCAAGGCTTAAAAGAGAGAAGTTGAACAGAGCAAATACTTTTTATAGACTGAAAGATGATTTAAATAATAGAAATAGTAGCCTTTATTTTACTCAAAACAATACCAATATCTTAGGCTTTTGCGTCTAATATGCGTACAAATGAAATACCCATGTATTAGGATCCTGAAAAATTGCATTATCTTACTTCACATGAAAGACCCTTTTTTCAATAGCTTTTTTGTCATTTGCTTCTGCAGGAATCATGAAGTAGCAAGTTTGTTAAACCAACATTTTAGCATTAGATCCCATACCAGTAACCAGTAACAGTGATAAGGCCTTGTCATCAATTGTTGATGTGCACCCTGTTTAACATCTACAAGATGCCATAATCTGTGGATATGCAGGTACATAGCTTGCAAAACAGAACAGCCATATAAATTAGTTTTCCTGCAGAAATACCATCAGGAAAACATGTCCGTGAAATAAATACCCCCTTATTCCCCACTTTTATTTAGTAAAACTGGGGAATGAAGGGGTATACCTATTTTTCTTATTTTTGCTCCAAAACATAGTTTGTGGGCACTCGTTAGAACTGCCTCGCCGAGGCGGTTCTAATGTGTACCCACAATCTATGTTTTGAGCAAAAATAAGAAAAAATTAAAAAAAAAATCAATGAAATTTTCAATTTTTGCTTCTAAAAAATTGCTACATATTGCATGGGCAAGTTTTCTTAATACTGAAAAGATCTACTGTGAAACACCTTTCTTACCCACCTTTGAAATAGTTTTTGATGATTGGAGAGTGGCAAAGCTGTAGCAAATCTTCTTTTGGCGATCCAACAACTCCAACTATTAGCCTGATCTGTGAGATGTAGTCTTTACCTGTGTATACAAACAACATGTCATGTTGAAAATTAAAGAGTCATTGAATGAAAACAAATATAGTTCTTTTACATAAAACATTAGGCTTTGTCAAACAGTGGAGCTAATTCTGACTTGCAGCACAAATTATCATGCTCATGCATGCCATTGATGCTTAAAAGCAGAATCACTACCATGAAATACAGATTATTGGATCCTTTGATAGAAGAGTCATACATTGTGTCCTATACCGGTAACTCATAATCGCAAAGCAATTTTTCTGAAACAAAAAAATGTATCTAAAATAAAAGACTGCTTGTTCTCTTATTCATGAATTTTGGTCTTAGGCCATTACAAAGGCAATATTAGCACATTTATTGGTATATCATGAGACAGACAGATCATAAAATGAGTTTCATAATTGACCGTAAATATTATTCAAACACTTGCCTAGCAGGGTATGCATATTTATATTCATTTTTAGGAAAGACAATACATACCTGGAAACAGTGGCTTCCGACCCAACATTTCAGCAAAGATACACCCTACAGACCACATATCCACTGCCGTCCCATACTCTACCAATGACAGCATGATCTCTGGAGCTCTGTACCACCGAGTGGCCACATACTGCGTCATAAAGTAGTTCGGCTCTTGAGGGGAAGAGGACACACCCCTTGACATACCTGGATGTACAGGAAAGAAAATATTGGTAGGATTCAAGAGCAATGCCTGATTTTTTAATCTTGCGGAAAAAGTGTACAGATCTGGTACCAGGTTATAAATTTTTTTTATGCTTAACTTAGCTGAGCATAAAATTTAAAATGCTCAAAAATACCAAAATAGCCTAAATATATTGAAATTGTGGATTTAGAATGCCAAAGTCTGTAATCTATCCTCCTAAAAAATGTTAAAATGCCAATAATTGTTGGCATTTAAACACTTTAGTCTCAGCTGAGCTGACTAGTGAGCATGAAAAAAGTTTTATAACCTCGGGGCCTGATCAGCTGTTGGTAATTATAGTGAAGCTAATCGGTGATATTGTCTTCACATAGCTGGTAGAATCCCTCTAGTTTTGAAATCCAAAATCTAAAGTCTCTAGCCATCTTCTGTAGGTTTGGTATCACAATTCAGTCTGTTCGGTATCTGATCTGGTATGAAAACCCAAAGGTTTCCCATGTACTTGAAATTTTTCATTTTACAGTTTGTTGAACTGGCAGATTCACAATGGCTAAGTACGTACAGAGCCTTTCATTAATAAATCATCATAAACAAACTTTCGTCATTTTTTTCAATCATTTTACTTTTAGCTTGTATCTGACATGCCTGAACAATTTGAATTTAATTCTTATCAACCATTACGAAAACTTGCCCATGCAATATACGGAGGTTTTTAAAGTTGTAAAAAATGAAAATTTTCAGTAGAAAATTTTTGATATTTTTCTTATTTTTGCTCAATACATAGATTGTGGGTACACGTTAGAACCGCCTCGCCGAGGCGGTTCTAACGAGTACCCACAATCTATGTTTTGTAGCAAAAATAAGAAAAATAGGTATACCCCTGCGAACCCCAGTTTTTCTATATAAAATTGGGGTTTAAAAGACCCATACCGAATAGTCGCATTTGATGATTCTCTTGTCGTTAATATATCAACAACATGTTTCTTATTGGGCTAAAATGTCAAATTTTCTAATGTTTTACATTTTGAACACCTTTTTATCGAAAACAAAAATGCTCTTTACGCGGTGTCGGAAAAGGGCCGAAAAATCAAAGGGGAAAAACTCTAGCGAGACCAAACCGGAAGTGACGTTTAGTCGTACAAAATATCAGCCATTTAAATGAAAGACACACAAAGTAAATGCTTACACAAAACATTTATCACAAATTTTACACCATGCAACGCCGACGTTTTACTTTTTCTTGTTCTTTGATAATTATCAACACTATCGGAAACATTTTATAAACAAAACATAAAAGGACAATAAATTATGGTTACTTGCATGTGAAAATAGCATTTCGCATAAAGTCCCGCATTTGAACCAGTTTTTATCACTGACAACTTCTCGTAGTTCATAATCTTTCTTTTGTTACGGCCGCTAAAACAACAAATTTGAATACCCGACACTTTTATTACCTTACCTTACGCGGTGTGTATGTCGGTGATCTATGATGTTTTTAATGTGACACACGTCGCTAGACTGCGGCATATATCACTCAGCCGCACGTGGCAGATACTCCAAGACATTCCAATCTCATTGAGTAAACGAGTCTACCGACATTGACTTTTGTTCTACATATCCTAATGCTTGAAAATTGAGAATAGACTACTATTATTTTGATCTTTCTTTCTACATTTAATCAAATGTACACACATTTATTATGATATGATTTTTAAGTAAGCGACGTCATGAGAAGAATGGAATTCCTATGATTTTATGTGATGAATGTATAAGTTGTATTTAAAATGGTAGTAACCCCAAACAGTCACGACGCATATGCGCATGAGACGTTCAAGCGCAGACACCACGAAATTCATTCATCCCGCCCTTCCTGACTATTATTTATATTTTTAAAAAGGTAGAGATGATGACCGGCTAGCTGTTAAGTGCCGGTCCCACTGAATTGTAAGGAATCGTACAATTGTCTAATTATAAGTTTATTGATAAGACTGCGTATGCAAAAAATGTTGTTGTTTTTTCTTTTCCAACGTGATTCTGCCTTCTTAATTTGCACATCCGATAGGCGTCAAAGAAATGATTCCCAAATTAATATTAAGACAATCGTTGAGCAATCTTAAGCACAGTAGGACCGGGACTTTACGCGGCTGCATTAAAATATTAACACACAGAGAGAGAGAGAGAGAGAGAGAGAGAGAGAGAGAGAGAGAGAGAGAGAGATGTGGTTCGGAAAACACGGCATATGACTTACATGAACAAGTATATCGTAATGTGTTCTTATGAAAACATGATGAGCGCTCATATACCCAAATTTGCGGTTTTGCTTCTTGATCAAAACACTGTTGTTGATACGTGTAATTGTTAACTGAACTTCTGTATATAATGATGACTGTTTTAACAACTACATGTACCTTTATTATTGTGCGTAACCCCCAAAATAAAGTACGGATTAAATAAGGTCCCTCGGGGCTTGTGTTTTATTGGTTAACCGTATTGATTGCACATGATTTGTATTTGTTGATTAGCATTAATATTTGCAAATGTGTCCTTAAAGAATGAATGTACTTGAACATCTTTTTATTTGCTGGAATGGAAAATGATGTAAGTGATTTGTACACCAGAGAGAGAGAGAGAGAGAGAGAGAGAGAGAGAGAGGATAGAGAGAGAGAATAGAGAGAGAGAGCTATAATCTCTAATTTGGGAGTAACGGCGATCACGCTGAATAATTTCGTTCAGACGTTGATCTCTCGCACAAGCGCATGCCGCCAATGAGAATATTATTTCGTGTATTCTTACGCAACATAATCAGCATAACACGGACAATGGTATCAAAAGTTTGTGATCGCGCAAGTAATGAAAAAATATGACAAAAACCGGATGTTTTATCCTTCAGGTCGCATGTGAAACAATGAAAATTAAATTATTATTTTCCCGAGATTTTAATTTTATAAGAATGGGTAAAAACGGCATGTATTCCTTATTACTTTGATACTCGGATTTGAAATAACTGCCATTGGATTCAAACTTTGGTAATATGCTAAAGGCCTAATGTGTGTGAATGTAGAAAATGTGTTATTTTTTGTCTAGATTTTTAAAACAGCATATAAAATCATTTCGTAATAAAACAAAACTACATAATTTATGGTCAAAATGAACATAACCATCACACGAATGGCCTTGTTATTACGTTATCCAATGGTCTGATCTTATCGGACTTGTACGAGATGACGTCACAGATACTAAGCCACGCCCACACAGGTAAGACCGCGGAAAAACCCGGAAACAACCGATAATTTGGTTCCGTAATGCAATATTTAAAAAAGTCATTAATTTGTATACCCGCATATGAAATTTTGTTTTTTGGACATGGATCGATATATTAATATGATTTATTTTTATATTTAATCGAAATAGTACGTGGAATATCGTCTTTAAGGGGGTATTCATTGCACGGACATTAATTCCTGATGTACAATGACAGTTGTATTCTTAACATAACATATCAGACACTTTTATCTAACGATACTTTAGCCAGAACTTACCAAAATCTCCAATTCTTAACTGACAATCCTCATTCACAAGTAAATTGCTTGGTTTCAGATCTCTATGTACCACATGAGCGGAATGAATGTACTTCAAACCTCGTAGAATCTGATACAAAAAGTAGCGTACATGCTCTTCCGTCAGCTCTTGTTTGGAATAAATGATCCTATGTAGATCACTTTCCATAAGATCAAACACAACATAAACATCTTTGAAATCATTCATCGAGCATTTGGGTTTCAATATCTCTCTAATATGAATGATATTATCATGTTTAAAATGTTTCAGAATTTTTATTTCCCGATAGGTTCTTTTAGCAACGTCTTTCACATCAAAAACGCTAGGTATCTTTTTGATGGCGACTCTGTCATTTGTCTTTTTATGAATAGCAGAGCACACTACACCATATGCTCCAATGCCAATGTTTTCTTGAGGGACATACTCGGATGTATCAAGGTCAAATTTAACGTCCAGTGCTCGTTGTTTTAAGTGAGCAAGACTCTTTTGTAGCTCTTCTTCATCGTCCCTTCCTTCAGCCATTGTGGAAAATCTGCAAAATAATTGAGCTGTGTCATGAGAAAAACAACCATATGGTTTCCGAATAGATCCAAAACAAACCAAGCTGTACAAGCACAGAAGACAGCTAGAGGCTAAAAATGTTAGATTTAGAAAGCAGAGGAATTATAATATCTGTGTAGCGAAAAACAGAAATAAGTTTGTGCTTAAGCAAAGTAAATAAAAATCTTAATCAAATCTGAATTGTTTACTAGTCAGCTGCAAGTGATTCACAAAATTGAAAATATTGTAAAATAAGTCTATGAAGCAAGCAAAATCATGGTCCACCATGACTGTAATCATGTTGTAGTTGTAGCTGTATACCACATTCATATTCAGATCAGTTTGATCCATACGCATTGCATCTCACAATTTTTGGGGGGATCGCCATCATATTTTTAAGAAAATCTCCCTCTTAAGAATTTTAGTTATCCCCAATAAATAAAAAAAAAAGAAATTCATTTTTGTTTTATCGTTCTCCCCATTAGAAAGGAAACATTGAATCACACAAATATAAATAGAAAGCGCATAAAAAAATAAAATAAAAAAATTAAAACACGAAATTCCTTTTCAGATTTCAGTGGTTTCCAGATTTTAAAGGGGAGACTCCAGTAGAATAGTCTTCTACCAGTTCAGCTTCTCTCTTTGAACAATGAACATAAATGAAGAAAACATCACTCAAAATCAATACAAATAAATGCGGTAAACAGTTAAAATTAGCAACTTTTTGTGCCTTTTATCTACCCTTCCTAGATTTTTTTTTTCAACCGGAAGTGTCTAATAGGATCTATTAACATATTCATCGTGTCGTATAATTCAACTCGGGTCGTTTCGATCTAAGTAAAAGGTTTACTGGTGACACGCCAAATTGACAATACTTCGCCAGGGGGTGCGCCAGGAGGGAAATCAGTCCCTGGCTCTCACAAGAGATGCGAACTTGGACTACGAAAGCCCCTGCCGAACCGAGCTGTATGAAAGCCCAGGGAGTGGGGGGGGGGGGGGGGGGGGGGTACTCTCATTTTTGTGGATACATAGGCGAGGCCCCAGCTTCTACCCCCAAACCCAAAAAATTACTGAGATTTACTGACCCCCCCCCTCCCCCCCCCCCCAAAAAAAAAAAAAATACCAGTCCTATCAGGATACCCCAAAAATACTCGAACTTTTAGCTTACCCCAAAAAATTATTCATCTTTTTATGCCTATTGATTAAATTTTATCACATCTATATGATCTAAGCTGTTGGTGGGACGTTAAATCCCAAATCAACCAACCAACAGAACATGTCACAATACAGTTAGTATATGTAGAGACTTGGAAGTAAATACCAAGTTGGATAAAATTTAAAGATTGTATCTATTCTCAAAGTGTAAGTCTTGTGATAAGTGTCATAAGGCATGGTCGCAAACAAAATTGAATCTTAAGGCCTTGTAATTAAGACATAAGTGTAAGCCACCCAAGAAATGAGCAAAACCCACCAAAAAATACTTAGAATTATAGATGACCCCAAAAAAGTAATTCAGAAAACGCATGACCCCATAAAAATATCCATAAAAAGCTCATTACCCTAAAAAATAACTAGTTTTTCTGAAAACCCCAAAAAATATGGAAATTCAAAATTTTGACCCCAAAAAGTCAGCCTCGCCTATGTATACAGAAAATTTCAGAGTACCCCCCCCCCCCCCCCCGGGTATGAAAGACCCTGCCGAGTCAGGTTTTTGACTATTTATTGTTAAAAGCTCGATATCTTTATGGAAAATAATATACAAAATTATATTTTATAACATTTGAAATGATTTCATATGATTGAAAACAATTTACATAAACTCAGCTTTGCTTTCTTTCTTTCTTTCTTTCTTTCTTTCTTTCTTTCTTTCTTTCTTTCTTTCTCTCTTTCTCTCTTTTTTTTTCTTTCTTTCTTTCTTTATTTTCTTCTCTTTCTTTCTTTCACTCCGAGGCATTTCAGATACCATCTGCTAGTACAGAAGTCTATAAATGTAGTGTCTTTTCCCAGACTATCAGGAACTGGAATGTCCTCCTAGACTCTCTGATTTCCACCGCTGAAATTTGTTTGTGCGTTCTATGAACTAATTTCTCCCCCACCCGAACTCCGTGGTGAAATATTATCATCATCCCCGACTCTCTGATTTCCACCGCTGAAATGTCAGATGATTGTGCGTCAAAGTTCGCTTTGTTTGTGCGTTCTATGGACTAATTTCTCCCCCACCAGAACTCCGTGGTGAAATATTATCATCATCCCCAACTCTCTGATTTCCACCGCTGAAATGTCAGATGATTGTGCGTCAAAGTTCGCTTTGTTTGTGTTTTCTATGGACTAATTTCTCCCCCACCAGTACCCCGTGATGAAATATTGTTATCATCCCCGACTCTCTGATTTCCACCGCTGAAATCATGTCAGATGATTGTGCGTCAAAGTTCGCTTTGTGCGTTCTATAGACTAATTTCTCCCCCACCTGAACTCCGTGGTGAAATATTGTCATCATTGGCGTGTAACCAGTAAACTATCCAGATCCCTAAAATAAATTACCCTTCTCTCAAGCTCCCCCGAACTCTGGTTCGTCACAGTGTTTGCCTATGGCAAGCCAAATGCACACTAATTCGAGAAACCTGGGATATGTCCGTTAAACCTGGTTTATCTATTACATAAACCAGGTTTAACGGACATAAACCAGGTTTAACGGACATATACTAGGTTTCTCGATCGTTATCCTAAGTTTCATTACATAAACCAGGTTTAACGGACATATACTAGGTTTAACTACAAAACCTATGATAACAGCTGTTAAACCTGATTTATGTGATGAAACCTAGGATAACGATTGATAAACCTGGTATATGTCCGTTAAACCTGGTTTATGTGCGATAAACCTGGTTTAACAACTGTCATCATAGGTTTGGCAGTAAAACCTAGTATATGTCCGTTAAACCTGGTTTAAGTGAGGAAACTTAGGATAACGATCGAGAAACCTAGTATATGTCCGTTAAACCTGGTTTATGTCCGTTAAACCTGGTTTATGTCCGTTATCGTAGGTTTTTCTGCCAAAACCTATGATATCAGTCCATAAACCTGGTTTAACGCACATATACCAGGTTTATCTAGTAAATGTGGAGATAAACCAGGTTTTACAAACTTTGTCATATTCTTTAATATAGTAGGCAAGCCAAATGCACAATAATTCGAGAAACCTATCCTCCGCCTAGGTTTAAGGAAGGAAACCTATCCTTCGTCACGTGATTACATATACCAGGTTTCTCGATTTTTCATTGGTTCTAGCCTAGATATCTCCGAAAACGTTAAACCTGGTTTCTATGAATCCGATTGGCTAGCTATCTGTTCGGGAAATCTGCGTCATATTTGTTTTTGTCCCATACAGGCCTTACCTGAGCTAGCCCAGGTAATTATAAGCATGCTATCTCCGGTAATTTTACGAGACTTTACGAGAATTCCCGATGATGATTTTAATCCATTTATCTCTAGTGTTTTTATAAGGATGTAATCAACATTTTTTTGGCTTTCACTGCGATTTAGTATTCTGAAGATATAAATTGTTTAATTGTAACATAGAATGTAGGTTCCCGCGATTTGACTGCAATGAAACTATAAATTAACAAAGTAGTTTTGGAAAATGTTTGTAACAAAACCAAGGACGCTGCTACATGTACTTGGTGGGTGGTTATATCAGGGCTTAGCACAAAATATGCACAATGCCTATTCTTGCTTAACAATGCGTATATAATCCTCTCTCTCTCTCTCTCTCTCTCTCTCTCTCTCTCTCTCTCTCTCTCTTTGTTATTTTTTGTCTTTTTTTTTCAATTTTAAGACACCCGGTGCCAATCTGCATCATAATTTTCGCATTTAGAATTAGCATGAAGTCGTAAATCAATGTTTGCGACTATGCTCTTTCTTTATGTGACCTTTTCTTTCTCTCTCCTTCCTTCTCTCTCTGTCTCTGTCTGTCTGTCTCTCTCTCTCTCTCTTAAACAGCAGTCACACATTAGCGTATAAGCCAAACGCGTGCCGGGCGTGTTGACAAAAAAAGTTAAATTCAAGATACGCCAGGCGCACGTCGGAGACACATTAGAAGCGCATTACTCCGCGTTTGTTTTGAACGCTTGGTTTACGCTTGATGCACGTTGATATACGTCGCTGTGCACTCCAGGCGCGTTTGGGCCCATTTTTTTTAACATGCTTAAAAAATTTTCTACAAGCTCAGCGTGTCCCGGGCGTGTGTCTTATACGTTTCGAATAAGTTTCACACACGCGCGTTACCAGGCGCGATGAATACGCTTCGAACGCGTTCGGTGCAGGTTTTAGGCACGCCAGTGTACGCTTCATGCGCGTTCCGATTTTATGAGATACTGCTCCAGTAGCGTGTCCCCAGCGTGTGTAAGACGCGCAATGGACGTTTGTTGTGCGGCATGTAGCGCGTGCATATCGTGTTTAGGACATACACAAAAACGTACTCCAAAACTTTGAGATTTTTAATACGTCAGGCACACGCCGCAGTCACTTGCTACTGTGTGACTGCTAAAGCGAGTAAAAGGAACAAATTTTTATACGTCCAAAATCTTCAGCGTGTTGAGATTTTTCATATGCCCGGCGCGCGTTTGTGTCATACGCTACAGTATGACTGCTGTTTTAGTTTACTTCAGTTTTGAGATCCCCGGTGCTAATGTGCACCATAATGTTCACATTTTAAAATTAGCATAAAGTCGTAATTCAATGGTTGCGTCGATGCTCTTTCTTTCTTTCTTTCTTTCTGTCTTTCTTCGCATACAGCACTCTGTATTTATCCAAGATTTTTATATTAAAGAGCAAACATTTCATTATTTTATAGAAACACGCGAAAAGCGAAAAAAAAAAAAAAAAAAAAAAAAAAAAAAAAAAAAAAAAAAGATAGATGCCTTATTTATTATTGTATGTAGCATACAGCAATAGAAACGAATGGGATTATTAAGTATTCTGTATATTATAGTATATCGAGTCAAGATCAGGATTAAGTGGTCGACTTGGCCGGTCTGATTGAATATACAATAATTTTGACACGTGACGCGTGCCGAATGTTTATTCAACCTCCCTGGCCAAGTTGCAAAATTTGAGATATTTCATTGAGTAAAATTCGAACAACAAACAATGACCAAACAACTAATCTATTCAAAACCGCTCGTTGAAAGTTGTCGAAATTTGCGGAACATAAAACGTATTAAAGTTGCCACTTGTTGAAAATGCGTATTTCATTCATGGAATTATACAGAGTATTGAAATTTTTTATTTATTTATTTATTTATTTATTTTAAAGATTTGTACAGAAATCACATATGCAAACATGGGCCGGTTATCGCTAAAAATAAGTATGTGATCAATGTTGTTTTTATGTCTTAAAATGTATATATTGTATGTATTTGATATGTGTCACTCAAATAAACTATTAAACTATCAAACTTTAACACGGGGATGGCTCATATGATGCTTCAAACTGTGGGTTTCCGGTTAATACGAGGTTAAGGCATGAAGAGACTATCCTTGATGAAACGAAGTTAGTGTTTCAAGTGAAGATAGTGTTTCGGTCCCAACTACATGTATTTGCCAAACAGATCGATCTTTACGACATGTTGACAAAACAATTGGGCATTGATTAATCATATCCCAATATTCCCATAAGGCGCGAAGGTGTGAATGTATAATGACACATTAGTAATTGCCAACCATGACATTTGTTAAATATGACCGCATCAAGGAAGATCACAGCTTTATTTTTCAATATACCGTATATATTTTTGAATGCGGTGTAAATTTTGCGGCTCCTGTTAATTTTCATTTCCTTTGCGCTCTATCATGCATTCCTATTTATTATGACCTATACAACTAAAAATAAAATCTGGAACCTCGGATTCTAACCGACGTAACATCTTTTTTTACAGAAGCCGCGTAATTTACACCGTATCGAAATTTCTTTCTTTCTTTCTTTCTTTCTTTCTTTCTTTCAAAGAGTTCATTTGTAAAGAATTCGCAAAGAATGACCAATCAGATTGTGAGAAACCTGGTTTAACGAAACACGTGACATATTTACCTGGATGAACGATCCGACCAATGGAATACCGAGAAACTTGTGATATCAAAACACGTGACCTGGGAGAAAAAACCTATGCTCGGGATAGGTTTATAGAAACCTATCCTCCGCACAGGTTTAGGAAAGAAAACCTATCCGGAGGACAGGTTTAACGGAATAACCAATGGAATACTGAGAAACTTGTGATATCGAAACACGTGACCTGGGAGAAAAACCCATGCTCGGGATAGGTTTATGGAAACCTATCCTCCGCACAGGTTTAAGAAGGAAACCTATCCGGAAGACAGGTTTAACGGAATAACCAATGGAATACCGAGAAACTTGTGATATCGAAACACGTGACCTGGGAGAAAAACCTATGCTCGGGATAGGTTTATGGAAACCTATCCTCCGCACAGGTTTAGGAAAGGAAACCTATCCGGAGGACAGGTTTAACGGAATTAGTGTGCATTTGGCTTGCAGCCTAAATGGAGATTTTACGAAAGGGTTGTTAAACCAGGTTTATCACTTTTTACCTGTGATATCACAAGTTTTAAGTAAAACCTATGATAACAGTCCATAAACCAGGTTTAACGCACATATACCAGGTTTAACGCACATAAACGTACGATAACGGACATAAACCAGGTTTAACGGACATATACTAGGTTTCTCGATCGTTATCCTAAGTTTCATTACATAAACCAGGTTTAACGGACATAAACCAGGTTTAACGGACATATACTAGGTTTCTCGACCGTTATCCTAAGTTTCATTACATAAACCAGGTTTAACGGACATATATTAGGTTTCGCAGGGAGAAACCTGGTATAACGATCGAAAACATAGGTTTAGGGAAGAAAACCTAGGATAACGATCGAGAAACCTGGTATATGTCCTTTAAACCTAGTATATGTCCGTTAAACCTGGTTTATGTAACGAAACTTAGGATAACGATCGAGAAACCTAGTATATGTCCGTTAAACCTGGTTTATGTCCGTTAAACCTGGTTTATGTATTCCATAAACCAGGTTTAACGGACATATCCTAGGTTTCTCGAATTAGTGTGCATTTGGCTTGCCATATTTGCCTGTTTGGCCCATTTTTAACAACTACACATAATTAATTTGTTGATTGTAGGCAGGTCCATAAAATAAATTTACTTGAAACTGCCTATAGGAGGTTTCAAAAATAACACATTAATTAACATGAATGTCTGGATTAGCTTGACAGTTGTTTAATAGTCTTAATATAGTCAATCTATATTTAGGTAGGTGTAAATATTGGACTTGATATATTTTTACATAATTATGAAAGGAACGATAGACTTTCTTCATCGGGAACATCTATGGAAAATAAGAAATGTTGCCTAGATTTTTTTCACAGAAATAATTCACCTTTCACTTTGATCCACCTAGATCAACCTCTATATAAACACAATACGCTATATAATTGAGCCGTATCGTGAGAAAACCGGATTTTTGCCTAGGCGAAAACAAAGGCGCAGATCAGCTTCGCGGTAACCGCGAAGCTGATCAGCGCCTTTGTTTTCGCTACTCGGATAGTACAATTCCTCTTCTACTTAAATCCGAAATTTCAAGCTTCTAGCTCTTTTCTGAGCTTGTACAGGCCGGTTTGTGTCGGACCTGGTCGGAAACCCCGAAGACCGGTTTTCTCGCGTTGAGGCTCATATGATAGTGTAGACATTAATGCTTACAGATGATTACAAAACAAATTTTGATAAAATGTTTCATATAGATTCACGATTCATGACATTACCAGGTCAATGGCAACGCCAATTAAAAGCGATAACAAATCAGACAATAATCGTCAGTGAAAACAGACATTATAACAGTATAACAGACATTTTCCCGAAATCTTTCTCATGATGTACGACAAATTAAAATGTTCTAAGTCTATTGTACTATATAATATTAAAGTTTTCAAACTGTCCCGCAAAACGTGTCTATTGACAAAGTGTTCGTTGCTCCGTCTATAGAATTTCGCACCAGGCAAACGGGTGGTTATGGAGAACATTGGTTACAGCTCGCAGTGCAGATGTCACTAGGCTCGTACTGGACCCTGAAATAGAAACAAAATTCGATTTGATTTTTTTTTTCAATTCAATTAAACAAATTTTTAATACATCAAATTATTAAGTATCAAATGATAAAAGTTTTCACACCCGTCCGGCTAATAGAAACAACGGCGTTGCTCTAATTGATCTCAAATACTAGTAAAGTATTCTCTTGTCGAAAATACGTCATGCATTTTGATGTAATATAGAGCGCTCTACATGTAGTTGTGATTTTTTTTTCGATCGTAAAAGTGCGTAAACTATATTATGTTTCGTATGCAAAAAAAAAAAAAAAAAAAAAAAAAAAAAAAAAAAAAAAAACTTTGTTAGATCACACTCGTTTTCTGTACGCCACAGACAACATTTTCAACACTTTCGGTAATTGTTTCTCTTGGTAATAATTATATCTAAACGTATTAAAACTAAACAGGCGCATGAGTTAAATTTTGAGCAGCACAGTAATCAACTTACGCTGTATCTGTGGATGAACGGTCGCAGGCTCGTCCCAGCTCGCCTGTATTATTCGGCTTTCATTACCAACAGTCTGTTCTCTGTTGTCGATATGCTCCCATCGAATCACTCTCGTCCTGTCACGCGAGACAATCACCCATTTCCAGTAGAAACGCTGTCCATGTGGTACCGATATGGATACGCTCCATTTTCCGCTTCCTTTCGGAAATTCTGTTGCAAGCTTGCAGTCAGCCGCGCTCCAGTTACCAAGTTCCGGTATCGAACCTGACACCGCCAAGCACATAGCATCAGAATCGGTTACGACATACTCTATTTGAAACGTGATGGTAACTTCACTCAAGTTGCTATAACCGCGTGAAGTAGATGTCATTTTGAAGAATCATTTGGCAATCTGGTTTTGGCACCGAATAAGTGTGGTTTTGGCACCGAGTAAATTTTGTGTATTTCCCTTCTTCCACTCGACTCTTTTCCTAAAAAATCAGTTGTTCGTTGAATCGTTGCGGCCTAAGGCCGCAGTAACCGTAGTTCTGCTTGTCACGGTCTTTGCAAAACGACGTTAACGTCATATTTGCTTAGCAACTCAGGCGAAACGTAACGTCATTATTTTTTTTTTTAAATTGGCGCTAGTTGGATTTATTGGTGCCTTTTTATGAAGGTCAACTTTTGTTTCGTTCTGATACGGATGCTGCGCGAAGTCGATTTTATAGATCTACATGAGGGAAATGATTTTCGATTGAGTAGTATCGAAGCAAAATACGAGAAATTGCGAAACAAATACAATTTTAATGAAACATGAAAAACATTCAAACAAGACAAGAAAAAAGGTGTTCAACATACCAATAGGACCCAATAGGCTCTTAAAATCTGAGGTATATGCATGCCGTAGCGGAGGCACAAAACATACAATAAGACGTTTTATCTATTGCTGTTTATGCAGTCCGTGAAGATATGACCATGTGCATAGCATGTGGTTCAGTTTACTCCAAAACTGGTTAGCCTAAATTATAAGTTGTATTAAAAAAGTCATCATTCACGTATGAGCAGCTCTTTGCCATAATGGTGCCCATTAATTTTTAGCTACTAGCATCAGATGGAAACACACACACACACACACACACACACACACACACACACACACACACACACACACACACACACAACGACAGAAATACCAAATACCGCCTTAAAACTACTCAGTACCAATCAAATATAACAAACCCCTGTAAAATAAGTCATGTACATGGTTCCCACAGGCAATCCCAAGTAAAATTCAAGGACTTTTCAAGGACAAATCTTACCATTTTCAAGGACTTATTATTATACTTACACATATTGGACAATTCTAGAACTGTCATTCCTAAGTGTCTCTACATCCTTATGACACAAACTGGCTAAAAACTGTTAATAATGGCGCTGTCGCCGATTTTTTTCGTATTCAAACGTGCCGAACTTCTTCTTAAAAGCTCACATTTGATTTTAAAACCGAATCTAACTGTCTGGAATACCGGAATAAGTGAAATTCAAGTGCTTTTCAAGGCCAATGGCTAATTTTCAAGCACTTTTCAAGGCAAATTTGGTTTTCAAGTTCTTTTCAAGACATCCCTTCATTTTCAAGTAGGCCTACTTTTCAAGCCTGTGGGAACCCTGATTTATTCGTCGCAGGTGCCCTTGCGAGCTCGTCAAGTTACTATACGTAAATTCGTTGCCGCTTTACGTAAAGACAGCCCAGTGTTAGTAAATCCGCACGTGCACATACAGCATTAACAACAACAATACCACCACCATCAACAACAACAATCATCATCATCATCATCATCATCATCATCATCATCATCATCATCTTCTTCTTCTTCTTCTTCATCATCATCATCATCATCATCATCATCATCATCATCATCATCATCATCATCATCATCGTCGTCGTCGTCGTCGTCGTCGCAAAAACATTATTCTCAAACATTTTACGCCTTAGTTACTACACGGTATTGTTTTTTTTTTATCTCGAAATCAGGAGACGTCCATTGTCTACTAAAACAAAAGATGTTGCCTTGATTTTTCATGAAAGCTGTAACTTGTCCATTATACCTTGACCCTTCCCATACGGAAAATACCGAACGCATTACGTAAACAAAACGAGACGTCGATCTTGACCTTGACAACTGATTTCGAGCTTCTGATTGGCTCAGACAGGCGAATCATGCGCTGGAAACGTGATAATTCAAGAAAATGGCTGCAGAGAGAAAGAAATTTGCCAGGAATTTTCAATATTGAATTTAATGTAGGTAACGGACAATGTCAGTATTCACCATGAACAGATATCCTGTTCATATGGTGCCCTCCACTGTGGCGACAGTGAACCCAAGGGATACGCAGCTGATGCCGACTGTCAAAGTGGAAAATAAGGCTGAAAATGAAGACGACCCTGATTCCAAAGCAATACACAGTGGGCATTTTATGCTCAGTCGAGTTCATGGGACGTCCCAGAGTGATGACGAAGACGACGACGAGGATTCGACAGCACGGAGTCCAGCTCACACAGGATTCAACTTTGTGGATGCGAGCAAGGAGACGTGCAGGACGTACAAATTCGGACCAAAATCGACCCAGACTTTGGCCATTGATGCATCCCTGACAAAGCTTTTCGAGAAGCTAACGTTAGCTTACAGGTAAATTTGCAGGCACCCATTTCATTTGGTTCTTGATGGGGTATTTAAATCTATAATGTGTGTGCTACCTGTCAAAACATCTGCACGATTCCGTTATAAAATAAATTACAGTGTCTAAAAATAGTAACGCATTACGATAATGACAGAGGTTACCACCTCTGCCGAATGAGGAAAATAGCGGGAAAGTTGACGATATTGATTTCTTTTCACGGAAGAGTACCTTGCTGACATGCCCTATAATCTCCCCGTGTTATTATTTTTATTGGGGGGGGGGGGGAATTTGTTTACTGTTTACGGCTTGTTTGTCGATTGTTTTTTGAATAATGTGGTTGGCAATCCACTTGACTGTTGTACCAAATATGCAACTTATTGGCATGACAGTCTAGTGGATACTAAGGCAGAATTCCCCACATAACTATTACTAACCAAACCATATATTTTTTACAATTGCACAGGATTAATCTAATGAACAGAAATATTAAAAAGTAGTCTGTTGACCAGTTAACTTAAAAGTTCCAAATTTTACAAAGACATGCGCGGATCCAGAAATTTTCATGAGAGGGGGTCCAATGAAAATGGTAATTTTTGGTCACAGATGAGGGGGGGTCCAACCCCCAAAAAATCCCGAAATTACCTTTTTTTTAGGTAAAATTTTCAAATTCCAGGGGGGGGGTCCGGACCCCCGGTCCCCCCCTCTGGATCCGCGCATGAAAGATGTATGAAAGGTTCTAGTGCTGAAGCAGTTTCTTTGTGTGAGAGTGGTAATTTGTGAGTTGTTGTTTGTTTGTTATTTTTGCTAAGTATATGGGCATGTTGGCAGATAGTGTTTAGATATAATAAATACTTGTATTTTGTCCTTCAAATGTATTATTTTGTGGTATTGCATCATCTTGATTCTTATTTTGTAAAACAAGATGACGAAAGTTTTCTGAATCCGCAAAGTCTATTGGTAATGTGCCAAAATTGACATTTGCTATAAGTGAAATTGACACATGGATGATGTAATTGCAACGCTGCTTGTGATGAAAAAATTGCAACTTTTTGTTTCCAAAAGTTCTTTAGAAAACTTGCCCATGCAATAAACAGATAATTGTTAGCTTTAAAAATTTTCAGCTGAAAGATTTTGATATTTTTCTTATTTTTGCTCAAAACATAGATTGTGGGTACACGTTAGAACGAGTACCCACAATCTATATTTTGGAACAAAAATATGAAAAATAGGTATACCCCTGCATACCCCAGTTGTACTATATAAAAGTGGGGTTCAAGGGGGTATAAATTACACGGACATGTTTTCCTGATGAAGGAAGAGGATGCATTCTACTTGTAATTTGTGTCATGCTGATACTGTTGACATAATATGAGCCACCTCGTGAGAAAATCAACAGTGTGGTTTCCGAACAGGTCCGATACAAATCAGGCTGTACAGTCACAGAAGCAGGCTAGAAGCTTGAAATTTTGGATTTAAGTAGAAGAGGAGTTGTACAATCCAAGTAGCGAAAACAAAAGCACTGATCAGCTTCGCGGTGACCGCAAAGCTGATCTGCGTATTTGTTTTCGCCTTTTTTCTCATGAGGCGGCTCAATTATTTTGACATTTACCAAAAATCGTTCCTAAAATGTTTTTACAGTGGAAAATTGACCTCACCGAAATGGAAGCAGTTCCGTGGGATGCATTTGAAAGTTGTGGACAAGGTCCGTCTCAACAATGTCATCTGGAGAGAATGGGTGATGCAATGTAAGTAAAAAAACAAATGAAGTTTAATCAGTTTTGTGCTACATCAAAACCAATTTTCAAGCCTATCAGCAGGGATTATTTTCTGGGGAGATTGTAATGTGAGGGATGTAATCATTTTTTGGCCAAAAATCTCATTGAAATTGGCTTAATGATGGGAAAGTCTCGCCAATTTAGGCTGAATGAGCAATTTCCTCTCATCATATTTCGGGGCCAGAATAACCCCTGTAGCAGGGTTTTTTGACCAGGCTGACACAAACCAGGCTGGACTGCAACAGGGGATGTTTAGAGGCTTAAGATTTAAGATTCAGAGGATTGTCATAATTATGAAGAAATGGCTGATCAGCTGCTTTGTTTTTGTAGATACAAAAAGGCAGTTTTCTCATGGTGCAGCTCAAAATATTTTGCAGTTCTCTGCAATATAATAACCTTGCAGTTTAAGGATTGGATAGGGTAGATGTTCGATTTAAAAAGCAGGAAGCTAAGCATGCCACATTGTATCTTAAGCTAGTTTAAAACTTCAAATAAGCTGCGGCGCAAGAAAACCGGTCTTCGAGTTCCCGACCAGGTCTGACACAAACCGAGCTGTACAAGCACAGAAGGTGACTAGAGGCTGGAAATTCCGGATTTACAAAGTAGAGGAACTGTACTATCAGAGTAGTGAGAACAAAGGCACTGATCAGCTTCGCAGTTACTGCGAGGCTGATCTGCACCTTTGTTTTCGCAAAGGCAAAAACCCGATTTTCTCATGGCACGGCTCATATGTTCTCATTTTCTTCCCAGATGTTTACCGGAGAAGTCCACAGGTGTGTCAGTTTGCTACACCTCTCTCAGACGATCTTCACACGAAGCCAGAGGTAGGGCCTGTGTATCTATTCAAAATAAAGATGAGCGAAAAACAATAGATTTATATGGTATACGGACAAAACACCCCACGGACATAACCCCCCACGTCCATTTTGTTATAGGTGGACGAAAACCACCACATGTTTTTTTGAAGGCTGACAAAACACCCCACGCCCAATAGTATAACGTGGACAAAACACCCCATGCAGATTTCAAAATTAGGACAAAACCCCCCTCATGTTTTTCTTAGTTCCCCATATGACATGACTGAAAATTGATGGCTGTAAAATTTAGGCATAACCAAATCTTATGTTTTCTTTATCCAAGATAATATGAATCATATGACATGACTAAAAATTGATGACTTGGACAAGAAACCATAACCAAATTTGATTTCAATAAGAATGTCTTATGTTTTAGCTCCCCATATACCATAACAAAATTGATGACTTGGACATGAAACCATGGCCAAATTTTATTAGTGATATCAATACCAAAATTTTATTTATTTCTTTACATTAGTTAATGATAGCTGCTTATGAACTTGTTTAAGATTTAAACTTTTTAATGAACAGATCTGGTTGTGTTAATGTGTATATGGGCTGTTACAAAAATAATATCACAACATATTTCAAATCATTTTAATCAGACAAACAAGCAATTAACAATTTGACTTCAATTGAAAAACAACCATTTTAGCGCAGACAGATTATAAAGGTGTTTGAGTTAATTGTGAAAATTAAGTAAATGATTAAAAAATTCAATTACCTTAATAGCACTCAATTAGCACATTATTAGTTTAAAAAATGTACAAACACAATCAGTATACATGCATTTGTTTTAATAAGTGATAAATAAGTGGAATGGCATAAAAGCAAATATCCATTCATCTACATAGAATTGAAAGAAGGAAAAAGAAGTGATAAGAAAAATTCCCTCAATATGAATCATATAACACAGTGATTTTTGTCGCTATAAAACCGACTCCGGTTTTAGGAGTCGTTCCCAATGGCAAAAAGTATCTTTTTTTCCCAAATGCATGGTTCAAAATTCCCAATCTGAGAAAATTTACCAATCAGGCTCTTAACTGCAACCACAATTTACATATGTACTGTTAAAACCACCAAATGGTCAATTAATCTGACATTTGTAACAAGGAATAACACTAATTTTCATGCTTCTAGTCTTTGGTTACTTTTTTAAAACAAAATACTGTAACACCTTTCATGATATTTTTACTGGTCTTTAGATAAAGGTCGCTGATTGTCCCAATTGACATTAAAATATGGCTAATTTTCCCAACTGAACCGGTACTGGTACCGTTCCCAAAATGCTGAAAAAAATCACTGTAACATGACTAAAAATTGATGACTTGGACAAGAAACCATAACCAAATTTGATTTCAATAAGAATGTCTTATGTTTTAGCTCCCCATATAACATAACAAAATTGATGACTTGGACATGAAACCATGGCCAAATTTTATTAGTGATATCAATACCAGAAAATGCATGTTGTATGCATTAGGATGCTTCTGTCTGCTTCCATCTGCTTATCTACACTGCAAAAACATAAGGGGGGTTTTGTCCTAATTTTGAAATCTGCATGGGGTGTTTTGTCCACGTTATACTTTTGGGCGTGGGGTGTTTTGTCAGCCTTCAAAAAAACATGTGGTGGTTTTCGTCCACCTATAACAAAATGGAAGTGGGGTGTTATGTCCGTGGGGTGTTTTGTCCTACACTCGATTTATGACAAAATAGGTCAAGTTTTCATGAAATAAGCCTCCACTGGCCCTTTAGTCTATATTAATATGATCGGTGTGACGTCATAGGTCATTCGTATGAGGGGAATTCCTCGGTGTTTATCGCTGTAACGTTACTGAATTAAAATCAGAAAATATGAAAACAAAATAAAAATATTAATAAAAGCTTTGCATGTCTTTTAAGATTAGTGTTTCCCCCAGTCCCAAAAAAGGGCATGGTAAGATTGCTAAAAAAGGGCACTTTTTAACGCGTGACAACATGTCAAAAGGGCACTTTCAGCGCGCGAATGCAAGCAAAAAGGGCACTTTTTAAGTGGCCCATGGCATGATAGAAGGGCACATTATGCACTGTCATTAAATTAAACACTTACTATATTTTCTCTGTAAGTTCAAATTTGCGTTCTTTCCCCAATTTCCATATTTCAGGATTCACTTTCACCTGTCAGGTGAAAACATAAAAATTTTTTCCCCTCTGCCTCACATTACTCTAATACTAAACTAACCATTTTAAAGAGATATCCTCACTCATGATTTGTTTTGAAAAGTATTTTTTAACTATTGATAATTGAAACTAATTAAATGGCACACTTAAATTACCAGGTAGGACATACAATTTTCACACCTTTTCTGATTACCTTTTCTGATTAACAGCTCATTTGGTGTCAAATTGGGTAATTGTCATTGAGTAATAATCAACATTTACCACTGCAATAAAGTGACAATAAACAAGGGATTAAAGCAATCAACAACTGTAGGAGTTATGATAAAAAATTTTGCCAAATTTGTTTCTGCAGACTTCAAGCAAAAAGTCTTGTAACTTCCTTATTTTTTTTTCCGATTTTGAGAAACCTTTTACCAAAATGTAGGGCATAGAATGTAGATTCAGAAAAAGGGCATGGCGCTGAGAAAAAGGGCATGGCGCTGGAGAAAAAGGGCATGGCGCGGCGCCATAGTAAAAGTGGCTAGGGGAAACACTATAAGATCTTCATTATTTATACAACTCAAAGTATAAACCCTGTTATTATTCTGACAAATTATGATTTTATAAGCGTCTGAATATGATTAAATCACAGCGATATTGACCGAGTTATTCCCTCGACCGAATGAGCGAAGAGGCGGGAAAGGTGCAGTTCCGGTAACCAATATTGATTTTTTCCAGCAAAACTTGAAAAGAGTATTAAACTTGCCGACCGGGTCAATATCCCAATTTTTTGGTGTCAGCAGTCCACTGAATCTCAGATACTCCACGGTAAAAAAAAGCTCGGATAAATTGCTTAAGATTTGATTTTTGTTCTGTTTGCCTTTGCTGGAAGTTAAAAAAAGTACCTGCCAATATTGACATTTTAAATTTTTGCTAGGCTGCCCCCGTGGCTGAGCGGTTAAGAGAGCTATCTCTTAATCACTTGATCATCTCACCGCTGTGTCTGGTGTGGGTTCGAGTCGGCACTGGCCACATGTGAGACAAGCCAAGTTCTGCTCGGGTGTGCCAGGTGGTTTTTCTCGGGGTTCTCCCGTTTTCACACCACCTACTGATTGGTCAGTCTTATATGAGCTGAAATAATCTTGAAAGGGACGTAAAACTGAATTAAAAAAAAATTTTTTTTGCTAGAAATGTCATCTCTTTTGTTGATGCTGCTTAACTTGATGGTAAAATTCCGTCAAACTTTCTTGAATGAGACATGAGCATAATTTTGAGAATGCAGTTCTAGTCCAATATTGTAGAACATCTGGAAACCATGTCCATGAAAAGTTTACCCCCTTAAAACCCACTTTTATATAGTAAAATTGGGGTTTGCAGGGGTATACCTATTTTTCTTATTTTTGTTCCAAAACAGAGATTGTGGGTACTCGATAGAACTGCCTCGGCGAGGCGGTTCTAACGTGTACCCACAATTTATGTTTTGAGCAAAATTAAGAAAAAATTTAAAAATTTTCCACTGAAAATTTTCAATTTTTACAACTTAAAAAATCTTTGTATATTGCATGGGCATGTTTTCGTTATGATTTACTCTAATTCCAGGCCATAGTTCTAGAAGGCTACTACTGGAAGAGACGTCTAGACACGATAACAGAGGAATACAAGAGGTCTCGCAAGTTCTTCAAGAGGCTGGTCGAGAGGAGGCTGGATGATGGAAATGAACTCAGTTTTCTATCCGATGTAGGTAGTGGTAAAATGGTTTTCTGTTAGATAGATGTATTTCTTTATTGTCATGTCAAGGGGTTGAATCCCTTCAGCACGGCGTTGAGTCCTTGAACAACAGAGCAATAAAAATTAGCTCCCATTGGCTCCATTTGAGAACCCTGGAGGCAGTGGCTTCATCCTAACATGACTGTAAATTTGTTGACTGTGACCTTATTCAAAGGAAACAAATCAAATAACACAAAAAAAAATTTCAGGATCAGCATCACTCGGAGCTCCTGTCTAAAGTGGGCGAGGTCCACTCTCTCACGGCCATCCCACGGCAGCAACAGACGTCCAACACTGATCTTATCCTCAACTCGAGAGATCTTCAAGACATGATGGACCTGTCGGACAGCCTGTTTTCCAGTCTCAACTCACCGTTTGCTTTTCCCAACCCCAGAGAATTGTGTAAGTACATGTACAAGTACATTGAAAATATTTGATGATGATAATAGAATGAGCGGCATTATGAGAAAACCGGAATTTCACCTATGCGAAAACAAAGACGCAGATCAGCCGTGCAGTAACTGCACAGCTGATCAGTCCTTATGTTTTCGCTACACAGATAGTACAATTCCTCTTTTACTTTTTATACCCCCCGCAAAACGAAGTTTTAGGGGGGTATACTGTTTTCAGCCTGTCTGTGATTCCGTGATTCCGTCATTCTGTCATTCCGTCATTCCGTCAACATTTTGACATCTTTGCTGAATAACTTAAGTAGTTTTTGCCCAATGTTCTTCAAATTTTCAACACACCTGCACCATTAGACAACACATGTGTGATATGAATTTCGGGGCCAAAGGGTCAGTTTTGCAAGAGTTATGGGACTTTTTAAATCTTTACATAGAATGTTTGCCATAGTGCTAATAGTGCATACTTTGTGAAATCAACTCCTCCTACAGCTTTCAATATTCTCTTTTGATACTTTGCAGATATGTGCCAGAGATATTGAAGATATGCATGAAGAAGTATTATGCTGAAAAAATGAATTTAGACAAATTTACAGCATTTTGAACTTAGCCAATTTTCGATAATTGCCATATTCAACAATGGTTGGTAGTGAATAGTTTGTGAAATCAACTCCTCCTAGGGCTTTCAGTATTTCTTTTCAATACTTTGCAGACATGTTTCATACATATTGAAGATGTGCATGAAGAATTATAATGATGAAAAAATAATTTTTGACAAATTTACAGCATTTTTCAACATGCCATTTTTTGACCATTGCTTATATACAATAATGGTTGGTAGTTCATAGTTTGTGAAATCAACTTCTCCTAGGGCTTTCAGTATTTCTTTTCAATACTTTGCAGACATGTTCCACACATATTGAAGATGTGCATGAAGAATTATAATGCTGAAAAAATAATTTTTGACAAATTTACAGCATTTTTTAACATAGCCATTTTTTGACCATTGCTTATACAAAATGGTTGGTAGTGCATATTTTGTGAAATCGACTTTTCCTAGGGCTTTCAGTATTTCTTTTCAATACTTTGCAGACATCTTCCACACATATTGAAAATGTGCATGAAGAATTATAATGATGAAAACATAATTTTTGACAAATTTACAGCAATGTTTAACATAGCCATTTTTTGACCATTGCTTATACAATAATGGTTGGTAGAGCATAGTTTGTGAAATCAACTCCTCCTAGGGCTTTCAGTATTTCTTTTCAATACTTTGCAGACATGTTCCACACATATTGAAGATGTGCATGAAGAATTATAATGACGAAAAAATAATTTTTGACAAATTTACAGCATTTTTCAACATTTTTTGACCATTGCTTATACAATAATGGTTGGTAGAGCATAGTTTGTGAAATCAACTCCTCCTAGGGCTTTCAGTATTTCTTTTCAATACTTTGCAGACATGTTCCACACATATTGAAGATGTGCATGAAGAATTATAATGACGAAAAAATAATTTTTGACAAATTTACAGCATTTTTCAACATAGTCATTTTTGACCATTGCTCATATACCATAATGGTTGATAGTGCATACTACGTGAAATCAACTCCTCCAAGGGCTTTCAGTATTTCTTTTCAATACTTTGCAGACATGTTCCACACATATTGAAGATGTGTATGAAGAATTATAATACTGAAAAATTAATTTCTGACAAATTTACAGTATTTTTAACATAGCCATTTTTTGACCATTGCTTATATACAATACTGGCTGGTAGTGCATAGTTTGTGAAATCAACTCCTCCTAGGGCTTTCAGTAATTCTTTTCGATACTTTGCAGACATGTTCCACACATATTGAAGATATGCATGAATAATTATAATACTGAAAAAGTGATTTTTGACAAATTTACATCATTTTTCAACATAGCCATTTCTTGACCATTGTTTATTTACAATAATGGTTGGTAGTGCATACTTTGTGAAATCAACTTCTCTTAGGGCTTTCAGTGTTTCTTTTAAATTCTTTGTAGATTTGTTCCAGATATAGTTTAGATGTGCATGAATAATTTTCATGCTGAAAAGTTAATTTTTGACAAATTTATAGCTTTTATTTAACTTAGCCATTTTTTTTTTAGCTCACCTGAGCCGTTAGGCTCACAAGGTGAGCTTATAGGATGGCCATGATCCGGCGTCCATCCGTCGTCCGTCCGTCCGTCCGTCCACAATTTCAAAGATCTTCTTCTCTGAAACCGCTTGGCCAATTAAAGCCAAATTTTATATGAAGCATCTATAGGAAGGGGGAACCAATGTGTATATAAGAAATCCAGGTCACATGACCAAGATGGCCGCCATGCCCATATATGGTAAAAACCCTTCAAAAATCTTCTTCTCCAGAACCGGTGGACTGATTTCAACGAAACTTGGCATGAAGCATTGATGGCTCAAGCACTACAATGTGTATATAAATCATGACCCTGTGATGACCTTGACGTATTTTACGGCAAGGTCAACATAGGTCGCCAATGCATTTGAATGGGGAAAACTTTTAAAATGTCATTTAAAGTGAAAGTCTTGCAGCAAATGGGCAGTAGGACTGAGTATTAATGATTCTGAAAATATTGGACCCCAGGGGCTCATATGCCCCCACCCCGGGGCAATATACATGTATATTACCATAATATTCAAACATCATCTCCTCTGAAACTGCTTGGCCAATCAAAGCCAAATTTTATGTGAAGCATCAATAGGAAGGGGTAATCAATGTATATATAAATAATCCAGGTCACATGACCAAGATGGCCGCAATGCCCATATATGGTAAAAACCCTTCAAAAATCTTCTTCTCCAGAACCGGTGGATCGATTTTTAAGAAACTTGGCATGAAGCATCAATGGCTCAAGTACTACAATTTATATATAAATCATGACCCTGTGATGACCTTGACCTTTTTTACGGCAAGATCAACATAGGTCGCCAATGCATTTGAATAGGGAAAACTTTTAAAATGTCATTTAAAGTGAAAGTCTTGCAGGAAATGGGCAGTAGGACTGAATATTAATGATTCTGAAAAAAAATGGACCCCAGGGGCTCATGTGCCCCCGACCCGGGGCAATATACATGTATATTACCATAATATTCAAACATCTTCTCCTCTGGAACCGCTTGGCGAATCAAAGCCAAATTTTATGTGAAGCGTCTATGGAATGGGGGAATTAATGTATATATAAATTATCTAGTTCACAGGACCAAAATGGCTGCCATGCCCATATAAGGTAAAAACCCTTCAAAAATCTTCTTCTCCGAATCTGGTGGACCGATTTCAAAGAAACTTGGCATGAAGCACCAATGGCTGAAGTACTACAATGTGTATATAAATTATGACCCTGTGGTGACCTTGACCTATTTTAAGACAAGGTCAACATAGGTCGGCAATGCATTGGAATTGGGAAAACTTTTAAAAAGTCATTTGATGTGAAAATCTTGCAGGAAATGGGTAGTAGGACTAAATATTAATGATTCTGAAAAAAAAATGGACCTAAGGGCTCATATGCGCATACCCGGAGGCAATATACATGTATATTACCATAATATTCAAACATCTTCTCCTCTAAAACCACTTGGCCAATTGAAGCCAAATTTTATGTGAAGCATCTATAGGATGGGGGAACCAATGTATATATTAATAATCTAGGTCACATGACCAAGATGACCGCCATGCCCATATATGGTAAAAACCCTTCAAATATCTTCTTCTCTGAAACCAATAGATTGACTTCAATGAAACTTGGCGTGAAGCATCCATGGCTATAGTACTACAATGTATATATAAATCATTACCCTGTGATGACCTTGACCAAGTTTATGGCAAGGTCAACATGGGTTGCCCATGCATTTGAATGGGAAAACTTTTAAAATGTCATTTGAAGGGAAAAGCCAGCAAGAAATTGGCAAATGGACAGAATATTGATTATTCTGAAAAAAGAAAACGGCCCAAGGGCTTCTTCTGCCCCTGCACTGGGGTTAAATACCATAATATTCAAACATGTTTATTGGTATATGCAGCAGACTCAGGTGAGCGTTTACAGGACCATTGGTCCTCTGGTTTACCATTTCTCATGATAAACAATAATGATCATAGTGCATACAGTGAAATCAACCTCAAGCTTTCAATATATTTTTTTAATATCTTATAGATGTTACTGGCATTCTGAGGATGTACATGAAGAATTATAATGCTAAAAAGATATCTTTGACAAATTTTCTGCATGTTTGACTTAGGAAGTTATTGGCCAGCTGCAGATAATTTTGCGGGGGGTATACTGAAAGCCTTGCTTGCAGCCAATTTCTAGTTATATCCAAATTTCAAGCATCTAGCATTGTTCTGTGTCTGTACAGGCCGGTTTGTGACAGACCTGGTCGGAAACCCCAAAGACCGGTTTTCTTGCGTCACGGCTCAATTGACTCCTCCGCTAGCTAGGTATAGCCACGCCCACCCCTATTTCCTTAGACAAACATTGTGTTTTTGCACCTATATTTACCTGTAAAAAGCATGTGTTAGTTTGTTTGTCTAACCCACGTGTTGTCTAACCGTCATTGACCGTTAGCTAATGTGCAGATTTGAATGGTCAATATAAAATGAATATTAATGATGGGTGGTTTGACGGAGGACTCAATTGCAATTTGGTATCTGAAAGAAAATGTCAAGTGAATACAAGGGGTGTTCAAACAGTGGAGGAAAATCATCACAATCCTTTTCATGATTCAAATTTTAAACATTGTCATTATCATTATCACTTTCATACTGAGTTCAGAAGGTTGGTAAAGAAACCCAACATCATATCAACAGAAAAAAGTTGCCATTTCAGTATACAGTTCAACCGCATTATAACGGGCCTCACTATGATATGGTTATAAAATGAGCCGCGTCATGAGAAAACCGGATTTTTGCCTGATCTGATCAGCGTTTTTGTTTTTGCTACATGGATAGTACAATTCCTCTACTTTTTAAATACAAAATTTCAAGCTTCTAACCATCTTCTGTAGCTGCACAGGCTGGTTTGTGTCAGGCCCCTCGAAGTCTGGATTCCTCACGACGCGGCTCATATAACACGACATTTTTTATGTCAGTTGTAAATTACCTCAATATAAACACAGTTTTGTTTATAACACTGTTTCTATGGACCCCAAACTTGCATTATAATGCGGTTGACCTGTAATAGGTATGCTTTTGATGAACCTGTCAAACTGCAGACAAATGCAGTTGTATTTTTCCCTTCAGCCTACAGCTCAGCGCTTAAAAGAATGCAAACTTATGGTAATTTAGGTAAATTAGTTTAAGTTTTATATGGGCTTCACTTTGACTTTGCACTCATTATATGCCTGTGCAAACAACAGAAGTGCATAAAAATTATCATCAACTCAGCTTGCTGGCTAAAGATTAGCTTGATTTGTTACTGTCTACAGGCTTCATAAGTACTTTTGGTTTGTGGGTAGGTTTGTGTCTTTGGGATTGGCATACCTTTACGAAAACATGTTCATGCATTTTACAGCAATTTTTAATTCTGTAAAATTTGAAAATTTTCAGCTGAAATTTTTTGATATTTTCCATATTTTTGCTCAAAACATAGATTGAGGGTACCCACGATGTATGTTTTGGACCAGAAATAAGAAAAAATAGGACCTGGTATACTGCTGCATACCCCAGTTTTACTGTATAAAAGTGGGGCTTAAGGGGGTATTTATTGCATGGATATGTTTGCGAGAACAATTATGTCAAAGTGGTGCTTAGATGTTAACTGGACATTTGGTTAATCTGTTTTCTATTGAATTCATGTTGTACACTCACTGCTGCTGAGTTTTGCTTTTACACTTTTTGCATGCTCTACAATGTACATGGTCCCATCATGATAGAAAGTAAGCAACAGGTTTTCCGTGTACAGTCAGGGATTTGTTTCTCAGGGGTCGAAATAAGGCCCCATTCCCAATGGAGTTTAGGTGACTTTTTTCCCAATCTGGAGAAGCTGATCTGTGCCATTGTTTTAGCATATGCAAAATGTTGGTCTTCACATGATGCGGCTCATATGAGCCGCATCGTGAGAAAACGGGATTATTGCCTTTGCGAAAACAAAGGCGCAGATCAGTTTCGCGGTAACCGCGAAGCTGATCAGCGCCTTTGTTTTCGCTACACGGATAGCATATTTCCTCTTCTTATATCCGAAATTTCAAGCTTCTAGCCCGATTCTGTGACTGTACATGTCAGTTTTTGTCAGACCTTGTCAGAAACCCCGAAGACCAGTTTTCTCGCGTTGTGGCTCATATGTAATGGACAGTAGGCTCTGATGAGACAAGCAGGAGAAAACCTGTATGTTTTGGAAATGAATTTATCAGAGTTAAGAATAAAGATGGATTGTACCTTCTATGGAGTTAAGCTGAGTTGCTGTAAAGCCAAAAGATACAATACTTTCTTGCTCAAATTTCTGGCCACCCTATTGCCACAGGATTCTGTCACGTTGGAAGTGCTGCTTTTAAATGCTTCTCTGTAATGCTGAAATTATATCCAGCTTTTTGTGATGGTATACTTACAAATGAGCCACCACATGGGAAAACCAACAATCTGCCTAGGCGAAAACAAAGGCGCAGATCAGCTTGGCAGTAACTGCGAAACTGATCAGCGCCTTTGTTTTCGCTACTCAGATAGTACAGTTCCTCTTCTTCTTAAATCCAAAATTTCAAGCTTCTAGCTGTTTTCTGTGACTGTACAGGTCGGTTTGTATCGGACCTGGTCGGAAAACACATTGTTGGTTTTCCCACGAGGCAGCTCAAATGTCTTGTGATCACTTAACCTTATAACATGCAGGGATAATCTTTCGACAGAGATTTTCATCACATTAAACCAATTTCAATGAGTATTTTTTGTCTAAAAATGAGCAAATCTCACAAAATCTCCCTAGAAAATATTCCTTAAAATATGGAAAGTCAGGTCTAAGATTTCTGTGCCCCTACAGAGTAGGATAAGTTTAAAATTTCATGTTTGCTAATTTTTAGCTCACCTGAGAAGTTAGACTCAGAAGTTGAACTTATAGGATGGCTATGCTCCGGGGCCCGTCCGGTGTCCGTCGTCCAGTGCCCGTCCATCAGTCCACAATTTCAAAGATCTTCTCCTCTGAAACCACTAGGCCGATTAAAGCCAAATTTTATATGAAGCATCTATAGGAAGGGGGAACCAATGTATATATAAATAATCCAGGTCACATGACCAAGTTGGCCGCCATGCCCATATGTGGTTAAAACCCTTCAGAAATCATCTTCTCCGGAACCGGTGGACAAATTTCAACAAAACTTGGCATGAAGCATCAATGGCTAAAGTAGTACAATGTATATATAAATCATTACCCTTTGATGACTTTGACCTATTTTACGGCAAAGTCAATATAGGTCACCAATGCATTTGAAAGGGGAAAACTGTTAAAAAGTCATTTAAAGTGAAAATCTTGCAGGAAATGGGCAGTAGGACTGAATATGAATGATTCTGAAAAACAAATGGACCCCAGGGGCTCATATGCCTGCACCCCGGGGCAATATACATGTATATTACCATAATATTCAAACAGCTTCTTCTCTGAAACCACTTGGCCAATCAAAGCCAAATTTTATGTGAAGCATCTATAGGATGGGGGAACCAATCTATATATGGGCACGTTTTTTTTGTCCGGCCCTTTTTGGTTACATCATAAACCATTTCGTGTCCAACTTTTTCCAAAAAAATAACATGCTCTTCTTTTAAAAATATCTATTGCAGTGTCAAGTCAAAGTCATATACTAATGCTTTTTCAAAGAAAAAGCAAAACTTACTAGTAGTTTTGAATTTATATGCGATTTAATATTCACAATAATTAGTGATGTAATGCTTGACGACACAATTAAAACAGGGTTGTAGACCAAAGAATTGCCTTTTCCTGATTTCATTTCTAATGTTTATTGAAATCCTTCTGTTATTGAATTTAAAATCTGGACAATTTATTTTAGTTAAAACAAAAATAAAGGATTGACTGTACCTTAATCATTTGTGATGTAACTGGACAACAAATCACTAAAATTCCTTGTGTCCATGTTACAACACAAATGCTAAGCAAATTGTGTCCCAGTTACATCTGAAATGAGAAGGTGTGCAAAACAGGGGGTAAAATTGTTTTTAAAAACGTGTAACTATTAGCAGTAGTGTTCCTTGATATTGTTTTTTTAGTTTGAAGACTCTGCACTATGCTTGATTTTACTTGGAACAGGATAAATTCAGTTTATGAAAAATGATGTAACATGACCCCAACATTGTGGAGTCTTCATTACATCTTTGCTTTAAATGTTGTATTTGGATAGGGTGCCAAATGCAAAAACCCAAAAACAAATGTTGACAGACCCAGTTCCTGCAATTCTACTTTCTAGAAAGTTTCAAAGAAATAATCAAACTTTTGTCATCTATAAATTATACAAAAATGCGTTGAAGAGGTAACAGAGACGGCAGATCATTTCTTATAGTGTCTTTGTTAGTCTTAGTACCCCGACTTCTTTTGTATAAAGTGTAGACATTATAGATTGTCAAGGTTAGTTGACTATCTGCATTTTAAGAGATTTTATCATCACTTCATCATGTGTAAAGCATCTTCATTTCGGTTATCCTCCATTGTAAGCAAAGATGTAACAGGACGAGAAAAAAAATAATAAAATTTTGTTGTCCAGTTACATCTTTGCATCTTATCTCAATTTTGTCATGGATTCTAGTCACAATGAGGAAAAAATCATTAAAAAAGGTCTTTTAAGCTGAGGTGAAACTGCTTCCAGTTCAGCAATTTTACCTTAGCCCAAACGTACACAATTTATTTATCTAAAAAGATTAGACACAGTGCGTGACAATGGGTAGGGTAATTCAAGACCCTATTCAGATAAGAATTACCTTCTTAACGATGCATTTCTCTGCAAGATCAATATCTAAATAGATGTAGTAATGAGTATGTCCATTTATTTGAATGCTTCTGCTACACAGCAATCAATGTAAGAAGGTTTTTCTATTGTCCAAGATGTAACACTTTACCTAGCTTATACATGTGTTCTTTCTCCTTCCACCGTCCTTATAACAACACAGGTGCTTACAATGCTTAAAAAAAGTTTGGTCGCTTATATCATTACAAATTAATGTAAACAAGTTTTTTTAAAGTATTTATAGAACAGTACCTACAATATATTGATTTTTCAAAAGGGCTATGATGTAACATACTGGACACCATTTGAGCCGCATCGTGAGAAAACGGGATTATTGCCTATGCGAAAACAAAGGCGCAGATCAGCTTCGCAGTAACTGCGAAGCTGATCAGCGCCTTTGTTTTCGCTACTCGGATAGTACAATTCCTCTTCTACTTAAATCGAAATTTCAAGCTTCTAGCTCTTTTCTGAGCTTGTACAGGCCGGTTTGTGTCGGACGTGGTCGGAAAGCCCGAAGACCGGTTTTCTCGCGTCGCGGCTCATTTATACCCCACTAGGTACTATTGATTATTTCTACTCTGTCTCAATGCTATAAGTCTATTTATATATCATGGTGACCTTTCTTATATATTTATCTCCATATTTGAACTGATAATGCATATGTATCCCTATACATGGTGTGCTTTATGCACTTCTGTCCATGATGTAACATGTTGGACACGAAAAGTTACATCACCAATTTCTTTTTTAAAAAATGATTTTACTAACAAAATTACACAACAATAGATAAATTTTATGATTCAGCCTAAGAGAGTAACCTTTAGAAATAAACATATAATTTTGATATTTACCTTAACAGTTTACATTATGTATGTATAAACATATATGGAACCCCCCCTACCAAGGTGGTCCACAAGAATGTCCAAAATAAACACTTTCGTATGTCTATTTCTTGCTCCATGCATGCACTGAACACTAGTTTTGGGGTTTGATGATCCGAGAAGATATTACTTTTTCTTATCCAAACAAATGGTGTATCATATGGTGCACCAGAGGAAAGATGTTTTCACTTTTGATAAATAATTTGGGATGTAACCAAAAATGGCTGGACAAAAAAAACGTGCCCATATAAATAATCCAGGTTGCATGACCAAGATGGCCGCAATGCCCATATATGCTAAAATCCCTTCAAAAAATCTTGTCCGTAGCTGTTCTACAGATTTCAACAAAACTTGGCATGAAGCATTGATGACTCAAGTACTACAGTACCATGTATATATAAATCATGACCCTGTGATGACCTTGACCTACATGGGTCACATATGCATTTGAATGGGTAAGACTGTTAAAATGTCATTTGAATGGAAAAACTTGCAGGAAATTGGCAAATGCATAGGATATAATTATTCTGAAAAAAAAAAATGGCCACATGGCTTATCTGCCCCTTTACTGGGGCTATTTTCCATAATACATAGCAGATCTCAGGTGAGAGATTACAGGACCATTGGTCCTCTGGTTTTGTTTTACATTGTCATCTTTTTTCTAAATGTACTTATTTCTTACATTTATCGAACACCTCTTGTATATCACAGGGTTGCAAAATCATGCACTGGGATGAGAAGAATCATTTGAGCCGCCTCATGGGAAAACCAGCAATGTGGTTTTCGAACATGTCCGACACAAACCGGCCTGTACAGTCACGGAAGATGGCTAAAGGCTGAAAATTTTGGATTTAGAAAGTAGAGGAATTGTACTGTCCGTGTTGCGAAAACAAAGGTGCTTATCAGCTTCGCAGTTACTGCAAAGCTGATCTGCGCCTTTGTTTTTGCCTATGCAGATTGTTGGTTTTCTCGCGCGAGGGCTCATTTCTCAAACATCGGAACTTTAACAGAAATTTAAGAAGCCGTAACAAGTAAAAAGAAAAAAAATGAATTGCAAATTAAGATCGTCTTCGTGAAGTTAATGCTCGCAACCAATTAAAACTGATCTTAAGAGCAATGCCATTATAACTGAGAAATAAAATGGGCCAGACTGTGGTTTTGGGATGACCGGTTGTTGGTGTAAAAGCATTCAAACTGGAGCATGTGCTTAAAGCTTTGAAGTGAATATTTTCAATACTTTTCTGTTGCTGCTGATTTTGTTTATTGTAACAAATGAGCCTCCTCATGGGAAAACCAACAATCTGCATAGGCGAAAACAAAGACGCAGATCAGCTTCGCGGTAACCGCGAAGCTGATCAGCGCCTTTGTTTTCGCTACTTGGGTAGTACAATTCCTCTTCTACTTAAATCCGAAATTTCAAGCTTCTAGCTCTTTTCTGTTACTGTGCAGGCCGGTTTGTGTCAGACCTGTTCTAAAACCACATTGTTGGTTTTCCCACGAGGCGGCTCAAATGAAATTTTTTGCTTTACAGCTGGTTTTGGTTATGGTGATTTGATCCAGCCTGGTCTCCTGCAGTTACAGCCATTGCTGGAGGATGAATTCATGGAACTGGAACCAATCCCAGGTACAGCTGAGAAAATAAGTGACAAGTCTGCCTAAATGATCCACGTTATGAGAAAACCAACAATGTGGTTTCCGAACAGGTCCGACACAAATCGAGCTGTACAAGCACAGAAGGTAGCAAGAGGCTGAAAATTTTGAATTCAGAAAGATGAGGAATTGTACTATCCGTGTAGCGAAAACAAAGGCGCTGATCAGCCTCGCAGTTACTGCAAAGCTGATCTGCGCCTTTGTTTTCGCATATGCAGAGTGTTGGTTTTGTCATGAGGCAGTTCGAATGATCAAACTTCTCCCTTAGTTCTGACATCTTAGCCTAGGGAGAAGAGAAATTGTATATAAGATATACAACTCAAAATTCTGTTGAAAAGTTTTTAAAAAAATGTTACGAAAATCTGGAGATGTAGTTTAACATGAGCAAGTATTTGTGACAATATTGGCCACACATTTCTGTTGATTGGGAAATTTATTTTTCCCTATTTTGATTCCTTACGAAACCAAAGTTCTCTCTAATAAAAATTTACCAAAGCTGCAATTCAAAAACTGGTTTATATTGTGTTAATAGGAAATTCACAAAATAAAAATCACACAAAAATTTCCTATTTACAATATATTACATGTATTTTTTTTCAGAATTGGTAAATGCTAGGTCTCCACTATCCCAGAGTAGTAGTTCTGACCTTATGTTCGGCGGTGGTGGTCGTATAGCAGCAAGCAGCACTGCATCAGAGTCACAGGTATACATGGCAATTTTAACTTGCTATAAATATACAATGTGGTAAAATAATGAACTATACAAGTTCATGTATGATTTTAAAGTATTTCATTGGTCCAAGAGATCTAACCATGCACCCCTGACCAACAGACAGCAATAAATGTAGACATTTGATATTTCAGACCCTAGACTTTTTGTTTTGATGTTTTATTATGCCCCCAACTTCGAAGAAGTCAGTCAGTCAGTCAGTCTGTCTGTCTGTCTGTCTGTCTGTCTGTCTGTGATGCGTGAGGACTCGTTCAGGAACCATTAGAGCTAGGATCTTGAAATTTGGTATGTAGTTTGTATGTGAAAATTAAGAGGACCCGTATTTTTTCTTTCAGGTAAATTCAAGGGGCTAGGGGTCCATTCTGTGAGAGTTATTTCCCTTTTTAATTCTTGATAAAGTGAATAGATAGTGGGTACTTTGTGTGCGCAACTCCTCCTAAAGTTTTATTCCGATTCTCTTGAAACTTTACAGATGCTGTGACCATGCTTTGACGATATGCATGTGGTTTGGATATAATCCTCAGATTAATTTTTGTCTCTTTTTTCGCAATTTGAACTAATAGCCATTTTTTGGGCATTTTCACAATGAAAGTGAATGGGCAGTGGGTACCTTGTGTGCGCAACTCCTACAGTTTCTTGCCAATTCATTTAAAACTTTACATGTGTAATGGGCATGGTCTGAAGATACGCATGTGGTTTGGATATAATCCTTGGATTATTTTTTGTCATTTTTTTCACAATTTGAACTTAGTCATTTTTTTTCGGGCATTTTAGTGAATGGATAGAGGGTACATTGTGTGCGCAACTCCTCCTACAATTTTATACCGATACTTTTGAAACTTTACAGACATTGTGACCATGCTTTGAAGATATGTATGTGGTTGGGATATACTCCTCAGATTAATTTTTGTCACTTTTTTTTACAATTTGAACTTAGTCATTTTTTAGACATTTTTACATCTTGAAAGTGACTTACCAGTTGGGGGCATAGTGTTTCATAAACACATTTTCTAGTTATTATTTCAGAGTGGAAGTTTCAAGAGTTCCAATGACATTGAGATGACTCCGTCTCCCCAGCTACCTGCCTCTCCCCAGATTCTTGCCTCACCCCAACCCATGGCCCAGAGCCCGAGCCCAACCCCGGCAACCCCGGGTAGCAGTGGTTTGTTCCAGAGCCCGCAGGCGAGCCCTGCAACACAGGACACAATGTTGATGGATACGGACAATATCATTATGAATCACCTCCAGATGTTACAAAATCAACAGAAAATTCAAAATGAGCGGAAACTGCAGAAACAGATTGCTCACCAGAAACAAATAGAACAACAGAAACAACAGCTGAAGCAGCAGCAACAATTGAAGAAACAGAAACTGCTGGAACAGCAGCGACAACAGAAGTTGTTGCAACAACAGCAACAGTTGGAGCAACAGAAGCAGTTAGAACAACAACAAAAATTACAAGAACAACAAAAACAACAAGAAAGACAAAAACAGTTGACCGTCTTACAAGCAAATCTCATGAAAGCGCACTCTGCAGGAAATACTGCAGTTGCAGCTTTTCTGTTAGATGAACTTTTGAAAGTGCTTACTTCTGGTGCAGACGCACAGACTGGTTCTAGTGCTAATTCTCAGACTGGTGCAGCAAACAATAGTCAGACTGCTTCACTTACTAGTACCATATCAGATACCAGTCAGCAGACTGGGTCTTTAAATAGTGACATACTACAGACTGCTTTACTGAATAATAAATTGCAGACTGCTTCTCAGACAATTAGTGAACAGAACATTTCTCCGGAGAAACTTGACCTGTTTTCTCAGCCGTCTGTTTATCAACAGTCCAGTCAGTTTAAAAGTAGCCAGATATGTCATGTGACCAATAGCCCATCAGACATTTTGGCAGCTTTGAATGCTGGGAATAGGATGATAAGTCAGGAATCAGTGAAGAAGCTTGTCTTACCAAAGCAACCACAACCGATTAAGGATAAAGCTGGTTTTACAGTCCCAGCGGTATGTTGTATTACTGTAAATTCAGAAATTTTCGCGTGACTTTTATTTCGCAAATTTTTTATTTCCAAATTATTAGCAAGTTTTTGAATTCACGAGTGAGTGTCCATGTATTCTATAAAGTTTATAGTGACTCTTTATTGGCGAGAACTTTGAATTCACAAGGCAACCAATTGGAATATTAGCGAAAATTAAGTTCTCGCGATTATTTCTGGATCTACAGTATTTTTCTTTTAAAGACTTAGGATTAAAATTCAATTTAAATTGATGTGAAGATTAATACTTTAAACCAACCAGTATCTTGTAGAACATAATTTATAACATATTGATACATATAAATCAGTATACTGTGCAAACACACATTTACAAAGGGACGTTCCATTTCACTGGATCAGTATTTAGTAATTTTCAGCTTTGTCTTGTGTGACGGTAAGATATATTATCGTGTCATGAGAAAACCCAACATTTTGCATATTCAAAAACAAAGGCGCAGATCAGCTTCGCAGTAATGCTACACGGATAGAACAATTCCTCTACTTTCTTGATCTAAAATTTCCATCCTCTCGCCATCTTCTGTGCTTTTACAGCTCGGTTTATGTAGGACATGTTCAAAAGTCACAATGTTGGTTTTCACATGATGCAGCTCATATATTTGCTAAAAGATAGAAGAGAAATTCTTCAAAATCCAATTTTTATCATGAACTGTGCTAATTCTCAGACAATCAAATTTTTAACATGAAATTTTTATCATGAAATTTTTATCATGAAATTTTTATCATGAAATTTTTATCATGAAATTTTTATCATGAATAAGGGGGAAAATGAACACTTCCGCAACAATAGATCTCAATGAGAACCCTAGCGACCATTTCACAAGGGTAAATCAAAGGGGATTGTGTTGTTGTCCAAGTCCTCTGTATACCATTTCATGCTGTCAACCAAGTTTACTGGACAAATTAAGTTAGGGATAAAGCTTTTAATCTGCAATAAGGCATTGGTTTAATTCTTTCTCATCTATTGATTTCAGGTCCCTCCCCAAAGTTCCCGAGTGAAACAAAGAATACTGGCCCCTGCCCCCACCCAGACACAAACCCAGTCACAAGCCGCGGCATCATTATCTCAGAATAGCAAATCATATCTCGCCCAGTTACTTACAACAGGTACGTTATCCAAATTGGACACTGCTTTTAAATTTTCACTATTACGAATATGAAAATTCGTAACTGAGAGATGATGCTTAGTTTGAAAACATCCCACGTCCCTGATGGGATTCGAACCTGGATCGCCGGGGTAGAAATCCAATGCTCTAACCACTGTGCCAGTATATCAGAGATTGCACTTATATGATACATTGTAATTGTATCGAATAGCTGTGCTGTTTATAGAAGCTATGCATCATGTGATCTGCCAACATGACCGTCCAACCCAAGAAGATAATCTCGAATGAATGAGTGGATTGAATGGTGCAATGGAACATAACATCACTTAATAATTATGTCCCCCCAACCGAAGGTGGGGGACATATTGTTTTTGGTGCGGTTCCCGTCGGCGTCGGCGTCGGCGTCGGCGTCCGCGTCCGCGTAGCTTCTTTCTTACGCGATATCTTTTGAACCAGTGGATGGATTTTGACCAAACTTGCATAGATACATGGTTGGGAGGGGGGAAAGAGTTGATTAGATTTTGGTGACCTTGACCTCATTTTCAAGGTCACCAGCCCATGAAAACTGATCAAATTAGGTTTTCTGACGCGATATCTTCTGAACAAATGAATGGATTTTGAGCAAACTTGCACAAGAGCATTGTTGGGAGGAGGCTCAGAGTTGATTAGATTTTGGTGACCTTGACCTAATTTTCAAGGTCACGAGTCCATAAAAACTGTTGAAATTAGTCTTTCCAACTCAATATCTTGAAAACCAATTGATGGATTTTGACCAAACTTGCACAGAAGCATTGTTGGGAGGAGGCTCAGAGTTGATAAGATTTTGGTGACCTTGACCTAATTTTCAAGGTCACAAGTCCATAAAGAATGTTGAAATTAGTCTTTCCAATGCAATATCTTGTAAACCGATTGATGGATTTTGACTAAACTTGCACAGAAGCATTGTTGCGAGAAGGCTCAGAGTTGATTAGATTTTGGTGACCTTGACCTAATTTTCAAGGTCACAAGTCCATAAAAAATGTTGAAATTAGTCTTTCCAACGCAATATCTTATAAACCAATTGATGGATTTTGACCAAACTTGCACAGAAGCATTGTTGGGAGGAGGCTCAGAGTTGATAAGATTTTGGTGACCTTGACCTAATTTTCAAGGTCACAAGTCCATAAAGAATGTTGAAATTAGTCTTTCCAATGCAATATCTTGTAAACCGATTGATGGATTTTGACTAAACTTGCACAGAAGCATTGTTGCGAGAAGGCTCAGAGTTGATTAGATTTTGGTGACCTTGACCTAATTTTCAAGGTCACGAGTCCATAAAAAATGTTGAAATTAGTCTTTCCAACTCGATAACTTGTAAACCAATTGATGGATTTTGACCAAACTTGCACAGAAGCATTGTTGGGAGAAGGCTCAGAGTTGGTTAGATTTTGATGACCTTGACCTAATTCTGAAGGTCACGAGTCTATAAAACTGTTGAAATTAGTTTTTCCGATACGATATCTTGTAAACTAATTGATGGACTTTGACCAAACTTGCACAAAAGCATTGTTGGGAGGAGGCTCAGAGTTGATTAGATTTTGGTGACCTTGACCTAATTTTCAAGGTCACGAGTCCATAAAAACTGTTGAAATTAGTCTTTCCAATGCAATATCTTGTGAACCAAATGATGGCTTTTGACCAAACTTGCACAGAAGCATTGTTAGCTCACCTGAGCCGTCAGGCTCACAAGGTGAGCTTATAGTATACCCATGCTCCGTCGTCCGTCCGTCCGTCGTCCGTCCGTCCGTCGTCCGTCGTCCGTCGTCCACCATTTTCAAAGATCTTCTCCTCTGAAATCGCTTGGCCAATCAAAGCCAAATTTTACATGAAGCATCTATGGGAAGGGGGAACCAATGTGTATATAAATAATCCAGGTCACATGACCAAGATGGCCGCCATGCCCATATATGGTAAAAACCCTTCAAAAATCTTCTTCTCCGGAACCACTGGACCGATTTCAACCAAACTTGGCATGAAGCATTAATGGCTCAAGCACTACAATGTGTATATAAATCATGACCCTATGATGACCTTGACCTATTTTATGGCAAGGTCAACATAGGTCGCGAATGCATTTGAATGGGAAAAATTGTTAAATTGTCATTTAAAGGAAAAATCTTGCAGAAAATGAGCAGTAGGACTGAATATTAATGATTCTGAAAAAAATTGGGCACCAGGGGCTCATCCGCCCCCACCCCGGGGCAATATACATGTATATCTCCATAATATTCAAACATCTTCTCCTCTGAAACCGCTTGGCCAATCAAAGCGAAATTTTATGTGAAGCATCAATAGGAAGGGGTAACAAATATGTATATAAAAAATCCAGGTCACATGACCAAGATGGCCGCCATGCCCATATATGGTAAAAACCGTTCAAAAATCTTCTTCTCCAGAACCGGTTGACCGATTTCAACGAAACTTGGCACGAAGCATGGATGGCGCAAGCACTACAATGTGTATATAAATCATGACCCTGTGATGACCTTGACCTATTTTACGGGAAGGTCAACATAGGTCACCAATGCATTTGAATGGGGAAAACTTTTAAAATGTCATTAGAAGTGAAAGTCTTGCAGGAAATGGGCAGTAGGACTGGATATTAATGATTCTGAAAAAAATTGGACCCCAGGGGCTCATGTGCCCCCACCCCGGGGCAATATACATGTATATTTCAATAATATTCAAACGTCTTCTCCTCTGAAACCGCTTGGCCAAACAAAGCCAAATTTTAAGTGAAGCATCTATAGAATGGGGGAATCAATGTGTATATAAATAATCTAGGTCACATGACCAAGATGGCCGCATAAATAATCTAGGTCACATGACCAAGATGGCCGCCATGCCCATATATGGTAAAAACCCATCAAAAATCATCTTCTCTGAAACCAATAGACTGATTTCAAGGAAACTTGGCGTGAGGCATCGATGGCTAAAGTACTCCAATGTATATATAAATCATGACCCTGTGATGACCTTGACCAAGTTTATGGCAAGGTCAACATGGGTTGCCTGTGCATCTGAATTGGGAAAACTGTTAAAATGTCATTTGAAGGAAAAAGCCAACAGGAAATTGGCAAATGGACAGAATATTGAAGATTCTGAAAAAAGAAAATGGCCCAAGGGCTTATCTGCCCCTGCACTGGAGTTAAATACCATAATATTCAAACATGTTTATTGGTATATGCAGCTGATCTCAGGTGAGCGTTTACAGGACCATTGGTCCTCTGGTTGGGAGGAGGCTCAGAGTTGATTAGATTTTGGTGACCTTGACAGAATTTTCAAGGTCACGAGTCCATAAAAACTGTTGAAATTAGTCTTTCCAACTCAATATCTTGAAAACCAATAGATGGATTTTGACCAAACTTGCACAGAAGCATTGTTGCAAGAAGGCTCAGAGTTGATTAGATTTTGGTGACCTTGATCTAATTTTCAAGGTCACGAGTCCATAAAAAATGTTGAAATTAGTCTTTCCAATGCAGTATCTTGTAAACCAATCGATGGATTTTGACCAAACTTGCACAGAAGCATTGTTGGGAGGAGGCTCAGAGTTGATTATATTTTGGTGACCTTGACCTAATAATCAAGGTCACGAGTCCATAAAAAATGTTAAAATTAGTCTTTCCAACGCGATAACTTGTAAACGAATGGATGGATTTTGACCAAACTTGTACAGAAGCATTGTTGCGAGAAGGCGCAGAGTCGGCTAGATTTTGGTGACCTTGACCTAATTTTCAACGTCACAAGTCCATAAAAAATGTTGAAATTAGTCTTTCCAACGCAGTATCTTGTAAATCAATTGACAGATTTTGACCAAACTTGCACAGAAGCATTGTTGGGAGGAGGCTCAGAGTTGATTAGATTTTGGTGATCTTGACCTAATTTTCAAGGTCACGAGTCCATAAAAAATGTTGAAATTAATCTTTCCAACTCTATAACTTGTAAACCAATTGATGGATTTTGACCAAACTTGCACAGAAGCATTGTTGTGAGAAGGCTCAGAGTTGATTAGATTTTGGTGACCTTGACCTAATTTTCAAGGTCACGAGTCCATAAAAAAATGTTGAAATTAGTCTTTTCACTGCAATATCTTGTAAACCAGTTGATGGATTTTGACCAAACTTGCACAGAAGCATTGTTTGGAGGAGGCTCAAAGTTGATTAGATTTTGATGACCTTGACCTAATTTCCAAGGTCACGGGTCCATAAAAACTGTTGAAATTAGTTTTTCCGATACGATATCTTGTAAACTAATTGATGGATTTTGACCAAACTTGCTCAGAAGCATTGTTGTGAGGAGGTTCAGAGTTTATAAGAATTTGGTGATTGTGACCCAATTTTAGACAGGGTCCAAAACAAGTTTAAACTATCACACCTTACATGGTGTCTTCCCTAGAAAAACTTCATATCACAAGGTAACTACACTTCAATTACTAAACGGTTGGGGGGACATAGTTTTCCTCAGAAAACATTGTTTTAATACTTATTGATTATTCATTTGGCTGATTAATTGCTTGCCTGATTATTCTTTTTCAACGATCTGCATATGCGAAAACAAAGACACAGATCAGCTGTGCAGTAACTACACAGCTGATCAGCACCTTTGTTTTCACTACACAGTGCAATCCCTCTTCTTGATAATTCCGAAATTTCAAGCTCCTAGTCTGCTTCAGGTGACTGTACAGGTTGGTTTGTGTCAGACCTGGTAGGAAACCCAGATTGTTGGTTTTCTCATGCAAAGGCTCATTTATTAACTTTAATTAATAATTACTTCCAATGAACATACCCAAATGCAATAAGGTGAAATCCAGAAGCTGACAAACCAATCTATTCACTTCAATAGCTAATGGAACATTTGCTGATTATTCACTTTGCTATTTGAGCAGCAACATGAGAAAGCCAACAATATGGTTTCCGAACAGGTCTGACTGAAACCAAGCTGTACATGCACAGAAGATGGCTATAAGCTGGAAACTTTGGATTGAGAAAATAGAGGAATTGTACTATCCGTGTGGCAAAAACAAAGACGCTGATCAGCTGTAACAGTTACTGGTTTGGTTTCACATAGATAAATATTGTTTCTTTTCGGTTACCCAACCGTAGCTACTGTTATACCCCCGACCCAAACCTTTTAAGGGTTTTCCAAGGGATTTTCACTGTCAGCCATTTTGTTATCCTATCTCCTGTATGAAAAAAAAAAAAAAAAAAAAAAAGTTTTCCTACCTAATTGAGTCGAGTACCGACCCTATTTTAAAATTTCATGTAACGAAACTAAAAACACAGATTATTTTTTGCTGTCTTAACGTTGCATATTATTTCCAGGAACATACCCAGGTGCAATAATCAAGGTGAAGACGGAAGCCGACAAAACTACTCAAGGTCAAGGTCAGACCGTGTCATTTCAGCCGATTCTGCCGGCGGGGGACAATTCGGGAACCGCCACGGCGAACAGCAACATGAAATCAATACAGTCGGCTCCAGCTGCTATTTCTATTGACTTACAGAAGGTAGGGCCAACATTTCATTACGAAAACTTGCCCTTGCAATAAACAGAGATTTTTAAGCTTCAAAAATTGAAAATTTTCAGCTGAAAAATTTTGATATTTTTCTTATTTTTGCTCAAAACATAGATTGTGGGTTTCGATGCAGTTCAAATGAGTACCCACAATCTATGTCTTGGAGCAAAAATAAGAAACATAGGTATACCCATGCAAACCCCAGTTTTGCTATATTTAAGTGGGGTTCAAGGGGGTATATATTACATGGACATGTTTTCCTAATGTAAACTATGTTTGCTGATTACGTATCCCAAATTGTCAGACTGGGTCTAAGGATAGGAAAACATTTCTTACTCGGTGATTCAGAAAAGCACTCCACTGTATGTGTTGGACCTGTTGCATATCCCTGAAAGTAGGACAAGTGTAGCAATATGCTGCTCATGCATGCCTGAATTCAAGGAATTCTTACTTTACCTTACCTTTAAGTGTCGAGGCATACATGTACTTCTATATGAGCCGCGACGCGAGCAAACCGGTCTTCGGGGTTTCCGACCAGGTCTGACACAAACCGAGCTGTACAAGCACAGAAGATGACTGGAGGCTGGAAATTTTGGATTTAGAAAGTAGAGGAATTGTACTATCCGTGTAGCGAAAACAAAGGCGCTGATCAGCTTCGCATTTACTGCGAAGCTGATCTGCGCCTTTGTTTTCGCCTAGGCAAAAATCCGTTTTTTCCACGACGCGGCTCATATGGAAAAGGAAGTTTCCGGGAAAGAAAACTGTTCAACTCTGCATTGCATGGAAAGTGTCCGTTATGCAATTTTACTACATGTGATATGTCATTATTTTTTAGGTGACTGATTTTCCGACGAGTGTACTCCTTGCGGCAGCGTCTCATGCATTTAGCCCCTCGGTCAGCGTCCAGGAAATGCTACAGAATGCCACAGGTATGTACAGTCCTTTGAACTTCATTATACGAGCCACGCCATGAGCAAACCGGAATTTTGCCTATGTGAAAACAAAGGCGCAGATCAGCTTCGCAGTAACTGCGAAGCTGATCAGCGCCTTTGTTTTCGCTACATGGAAAGTACAATTCCTCTTCTTCCTAAATCCGAAATTTCAAGCTTCTAGCCAACTCCTGTAACTGCACAGGTCGGTTTGTGTCAGACCTGGTCCGAAACTCCGAAGACCGGTTTTCTCGCATCGCGGCTCATACTTCTTAAAAATAGGTTTTAGGGATAAACTTTTCAGAAAGTCAGTGATTCAGTCATTATTTGAAGGGGCGGTAACTTAAGTACCTATTTCCAATTTACTTAAGTTTGTGCCACATAGTACTATAGGGGCTGTAAGGTCAGTATTGTAAGAGTTATGCAACTTAATTGTTTTCATTGTAAGAGATTAGCTTCATTGTGGAATGTGCATGGCTTCCTAACTGCACCAAATAACAATACTGATTGAAAGCTAATACATAAACAATAGCTAGGAACCAGTATAATAAGAGCCAAAGTCATGCCTCAAAATCAAGGACTTTGGTGAGAATCAGCTAAAATAAGAAGATAAGTACTGATGCAACGAAACCAATCTGTTATCAGAGTGAAAGATTGGTATTTTAACCCATATTTGACGAATGGATTTTCCCATCATTATCAGTTGGGTGAGTCCACTTTCATTTTCGGGGGTGTTAGGAGTGATTTTTAATTTTTATCTCCTTTTTCGATGAAATTCCTCCAAGCAAACAAAATAGCCCCAGATGGGACGCCGCGTTCTGAGGCGTCCCATCTGGGGCTATGCTGTTTGCCTATGTCCCATAAAAGGGACGCCAGGCTTGAATGAGTTAAAATGCTATGCATATTTTCAGATTCTGTGGCAACTGGCACAGCCTCTACCACCGTGGTATCTAGTCCAGGTCAAGGTCAATCCGAGGCCCCACAGAGCCCATCCTTTAGTCTTGGGCCGGTCCCTTCAAGCCCGGTGACATCTCCAGGATCAATATTTGATGAAACGGTGAGTCAGGCAACTCATCTTCACTAATAATAAGAAAAAGTGTTAAAAACCGTGGTATCTAGTCAGGGTCAAAGACCACACAGAGCCCGACCTTCATATTTGGGCTTGTCCCCTGAAACCCTGTCATGTCTACAGATCAATACATGTATTTGATGAAACAGACAATTTTTATTCTCAATCTAGTATCTCTGGTTTTAACATGGCATGATTATTACAGTACCGGTAAGTAAGTAAGTAAATTTTTATTAACGTGTCACATGTTATTACAACCAATTAAAACACAATTGATTACACTTTAGTTTAACTTGAATGGGTGTCCGTGTTAGCTACCCAATTTTTGTTTAACATAGAGAAAAATGCTTAGACATACTGCAAAAGGAGTGAATAAAATGAGTTTGGTGCCCATCAATGATTTGTGTTGTCTGATTTTATAATGAATCCTGTTATAAAGGGGTTTAAATACATAAATATGCTTATTTTTCAGCGGTCTCCCGAGATAGGGTCTCTACATGATGACAGTGAGTTCAAGAAATCTACTCATATCACAGCTGAACTGAAGAGGAGACAAAATATTAAGGTACATGTATAGTCGAAAAGGGAGATCATTATGTGAGACCGAAAGTTTAACGGTTGTGAAAGTTTATCTTATGATTATAAAGAATGTACATGTACAGCATTGAGAAACACAAAAACATTGACCATGTGTCTTTCAAAATAAATTGCAAATTTTAAGAGCAAAACAAAAAAAAAATATGATGGATGAAAAGTGTCATAATCTGTAAAAATCAGGGGCCAGTTGTTCAAAACTAACGACGTCGTTAGTTAAGGTTTCGTTAAAATTTCAAACATTAATATTACAAATACACTGTTATTTTTTGTTGAAAAGATGTGAGAATCCTTTGCACTGCAAAGGATTCTCACATTCTTTCAACAAAAAATAACAGTGTATTTGTTACTTTAGCTGATATTTGCTTAACAAATTTATGTCTTAACAATATTGTTAAGCTAACGCTGCTTTGAACAACTGGGTCCAGATAAACATTTTAGAAATACTAGTTTTACCTAGGATGGTATAACTGAATGAAACATTTTAGAACTATAGTTTTACCTAGAATGGTATAACTGAATGAGTTGGCTTCCTTTTGTAAAAATGTTTTACGAAAGAGTGTGCTACAAAATTGATGTGAATATAATGAAGGGTTAAGGTTAGTGTCTGCTTTTTATGCACAACACTTATTGATTTATAGGAGCATGATGGTTTAGTGGTTAGAATGTCAAGACAACAGATTTAGAGGTACAGGGGTTTTAGCCCCACAATTGCTGGGTTATGTCCTTGAGTAACACACTCTGAACCCTCATAGTACTGGTTAATACCCAGGAAGTTGTAGCTTCGTCATCACCGAAAACAGGGTGTCCGTGTTCAGGGATAAAGTGGAAAAAAAAAAGTTTTTTCAAGGTCAGGGAATTTTGACATCAGTCAGGGAATTTTTGCATTAAATGTATCAGCCAAAAGTCAGGAAATTTTGAAAAGACAGAGTTATGGATTGCAAAAGATATCAAGTATAAAGGCTAAGTTATTTTCTTCATGTTGGCATTTATAATAACTGAATACACAGTAAGGTGATCTGCGTCTCCTGAAATGCCAGAAAATTACATGAAAAATACACAAATTTGAGCCAGGATAATTTGATTCGAGTCAGAGAGAAAAGTCAGGGAATTTTGCTTTGCTCAAATTGTGGACACCCTGGAAAATTTATTGACCAGGAAGGTAAAGTTAAACCACAAAACAAAACAAACAAAAAACAACAACAAAAAATGTTTTGTAATAATGCTCAGCTTCCTATTTTTCTTCTCCATTTAGATATATCAAACATCAAAGGTATTATAACACCTTGCATACTCACTGATGGTGCTGGGGAGAGACACTCTATTGATACTGTTTCTAAATGAGCCGTCGCATGAGAAAACCAACAAAATGGGGTTCCGACTAGGTTCGACTCGAACCGGCTTGTACAGTCACAGGAGCAGGCAAGAAGCTTGAAATTTTGGATTTAAGAAGAAGAGGGATTTTACTATCCATGTAGCGAAAATTAAGGTGCTGATCGGCTGTGCAGTTACTGCACAGCTGATCTGCGTCTTTGTTTTCGCATATGCAGATTGTTGGTTTTCTGATGCAGTGGCTCAAATAATGATTATGAATGAGCCTGTGCATGAGAAAACCATCAATCTAGGTTTCTGACCAGTTTCAACACAAATGGGTCTGTGCAGTCACAGAAGCATGCTAGAAGCTTGAAATTTTGGATTGCAGTAGAAGATGGACTGTACTTTTTGTGTAGTGAAAACAAAGGTGCTGATTTGCGCCCTTGGTTTGGCATATGCAGATTGTTGGTTTTCTGATGCGGCAGCTCAAATGTGGATTTTCTGTCAGTTTGAGGGTACAAATTTTGGAATATAAACAGAAGGAAAGATACCATTCATATTTGAAGGTAGACCCAAAAATGTTACAGTGTTTGTATGTGCATCTAAGAAGCAAGCAATCAACATTTCCTCTTGTGACAATATGATCAGTCAGTACCTCATAACTTTGCAAGATGCTTATAGAACCCTATATTGCTAGAATTTCCTGCTATAGATATAACCAGTTTACACCCAAGCAAGTTTTAGTGTGTGAGTCCGGATTGAGGAGTTGGGGAGGGGTAACCCTTTTGCTCTGGGTTGTGTCTTTGAACAAGAAAGATTACACCCCAGGAAAAAATACCCAGGAAGCAGTTGCTTGGTAAAGAAATGACTGAAAAAGTGTTGACTGGGACATTAACTGTGAAAAACAAAAGCATTTTTGAATGGCTCTTAACAGAGCAGTCTGATTTGTGTCCAACCTGGTAGGAATCTTGAAAGACTGCTTTTCTCAATAAATGTTTACAGCAATAAGAGCTTTTCCAACCTAGTTTCTAGGGCAATTTGTAGGCTGATTTTCAAGGTTCTTTCACGCAGTGCTCTTGCTATCAAAAATCAAAATGGTCTGGATACAAAACGGATTATGTAACTCTGACGCAATCTTGACCACAGATGATTTTTATGGATATAGAGCAAACTATTGTACTATTCATTTCAAGAACACTGCTTGTAATTTGGCACCATTAATCCCTGCCATAGTAGCTAGACATTAGTATCCCTGAATATGTTAAATTTATCCCAACAGTTTGTGTCGTAGAAAGAATGATCAGGAACATCATGTCAATAAAAGCGGAATTCTGTACAAATGGTTGGGCTGACCTACTGTTAAATATGCCATTGTAATTTTTGTCAGATACAAGCTTTGCTACTTTTAGATTATATTAATGGAATTCTTATGTACCATATTCATTCTATCAAGAGTTTTGAAAACTGCACTTAAAACAAGATAACTCAGGTGATGGGTTAATCACCTGTACTTTGAAGGCAATGTTTTGTGTACATAACAGTTGAAAGTACTTGTACATATACACGCATGTTTTTGGGTAAGATCATTGTGAAAGCAAGAAAAACAAGCTTGATATGATAATGTTGTTGTTGCAGGGAGGGTTTGACCTGTTACATACCCTGATTCCGTCCATCAGTCAGAATCCCAATGCCAAGATCAGCAAGGCTGCCATGCTGCAGAAAAGTAAGTACACATTCCTTCCATCAGTCAGAATCCCAATGCCAAGATCAGCAAGGCTGCCATGCTGCAGAAAAGTAAGTACACATTCCTTCCATCAGTCAGAATCCCAACGCCAAGATCAGCAAGGCTGCCATGCTGCAGAAAAGTAAGTACACATTCCTTCCATCAGTCAGAATCCCAACGCCAAGATCAGCAAGGCTGCCATGCTGCAGAAAAGTAAGTACACATTCCGTCCATCAGTCAGAATCCCAACGCCAAGATCAGCAAGGCTGCCATGCTGCAGAAAAGTAAGTACACATTCCGTCCATCAGTCAGAATCCCAACGCCAAGATCAGCAAGGCTGCCATGCTGCAGAAAAGTAAGTTCACATTCCTTCCATCAGCCAGAATCCCAACGCCAAGATCAGCAAGGCTGCCATGCTGCAGAAAAGTAAGTACACATTCCTTCCATCAGTCAGAATCCCAACGCCAAGATCAGCAAGGCTGCCATGCTGCAGAAAAGTAAGTACACATTCCTTCCATCAGTCAGAATCCCAATGCCAAGATCAGCAAGGCTGCCATGCTGCAGAAAAGTAAGTATAACTGTCTTCAGCTTCCATCTCATTACGAAAACATGCCTATGCAAGTTTTGAAATTTTCTGAAGCTGTATAAATTGAAAAAAGTTATTTTAAAAATTTTGATATTTTTATTGTTTTGTTGAAAACATTGATTGTCGCTGAAGAAAAATAAGTACACATTATGAAAACACACTTATGCAACTTACAGGGATTTTTTTCATCTGTAAAAATTGAAAATTTCGTCAGACAAATTTCAATATTGTTAAAAGTTTTGCTCAAAACATTGATTGTGGGTACATGTTAGGACCGCCTCGAACAAGTCCCATCAATCTATGTTTTGGATGAAAAGTAAGAACGATATGAGCCGCCTCATGGGAAAACCAACAATTTGCATATACGAAAACAAAGACGCAGATCAGCTTCGCGGTGACTGCGAAGCTGATCAGCACCTTTGTTTTCGCTACTCGGATAGTACAGTTCCTCTTCTACTTAAATCCGAAATTTCAAGCTTCTAGCTCTTTTCTGTGCTTGTACTGGCTGGTTTGTGTCGGACCTATTCGGAAACCACATTGTTGGTTTTCCCACGAGGTGGCTCATATATAACCCTGTTTACCCCAGTTTCCTACATAAAGTGGGGTATATTGCCATGGGGGTATTTATTTTACGGACATGTTTGTTTGGCTGATGTACAACTGTTTCTAGCTTCATCATTCTGTTGAACACACTCTTTAGTGAAGAAATGAACTGTCGCATGAGAAAACCAATTTTGGTTTCTTGCCAGTTCCGATACAAACCAACCTGTACAGTCAGACAAGCAGGCTAGAAGCCTGAAATTTTGTATTTAAAAAGAAGAGGCATTGTACTGTCTGAGTAGCGAATACAAAGACGCTGAGCAGCTGTGCAGTCACTGTTGTTGGTTTTCATGCGGCAGCTCAAATTATTCTACAGCCATCTTTCTTTCCTGTTTTGCTTAATTGAGAAATGTGGTTGTGAGTTAATGGCAAAGAATGTACACCAAGTACTTGAAGTCAGCCTCTAAGAGACATGCCTAGGATTAATGCATTCTCGCGAGATCTGACGATATCTCATCTAGATCTCTCGCATTTGACGCTTTGAATTATGGGATTTAGCCAAAATCGGCTAATCCCGTTCAGTTCTCGCGAGAATCAATTAATAGATTTCTTGAATTTGCTGGACTAGAATGTATTTCTTTCATTTGAGCTGTGCATAGGTAAAACACAGGACGTAACAAAAAGACAAAAATAAAATGTATGTAAAATTATATTAATATGATCTACATATAAAATGGATTCCAAAATGGATTCCATGGCGGACATTCCCAGCATGCAACGAGCCAAAGGCGACAGGTCAGTGTTATAGCGCTACCTGTCGGCGACAATGAGGATTAATGTTATTAAAATAACTGGTTGCCCTTTCTATGAGCTTAACAATTAGCAATTGCTGGTTATTGCTGTCTGAAGAAGCATAAAATAGTTCTCATTAACATCAATGGCAAAAAGAAAATTCAGAATCTGGTCTGACAGATTATCTAAACCTAGGTACATAGATATTGCAACTGGACGAGCTTTGCTTTATACCTATTTACACACCCCAAAAAATTATCTAAATTGAGCCTGTGCATGAGAAAACCAACAATTTGCATAGGCGAAAACAAAGACGCAGATCAGCTTCGCGGTGACTGCGAAGCTGATCAGCGCCTTTGTTTTCGCTACACGGATAGTGCACTTCCTCTTCTTCTTAAATCCAAAATTTCAAGCTTCTAGCCTGCTTCTGTGACTGTACAGCCCGGTTTGTGTAGGACCTGGTCTGAACCAAAATTGTTGGTTTTCTCACACACAGGCTCAGTTATCATTACTTTGTAGCTGCTGAGTACTGTAAGAAGTTGAAGTCAGAGAGAAGCCAGATGCAGAATGAAGCAGATATACTGAAGCAGGAAATCAACTCACTCAACCAACAAATCAGGTAGGCAGGCTAGGCAATTACAAAAACACACACATGAAATATACAGCAATTTGTGGTTGTTTAAATGAAAATTTTCACCTGAAAAAATTTGATTACTAACATTTTTGCTCAAAACACTCATTGTGGGAACATAAGTACCCACAATCTATGTTTTAGAGCAAAAAATAAGAAAAACAAATACAAAAAAACAACAACAAAACAACAACAACAAAATACACAAACCCTTTTACACCCCAACTTTTACAGTATAAAAGTGGGGTTTAAGTGGGTATACATTACACAGACTTGTTTTTTAGCTCACCTGGCCGTTATTCCACAAGGTGAGCTTATAGGCTGGCCATGATCCGGCGTCCGTCCGTCGTCCGTCCGTCGTCCACCATTTTCAAAGATCTTCTTCTCTGAAACCGCTTGGCCAATCAAAGCCAAATTTTATATGAAGCATCTATAGGAAGGGGGAACCAATGTGTTTATAAATAATCTAGGTCACATGACCAAGATGGCCGCCATGCCCATATATGGTAAAAACCCTTCAAAATTCTTCTTCTCTGGAACCGCTGGACCAATTTCAACGAAACTTGGCATGAAGCATCGGGGACTAGAGTACTACAATGTGTTTATAAATTATGACCTTTGGATGACCTTGAACTATTTTACGGCAAGGTCAACATAGGTCGCCCATGCATTTGAATGGGGAAAATTGTTAAAATGTCATTTGAAAGGCAAATCTTGCAGGAAATGGGCAAATGGACTGAAGGTAGGTAATTCTGAAAAAAATTTGGACCCCAGGGGTTGGTCTGCCCCCACCCCGGGGCAGTATACATGTATATTACAAAAATATTCAAAGATCTTCTTCTCTGAAACCACTTGGCCAATCAAAGCCAAATTTTATATGAAGCATCTATGGGAAGGGGGAATCAATGTGTTTATAAATAATCCAGGTCACATGACCAAGATGGCCACCATGCCCATATATGGTAAAAACCCTTCAAAATTCTTCTTCTCCGGAACCACTAGACCAATTTCAACGAAACTTGGCATGAAGCATTGGGGACTAGAGTACTACAATGTGTTTATAGATTATGACCTTTGGATGACCTTGACCTATTTTACGGCAAGGTCAACATAGGTCGCCAATGCATTTGAATGGGGAAAACTTTTAAAATGTCATTTAAAGTGAAAGTCTTGCAGGAAATGGGCAGTAGGACTGAATATTAATGATTCTGAAAAAAATTGGACCCCAGGGGCTCATTTGCCCCAGCCCCGGGGCATTATACATGTATATTACCATAATATTCAAATATCTTTTCCTCTGAAACCGCTTGGCCAATCAAAGCCAAATTTCATGTGAAGCATCTATAGAATGGGGGAATCAACATGACTAAGATGGCCGCTATGCCCATATATGGTATAAACCCTTCAAAAATCTTCTTCTCCGGAACCGGTGGACCGATTTCGAAGAAACTTGGCATGAAGCATCGATGGCTCAAGTACTACAATATATATATAAATCATGACCCTGTGATGACCTTGACCTATTTTAAGGCAAGGTCAACATGGGTTGCCTATGTATTTGAATGGGTAAACTGTTAAAATGTCATTTGAAGGGAAAAACTTGTATGGACAGTATATTGATTATTCTGAAAAAAAAAAAATGGCCCAAGGGCTTCATCTGCCCCTATACTGGGACTATTTTCTATAACATTCGTTTATACAGCAGATCTCAGGTGAGCGTTTACAGGACCATTGGTCCTCTGGTCTGATGTAATTACAAGAAGAAAAATGAAAAAAGGACTAATCAAATCTTATTTTGAATCAGTGACATAAATAAAGGTCTTGAATTCACCACTATTATCTAAGTTTATCAAAGAAGGTAGTGTCATTCAGCAAGACATACATACTTGCCAGAGTACTGGGGTTGGTAACTCAAAGGCATCTTAAGCTTAGGATCAACTTATGACCATCATGTACATGTACATAAGTACATGTACATGTATCTCTTAGGGGGATTATGGTGAATAACTGAAAAGGACCTTAAGTTACGGTGAAAACTTAACAGCATCGTAACTAACGATCATCTCAAGCCCATCTTAGCGTCGTCTTATCTTACGAAGTGACAACTTTCATTTAAAAAAAAAATACATTAGCTCAGAGTAACTGGATTAGCAAGGGCATAAAGTTTAATGTGGTCATCTTAAGACCATAGTAAGTATATCGTAAGTAGGGGAACTTAAGATGCCTTCGAGTTACTCCTGGTTAATACCCAGGAAGCAGTGGCTCCATCCCGACATGACTGAAAAAATTGTTGACTGGGATGTTAAGCCACAAAATAAAGTATACCAGGGGTCTCAGGTTCAATCCGGGGCTTCTCCAGTCTGTTTGAGAAGACTATAAACTGAGGTCTTGTCTCCATATGACCTTAGCTGTTGGTGGTATGTTAAACCCAAAATCAACCAACCAAACAAAATATTTTTTTTATTTGTTTCAGTGTATGTCAGTCACAACTCCCTGCAACCGGTGTACCGTTCAATCGTCAGAGGGCTGACCAAATGAAAGAAATGTTTGAAGAATATGTCAAGCAAAGAACACTCACCAACTGGAAATTCTGGATTGTATCCATTTTCACATTACAAGAACTTGCCCATGCAATAAAAAAAAAGATTTTTTGAGCTTTAAAAATTGAAAATTTTCATCTGAAAAATGTTGATAATTTTCTTATTTCTGCTGAAAACATTGATTGTGGGTACTCGTTAGAACTGCCTTGGCGAGGCGGTTATAACGAGTACCCACAATCTATGTTTTGGATCAAAAATAAGGAAAATAGGTATACCCCTTTCAACCCCAGTTTTACTATATAAAAGTGGGGTATAAGGGGGTATACATTTCACGGACAGGTTTTCCTGATGTCAGTTTTGTGGTAATAATGATATGTGCCAAATTAGTTTTCTCCATAAAATTTCTTATTAGTCTAAGCTCAAAGTCTTAAATGTGCTACATGATTTGCCGGCATCAAGACTGATACCTGTTTGTGAGTGAAGTTTAAATTGTTGAATTTGTCTTCATATGAAATGTAAAATAGGCTTAAACAGTCAAAACAAACTTATTTCCTTAACAGAGTTTAGTTTTCCATCATAATACGCAATCTGTTTGATTCATTCAACAACATGGTCTCTACTGCAAGCGTGGACGAGTTATGTCGGACAGTGTTAGCATGGTTAGATCAATACTGCTCTCTGGTAGCCCTCAGACCAAGTAAGTCATAAAGTTTGAAAAATGCCTGGGAGTGTGCGGTGTTAGGATGTCTGACTCCTAAGCCAGTGGTCCCTAGTTCAGTTCCTGCTAGGATGCCATGATGTGTCTTTAAACAAGACACAACTCCATAAAGTACTGGTTAATACCATGGAAACAGTCCCAACATCCCAGCATGACTGAATTAATGTTGACTGGGACTTTAAACCACAAATAAGTGCAAAATAATAGTTTGAATTATGGTAGATAATCTCTTTGGTTAGGATTGCCATCATAATACATTATCATTTAAATCATAGACACCTTTAGTCTAGTTAAAATGTGAGTTTCTAATCAGACCCCCACCCCCTCCCTCATGTATACATTAGTGAAATAACCAAAACTTGTGTCAAAAAATATACTTTGTGACGACTACAAACCATTCTTTTCTAGTTGCCAGTGATGCTATGAGATTTCTAAGCACCACTACGAGCATACTGTCCGACCCGTCTCGTGTACCGGAGCAGGCTGCGCAAGCTGTGATCAAGAAACCCACAGAAAACAAACAACCACGGAGGTGATACATTATCCGGACATGATTACATAATCCGGAAAAATCCTCAGATGAACAATTGTAATGGGGACCCCGTATCGGTATGACCTGTTGTTGGGACTCAACGTAAATAAACCCAACTTAACATCACAAAATGGGTTTAATGGGTGTTTGATGAATATCAAAAAATATTTTGGCTATTTTTCGACCAAAGTATCAAATGACCCACTTAACTTGCTCCATTGATGGAGTTGACAAGCAACTGGTTGTTGTGAAATTAAATGTGGCTTGGCGGTAAATGAAAAAGTGGAGGAAACAAGAGATGTTTCATATCATCGTCTGTGAAATGAAGTTGAGGCAAAAAGTGCCAAGTTGTGCTGTGGATTGTGAAAAGAATTTTAAAGAATGCGTATATGCGTATATTCGTTCTGTGGGAGGATGCAGTTCAACGTATTGTGATTTGACAGTTTGAGTTGGTCATGGTTATCCTTCTAATAAACCAAAGAGTAAAAACCTTTTATGAAAGCAAAATACCTCTTATTTTGTATGGAAAGCAGTCTGTTTCCAAACAAATCTAATACACTTGCTTGTCTTTGCAGCAAATCTGTATCTTTCCAGTTGAAATATTGAATAAAAGATCAATTTTATGATCTAGTTGTAAGAAGGTTAATCATACCAAAAGTGATATTGTATTTGCTCAGTTGTGCTTATTCAGGGTGATTTACTAACACGATTTAGCTGTTTGAAGTTAAGAGATAACAATTTTGTTATAGAGGCCCAAGACAAAGGGAGTGTTTGGTGGTATACGAAAGATGATTTTTATGCCCCCAACTTTGAATTATGCCCCCAACTTTGAAAAAGTTGGAAGGGCATATTGCTTTTGGCTTGTCTGTCTGTCTGTGTGTGTGTGCGTCCGTTAACTTTTGAACGGTGAATGGTAGGGTTTTGAAATTTCATGTGTGAATTCCTCATGAAAAAATAGTTGACCCGTATTTTTTTTCATGTCCGAGTTATGCCCCTTTTCTGAGTTATGTCCCTTTGAAAACAAAATTTGAAAATCTTATGTGCAAGATATCTCAAAAAGTATTTGAGCTAGAGCCTTCATATTTGGTATACTGATTGGGGCTGAGGAGTAGATGACCTGATTAAGTTTTGAGAACTTTCCGTCAAATTTTGACAAAAATACGGAATTTTGAAATTTTGATTGATTTTTCCACTTTTCGGTGAAATTTGAAACTTTTGAAAGGTGAATGTTAGGGTTTTGAAATTTCATATACAGATTTCTCATGAAAAAATAGTTGACCCATATTTTTTTTCATGTCCGAGTTATGCCCCTTTCAAAACAAAATTTGAAAATCTTGTGTGCAAGATATCTCAAAAAGTATTAAAGCTAGAGCCTTCATATTTGGTATACTGGTTGGGGCTGAGAAGATGATCACCTGATTAACTTTTGAGGACTTTCCGTCAAACTTTGACAAAATTACTCGATTTTGAAATTTTCACTCCATTTCTAACTTGTATGTTAAAAGCTTACATTCTGTTTCTGGATCGAGGTCAAAACAGAGGCAACCGAACAGCTTCCTCAGGAAAATAAATTTCACTTCATTCGAATGAAATGAATCATACAAGCTGCCAGTTTAGGGGCAAGCATACAGTTGGGGGCATAGTGTTTTACAAACACGCATTTCTAGTTGTTAGTTCTTTGGAAAAACATATACTATGGGTGCTCGTTAGAATTCCCTTGGCGAGGTGATTTAAATGAGTAACCACAAGATAAGTTTATTTAAACTTTAAATTTTCTGAAGAATTGAGCAAAACTGTTGTTTAATTATCATCAATAATCATCAGGTACTCCCTTTTCTGGCCTTGTAGTTGGTTTCATGTGTTATGAGAATCAAGCAATATATATGTTAAAAATTTGATGCATAAACTAGTGCCATAGGTATGCTTTGAAATGTACGAGGAAACATACTTAACTTGATCATGATACATATTCTCGGAAGATATCTCACTGAAATAGTCTTAATCCATATATTGCTGGCTTGAATTAAAGTTACAAGTGGATATTATGAGACTCTTAGATGAGTGTCTGGTTCTGACCGACAAAGGCCTAAGGAGAATTAAGGCTTGAATTTGCCTCAGGCTTTGGTAAAATTTAGAATTTTGTAATTTGACAGGAAAAGTATTGCAAATAGCAGGTTTATGTCCCTGCTTTTAAAATATGGCACAACTTTTTCATTCAAAATACAAACATTGCCATGGCAATGCTCAGAAATCATAGAAATACCACTTTTGCTTATTTTGGTTTTCTGAGCATTACCAGGATGAATGAAGACTGTTCTGGTTTTTAAAAGAGGAGACACGTCTGCTTTTAGGAATACTTTTCTCTCACCGTGGAATACTTTTCTCACGGTGAGAAAAGTATTCCTAATAGCAGACACGTGTCTCTTTTAAAAAATGTTAATTTTCAAAATTTATTTTTTATCAAATTTTGAGGCCAAAAACAGGCCTTAACACCCTTGGCCCTTGTCCCATGGGTCACTGTTTGGCATCATGAGGCTCATCCAAAAGTTTCTGAACTATGTCCTGTGTTTCTTGCATTCTTAATAGTTTACTTCTGTCTACCTTTGTGCGAGAAACAATTTTGTACCATGTTAAGATAGTGAATTTGCAATGCCATGTATGAAAATGAAAAATTGTACAGAGAGGTCATAGCATGTATTTGTGCCTGTGCATGAGAAAACCAACAATTTGGGTTCTGACCAGGTCCGACACAAACCGGACTGTACAGTCACAGAAGATGGTTAGAGGCTTGAAATTTTGGATTTAAATAGAAGAGGGATTCTACTATACGTGTAGCGAAAACAAAGGCGCTGATCAGCTTCGCGGTTACCGCGAAGCTGGTCTGCGCCTTTGTTTTCGCCTATGCAGATTGTTGGTTTTCCCATGCGGCGGCTCATTTGTAGTTGAACTAATCAGTATTACATGTATAAGGTATAGAATTTGTCAAGAGAATTTCAAACATTATATAATATTGGGTGGATTTGGTGACGTGGATATACTGTTGTGAATATACGAACTGTTATGTGAGGTAGCTTTGAAACTTGTGAAATTATTGTTTGATATAATGGAAGGGGAATTGTAAGGGTACTGTATATCAATACTTTATATTGTAAGTAGAGGCAGCTGGTTATATGTGAATATAGGGATCAAATATGATTTTCCATTCATTAACATTCGCTAGGTCCCGAGGGGAGTGTTGAAAACCGAGGGCGTAGCCCGAGGTTTTCAACACACCCCGAGGGACCTAGCGAATGTTAATGAATGACAAAATCATTTTTGATCGCTATTATTGCATAAATTCTGCAGAAACGAAAGAAATAAGGTGCAGAAACGAAAGAAATATGGTGCACTATATTTTACAGCCTTATCACATTTTCATACGCGTAAAAGATTTCTTTTTTATGCTCGTTCCGGGCGGACTTCAGTTTCTCATTACTAGCACGTGTTTCGCGTGGCGCCCGGTAACGAGCATAAGTAAAAGCCATGTATTAACAGCACGTGCGCGCGTGAATTGCAATATTAATGCATGGCTTTCTCTTCATTAATAAACGGCTGTTAATATCGTGTGACATGGGTATTTATGCAATAATAGAAGATATTGTAAAAAATCCAAAAATCATACTGCATAATTTATGTTTACTCAAACTCTGTAAATAAACTGAAAACAGTTGGAGTGGTTTATTTTGATGTAACATCATGTAAACATGTCCACCTAATGAATACCCCCTGAAACCCCACTTATATATAGTAAAATAGGGGTTTACAGTTTAAAAATTACAGGGGCAGGTATACATTTTTTGTTTCGAAATATACATTGTGGGTATTCGTTAGAACTGCCTGTGGAGGCGGTTCCAACGTGTACCCACAATATATACTTTAATAGCAAAAATGTGGGAAAGATTAACATTTTTCAACCGAAAATTTTCATTTTGGCAACCGAAAACAGATCAGTATTCATAACATAGGCATGTTTTCATAATGTACCTGGGGCCAGTTGTTCAAAGTTAACAATGTTGTTAGTTAACGATTCATTAAAAATTTCAAACGTTAATGTTACAAATACACCGTTATTTTTTGTTGAAAAAATGGGAGAATCCTTTGCATTGCAAAGGATTCTCACATTTTATCAACAAAAAATAACAGTGTATTTGCTTATGCAGTCGGCATGTACTTAACAAGTTAAGGTTTTAACATTGATGTTAAACTAACAAAGTTTTGAACAACTGGGCCCTGCTTTATTAATAAGTACTGCTGTGATATTTGTTTCTCAAATGCTTAATAAATGAGCCGCATCTTGAGAAAACTGGATTTTTGCCTGTTGTGAAAACAAAGGTGCAGATCAGCTGTGCAGTAACTGCACGGCTGATCTGCACCTTTATTATGCGAAAGCAAAAGCTCAGATCAGCCGTGCAGTAACTGCACGGCTGATCAGCACCTTTATTTTTGTTACACAGGTAGTTCAATACCTCCTCTGCTTATACCCAAAATTTCAAGATTCTAGCGTTCTTCTGTGGGTATACAGGGCAGTTTGTGTCGGACCTGGAGGAAATCCCGAAGACCGGTTTTCTTGTGTCGTGGAACAAATTGAGGTGCAACGAGAGAAGACATGCTTTTGAGATTTCTAATCAGATCTGACCAAAAAGGTTTTACAGTCAATGTTGATGACTAGAGGCCTTCAATTCTAGATTCATTTAGTAGAGAGTAGATACTGGACCACACAGTTACTGAACAGCAGATAGGAGTCTTCTTTTTCGCATATACAAAGTGAGTTTTCTCATGATGTGGCTTTGTAAAGATTGTGAATTTGGTGATAAGCAAAAAACATTTTTTTTTTTCAAATAATACCCAAGTTATGGGTACTTTGTAAAGCTCTAAGTAGAGAGATTGTTAAAGCTTCAGCAAAATTTTCCTTATAAAACTTTTTTTTTTTCATGTGAAGTTTTCGGGCAGGGTAATTGTTGTTGTTTTTTAAGCTTGCAAATGTTTTTATATTATATGTTACTGATTCTTTATAAGAATCGTGTAGATGCATTTTGATTGATTGAAATCTCTAGTTGAAAGAATGAGATATGAATAAAAAAAAAAACATCTATCAACTTTACAATACATGGCTGGAATTCTTAACCAGTAGGTGAAGCATCTCCAGTTCCTGAGGTTATAAAACTTTTTTAGCTCACCTGAGCCGTTAGGCTCACAAAGTGAGCTTATAGGATGGCCATGATCCGGCGTCCGTCCGTCCGTCGTCCGTCCGTCGTCCGTCCGTCCGTCCACAATTTCAAAGATCTTCTTCTCTGAAACCGCTTGGCCAACCAAAGCCAAATTTTATATGAAGCATCTATAGGAAGGGGGAACCAATGTGTATATAAGAAATCCAGGTCACATGACCAAGATGGCCGCCATGCCCATATATGGTAAAAACCCTTCAAAAATCTTCTTCTCCAGAACCGGTGGACTGATTTCAACGAAACTTGGCATGAAGCATTGATGGCTCAAGCACTACAATGTGTATATAAATCATGACCCTGTGATGACCTTGACTAATTTTACGGCAAGGTCAACATAGGTCGCCAATGCATTTGAATGGGGAAAACTTTTAAAATGTCATTTAAAGTGAAAGTCTTGCAGGAAATGGGCAGTAGGACTGAATATTAATGATTCTGAAAAAAATTGGACCCCAGGGGCTCATATGCCCCCACCCCGGGGCAATATACATGTATATTACCATAATATTCAAACATCATCTCCTCTGAAACCGCTTGGCCAATCAAAGCCAAATTTTATGTGAAGCATCAATAGGAAGGGGTAATCAATGTGTATATAAATAATCCAGGTCACATGACCAAGATGGCCGTGATGCCCATATATGGTAAAAACCCTTCAAAAATCTTCTTCTCCAGAACAGGTGGATCGTTTTCAAAGAAACTTGGCATGAAGCATTGATGGCTCAAGCACTACAATGTGTATATAAATCATGACCCTGTGATGACCTTGACTTATTTTACGGCAAGGTCAACATAGGTCGCCAATGCATTTGAATGGGGAAAACTTTTAAAATGTCATTTAAAGTCATTTAAAGTAAAAGTCTTGCAAGAAATGGGCAGTAGGACTGAATATTAATGATTCTGAATAAAACTTGGACCCCAGGGGCTCATATGCCCCCACCCCGGTGCAATATACATGTATATTACCATAATATTCAAACATCATCTCCTCTGAAACCGCTTGGCCAATCAAAGCCAAATTTTATGTAAAGCATCAATAGGAAGGGGTAATCAATGTGTATATAAATAATCCAGGTCACATGACCAAGATGGCCGTGATGCCCATATATGGTAAAAACCCTTCAAAAATCTTCTTCTCCAGAACAGGTGGATCGATTTCAAAGAAACTTGGCATGAAGCATCGATGGCTGAAGTACTACAATGTGCATATAAATCATGACCCTGTGATGACCTTGACCTTTTTTTACGGCAAGGTCAACATAGGTCGCCAATGCATTTGAATAGGGAAAACTTTTAAAAAGTCATTTAAAGTGAAAGTCTTGCAGGAAATGGGCAGTAGGACTGAATATTAATGATTCTGAAAAAAATTGGACCCCAGGGGCTCATCTGCCCCCACCCCGGGGCAATATACATGTATATTACCATAATATTCAAACATCTTCTCCTCTGAAACTGCTTGGCGAATCAAAGCCAAATTGTATGTGAAGCATCTATGGAATAGGGGAATTAATGTATATATAAATTATCTAGTTCACGTAACCAAGATGGCTGCCATGCCCATATATGGTAAAAACCCTTAAAAAATCTTCTTCTCTGAATTTTGAGGACCGATTTCAAAGAAACTTGGTATGAAGCACCAATGGCTGAAGTACTACAATGTATATATAAATCATGACCCTGTGGTGACCTTGACCTATTTTACGACAAGGTCAACATAGGTCGCCAATGCATTGGAATGGAGAAAACTTTTAAAAAGTCATTTGAGGTGAAAATCTTGCAGGAAATGGGTAGTAGGACTAAATATTAATGATTCTGAAAAAAAAATGGACCTTAGGGCTCATATGTCCACACCCCGGGGCAATATACATGTATATTACCATAATATTCAAACATCTTCTCTAAAACCACTTGGCCAATTGAAGCCAAATTTTATGTGAAGCATCTATAGGATGGGAGAACCAATGTTATATTAATAATCTAAGTCACATGACCAAGATGGCCACCATGTCCATATATGGTAAAAACCCTTCAAATATCTTCTTCTCTGAAACCAATAGATTGATTTTAATGAAACTTGGTGTGAAGCATCCATGGACAGAATATTGATTAGTCTGAAAAAAGAAAACGGCCCAAGGGCTTCATCTGCCCCTGCACTGGGGTTAAATACCATAATATTCAAACATGTTTATTGGTATATGCAGAAGACTCAGGTGAGCGTTTACAGGACCATTGGTCCTCTGGTTTCGTAGTCAACTCAGCTGAGACTGAAATTTACCCTGCTCATAAATGTAGAAATGCCAACAATTATTGGCATTTTATTATTTATTAGCAAGATAAATTAGACACTGGTTATCTAAACCTGAAATTTCTACTAATTTTGGTTAAGGATCTAAGAGAAGTTGAAATTTCAGTCTCAGTTGAGCTGAGCATGAAAAAAGTTTTACAGCCTCAGTCAGGGCCAGGAATCTTTTGAACATACATGGAGAGTGGAATAAAACCGAGTGAGCCGGGATGCCAAAATCCCTCTTCGGGATTTCTGACCAGGCCTAACACAAACCGGCCTGTGCAGCTACAGGAGATGGCTAGAATCTTGAAATTTCGGATAATCTGCACCTTTGTTTTGGCAAAGGCAGAATTCCAGATTTCTCATGATGGGGCTCATATATTTAGAGAAAATTTATAATGTAGATAAATGCACTGTTATACATTTTTGCTAAGTGATCTCATTTGTATAAACATATATAACTGCATCTCGTATGTTAAGCTTTACATGTACATTTTAGTCATTCACAGTGTGTAAGAGAAATTTGTTTTGGCAGAAAATGTTTTAAGGTAAAAAGGCTAGGTTGCAGATATAGAAAATAGTTGAGCTGCCGCATGGGAAAACCAACAATCTGCATAGGCGAAAACAAAGGTGTGCAGATCAGCTTCGCAGTAACTGCGAAGCTGGTAACTGCGAAGCTGATCAGCGCCTTTATTTTCGCTATTCGGATAGTACAATTCCTCTCCTTTCTAAATCCAAAATTTCCAGTCTCTATCCGTCATCTGTGACTGTACAGGCTGGTTTGTAACGGACCTGGTCAGAATCCCAAATTGTTAGTTTTGTCACGCACAGGCTCAGTTCATTTTGCAAAACTTATAAGATATGGAAAAAGAAACTGGGTTCAAAAACAACAAAATAACTAGACTGTAATTAATCAAATGAAAAAGAAATTCCAAAACGATTATAGGTGTACGAAGGTGTGTTTGGGGAGCGTGGTGGCGTAGTGGTAGAGCATCCAACACGGTATTGAGAGGTCCTGAGTTTGAGTCCCACTGTTAGCACCGTATTGTGGCCTTGAGTAAGACACATTAACTCCCCAGAGTACTGGGTAAAGCCCAGGTGGTGGTGGCTCCATCCCGATATGACGGAAAAATTGTTGACTGGAATGAAAAACCTCAATTCAAACAAACGAAGCAATGTGTGTAAGCAAGAATTGTTGGATTTTCTCAAATATGTATTGAGCGTCAGATTTATAATTCATAATGGATTTCTTATGTACCATCTTCATGTTTCATGCTCTGAGACCTAGGTGCAGACTTCAGTGAAGAAGACTGACTTAGAGGCAAGGACTTAGAGGCAAGGACTTAAGTAGATGTAAGGATTTTTTCTGGCTGCACTTTTTATAAATCATCATCATAAATATGCATAACGGGTACTTTAATTCAGTCAGTGGTTCTGCTACTGTGCATATTTAATGCTTATTTTGCAAAATAAATTATGGATACATGATATAAGCCATATTTATTTTAGCTACATCATGAGAAAACAAGATTTTTGCCTATGCGAAAACAAAGGGGCAGATCAGCTGTGCAGTAACTGCACAGCTGATCAGTGCCTTTGTTCTAGCTATTTGGATAGTACAATTCCTCTTTTAAGTATATCCAACTATTTCAAGCCTCTAGACTGCTTCTGTCACTCTACGGGCCGATTTGTATCGCACCTGGTCAGAAACCCCAAAGACCGGTTTTCTCGCATCGTGGCTCATTTAGCATGTAACATGCACTTTATTTGAACTTCTGATAGTAGAACTCTTTAATGGTTGTAGAGTGAAAGAAACTTAAAAAAAAAATAAATAAAATAAAAATAATCATGCATTGCACATAATTGAACAATTTGTATATATTTAGATTTCGTAGATATTTATTTTTGATAAACATAAAGTATTATGAATAAATACCTATAAAGCAATGATCAGAAACTATAATAGATTTTGATCTGTGTTTTTCAGAAGTTGAGGTGAACTTGGATTTTTGAACATTTTTTTTAGTCTTTTGCTATTGCTGATTTGGGGGAGAAAATAATTTGTGTGAATGTTCACTTGATTAATAGATGTTGAATTAACCCAACAGATGTAGCGATGTTGCATCTGTAAAGCTTTCTCAGACTCCGATAGGGCTGTTCAAACTCAATGTGAATTCAAGGTCATTTGCTCAAGACCAGATAAAGAGTATTTGAGCGACGGCCTGAGAAAACCTGTCTCGAGGTTTCCGACCTGGTAGGACAAACCGGTCTGTGCACCTACAGATGATGGCTAGAAGCTTCAAATTTTAGAGTAGAGGAATTATACTATCCATGTAGCGAAAACAAATCAGCATTATATGCACAGCTGATTGTGCCTTTGTTTTTGCATATGCAAAATGTTTGTTTTCTCATGACGTGGCTAATTTGATGATAACTGAATGATAATTTTTTATCGCACCTGCTTATAGCAGGGTGCGATATAGGAGTCCAAATTTCTGTCCGTCCGTACGTTCGTTCGTCCGTCAACATTTACGTCGAAGTTTGGTTTTCTCAACATCAATGATAGCTGTGAGTCTCAAACCGTGCATAGTAATTGTCCTTGACATACCCTTCAAGCACGCACCTTGACCCGCTGACCTTGACCCATATTTCACGGTCCACTGACTTTGACAAATTTTACGTCGAAGTTTGGTTTTCTCAACATCAGTGATAGCTGCGAGTCTCAAACCTTGCATAGTAATTGTCCTTGACATACCCTTCAAGCACGCACCTTGACATGCTGACCTTGACCCATATTTCATGGTCCACTGACTTTGACAAATTTTACGTCGTAGTTTGGTTTTCTCGACATCAGTGATAGCTGCGAGTCTCAAACCTTGCATAGTAATTGTCCTTGACATACCCTTCAAGCACGCACCTTGAGCCGCTGACCTTGACCTATATTTCATGGTCCACTGACTTTGACAAATTTTACGTCGAAGTTTGGTTTTCTCGAAATCAGTGATAGCTGTGAGTCTCAAACCTTGCATAGTAATTGTCCTTGACATACCCTTCAAGCACGCACCTTGACCCGCTGACCTTAACCTATATTTCACGGTCCACTGACTTTGGCAAATTTTACATCGAATTTTAGTTTTCTTGACATCAGTGATAGCTTCAAGTCTCAAACCTTGCATAGTAATTGTCCTTGACATACCCTTCAAGCACACACCTTGACCTGCTGACCTTGACCTATATTTCATGGTCCACTGACTTTGACAAATTTTACGTCAAAGTTTGGTTTTCTCAACATCAGTGATAGCTGTGAGTCTCAAACCTTGCATAGTAATTGTCCTTGACATACCCTTCTAGCACGCACCTTGACCTGCTGACCTTGACCTATATTTAACGGTCCACTGACTTTGGCAAATTTTACATCGAATTTTAGTTTTCTCGACATCAGTGATAGCTGCGAGTCTCAAATCTTGCATAGTAATTGTCCTTGACATACACTTCAAGCACACACCTTGAACCAATGACCTTGACCTATATTTCATGGTCCATTGACTTTGTTAATTTTCATGTGGAAGTTTGTTTTTTCTGCACACATCATAGCTGCGAGTGTGAAAGCTTGCATAGTAATTGTCCTTGACATGCCCTTCAAGCATGCACCTTGACCCGGTGCCCTTGACCTATATTTCATTGTCCATTGACTTTGTTAATGTTTACATCAAAGTTTGGTTTTCTCTGCACCTGTGATAGCTGCAAGCGTGCAACCTAGTATAGTAATTGTCCTTGACCCTTTCAGAGCACACCTTGACCTGGTGCCCTTGACGTATATTTCACATTTTTATCGCACCTGCTTATAGCAGGGTGCGATATAGGAGTCCAAATTTCCGTCCGTCCGTCCGTCCGTCCGTTCGTTCGTCCGTTCGTCCGTCCGTCAACATTTACGTCGAAGTTTGGTTTTCTCTACATAAGTGATAGCTAGGATTGTGAAACCTTGCATAGTAATTATCCTTGACATACCCTTCAAGCACGCACCTTGACCCGGTGCCCTTGACCTATATTTCACGGTCCATTGACTTTGTTAATTTTTACGTCGAAGTTCCGTTTTCTCTGTATCATTGATAGCTGTGAGTGTGAAACCTTGCATAGTAATTGTCCTTGACATACCCTTCAAGCACGCACCTTGACCCGCTGACCTTGACCTATATTTTACGGTCCATTGACTTTGTTAATTTTTACGTCGAAGTTTGGTTTTCTATGCATCAGTGATAGCTAGGATTGTGAAACCTTGCATAGTAGTTGTCCTTGAGATACCCTTCAAGCACGCACCTTGACCCGGTGCCCTTGACCTATATTTCATGGTCCATTGACTTTGTTAATTTTTACGTCGAAGTTCCGTTTTCTCTGCATCAGTGATAGCTAGGATTGTGAAACCTTGCATAGTAATTGTCCTTGACATACCCTTCAAGCACGCACCTTGACCCGCTTACCTTGACCTATATTTCAAGGTCCATTGACTTTGTTAATTTTTACGTCGAAGTTCCGTTTTCTCTGTATCAGTGATAGCTGTGAGTGTGAAACCTTGCATAGTAATTGTTCTTGACATACCCTTCAAGCACGCACCTTGACCCACTGACCTTGACCTATATTTCACGGTCCATTGACTTTGTTAATTTTTAAGTCGAAGTTTGGTTTTCTCTGCATCAGTGATAGCTGTGAGTGTGAAACCTTGCATAGTAATGTGTATTTTGCCCGATGCAGGTGCGATATCGACCTCCGCGGAGTTCTTGTTAGTTATTTTGCCCAATGCAGGTGCGATATCGACCTCCGCGGAGTTCTTGTTTAAGTTCATTATAGAAACCTACATTGTGGATGCTCATCAGACTCCTGCTAATGTTATTCCAATGAGCACCCATAGCATAGGGTGTTATGGAGAAATTATTAAAATGATCTATTAATTATCATCAAATACAGGTACTCCTTTTAATCATCTGACCTCCAGGTTATGAATTTTTTTCGTGCTCAACTCAGCTGAGCATGAAATTAAAAACTGCTTATAAGTACTGAAATAGCCCAAATACATTGGAATTTTAGAGCATGATTTTAGTCTCAGCTGAGCTGAGCATGAAAACAGTTTTATAATCTCAGGGCCTGGTCTCCTAAAACATTTTTATACATACATGTATTTGTATAAACTGCTTGACAGAACTAACCTTAAACTGTTTTTAGCTCGCCTGTACAGGAAGAGCTATTGCAGTCACCCCGGCGTCGGCGTTAGCGTCGGCGTTAGCGTTAGCGTCGGCATTGCTCAAAATGTTAAAGTTTTTGGTTAAAGTTTTTATGAGTCTATATCTCTTGAAGTTGTGGATGGATCAAGTTGATACTTTGCATGTTGGTAGATATTGGTCTGAAGTTTTGTGCTGTACCATCATGACCCACCTGGGTGACCTTGAGGTCAAGGTCACGGACTTAGAAATTTTGTGTTTAAGTTTTTGGTTAAAGTTTTTATAAGTCTATATCTCTTGAAGTTGTTGATGGATCAAGTTGATACTTTGCATGTTGGTAGATATTGGTCTGAAGTTTTGTGCTGTACCATCATGACCAACCTGGGTGACCTTGAGGTCAAGGTTACGGACTTAGAAATATTGTGTTAAAGTTTTTGGTTAAAGTTTTTATAAGTCTATATCTCTTGGATATGTAGATGGATCAAGTTGATACTTTGCATGTTGGTAGATATAGGTCTGAATTTTTATGCAGTACCATCATGACCCACCTGGGTGACCTTGAGTTCAAGGTCACAGACTTTGAAATTTTATGTTAAAGCTTTTGCTTAAAGTGTTTTGAACTGTATATTGCTGGAACAGATGGATGGATCTAGTTGATACTTTGCTGTTAGATATTATTCTTAAGTTTTGTGTTGTAGCATCTTGACTCACCTGTGGTCAAGGTCGCAGGCTTAGAAATTTTATTTATATCAAGTGTAGATGGATCAAATTGAACTTAGCATGTTGGTAGTTTTATGATGTACCATCACGGCCCACCTGAGTGACATTGAGGTCAATGTCTTTGGTCATAGATTTTAATAGATTTAGTGGCAAGGCACAAGTCAGGCGAGCTACGCTGTCCTGCGACAGCTCTTATTGATGTTCAAGTTTTTGTTCAAAGGGTAGCATTTATTAATGCAAAGGTGATTTTACCTTTGAGAATTATGGAGAAGACATAATTTGTTCAAAAATTTTCTAAATAATTGAGTCATTATGCCCCCAACTTCGAAGAAGTTGAGGGGGCATATTGGTTTGGGTCTGTCCGTGCAGTGCAGTGAGTGAGTGAGTGCGTTATGCCCCCAACTTCGAAGAAGTTGAGGGGGCATATTGGTTTGGGTCTGTCCGTGCAGTGCAGTGCAGTGAGTGAGTGCGTGCGTGCAGTCAGTCTGTGATGCGTGAGCACTCGCTCAGGAACCCTTAGAGCTAGGATCTTGAAATTTGGTATGTAGTTTGTATATGAAAATTAAGAGGACCCGTATTTTTTCTTTCAGGTAAATTCAAGGGGCTAGGGGCCAATTCTGTGAGAGTTATTTCCCTTTTTAGCTCACCTGAGCCGTCAGGCTCACAAGGTGAGCTTATAGGATGGCCATGATCCGGCGTCCGTCCGTCGTCCGTCCGTCCGTCGTCCGTCCGTCGTCCGTCCGTCGTCCGTCGTCCACCATTTTCAAAGATCTTCTTCTCTGAAACCGCTTAGCCAATCAAAGCCAAATTTTACATGAAGCATCTATGGGAAGGGGGAACCAATGTGTATATAAATAATTCAGGTCACATGACCAAGATGGCCGCGATGCCCATATATGGTAAAAACCCTTCAAAAATCTTCTTCTCCGGAACCACTGGACCGATTTCAACCAAACTTGGCATGAAGCATCGATGACTCAAGTACTACAATGTATATATAAATCATGACCTTGCGGTGACCTTGACCTATTTTACGGCAAGGTCAACATAGGTCGCCTTTGCATTTGAATGGGAAAAATTGTTAAATTGTCATTTAAAGGAAAAATCTTGCAGAAAATGAGCAGTAGGACTGAATATTAATGATTCTGAAAAAAATTGGGCACCAGGGGCTCATCCGCCCCCACCCCGGGGCAATATACATGTATATTATCATAATATTCAAACATCTTCTTCTCTGAAACCGCTTGGCCAATCAAAGCCAAATTTTACATGAAGCATCTATGGGAAGGGGGAACCAATGTGTATATAAATAATCCAGGTCACATGACCAAGATGGCCGCCATGCCCATATATGGTAAAAACCCTTCAAAAATCTTCTTCTCCAGAACCGGTGGACCGATTTCAACAAAACTTGGCATGAAGCATCGATGGCTCAAGCACTACAATGTGTATATAATTCATGACCTTTTCATGACCTTGACCTATTTTACGGCAAGGTCAACATAGGTCGCCAATGCATTTGAATGGGGAAAACTTTTAAAATGTAATTTAAAGTGAAAGTCTTGCAGGAAATGGGAAGTAGGACTGAAAATTAATGATTCTGAAAAAAATTGGACCCCAGGGGCTCATGTGCCCCCACCCCGGGGCAATATACATGTATATTTCCATAATATATATTCAAACCTCTTCTCCTCTGAAATCGCTTGGCCAATCAAAGCCAAATTTTATGTGAAGCATCTATAGAATTGAGGAATCAATGTGTATATAAATAATCTAGGTCACATGACAAAGATGGCCGCCATGCCCATATATGGTAAAAACCCATCAAAAATCTTCTTCTCTGAAACCAATAGACTGATTTCAAGGAAACTTGGCGTGAAGCATCGATGGCTAAAGTACTCCAATGTATATATAAATCATGACCCTGTGATGACCTTGACCAAGTTTATGGCAAGGTCAACATGGGTTGCCTATGCATTTGAATTGGGAAAACTGTTAAAATGTCATTTGAAGGGAAAAGCCAGCAGGAAATTGGCAAATGGACAGAATATTGAAGATTCTGAAAAAAGAAAATGGCCCAAGGGCTTCATCTGCCCCTGCACTGGAGTTAAATACCATAATATTCAAACGTGTTTATTGGTATATGCAGCAGATCTCAGGTGAGCGTTTACAGGACCATTGGTCCTCTGGTTAATTCTTGATAAAGTGAATAGATAGTGGATACCTTGTGTGCGCAACTCCTCCTACAGTTTTATTCCGATTCTCTTGAAACTTTACAGATGTTGTGACCATGCTTTGAAGATATGCATGTGGTTTGGATATAATCCTCAGATTAATTTTTGTCACTTTTTTCGCAATTTGAACTTAGCCATTTTTCGGGCATTTTGACAATGAAAGTGAATGGGCAGCGGGTACCTTGTGTGCGCAACTCCTCCTACAGTTTCATGCCAATTCATTTAAAACTTTACATGTATTATGGGCATGGTCTGAAGATATGCATGTGGTTTGGATATAATCCTTGGATTATTTTTTGTCATTTTTTTCACAATTTGAACTTAGTCATTTTTTCGGGCATTTTAGTGGATGGATAGAGGGTAACTTGTGTGCGCAACTCCTCCTACAATTTAATACCGATACTTTTGAAACTTTGCAGACATTGTGACCATGCTTTGAAGATACACATATGGTTGGGATATACTCCTCGGATTAATTTTTGTCACTTTTTTTTACAATTTGAACTTAGTCATTTTTTGGACATTTTTACATCTTGAAAGTGGCTTACCAGTTGGGGGCATAGTGTTTCATAAACACATTTTCTAGTTTCATTATTTATACACAAACATGAAGGTGCATATTTCATTTGAGCCACATCATGAGAAAACAGGATTTTTGCCTATGCGAAAACAAAGGTCCTGATCAGTTGTGCAGTAAAATAAATACAATCATGCACTGCACATAATTGAACAATTTGTATATATTTAGATATGCAGTAATTTTAAATTTCAAGCTTTCAGCCATCTTCTGTTGGTGTACAGGCCAGTTTGTATCAGACTTGGTCAAAACCCCAAAACATAGTTTCTCATGTTGTGGCTCATTTTATTAGCTCACCTGAGCCGAAGGCTCACAAGATGAGCTTATAGGATGGCCATGCTCCGGCGTCCGTCCGTCGTCGTCCGTTCACAATTTCAAAGATCTTCTCCTCTGAAACCGCTTGGCCAATCAAAGCCAAACTTCATGTGGAGCATCCTTAGGAAGGGGGAACGAAAGTTTATTTAAATGGTCCAGGTCACATGACCAAGATGGCCACCATGGCTATAAATAGCAAAAACCTTTAAAAATCTTCTCCAGAACCAGTGGGCCGATTTCCACGAAACTTGGTATGTAGCATCGGGGACGCAGGCCCATCATAGTTTATAAAAATCATGACCCTAGGATGACCTTGACCTATTTTACGGCAAGGTCAACTTAGGTCGCCAATGCATTTGAATGGGAAAAAATGGTAAAATGCTATTAAATGGGTAAAACTTACTGGGAATAGGCAAGTGGACAGAAGATTAATGTTAATGGAAAATTTTAGCCCCTGGGGGGTTGTCTGCCCCTGCCCCGGGGCTATATACATGTATATTTTCATAATAATGAAACATCTTCTCCCCTGAAACGGCTTGGCCAATCAAAGCCAAATTCATATGGAGCATCCTTGGGAAGGGGGAAAGAAAGTTTATATAAATGGTCAAGGTCACATGACCAAGATGGCTGCCATGGCTATAAATAGAAAAAACCTTTAAAAAATCTTCTTCTCCAGAACCAGAAGGCCAATGATTTTGAAACTTGGTGTGAAGCATCAGTGACTGGAGCTCTACAAAGTTCATATAAATCATGACCTTGGGATGACCTTTTTTACGGCAAGGTCAACATAGGGCGCTCATGCATTTGAATGGGGAAAAGTGTTAAAATGTCATTTGTAGGGAAAATCTTGCAGGAAATGGGCAAATGGACTCAAGATTGATGACTCTGAAAAAATTTGGACCCCAGGGGTCTGTCTGCCCCCACCCCGGGGCAATATACATGTATATTACAGTGATATTCAAAGATCTTCTTCTCTGAAACCGCTTGGCCAATCAAAGCCAAACTTTATGTGGAGCATTCTTAGGAAGAGTGAATGAAAGTTTTTATAAATGGTCAAGGTCACATGACCAAGATGGCCGCCATGGCTATAAATAGCAAAAACCCTTAAAAATCTTCTTCTTCAGAACCAGAAGGCCTATGATTTTGAAACTTGGCATGAAGCATCAGGCAATGGAGCTCTACAAACTTTGTATAAATCATGACCCTGGGATGACCTTGACCTTTTTTATGGCATGGTCAACTTAGGCCGCCCATGCATTTGAATGTGAAAAAATAGGAAAATGTCATTTAATGGCAAAAAACTTGCTAGGAATGAGCAAATGGACAGAAGATTTATGTTTATGAAAGTATTTTGGGCCCAGAGGGTTGTCTGCCTCTGCCCTGGGGCTATATACACGAGTATGGCCATAATATTGAAACATCTTTTCTGAAACCGCTTGGCTAATCAAAGCCAAACTTTATGTGGAACATTCTTAGGAAGAGTGAATTAAAGTTTGTATAAATGGTCAAGGTCACATGACCAAGATGGCCGCCATGGCTATAAATAGCAAAAACCTTTAAAAATCTTCTTCTCCAGTACTAGAAGGCCTATGATGTTGAAACTTGGCATGAAGCATCAAGCAATGGAGCTCTTCAAAGTTTGTATAAATCATGACCTTGGGATGACCTTGACCTTTTTTATGGCAAGGTCAACTTAGGTTGCCTAAGCATTTGAATGGGGAAAATTGTTATAATGTCATATGAAGGGCAAAACTTGCAGTAAATTTGCAAATGACTGAATCTTTATGATTTATTAAAGAAATTGACTCCAGAGGTTGTCCTGACCCTGTCCTGGGGTTGTATACATGTATATTACCATTCTAGTCAAACAAAGTTATTGGTATATATCTCAGGTCTCAGGTGAGCGTTTACAGGACCATTGGTCCTCTGGTTTTGAATTATGCCTATTATTAATATTCATTGGATACTTCTAATGGTTTCAGTGAAAAAGGGTTGAGCAAATTTATACTTGTCTGCTCTGAGTCTTCTAGTGTGGGAAACACTTTCAAACAACTGAGCATGGTGCCTTATGGTTAGTGATTCAGAGTCGGGATTGAAGGGGGGGGGGGGGGTGTCGTTATGTACTTGAGCACGGCATATTAATTTCGTTAAGATAATACATAGTGGTTTGGAATGCTTATTAATGTAACTTTAAAATCAGTTCATTTCTTGAGTCCTATTTTTACCTTGTTTTAGCTATGAAATGGATCTAATCGCAGTATACTCCTTAGGTCTTGCATTAGAATTATTTTTCAAGTTTTCTAAGAAATCACAACTCTATCTCAGGTGCCCATTATTATCATCTGTACAAGTCATCATAGCATAAATGAGCTGCGTCATGAAGAAACTGGATTTTTGCATATGGGAAAACAAAGGCCCAGATCAGCTGTACAGTAACTGCACAGCTAATCTGCACAGCTAATCAGCGCCTTTGTTTTCGCTACATGGACAAAACAATTCCCCCTCTACTTATACCCAAAATTTCTGGACTCTAACTTTCTTCTATTTGTATATGGGCCGGTTTGTGCCAGACTGGTCGGAGATCCAGAAGACCTGTTTTCTTGCATTGCGGCTCAAATATTTTTTAGCCATGTTTTGAGAAATCCCTTCAAAAGTTTTAAAGTCTCAAGCCATGCAGACTGATTGTTGACAATTGAGAGATCTGGTTGAAAACCCTTTTGTGCAGTTTGATTTTAGCAATGAAACAAATTTCTCACAAATGTGGCTCATTAACTAGATAGCATTGATGTTAGTCCTACCAGTGATCTCTACTGTCCTTGGTCCTACTTAGTAAATGTTAGTGATTTGGTCATTCAGTCATTTCAGAATGATGTAAATTATTACTGAAGTTGTGTTTAGTGCCTGTTTGAATCTTAGTGCTATATGAGCCAGTGTGAGAGAAAACCAACAATTTGGGTTTTGACCAGGTCAGACACAAACCAGCCTGTGCAGTCACAGAAGAATGCTGGATGCTTGAAATTTTGTATTCAAGCAGAAGAGGGATTCTACTATCCGTGTAGCGAAAACAAAGGCGCTGATCAGCTTCGCGGTTACTGCAAAGCTGGTCTGCGCCTTTGTTTTCGCCTATGCACATTGTTGGTTTTCCCATGCGGCGGCTCATATAGTACTGGCCTTTGAGGCATTAAATTATTCAAATAACATGTCTAAATTATATGACAAAAAAGTATTTACGTTACTGTATAAAAATAACACATCTTAGTACCGCACATGATAGCAAAGTTAATTTTTTCTGTATATTTCAAATGCACCAGCTTTAATATTACATGTATCGTGAAACATATGCATCAATTCAGATAAAAAATAAAAATCACGAAACACACTTGTAATGCCATCCCATTTGTTACAAAGTAACATAATCATGTTAATATATATACATATAAAATTTCATGTGTTTGCATGTGAGTTGTTATGGCAATAAAGTGTGCTAGTTAAAACATATATATGAATAAAAGTTATTTGATGAAAAATGTGTTCACTTTGTCTATGTACCTTCACGTACATGTATTTTAACTCGTATAAGCCTGGCATCCTTTTTATGGGACATAGGCAAACAGTATAGCCCCAGATGTGACGCCGCAGAACGCAGCATCCCGTCTGGGGCTATTCTGTTTTCACAGAGAAATTTCATTGAAAATTGAGATATAAAAAAATTAAAATTACACCTAAAGCCCCCAAAAACGAAAGTGGACTCGCCCAAATGATAATGATGGGAAAGTCCATTCGTCAAATTTGGGTTAAACATGAGAAGTGTGATGGTCTACTTGTAGAGCATCAGATTCTGTGCTCATAGGTCATGGGTTTTAACACCATCTGCAACAAATTGTGACCTTGAAACAAACACATTAATTTAACACACAGGAAGTGGTGGCTCCATATCCAGATGACTGAAAAATTGCTGACTAGGAAATTGAAGCACAAATGATTTTATTTTAAACAGCCAACTTTCCATTGGGGGTGGGGGGCTGTCATGTTTTCTTGATGACCAATGCTATGATTCTGCTTGATTTGAGTTGTCAGTTCATGAGTTACTTGCAGAAGAATGTGCACTTGGTACTGGTAGAATTTCCAAGAAAACCAAGTCAAATAACTGATCTATATGACATTAGTTGTGTTGTAATATATCTGACCATAAATACAAATCAAGAAACGGAGTGGTACAGTTGTTCTGCCATTCTTGCCTTGTAATTCAGGGCTTGTGTGTTCTAGCCTAGTCCCGAGGTTATAAAACTTTTTTCATGCTCAGCTCAGCTGAGACTAAAATTTATCCTGCTCATAAATGTTAAAATGCCAACAATTGTTGGCATTTTAACATTTATGAGCAGGATAAATTATAGGCTTTGATGATCAAAACCAAAAGTTTCAATTTATTTGGGCTATTTCAGCATTTATGAGCAGTTTAAATATGCTTAGATGCGTTGAGCATGAAAAAAAGTTTTATAACCTCAGGACAAGAACAGGACTTAAAATGGAAGTATTGTCTCCATATGATCTAAGTTGTTGAGTGGGATCTAAAACACAGCTCACACTCTTAAAATAATGTTATGAAGTCTTTTGAAATATCAGAAGTAATCAATGTCTCTTTATAGTGAAAAAGGAGGTCTAAAACGTCAATATCAATAGAATGGGGAAAAACAAACTCATTTCATAGCACCATATTTTAATAAAAATCTCATTTCAACAAAAATTCATGTAAGGAAAAAATAACAGTTACTCATTTCTACACGTAACCTGTCATGTCTAACAATTCACCAATAAAAGCAGCTACTTACACTCTCTCATACTTAGAAACAAAAGCAAATTATTCTCATTTGCTACATATACCCTGTTGTTTGCTGACCTGACCCTCAATGGATTCATATAACCAAGTCTCATTTGCTACATGTAATCTTTCTCATCATTTAGGAACAAAAGCAAGTCATTCTCATTTGTCACATGTGCCCTGACTTGTCACATTTAGGGACCAAAAAGTGTGAATTGAGCCTTTGCATGAGAAAACCAACGATTTGCATATGCGAAAACAAAGACGCAGATCAGCTGTGCAGTACCTGCACAGCTGATCAGTGCCTTTGTTTTCGCCACACGGATAGTTCTATTCCTCTTCTGCTTATATCCACAGTTTCAAGCTTCTAGCTTTATGCTGTGTCTGTACAGGCTGGTTTGTGTCGGACCTGGTCGGAACCCACATTGTTGGTTTTCTGAGACTGAGTCCCATTTTATTTGTGCAACTTCTTGAGGTGCCTGCTTTTTGTACTATGCAAAAATCAAAGGCGCAAATCCAATAGTACCAGTAGCTACCATACAGCTGATCACTTAAAGTGCCCTCTTGAATTTGATATACATGGGCTGGTTCTTAAATCCATAGCCTCGAGCAATTTGTCTACTGTTTCTATGCCGAGTCTAGATTTTATGGGTGAAAGTTTCCTCATTAATTCTGCTACATGCACACAATCACATGAGACGCATCATGAGAAAACCGGATTTTTGCATATGCGAAAACAAAGACGCAGATCAGCTGATCGGCGCCTTTGTTTTGGCTACACAGATAGGATAATTTCTCTTCTTCTTAAATCGAAATTTCAAGCTTCTAGCCTGCTTCTATGACTGTACAGGTCGGTTTGTGTCAGACCTGGTCGGAAATTCCGAAGACCGGTTTTCTCGCGTCATGGCTCACATTATTAAGGAACAAAAGCAAGTCTTTTATAAAATTTCTCATTCGCTATATGTACCCTATCTCTCGTTTTATTAAACAGCCATTCTTCCATACAAGAGTAGGCTATAGGATCATACTGAATATCAAATTTGTTAGCTATAAGTTGAGGCTGAGTCTTCAGTTTTGGGAGATCCTCAATACTGAACACACACACGTTGTGGATATATCTCTTGGCGATGCACCTGTCCTTTGTTTTCTCCGAGTTCCAGCCGATGTATCTCGCTATGTATGGCTTTTTGTCCGGGTGACCTGTACGATGAAAAGTTGAAACATTTATTGGTAAAATTTAAACAGTTGAATCATCATAATAATCATGATACCTACAGCAAAGCTGCAGTGAAATGTAAGTGTTTTAGTTGTATGAATGTCTTTGCATTAGGAAAGTGTCAAGCAGTAAAATTTATTTTAAGCTCGGATATCTGCATTAGTCAAGTGTCAAGCAGTAAGTGTTTGTAAGGAAAATTGTGTTTGTAAGGATGTCTTTGCATTAGTCAAGTGTAAAGCAGCTAAAGTTATTATTGTAATGGTTAGTCAAGTTGAGCAGCAAAAGCGATTGTTTGTAAAGATGTCTTTGCATTAATCAAGTGTCTAGCAGCAAAAGTTAATGTTTAAAAGGATGTCTTTGCATGTTAATCAAGTCTCACTCAATGTATCTTGCCTTGTATGACCTTTTGTCTGGATGACCTGTGAGATAAGAACATATGGTTCATTGGTGAAATTGAAAAAAGTTGAACCATTAAACACATGTTAAATATGCTACAGCCTGCAGTGAAATGCTAGTGATTCAGTTGTAAGCAAGCTGCATGTGGTTGCATTGGTCAAGCATTGAAAATTAATGTCTGTAAGTGTGTCTTTGCATAATAATTCAAGTGTCAAGCAGTAAAAGTTAGTTTTGGCAAGGATGCATTTGCATTAGTTGAGTGTCAAGCAGTATAATTTAGTATGTGTAACGATGTCTTCACATAAGACAAGTGTCTAGCAGTGCCGAAATTTGTGTTTGTATAGATGTCTTTGCATTTGTCAAGTGTTTAGCAGCAAAGGATACTACTTATAAGGATGTCTAAGCACTAGCCAAGTGTCAAACTTTTGCAGCTTGACATTTAACTAATGCAAAGACATCCTTACAAACACTAACTTTCGCTGCTTGAAACCTCTGACTAATGCAAAGACATCTTTCCAACACTGACTTTCACTGCTTGAAACTTTTAACTAATGCAAAGACATCGTTACACACACTGACTTTTGCTGCTTGAAACTTTTGATTAATGCAAAGACATTGTTAGAAACATTGACTTTCACTGGTTGAAACTTTTGACTCGTATGCAAACACTGACGTTCGCTGCTTGAAACTTTTGACAAATGCAAATAAATCCTTACAAACACTGATTTTCGCTGCTTGAAACTTTTGACTAATGCAAAGACATCCTTACTAACACTGACTTTCACTGCTTGAAACTTTTGACAAATGCAAAGACATCCTTACTAACACTAACTTTCACTGCTTGAAACTTTTGACTAATGCAAAGACATCCTTACTAACACTGACTTTCACTACTTGAAACTTTTGACTAATGCAAAGACATCCTTACAAACACTGACTTTCACTGCTTGAAACTTTTGACTAATGCAAAGACATCCTTACTAACGCTGACTTTCATTGCTTGAAACTTTTGACTAATGGAACGACATCCTTACAAACACTGACTTTTACTGCTTGAAACTTTTGACTAATGTTCCTTACAAACACTGACTTTCACTGCTTAAAACCTTTGACTAATGCAAAGATATCCTAAAAACACTGACGTTCACTGCTTGAAACATTTGACTAATGCAAAAACATCCTTACAAATACCGACCTTTGCTGCTTGAAACGTTTGACTAACACAAACACATCCTTACAAACACTGACTTTCATTGTTCGAAACTTTTGACAAATGCCAAGACACCCTTACAAACACTGCCATTCACTGCTAAAGGGTGTTAAGAAAGTTCGTTCCGCACTTTAACACATGTTTTGAAAGCATTTTATAACCCAAAACTAATAACATGATGCACTTTCCATGAATCTGTTGTTTTCTCAGATACAATATTGCAGTTAAAATGCTGTCTACAATCCAGTTTCTTCAAGGATGCATAAATTCTTAGGATACTACATTCCATGAATTTAGAAATATCTCGATTTTCTGACAAAAATGTACAAAATTTGACATTTGATTTTTCTTTCCATGTTTATAATCAAAGATATCACAAAACTATTATAAATGGCGAATAAGTAGTTCGTTAAGCCTTTATTCATTAAATCATAGTGGATTTTTACGCATCGATCTTGGCATGGCAAAGATATTTACTAGTATACCCCCATTTTTGTGAAAAAGTTCAAGGGTTAGAAAATGGGTGCCTGTGTTTGATGGCCATTTTATTCATGATCAGATATCTGATTTAAAACAATCTTTGCTTTTATCTTTTAATATTCTTCCAAATTAAAGTCTGGTTATGCAATTTTTTAGATTTGAAGCAATAAAATTAAAATATGATGAAAACAATTTTTGCGCGGAACGAACTTTCTTAACACCCTTTAGTAACTTTTGACTAATGCAAAGACATCGTTACAAACACTGTCTTTCGCTATTTGAAACGATAGACTAATGCAAAGATATCCTTACAAAAACTGACTTTCATTGTTTAAAACTTTTGACTAATGCAAAGACATCGTTACAAACACCGACTTTCGCTGCTTGAAACGTTTGACTAATGCAAAGATATCCTTACAAAAACTGACTTTCACTGCTTGAAACCTTTGACTAATGCATGCAAAGACATCGTTACAAACACTGACTTTCATTGTTTGAAACTTTTGACTAATGCAAAGACATCGTTTCAAACACTAACTTTCATTGTTTGAAACTTTTGACTAATGCAAAGACATCGCTACAAACACCGACTTTCGCTGCTTGAAACGTTTGACTAATGCAAAGATATCCTGATAAACACTGACCTTCACTACTTGAAACCTTTGACTAATGCAAAAACATCCTTACAAACACTGACTTTCACTGCTAAAACCTTTGACTAATGGAACGACATCCTTACAAATACCGACTTCCACTGCTTTAAACGTTTGACTAATGCAAACACATCCTTACAAACACTGACTTTCATTGTTTTGACTGATGCAAAAACGTGCTTACAAATATTAACTTTCACTGCTTGAAACTTTTGACTAATGCGAAGACATCTTTACAAACACTGACTTTCACTGCTTGAGACCTTTGACTAATGCAAAGACTTCCTTACACACACTGACTTTCACAGCTTGAAAACTTTGACTAATACAAAAACATCCTTGCAAACACTCACTTTCACTGCTTTAAAACTTTGACTAATGCAAAGATATCCTAACAAACACTGACTTTCACTGCTTGACTAATGCAAAAACTAATGCAAAAACATCCTTACAAATACCGTTTTTGTTTGACTAATGCAAAAACATCCTTACAAAATACCGACTTTTGCTGCTTGAAACGATTGACTAATGCAAACACATCCTTACAAACACCTGAACACTGACTTTCATTGTTTGAAACTTTTGACTGATGCAAAAACATCCTTACAAAAACTGACTTTCACTGCTTGAAACTTTTGACTAATGCAAAGACATCCTTACAAACACTGACTCCTGCTGCTTGAAACCTTTGACCAATCCAAAAGACATCCTTACAAACACTGACTTTCATTTTTGAAACTTTTGATTAACATGACTAATGCAAATACATCCTTACAAACACTGACTTTTGCTGCTTGAAACTTTTGACTAATGCAAAGACATCCTTATAAACACTGACTTTCACTGCTTGATACTTGACTAATGCAAAAACGTCCTTACAAATACCGACTTTCGTTGCTTGAAACGTTTGACTAATGCAAAGACATCCTTACAAACCCTGACTTTTGCTGCTTGAAACTTTTGACTAATGCAAAGACATCCTTACAAACACTGACTTTCGCTGCTTGAAACGTTTGACTAATGCAAAGACATCCTTACAAACACCGACTTTCACTCGTAGCCAACTATGAGCGATAGTCAAGCTCGCTTACCTGTACCTGTACTTAATTGCGACTTGTATAGGATTTAATAGGGACATATTAATTACCGTCTAATTAAAGAAACTTGAATTAACTTACAATATTTTTGCTGGTAGCTTTACAATCTTCATTCTTTTACCAACAATATGGTATATTTTTCATATTTCTAGGATTAAAATTACTACTCCCCAATTAGGATTTTGTATGACCATGTTGAAAATGATTAAACATATAAGGAAAAAGTACTAACTTTTCAATGAACATGCAAATTTAAACACAAAAATACATAGATTTAGTAAAACTAGAATATTTTTGCTGGTGGCAACGAAATGCGGGGGTATTTTGGAGTTATCTGATATTTCTTTTATTGAAATAAATTTATATTTACTACTCCCCAATGCCGTTTTTGTAACACTGGTGATGTATTTTTCCTATAATTTTCTTCCGTTATCCCGCATCTGAGATTATCGGGCGATCACGGAAAATACCGAGTACATTATCGGAAGCAGTGAGACATGGGACGGTTATTTTTGTTTAAAAAATAGGCAACTTGAATATTTTCAAAATATTCTTAATGCCTTAAGTTTTGTTGGAATAATTATAATTTACTCTGATTAACAGTTTTAGTTCTGAACTAAGGTAAACCTATATTTACCAGAGAGCTAAACCTACCAAATATGTGGAAAAACATTTCAAGAATAGTATGACTCGGTTGGTCTTTTAAGCGGAAAATTGAAAGCAAAAAAATGAATGAATGAATATTCATCAGCAGTATCATTCTATTAATATTCTGTTTTTGCCAAATTAAATAAAGATAAAAATAAAGATTCATTTTGCTTCTATGGAACAAGTCGACAGCAGTTTATCAGAACTACGACTAAAGGTGATCAATTTTATGTGTATGCAAATAAAGGCATCTCATGACATTTAACTCCTATCGTGATAATTCAGACCTACAGTACAGTAGTAACAATCAAAGATGTTTTTCTACTTGTCCACTCTAAAATGAATGGCATTTTATGGGCGCGTCGTCATCATTCTTAACTTTTTCTTTCAAAACAAATAATTTTGCTTCGAGGCTCAAAGTTTTGTAAAATTATACTTCTTTTGATTACTTCATACATGTATGTACAGTACCTATAAAGATAACCAGTCAATATTTACATGAGAACCTTTCTACAAATTACTAAACCAGTCTAAGGTAAACAGATTGACACGCACCCGGATTTGCACAAAGCTTATCCCTTGGGGCAGATCAATGATTTATGACTGTTGTATACAATTAGAAGATACAATTAGAAGCAGATTCTGTATTAGATGAATGTAAAATTCTTTGAAAAATGTAACGTTGCATGTTCTTAATACTTATACATCATGGAGTGCATATCATCAATTTTCCTGAACATGAATTGTTTGCTGATGATACGCTTCAATGACAATACCTAAATTAAAAAAAACTTAAGTTTATAGAAAAACATCAGGATAACAAGTCTTTGCAACGAGTACGTCCTCAAACCCCACTTTGCAGGGGGTATACCTATTTTTCTTATTTTTGCTCCAAACATAGCTTGTGTGTGCTCGTTGGAACCACCTCGGCGAGTACCCACAATCTACGTATTGAGCAAAAATTTGAAAATATCAAAATTTTCTGATGAAATTTTTCGATTTTTACAGGTAAAAAAACTGTATATTGCATGGGCAAGTTTTCCTAATGGAAAATCTCCATCAGCTTGTATGTGGAGATTAAAGTACGAAACTGTTAATCTGTTTAACACCTCTAGTGGTGATAAAACATTGTACTTTACTTGCTTTGACAGTTTGCGCAACTTAACGCCGTAACGTAAGAAAATCTGCCTTTCGAGATTCTTTTTTTTTATTCAGTTTTACGTCCCTTTCAAGATTATTTCAGCTCATATGAGACGGGCCAATCAGTAGGTGGGCGAAAACGGGAGAACCCCTAGAAAAGCCACCTGGTACACCCACAAGCAGAACTTGGCTTCTCTCACATGTGGCCAGAGCGGGGCTCGAACCCACAACAGACACAGCGGTGAAGAAACAGCGCTCTTTAACCGCTCGGCCACAGGGGCCGCTTCAAGGTTCTTGTTTAACACAGAACATACATTGAAGCCAATGGTGTTGGCTAGTCAGTGGGTTATGCTAAACTCATCTTAACAGTCAACATGAGGTGAGTGCGCGCATTTTGATAAACTTAGAGATTGATTTCATGTAAATTTACATTACATGCAATAAACGCAGACTTCGATTTGAAATAAATGCGTTTATCAACATTGTGTACGTACTATTTTTTTTTTTTTTTTTTTTTTTTTTTTTTTTTTTGCTATCAAAGAAACAAACAGAAAAAATATTTGCTATCAAAGAAACAAAATAAGAGAGAGCAAGAACATAATAAATAAATCACAGTTTTTCGCCCTAGAGACGCTTCCCATATCAAAACTACGCCAAATTCTTATACAAAGCCCATCTGCAAGACCACATAGATCAGATTTTGCAAAAATATACGTGCAAACAAACACGATAAATCTCTCTGGCAACACTCCTTAATCTTTAATCTTTGCCCGAGGGCACAATGATATGCGACTTATACATGTATTAATCAATCAGGCAGGATAACTCTATGCGCTTAGCGGCTAGGTGAGAAAATTGGATTATGGCTCTTAGTAGCCCCTTATTTGGAGAAAATTTCATAGTCCCAGACGGCTTGAAATTTGACTAATGCAAAGACATCTTCACAAATACAGACTTTCGCTGCTTGAAACTTTTGACTAATGCAACGACATCCTTACAAATACCAACTTTCGTTGACTGAAACTTTTGACTAATGCAAAGACATCCTTACAAATACCGACTTTCGCTGCTTGAAACTTTTGACTAATGCAACATCCTTACAAATACTGACTTTCGCTGCTTGAAACCTTTGACTTATGCAAAGACATCGTTATAAACACTGACTTTCACTGCTTGACACTTTTGACTAATGCAAAGGCATCGTTCCAAACACTGACCTTCATTGCTTGCAACTTTTGACTAATGCAAAGACATCGTTACAAACGCTGACTTTCACTACCGACTTTCGTTGCTTGAAACTTTTGACTAATGCAAAGACATCGTTACAAACACTGACTTTCTCTGCTAGAAACTTTTGACTAACGCAAAGACATCCTTAAAAACACTGGCTTTTGCTGCATGAAACTTGAAACTAGTAATGCAAAGACATCGTTACAAACACTGACTTTCGTTGCTTGAAACTTTTGACTAATGCAAAGACATCCTTACAAACACTGACTTTTGCTGCTTGAAACTTTTGACTAATGCAAAGACATCCCTACAAATAATGACTTTTATTGCTTGAAACATTTGACTAATGCAAGGACATCGTTACAAACACTGATTTTCCCTGCTTAAATATTTTGACTAATATGACTAATTATGCAAAGACACCCTTACAAACACTGACTTTCACTGCTTTTGACTAATGCAAAAACATCCTTACAAACACTGACCTTCACTGCTTGAAACGTTTGACTAATACAAAGACATCTTTACAAACACTGACTTTCACTGCTTGAAACTTTTGACTAATGCATAGACATCGTTATAAACACTGACTTTCACTGCTTGACACTTTTGACTAATGCAAAGGCATCGTTCCAAACACTGACCTTCATTGCTTGCAACTTTTGACTAATGCAAAGACATCGTTACAAACGCTGACTTTCACTGCTTGAAATTTTTTACTAATGCAAAGACATCCTTCTTCTTCCGGATGATGGTCAGGATTCTTAATAGAATGTACTGTTGACCAGCGTATCAAACTTACAATCACCAACTTTCACTGCTTGAAACTTTTGACTAATGCAAGATCATGCAAAGACATCCTTACAAACTTAAGATTGCATTTGCCTATCATTGTTCATATGTAAGACATGTAAGGATTGCAAAATTTTGTATTGATGATGCCGACGCGAACAGTCCAGCAGCGGTCATGCGCACAAAAATTGTTATCAAAACTCTAACCTGTAAAGCCGCCTGGTGTTTTCAAGAACCCGTTACTGTATAGGTTGTTCAAAGTCGCCCAGTAATGCTCATCTGGAGTCAATGTATCTGCCGACCAATCAAGTAGTTCCTTCGCATCCGGGTCATCCAAAGCAAACTCTATGAATGCCCGACTGAACACATTATAGGCATTGCCTTTTGTGATTGTGAGGCCACTTGGCGGTTCCTCTTTAGCCTTTTTGGTGTGGATTATATACCCTGATTTCTTTCTGAGATCAATGTAGGTGAAATGCTTAAGTTCGAACCTCGACTTATCCAATGTTTTGAACACTTCGTGAATATCATTCGAGCCGTTAAATATCTTTAGAATCTCAACTAATTCCAAATTGGTTCGTAATGGGAGCTCACTGGAAGCAAGGTTCAGTAAATATTTCCAGTTACGGTTCCTTGCTACGTGATCACGCATGCAGTTTATGTCTGCTAACAATCTCGTATGACTAGCATAAATAACAATCTCAAGTTTAGAAGCAATGAAGACATTATCGAAGCAATTGGCGATGTATTCCACTGCTTCCAGGACGTTGTCCGGAGTTTTTCTGTCCACGTGAATGCAATACTGATTCTGAGGTCGATATATCACCCGCAACAAGCGTTCCAGCTGCTCAACATTGCTGTGGAACAATATATTGAAAGCAATCGGGAAAGCGGCCTCCATCTTGCTTGGTGGTTCTACGTCATAACCACGTGACAATTTGAATTTATCACAGTCAATTGTCATCCATCCATAATCATCATCATTTCTATGTTTAAACGTATAATTATGAGATATAAGAAATGATTTGGCAGCTTCCATTTCTTGGTCATCCCCGTTGAACAATTTTGAACACGAAAAATTATGAAAAGACAAATCTGCAATCGAACTACCCACTTCCGGCGCACGTCCAACTTCCGGTTTATGAATAGAAATGGCGTTCGCTTGTTTCCGATTCCAGTTTACTCCATTTCTCTTTGGTGTTCGAATGTCCGGCCCATCAAAGTAAAAATCCTTATCAGGAATAGATCGTTCCATCCAAACAAAAGAAAACAACACGAACAGAGACATGACGAATGCGATGTAAACAAAATATGTGATACATTTCCTTCTTAACTTAAACCGAGACATACCTAAGTCAAAGTCTTGGCTTTGATAGAAACTCTACCGTGGTGCACCAAATTTTGATAAAGTCAATTTGACTCAAACCGTGTGACTTTTGTCAGATGGACGTTAGAATTATCACTGAACACAACTTTGCAGAGATTAAATGATCCAATTGCACGAATTTTCTCCTAAAGCAAGTAATAATATCCGAATTTTGAAATCACACAAACACAAGTGGATCCTATTTGACATAATTCAGTCTTAATTCGAAACAAGCCATATACACAAAGGCAGACATGCTTTCTGGCAAATGCAGCCGCATCGTGATTTACGGAATTTAAAGTTCCCCCATCATTATCCAGTTAATACTTTATGAAAATGATAATTAGTGGCTGCGTTTTCACTTATGCGCACATCTATAATTTTATTTCTGTATTTTATCATTAGTCTCCCAAGTTACGCAATGGTTTCCAGAGAAATGTGCATTTCTTATATTGATTATTGGTTGTGCAATGATCGCAGAGTCTGCTAACCACGGAATTCAAAAGTCGGCAGTGAAATCTCTGTAGTGCTGATCGCCTGAAAATAAATTAGAACTTCATAAAAAATACTTAGATTATCTAACAGATTTAATTATGTTTATTTTTTCCTCCCACAATTTGTGAGGTATTAATGTATATAGTGACGTAAATGTTTCCATTTTCACATCAAAGTAGCATAAGTAGCTGGAATCATGACAAAATTATTTCATTAGGATAACGCTTTAGAGCCGCGTAAGAAGCTTTCAGTAACTTTTATAAAGTGAGTGCTCATCGGGAAACCATGTCCATGTATAAATATATATACCTCCTTAAACCCCACATTTATGTAGTGAAACTAGGGTATACAGGGGTATGCATTCAGTTTCTTTTTTTATTTCTAATCCAAAACACAGATTGTGGGTACTGCCCCGGCAAGGCGGTCCTTATGTGCAATCAATGTTTTGAGCATTAAATATTAATTTTTTTCCAATGAAATTTTAATCATTTTTGATAACAATATATGAGCCGATGCACAAGAAAACCAACAATCTGCATATGCGAAACAAAGACACAGATCAGCTTCGCAGTAGCTGCGAAGCTGATCAGCGCCTTTGTTTTCGCTACATGGATAGTACAATTCCTCTTCTTCATAAATCCGAAATTTCAAGCTTCTAGCCTTATTCTGTGATTGTACAGCCCGGTTTGTGTCGGACCTGGTCGGAACCGAAATTGTTGTTTTTCTCATGCACAGGCTCATATATAACGGCGGTGTTACAGACACTGACTTGTGGTAAATGACTATATAATAAGATAAATGTACCTTGGCATCTGTTTTCAATGCTTAGATTATGGCTTTTAGTTATATTTTAACCTCTTTCTGTAATATCCGTTTGTAGAACCAAAGCATAAGATTCAGTCATAAAAAGGCCGAGTTTTGCAAATGATTCAAGTAGTCCTGGTACCAAAGAGGGGTTAGTTGATGTACATGAGATTATCCAAGTGCTGCGTTTCTTTTGTCTTTAAGTGTATTTGTAAATTCTTGCACTATATATACTGTTGTCTTCATTTTGAAACCATTCTGCTAGTACCAACCCTTGTTTTGACATCCATATCTTCAGCCAGTCAGAAATATTAGGAAAAGCAAATAATGAAATACGATGAATTTTAAAAATCACCATCGGAAAAAAGTAATGATATGGAGACTAGTGGCTAGTCTAAATAGGGGTTTAAAGCATATTTGCGTTTCTAAACCACAATACCTCTTACACCCTGTCCAACGTTGACGCCGGTGAAACGGGCCCAACACCGGTTACTACGGTGCTTTCGCTACAAAATTTGATGGATGCGAATAAATTTCTTGTTTTGTTCAATGTTATATAAGCGTTTGCGATGAAGTAAAACGCGCATCTAATGGAGAATTAACTTGACTTTTCATTTCTGCTTGAACGGAAAACTGTTTTGTATAATTTTTCCAAACATTCGATTCAAAGTTGGTAAACAAGGTTCGGCCAAGGCCTATTCGGCCGATTTCTACAGAAACTGTTCGTATTTTCCAAAATACGCACAAAATGTGAGCAAACGAGCATTTTGATATGACTTGTAGGCAAGATTGTGGGACGTTTGCGATAGATTTTCCCCCGAAAAATGCACAGGAAGAATTTTATGGCAAAAAGTATACACAACGCCGGTTACTACGGTACCAGAATTACCTGGATTATTGGATAGATGGGCATTCTAGCTTTACAAGATGCGGATTGTGTTACTAATTCGTGCCCAGCTTCTGCCTACATACCTCTTTTATGTCGTTTAGGGAACTATACGTTCATTGGCATGGTTATCAACCCTAGAATGAAGAGATTCTTATGAAACAGTTCCGTATTGTTATGAGATAGAAGTGGTTGCAATAGGAAAACCGGGCTTGTCCGTGACTCACCAATTGCACGTAATTATACTTTGAGGTGTATGTACCTTGGTATTATAAGTTTCACCAACCTTTCTGCAACCCTTTTAAATTGAAGTAGATTCTTGCTTGTACTTACTGGCTCGCTCATTGACTCTATGATTGACTCAAGCATTCGAAAGTTTAGAGTCAAAACATTACACAATATGTTATAATAATAATAATAATAATAATAATAATAATAATACATGTAGGTTATTGAATGAATGTCGAAAACTATTCTGAACGAGTTCATATTGCGAGGACGCACGAGCTTGCGAGTGAACGAGTTCCAAATTGTTTACGATTTTCATTCAGTAACCTTTTCATTACATGTGCATACCCTAAAGTACGCAATGGAAGGTTTGTAAATGCTTATTCCTGGCATCTCCAGTCCTGATAGACATTTCATTTGGCCACATTTCATGTAAAATGGTATCGGTTTTAGCGACTTATCACCATATTGCAACACACGCAGGGCTTCGCCTTAGTGTACGCGAGAACTTTGACGTTGCAGTAAAATTGATGACGTCGACGTGACTCTTTGGCGTCGTTGCGATCGGAAATTTCATGAACAAAGTTAGAAATTCGGAGTACAAACACTTTTGAATCATCGTTCTTTCAAAATTTGAGGTATTTGTCATGAAATGAAGTGTTTTGTGTAAGTAAAGTAAGTAAGTAATTCCTTTATTTAGAGAGGGTAACACGGTTGGCTAAGTCAATCTTCCCCAAGAAATGAGTAGTGTCTTATATGGCTTACGGCAACCTTTTCTACAATGAGACACGATCTATCTTATACGGAACCGTTTCATTAAAAAGAAAAAAAAAAAACAACAAAAAAACTATAGACTTGATGTTCATGCCAATAAAGTAAAGTTCCCGAAACCTACATGAAAGATTATTATTATTATTATTATTATTATTATTATTATTATTATTATTATTATTATTATTATAACATACTGGATAATGTTTCGACTCGAAACTTCCGAATGCGTGAGTCAGTCATAGAGTCATTGAGCCAGTAAGTAAGTAAGTACAAGCAAGAAAGTACTTCAATTTATAAGGGTTGCAGAAAGGTTGGTGTAACTTATAATACCAAGGTACCTCAAAGTATAATTACGTGCCATTGGTGAGTCATGGACAAGCCCTGTTTTCCTATTGGAACCACTTCTATCTCATAACAATACGGAACTGTTTCATTAGAATCTCTTCATTCTAGGGTTGATAATCATGTCAATGAACGTATAGTTCCCTAAACTACATAAAAGAGTTATGTAGGCAGAAGCTGGGCACGAATTAGTGACACAATCCGCATCTTGTAAAGCTAGAATGCCCATCTATCCAATAATCCAGGTAATTCTGGTACCGTAGTAACCGGCGTTGTGTTTACTTTTTGCCATAAAATTCTTCCTGTGAATTTTTCGGGGGGAAATCTATCGAGAACGATGCAAACGTCCCACAATCTTGCCTACAAGTCATATCAAAATGCTCGTTTGCTCACATTTTGTGCGTATTTTGGAAAATACGAACAGTTTCTGTAGAAATCGGCCGAATAGGCCTTGGCCGAACCTTGTTTACCAACTTTGAATCGAATGTTTGGAAAAAATATACAAAAGCAGTTTTTCGTTCAAGCAGAAATAAAAAGTCAAGTTAATTCTCCATTAGATACGCGTTTTACTTCATCGCAAACGTTTATATAACATTGAACAACACAAGAAATTTATTCGCTTCCATCAAATTTTGTAGCGAAAGCACCGTAGTAACCGGTGTTGGGGCCGTTTCACCGGCGTCAACGTTGGACAGGGTGTCTTAACTTAAACAAAAGCCAGTCAATAACAGTTGAGGCGTTGATCAGACCAGACTGCAAGTATTTAAAAGTTTAAACGAAGCTTATTGTGTATAAAACGATATCATACCTTGTAATATATCCTAATCAAACTTATGTTTAAAGTATTACAAAGCAAACAACAAAATACTTTCTAAACACTGTTCTTTAAAGTACAATAACCTTTGATAATATTAAAGCTAATTGAAGATACCCCGGTGTAAACACAGTTTTAACAATGGGGAAAAAGAAATCATTACAAAGCGATATTGAGTTACAACCAAAAATCACATACTGATACGAGGGCCGTTCAAGTCGCATACGAGGCCCGTTAAAAGTAGTTGGTGATTTATGTATACATGCAATCATTCGCTCACCAGGCAGACTATAAGGAAAGATGAGCGGTTTTTGTACCGGCGACTTTACAGACCCATATGATAATACAGATTAAACCAAATATATCGAGAACACAATCAAACGCAAACCCGCCTTTTCATGAATATCTTGAAAGTTTGATTGGTCATTTATTTTAATACTGCTCCATGTTAACAGGCAGCATGCTATGTGAACAGGGACTTGAATTCGCGGGAAAGGGAAATATTTTCATACCTGGAGAGATACATCTCGGGTCCGCTTCAATATGAATCGAAACACGCCATCGATCGAGCTTCTGTGTCCGTTGCTAACTGACAATTTGTATAAAACACGAGGTGCGACAAGTCTGAACGAACAACCCTCGTAGTCCTTTCGTGGACCACTTTAAATAAAGCTATGACCCTCGTAGTACTCTTATTAAATGTCAGACCTTATTAATTTGTTATCACTCATGTTTATACATATCTGCGGAAGCTGATGGTGTGTAAAGATAACAGGGAAGTGAAGAATTCCCATGATGAGGGGTTAGAAATGAGCCGCCTCGTGGGAAAACAAACAATGTGGTTTCCGAACAGGTCCGACACATACCGGCCTGTACAGTCACAGAAGCAGGCTCGAAGCTTAAGAAGAAGAGGAATAGTACTATCCGTGTAGCGAAAACAAAGGCGCTGATCAGCTTCGCGGTAACCGCGAAGCTGATCTGCGACTTTTGTTTTCGCATATGCAGATTGTTGGTTTTCCCATGAGGCGGCTCATTAATGATAACAACCATTGTTGTTCAGACAGAACAAGTTTATACTTTGATTTGTATATCTCGCTTTATAGAATTTGCTCGTTTGTTTTGAGGATTAACATCCCAATCAACAATTTTTCAGTCATGTCGGGACGGACTTTAGACAAGACTGAGGCTGTAACCTTACAGCGAACACCGTTCCTCAGTCGGCACTGGAGTTTGCATGTTACGGAACGATCGATTTCATTCAACTTGCTTTCAGTTGTGGGAAATGCTAGGAGCTAGAGCAAACTGACATTAAAATTGAGCCGCGACGTCATGATAAAAACCAACAATGTGGTTTCCGAACAGGTCCGACACAAACCGAGATGTACAAGCAAAGAAGATGGCTAGAGACTGGAAATTTTGGATTTAGGAAGTAGAGGACTATCTGTGTAGCGAAAAAAAAAAGGTGCTGATCAGCACCTTTGTTTTCGCATATGCAGATTGTTGTTTTTCTCACAATCATGCAGAATTATGATAAATGTTTGGCTTAATGTCAAAGTATCGGTCTAGAAACTAGAGAAAGATATAAACTTCTTACCCAGCATGTTAATCCTTCTCGATGCCACGTAAAATGGTTTAACCTGGTTATTATTGCAAAATGACTTCATATACAGCGTCTAGTCAGCCAAATTAGAGCCAAAACACGTCAATATACATGCCAAACTCTGGCTCACATCTTCGTTTCTGGTTCGAGAAAAAACGCACATAATTCGCAGAAAATGTCGAGCATGTCGTGTATTCACGTTTTTGTGTTTATCTATCGTTCACACCTCAGCATCTCTTGGTCCATTTCGTATGCACAGTTATCAGATTACTTGAGATAAGGAACCTTTGCATTGTCTTCATCTTTATAGAAAGCAGCATCACTAGTGGAGTAATCTGTTGAATGCCAATAACAAATGAAGTATACGCAGATTTAATGTGCGAACATAAGCAGGTTGATCTTCTGTGTGAAGCGTATAGATAGTATGAAACTGAAGTGTATAGATAGTATGAAACCTCTTGCACAGAAATCTGTGAATGAACTGTTCGCCTCTCGATTTACCTTTTCAGCAACTTTGAATGCAGGTTTTCTCGCAAAGTTTGTTGATGCAATTCTGAGCTCTATTATGGGAAAATTATCTTAACGTTAATACTTAGTCAAAATACAGAAAAGCAACGCCGCACAGTAACTGCACAGCTGATCAGCGCCTTTGTTTTCGCTATACGGATAGTACACGTCTTCTACCTCTTATATCCAAAGTTTCAAGCGTCTAGTTTTCTTCTGTGATTGTACATTGGTGTCAGGGCTGGTCAGAAACCCAGATTGTTAGTTTTCTCATGTGAATGCTCATTTGAATGAACGTTGTTGTCTACGCGCCAGCGCGTAGACTACTCTAAAGTTTGAGATTGACCTACTTTTAATTAAATTACAAGACAACTCGTACACCTCTCTACAACTGCAACTGCACGTTTGAGTCTAGTGGCTTGACCATCGTGTTAGTAGGATTCCGGGTCGTTTCGCTAAGGACCGTGTAAACACCCAAAACACCCAGGCAAACCTCGGTTGGTAACATTTGTACCAATGGTGCAGTAGGTATCAAAATGGGGCAAATTGTTAAATTCGTGGAACTGGTGCATGACTGCATTCTATCTAAGCAACAACGGAATGAAATGAACCGACGGTATTGTGACGCTATATGGTCAGGCCTGAAAGCTTTGACCGCACCCCACCTGCCGTGTAGCCAATTACATTCTATCCAAGCCACAACGGAATGAAATGAACCGACAGTACTGTGACGGTCGATTGTCAGGTATGAATGCTTTGACCGCGCAGCGTTTTATTTCTGTTCAGTCACATGAACCACGATGAAATGGGAGAACGGTCAGATTCTTTGGCATTCAAGTTTATATATGCGAAGCGTAGACCAAGCTTTTTGTAAAAGCTTATACTTGTAACATATAACGATGGTGTGTGCGCTGTCTTATCAAACTACCAGATTGTTTAAAATTGAGCCGCTGCATGAGAAAACCAACAATTTTGGGTTTCCGACCAGGTCCGACTCAAACCAGACTACAGTCACAGAAGAGGGCTAGAGGCTTGCAATGTCCGATTTAACAAGAAGGATTGATTGCACTATCTGTGTAACGAAAATAAAGGCGCTGATCAGCTGTGTAGTTACTCCACAGCTGATCTGCGGCTTTGTTTTCGCATACGCTGATTGTTGGTTTTCAGGTACTGCGAGTCAAGATCAAACCACTGTTCTTGACAGTCTAATCCTTGGTGGCTCAAGTTTTCCAGGACTGTCCCAAAAGCCTTACAGATAGATCTTTGATGTGAAAACGAAAATTGCTATGGTTTGTCTTTTGTATGCATTTTCTCAAATAGTCAATGTCGAATGGGCCAAAAAAGTCGTCCCGTGGGAATTTCATGACGATTTATGACGACCTACCTTAAATCAAACTTTGGGGCATATGCAACAGTTTAAACCAGTTCGTCGCCCTGAGACCCGCGTATGGGCTGGAATATGACGTCATCAAGATGGCGACCAGCGCACTCATAATATGCATTCTGAACAACAATGTTCATACAATACTTGATAGATAACATTTGATTTCCAGCTTGTCGCTGTTTTAAATGGATGTATTTTACCAATTGCATTTATAAAAGCTATTTTTGCACAAAATATCTCTCACAAGGAGCAAAGCGCTTACATTATGAGCCACGTCACGAAAAAATCTGCATACAAAGTGCTAACTATCCATAGTACACCAGTAGCTAATTTGACCTGCCTTGCATCCCTCAAGACAATTTTTACGGGTGTCAAATCATTTATTGGCACCCTAGAAATGAAAATAACTTTTGTCCCCAAAGATAAACTCAATTGCTATATGAAAAAATGCACGGTTTCCATGGCAACCGTTAACGTGATTCTTAACAATGGGGTGTACATACAAAATTGACCATATCTCCAGTGTTACTTATCCTAGACTATTGCACATGATCTCATTTTAAAGCTTATACATAGCCCTTTTTTCCTATGGTAATTAATGCAAATTATCTAATTAGCGTATTCATTAATTTTTATGAAAACATGAAAAATTGAAGAAACATCATTAAAAATCCATGAATGAACTAATTTCAGACCCAGACTGTAGTTGTGACACTTTGTTATTGAACCAGTAATATCATATGACGAATTTATCGATTACCTGGTCCTATATTTTCTCATTTGCATATTCATGAATATTAATAAAACTGTCAAAAAGTGAGGAAAAACGAGGGAAAAATATATCCATTGCAAGGTATTGGATAGGCTTTAAGATCTGATCTATTTTGCATTCCTGGGACAAATTGTCAAGAGACCATGTTTATGCCTTAAAATATTGTCCTCAGCAATGAAAAAAAAAAAACATTTGCATGATGTTAAATTACATAGTTTCCACACCACTCCTCATGCGATTCTAAAGAAGAGGATGTACTTACAAAAATACTTATATCCCACCAATAGAATGCTCTAGAATACTATAATTGGACTGATAGTGATACATGAATCTAACAATTTTATCTTTATACCTATCATTAAATCACTGACTTAACTTATTGATGAAAATTAATAAAACAAACACAAAGAATTGGTGAAGAATGTCGCAAAAATAGAGGGTCGCTGTACAAAATCGCTTGTACTAGAGCTGTTAATCAACCCAGGATGCTGAAAGAGGTATCAAATGAAGTCTTTGACATTGTACTATGACCCTGATGTATGGCATAAGAATAATCTGATTTTCCATTTCATGAATTGTAATGAAAACTTAAGAAATTTTAGAGAGAAAAAATAAAAATAAATAAATAAATGAGTAAACCTACAGAAAGACTTGTATCTCGGCAATCAAAAGTCATATGGTGCTGAAAATGACATCAAATGGTGTCTATGGCATTATTATACCATCCTGTACTACAGTTTATGGGTCATTTGTTTTAAGAATTAAGAATATTAACAAAACCTTTTGAATTTAGAATTTAGAGAAAACAATACGGAAATAATAAGGGGCATACGTAGAAAAGCGCACGTATCTTGGCTACTGAAAGGCCTAGGAAGCTATAATTGTTAATGAATGATTGCTAGGACAATGTTTTGTAACCATATAATCAGATATATAAAGTAAAAAAAAATAAATAGCAAAACTGAGATCCTTTAAGATCAGTGAACATATGGGTGAGAAAGTATATGGGTCATGCCGCGATTTCGGCTGCTCAAGCTTCAGCTATTTTTGTTTTATGGGTATTAATGAGATTTTAATAGATATGAACAAGCAATGAAATATGAAGGGGTCCACCAACAAAATCGCTTTTATCTCAGTGGCCAATAGCCGAAGAGAACGCAAAATTGAATCAATTTATTGCAAGGACAATCAATTTAATGCCATGTGCTCAGATATATAAATCATGCTCTCTTGGAGGCAAGATTTAGTAAATTTTGGTGAGGCACATCCTTAAATGTTCTGTTATTTTCACATTTTTTTCGAAACTTTATGCAACGTTCAGAACATTTAATAACATGCGATTAAGCTATCGGACTACATGGCAGTAGTGCATTCTCCTATCATTCTATCAGTCTATTGGCACCACTTACAGCACTCTAAGGATATTGGCAGCTGAGATATGAACGATTTTGTTTGGTGTACCCGTTCATTTTTCGTTGAGTTTTCTCTTATTTATGAAGATCTCAGTAATATCCGTACAACAAAAATGGCTGATTACATGGTTACAGAACATTGTCCTAGTAGCCAAGATACATGCGTTTTTCTACGTATACCCCCTTAATTTTTCCGTATTTTTCCTCTAAATTAAAAAGGTTTTGTTAATATTCTTAAAACTAAAAACCAAATGACTCATAAATTGTAGTACAGGATGGTATAGTATTGCCCTGGACACAATATGGTGCCCTTTTCAGCACTATAACACTTTTGATTGCCTAGATACAAGTCATTTTGTAGGTTTACTCAATTATATTTTACATTTTCTTCTAATCTCTAAAATTTCTTTGGTTTTCATTTAAATTCATGAAATTGAAAATCAGATAATTCTTACATGTATATCATACTTCAGGACCATTGTTTATAGATTAAATTGTTAAGTACATGCATCACTATCAGACCAATTATAGTATTCTTAGGCATTCTATCGGTAGGTTATTGGTATTTTTGTTAGTACAGCCTATTCTTTAGAATCGCATAAGGACTGGCGTTGAACTATATGTAATTTAACAACATGCAAATGTTTTTTCATTGCTGAGGACAATATTTATGGCATTAAGAAGGTCCCTCTTACAACACTTACAGTCATGACACTTTGTCCAAGGGATGCAAGACAGGTCTAATAACATATGCAATGGATATAGTGTTACCCTCGTTTTTCCTCATTTTTTGACATTCTTATTAATTTTCATGAATATGCAAATGAGATAATTTTCATATAGGATCAAGTCATCAATAGATTTGCCATATGATATTACCGGATCAACAACCAAGTGTCACAATGACAGTTTGGGCCTGAAATAAGTTCATTTATGTATTTCTAAATATTGTTTTGCCATTTTTCATTAAAATTAATGAATATGCAAATAAAATAATTTAAATTACTTATCATCGGGAGAAAGGACTATGTCCATGCTTTAAAATGAGAACATGTTCAGTAGTCTAGGATGAGTAACAGTGAAGATATGATCAAAATTTTATGTACACTTCTATGCTTCAGAATCACGTTAACGGTTGCCATGGAAACCATGCCATTCTTCATAGTGTAATTGAGTCTATCGTTGAGAAAAAAAAATCTTAGTATTTCTGTGGTTCCAATAAATGATTTTGCACCCATGGAAAATTGTCTTGGGGTGCAAAGGTATATCAAATTAGCTCCCGGGTTACAAAAAACGTATACTCAACGTATGCACGAACGGACCCACGACCGGATAAAGCAATATCCTTTGACCCATCGACTTTATTCGTCTATTGTGTGTATAATCAGATGCATTTCATACATTTTCTTTGCAAAATAATTAATAATGCGATGTTTTCAATTGATTTTGATTGAAATACGAATAATTCATATATAGGCAGATAGTCGCCATATTGATGACGTCATAAATCGACTCTCACGCGGATGTAAGTGCGACGAACAGGTTTAATGTTATACATATACCCCATAGATAAGTTTTATATAGGTCGTCATAAATCGTCAAAAAAAATCGCACGAAATTCCCATTCGACACGGACTAAAAGAAGCAGACTATGAAGTGTGCAAGATGCCAAAAGTAACAACCCGGGACTCAGTCATCAAGCCGCTGAATGTTCTCTAAATTCCACTGGGAAGCACTCATTTAGAAAACTTATTTGATATAACTGACAATTCATTCATCTGTTTTGTTACTTGAATCTGGACACACTCTGCTGCTTTCAAGACTTCACCCATTACGAAAACGTGCCCATGCAATATAAAGATATTCTTAAAGTTGTTAAAAATGAAAATTTTCAGTTGAAAAATTTTGATATTTTTCCTATTTTTGCTCAGAACATAGATTGTGGATACGCGTTTGAACCGCCTCGCCGAGGCGGTTCTAACGGGTACCCACAATCTATGTTTTGGAACAGAAATAAGAAGAATAGGTATACGCCTGCAAACCCCATTTTCACTATATAAAAGTGGGGTTTAAGGAGCTATTTATTGCACGGGCATGTTTTCGTGATGAAAGGTATATAAAAAGCTTCACCAATGAACTTTTATTCTTCATTCACACTGGTAATAAGCTTAACCACAAAGTGTGATCTTCATTTATGCAAGATGCTTTTGGTCTTCATTCATACTGGTAAAAAGCTAAATCATAGTTTTGATCTTCATTCATACTGGTAAAAAGCTAAATCATAGTTTTGATCTTCTTTCATTCTGGTGAAAACTAAAGTACTTTTGGTCTTCAGTCATACTGGTGAAAACTAAATCATACTTTTGATCTTCATTCATACTGGTGAAAACTAAATCATACTTTAGATCTACATTCATACTATCATAGTTTTGATCATCATTCATACTGGTAAAAAGCTAAATCATAGTTTTGATCTTCTTTCATACTGGTGAAAACTAAAATAATACTTTTGGTCTTCAGTCATACTGGTGAAAACTAAATCATACTTTTGATCTTCATTCATACTGGTGAAAACTAAATCATACTTTTGATCTTCATTCATACTGGTGAAAACTAAATCATACTCATACTATCATAGTTTTGATCTTCATTCATACTGGTGAAAAGCTAAATCATGGTTTTGATCTTCATTCATACTGGTGAAAAGCTAAATCATAGTTTTGATCTTCATTCATACTGGTGAAAAGCTAAATCATGTTTTGATCTTCATTCATACTGGTAACAAGCTAAACCATGTGAAGATCTTCATGCATACCAAACTACATGTAATTGTGTTGAAATTGCTCAATACATGAATAATAATTTACATTTAAGTTCCTTTTTGTCAGTCTTAAGAAAAAAAGCATATGAAGGTATGGGCATATCAAACAAATTCATCTATCTATCTCTATATACTGCAACACGACCTCAGGGATATTCTAGGCAGACCATGAGTCATTCAAATGTATGCAGAATGTGAGCAAGTTTTAAAATGTTTATAACTAGTGATGGCCTGACATTTTTCAGAAAGTATTTATAAGCTCTACAGATAACTTGTCTGTTCCATGCCTCTCAAAAAATCAATATCTCACTGCCAAGCATATATTTATTTTATTATTTTTATTGATTTATTTATTAATTTTAATATTTTAGATATATGCGCATATCATATTTCACTGAAAAGGGCTTTTTACGCTGAAAAATCTGATATACAATATATTTACCTCCCTTTAAACCTTTCCTTCTATAACCCGGGACATACGGGTAGACCAGTCGTCGGTGGCAGTGAACGGTAAAAACGACTACAGTCGTCAGTGGTAGTGAATGTGTTAATGCAGAAATTTTCAGGAGTTGGCGGTAACAAAAAACAACAATACTTCAACCTCATTATTACATGCCCCACTATAATGTGGTTTTTCAATATTACTTAGCCAATTCGTGGCTTCTAAATTAATTTGCTGTATGTCTGCAGTAAGAAAAGTGATAATACGCAAACCTGGACCTCTTTATAACATATTTCATTACAGAACGCTTTTGGATATAACACCGACCACTGCTGGACCCCAAATGGTCAGTTTTGAACGATTTTGATATAAACATGTACATTTTACTCTCATTATAACACAGTTTGGATAGCTTAAACACAGAAGTTGGCTTGGACCTCAACAATAGTATTATAAAGAGGTTGAGTTCCCAATAGTAATACCAGGAATATAAATACAAGCAACTAAAACCACCTTTTATCAATTTATTATCCATATTTCAACATTCACAAGCACCTGCATAACCATGTGTTTCTTTGTATTCTTTTATTTGCATTCAATACTTTTCCTTTATTTTCATTTAATTTACAAAGTATCAAATAAATCCATCATTTTCTCCATGACCCCATCTAACATAGAATACACCATAATATACACCTTCTCATCATATTTATTCAGTATGGTAGTATCTCTGTCCTTTTTCTCCCTATATTGATACACAGGAGAGAATGCCTGAAGTTTTGGGTCCGCTGTGGAAGGGCCCTTGATTTCTGGGTCTTTGGGTTCCTCAACTTTCTTGGTCTTGGGCTTGCCTGAGTTTATATGCTGGAATGAGGGATGAAGAACTTAAAAAATCAGCTGCAAATCAAACAGAGGAGACTGTTTTAATGAGTATTTTCAGCAGTCTAATACGAGAAATTCTGATCATTTTTAATCAAAACAGATTGCAGATACTTGTGCATCATTTTTCATAGGTTGCTGACCTGGAAATTTAGGTCAAGGTCACCCAAATCTAACCAGTTGAAGGTCTCCTCCAAACAACATTTCTGTTTAAGTTTGGACAGAATCCATCAATTGGTTCAGAAGATATCCAGTCAGAATATTTTTCATGGGCTGGTGACCTTGGACATTATGTCAAGGTCACATTAATCTAATCCACTGCATGTAGGTCTACTCACAAAAATGTTTCTCTGTAAGTTTGGTCAGAATTCATTCAGTTGTTCAGATGATATCGCATCAGAAAAGCTAATCTCAACATTTTTAATGGTCTGGTAACCTTGAAAATTAGGTCAAGGTCACCAAAATCTAATAATGCTTTGGTGTCCTCCTAACAATTTCTCTGTGTAGGATTGGCCACAATCCATCCATTTATTGTAAAAACATAAACTGTACATTATAGCCCATAATCACCTACGATGTCTAAAAAATTGCAGGGAAACTAGCAGACCGAAAAGTCTTACTATGATCAGGGCAAATGTAACCTAGGCATAATTTCAACATTTTTAATAGTCTCGTGACCTTGAAAATGATGTAAAGGTCATCAAAATCTAATCAACTCTAGGTCCCCTCTCAACAATGTTTCTGTGTAAGTTTGGTCACAATCCATCCATTTATTGTAAAAACATAAACTGTACATTATAGCCCATAATCACCTACAATGTCTAAACCAGAGGACCAATGGTCCTGTAAACGCTCACCTGAGATCTGCTGCATATACCAATAAACGTTTGAATATTATGGTATTTAACTCCAGTGCAGGAGCAGATGAAGCCCTTGGGCCATTTTCTTTTTTCAAAATCTTCAATATTCTGTCCATTTGCCAATTTCCTGCTGGCTTTTCCCTTCAAATGACATTTTAACAGTTTTCCCAATTCAAATGCATAGGCAACCCATGTTGACCTTGCCATAAACGTGGTCAAGGTCATCACAGGGTCATGATTTATATATACATTGGAGTACTTTAGCCATCAATGCTTCACGCCAAGTTACCTTGAAATCAGTCTATTGGTTTCAGAGAAGAAGATTTTTGATGGGTGTTTACCATATATGGGCATGGCGGCCATCTTTGTCATGTGACCTAGATTATTTATATACACATTGATTCCCCCGTTCTATAGATGCTTCACATAAAATTTGGCTTTGATTGGCCAAGCGGTTTCTGAGGAGAAGACTTTTGAATATTATGGAAATATATATGTATATTGCCCACGGGTGGGGGCACATGAGCCCCTGGGGTCCAATTTTTTTCAGAATCATTAATATTCAGTCTTACTGCCCATTTCCTGCAAGACCTTCACTTTAAATTACATCTTAAAAGTTTTCCCCGTTCAAATGCATTGGCAACCTATGTTGACCTTGCCGTAAAATAGGTCAAGGTCATCACAAGATCATGATTTATATATACATTGTAGTGCTTGATCCATCGATGCTTCATGCCAAGTTTCGTTGAAATCGGTCAACTGGTTCTGGAGAAGAAGATTTTTAAAGGGTGTTTACCATATATGAACATGGCGGCCATCTTGGTCATGTGACCTGGATTTTTTATATACATATTTATTACCCCTTCCTATTGATGCTTCACATAAAATTTGGCTTTGATTGGCCAAGTGGTTTCAGAGGAGAAGACGTTTGAATATTATGGAGATATACATGTATATTGCCCCGGAGTGGGGGCACATGAGCCCCTGGGGTCCAATTTTTTTCAGAATCATTAATATTCAGTCCTACTGCCCATTTCCTGCAAGACTTTCACTTTAAATGACATTTTAAAAGTTTTCCCAATTCAAATGCATTGGCGACCTATGTTGACCTTGCCGTAAAAGAGGTCAAGGTCATCACAGGGTCATGATTTATATACACATTGTAGTGCTTGAGCCATTGATGCTTCATGTCAAGTTTCGTTGAAATCGGTCCACCGGTTCTGGAGAAGAAGATTTTTGAAGGGTTTTTACCATATATGGGCATGGCGGCCATCTTGGTCATGTGACCTGGATTTCTTATATATACATTGGTTCCCCCTTCCTACTGATGCTTCATATAAAATTGGGCTTTGATTGGCCAAGCGGTTTCAGAGGAGAAGATCTTTGAAATTGTGGACGGACGGACGCCGGATCATGGCCATCCTATAAGCTCACCTTGTGAGCCTAACGGCTCAGGTGAGCTAAAAATAGGGAAACTAGCAGACCGAAAAGTCATACTATGATCGGGGCAAATGTAACCTAGGCATAATTTCAACATTTTTAATAGTCTTGTGACCTTGAAAATGATGTAAAGGTCATCAAAATCTAATCAACTCTAGGTCTCCTCTCAACAATGTTTCTGTGTAAGTTTGGTCTGAATCCATGCATTTGTTCAGAAGATATTGCACCAGAAAAGCTAATTTAAACATTTTTCATGGGCTGGTGTGCTTGAAATATAGGTCAAGGTCACCATAATCTAATCTGAATCAACTCTAGGTCTCCTCCTAACAATGTTTCTGTGTAAGATTTGTCTGAATCCACAGGTCAAGGTCACCAAAATCTATCCTAATCAACTCTTTCCCCCTCCTAACCATGTATCTGTAAAAGATTGGTCAAAATCCACCCACAAAGAAGCTACGTGGACACAGAATCCACTACAGAATCTGCACCAAAAACAATATGCCCCCCTCATCTGTTGGAGAAACATTAACATATGAGCCGCGTCACGAGAAAACCGGTCTTCGGGGTTTCCGACCAGGTCCGACATGAACCAACCTGTAGTCACAGAAGCAGGCTAGAAGCTTGAAATTACGGATTTAAGAAGAAGAGAAATTGTACTATCCGTGTAGCGAAAACAAAGGCGCTTATCAGCTTCGCGGTTACCGCGAAGCTGATCTGCGCCTTTGTTTTCGCCTAGGCAAAAATCCGGTTTTCTCACGATGCGGCTCATATGATTTGGCATTTCATTAAGGTGGCTGTTGACTAGCACTCGCTACAATGCTGTTTAGGTACACATCAGGATAACAAGTCTGTGTTATGTACACCTCCTTTAACCCCACTTTCATATAGTAAAACCGAGGTTTACAGGGGGTATACCTATTTCTTTTATTTTTGATCCAAACATAGGCTGTGCGTACCCACAATCAATGTTTTGAACACAAATATCGAAAATATCAAAAATTTTCCGATGAAATTTTCAATTTGTAGTGCTGAAAAAAAAATCTCTGCATAATGCATGGGAAAGTTTTTGTAATGTTAGGTACAGTTCAACAGTAATACACTCACCCCCTTCCCTCGTCCTTTCTCCTTTGGATTTGCTGTCTCTATCTCTGGACATAGAAAGTAAAAAAAATATAAGCCATTGTGTGAGAAAACATAAAATTTGGGTTTCCTACCAGGTCCGACACAGACTGGTCTGTACTGTCATAGAAGAATGCCAGAAGCTTGAAACTTTGGATATAAGTAGCAGAGGAATGGTACTATTCGTGTGACAGTTTACAGAAGGATGCAAAGCTGAATCCTTGCATCCATTTCAGCAAAACCTTAGGTGATTGGTTGGCTGATCTTATATCTAAAGGCCCACCAACAGCTTGGGTCAGATGGAGATCGGACCTCGATTCAGAGTCTCATCTGACACACTGGAGAAGCCCGGGATCAAACCTGTGATCCCTGGTTAACAAGGCAAGTGACATAACCACTGCACTACAGACGCAGGCTTTTTTATAGCTATAAATGAGTTCATCAGGAAAACGTTTCAGGAAAATGAATACTCCTTAAACCCCCCAATTTACATAGCAAAACTGGGGTATGCAGGGGTATACCTATTTTTCTTATTTTTGCTCTAAAACATAGATTGCGGGTACTCGTTAGAACCGCCTCGATGAGGCCGTTCTAACGTGTACCTACAATCTATGTTTTGAGCAAAAATAAGAAAAATATCAATTTTTTTCTACTGAAATTTTCAAGTTTTACCGCTTTCGTACAATTCTATATATTGCATGGGCAAGTTTTCCTAATGGCTGTAAATGAGTTTAAGAGTTATACTAATACCTGCTTCAGTTAGCTTTTTGACAACGAGGTCAAGCTGGTTCGCCAAGGATTCTGCCTGGTGAACGGCCTGCCTCACACCATCTAACAGGAGACCATAACTGTGAATACAAAATGTAACACTATTTGAGTCGCGACAAAAACTGGTCTTCAGGATTTCTGCCAGGGCTGACACAAACTGGCCTATACACCCACAGAAGAAAGCTAAAATCTTGAAATTTTGGATTTAAAAAGAAGAGGGATTGTATTATCCGTGTAGCGAAAACAAAGGCACCGATCAGCTTCGCAGTTACTGCGAAGCTGATCTGTGCCTTTGTTTTCGACTATGCAAATTGTTGGTTTTCTCATGCGAAGGTTCAAATATAACGCTATTTGAGTCGTGACAAAAAATGGTCTTCGGGATTTCAGACCAGGACTGACACAAATTGGCCTATACACCCACAGAAGAAAGCTAGAATCTTGAAATTTTGCTTCTCAATTTCGTGTATTGTAAAAATCTACAGAATCAATCTGAATCACTCAAGTTGTTCGCACACAGGAATTTTCTCCACAGTCACTTACTGATTTCATCTGCTTAGGACATTGGTTTCATTGGTTGTCTCTGTATAACCTGGCCGCAAGGTTATCAAACTTTTTTCATGCGCAACTCAGCTGAGACTAAAATTTATCCTGCTCATAAATGTTAAAATGACAACAATTGTTAGCATGATTTTAACATTTATGAGCAGGATAAATTACTAGTTTTTAAATTTTGAACCTAATTTTCCACTAAGTTTGACTATCTCAACATTTATGAGCAGTTGAAATTTCAGCTGAGCATGAAATTTTTTTTATAACCTCGGGGCCAGTCTGAAATAAAGCAATACATACCAGACAATGTATCTAACATGGTTAGGGCATACCACGGGACTAAACGGCTTGAATGACAGTATGCTCACATCACAATACAGTTTCCATAGCAACACTTCTTTCCTGCACTGACATTCTTCGTCGTCATCATCATCATCATCATCGTCAACATCAATGTTGTTGTCATCGTCATCATTACTATCACAAGTAGTAGTGTCAGGTAGACTACGGATTAACTGAAAAGTCACCAACATTTCAGCTGTTTTTTTTTCTGTTTAGCCCTAAATTTTGGTGAAATGTAAATGGAATTTCAGTGACCAGTCAGCTCCTGCCGAAATCTCAATGAAATTCCACAGAAATTTCAATTAGTGCTTAACTTTCAGTGGGATGTCACTGAAAGTTCATTGAAGATCATAAGATATTAAATTTGTGAGCATGAGACTAATTATCAGGAAAACATATCCATGAAATGTATACCCCCTTAAACCTCACTTTTATGTTAAAAACTGGGGTTTTCAAGGGTATACCTATTTTTCTTATTTTGCTCCAAAAATATTTGAGCAAAAATATGAAAAATATCATTTTCAAATAAAATTTTTTAAATTTCACACCTGAAAAAATATCTATATATTGCATAGGCATGTTTTCGTAATGGGACAGATTTGCTAAATTGCTACATAACATCCTGACCACAAAGAAAGCAAACAAATGAGCCGCATCATGGGAAAACCAACAATCTGCATATGGGAAAACAAAGGCGCAGATCAGCTTCGCAGTAACTGCAAAGCTGATCAGCGCCTTTGTTTTCGCTACTCGGAAAGTACAGTTCATCTTCTACTTAAATCCGAAATTTCAAGCTTCAAGCTCTTTTCAGTGACTGTACAGATCGGTCTGTGTCGGACCTGTTCGGAAACCACATTGTTGGTTTTCCCACGAGGCGGTTCAAATGTCAGAGGGTGTCGATGCTCTACCGTTCGAGCTACTGGGGCTTGATAGATTCTTAACCTATTTCCTACCTTATACAGTGCTGTAACTGACAAGATGTCATCATTCTCAGGGGGCGGGGCTCCTGTCAATTCTATGTTTAGACTGGTGTACAATGACCTCAATCTCTTCACAATATGGGCATGGAAATACAACTGAAATTTATACAAGTTCATGCTGCATGAGCTACATGTGATATCTCCCTATTTCGGAAGGATCTCCCTATTTTTGAGAAAGTCTCCCTATTTGAACTTTAAGATTTTCCCTATGTATCTTATACATCTCCCCATTTGGACTTTCAAATCTCCCTACCAAAATCTAAATATGCCCTTCTTTGTTTAATCATTCTCCCCATTTGGAAAAGGAAATCTCTCTATTTGGCTTTTCAGATATATCACATGTAGTACATATGAGCGGCGACGTGAGAAAACCAGTCTTCGGGGTTTCCGACCAGGTTCAACACAAATTGGTGCTTGTGCAGTCACTGAAGAAGGCTAGAATCTTGAACTTTTGGATTTAGGTACAAGAGGCATGGTTCTATCCGTGTAGCGAAAACAAAGGCGCTCATCATCTGTGCAGTTACTGCACAGCTGATCTGCGTCTTTGTTTTCGCATAGGCGAAAATCCGTTTTTCTCGTGATGCGGCTCATATGCTTAAACCAGCAGGTCAGATGTGCGGCTACAATACACATCTGTGACTTTTTTTTTTTTATATATTTTTGATAGTTTAGCTCAGATTCTTGTTTAAGCAGTCCTCAAGGAATTTATGCTATTTTTTATTGGCGCTATTATACAATTAAAACATTAATTACATGCACATGTTTCTTTGCACAGAATATTAATTCTATACGCCAAGACCACAACTTTGATTCTGACCTGTTAACTCATCAAATTCTGGCGTCCTATTTACGGGACATAGGCAAACAGTATAGCCCAACATGTGACGCCGCAGAACACGGCATCCCTTCTGGGGCTATTCCGTTTGCTTAGAGGAATTTCATCAAAAAATGTAATAAAATTTTAAAATCACACCTGAAGCCCCTAAAATTAAAGTAGACTCACCCAAATGATAATGATTGGTGAATCCATTCGTCATTAATGGGTTAAGTTGAGAAAAAGGTTCCTGCATCTCATTTCTTACCCAATTATTTTCCTGTTCGAACAACATCTCTGGAGTGGGGAGATCTGCATCATGCCGCAGCTTCATAGACTGTAGATAAGCCTTTAGTATGATCTTGTCAATCATTTCATTGGTCAAGTAGCTACAAAGTGTCATGGCTTCTCTCTTTTCTAGAGTCTCCTGTTATGACAAATGAACAAGATGGTTATGGACACACTGGGCTTATGCAGTCCTTGGCTTAGTAACTTTCTTTTTTAGCTCACCTGAGCCGTAGGCTCAAAGGTGAGCTTATAGTATAGGGAGGCATCCTGCGTCCTTGCGTCGTCGTCAACATTTTCAAACGACCTCTCCTGTGAAGCTGCCAGGCTGAATCTTTTCATATTTCACATATAGCATCTACAGGTGGGGGGAATGAATATTTGTGTTTTTTATTTCGATCGGATAAGAACTCTGGTTGCTATGGCAACTTGAAGTTTCCATTGACTTGTATGGAGAAAAAAGGAAATTGGCATTTTCCGTCGTCAGGCTGGGGATATTTGAATTTTGTTTTTACATAAATGTTCATTGAGTAGTCCTTCACGTTTAAGGCAACTTTTGTAAAAATCACTTTATTCGTTTGGTTGCTATAGCAACATAAAGGGTAAATTTTTGAAAAAAATATTCAAAAATCTTCTTCTCAGAAGCGGTATGGGGGACGAAGCTGAAATTTATCATACATGCTTATGACATTAGCCTGTACAAAGTTTGTGTTTTTTATTGTCTTTGTCCAACTACTTTGGTTGCTATGGTAACTTGAAGTTTCCATTGACTTATAAGGCAAAAAGTGGAAATTTGCAATTTCTGCCGTTTCTGATTGAGGATATTGAAATTTTGTTTTTACATAAATGTTTATTGAGTAGTCTTCCCCGTTTTAGGCAACTTTTGTCAAAATCGCTTTATTGGTTTGGTTGCTATAGCAACGTAAAGGGTAAATTTTCGAAAAAATATTCAAAAATTTTTCTTCTCAGAAGCTGTAAGGCGGATGAAGCTGAAACTTTGCATACATGCTTATGATATTAGCCTCTACAAAGTTTGTGTTTTTTATTGTCCTTGTCCCACTACTTTGGTTGCTATGGCAACTTAAAGTTTCCATTGACTTATAAGACAAAAAGCGGAAAATTGCAATTTCTGCCATTTCGCTTGAAATATTTGAGTTTTGTTTTTACGTAAATGTTTGTTGACTAGTCCTCCACGATTTTGGCAATTTTTGTCATAATTGCATAATTATTTTGGTTGCTATAGCAACGTAAGGGTGAATTTATGAAAAAATATTTAAAACTCTTCTCAAAGGCTGTAAGGAGGATGAAGTTGAAACTTTACATGCATGCTTATGACATTAATCTCTACAAAGTTTGTGTTTTTTATTGTCCTTGTCCAACTACTTTGGTTGCTTTGGAAACTTGAACTTTCCATTGTCTTAAAAAGTGGGAATTGTCAATTTCTGTTGTTTCACTGGGGATATTTGAATTTTATTTTTACAGGAACATTTGTTCAGTGGCCCTCCATGATTTTATGTGACTTTTGTTTAAATTGCTTAATCTGATAGGTTGCTACATGTCAACATAAAGGATGAATTTTTGAAAAAATTCAAACAACTTCTTCTCTGAGCCATGAGGCGGATTCTCTCCATATTTTTTACTCTCAGGTGAGCGATCGTTGCCCTTGGGCTACTTGTTTTTTTTAAAATATGCATAATCTATTGCTAGTAATTTGTAAATTCTTATTATTATTAATACCCATATTTTCTCATCTATACACCCTTTATCGAGAGACAACAAACACAACTGAGATCAACAAACACAGATAAAATCAACAAGTAGCCCAGGGGCAACGATCGCTCACCTGAGAGTCAACAAGTACAGTCACTGGACAAAGTAATTGGGGTTTTTACCATATATGGGTATGGTGGCCATCTTGGTCATGTGACCTTGAAACCCTACTTACATCAGCAGAAGATCTCTTGTCTGGATTGTGTATCCTCTTTTCTGCCATTTTGGTTCACATGAAAAAATCATCTAACAAGGTCAGGGTCCTATAATGACCCCCGGGGTGGGGCTATATTTGACCCCAGGGGCAAGATTGGCAGGATTTATGTAGAGCTCCACATGACAATGTTGTATATCAAATATACAAGCTTTGTGTCATGCTGTTGCAGAGAAGATTTTTTCATATATTTCCATTATAAGTCTATGGTAGATAATGACATGGCTGGGGCGTGGCCTGTATGGACCCCAGGGGCACCGTTGGCAGCATTTATAAAGGAGAGTATAATACATTGGTCCACACAACATATGAAAGCTCTGGGCCATATGGTTTCGGAGAAGATTTTTTAATGTTTTTACTCTGACGCCCCCGGGGCAGGGCCCGTATGGACCCCAGGGGGCACAGTTGGCAGGATTTATAAAGAGGACCACTATACATTGATAAAAACAAAATATGAAAGCTTTGGGCCTTGTGGTTTCAGAGAAGAAGATTTTTAAAGTTTTTCCCATGACGCCCCCGGGGCGGGGCCAGTATAAACCCCAGGGGCACGGTTGGCAGGATTTATAAAGAGGAACACTATACATTGCTACAAACAAAATATGAAAGCTCTGGGCCTTGTGGTTTCAGAGAAGAAGATTTTTTATGTCTTTCCCATTGTAAGTCTATGGGAGCTAATGACCCCCGGGGCGGAGCTAATGACCCCACGGATGGATGCACGCAGGCTTGACTACTGTACTATAAGCTCACCTTGTGAGCCTTCGGCTCAGGTGAGCTAACCAGAGGACCATTGGTCCTGAGGACGCTCACCTGAAGCCTGATCTTGGAGTATTAAGTCATCATGAAATGACCTTGACCTTGAATACTCACACACCTTTATTGACTTCATAAGTTGTCTGCATCTGCAAAGTTTCAGGTCTCAGGATGCAATAGTTTCCAAACCCAGTGACTTCTGAGAAAACCATAATTTTAATTTTGATATTTAAATGACCTTGGGCCAAGGTCAAGACAAGGTTAATGGCCTTCATTAATTACTTACCTTCATTGACTCCATTAGTTGTCTGCATCTAGCAACTTTCAGGTCTCAGGCTGCAACAGTTTGTTTTCGCCTTTTCCCATGTGAAAGCCTATGTTTCCAAAATTGACCTTGCCGTAAAATAGGTCAAGGTCATCATAGGGTCATCATTTCAACAAACTATGATGGGCTGGAGTCCCAAATGCTACATACCAAGTTTCATGAAAACTGGCCTGCCGGTTCTGGAGAAGAAGATTTTTGAAACGTTTTTACCATATATGGGCGTGGCGGCCATCTTGGTCATGTGACCTGGATTTTGCGATCAAACTTTCGTCTCCCCTACCCATGGATGCTCCACATAAAATTTCACTTTGATTTGCCATGCAGTTTCAGAGAAGAAGATCTCTGAAAAGTGTGTATGGACAACAGACTGGCCAAGGTCAAGAGATGACCTTGACCTATATTAATCACATACCTTCATCTACTCCATTAGTTGTTTGCATCTACCACTTTTCAAGCCTCAGGCTGCAATAGTTTTCAAAAAATCTATAGTTTTCACTTCTTCTTATGTAAAAGCCTATGTTTCCAAATTTGACCTTGCTGTAAAATAGGTAAAGGTCATCCAAGGGTCATCATTTTATCAAACTATGATGCGCTGAGGTCCCCGATGCTACATACAAAGTTTCGTGGAAATCGGCCCACCAGTTCTGGAGAAGAAGATTTTTGAGTGGTTTTAACCATATATGGGCGTGGCGGCCATCTTGGTCATGTGACCTGGATTTCGCGATCAAACTTTCGTCTCCCCTACCCATGGATGCTCCACATAAAATTTTACTTTGATTGGCCATTAAGTTTCAGAGAAGAAGATCTTTGGAAACTGTGTATGGACAACAGAGATGACCTTGACCTATATTAATCACATACCTTCATCTACTCCATTAGTTGTTTGCATCTACCACTTTTCAGGCCTCAGGCTGCAATAGTTTTCAAAAAATCCATAGTTTTCACTTTTTCCTATGTAAAAGCCTATGTTTCCAAATTTGACCTTGCCGTAAAATATGTCAAGGTCATCCAAGGGTCATCATTTTATCAAACTATGATGGGCTGAGGTCCTCAATGCTACATACCAAGTTTCGTGGAAATCAGCCTGCTGGTTCTGGAGAAGAAGATTTTTGAGTGGTTTTTACCATATATGGGCGTGGCGGCCATCTTGGTCATGTGACCTGGATTTCACGATCAAACTTTCGTCTCCCCTACCCATGGATTCTCCACATAAAATTTCACTTTGATTGGCCAAGCAGTTTCAGAGAAGAAGATCTTTGAAAAGTGTGTATGGACAACAGACTGGCCAAGGTCAAGAGATGACCTTGACCTATATTAATCACATACCTTCATCTACTCCATTAGTTGTTTGCATCTACCACTTTTCAGGCCTCAGGCTGCAATAGTTTTCAAAAAATCCATAGTTTTCACTTTTTCCTATGTAAAAGCCTATGTTTCCAAATTTGACCTTGCCGTAAAATATGTCAAGGTCATCCAAGGGTCATCATTTTATCAAACTATGATGGGCTGAGGTCCTCAATGCTACATACCAAGTTTCGTGGAAATCAGCCTGCCGGTTCTGGAGAAGAAGATTTTTGAGTGGTTTTTACCATATATGGGCGTGGCGGCCATCTTGGTCATGTGACCTGGATTTCACGATCAAACTTTCGTCTCCCCTACCCATGGATTCTCCACATAAAATTTCACTTTGATTGGCCAAGCAGTTTCAGAGAAGAAGATCTTTGAAAAGTGTGTATGGACAACAGACTGGCCAAGGTCAAGAGATGACCTTGACCTATATTAATCACATACCTTCATCTACTCCATTAGTTGTTTGCATCTACCACTTTTCAGGCCTCAGGCTGCAACGGTTTTCAAATAATTCCATAGTTTTCACTTTTTCCTATGTAAAAGCCTATGTTTCCAAATTTGACCTTGCCTTAAAATAGGTCAAGGTCATCCAAGGGTCATCATTTTATCAAACTATGATGGGCTGAGGTCCTTGATGCTACATACCAAGTTTCGTGGAAATTGGCCCACCGGTTCTGTAGAAGAAGATTTTTGAGTGGTTTTTACCATATATGGCCGTGGCGGCCATCTTGGTCATGTGACCTGGATTTCGCGATCAAACTTTCGTCTCCCCTACCCATGGATGCTCCACATAAAATTTCACTTTGATTGGCCAAGCAGTTTCAGAGAAGAAGATCTTTGAAAACTGTGTATGGACAACAGACTGGCCAAGGTCAAGAGATGACCTTGACCTATATTAATCACATACCTTCATCTACTCCATTAGTTGTTTGCATCTACCACTTTTCAGGCCTCAGGCTGCAATAGTTTTAAAAATATCCATAGTTTTCACTTTTTCCCATGTAAAAGCCTATGTTTCCAAATTTGACCTTGCCGTAAAATAGGTCAAGGTCATCCAAGGGTCATCATTTTATCAAACTATGATGGGCTGAAGTCCCCGATGCTACATACTAAGTTTCGTGGTAATCTGCCCACCGGTTCTGGAGAAGAAGATTTTTGAGTGGTTTTTACCATATATGGGCGTGGCGGCCATCTTGGTCATGTGACCTGGATTTCGCGATCAAACTTGAAATGCCACTATCCAAGGAGGCTCCACATAAAATTTCAACTAGTTCGGCCAAGCGGTTTCAGAGAAGAAGATCTTTGAAATTGTGGACGACGACGGACGGACGCCGGATCATGGCCATCCTATAAGCTCACCTTGTGAGCCTTCGGCTCAGGTGAGCTAATAATATGTATGTATACTTCAGTAGTAGTAGTATCTGTGTATATATGTTGCATTTATCATGTAAAAGTGACTTATAGAACTATTGGGTCGGGTGTTCATTGTTATAATTTTGTAAAAATTGTTGTATACTATAACACATGTCACTATAAAAAACGATTTACTTACTTACTTACTTACTTACTTACTTACTTACTTACTAAAGGGCTGCAGGATGCAGATACATGTACCTGTATGGGAACAACTTGCTACCTATCATTCTGATCAGAGGCAAGTTGTTCCCAAAGAGGCATTTACTCTTTATGGACATCATCTGTGCTGGTTGCTCTCTGACAGCAGCATTGGTTTTCTCTGTGATCTACGGCTTACCTGAATCCGCTGACATTCTTCACTATAGTCTTTCTTCACTCTTGCCCAACCTTTCAATATGAACTTGATCTGTCCACCGGCAGCTAGCAAGGGAAGAGTACCCAGCAACCAACTCTCACTGAAACAACCTGGTACATGGCTCCTAAACTTCACTTCTATCTTTTCTGTATCACCAGGCAGTATAATACCTAGATAAATGGACCAAAAACTTCCGATTTTATCATCGTACATCAATGTACACTGGATATAGCAATTTCTATACAAGTGGCAGCAAGCACAGGAAACCGTCACAAGCAACCAACTCTCACTGAAATAGCCTGGTACTTGGATTTTTTTTTACTTCTATCTTTTCTGTATCACTGGGCAGTATTGCACCTAGATTGATGAAAAATTCGTATATTATCAATGTACATCACTGTACATCTGATTTTAGCAATTTCTATACAGGAGGCAGCCATGAGCATGCAACTCACTGAAATAACCTGTTACATGTACATGGCTTCTAAACGTCGCATCTATTTTTTTTTTCTGTAGCACCAGGAAGTATTAAACCTAGATTTGAAAAAAAAAAAAAAAAAAAAACTTCATAAGTTCATATTATTACAGTAGACTTACATCAATGTACACTGGATATAGCAATTTGTTCACATATTATCAATGTACACTGGATATAGCGATTTATATACAGAAGGCAGCCAGCAATGGAAGAGTCCCTAGTAACCAACTCTCACTGAAACAGCCCGTTACATGGCTTCTCAACATCTAGCATTTCTGTATCACTGGGCAATATTTCACCTAGAATTACATGTATATATAACAATCAATCATTTTTCATAATTATTCAGGGCTTACAGAGTTTCAAATTCAAATACTTAAAATATAGAAATACAAGTATAGCTCCAGGCTAGCCTCATTTGACAGGAAAAGCTCTCACACGGTTTGATATCCATTCATTTAACTTACCATCTTCAGCATTCCTATAAAATGCAGCTGGTCTTCTAGGTCTGGGAACTGGAATAGGCTTGGCTTCTATACACTTCTACACAGGGGCAGACAGGATAGACAGAAGGTCACAGTGAGAAAAGATAGAAGAATGAATAGGAAATAGAAATGACAGATATAAGGTAGGAGATAGACAGACAAAGCTAAAGTACATGTAAATTCACAACTTCTTGAAATTTTCAAGCAGGTCTGACCTAAATCATCCAGAATAGATACCATGTTACAATGTTGGCCATAGATTACTTAATGTGAATATTTCATTGACACCCTCCATCAAAGCTTACTTTTCAACAGACCATTTGATTTTTATGGGGTGGGATGAAGGCAGGGTGATGTTTTTTGGGGTCTGTATATTGTTCTGTTTAATACATGTAATTCAAAGACTATAATAGAATGTATCCCAACTAACATGCAGCAGCATATTTTTGTCTTGAAAATTTTTTACCCTGGATTTTTTTTAAAATCTTCCCACCTTCCCCATAAAATCAAATGGTCACCCCCTAATGGGACGTTTTCCACAGCGAGGACTAACCATCCAGTGGTATTTGATACTTGTTGTTCCACAATTCTGCAGATAGATGTAGTTGGAGCACATGTCACCGGCTAGTCCTTCTATGAGTACATAGGTTGCCTTGACAACCACGTCACCTTGATAACGACCTTCAACCCAACTCAGAATGGTGTCCTCTATCTTTAAGCAAGGGCCAGTGAAACTGTAAAGAGTGAAGGTTGAATTTAAACAAGCACATGAGTTATAATGTTTAAAAGGAAATGAACTTTTCCAACTCAAACCCCTTACACACTGAGACTTTGTCATTTTCTGTTGTATCAGCAAACCATTATGAGTGTTTGTTTGATTCTTAATGTCCAAGTCAACAATTTTTAGAAATATTAAAACAGAGACACTACTTCTTAGGTACAAATGTACTTATCCAAGACAATTAAGAGTCTACGTGTCTTGCTCTATGACACAACTTAGCACAAGTGGAATTCTAACCCCTGACCTTTTAATCCAGATTTTGATGCTGTGCAACTAGTACCCCTGACCTTTTAATCCAGAGTTTGATGCTGAGCAACTAGTACCCCTGACCTTTTAATCCAGAGTTTGATGCTGAGCAACTAGTACCCCTGACCTTTTAATCCAGAGTTTGATGCTGAGCAACTAGTACCCCTGACCTTTTAATCCAGATTTTGATGCTGTGCAACTAGTACCCCTGACCTTTTAATCCAGAGTTTGATGCTGAGCAACTAGTACCCCTGACCTTTTAATCAAGAGTTTGATGCTGAGCAACTAGTACCCCTGACCTTTTAATCCAGATTTTGATGCTGTGCAACTAGTACCCCTGACCTTTCAATCCAGAGTTTGATGCTGAGCAACTAGTACCCTTGACCTTTTAATCCAGATTTTGATGCTGTGCAACTAGTACCCCTGACCTTTTAATCCAGAGTCTGATGCTGTGCAACTAGTACCCCTGACCTTTTAATCCAGAGTTTGATGCTGAGCAACTAGGACACCTGACCTTTTTAATCCAGAGTTTGATGCTGAGCAACTGGGACCCCTGACCTTTTTAATCCAGAGTTTGATGCTGTGCAACTGGGACCCCTGACCTTTTAATCCAGAGTTTGATGCTGAGCAACTAGGACACCTGACCTTTTTAATCCAGAGTTTGATGCTGAGCAACTGGGACCCCTGACCTTTTTAATCCAGAGTTTGATGCTGTGCAACTGGGACCCCTGACCTTTTTAATCCAGAGTTTGATGCTGTGCAACTGGGACCCCTGACCTTTTTAATCCAGAGTTTGATGCTGTGCAACTGGGACCCCTGACCTTTTTAATCCAGAGTTTGATGCTGAGCAACTGGGACCCCTGACCTTTTTAATCCAGAGTTTGATGCTGTGCAACTGGGCAACCACACTCTAATATTATTTTTGCTTTTTATCATTAATAATTTCCTTATATGAGCCGCGTCATGAGAAAACCAGATTTTTGCCTATGCGAAAACAAATGCGCAGATCAGCTGTGTAGTAACTGCACAGCTGATCAGCATCTTTGTTTTCGATACACGGATTGTACAATCTCTCTTCTTCTTAAAACTTAAATTCCAAACTTCTAGCCTTCTTCTGTGACTGTATAGGTCAGTTCGTGTCAGACCTGGTTGGAAACCCTGAAGACCGGTTTTCTCATGTCACCGCTCAAATAAAAGGATAAAAGAACTCATCTACCATTTTTCGTCTCTGTCTTTGACTCCACTGTCAACTTCTGGAATATATGTATGTGATGCAGCATCTCCACCAGGACTACAACGACCCACATTGTCTTTGACACTTGTTGAACCAGTAGATTTCTCTCGCTGTGCTATTGACTTGCCACTAACTTCTAGGTCATCAAATAACTGAAATAATAGTTATATATTATCACAAATAATAGTAAATTAAGGTTAAAATATAATTAAATACATATGGAATTTTTGTTTGTTTTGAGGTTTAACATCTCAGTCAATAATTTTTCAGTTATGTCCGGACAGAGTCATCACTTCCTGGGTATTAACAAGTACTCTGGGGAGTTAATGTGCTTTGTTTAAGGACAAAATAACACCAGTGGGGATAGGACCCAGGACCTCTTGATTCAGTTCCGGTGCTCTACCACTATTATATGTCACAGCAATCCCCATATGGAATGTACAGACATGCATAGATGTAAAACATTTGATGTAAAAAGATGTTTATGATTTCCATTTAACTTTCATTTACTCTTCTTAGTGCTGCAGATCTTTTTTTTTTTTTAGTCAGGATATACACTTACTGTACCAGTGTATCTTGGCACAACACCAAAACTTAATTGGTGCCGTGACCAGGATAACATTCTTAATATTCATATTGATAGCTTACCATTTGATTGCATATCTTTATCACTCCTCCCACTTGCTCATCTCTTTCATTCAAATACTCAGAGCTGAACCAGGAGCTCTCATAAGGCTCTCTTAATGCACCTGTATAATAGGAAAATCACAAAATTAATTGGTACACTGGTATTTTTACAAATTACATTTTTTTCATAAGTACATTTCTGCTGCTCTGCTAGCTGTGGTTTAAACACACATTATTTATTTTACTCCAATTACACAGACAGCTCAGAGACCTTCTTAATGCATAGTTGAAGGCACAGATGTTTGTGTACATGTATGTGGACAACCGTAGTGGTGGAAACTGCAAAACCCATGGAAAACCACCAACCTTGGACAACCACTACAATGACACGTTATTTGACTAACCAAGGCCATAGAATAGACAAGCAATGCGTTAACCACTTGTGACTACATTTACCTTTCTGTGCCCTAACTGAGGCTGCATCTCCACTCATTTCGGGTGTACGAAATAAACCTATTTCTTGTCTTGTCAGGGTGGACCTTGGAAAAGAAAATATATACATGTACCATAATATGCTCCTAATAACTTCTGTGTTGGATTTCAATGCAAACTTCTTCTGACAGCACCACTTATTTTGGCAGTGAATTAAAAGCTCACAGGGGCCAGTTGTTCAAAATTAAAGACATGGTTAGTTAACGATTTGTAAAAATTTCAAAAGGTAATATTACAAATACACTGTTATCTTTTATTGAAAAAATGATACTATGCCATTAAAAAGATACTGGTCCGACGTTAGCATCATGACCCACCTTCAAACCTCGAAGTTTATGAAATTTCATATCTAGTTTTTGGTTCAAGTTTTATGCATATATATCTCTTTAACAACAGGATAGATCTAGTTGACACTAGTTTTAAGAGGCAAAGAGCGATTCAGACAAGCTACACAGTCATATGACAGCTCTTATTTTGCTTTGTCAAAATTAAGAGATAAATTTACACTATTACTGAAATTTTAAACCATGAGCTACTGTATTGTGTAGTATGTTTTTCTTTAGACTAATATAAAATTGTACGCTTAATTATAATGTTTGGGCCAAGATCTGACAAAACGGGCCTTATGGCCAAAGATATTGATATCATGTGCATACCAAGTTCCTCAGAATTTTTCCTGAAATTTTCAAGGGATTATCTCCATAAATAGAAAAGATATGAGTGTTGAAATGTGTGTAGTTGATGCAATCTAAACATGACGTCATGAAAATTGTTGATGATGTTTTGTCGTTGATGACGATAACCTGGTTTTTAAAATGAGGGTAGTCCTTACGGTGCAATGGTTGCCATGGCAACATACATGCTATAAATAGCTTTTCTGATAAGAAATATGTGAGTCTTGGGTTGTGTTACAATATCAAAGCTGTTTGACATAAATATCAGAGCATGCCAAACATTTCAAATCTAGATGGTTTTTAAATTTCAATGCATAGGCATAAAATGCCCGAAGCCCCCTTTTGTAAGATCCGTGCTCGTATATTTTATATGAAAACAAACGCAAAAGATTAACAAGTACATAGCAGCAGCAACACACCTGAACTGCAAAATAATTAGAATATCCTTTTTAAATGCTTGAGCATTTTTGTCACAAAATGAGAAGCTTATAAGAATTGAGCCGCCACATGGGAAAACCAACAATCTGCATATGTGAAAACAAGACGCAGATCAGCTTCGCAGTAACTGCGAAGCTGATCAGTGCCTTTGTTTTCACTACATGGATAATGCAATTCCTCTTCTACTTATAACCAAAATTTCAAGCTTCTAGCCTGCTCCTGTGACTGTACAGGCTGGGTAATATCAGACCCGGTCGGAAACCCAAATTGTTGGTTTTCTCATGCACAGGCTCAAATAATAATGCATACACCCTTTGCATCTTACCGTATTTGTTTACTGCCTAAAGAATCTTGCAGCTTCCAAAAGGTGACCCCTGGAGTATAAGTAAAATCTTAAGACATGGCAAACCAGAGGACCAATGGTCCTGTAAACGCTCACCTGAGGATATTTTTTCCATAAACATAAATCTTCTGTCCATTTGCATACTCCCAGCAAGTCCCCCCCACCCCCCATTTAATTAGATTTTACTGATTTTCCCTATTCAAATGCATGGGCAACCTATGTTGGCCTAGCCATTAAATTAAATCACGGTCATCCCAAGGTCATGATTAATATATGCTTTGTAGAGCTCCTCTCCCTGATGCTTCATGCCAAGTTTAAAAATCATAGTCCTAATCTGGTTCTGGAGCTTTTTGTTATTTATAGCCATGGCTGCCATCTTGGTCATGTGACCTTGACTAGTATAAACTTTCATCCTCCCTGCCTAATAATGCTTGATGTTTGGCTTTGATTGGCCAAACCGTTTCAGAGAAGAAGATCTTTGAATATTATGGTAATATACATGTATATTTTCTCTATCATTTGATGAAATAGTTAACAACATTTTGCATGAAATGGATATTATAAAGGTTAGTATGTTTTATGCATGTCTTAAAAAAGCAATTTCAATTAACAATATCAAAGTTTTATATTAATTAAATGTTTAAAATACCCCACCCACCTACCCTGGCAAACAAATTTAAAATTTCAGAGCGTTTGCAGTTGGGCTACAATTTTATTAAACAAATTGGTTAGGATTGGTCATCTTTAGTTAAAATGTTGATTTGGACACTTATCTGCCCTAAATTAGCATGCTTCATGCTCTTTTACATCTCTTCTTCTATATGCAATGAAGTGTGTTGAAAATTTGAAATTAAATGTCAAGGTCTTCAATATATGTATATGAGCAAATTATTGCAATATTTTTTTGTGAAAATACTGCTATACTTTTTGAAAAAATATTGCTAAACTTTTTGAAAAAATATTGCAACAATTTGAGCACTAATTATGGTCAAATTTTTCCATATAGTTTATAGCAAGAATCCTGGCGATATTTCAGCTAGAATTATTGCAATACTTTTTGACAAGATTCTTGCTAATTTAAATATTTTACCTAAGATTATAGCTGAAAAAAAAAGACAATTTCCTGCCAAGAATCTTGCTTTAGTTTACAGCTAAAGTATTGCTGAAGTATTGCTGTACATTTTCATACAGGAAACACAATCCTACCTGGGTGTTTTTCGAGATTAAAATCCAGTGCAGCTGTGATGACTTTCCTCCCTTTAGATTTACCAATAAAGTCATCAGTCTTTGACATCAGAAGCTGTCTCTCGGGGCAACCTATCAAACCTGTGAAAGATGTCAGTCAAAGATTATTCAGTTAAATGTCCCTTTCAAGATTAATTCACGCATATTGTTAGGTAGGGCTCAAACTAACCTTTTTATTCACTTAATCCATTCATTCTAACATTTTTTGTCCACATATGAGCTGCCGTAAGAGAAAACCAACAATTTGCATAGGCAAAAACAAAGGTGCAGACCAGCTTCGCGGTAACCGAGAAGCTGATCAGCGCCTTTGTTTTCGCTACTCGGACAGTAAAATCCCTCTACTTTGTAAATCCCAAATTTCCAGCCTCTAACCTTCTTCTGTGATTGTACAGCCCAGTTTTTGTAGGACCTGGTCAGACTCAAATTGTTGGTTTTCTCACGCACAGGCTCATATTGTAGTGTTACTAAAGCAATGCACTCCTGATATGACCATCTTTGTATCTGACCCCAAAATCATTTATTGCACAACAATTCACCGCTAAACTAAAAGCTCATATAACTGCCAAAAGGAAATTTTTACGACTTTTATTTTTGCAAAAGCCTGTCGTAAGTCTTCATTCCTGAGAACTTTGAATTCTTGATCAAGAGGGGCCCATTTGTGAATATTAGCAAAAATTAAATTCTCATCGGTACAGTCCTTAAAAGACCCATACCGAATAGTCGCATTTGACTATTCTCTTGTCGTTAATATATCAAAAACATGTTTCTTATTAGGCTAGAAAGTCAAATTTTCTAATGTTTTACATTTTGAACACCTTTTTATCGAAAACGAAAATGCGCTATACGCGGTGTCGGAAAAGGGCCGAAAAATCAAAGGGGAAAAACTCTAGCGAGACCAAACCGGAAGTGACGTTTAGTCGTACAAAATATTAGCCATTTAAATGAAACACAAAGTAAATGCTTGTAAACACAAAACATTTATCACAAATTTTACACCATGCAACGCCGACGTTTTACGTTTTCTTGTTCTTTGATAATTATCAACATTATATGAAACGTTTTATAAACAAAATATAAAAGGAAAATAAATTATGGTACATTACTTGCATGTGAAAATAGCATTTCGCATAAAGTCCCGCATTTGAACCAGTTTTTTATCACTGACAACTTCTCGTTGTTCACAATCTTTCTTTTATTACGGCCGCTAAAACAACAAATTTGAATACCCGACACCTTTATTACCTTACCTTACGCGGTGTGTATGTCGGTGATCTATGATGTTTTTATGTGACACACGCCGCTAGATTGCGGCATATATCACTCGGCGGCACGTGGCAGATACTCAAAGACATTCCAATCTCATTGAGTAAACGAGTCTACCGACATTGACTTTTGTTCTAGATATTCTAATGCTTGTATTAAGAATAGACTACTATTATTTTGATCTTTCTTTCTACATTTAATAAAATGTACACGCATTTATTATGATATGATTTTTAAGTAAGCGACGTCATGAGAAGAATTGCATAAACCAAGGTGGAATTCCTATGACTTTATGTGACGAATGTATAAGCTGTATTTAAAATGGTAGTAACCCCATACAGTCACGACGCATATGCGCATGAGACGTTCAAGCGCAGACACCACTTAATTCATTCATCCCGCCCTTCCTGACCTTTATATATATACACATGGAAATAACTTAGGGAACACTTTTAGCCCTTGGGGAAAGTTTGAAAAAATCCATTTTCCTTTATTCTGGCGATACTGAAATTTTTATCACATATATTTCATACCTTAGCCTAGGTACAGACCAATTTATGGAAATTCATAACATTTTGTCTTTGTGCTACGGAGGATACAATTTGCCATATGCGAAAAACTCCACCTTTACTGAATACAAGTTTGCCGTTTTGCTTCTGCTCTCCGCAAAACTCAATTTTTGAAAGCAAAACAGGAATAAAATGTTGAATCTGATCGTTCTGAATGAATAAACGACTTCGGACCTAAAACTTCATGCTTCATCTCCAAACCAAATAATCAGACAAAATCTACAGTTTGCATTGATTTCTATGGAAAGCAAAATTCTTTGATATTTTGCAAATAAAGCCGTAAAAGAATAATTACGCTAGGACACTATAACCAGAACGTACATGTTTAGATTCCTAAAGGGTCATATCGAATATCTGGCCCAACATTTACAACCTGCAAAATGTATACCCAAAGAACAAAACGTGGACATGAAACCTACCCCCGGAAAAGTATGGGCCTACCGCCGACAGTCGGTCCGTAAAGAAAGAATTTATGATCAAAGTTCGACAAACAATGTCTCAGCTTTATGCTTACGAAAAATTGTGACAAAGTAGGTTCAAATAATGAAGTTATCGCAAAGACTAGCTGTGCGTTTCTTAAATTAAGCAAACATTTTCTGAATCAAAGATGGCCGCTCTCCACCGCAGTTTATGTTTGATGCTAACCATTTTCACATAGAAACAACTTTGGAGACTACAGATTCTGACAAAGTGTCAAACCGTTCTTCATAATTTTTACAAAGAAGGATATATACAGTCCAAAGTTGGTAGTCACATTATTACAGGTGTTCCCTAACTTATTTCCATGTGTATATATTTTTTAAAAATGTAGAGACGATGACCGACGGACTAGCTGTTAAGTGTCGGTCCCATTGAATTGTAAGGAATCGTACGATTGTTTAATTATAAGTTAATTGATAAGACTGCGTATGCAAAATATGTATTTTCTTTTCCAACGTGATTCTGCCTCCTTAATTTGCACATCGGTGTCAAAGAAATGATTCCCAAATTAGTATTAAGACAATCGTAGAGCAATCTTAAGCGCAGTAGGACCGGGACTTTACGCGGCTGCATTAAAATATTAACAGAGAGAGAGAGAGAGAGAGAGAGAGAGAGAGATGTGGTTCGGAAAACACGGCATATGACTTACATGAACAAGTATATCGTAATGTTTTCTTACGAAAACATGATGAGCGCTCTTATACCCATATTTGCGGTTTTGCTTCTTAATCAAAACATTGTTGTCGATACGTGTAATTGTTAACTGAACTTCTGTATATAATGATGATTGTTTTAACAACAACATGTACCTTTATTATTGTGCATAACCCCCAAAATAAAATACGGATTAAATCAGGTCCCTTGGGGCTTGTGTTTTATTGGTTAACCGTGTTGATTGCACATGATTTGTATTTGTTGATTAATATTTGCAAATGTGTTCTTAAAGAATGAATGTACTTGACCATCTTTTTATTCGCCGGAATGGAAAATGATGTACATGTAAGTGATTTGTACACTAGAGAGAGAGAGAGAGAGAGAGAGAGAGAGAGAGTTTACTTTCGATTTGCAAAACTTAGTTGTCACATTGGCAAATACATGTCATGAGATAATCTCTAATTTGCGAGTAACGGCGCTCACGCTGAACACTTTCGTTCAGACGTTGATCTCTCTCACACACGCGCATGCCGCCAATAAGAATATTATTTCGTGTATTCTTACGCAACATAATCAGCATAACACGGACAAGTTTGTGATCGCGCAAATAATGAAAAAAATATGATAAAAAACGGATGTTTTATCCTTCATGTCACATGTGAAACAATGAAAATTAAATTATTATTTCCCCGAGATTTTAATTTTATAAGAACGGGTAAAAACGGCATGTATTCCTTATTACTTTGATCTACTCGGATCTGAAATAACTGCCATTGGATTCAAACTTTGGGAAAGTGCTAAAGGCCTCATGACGAGTCATGTGTGTGAATGTAAAATGTGTGTTATTTTTTGTCTAGATTTTTAAAACAGCATATAAAATCATTTCGTGATAAAACAAAACTACATAATTTATGGTCAAAATGAACATAATCATGACGCGAATGGCCTTGTTATTACGTTATCCAATGTCCTGACTTTATCGGACTTGTACGAGATGACGTCACAGATACTAAGCCACGCCCACACAGGTAAGACAGCGGAAAAACCCGGAAACAACCGATAATTTGGTTCCGTACTGCAATATTTTAAAAAGTCATTAATTTGTATACCCGCATGTGAAATTTTGTTTTTTGGACATGGATCGATATATTAATAAGATGTATTTTGATTTTTAATCGAAATAGTACGTGGAATATCGTCTTTAAAGTCTAATATCTCCTTAATTTACCTGACAATCTTTTCATTTCCAATTTTCTCTCTTTCATTTTACTATCCCAGTTATGTAATGCCAGGTCTTCCCTCAGAAGAGAGTTTTCAGGTCCCCTGGGGTACAGTTTAGAGACTGGCATGATATCAACCACTTTAGTCTGTAATTCTGTGATTTCCTGAAAGAGATTCAAAACCAGTCATCTGACATCACCAAACCAGAGGACCAATGGTCCTGTAAACGCTCACCTGAGATCTGCTGCATATACCAATAAACATGTTTGAATATTATGGTATTTAACTCCAGTGCAGGGGCAGATGAAGCACTTGGGCCATTTTCTTTTTTCAGAATCTTCAATATTCTGTCCATTTGGCAATTTCCTGCTGGCTTTTCCCTTCAAATGACATTTTAACAGTTTTCCCAATTCAAATGCATAGGCAACCCATGTTGACCTTGCCATAAACTTGGTCAAGTTCATCACAGGGTCATGATTTATATATACATTGTAGTACTTTAGCCATCAATGCTTCACGCCAAGTTTCCTTGAAATCAGTTGATTGGTTTCAGAGAAGAAGATTTTTGATGGGTTTTTACCATATTTGGGCATGGCGGCCATCTTTGTCATGTGACCTAGATTATTTATATACACATTGATTCCCCCATTCTATAAATGCTTCACATAAAATTTGGCTTTGATTGGCCAAGTGGTTTCAGAGGAGAAGACGTTTGAATATTATGGAAATATACATGTATATTACCACGGGGTGGGGGAACATGAGCTCCTGGGGTCCAATTTTTTTCAGAATCATTAATATTCAGTCCTATTTCCCATTTCCTGCAAGACTTTCACTTTAAATTACATTTTAAAAGTTTTCCCCATTCAAATGCCTTGGCGACCTATGTTGACCATGCCGTAAAATAGGTCAAGGTCATCACAGGGTCATGATTTATATATACATTGTAGTGCTTCGATGCTTCATGCCAAGTTTCGTTGAAATCAGTCAACTGGTTCTGGAGAAGAAGATTTTTGAAGGGTTTTTACCATATATGGGCATGGTGGCCATCTTGGTCATGTGACCTGGATTATTTATATATACATTGGTTCCCCCTTCCCATAGATGCTTCATGTAAAATTTGGCTTTGATTGGCCAAGCGGTTTCAGAGAAGAAGATGTTTGAATATTATGATAATATACATGTATATTGCCCCGGGGTGGGGGCGGATGAGCCCCTGGTGCCCAATTTTTTTCAGAATCATTAATATTCAGTCCTACTGCTCATTTTCTGCAAGATTTTTCCTTTAAATGACAATTTAACAATTTTTCCCATTCAAATGCAAAGGCGACCTATGTTGACCTTGCCGTAAAATAGGTCAAGGTCACCGCAAGGTCATGATTTATATACACATTGTAGTACTTGAGTCATCGATGCTTCATGCCAAGTTTGGTTGAAATCGGTCCATTGGTTCCGGAGAAGAAGATTTTTGAAGGGTTTTTACCATATATGGGCATGGCGGCCATCTTGGTCATGTGACCTGGATTATTTATATACACATTGGTTCCCCCTTCCCATAGATGCTTCATGTAAAATTTGGCTTTGATTGGCCAAGCTGTTTCAGAGGAGAAGATCTTTGAAAATGGTGGACGACGGACGGACGACGGATGGACGGACGGACGGACGACGGAGCATGGGTATACTATAAGCTCACCTTGTGAGCCTGACGGCTCAGGTGAGCTAAAAATGTCCGTGAAATATATACCCCCTTATATAGTAAAACGGGTATGCAGGGGTATACCTATTTTTCATATTTTTGCTCCAAAACATAGATTGTGGGTACCCCTTAGAACCGCCTCTCCAAGGGGGTTAATGTGTACACACAATCTATGTTTTAGGAAAAAATATAAAAAAAAAATTCTACTGAAAATTATCAATTTTTCCAACTTCAGAAAAATCAGTATATTACATGGACATGTTTTCGTAATGGTAACAGGGAGTAGATGCATTTGATAAACCTTGATAATAATTGAAACTTAATTCTTGCTTAGACAACTATGCGCATAGCTGTTTGAAGCCGTTTTCAATTGGGCCGAAAGCCATGTTCAAACAGCAAAACCCATGTTCAAATCATGAAATTCATGTGCAGTTTGAACATGGGTTTCGGCCGACTTCATCGACCACTCGGATCACTCGGAAGGGGTTTGAACATGTGGCCTTCTGCCTTGTGTTCAAAAGCCTTCCTCATGATCCATCTAATGTTTGAACACTGAAAACCATGGTTGATCCCTATATTTTTGTTATTTAATTCTTCATAGAAAACTGTGTTGTGGGTGCTCATCTCCCTGAGTTGGGACACCCAGTAAACAAGTTTTCTAATAAGACGGCTTCCATACCATCTCCCTCTACCCTACTGTAATACCACATTATTATAATTATGCTAAAATAAGTATAACACTCTTTTTCATATTGGTTTAAAGATTTTTTTGTTTCAGTTTTACATTGATCACTTTCAAGATTACTTCAGCTCATATGAGGTGGATCAATCAGTAGCTGGGCAAAAACAGGAGAACACCAAGAAAAGCCACCTAGCACACCTGCGAGCAAAACTTGGCTTGTCTCACATGTGACACATGCCAGGCTTGAACTGACAGTCCGACACCAGAAAATGGCAATGAACTCTCCCAACTGATAACAATGGACAAGTCCATTCATCAAAAATGGGTTAAAGAAATTAAACTTTTAACTATTTACCTTGAACTGATTTCGTTTAGTTGCCTCTTTCAAGAAATCACTTGTTTCCCCCAGTATACTATGTCTGATAATACGACCCTCACTGTTCAATCTTGGTCCATAGCACACAGCTTTCTCGACATGAGCATCTGGTCTAGCTGGCTTCATAACTGGATAGTTACGCCTGAACACATCAAATACATTCAATATTTGAGCCGCCTCGTGGGAAAACCAACAATGTGGTTTCCGAACAGGTCCAACAAAAACCGGCCTGTACAAGCACAGAAAAGAGCTAGAAGCTTGAAATTTCCGATTTAAGTAGAAGAGGAATTGTACTACCCGAGTAGTGAAAACAAAGGCGCTGATCAGCTTCGCGGTTACCGCGAAGCTGATCTGCGCCTTTAGATTCGCCTATGCAGATTGTTGGTTTTCTCATGGGGCGGCTTATTTTCTACTACATTGTAACTATACAGTAACATGCATGTGTATGTTGCAAAAACCAAAGTTGCACAGCACCTAAGTGGTTGCATATACGTTACCCATTAGGAAAACATGTCCATTTAAAGTATATCCCACTGAACCCCACTTTTATATAGCAAAACTGGGGTATGCAGGGGTATACCCATTTTTCTTATTTTTGCTCCAAAACATAGATTGTGGATACTCATTAGAACTGCCCACAATCTATGTTATGAGCAAAAAGAAGAAAATTATCGATTTTTTTCCAGTGAAAATTTTCAGTTTTACAACCAAAAAATTTTCTGTATATTGCATGGGCGTGTTTTCGTAATGTGTGCTTTTTAGTTTTCATGAAATGGCTTTGATATCTTTAGGACCGTCCAATTGGTAAAGTAAAACAATTTTACTTTTAATTTTCACATTTTACAGTAAATTACCAGGCTGTTTAAAGCTCAGATTTATCATTTAACTTATCCTTTGATTTCATGAACACCATAAAATTTTATATGTTCTACTCTATAAACAAAAGTTTCTTGTCTTAATTAGGTTTAACTAGAATTGTCAGAGGATCTGACTATAGCCCCGCTTCTGAACTTTTTTCAAGGGCGAGAAAAATAATGCAGGTAACAATCCCAAGCCAGATCTTGTTAATGTTTATGCACATAAAAAGATTGGTAAGATTCTGTCAATTCGTTCTCAAGATATTGAGCGGAAACGAAATTCTGATGTCAATCAAGGGCCGTAACTCCATTAAAATTTTGCGAAAAATAACGGGCAACAATCCCAAGCTAGATCTTGTCAATGTTGATGTGCATACAAAATTTGATTAAATTCTGTCAATTCATTCTCAAGATATTGAGCGGAAACGAAATTCTGACGTCTATCAAGGGCTGTAAATCCATCAAAATGTTGCAAAAAATGACGGGCAACAATCCCACATTAGATCCTGTCAATATTGATGTGCATACAAATTTTGGTTAGATTCTGTCGATTTGTTCTCAAGATATTGAGCGGAAATGAAATTCTGATGTAAATCAAGGGCCATAACTCTGTCAAAATTTTGCAAAAAAAATGACTGGTAACAATCCTAAGCTAAATCTTGTCAATGTTTATGTATATACAAAATTTGGTCAGATACTGTGAATCTATTCTCAAGACATTGAGCGGAAACAAAATTCTGACGTAAATCAAGGGCCATAAGTCCGTCAAAATTTTGCAAAAAATGACTGGCAACAATCCCAAGCTAGGTTTTGTCATTGTTGATGTGCATACAAAATTTGGTCAGATTCTGTCAATTCTTTCTCAAGATATTGAGCGGAAACGAAATTCTGATGTAAATCAAGGGCAGTAACTCTGTCAAAATTTTGCAAAAGATGACAGGTAACAATTCCATGCTAGATCTGGTCAATGTTGATGTGTATTCAAAATTTGGTCAGATTCTGTGAAATGAGCGCAAAGGAAATTCTGACATCAATCAAGGGCCGTAACTCCGTCAAAATTTTGCGTAAAATGACTGGTAACAATCCCAAGCTAAATCCTGTCCATGTTGATGTGCATACAAAATTTGGTCAGATTCTGTCAAACTGTCTTCAAGATATAGAGCGGAAACGAAATTTTGACGTAAATCAAGGGCCATAACTCGGTCAAAATTTTGCAAAAGAAGGACAGGTAAAAATCCCAAGCTAGATCTTGTCAATGTTGATGTGCATACAAAATTTGGTCATATTCTGTCTATTCATTCTCAAGATATTGAGCGGAAACAAAATTCTGAAGTAAATCAGGGGCCATAACTCTGTCAAAATTTTGCAAAAAATGACGAGTAACAATCCCAAGCTAGGTCTTGTCAATGTTAATGTGTATACAAAATTTGGTCAGATTCTGTCAATTCATTCTCAAGATATTGAGTGGAAACCAATTATTCACGGATTCACGGAATGACGGAAGGACAGGGTGAATCGAGTATGGCCCCACTTTTCCAAAGCGGGGCTATAATTAGTTTCTACACTATGTAACATACAAGAGCCTTCACATGAGAAAACCAATAATCTGGATTTCCTACCAGGTGCGACACAAATCAGCCAGTACAGTCACAGAAGCAGGTTAGACGCTCGAGATTTTGGATTTATGAAGAAGAGGGATCGTATTATTCATCTGCGTCTTTGTTTTCGCATATGCAGATTGTTGGTTTCCTTATGGGGTAGCTCATATAGTACATGTACACTCACATTTTTCCTGTATTTGGCTTCATCTTTCTAACTGGCACCGTGTAGTATTCTGGCATGGGCGCCAAAATTGTGACATGACGGGTCGATCCAGTGGTCCCAGCTATTTCTCTATGAATCTGTCAAATAATGAGAAAATCAAAATCAAAATTTCCACACAAAAATGGGCTCTTTACACATGTTGCAAGAAATACTCCATGAAATCAATACCCTTTATAGGGGTAAACCTATTTTTCTTATTTTTGATCAAAATATAGATTGTGGGTACTCGTTACAACCGTCTTGGCAAGGCGGTTCTAATGGGTACCCAAAATCAATGGTTTGAACAAAATTATAAAAATTTTGTGGTGAAATTTTCAGATTTTGCAGCTACAAAAAATCTCTGTATATTGCATAGGCATGTTTTTGTAATGTGTTTTCAGGTAGTACATGTACTAACGAAATCTTAAATCCAAAGTTTCTAGCTTCTAGCCTTCTTCTGATACTGTGTTAGCTTTAGTTTGTGTCGAACCTAATCGGAAGCACAGAAGACCGTGCTTCCCATTTCAATACTCATTATGATTACATTGTACCTGTCACCTACCACAGAATGGAGTTTCTTGGATAATTCCATAGCTTTAGTATAGGGATCAAACATGATTTTGCATTCATTAACATTCGCTATACCCTAGGTCTCGAGGGGAGTGTGAAAACAGGAGGGACTTAGCGAATGTTAATGAATGACAAATCATTTTTGATGGCTATTATTGCATAAATTCTGTATAAACGAAAGAAATAAGGTGCAGAAACGAAAGAAATAATGGTGCACTATATTTTACAGCCTCATCACATTTTCATACGTGTAAGAACTTTCGTTTTTATGCTCGTTCCGGGCGGACTTCTGATTCTCATTACAAGCACGTGCTTTGCGTGGCGCCCAGTAACGAGCATAAGTAAAAGCCATGTATTAACAGCATGTGCGCGCGTGAATTGCAATATTATGCATGGCTTTCTCTTCATTAATAAACGGCTGTTAATATCGTGTGACACGGGTATTTATGCAGTAATACTCAATATTATTACATTGTACCTGTCACCTACCACAGAATGGCGTTTCTTGGATATTTCCATCTGTGCCAGACTTTCGTCCCAGACACGCCCTGATTCTTCATCTGTGTCTGTGATCTCTGGTTTCTGTTTCCAAACTTTGCCTTTGATCTTCTTGCCAAATGGAGTTGCAACTGTTTTAATAGCATCAGCTGCAAAAACAATCCAAGGGCAAGTTTTCATCAGGAAAACATGTACGTGCAAAGTATACCTCTTTAAACCCCAATTTTATATATAGAAAAACTGGTGTATACCTATTTTTCTTATTTTTGCTCCAAAAACTAGAAAAAGTGCCTTGAGAGGCACGTATACCCCCGGCTGGTGGTCACCCAGTCCTCCTTCTCCCTCCCACAACCACCCAGCACATGTCACCCCTGACATTGAATCACAAATCCCGAACAAAAGACAGTACCCTTATCAAATACTTTATAGAAGTGTGCATTTTAAAGCACTTTGACCACAGACATGAGGGAGTGTAGTTTTTAGAGTGATATATCTTCTTTAGAGCAGTACACAGAGCTGACTTGTGTACTCCATCTAGGACATAATCACGGACATTGAGGGTCAGGTCCTCAGTCCTAGATGGAAAATGAAAATAGAATGTCAGTCTAAATTAAAAAAAAAATAATAGTAATAATAAAAGTATTGATGTCCTAGATTTTGAACTCAAACGCCCCCCTCCCCCCCCACCCCCCGCGACATGGACCCAACCCTATACCCTATAGGGTACCTGTAGTCCAAATATGAATGGCTTCTGATGATTGGCTCATGAGATATACCCCACTAGAGAAACTTTAACCAAAACTTTGACGCAAATTAAAGGTGACCTAGATTTTGAACTCTAGCCCCACCCCCGGGCATGGACCCTGGGGTCCAAACTCATAGAAACAAAGCCAACCCTATAGGGTACCTATAGTCCAACCATGAATGGTTTCTGATATTTAGTTCATGAGATATACACCAGCAGAGAAACTTTAACCAAAACTTTGACATTTTAACTGAACTAACGAACCAACGAACCAACGAACATACAAACGGATGAACGGAAAAGCGAAAACTATATACCCGTCGGCATAAATGCCGGGGGTATAATTAAATTGGGTACTTGGGTACTCAGCAAGGCTGTTCTAATGTGTACCCACAATCTATGTTTTGGATCAAAAATAAGGAAACTAGGTTTACCCAATCCATACCTCAGTAACTGTTTTACTATATTAAGTTGGGTTCATGGGGGTATCATTACACAGACATGTTTTCCTGGTGAATGAATCCATATATGGAGTAAGCTCAGTACTTATATGGAGTAAGCTCAGTACTGTAAACTAATTAATTTTCACAAGCTATCTATTTTCACAAGAACAAAAAATTCATAAAATAAACTGCTGTGAGAATGTCCATTCTGATATAAGTTAGTTTAGAACTATACTATTCTTGCATAATTATAGGCCTGTTCTTTAACAGTTTGTGAAAATATGCATGAAGACAAAATTGCAAAATTAAATAGCCACAAAACTAAACTGAGGTGCAGCATACGTTAAGTGATGATTCACAACTAGCTGTCACATACAAATGTTCTAGTAAATGCCAGTTTGAGCATAGTTTGTAATTTGAACCTCCGCACAAGATTAGAAAACTAACAATCTGCATACATGTGCGAAAACAAAGACAGATCAACTGTGCAGTAACCGCACAGCTGATCAGCACCTTTTTTTTCGCTACATGGATAGTATTATCCCTCTTCTTCTTAAATCTGAAATTTCAAGCTTTTAGCCTGCTTCTGTGGCTGTAAAGCCTGATTTGTGTCGGACCTGGTAAAAAACCCAGATTGTTGGCTTCACACTGGTAAACGTAAACGCAGTGGCTAAGGCACGAACGTACTGGCTAAGGCAATTTCAACGCTATGGCTAAGAAAGAAAATGGCGGACAATGATACACATGTGCAGGTTTGTTGTTGTTTTACACTTTCATTTTCCGGTTATCAATGATGACAGCTACTGGCTTGGCGGCGCGGGACCCACAAATGAGTCACAAACCTACGTTCGATGGTCAGATGTCGCCAGCTGCAGCCAGTAAAAGTGTAACCTCGACAAAGTGGAGACACTGAACCACGAATTCTCATGATTTTTCACGAAATACTGTTTTTCTATGATATCGTACGCTGTCTTGTAGTTTATACATATGCAAATGATAAATCGGACGCATTTGAGCACGATTCGTGAAAAAAAATGAAATTGAAGGAGCCTCAGCGTGTCACAATACTTGAAGTTTCATTACAACGCTACTGGCTAAGGAACTGGAAACAACGTAGTGGCTAAGACCCCACTAGGGCCAGAGTTTCTCGGTTGGGAAAATGTTATAGTATGGTAGTAAGACTCGTAAGTGTCTTTCTCAAAGTTGGTTTTGAGGTCTAAATTATTGTTCAAACATGGTCTAGAGCTGCGTTAATGAAATTTAAAAAAAAAAAATCATATCTATGCACCTATCATTTTTTTCTTCGGGGGGTTGGGTTTACAGGGGGAATTAAACAACAAAATTATCCTAATCCCTGGGAATTAGACAGAGTACCATGACCCAGAAATGGTAACTAAGAAATTGTACCTGAAATTATACAGCGAAATGATCGACCCACCAGGGGATTTAGGACATCACAATGTGATCAATGATTGGAGAATTAGACCTCTTTTTAAAAATTGTTAATCCCCACTGCAAATCTCAAGCCAAGTCATGAGAAAACCATTAATATGCATATGCGAAGACGAAGATCAGCCTCGCGGTAGCCGCGAAGCTGATCAGCGCCTTTGTCTTTGCTTTATGGATAGTACATTCCCTCTATTTCCTGAATACATAATGTTATGCTTCTAGCCATCTTTTGTCGCTGCGTAGTCCGGTTGGTTGGTTGGTTTGAGGCTTAACGTCCGAGACAACATTTTTTCAGCCATGTCGGGACGGAGCCAACGCTTCCTGGGTTTTAACCAGTACTGTAGGGAGTTAATGTGTCCTGCTCAAGGACACAACACGGTGCCGCCTATGGGGATAGAACCAAGGACCTCTCGATTCAGATTCCGATGCTCTACCACTACGCCACCGCGCGCAGCCCGATTTATGTCGGACCTGGTCGGAAACCACAACGTTGGTTTTCTCACAAGCTGCGGCTTCTATTATTATATATCTCTTTATGTCATATATGTATTTCTGTAACAGTCGTATAATTCTTATCTATTTTTACAGGCAAATATGTTCCAGTGCGAAAAATGCCCAAAAAACTACAAACAGGCCTCCTCGCTGTGGAAACATAAGGCTGCTCACCATTTCGAGGTGTGTAATGCTCATTTCAGCAACAGAGGGTACCTGCGACAACACGAGTCCACGCATCTTGGGCCGCCCAGATACGTTTGCCAGGAGTGTGGACAGCGATTCGTACACCAAAGCAGCCTGAGCAGACATTATGTCAAGCACCGTGCTGACATGTTTACGTGCGGCACGTGCAGCAAGACATTTGACAGAAGAGAGACTTTGGATTTTTTCTGTGTAGACTTTGGTGTGAGCAACCGCTTTATGGATTTTCTTGGTGTACATCCTGGGGATTTCTGCACACTTTTAGCGGGCGTCCTGTTGTGAGGTACTGAGGCTACAGGCTTCTGTTTCCTTTTTGGCTTGTGTAGCCACAGACGAGGCTTCTTTCTACTCATGACTGCAATCAATTAAACATATTTATACTATAAATTGAAACTACTTTCTGTACACCATCCCGTGGAAACCACATTTTATATCCGCTTGATCTGCAACATCCAAATAAAAATATTTTGATGCCACTCCCGTTGTATTCTAAGAGTCCTAAATTTTGTCGCATAATTTTTGAAAATCGGTCCACAAATAAAAGTTTTATGACCAAAAGTAGCTTTGAATAGGGTATTTTTCCATTGTAAAATGGGTGCAAGAACATTCCTAAAAAAAGGATAAAAGTAATAATTTTTCATTTAAATGCTGCAAATCAATGCCAAACGGTAAACTATGCCTGATAGAGGGCACAACACTTCAACAAAAACTCTAAATCTGCTAGATATATATCCAATTTAAAAAACTTGTACTATTTACCTTGTACGTGCAAAAAACCCTATTCAAAATTATTTTGGGGATATTTTTTTTTATTTGTGAACCGATTTGCAGTTTTGGCCGTTTTGGGGACTTGTATTGTAAAAGGATGACGACCAAATACTTTTCTTCTGGTGTTTCAGAACAATGGGATATTGAAAAAGGTGAGTTCCAAAGGATGGTGTAAGAAGAGTATCTATAAAAATTCGTAAACGTCTTATATAATTTACTTAAAATCATTTTAATTATAGTTGAGGTCCCAGGGGGGGGGGGGGGGGGATACCATGACATTTTCTGTGTACATAGGTTCGGTCTATTTTCTTTTCATTTTCTTTTTTGTGGGGTGGGATCAAAATTTGAATGTCAATAGTTTTGGGGAGTTTTCTGTAAAAATCGATATTTTTTTTTGGTCAGGGAGATTTTTGGAGATGTTTTGGGGGTCTCATAAAACATCGTATATGTTTTGGGTGTTTAATGTCGAAAATGGGACTATTCTTAATGCGTTTTGGCAATTTTTGATATTTTTCGGGGGCGGGGGGTGGGGGGTAACCTCAAACGAACTTCAAATGGTTTAACGCAGCTCTAGACCATGTTTGAACAATAATTTAGACCTCAAAACCGACTTTGAGAAAGACACTTACAAGTCTTACTACCATACTATAACATTTTCCCCACCGAGAAACTCTGGGGTCTTAGCCACTACGTTGTTTCCAGTTCCTTAGCCAGTAGCGTTGTAATGAAACTTCAAGTATTGTGACACGCTGAGGCTCCTTCAATTTCATTTTTTTTTTCACGAATCGTGCTCAAATGCGTCCGATTTATCATTGCATATGTATAAACTACAAGACAGCGCACGATATCATAGAAAAACAGTATTTCGTGAAAAATCATGAGAATTCGTGGTTCAGTGTCTCCACTTTGTCGAGGTTACACTTTTACTGGCTGCAGCTGGCGACATCTGACCATCGAACGTAGGTTTGTGACTCATTTGTGGGTCCCGCGCCGCCAAGCCAGTAGCTGTCATCATTGATAACCGGAAAATGAAAGTTTAAAACAACAACAAACCTGCACATGTGTATCATTGTCCGCCATTTTCTTTCTTAGCCATAGCGTTGAAATTGCCTTAGCCAATACGTTCGTGCCTTAGCCACTGCGTTTACGTTTACCAGTGTGGGCTTTGTCACATAAATTTCATGCTGGCAATAGCGAAGTTTGAGAAATCTGTTTGGATGTAGCTTTGTTATGGCTGAAATAAGCTTTATATCCCCTGTCTGGTTATCATGTAATATGAAGATATGAGAATATTTATAAATAAACAATTTGTACTTTTAAATATTATCTCTAGAAAAAAAGAGAGAAAAAGTTGTGTATCAAGTAATATTCAAATTAAATGATATTTCAACATGAAACAAAAGTACCTTTATTCTTAAACTTTAGAGCTGACTTCTTCATTGCCAGTGCAGCATCTAACTGCAAAGTATTTTTCGTCTGTGAGGCTTCCTCCTCAGCCATCGTCTCAACTGGGGATTCAGGGGGTGTGACCTTTGCCGGTGTACTCTTATTCTTACTAGCAGATGATTTTGTTCGCTCACTCTTCTGTTTATCCTTCTTAGGTAAAAGTTTTACTGTTTTTTCCCATAAAGATGATTTTGGCTTGTGTTCTTCGGACATTGTATTACATCATACCTGCAAATACCACAGCTCACTTGGACCTGATCATCATAATAACATTTTTGTGTAATGTATACCACCTTAAACCCCACTTTTATATAGTGAAACTGGAGTATACATTGAGGGGTATACCTATTTTTCTTATTTTTGCTCCAAAACATAGATTGTGGGTACTCGCCTAGGCGATTCTAACCTGTACCCACAACCTATGTTCTGAGTAAAAATAAGAAAAATATAAAAAATTTTGTACTGAAAATTTTCAATTTTTACAAAGTCTTCAGAAAAATCTGTATATTACATGGGCATGTTTTCGTAATGTATAGAAAGATTTGTTTTATCTTTACTATTGGTATCAATAGGATTTAGTTTTGCTTGATTCTGGTATCATATTTTTTAGAAATCTATTTGGTTATTTATTCTAGTTTTCTTGTTGTTTATTATTTTTAGCGCTACATTCCCATACCTAGTTTGCACATCATATAGGGTAAAACCATCGAATTCCGGACGAACGTGTAAAAACGGACGTTTCTACTCACTCCCTTTCGTTATAGTCTGTTTTGGTCGTCCAGTCGCTTTATGTTTTCCTTTTTCAGATCCATCGTGTAGATTAAATATCGGCGAACCATATTTACTAGAGTGAAAATACATAACACATCACACAGGAATCAACCAATCAGATATTTCTATCGACCTTTACCCTGTCCCGCTCCACCAATGTTTATAGCTGGCGAGAAGTACGGACGGGGCTAAAGGGAAAAACGGACACTTTAATCTTTTTAAAAATAAACACTGAAACATTTTATTTCTTCTCAAAATATCAATTCATCATAATAAAGAAACATTATTTATGTCACCGAACAGTACTGATTTCATTTGTTAATTGAAACATTAAAATAGATAGGTGGGTAAAGATTCAAGTGTCCGTTTTTTCCTTCAGCTCTGTCCGTTCTTCCCGCCACCTGTCTGACTTTTCATGTTTGACCCTGCGTCACTTTGATAGCTAATCAAACACGCCTATAGGTGTTCATCCAATGAAATTGCCTGTTTTTAATTGAATCGAGTGTACCTTGTAGCTAAGCCGGTCAGATTCGTGTTGGAAGTGTTCGGGGCTTGCGATTAACGGCGTTTATCTACGGACATGGCTCAAAAGCGTCCGGAATTTGATGGTTTTACCCTAATGAAGTTTATGGATCATGAGACAGCTATGGCATTCCACTCCTAGTGCTTACTCTTTTTATCCAATCACTGGTCATTACTACAAAATAATCTTGTAGAATAGTTGGTAGGCTCATAAGCCAGGTAAACCTTTTTTAAGCCAACTAATTATAAGCAAACTTCTTCCTTTTCTTCTTATGGTATACAGTGGCATTCCAGATAATCTGAAGCTAAGGCTATAGTCACGTGGACCAACTTTAATGATTGTGAAAATTCCTTAATTTCAAAGTGAGAAGATTAAATAGCAGTTTTAAATTGAATCTGTTATTAACAAATTCTTCTTCTTCTTGTCTTCGTATTAACTCCCAAGGTTGGGACACCCAGAGATCATCTGGTAAAACGTCGACTAAAGTCTTCTTGAGCACACATATACTTTTTCAAAGTCTTTAAAATATTAGAGGGCGTAAAGCGTAACTTAAAGCACGTGAAATATTTACAAGTGATGACACTATATAATCCTCCAGAAACTTATTTACATCATAGGGCGGTCGTAACTGTTACCCCAACTTTGACCAGTCTGTCACATATCTTTCATTTTATGTATCCGTTTCAGGTGTAGCCTGTAGCAAAGTTCTGTTGAGGCTTTAGAGATTTCTTTGATCTGAGACTCACACTTGAACACTGGGAATATAGTACAGTCAAGTAATAACCTAACCACATTCGGTTTTGAGTTGAATATTTTCTTCCATAGGTCTATACCTATGTAATTGATAGTTAATGATCTGACTTTAGGATAGAACAATTTCCTCTGACTAAACAAAGCAGGACAGTCTAATAGCATATGTGATATATCTTCATCGGCTAGACCACAACATCTACACCTTGCACAAACCGTTGCATTACTAAATTTATGTTTACTAGTTTGCAACATATAAGTCCCTGTAACCATGCGACATTTCACAATGCCCTTCCGTACATCAGCAACAGTGGATTCTAATGCCAGCCAGACTTTATGAGTAAATCCTATTCTGGCTGAGTCGATGTCCATATAACACAAGGTGGACTTGTCACATGCTTCACTTTTCAGTTCATCTGACCAGTAATTATATATAGCAGTTCTAATTTGGTATTTCCAGTTTTCTTTAGTTGTCAAACAGCTTTTTAAGTCTTTTAGTGGTGGAAGTTGGTACTGATCCAGAAGATCTTTTACTAAAGTAACTAAGTCTGTTATCAAGATTTACAGCAATTTGTCTTTCAGTTAGTTCTTTCACGGTTTCATTGTCCGAGATAAGTATGTTGTATAATAAGCCTAATTGTCTTTTATGCAATTCTGCCTCCAACGGTAGTGCACCCAGAAGAAGAAAAACAGCACAGGTTGCGACTCTGATGGGGAGTGACTGGAATCTCTTTAGGTTGTCCAAGTGAAATTTTGATAAAATGTTTATCTGAGTTTGCGTCAATGGTAATACTTCTAATCCATACAAAAGTCTTGGAATCACATAACACTGGTAAATTTTATAAGAAACTCTGGGATTAAGTCCATTGGATCCATGTACACCAGTATTTATCAAAGCATAGAGAGTTCTACGTGCTAGGCTTAGCCGTTCTTCAATATTTATAATATTCTCATTCACTTCAGATCGTAAAAGTCCCAAATGAGTAGTCGATGATGAAAACTGCACTTTTTTATCACCCATATCCAACGAAAACGACTTTTTTGACACAGTTTTGTGCGAGTTTAATAACACTACATTTGATTTGTCGGGATGGATTGTAACATGGTCTTTTTTGGCGTTCCTTATGGCCACGTTCATCATTACTTGGAGTTCATTTTCATTTTGATAGAAAGGCCAAATCATCTGCACAGGTTGGACAACCACAGAAAACAGTTCCAATACAGAGTCCCAGTCCATGACGCTTAAGTTCCACTAGGCAAGGGTTTATGTAAGTCTTGTATAAAAACGGTGATAAAATCCCCCCTTGCCTGACCCCCTGTTGAATGTTGAAACTTTCACTAAGTTCACCTATCCATTTCACCTTAGAAGTAAGTCCAGTATACATATTTTTAACAATTGTCCATAGTGAGGGGTGTATTCCAGCTTCATACAACTTATCCAGCAGAATTATATGATTCACAACATCAAACGCTTTACGACTGTCAAGCGTCACGAGAAATAACGGTTTACAAGAGTTTATTTTAGCTTCCGCCCTTGCTTCCGACACTATGAGAGCTGACATCACTGGTGACAGACCTTTCGTGAATCCAAATTGAAGAGAACTTTGTTCGAACGACTGTTCTAACCGTGGTAACAGGACACTTTCAAAAAGTTTTCCTAAGATCGGCGTGACCGTAATTCCACGATAATTGTCCATGTTTGTTGAATCTTTAGACTTTTTTAACACAGGGGTTAATATACCAGACTTGAATAACTCTGGGACTTCTTTTTCACAAATTATTTGGTTAAAAATGTCAGTAATATCGTCAATCAGCAAGTTTCCTGCATACTTTAAATGTTCTGCTGTCAGGCCCAGTTCATCCGGGGCCTTTTTTGTGTTCAACTGAGAAATAGCATTCTGAACTTCTGTCCTGTTAATTGGATCCAATGGTAGGTTATTTCCTTCACAGTATTCAGCAATCAGTTCGTGGCGAACAGTACATAATTCAAGAAAGGCAGAGTCATAATTCTCATTCTTAGGCACTGAGAGGTCTTCAAAATATTGCGCGAAGCTGTTGCGTTGCTGTTCTGGTGAGAATATCTCCTGGCCGTCGACAATGAGGCTACTAGTCTGAGATCTCGAACTCCCTTTATTTCTGTTTATCAGTTTATAGAATTTTTCAGTAGAAGGATGAAGCATAATATCTTCATAAAAGTTAGTCCGGTCAACAAACTTTTCTTTTCTCAACTGGCGTCTCAAATTTCGTTTCGCTTCCACGTTTTTGATACGGAGATCAGGGTTCAATTTGCCACTTTCAACCCACATATTATATCTATCCTTACAAACGTTAAGCAGTCTTTTAACCGTAGGTGATGCCTTCCATGTTGGCCCTTTGAGCTTAATTACTTTGCTAATTACTTTAAATTACCCGAGCTGTGACAGTGTTTCCCGCCAAACGTCACAGTATGGACTGGTTTTCAATTTCATTATTATTGCGGGTAAACTTTGATTAGAGCACTATTAGAGCAGAGTGCAAAGACCTCTCCTTTGAACTCTGCTCTAATAGTGGAAGAGACTGCTCGAGAATGTAAGGATGCTGGTGATTCTGTGTACTTTATATTCCTCGACGCTAAATCCGCATTTGATGTGGTGGACCACAAACATCTGATGAGGCGCCTTTACCATATAGGCATCCATGATAGGCATTGGACTCTGATCAATAGTATGCATCAACAAGCTACTAGTGTTGTAAAGTGGGCTGGTGATAGATCTGACCCCTTTGAAGTTGATCAGGGTGTCAGACAGGGCGGACTATTGAGTGCAGATTTATATAAAGTATATGGAAATCCGTTACTAAACAGACTTACAGAAAGTGGTGTAGGTGTGTCGATAGGTACAATTTGTTGTAATGCCACGGCGTGCGCAGATGATCTAACAGTTGGTAGTAGAACAGAAAAAGATGCTCAAGTGTTAGCCAGCGAATCCAGTGATTTTGCTAATCTTGAACGTTATGAATTACAAGCTGTGAAGAGTGTCGCGTTGAGGGTTACCCCAACTGTGAAATCTCGGTCAAACACAGAGGATTTTGGATTCGAGTTAAATGGTACGAGAATTCCGAATGTTACTACGACGACACACCTTGGTATTAAACGTTCAACTACAATTTCAAAGACTGCTGAAGAAAATGTTTCACATAACATCTGCAAATCAAGAAAGACAGTGTATAGTTTACTATCAGCCGGGTTACACGGACATAATGGATTGGATCCGCAAACATCTTTACATATCATCCGGATTTATGTTCTGCCAGTGCTTCTGTATGGACTAGAACTTATCTTACCGAATAAAACATTAACAGAAAGATTAGAAGTGTATCAGAAAAAACTACTAAAGCGAATTCTCTCTGTACCAAACAACACCCCGGACGCTGCAGTTTATATGTTATCGGGCTTTATTCCCATTGAGGCTCAAATACACAAGAAAGCTTTGGTATTTTTCAACAACGTTTGCCTACAACCTGATTCGGCTATAGAGAAACGCTTGGCGATTAGGCAGTCAACTGTGAAAAATCTGAAAAGCAACAGCTGGTTCATGGACATTAAGAAGTTACTGTGGAAATATGACCTGGGTGATATTGAGGAATGTTTGAACTCTCCTTTACCTAAGCTGAAATGGAAAAACAAAGTTAATCAAGCAGTGCACAACTACTGGACTGACATTATTAAAAACCAAGCAGTTTTGTATGGGTCACTGACATTCTTGAATGTGTCTAATTATCAGCCGGGAAAGTTACATCCGTTTTTACAAATAGAACCTAATTCTGTCAGAGACATTCCAAGACTAGCGGTAAAGTTAAAACTACTGTGTGGAGTGTATGTGCTACAGTCTACTAGAGCCAGTTTCAATCAAAACGATATAGATCCAACTTGTCAAGTGTGCAGCTCTTCTCCAGAGACACTACTTCATTTCATTCTTGAATGCCCAATATTAGAAACTATCAGAAATCCTATAATAAGTGACATTACTTTTGAATATGCAAAGTTAAACTTCACGACAAATAGTTTCGAGGACTTATCTGCAGACAAACAGTTACAAATCATAATGGACTGTACAGTGTTATTTGACACAGTGAACCAAAATAAGAGAGTAAAGTACTGTGAAAAGTTGCAACAATTAGAATACCAGACAAGACGTTTGTTACATAACTTGCACTGTGCTAGATATAGAATGGTCAAGGAAATCCCATCCAGACGGAGATAGGTCCACTTGGTTTTACAGAGTAAATTTGTAGTCGTTGTAAATATAAAACATGGTGAAGGGTTGATGTTCATTTCTACTACCTACTACCTACGTGGAGGAATCTACGGTTGTCCTATGCAGGACGTGAAGATAAGAAGATAAAGATAAAGATAAAGATGGCCAAGACATGTAACCAGTCAGAAAATCGTTGTTATTCAAACGCTCGGAAAGCGCTTATTGGTAAACAGACGAAGATCAAAGTTCGATGGATTGATAATTTTCCAAACTTTAACCTTTATGCGACATTTTGAACCGAAAGGTTGTTGTGGAGACGTGTTAAATATTGATTATACAAAGGTTAAGAATCAATCAATTTGAAAATAATGTTTAATTTTTCACGGGCGTCTATTGTAATATGTTTTCGTGGCACCTTTTTCTTTTTTTTTTTTTTTTTTTTTTTTTTGTTTTTTTTTTTTTTGTTTGTTTGTTACTGGTAATGAGTCGATCAATCTCTGACCATAACCTCAGGAGCTGTGGAAATGTGACTTGCTCAAGTCCATGTAGTGGCTGGGGTGTCACTAGTATATCGATATATCAGACACTAGAAATGATATCACTACCGACTACCGAGCCTACAAGTCAATGGGCAATGATTGTAATGAAATTGAGGGACCCATGTGCGTAACGACATCGTTTCTAATCAGACACATATACAGCCTTGCTGTATGAGCTAGCTTTTACAGTGATGGGTAGTGTTTCTGGATATTGTTGCAAGTTTAACAATGGTGAGCTTGGTTAGTGGCTGGATGGGTGACCTAAGTTGGAGCAGGGGGGACTGGATAGTCTATTGCTCATGGTGTGCTCATCAGTTACTTTAGCCAAAACGAACGATTATTAGTATGAGGATCGATCCTGGGACCAGAGTCGTACACTTTATGGTCTATAACACTGTGTTGTTGCCACATTCTGTGTGGCATTCATGACCTCTTTGGTCTTCCATCTACTACTTATAAAACAGTAGAGACAGAAGAGCTTCTAAAAAGAACCATGGTTGATATGGAAGCAAATGTCAGAAATGTTTTCCTATTTCTAGAAGATGTTGTAAAATCCAACAGATTTTTATTTCGAGGAAGAATCTTTTAAGACAAACTGCATTCATTTTTGCTGTGCATTTAATACATTTTCTTATTAGGCCTAAAAGAAAATGCAATGTTTCCAATTTCCTGACCTGCTGGTCAAAATTAGCGCCTACTCCCAAGTTTCACTCTCCTGAGAACCCTTTAGTATGATCCCCGTTTTTATACATTACTTTGTTTAGTGAGACAGCTCGCATTCGGATTTCTCAGTTCTTATATCTGTTCCAATATGGAGGCGTCCTAGAAAATAAGTATAAACGGTTTGATGCAACTTTATTTCGAAGAGAGGAACTTGAAGGACCTTATAGACTTCTTGCATTTACCACTCTTTCAATTTTATTGTTGTATTTTTGTAGGTTGAGTTACCCAGCATGGAGGTGGAGTTAGTGGACAGGAACCTATGGTTTGCTGTGGCCACAATCATATTTAACCCTCTATTTTGGAATATAGTATGTTTGATTTTTGTTTTTGCTTTTAATTACCTTTAATAACATAAAGAATGAGCATCACAATATGATTTACTTAAATGTAAACCAGTCTTTATGGTCACAGAGAAAAAAAGAAAAGAAAAAGAAAATAACTCAGGGTAGTTAAACAGACTACTGACTACTAATGTGTACTTTGTGCCGTGTGGCAGCCCTAAACACTCTCTCCGTACATTATCCATAGTGCAGATTATATTTTTATTTCGGTCCTTTGAGATCAGTAGGGATATTCAGTGTTTAAAACTATTACGTTTAGAAACTTATTCTATGCAATGTTTTAATTATTTGACCCCATTTAGCATGTTTAGGAATCTGTCTTTGATTAAGACTTCTCGTGTAAATTCTTGAAATTGCAGCATAATAGTCTGGCTTTCGTTGCCAGTTTAAAAAGGGCTACTGATGAGGGTTAATTATTTGACCCCGTTTAGGAATCTGTCTTTGATTGAAACTTCTTGTGTAAATTCTTGAAATTGCAGCACAATAGTCTGGCTTTCGTTGCCAGTTTAAAATGGGCTACTGATGAGGGTTCATTACCCGAAATTGCGCAATATAGTCCATACTATTTGAATATTTTTACTGCTTCCAAAGGATCCAACCTTTGTATTTTTATATTTTATTGATCATTAGTGTTCAAAATAGAATGTTACATACTTGAAGAAATCTGATACATGTATAATCATCCCTGAAGAAGGCCATGGGCGGTTAGTATGAAAAAAGGGTGAAATATTCCAAGAATATATTTTATATGACAAGCACAATATGAAATGGTTTATGAAATATGAATCAACATTACAGGTTGCAAGATGGGAATACAGAACCCAGGGTCTCTCTAAAACCTTCAAGTCCAGACACATAGGTTGTTTCTTCCTGGGTGTTTGTATTTTCCTGCTCGGAATATTCAGGGATAAAAGGTACAAAACTATTGAACACATTATGAGAAAGTAATATACACTTTTTGTTTTGAGCAAGTCTGACACAAACAAGCTTCATATAGACATGGCTAGAACTTAAGGAGATTAAGAAATTATTGCTCGGGTGTCAAATTCGATGCATCTTGGATTTTTTAACTTTTCAGGAGGGAGAAAAAAACAGTAATTTTTGTTAGGTGCTGTCAATGTTTATGAAATCCAGATATAACAATATTTACAAAATTCCATATTTGAGGTATTTGGTTTTTAAATTAATGAAAAGGATCAGGGAAAAAAACAAATAATGCTATGAGATACAACTTTTTGACCCTTTTTTCGCTCAAATTCCATTATTTTAGCATCTTAAATGACATTCACCCACAAAACTGATGAAAATATTGACATGTGCCAAATCATGAAATGCTTGTAACTCGTCTAATTCAATGAATCATTAAGTGTTCCCTCTTTTTTTGTAGGTTCAATGATGCTTTGAACAGTCAACCTAGATGGGATGCTTTACAACAGAATTATTTTCTCTGGTCAGGCTATCTATGTATTGTTATAGGATGTGTGTTGGTATTCTCTAGTTACTTTGCTCTAGGCTTTTATGGTACATTTTTAGGTGAGTGTTCTTAAAAAAGGAAATACAGAAAAATGAAATTGATGTACATTTTAACTGTAAATTCCTTGAGCTGCAAATTAGTAATTTTAAAATTTGAAAAGAACATAGAACATGTTCAGATGAGTTTTCGGAAGTTATAACAAAATAGAAGATATGGTTACTGTTAGAAATTAACTTATATATTCTTTGACCTCCAAGGAGAAATTACAATTGTGAAGACAGATAAGGTCCCGAGGTTATATAACTTTTTCCATGCTCAACTCAGCTGAGCATGAAATTTTGATTCCACATAAATAATGAAATAGCCCAAATTAATTGAATTTTTTATAAAGCTTTAGACCATCAAAGTCAGTAATTTATCCTGCTTATAAATGTTAAAATGCCAACAATTTGTTGGCATTTTAACATTTATGAGCAGGATAAATTTTAGTATCAGCTGAGCTGAGCATGAAAAAAGTTTTATAACCTTAGGGCAAGATGTTGTAGCAGAAAAAGTAGCGATTTGCATATCTGAATAAAGGGTGCAGGCTTATCTCGGGTGACATGCATGGAACCAGAAAATTTACTCATTGGATCCCAGCTCCCAGGGGTTTTTGTAGAAAAAAATACCATTTAAGATTTGTAGGAAAATTAATTGAGGTTTCGGAACCCAGTATGATATGTTTATTTTTTTTTCTGTTTTCCAATTCTCCTAACCATCAAAGCATTATATTTCGCAAGTGGATATGAATAAGATTAATTGAGCCGTGACGCGAGAAAACCGGTCTTTGGGGTTTCCGACCAGGTCTGACACACACTGACCTGTACAGTCACTGAAGATGGCTAGAAGCTTGAAATTTCGGATTAAAGAAGAAGAGGGGTTGTACTATCCACATTGCGAAAATATAGGCGCTGATCGGCTTCGCAGTTACTGCGAAGCTGATCTGCGTCTTTGTTTTCGTATAGGCAAAAACCTGTTTTTCTCAGGACGCGGCTCAGTTGAGCTCTTTCAATATCTGTAGGTGACTACTTTGGAATCTTAATGGAGGAGAAGGTAACCAGTTTCCCATTCAGTTTACTAGACAACCCAATGTACTGGGGGTCAACTCTCAACTTCCTGGGTGCAGCATTAGTGTAAGTGAAAAGCTATATGTAATGAGCCGCGTCATGAGAAAACCCAACAGATTGAGTTTCCGACCAAGTCTGACACAAACCGAGCTGTACAAGCACAGAAGATGGCTAGAGACTGGAAATTTTGGATTTAGAAAGTATCGGGATTGTACAATCCGTGTTGTGAAAACAAAGGGGCTGATCAGCTTCGCAGTTACTACGAAGCTATTCTGCGTCTTTGTTTTCCCATATGCAGAATGTTTGTTTTCTCATGATTGCTTTGAAAATATTTTGCTCACCCGAGTCATTATTAGACTTGTAAGGTCAGCTTATAGTATGACAGCCATAATGGTAGTATTCTTAAGCAAGACACTTTATCCTTACCAAAGTACATGTGAGTCGCATCATGAGAAAACCGAAGTTTTGCCTATACAAAAACAAAGGTGCAGATGAGCTTTGCTCTGAAGCTGATCGGTGCGTTTGTTTTTGCTACAAGGATAGTACAATCCGTCTTCTTCCTAAGTCCAAATTTTCAAGCTTCTAGCCTGCTTCTGTGACTGTACTGACCAGTTTGTGTCAGACCTAGTTGGAAACCTGGAATACCTATTTTCTCGCAATGTGGCTCATGTATTGGTTAATACTTGGGAAAAGGTAGCTCAGTCTTGTTGTGACTCAATTTTGTTCACTAGGATATCAAACCATGACGATACCATACCTGTCATACACAGGGTTTTCCCTGGCGCACAAATGTGCATTTTGACCCCTGTTGGCCTCCAATAACCCCAAAATGTCCAGAGGAGGGACACTAGTGTCCCCCAAAATTCTCAAATGTTTCTGTTTCCTGAGATAAATTTCCACCAAAATCTCAACAGTATTGTAAAGGTCCCCTAAATTCAAACTCCAAGGGGAAACCCAGCAAACACCATCCCTTTGCACATTATTGTTTACCACCCCCTACCCTACCCCTATCAAAAAGCACCACAACCCACCTAGAATTCAATTTTGGTTTCTAATCATACCCTATCCACTTAACCACTTAACACCTAAACCATCATTTTGCATATGCGAAAACAAAGGCACAGACAATTCCTCTACTTACTTATTAATCCAAAATTTCCAGCCTCTAGCCATGATCTTTTGTGCTTGTACAGCTTGGCTTGTGTCGGACCTGGTTGGAAACCATGATGCTGGTTTTCTATTGTCGAATCTCAATTATCTCTGCCAGTAATGGTTGAATACCCAAGAATTTTCGGCTCCATCCCTGTATGAAACAATGAGCCTGTGCATGAGAAAACCAACAATTTGGGTTCTGACCAGGTCTGACACAAACCAGGCTATACAGTCACAGAAGATGGTTAGAGTAGAGGAGACGGTGGGTAGGGAAATTTTTCGTTTCGCACAACACCCTCCACATACTAGGTTTGATACTATGGGTGGCTTCTTTGACCAATATAAAGAGCTTCTAGGCACGTTGTCGCCCTGTGATATGGTGCATTTGTCCTCCAGAAGCCGTTACGTATGTTACCCATTCAAACCAAAAATGTGCTCTAAGTTTATAAAATTAACTATGAATCTCTAATCTAAATTCCAAACCTAAATGTATCTATATCATCTGATGAAAGAATGTTACGGGCACATATATTGATATGTTTAATCATTTTCATGCATCGATGGTGTTACGTATGTTACATTGTCAAAACAGCCTGTGTAAATGTTAACTACAGAACAGTAAGCTATTTTAATGTACTTCTCTTTGCGAATTTCACTTTTAATACACTACGGGTGGCTTTGTTGATCAATATAAAGATTTTCTATGCACGTTGTCACCCAATGGTATGGTGCATTTGCCCTCCAGAAGCCGTTACGCACGTCGTATGTTACCCATTCAAAACAGAAATATACCCTAAGTTTGAAAAATGCACTATGAATCCCTAAAATAAATTCCAAATCTAAATACATGTATATTAAAGTCATCTGATGAAAGAATGTTACTGGCACATGTTTTGATACTTTTAATCACATATATGCATCGATGGTGTTACATATGTTACATTTTCAAAACAGACTGTTCAGAGTTTAATTACAGAACAGTAAGCTATTTTAATATACTTTTCTTTGCACATTTATATCTGAGATACACTGGTCTAAAAGACACATATTCCTTTTCTTTTACAAACCTGAAAAAACTATTCATCATGTCATTCCTTAGTCGAAAGTTATTGTATATAGTCCACAGTAACTCACTTCAGATTATGAAAGAATAAAGTGTTCAAAGTCAACTATGAACAGACAAGTTTGGGAGAAAAGAAGAAAAATATACAATCATCTTGTTGTAGATCAATAGCATATATGCCTTCTTTAAGTTGAATGCTTACTGCTTTGCCAGAAATGTGTACTTTTGATAGGTGAATATGGTAACGTATGTAACACATAACTATTAAATATCAAAAATCAGTTTTAATGATTTTAATGCGGATAAAATGCTCATCGCTGTGTGTAATTATGATTTAGCACTAATTTAGAAATCATATAAGATAATAGCAAATATTCAAGAGTGTAATCTGGTTGTCAGTTAACTGAAAGCGCGCACATCCAAACCACAAAATCCCAAAGCATGTTTTACATCATTGTTAGTATCCAGTGTTATGAGATGACATTATCAACACCGTCGGTCACTATTTCTTAAGTTACCTTTCACAATTTCGTCAAAGCTTGCCAATATTAGTAAGCAAATATCAATGCGGATGACGGGCGATTTAATGGTAACGTATGTAACACATTTTTTCACTTAAAATTTTAGGCGTTAAAACCTAAGGCAAACAAACAGTAATAATATATAATTAATCGTCACCTTAAGATTGTTTTCCGATTTCCGGATTATGAAATGAATCGCCGGCCATACAAAAGCACAACTCTGCGCATGCTAGTTCATTTTGTCTGGGTTCGGGGCACATGTGAGACAAGCCAAGTTCTGCTTGCGCGTGTGCCAGGTGGTTTTTTACTCGGGGTTCTCCCGTTTTCGCCCCACCTACCGGTTGGCCCCTCTCATATGAGCTGAAATAATATTGAAAGGGACGTTAAACGGAACAAAAATTGTTCAGTCCTTGGTCATGAGCACTGCTGATACCATTGATGCTCCAGACATTGCCTGATGCGGTCGTTTTGTTTGATTTTGAGTTGATGCTTAACAGCCTAGTCAACAACTATTGTCATATTGAGACGTTGACTCCATTTTATGGGATTTTTGCCCGAAAATCGGATGCCATGACATCCAAACAATGCTTTAAATATAACTACTCAAGTAAGCCACTACGGCTTATACGTATGGATGGTTTGATTTTAAAACACTTCTCGTGGTCAGACTCAGACCTGAGCGATTAACCAGTAATAAGATGGTCAGTAAGTAGCGTATAAGCTATGCCTGGAGACAAAAGAAGCCCATCTATTTCTTAAGTACCCGATTAGCTGGGCCCATATTCCCACCCGACCAACCTTCTGAGGGATTCTGCTTAGGCTGATACGGTTGAGCATTTCTGCTAAGGCTGAAAACATGTTGTTGTTTTTTAAGTTTTCACGTTATAAATGTGTCATCAAACGATCATGCTTTGGTGGTACATTTCAAATGGTTTTTCGTACACCTTCTTATTTGCTTGGGGAGTGTTATCGTCTGTTTGCACAATGTAGTTTGTGATTGATCGCTTTTCTCAGCAACATTCCAAGCTTTCGTTTTACCAATACTATTGTGTGGAGTCTAACCTAAACTGCCTTATTCTGTAGTCATAACTTCTATTTTCTTGAAGATATGAAATGGTCGACAGTCTCACCAGGACATCAAGGCTTGCTCAAAACGACAGACTGCTAGTATCATGCTTTTTCACCATAATGTATTGCAATCATTTGGCTAGAACAGACAGCAGCATAAAACCAAGACATCTAGCATCGTGGTTGTTATGAAAATTCGCGTATCTGTGTCTTCATTGTCTAAAGTGCAGTTACGTCATTCCTGGCAAGAAAGCATTTTCGTTATCTGTAAAAACGCAAACACGTTGTTTGCACATCCTGTTTTATGTTCGGATTTCACACCGAGGGCCCTCAAGAAATTCACATTTACTGCTTTACAGAACTGGTGTCGCAGGGCTAGATAATGTCCTTCTTTCTCGTTCATCCAATCTGATGGATTTACTCACGATGAATCTTTCACATGTGCGAGCTTAATGACATAGGCAGACAAATCAATAGTTTCGAAAGGCGCACACAAGCTGTATGGAATACCACATATAGCTTAACATAAATGGGTCCAGGAGTTTGAAGATAATATCCGCATCTAGTTGGATGCGACTGTCAGTGTGATATTTGCGAAGTCTTTGTCAGCCTATGTCATTAAGCTCGCACATGTGAAAGATTCATCGTGGATCGTGGATCTTTTAACGATGGATCACCAAATTATAATATATACCTTACAGTGCCCTATATGAAAAAGGTGTTACATACGTTATCATGAGCATACTGACAAGTCACCAATGGGTCAACATATTCCAAACACCTTACTGTGTTCTATGCGAAAACCTTTGCAGATAATTATGTGAGACCACTTTCATGTGAGCCACAACGCGCGAAAACCCCTCTTCCGACAATATTCCTTCTACACAGTCACAGAATTCAGACGCTTGAAATTTCGGATTTAAGAAGAAGTTTGACTGACTATCTGTGTAGAGTAAACAAGTGTGCTGATCAGCTGTGCAGTAACTGCATCTTTGTTTTCATATAGGAAGAATCTGGTTTTCGCATGAAGCGGCTCACTATATATACATTTATAATCACCAAAATGAAATCTACCCATGTTTGAACATTAAGGTGTTACATACGTTACCATGAGCATGCTTGCAAGTCACAGGCTGTGTATCTTAGCACGCTAAACATGTATTTATCATAGGGTGTGTAAAATAGAACTAAATAATTTACACAAACATATAACAGTTATTCCTTTTGATATTTTTGTTGAATCGCCTACTTTTCAAATGTTACAGCATACGGCAGTACCCTTAGGAAATGTTAAATAATTTAAATAAAATAAATTAAATATTTAAAATAAATATATGATTTTGTGTAATAGCCAAGTTGAACTATTGGTCAGTAAGAAAGGACCTATCATTTTTGGAATATGAAGAAAGAAATGTCAAAAACAAAAACGTTTTTGAACCCAAACCCCTATTTTCACGCCATAGATATATAAGTAACGTTTGTAACACCGTATAATGTCTAATTTCAACTTCTAAAGATCATAAAGCATGTCCGTTAAATTGTTCCAGTACGTGATATAATTAGTGTTGTTGCATGATTAAAGTGGGTGGAGCAGAGTAGGTTTCGCTATTTTGTTGGTACAAATATATTTTGAACATGTAACTTATGTAACGAGCTTCAGAAATATTGTGCACCACTTGCCAGGGCGACAACGTGCCTAGAACTCATCTAGGATGACCAATGGACCAATTGCATACTGCAAACAAAGTATGTGGAGGGTGTTGTGCGATTTCGTTAAATACGGTAGATACAGAATCTAGCGTCTCGCCTAGAGGCTGGAAATTTTGGATTTAGAAAGTAGAGGAATCATACTATCCCTGTAGCGAAAACAAAGGCGCTGATCGGCTTCGCAGTTACTGCGAAGCTGATTTGCGCCTTTGTTTTCGCCCAAGCATTTTGTTGGTTTTCTTATGCAGTGGCTCATATCAAATGTTTGACTTCCCAAAGGCTTAATATTTTGGCTTGATAAATCAACATTTTGCATATGCGAAAACAAAGGCGCACATCAGTTTCGCAGTAAGTGCACAGCTGATCAGCGCCTTTGCTTTCACTACAAGGGTAGTACAATTCCTCTTCTACTTAAATCTGAACAGACCAGTTTGTGTCACACCTTGGCGGAAACTCCAAAGATCTGCCCTCTTGCATCATGGCTCATTTTATACACTGTCAAGCTTTGTTTATTAGCACCCATGTCTATTTTGGGTTACAGACCCAGAGATCTGACACAAATTGGACAATACAGCTGCAACAGATGGTTAGGGCTTTAACAGTAGAGAGAATTTTTAATATTTTTAATATGAGCCGTGATACAAGTAGACCGACAATGTGTTTTTTGAACAGGTCCGACACAAACCAAGCTGTACAAGCACAGAAGGTGGCTAGAGGCTGGAAATTTTAGATGTAGGAAAAAGAGGATTTGATATATCTGTGTAGCGAAAAAAAAAAGGAGATCTAGAAATGACATTTTTTAAAATATTTTTTATATTTATAAACAAGTAAACAAAGATTTTACGGCGCTGATCAGCTTTGCAGTAACTGAGAAGCTGATCTGCATCTTTGTTTTCACATAATCAGATTGTTGGTTTTATCATGATGCAGCTCATATCAGCTTCAAATGTGTAAGTGGAGTCAAGTCAAGATTAATTGTATTATAAACCTGTTCTGTTTTTGTTTTGAACATGCTAAAAGGTTTACTTATAATGTTTTTTTCTGGTTTATTGCAAAAATTTTTTTCTGCAGGAAATCTAGTCAAAGTGGTCTATTGTTGACAGTACTGGTTGCCATTGTTTACAAGGTCGCATTAACATATGAGGGGTAAGTACAGTCACACGTAAATGGGGAAAAACAGGCTCACTTGTATATACAGAGTTTTATACTTAAGCTGTAGAAATTGAATATATTCATTTGAAATATTTATTTCCTTGTTTCTGCAAGCTGCAGACACATCATTACGAAAACATGCCCATGTAACTACATATTTTTTTTTTCAGTTGTAAAAATTAAAAATTTTCTCAGAAATTTTTGATATTTGTGCCCAAAACATAAATTGTGGGTACACGTTCGGCGAGGTGGTTCTAATGAGTACCCACAATCTACATGTATGTTTTGGAGCAAAAATTAGAAAAATAGGTATACCCCTGCATATCCCAGTTTCACAATATAAAAGTTAGGTTTAGGGGGGTATCCAATACGCGGACGTGTTATCCTGATGTGTTAGAACCACCTCTGCGATTATTCACAACATATGAGCCGCCTCCTGGGAAAACCAACAATGTGGTTTCCGAACAGGTCCGACAAAAACCGGCCTGTACAGCTACAGAAGCAGGCTAGAAGCTTGAAATTTTGTAGTTAAGTAGAGGAGGAATTGTACTATCCGAGTAGCGAAAACAAAGACGCTGATCAGCTTCGCGGTTACCGCGAAGCTGATCTGCGCCTGTGTTTTCACATATGCAAATTGTTGGTTTTCCCATGAGGTGGCTCATATGTTTGGGATCAAAAATAAGAAAAATAGATAAACCCCTGCAGTTTAATATATCAAAGTGGGGTATAAGTGGGGTATACATTACATAAACATGTTATCCTGGGTCCAGTTGTTCAAAACTTTGTTAGCTTAACGCTGTCGTTAAGCCCTCAATTTGTTAGCTATATATCAACTTCAAAAGCAAATACACTGTTATTTTTTGTTGAAAAAATGTGAGAATCCTTTGCTGCAAAGGATTCTCACATTTTATCAACAAAAATTAACAGTGTTTTTGTAATATTGCCATTTGAAATTTTAACGAATCATTAACTAACAACATCGTTAATTTTGAACAACTGGCCCCTGATGATTTGAGTTTTGTATATATACATGTAAACTATGTACCAGATGGAATGTACTATGTACTATCATAGTGTGATATAATTTTATTGTATGTTTTATGCACCAGAACTTTTTTTGGGGAAAAGTCTGCAACCTTGGTTATGAGCTTCTGCATGAGAAAACCAACAATTTGGGGTTTCAACCAGGTTTTTTAACACAAACTGGCCTGCACAGTCACAGAAGAAGGCTAGAGGCTTGAAATTTTGGATTTTAGAAGAAGAGAGATCATACTATCTGTGTAGCGAAAACAATAGCGCTGATCAGCTCTGCAGTGCAGTGACTGCACAGCTGGTCTGCGTCTTTGTTTCACATATGCAGGTTGTTGGTTTTCTGATGGGATGGCTTATCTGACAAAAGCTGTTGCTGGCGTCATGTTGGTTTTCTGATGGGATGGCTCATCTGACAAAAACCTTCGCTGAATGAAGCCTATAATCTTATTAGTGCTTGCTGTAGACATTTTAAACTTCTAGTTTGACCTTGATAATTTGTTGTTCCATTGCAGGCCATTTACAGAAATGATATATGCAGAAAAAGAAAGAAATTCAAGAAAAAGAGTTTAGTTCACAGTTCATCTGTCTCTTGACTTTGTGATAAAACGTGCCATTATAGATTAAGCTTCTACATGTATATACATATAAATGAGCCGCCTCATGAGAAAACAAACAAAGAGGTTTTTGAACAGGTCCAACACAAACCAGGCTGTACAGCCACAGGAGATAGCCAGAAGCTTGAAGTTTCGGATTTAAGAAGAAAAGGGATTGTACTTTTCGATAGTAGCGAAAACAAAGGCGCTGATCAGCTTCGCGGTTACCGTGAAGCTGATCTGCGTCTTTGTTTTCGCCTATGCCAATTGTTATTTTTCTCACGAGGCGGCTCAAATGAGCCACATCTTGAGAGTACATGTACTTGCCTCTTGCATAGTCAGAAACAAAAGCAGCAGATTAATTACATGGTAATTGGGCAGATGGCTTTCACCTAAGTTGTTTTTGAAACAAATAAAGTACATTCCCTGTGTAGCAGCCAAAGTATCCTAATAGGCAGCATGTCCCACTTGTAACAAAGCAGACCTGTGATCATTCCTCATGTCCGACACATTTCTTTCTTGAAGGTTTGTTATTAAAATATTTCTACGGACATTCTTCCTCATCCACTGATTCAAGAAAAGCATTAGTCAGTAATGAAACAAACATGCATTAAGTCCTCTGGGCCATTTGACCAGGCCTCAAGGTTATAAAACCTTTTTCTTGCTCAACTCAGCTGAGCGTCAAATTTAAACTGCTCCTAAATACAGAAATAATCAAAATTGGTAGAAAATTCAGCTTTATATTAGCAAAGAAAGCAATTTATCTTGCTAATATATATTAAAATGCCAACAAGATAAATTTTAGTCTCAGCTGAGCTGAGCATGAAAAGTTTTATAACCTCGGGGCTAGGATAACAGGCCATCTAGACATGACCATAGCTGTTAAAGGATTATAAACTGATGAAATGTCTTGGCAGAACCTCCCCATTTCATCAGTTTACTAATTATAGCATGATAATCCTGTTTATTTTTGGTCATGGGGTAGTTATTTACTATTTATCATGTGGAAGCTCATAGTTTGAATTTTTATCTATTTTGTTAAGTGTTGAACAAAAAGGCTCAAATAATTTTACAATGTTGTTAATTGTTAAATATTATACATATTAAATTTGATTAATAACTAATCATGTTGTTCATTGCATTACAGTCCATACAGCTATGATATTGTTCCTTTCAATTTTGTCGGTATGATATTGTCAGTGATATTAAAGAAAAGAAACAAATAAAACAAGAATGGTACCTTGTAAATCAGTTTAGTTCCTCTAAATGTGTGTGTCTCAGAAACCCATGTTTCCATTACCTGTATCACATATATTTGTCTCATAAGATACATACAGGTACGTATAGCATGCATATGCTTTTAAGCTCACCTGAGCTTAAGGCTCACCAGGTGAGCTTATAGGACAGGCATGCTCTGGCATCCATCCATCCTCAGTTTCAAAGCTGTTCTTCTCTGAAACAACTGGGCCAATCAAAGCTAAATTTAATGTGGAGCCTCTTTGGGTATGGAAAATAAAAAATTATATTAATGGTCCAGGTCACAGTACCAAGATGGCTTTTACTCCCATATGCAGTAATCATAATATATAATAAATCATGACCGTTTTGACCTTGACCTTTTTGACAAGGTCAAATTTGGTCACATACATGTACAAATGTTGGCGAAGTGTGAACAATGGGTTCAGAAAGGTATCTAGCCTGTGTCCTGAAAGTTAGTAAATATAGACAACTTATTGAGTTAATGTTCTATGAGTATACAAGGTCAAGATCATTTCTTGACCTAAGCACAAGGTCATTTACATATTAAAATTCAAACTTGATTTACCAAGAAACCATTGGACCTTTATAGCCAAATTTTGTTTTAGGTACAAGGAAATGAAAATTTCCTATTTACTTTGGGTCACATTACCCAGATGGTCGCCCTGCCTATATACCTATTGTAAAATCTTTTCAAAAATGTTCTTCTCCAAGAAAACAACTAAAGCTTGTATTTATGGATGGTTTCACTACAAACCTCTTTTCCCAGGCAGTCTCAGACCTTCCAAACGGCCAACCAGTAATCAGGTGTTTGGTAAGTTTGATGTCTCTTCCTTCTATTGAATTACTTCTATTGAAATCAAGTCAACAACTCCATTCTCTCTGATCACAAAGCTTAAATATGTTGGTGTTCAGTCAGTTTGATACCTCTTCCTTTCATTGAATTACTTTTATTGATGGACTTTGTGTAAATCATGTCTTTGGGTTGACCTTCACCTATTTTATGGCAAGGTCAAATTTGGTCACAAAGGCTTTTGAATGGAAAAAAAAGTGAATGAAAACATTTTTTGTTCAGGAAAGTTTATAGCCTGTGAGCTGGATGAAGGTAGATACAGACAACTTATTGAGTGAATGAAGTTATTAGTATTTTAGGTCAAGGTCATTACTTGACTTTGGCCAAAGGTCATTTGCATACGAAATTTAAAATTCAGGTAACATGACCAAGATATTTTAACCATACATGTATATGGTAAAAGGTCTTCTCTTAAACCGATAAACTGATTTCAGTGAAACTTGGTTTGTAGCATTGGAGACTCTATCCCAACAAATTTTCTAAAAAAGTTATAACCTTGGTTAGACCTTGGCATATTTTACGGCATTGTCAAATATGGTCACATGGGCTATTTAATTGACAAACGTGAAAACATGATTTTTCAGAAGGTTTTGTAGCCTGTAACCTGAAAGTAGGTAGATACAGACAACTTATAAGAGTTTATGAAGTTATGTTAGTGTTCAAGGTCAAGGTCATTTTTGTCAAAGGCCATTTTTCAAAGGCCAAATCTCAGGTGAGTGTTCTGAGGACCAATTGTCCTCTGGTTTAAGCCAGAACACAATCCATTGCTCTTGAAATATTTATAATAGTTATAATGTTTTTATAGAATATATGGGATGGGAAATAATGCAGTGGTTTTTAGAATATTTTTTTTTATATATATTCATTTGTATACTTCACGACTACAGCTTTCTGATACTTACGTCTTAACATATTGTCCGTAATTTCTACAAAAATACGCCATATTTTGTCAAAAACTATATAGAGATATTCACTTACATATTTTATACGCATTTTAGCTCACCTGCACAGAAGCCTCACAGATGAGATAGTGTACCCATGCTCTGGCATCCGTTGTTGTAGTCATTGCTGTTGTTAAACACAATGTTCAAACATCTCTGAAACCACTGGGCCAATCAAAGCTAGAGTATCCTTATGAAAGGGAAACCAATGTTTATATAAATGGTTCTGGTCTCATGACAAAGATGGCGGCCATACTCATATAAAAAATCTTCGCTGGAACCGGTTGACCGATTTAAACGAAACGTGGTATATAGCATCTTGGACCATGGCCCATCATAGTTTATATAAATCATGACCTTAGGTTGACCTTGGCCTGTTTTATGGCAAGGTCAAATTTAGTCACGTAGGCTTTTAATGAAAAAATAAATGAGGAAGGTTTGTAGCTTGTGACCTGAAAGTAGGTAAGCACAGACAACTTATTGAGTTAATGAAGTTACGTGAGTATTTAAGGTCAAGGTCAATCCTTGACCTTGGCCTAAGCCAAAAGCTCATTTACATATTAAATTTATAAAAATCAATTGTGTCAGAAACAGCTTGACCAGTCAAAGCCAATCTTCACGTGGATAATCCTTAGGAAGGGGGAAGCAAAGTTTGTATAAATGGTCCAGGTCTCATGACCAAGATGGCCGACCATATATAAATTATGGTAAAAACTTACATTAAAAACCCTTCTCTTAAACCAAGAGACTGATTTCAATAAAACTTGGTATGTAACATTAGGGACGGGACTCCTCTTTCCCATCATAGTTCTAAAGGATCACTGACGAGACTTTAATAGTCGAAACCGCGGTATGGCCCATCCCCTTTCTCATTAATGTGTTCACTGCTCTTAAAGGATCTCAGTTTTAATTTTTATTTATAATAATCAAGACCTTTGGTTGACGATGGTCTATTTTATGGCATGGTCAAATTTGGTAACAGGCTTTTTAATGGACAAAAGTGAAAACATGATATTTCAGTAGCATGTGACCTGACAGTAGGTAGATACAGACAACTTATAGAGTTAATGAAGTTATTCAAGGTCAAAGCATGTTGGCCAAAGGTCATTTTTAAAGGCCAAATTTCAGATGAGCGTTCTCAAGACCAATGGTCCTCTGGTGTTGTCTTCCACTACTTTTGTTTCAAAAGGTACAAGTAGGCAACGATCAGGAAAAGGCGCAATTAGAAAAAGATTCCCACTCCAAAACCGAGATGGGAAAAACTAAACTAACAATAAGGTACTTATACCATGAAAACATATCGTAAGCCGAATGGGAAGCTATTTCCCACTCAGTTACCTAAACTTAACTAAAAATATGATAACATACATAAGGCGCCAACAGCACAAAAAATTTAAACACCAAGACATAAAACAATAAGAACCACCACAGAAGTATCGCCTTGGAACGATCAGTAATATACAATTACCGGCGGGCTTGAACCGGTTTTACAGGTACCTAACCCCATCCTTAGCTTCTGCAGTGGTTCACAACATTAAGTTAGTTGTTCGGTCCTCGTGGTGACTCTCTTAACTAGTCAATGAATCACCATGGACAAACAAATAAATCATGATAAACTCCATGATGAATCAAAAACGAGGACTCGCAGATTGAGTAAGCTGCCCGACGAAAGAGATCCCTTGGCGCCCAATAACTTACTAACTCCGGAGCAAAAGAAAAAACACCAGTTGAACCCCGATGGGCCAAGCAACAGACAAGAAGCCCGACGCCCGACCCATCGGCGTGCAATTAAAGCAGGCAGCGTAGTTATCAACTATGATTGGGTTAAAAACTAAGCATGCAGACTGTCGCATAACATTTAAGTTATATCCTATACGTCTGTAACGCGTAATGATTTTTCTGAATTGAAAAGAAAAATCATTTCTTCCAAACAGTTTCTTAAATTTGTAAACCAAGTCACCATAAAATTCTGGTTCCGAAAGGCCCTCACGTAAAAGGGTCTTTAGCCCAGCATTGAATTTGGAAATCAGTTCATAGTGTCTGCGATAAAATTTAGAAAAGGTTTTTCGAAGTTTATGATACCGATAGCCCTGCTGAAGAAGTTTGGCTGTTAAACATTTATTTCGCGCATTGAAGTCCGCAACATGATTGTAGACTCTAGCAAACCTAATAAGTTGCGAAATGTATACGCCATAAGAAGCACGGCGAGGAACGTCACCATCCAAAAACGGAAAGTTTACTACATCAAAATCAAAGTCATGGCGTTTATCGTAAATTTTAGAGGAAACGAATCCATTTGCAATAGAAAGATGTAAGTCTAAAAATGGGGCTTCGGTATCTGTGTTGTTTGCTTCATTCAACTACAGTTCAGGGGGATAAATTTGTTTGACCATGCCTTCAAAGTAAGGATTGTCAATGTTCAAAAGGTCATTTGGTTCCAAATCTAATATAAATATTATCTAGGAGATAGGATAAGGCATCGCATACATTCTGACATGACCAAAGTGTATAACGACTTTGGTCAGAGAGAGTGAAAAAAGCTTGTCTGTCATTACAGGCCAAATAAAGTGAACCATAGTTTTTTAATGCTCTTTTGAATGTCCATTCTATCAAATCGAGTAGTTTTTCTTTAATCAGAGTATGTTGCAATGTGGTATACAGAGTAGAAAAATCGTATGTGTACAAGCTCGTTGCTCGGAACCCTCTACACTTCAATTTACTAAGCACATCGCCAGAATATTTTATTGAACAAAAGCAATTTTTATTTGAAGTTTCATACACCGTCCTGAGACACCGTCTCGCAGTATCGTATGACATGAGATTTGATAGCAGTAAGACAGGAAGTTAATACTGATTTAGAAAGTTCAGTGGTAGTACAAGAACTAGAATTAGCAATAAATTTAGCTTTGTACGGTCTTTTGTGAAGCTTAGGTAACCAATACATCGTAGGAAGTTTGTCTTAGCCTTCCCTGACACAAACAGAAAACTTTACAGGTAATTCATTTAAGTGAGCATTAGCTACAGACATCATCACTATCTGTCTCCTGATAAGCCCTGGTACCATCAAGCTCCTCTTTTAAGGTGTTAATATAGTGAAGTAAGAGTAGATGGACCAGGAATCGATGCAATTAAATTTAAAGTCCCAACATAGACAGCGGGTGGGAAAGAAAACACACAAAACACAACAAAACATTTTCCGACAACACACTCGAAGAGCAGAATGACTAGCTCTTTCCCAACAAGGTAGCCATCCGGCTAAGATTCAACAGGAACGAAAGGGAACGAGCACGACAATAAACAGTAGTAACTTTTCCTGGGACACCGATTATCAATATAACTGGGGACAAGCATGATGAAGATAAATCACACTATCTGGGACACAACGTTTTTACCGGGCACAACGCCGAAAACACTTCTCCTGTGGACGTTCTCGAATTCATAAAGAAAGAAAATTAAATTAAGCCTACGAACAACAATAACGTTGTTTGCGGCCTTGTCTGTCGGAACCAAGACATACAGGTGCGTTCACTTATTAATATACCCCTGCGATATTCAAAAATAAATTGACAACTTTTCTTGTTTTTTAACAATCTGGCAAAAAATAGACAACTGGATGAATTTCTTCATATAATATGTTAAGTATGTCTATAAATATTTACTCTATATATAAAACTTCCAGATCGTGTGATGTTGTATGCCTAAATTGATTACATAACATATGGAGCCAAATTTTTAACAAAAAATTCGCTGATATTCGACTTTCAAAGATTCCACAAGGAACCATGGTTAATGGTTTGTAATTTTGTTTGTAAATTATGAAAGAATAGCCATTTTTGTACTACGACTGAAAATGTGGTGTCTTTATGAGCACTATTTACAGAGTTACACCCTGATTTTCATTTATTGTACATTTTAGAATTTCATAATAAAGCGGTTGTTACAATATAAAACTAAGGATGTCAGTGTTATTTTGCAAGAAAACAAATATACTAGGGCGGTTATTCGACCAAAGCTTGCTATTGGGTTCCTACATAAGGTAAGCATGTCTTAAAGCACTATGGAGTCACACATGACTTTTTATTCTGCCAAAGCGTGGGCTGGCATTTCACCATACAATTCATGATTGTTTCATACGCACCGAGGGGCTAAGTGAGCTAAATTTATTGTTGGACAATGACTCACATATCCTCTTCGTGATATTCCAAACCTCTTCTATAGCGATTAAGTTACGGAAATTAACATGCCAATAAAGGGTGTCAAAATGGTATTTATGCAAAGCAAATGTTCTTTGTATTCATCCCTAATATTGATATGAGGAACGTCTGTCTTTGAATGTCCTGGTGATTTCCTTGATTTTATGCCTAAACAAGAGGATTTAAATATGAATATGAGCATCGAGAGATAGCCTAAGTTTGAAAGTTTCTCTGTGAAAGTCCCAGTCCCCTATGGTATTCTGTGCCGAGAAACAAACCATGAATCGTATAATGAAATGTCAACCCACGTTTTGGCAGAATACAAAGCCACATGTCTCCACAGTGCCTTAAGGCATGCTTACCTCATAAAGGAACCCACTAGCAAGTTTTGTTCGTAAAACCGTCCTGGTATAATATTAGTTTTCTTGCAAAATAACACTGACATGCTTAGTTTTATATTGTTAGAACCGTTGTACTGCGAAATTCTAAAATGCACAATAAATGAAAATGTAAATAGTGCTTGTAAAGACACCAAATTTTCAGCCATAGTACGAAAATGGCTATTCTTTCATAATTTATAAACAAAATTACAAACTATTAACCATGGTTCCTTGTAGAATCTTTGAAACTCGAATATCAGCGTTTTTTTTTTTTTTTTTTTTTTTTTTTTTTTTTTTTTTTTTTTTTGTTAAAATTTTGGCTCCGTTTGTTATGTAATCAATTTAGGCATACAATATCACAGTATCTGGAAGGTTTTATACAGAGTAAATATTTATAGACATTCTTAACATATTATATAAACAAATTCATCCAGTTGTCTATTTCTTGCCAGTGACGATTGTTCAAAAACAAAAAAGTTGTCAATTTATTTCTGAATATCGCAGGGGTACAAGTGAACGCACCTGTACTTTATATGGAATTCTTGGATACCCTGCTTCAAATGCCTAAAGGACGATTTGGGTTTAGGCGGTAAAAGATTAGTATTTTGTGAATAAAACTTTATACGTTTATGATACTTCTATTCCTAGCTCTGAGAGCACCATACTCAAAACCCTCTCGTTTACACCATCGATTACAGAATTCATTCAATGCAGATGTAATCTCCTCCCTACATTTGTCGAAATTAATGTAGGAAGGGAATCTGTATTTCGGACCTTTATAAACAATTTTACGAATCCGAAATCATTTTTGAATAATTCTATTACATTTTACTAATTTTTAAATAATAAATCATTCAATGTTTTATTTTAAAGGTAGCGATTTACTGATTGATATGCAAATGTAATGAAAGCTTCTGATACCATAGTTGGTGCGAACATTCATGTACACTAAATGTGTTACAAACACAAGCACGGGCATCTCTTTGATGTTTTGAAACACTTTTTTGAAAATGAGATATTGAACATGTTCAGCAGTTTTGTTTCACATACATGTATAAACGTCACCTTTGTTAAACTAACTGCTGGTGTCAAATTGTCTGTAATCTTTATGTAGTACCACCTTTTCATGTTGAGATTCACAAGCACCTTGTCCGTGAATATTGTAACACATAAATTGGTACTTTTTAACTTCTCTCCATCTTTCCATTCTCGCATAAGCCACCATTAGCTGTTGAAACACTCTTACTCTCGTCTTATCCAATTCCAAACTCAGTTTTCCACGTGCAGCTGCTAATTCATACAAACCGGATGTTAATAGCCAGTTAGTTTCGTATTCTAAAACAGTCGCATTCGTGCCTACAGGAAGTGTTTCCGCCATTTTATTCAGTTCTATCTCCTCTGTAACACTTAAATTTCTCAAGATACTTAAGTTGGATTTAATGTCAAACAACATGAAAATGAGCAATGGTATGTACAATTAAAAATCTGATACTTAATTGATAATATAAAATGTAAATATAAGTATTGAAATTCAAATTTTAGCTTTCGCTGGCTGATGAAAAACATTAGTTGTTTTTATGTCTCCGAGAAGCCCTTAGGGCTTCACATACATTAAACAGCCTAATGTTTTTCAAGCTAAAATCTGATTTTCAATCCTTAAAGGGGTCCCGATAGTGTAATGGTTACAGTGACCGCTTCGGGAACTGTCGTAGGTTCGATTCCAGGCTGCGTCAAACCAAAGAAGTTTAAATAGTGCCAATGACTTCCTCGCTTGGCGCTCTTTTCAATTCAGAAAAATCATTACACGTTACAGACGTATAGGTTATAACTTGAATGTTATGCGACAGTCTGCATGCTTAGTTTTTAACCCAATCATGGTTGATAACTATGCTGCCTTCTTTAATTGCACGCCGGTGGGTCGGGCGTCAGACTCTATGATGGCCCCGACTTAAAGCTGTTCATTTTAGTTGGTTGGGGCCGGAGCGTCTTGTCTGTTGCTTGGCCCACCGGTGTCCAACTGGTGTTTTTCTTTTGCTCCGGAGTTAGTAGGTTATTCGGCGCCCAGGGATCTCCATCGTCGGGCAGTTTACTCAATCTGTGAGTCCTTGTTTTTGATTCATCAGGATGTTTATCATGATTTATTTGTTTGTTCTTGATGATTCATTGACTAGTTAGAGATTCACCACGAGGACCGAAGAACTTACTAAATGTTATGAGCCACTGCAGAAGCTGAGGGTGAGGTTAGGATCCTGTAAAACCGGTTTAAGCCCGCCAGTAACTTTGTGTTACTGATCGTTCCAAGGCGATACTTCTGTGGTGGTTCTTTTTGTTTTATGTCTTGGTGTTTAAATTTTTTTGTGCTGTTGGCGCCTTATGTACGTTTTCATATTTTTAATTAAGTTAAGGTAACTGAGTGGCCACCTATTGGGAAAATAGCTGCTCATTCGGCTTACGATATGTTTCATGGTATAAGTGCCTGATTGTTAGTTTGGTTTTTTCCCACCTCGGTTTTTGGAGTGGGAATCTCTTTCTGATTGCGCCTTTTCCTGATCTTTGCCTACTTGTACCTTTTCCTAATTTGGCAATACATCATAAATGCTATCGTGACTTATCTTACTATACTTAAGGAATTAAGAAACGCAACAAACACTTTGGGTCACTAAAAGCATGCTTTGTAATGCAAGTCTGTGGTGTTTGCTAAGCCTATTATTTATACGAATAAAACAGCAAAGCCACCACAAATAATACCTCATCATATCTGCTATAATATATATATTTTGTATTATTCCGTATGGTCCTTGGCACCGAAAAGATCGGACGAACGACTAGTCAGTAAATTGAACTTAAACCAGTTCAAAGGGGGATTGACTAGATGTTCATATCGCCAACAGTCGTATGTAGCGCCCAATAAGATACCAATCACTGCTCCAGTGATAGAAAGAAGCATACTGTTGGTTATAATCTTGAAAATTAAGTCCTGAAATAAAACCAGGTTTGTTATTGATACAGAAATATAAATCGCGCCAACATATAAAACTGTATCTGGACGGATATAGCAAATTGTTCCTATTATAAATCCACCAAACGAACGTTGAATGATTCGTCGATATCTTTTCTTATCATCTTCGTAATTTGTTTTCAGTGAGTTTGTTCCATTGGCATAATTATCATTACTTTCAGTTTTGCACGTAAATCTGCTTAATTTATATGGTTGGCTGCAGCCTTTCTGGGGTTCTTTCTTCATGTCTGTTGTAGAATGGCTAAATGGTGCTGCCAAAATACCGTTCATCGTTCTACTGCAATTAGCGGCACATAGTGGAACATCTTTCTGTAAAGCGTTTCTCTTTTTTGGAATATCGCCGTTCATGTTTGAAGATGGCTCACGATCCGTCGTACTTTGTTTAGGCGGCTTATTGTCCTCTTGGCTGGGTAAGCCTAGTGTGAGATCCTAAAACACAAATGGCGCGGTAAAACTATTTACAATGCAATGTGTACCAAATATAAATAACTGCACAGAAGAAGCTGTTAGTGCACATCATGCCAAACAGGAAACAAGACGACATAGCAGAACACGTCGCACAAAATGATACACTGCTAAAGGTAGGGTAGAGGTTACAATAACGTTAAAGATTCGACAGACCTGGAAAAGAAAAATACAGATCATGATGATATAAATCATTGCGGTCATGTGGTTTAATCATCGCGTTCACTTTGGCAGGTAACCAAGGTTTGTAGGAAAAATCACATCGTACACGACAAAATCGTTTTTCAGAGACGATAAAAGAGTCTCAAAGGTAATGGAAAGTAAAATTACTAACGTAGTCTACCACAGTAGTCATAATTGCCAACAGGTAGATCTAGTCGTAGACATAGGTCGAATCATAGACTCGCAAATATCATTCTACAATTTGGTTCAGAGATCAAAGTAGATTCCGACTGTGTTGTCTAATGTATGAATTATTTTGTTTTTAACGGAGGAATGTCAGGAATCACTTAAATCAATAACAAACAACCTACCATAAAAGGTGTCAGTGGAAGATATAACCATCTCGCCATTTCCATGGCAACGGAAAACATTTTTGGATAGAGGAAAGATCGGGGACAATACCTGGTGTAGATATGTCGGATGGCGGCGGTAGGTATTCATAGAGATAGAAACCATATCCGTAGACATCGACAAACGCGACTGAAGTAAATGAAACAACCTATTTTGCACAGGGGGCATTTGACGATATTGTTGGCAAATAACTAATATAATATGCGCTAAGAAACACATATGTGTCTAAAGTATAACAATTGATTAGGTTATACAATATTAAATGCAGATGCAAGTGCCTAGCTTTGCTGTCATTTTAACAACAATTCTCCTCAGCTTATTCCAGCTTTGTATTATTTATTGACAGAATGCAATTCATCATACATGACATCTGCTTTGCCAAATCAATTTTAGAATAATCATAGACTTAACGATCCGTGCCATTGATTGTTTCAAGAGTTTTGTTTCAATCGATGCCGTTATTGTTAAACAAATATTAGAAACTACAATGTATTTTCAAAAACTCTAGAATTATTTACGATACTGGTGACAATGGTAAATGAGGTAGATGAAAAACATTAGGCTGTTTAATGTCTGTGAAGCCCGAAGGGCTTCTCGGAGACATTAAAACAACTGTTTTTCATTACCCAGTGAAAGCTAAAATTTGAATTTCAGTACTTATATTTACATTTTATATCATTAATTAAGTATCAGATTTTTAATTGTACATACCATTGTTCATTTTCATGTTGTTTGACATTAAATCCAACTTAACGTAATTTTGTAACAGCCAAAACGTCACATTTTCGCGCTTATCTTCATTGCGATACGCGACCGACGTCACGCCAACATGAGGTAACAAACAACGTCACTGGCTGGTTTTGACGTTGCCTCGCCCATAGGCGTGGCCTCTAGATCACGTGACTTAATTTTTCATCGGGAAATGAAGAACATCAAGAAAGATACTTTCATCTAGGGCGATTGCAATACAAATGTAAATATTTATGCATAACGTCAGCAAAGAATGCAAACGCCCAAAAAGAATCCAATTTGAAAAAAACTTTCACAAAAAAAATCTTCCCATTAGCTGCACCAGGGTTCGTGTCGCAGTCAGAAAGGTTTATGTCTCAATGGTGTCTGAGAAAAGCAATTTTACAAACAAATCTGTCAAAGTTGGCTAATTCAATCATTATCAAAACGTTTGTCAATAGTGATTTTACATATTTTTTCTATTGACAAACGTCTGTCAGTAGCGATATTAAACGATTTTTTTCTATTGACAATCGTTTGTCATTAGCCATTTTATCGAAAAATCGCTAATGACGATAGCAGATTTTGTGCGTTTTTGCTATTGACAAAACTTTGTCACTAGCCTCTTCCTGTAATTTACATGTACACTGAATCAATGCAGACCTCTCATTTGTCCGTTTTCAACAGAGCTTTCATCACTTTTAAATAATTTCAGACATATTTAAATTAGAAGGCAATGTAACAGAGTTGCCATTGTGGCCTTCTATTTGAAGCCATTTACCATATATACCATCATTTTATCATATTTTAAGTGAAATCCCTGACCTCAAGCTTTTAAGTTCATGGACAATATAACCACCACGACACTAAATCAAAGTTAAGTACTATAATCGCATATGAATAAAAATGATATAAAATGAAACATGTTATTGTGTTGTACTTTTTCAATATTTTATTTAAGAAATAGATCAGCTCTAGCAGTGAATTGTTGAGTAATAATTCACTGTTTGGAGGTCGGTTGTAAAGAAGATCAAATCACGAGCGCGTAGCGCGAGTGATTTATCTTCTTACAACTGACCGACAAACAGTGAATTATTACTCAACAATTCACGCACTTGAGCTGATCTATTTCGATTCTAACACACAATAAACGGAATAAATGTTGCTGAAACCGTCGATATCGTTCAGCTTTCCGCCATTGCATTGCAGATATCCCGCCAAATATTTGACTGTAATGCTGGTATTTACACACACTTATTACGTTTGTTGTGCGCTAAAACGACGTTTCACCGTCTAACGCTGCTTTGTGGGATAGCTGACGTCACAAATGCCGCAAAGTAACGTCACGCTTATTCGCCCAGTGAAATTGTTGCACAATATAACACGTTTTTTTACCATTGGCTATATAGGCGAGGTGTGTTAGAATTAGATATTAATCAGACTATTTCTCCTGTCCGAGCAACTCAATCAGCCACGGTCTTAATTTCAACTGGGTAAGTATAAGATACAATTCGCTTGTGTCGTTTACTTTGTGTAGAGCACATTTTGTAATCCCGTCTGAATTTCCCGAATTCATATTCCACTTTATAAGTGGAATAACAAACATGGGTGCCTTTCGCCATGACTGTCAACGCGGAACGAAACCTAATACAGTTTGCAGATTGTTTATTTCAAGTTGATCATGTCGTGTGTCAATGCTACTTGTAATGTCGGCATTGGGTTACTAATGTGTCTGTTTATATCCGCCACCATAAATGACTATATTGAGGACTTTGAGGAAAAACAATAGTTCTTCAATGCATTAACAAGTTCATTGACAATGGTACATTATCAGTGACTAAAAATGTTTTGCAGAAAAACAATCATCATTCATCGCTTCAGCTGATTTATTGACAGGCAATCAATGGTTCGATGACAGTACTTTGTACTATTGTATGCATCACACAGATTGTCTTATCAGCTTCTTCATGTTTCCGTATTTTTCGATGTTTATTTTTCCGTTTTCATAAAAAGTCGAATACGGATGAAAACAAAAAGGTATGTATAAAATAATATTTTATTTTACAAAAATATATATATTTCTTTTATCATAGTTCGTTATAGCTGTTTGAGTTTCTAAATTAATGAATCAGTCTTCTGAAAAAGATCTCATTTAGATAAGCCAGTGTTCATGGTTGTTCGACTACGACCAGCTTAACTGTTTGTTTTACATAAAAGACATGAAATGGACAACAGAATTAAAATCAAAATCAAATCAATTAGACAAATTTGTAAAAGTAATAATTGTAAAATATATACTAATAATAAAACGAAGGATATACAGCGATATACAGTGATTATTCTCGTAGTTGAAATAATTGTAATTACAGTGACGGTCAATAACTCATTACAAAAACACGCCCATGCAATATACAGAGATTTTTTAAGTTGTAAAAATTGAAAAAATCAGTAGAAAATCTTTGATATTTTTCTTACTTTTGCTCAAAACATAGATTGTGGGTACTCGTTAGAACCGCCTCGGCGAGGCGGTTCTAACGAGTACCCACAATCTATGTTTTGGAGCAAAAATAAGAAAAATAGGTTTACCCCTGCAAACCCCAGTTTTGCTATATACAAGTGGGGTTCAAGGGGGTAAACATTACACGGACATGTTTTCCTGATGTAATAAGGGAACGCCTTCCGAAAATCACGAAACTGTGAAAACAATCTTGATAATATACAAGTATAAGCTTTAACAAAAAGCTTGGTCTACGCTTCGCATATATAAACTAGAATGTCAAAGAATCTGACCGTACTCCCATTTCATCGTGGTGCATTTGACTGAACAGAAATAAAACGCTGTGCGGTGAAAGCATTCATACCTGACAATCGACCGTCACGATACTGTCGGTTCATTTCATTCCGTTGTGGCTTGGATAGAATGTAATTGGCTACACGGCAGGTGGGGCGCGGTCAAAGCTTTCATACATGACCATATAGCGTCACAATACCGTCAGTTCATTTCATTCCGTTGTTGCAATCATGCACCAGTTCCACGAATTTAACATTTTGCCCCAATTTTGGTACCTACTGCACCATTTTTACAAATGTTACCAACCAAAGGGAGGTTTGCATGGGTGTTTGGGGGTGTTTAAACGGTCCTTGGCGAAACGACCCGGAATCCTACTAACACGATGGTCAAGCCACTAGACTCAAACGTGCAGTTGCAGTTGTACAGAGGTGTATGAGTTGTCTTGTAAGTAGGTCAATCTCAAACCTTAGAGTAGTCTACGCGCTGGCGCGTAGACAATAAATGTCAGCTGTAACAGAGCTTCATGCGATAAATAACCATATTTCTCTTATTGTATTTTACTAAGTGCCTGAACACATCTAGACTTGTGATTTTAAAATGAGCATAATGATTTTTCAGAAAGTCAATAAAATAACCAAAAATGAAACAGAAGAAAATAAAACAGAAACTGGAGTCAGCAATGATTAAGATCGAGCATCTCGATGCTACACCGAATTTAGGTTGCACGTGTAACGCCGAAGATGTTTTGCCATGGTGGTTTCCATGGTTTGTTGTCATAGTAACGATGGGCGTAAGGATTTGCTATGTTTATCAGCCAGAGAGCTGGTGGATACTTCATCCAGACGAAGTTTTTCAATCTGTTGAAGGTAAAACTTAAGCGTTTTATATTATTGCATGTCGGGATTAAATCCTAAATGTAATCGTGATTTATCTTACCATTTTCAGTTTAATCATAAAACTCTATAGTATTTCACAGATTTTACTGTTCGTTCCAAGGCGATACTTCTGCTGTGGCTGTAATTGTTTTGTGTTTTGGAGTCATTTTTGTGCTATTTGAGCCCTATGCAGGTTTTCATATTTTTAGTTTAGTTCGGGTAACTGAGTGGCCGCCTATTAGGGAATAGCTGCTCACTCGGCTAACGATATGTTTTCTTGGTATAAGTACCTAAGTGTCATTTTAGTTGTTTTCCCACCCCTCGGTTTGTGGAGTGGGAATTTCTTTCTGATTGCACCATTTCCTGATCATTGCCTACTTGTACTTTATAATATTTCTTACGGTTAATTCAATGTCAGTGATATACATGTATTTCAAGCGTTAGCAAACCTAATTTACCGTTGTCACTAGTATCATAAATAATTCTAGAGTATTTGAAAATAGTTTCTAATATTTGATTGTTTAACAATAATGTCATCGATTGAAACAAAACTCTTGAAACAATCAATGGCACGGAACGTTAAGTCTATGATTATTCTGAAATTGATTTGGCAAAGCATATGTCAGGTATGATAAATTGCATTCTGTCAATAAATAATACAAAGCTGAAATGAGCTGAGGAGAACGGTTGTTAAGATGATGGTAAAGCTGGGCACTTGCATCTGCATTAAATATTGCATAACCTAATCAGTCGTTATTCTTTACGGGTCAGCTAAGATCAGATGACAATTTTAAATTTACTCAGTGTTATGCGGCTGTGTAATGAAAACTTCAACACTTAGATACTTAAGTTGACTTGCAGGATGTCAAGGTCAATTAATTCTCACTGGCCTTAAACAATCATGTTGATTGGACAAGCCATTTTTTCACAGTATAATTTTATATAGCCAAAATACCCCCCAAAACAGGTGTTATACTGTCTCACTTGAAAATTGCTTCTTTTTATGGGTATGGAGATTGAAACTGACACTTTATGTGCACATTAAATATACACATGGAAATAAGTTAGGGAACACCTGTAATAATGTGACTACCACCTTTGGACTGTATATATCCTTCTTTGTAAAAAATATGAAGAATGTTTTGACAACTTGTCAGAATCTGTAATATTCAAAGTTGCTTCTATGAAAATGGTTAGCATCAAACATTATCTGTGGCGGACAGCGGCCATCTTTGATTCAGAATTTTTTTGCTAAATTTAAGAAACGTACTGCTAGTCGTTGCGATAACTTCGTTATTTGAACTCGCATTGTCATAATTTTTCGCAAGCATAAAGCTGAGACATTACTTGTTGAACTCTGATCACAAGTTCTTTATTTTCTGACCGACTGTCGGCGGTAGATCCATACTTTCCCGAGGGTAGGTTTCTTGATCACGTTTTGTTCTTTGGGTATACATTTTGCAGGTTGTAAATGTTTGGTCAGATATTCGATATGACCTATTAGGACTCTAAACATGCACGTTCTGATTATAGTGTCCTAGCGGAATTATTCTTTTACGGTTTTATTTGCAAAATATTCAAGAATTTTGCTTTCCATAGAAATAAATGCAAACAGTAGGTTTTGTATGATTAGCTGGTTTAGAGATGACACATGAAGTTTTAGGTCCGAATTCGTTTATTCATTCAGAACGATCAGATTCAACATATTATTCCTGTTTTGCTGTCAAAAATTGAGTTTTGCGGAGTGCAGAAGAAAAAAGGCAAACTTGTATTCCGTAAAAGTGAAGTTTTTAACATATGGCATATTGTGTCCTCCGTAGTACAAAGACAAAATGTTGTGAATTTCCATACATTGGTCTGTAGCTAGACCAAGGTATGAAATATATGTGATAAAAATTTCAGTATCGCCGGACAAAAGGAAAACGGATTTTTTTAAACCTTCCCCAAGAGCTAAACGAGTTCCCTAACTTATTTCCATGTGTATATTTTGTGGTTAGTAAGGGATCATATCCCGTTTATTCTGCCATTTATTTGAATGGGTTACGACTAATTGTTATTGAGTTATGCTATACTTTCTGTTACGACCTAGCGTAACTAGACAGGTACAGCGAAAAACAACCAAGTAATTTAAACTTAACAATATTTAATCAAACAAATAAATGCTGCAAATACATAAAAACAAACAAACAGATAAGTAAATAAATAAATAAATAACTTACAAAGTTAATGTCAAATAAGTCCTTGTCCCTCAAATGTAAGTCCACAATCCAGTAACCAGAATATGAGCACATGTATATTTTAATCCACACAAAACACTAGTGAAACAACCAAAATTATATACTTTAAATCACTTCAAATTTCTGAAAACCTACGACTGAATTGGGACCTATATTTATACATCTAAGAAAATTCTCCAGGTTTCTAGAGAATGATATAATAAACTTTTCTCTAGAAAAGAAACGAACTAAACGAAAGTTCTTTTAAATTCTCCAAAGAGAATTTAGAATTCTCCAGAGAGAATTCAAGGCCGCAACGACCATCAAGACTAAACGAGAGTCCACTAGACCCTTCGAGATCTCAGTATACATAGTCCAAATATATTTTTAACTTATGGTAAAAAAAAACACTCACTCCATTTTCATCTGGAATTATCCACAAAGTGCTCATAGAATTTTCTATACTTCTAAATTATATAACAGTGATAAAAATAATCAATGACATTCTTCTACAAAGTTCTAGATAATAAATTGTAGAAACATAAAAAGAAATATATATTAATTAATTGGGTTACTCCCCTTTGATTATATATATATAAATTATAAGTAATAGCTTTTAAAAGAATCAATATTATTGAATCAATTATATATAACACTTCCCCTCTTCAACGAAAAGAAAGTTTTGTGAAATAAAACTTTCTTTTGCAATACTCATATGCAAACATACAAGGCAAAACTGTCAAGCTCTTGAAAGGGTGTCTGGAATTATATTATCTCTACCTTTTATGTGTCTAATGTCAAGATTGTGCTCTTGCAACATGAGACTTATGCTCTAGCTAATACTCAGATGGAGTCTCATTTTTTCATTTTGTGATGATGATAAACTAAAGCACTTTTAAGTATGGCCCAAACTAAACAAAAAACTCTGACAAGCCTCATTCCAAACATACCTGACCTTCTTATCATAAAGTAAAGTTGTCAAAAGCTCAGCTTTAACTAAAAAAATTATTACAGAAATTTCTGTAATATCCAGCCAAACCCAAAAAGCGCATCAGTTGCCGTTTTCCTGTAGGTACAGGAAAATCTGATATAGCCTCAACTTTGGCTTCTACAGGTCTGACCTGACCTTGTCCAACAATATGTCCTAGAAATGTCAAACTAGCATGGCAAAATTCACTTTTCGGTAAGTTTATTGTCAGTTTAGCATCACTGAGTCTTTTGAAGAATTCTCTGATGATCTCCAGGTGTTGTTTCCACTCTTCACTGTAGATGATGGCATCGTCGATGTAAGCTTTACACCCATCCAGACCGAAAATCAAACTATTAACCAAGCGAACCAAGCAACATTTCAGCGCTTTCAGTTTATTTCGAAATTGTCTTTCTGTAATACCTAATTCTAAAATCTCCTTTGGATTGTTTGTAGATGGAATCTGCCAAAACCTTTTCAATAGATCGAATTTTGTCACATATTTGGCGTGACCAATGTTGTCGATGCAGTCATCAATTCTTGGTATGGGAAATGTGTCCGTTTTTGTGACAGAATTTACTTTTCTGTAGTCTGTGCACATTCGAAATGTCCCATCAGATTTTGGCACAAGTATACAAGGAGAACTCCATTCACTTTGACTAGGTTCTATAAAGTCATTGTCCAGCAAATACCTAACTTCTTTCCTGAGATATTGTTGTCTTTCAGGATGAAGTCTATACGGATGTTGTTTCACCGGTTTTGCTCCTTCAATAATGTCTACATCATGGTAGATTTTATCGGTTCTGGATGGAATGTCCGGAAATAAGTGCTCATATTCAAGAATTAATTGTTTTAGTTCATGTTTCTTGTCCGGATCTAGATGTGACAGTTTCTGATCGAGGTCATGCAGAATGTCAGAATTCTGGAGTTTTGAGGATAATGGTTCACAGTTCACAGAGTTCATTTCTTCAAAGTCTGTCTGATTTTGTTCATGAGGGACAGAATTAACTATGCTTACTGAGGAAATAACTGAACTATCATTATCACTATCCCTATCAATGTACTTTTTAAGCATGTTAATATGACATAATTGTTTTTGCTTGCGCCTCCCAGGAGTGTTAACAAAGTAATTTACATCACTTAACCTTTTCTCAACAGTATATGGACCATAATATCTAGCTTGTAATGGCCTGCCAGGAATGGGCAAAAGAGCAATCACCTTGTCTCCAGGGTCAAAATTTCTGTTCTGAGCATTTTCATCAAAATGCAACTTCATTTTGCTCTGAGCTGACTTAAGATTGGACCGAGCAACTTCCCAAGCTTTTGTCAATCTAGTTTTGAAGTCAGACACATACTGAAGTAAGTTCAAAGGACTGTCATTACTTGAAAGAAACTTCTCTTTCATAAGTTTTAAAGGTCCACGAACAGTGTGTCCGAAAACAAGTTCAAACGGACTGAACCCAAGAGACTCTTGTACTGACTCTCTGACAGCAAATAATAGCAAATGTATGCCTTCATCCCAATCTTTTTCGGTGTCAAAACAGTAAGATCTGATCATGTTCTTCAAAGTTTGATGGAATCTTTCCAAAGCACCTTGACTTTCAGGATGATAAGCTGATGACTTGTATTGTTTAATGCCAAGTTCATGCATTACTTGCTGAAATGTTCCTGACATAAAATTGGAACCCTGATCTGATTGGACTGACTTTGGAAGACCTACAAGTGTGAAAAACTTCACAAGGGCCTTAACTATTGTTTTCGTCTTGATATTCCTGAGTGGAATTGCTTCAGGAAAACGTGTTGAAGCACACATTATTGCCAAGAGATATTGACAACCTGATTTAGTCTTGGGTAACGGACCTACACAGTCAATGATAATCCTACTAAATGGTTCATCAAATGCAGGAATAGGCTGTAAATTAGCTTTTGGAATAGTCTGATTAGGTTTTCCTACCATTTGACAAGTGTGACAGGATTTGCAATGTTGGGAAACATCAGATTTTAATCCTGGCCAGTAGAAATGCTTGAGAATTTTGTGGTAAGTCTTATTTATCCCTAAATGACCTGACATGGGAGTTTCATGGGCCAAGTTTAAGATTTCAGGACGATAAGCCTTAGGAACCACAATTTGGTGATTTATGGTCCATTCGTCTTCCGCTGAAACATCAGGAGGACGCCATTTTCTCATTAAGATGTCATTTTTGACATAAAAACAAACAGGAACCTGAGAAATTTCATTTTCATCTAAAGCCCTTTCAAATAAAGGCGAGATTTCAGGATCACTGTGCTGTTCTTGACAAAGTTGTGACCTTGACATTTGGTCGTGACCTTGGTCAAAAATTGAAGGTGAAAGGTCATTGTCTGACCTTTGATTGTTGAAGTCAGTTTGACTTGGAGAAAGAGATTTTGAAATCTCATCATGAAAAGACTGACCTATAAAAGTGTCAGTTAAGTCAATATCCTGTATCCCATCATTCAATTTGACTTTTTTTGCCATAGCCCTTGTAACGGCACATGAAGGGTAAAGATCAGGAATTTCCTGCTCAATGGGATCAGGCAATTGATCCTCACAAGGTGTATTGGTCAAAAGTGGGTTTACCACAACCTTATCTCCGGCTAAGTCATTGCCTAATAGCAAGTGAACACCTTTAAAAGGTAAAGAAGGCCTAATACCTACAGCCACAGGACCAGAAACTAAGTCTGAAGACAAATAAATGTTATGGAGCGGTACATTAACAAATCCACACTCTACTCCCTGAATAAGGACACTTGTCCCAGTTGAAGTCTTCTCGGAAAAAGGCAGGGTATCTGCTAAAATAAGAGACTGAGAAGCTCCGGTATCTCGTAAGATTTTAATAGGGGTAGACTGGGCAGAATCACTAGTAAGTGACACAAAACCTTCTGATAAGAATGGTTCATAAATCTCCATAATACAATCAGTCGCAGACGTTTTGGCCAAAATAGGATTTTCATCCTGAATAATCGACTGTGGTTTTGACCTTAAAGAAGTAAGACCTGTTGGTCTAGAATTATTTTGATTTTGTCTCTCTTTTCTTCTTTTCAAAGTTTCACATTCAGAAATGACGTGACCGTCACCTTTACAATAATTGCAAAACAGCCGGGGTGAGTATGAGGATCTTTGACCTTTGTTTTCACTAGTATCTTTATTTTTAGGATTATGTGAAGGACTGGAACTATCAGCTGTTAGTCCAGCTTGTGGTTGTGGATTAGGTTGAGGAGAATTATTTCTCTGTTGAGGGTTAAATGGTTTTGACTGAGGTGTATTAGGTTTAAATTGAGGGTTAAAAGGTTTCTTGTAAGGCTTATTTATAAAAGACACCTTATGAGTCAAAGCATAATCATCAGCTAATCGTGCTGCTACATCTAAAGTTTCTACTTCCCTTTCGTCAAGAAAAGATTTGACATCAGAGTGTATGCATCGTTTGAACTCTTCAACAAGCATGAGCTGTCTTAATTTTGCATGATCAGACTTTACATCCTTTGAAGAACACCACCTATCAAATAATTGCTCCTTAGTTCTAGCAAATTCTACATGGGTTTGGTCATGTTCTTTCCTACAATTTCTGAATTTCTGCCTATAAGCTTCAGGTACTAACTCATAAGCCTTAAGAATCAGATTTTTGACTGTGTCATAATCTGAACTTTGATCAAGTGGAAGCTGAGTGTAAATTTCTCGAGCTTTACCAATAACAACACTCTGTAGAAGCAAGGTCCAATGCTCTTTTGGCCATTTCAAATTTTCTGCTACCTTCTCAAAATGTAAAAAGTACTTATCTACCTCTTTTTCTTGAAATGGAGGAACGAGCCTGATATGCTTTGTAACATCAAATACTTTACTAGGATCAAAAGACACAGGAGGCATTGATTTACTGCTTAATTCAAGCTCTTTCATTCTTAATTCATAATGCATTTTCTCTTTTTCAACCTCAATTCTTTCCTCTTGCTCTAATTTTTCTTTTGCAAGCCTTTCTTCTAACTCTCTTTGTTTTTCCTTCTCTCGTTCTTCCATTTCTCTTTGTTTTTCTCTTTCCCTTTCTTCAAATGCTAACTTTTGTTTTTCAAGCTCTAACTTTTCTATTTGTATTCTTTCCTCCCTTTCAGCCTTATCTCTTGCAAGTTTTTCTTCCCTTTCTTCCTTATCTGCCCTTCTTTTTTCTTCAAACTCTAATCTTAATTTTTCCAGTTCAAGATGCCTTTTTAATTCTAACTCTTTCAACTGTATGTCGGTTTGTGAGACCATAATAAGAGATGTAGCTGAGGGTTCAAAAAATTCCTCATCAACAAGAAACTGAATGATAACATTCTTAATTTCACGTTTTAACATAGATGTTTTGACATCAGGTATGCTATAATGACTAGCAATGTCTAAAAGATCACTCTTTTTGGCCAAGTTTAACAACTCTTGAGAAGGCGCAGCAATGAAATCTTCAAGTTTGAATAACATGGTTGCTTTTTGCTGGTATGACAAACAATAAATATCTTTTCAAATTCAGAATAAAATAGGTGCACAAAATGTTCAATCCCGGCTCAGAGCCCCCAAAATCTGTTACGACCTAGCGTAACTAGACAGGTACAGCGAAAAACAACCAAGTAATTTAAACTTAACAATATTTAATCAAACAAATAAATGCTGCAAATACATAAAAACAAACAAACAGATAAGTAAATAAATAAATAAATAACTTACAAAGTTAATGTCAAATAAGTCCTTGTCCCTCAAATGTAAGTCCACAATCCAGTAACCAGAATATGAGCACATGTATATTTTAATCCACACAAAACACTAGTGAAACAACCAAAATTATATACTTTAAATCACTTCAAATTTCTGAAAACCTACGACTGAATTGGGGCCTATATTTATACATCTAAGGAAATTCTCCAGGTTTCTAGAGAATGATATAATAAACTTTTCTCTAGAAAAGAAACGAACTAAACGAAAGTTCTTTTAAATTCTCCAAAGAGAATTTAGAATTCTCCAGAGAGAATTCAAGGCCGCAACGACCATCAAGACTAAACGAGAGTCCACTAGACCCTTCGAGATCTCAGTATACATAGTCCAAATATATTTTTAACTTATGGTAAAAAAAAACACTCACTCCATTTTCATCTGGAATTATCCACAAAGTGCTCATAGAATTTTCTATACTTCTAAATTATATAACAGTGATAAAAATAATCAATGACATTCTTCTACAAAGTTCTAGATAATAAATTGTAGAAACATAAAAAGAAATATATATTAATTAATTGGGTTACTCCCCTTTGATTATATATATATAAATTATAAGTAATAGCTTTTAAAAGAATCAATATTATTGAATCAATTATATATAACATACTAAAGCTGATGACATGTGCCAAACTGAGATATTTTAAAGTGAGAAAGGAGTGACTTGCCTGATAAGTCAGACAGTTACATCCAATACTACTTTCAATGGGTTATTAACAATATTTGTACATACCTAATCAATAAAAATAACCAGAAGTGTGGCTTACTTTTATCGCTGGATATAAATTTTATCCCAAAGTTCTGAGGACAATATAACAAAAAAGTGTCCTGTCCGTAAGACATACATTATTTCTATGACGTCATATACTTCTCGAAGTTTAAAATCACATTGGCGAATGGAGTCTTCAGAACTGATAATTGTCATGAGAAAAATATTATACTTACGCCAATGACAATGTAGAATTATGGAAATTATATTTCGGTCAAAAATGTCCTGTCCGTAGAGAAAAAGTCGACAACAAAAAGTGCAAAATTTCTTAAACCAATAAACACAGAGCCATCAAATTTCACATGAGGCATACTTTTATCAGGACAAAACTTTTATTAGAATATAGGGTGGAATGGATCAAAACTCTGGTTACCATGGCAACGGATAGGTCCCATAGAGTTATAATGGCAAAAACAATGTTTTCTTATTTTCTAGCTAGCTATTAATCTGATCTGTCCAAACTTATTTGTAACCAGGGTATACACATCAGCTTTAATTATATTAAGTTTCGGCCAAATCCGATTCCTAAATAAAAAGTTAGCTCCCCTTTCTCAAATTTTCATGATTTTTGAAGATGAAGTAGCGTTTTGGATATAACGGAATTCTGTGGCATAGAATGATAAAAAGGTAAATATTTTCCGAAACTGTATGACCTACAGATTTTGGATAAAGTGGAACAAAGCCAAGAGTACAACTTTGACAAAACACCGCCGAAAACAGGCGAAACAAAAATTTGCCTCTGATCATAGCTGAGACGTTTAGAGAAATATGTGTTTCTTAGCGGATATTAGTAATTCGCCAATCATAACGTCAAATGCCCAAGTACAAAATATGTTGTTTCATTTATTTCAGTCGCATTTGCCGATGTCTATGGCTATGGTTTCTATCCCTATGAATACCTACCACCGCCATCCAACACATCTACACCGGCAGAAAAACAGTTAGCGAAGATGGGGATGTATAGTCTCCGATCTTTCCTATATCCAAAGATGTTTTCCGTTGCCATGGAAATGGCGAGATGGTTATATCTTCCACTGACACCTTTTATTGTATGTTGTTTGTTATTGAGTTAAGTGACTTCTAACATGCCCCCGTTTTTAACAAATTACTTCATGCATTAGAACTTTTAATCATAAAACAGAAAGCTTTTCTGAACCAAATTGTAGCATGATAATCTGGACACAAGTTAATGCGAGTCTATAATTCGACCCATGTCTATGACTAGATCTGCCTGTTAGCAATTATGACTCATGTGATAGACTACGTTAGAAATTTTACTTTCCATTACTCTTTAATCTTCTCTGTAAAACGATATTGCTCTCTCTCTCTCTCTCTCTCTCTCTCTCTCTCTCTCTCTCTCTCTCTCTCTGTGTGTGTGTGTGTGTGTGTGTGTGTGTGTGTGTGTGTGTGATTTTTCCCTACAAACCAAGTAACCTTGGTGACTAGCCCACGTGAACGCGATGATTTTAACCACATAACCGTAATGATCTATATCATCATCTGTATCTTTTTTTCTTTTCCAGGTCTGTCGAATTTTCAACGTTATTGTCACATCTACCCTACCTTTAGCAGTGTATCATTTTGTGCGACGTGTTCTGCGGTGTCGTCTTGTTTCCTGTCTGGCGTGTGCACTAACAGCTTCTTCTGTGCAGTTAACTATATTTGGTACACATTGCATTGTAAATAGTTTTACCGCGCCATTTGTGTTTTACGGTCTCACACTATGCTTACCTAGCCACGAGGACAATAAGATGACTAAGCAAAGTACGACGGATCCTAAACAATTTTCAATCATGAATGACGATATTCCAAACAAGAGAAACGTTTTACAGAAATACATTCCAAAATGTGCCTATGTCAATAGATCGACAAACGGTATTTTGGCAGCACCATTTAGCCATTCTACGACAGACACGAAGAAGGAAAGCCAGAAAAGCTGGAGCCATCCAAATAAATTAAGCAGATTTACGTGCAAAACTGAAAGTTATGAAAATTATGCCAAAGGAACAAACTCAGTGAAAACAAATTACGAAGAAGATAAGAAAAGATATCGACAAATCATTCAACGTTCGTTTGGTGGATTTATAATAGGAACAATTTGTTATATTCGTCCAGATACAGTTTTATATGTTGGCGCCATTTATATTTCTGTATCAATAACAAACCTGACTTTATTTCAGGACTTAAAATTCAAGATTATAACCAACGGTATGCTTCTTTCTATCACCGGAGCAGTGATTGGTATCTTATTGGGCGCTACATACGACTGTTGGCGATATGAATATCTAGTCATCCCCCCTTTGAACTGGATCAAGTTCAATTTACTGACTAGTCGTTCTTCAGATCTTTTCGGTGCCAAAGACCATACGGAATATACAAAATTTATATTTTATAGCAGATACGATGAGGTATTATTTGTGGTGGCTTTGCTATTTTATTCGTATAAATATTTATTTGGCAAAACCAAAACAAAAATATTTAAATCTAGCAAACCATTGCAGATAGCGTATGTATTTTTGACCATTTGTTATTTTTCATTAAGACACAAGGAAGCGAGATTTTTGCACAATTTTATTGTATTATATTTAATTTTAATTTCTTACGGGGTTCACATTCTAGTCGAAACTGCTAGTCAAATTTGTGTAAAAAAATCAGCAATTTTAACAGTCACAATTTTCTTTTTATTAAGCTTCAGTTTCAATACTTTCTACAACTTTCCAAGTGCGACAGATGCTTTGGCAAAAAGGTTTACGTACAAAAATGCCGTTACGTCAAAAGCTGTAAATGTTTGCCTAGACTTTGTTTCTAGAGCAAGTAACGTCAGAGGGTTAATGATTGATGCTAGCATTTTTGAGACACATGCATTCTCATTGTTACAACACGATGTTCCTTTACTGACAAAAATACACAATGAGTATCGCCTTTACGATGGCGGCAATAATGGAAAGTTTTCAGGAAGACGGGTCAGAATTTTTAGTAACTATGTTGATTATGTGGACGCAGAAAATTCGCAGTATTTATTGAGACTACTAGCTATATCAAACACTTTCAACTATATCATTACAAGTCGAAAGAATAATTTCAAAGTGATACAGTTTAAGGAGATTTTCAAGTCAGGCAAATATTCTGTTTTACTGAGAAATTTAAGCGTTACAGAAGAGAAAGAACTGAATAAAATGGCGGAAACACTTCCTGTAGGCACGAATGCGACTGTTTTAGAATACGAAACTAACTGGCTTTTAACATCCGGTTTGAATGAATTAGCAGTTGCACGTGGAAAACTGAGTTTGGAATTGGATAAGTCGAGAGTAAGAGTGTTTCAACAGCTAATGGTAGCTTTTGCGAGGATGGAAAAATGGAGAGAAGTTAAAAAGTACCAGTTGTTGTGTTATAATATTCACGGACAAAGTGCTTGTGAATCTCAACATGAAAAGGTGGTACTACATAACGATTACAGACAATTTGACATCAGTTAGTTCAAATGAGACCTTTATGCATGTATGTGAAATAAAACTGCTAACTTCAATATTTCATTTTCATAAAAGTAACGGTTTCAAAGCATCAAAGCAAAGCCTGTGCTTGTGTATGTAACACATTTAATGTACATAATTATTCTCACCACTTATTGTATCAGAAGCTTTCATTACAGCTGCATTATAATCAGTGAATTGCTAGCTATTAAATAAAAGATTGGATGGCTCGAAACTTTGGTAGTGCAAGACAAATCCAGAGGACCATTGGTCCTAAGAACGCTCACCTGAAATTTGGCCTTTTAAAATAACATTTGGCCAACATGACCTTGACCTTGAATAGAAACGTAACTTCCCAGTATATAAGTTGTCTGCATACTTTCAGTCCACAGGCTACAAAACATTCTGAAATATCATGTTTACACTTTTGCCTATGTGACCAAATTTGACCACGCCGTAAAATCGGCCATCGTCAACCATGGTCATGATTTTTACAAACTATGGTGGGAAACAGTCCCCAATGCTACATACCAAGTTTAATCGAAATCTGTCTATTGGTTTAAGAGAAGATATTAAAAGTTTTTACCATATATGGTCATGGCGGCCATCTTGGTCATGTGACCTGGACCATTATCTACGCGAAAAATTACAGGTAGGCAGCGATCAGGAAAAGGTGCAATTAAAGAAGGCAGCATAGTTATAAATCATGACTGGGTTAAAAACTAAGCATGCAGACAGTCGCATAACATTTAAGTTATATCCTATCTGTAATGTGTTATGATTTTTCTGAATTGAAAAGAAAAATCATTCCTTCCTATAAGTTTCTTAAAGAAAACCAAGTCACCATAAAATTCTGGTTCCGAAAGGCCCTCACGTAAAAGGGTCTTTAGCCGAACATTAAGTTTGGAAATCAATTCATAGTGTCTGCGATAAAATTTAAAAAAAATGTTTTTCGAAGTTTATGATACTGACAGCCCTGCTGGAGAAGTTTAGCTGTTAAACATTTATTTCGCGCATTGAAGTACGCAACATGATTGCAGACTCTAGCAAACCAAATAAGTTGCGAACTGTATACACCGTAGGAGGCACGGCGAGTGAACTTTGGCTATGACTGGTCAAGTTGTTTCTGAGAAAATTTAAGTTTTAAATTTAATATGTAAATGACCTATGTTTTAAGCAAAAATAAGAAAAATATCAAAACTTTTCAGATGAGAATTTTTCAATTTATAAAGCTAAAAAAATCTCTGTTAATTGCATGGGCATGTTTTCGTAATGATAAGCAATTGCCAGGCTATCGCAAATCATTTACTTCATTTTACACAGGAACGTATTAAAGAAAATGATATCGTTGAATTAAAATAAAACTTTGAAATTAAAATCTGGTAGACCGCCAACTACCTCCGAGTAGACCCATTACGAAAACTTGCCCATGCAATATACAGAGATTTTTTGAGCTTTAAAATTTGAAAATTTTCAAACCATAAATTGTGGGTACACGTTAGAACCGCCTCGGCGAGGCGCCCGGGTTCTAACGAATACCCAAAATCTATATTTTGGAGCAAAAAAAAAAAAAAAAGAAAAATAGGTATACCCCTGCAAAGCCCAGTTTTGCTATATAAAAGTGGGGTATAAGGGGGTATATATTACACGGACATCTTTTCTTGATGCGAAACAAAAGAAATGTAACCAGTTCATGGGACCTATATGACATAGTATAAAATATGAATACTGATGTATAATTTAAGACTTCATAAAATTTGCATCTGTCAGTGGCAAATAATCGACTTTCGTCTGGTGGCACACTTCACAGCAGCATATACATATTATACTGAATATTTGCTGTCAGCAGCCAATCCGCAAAATGACATGGCTAATTCTGTAAAAGAATATGAATGTTTATACCTATGTCACATACATTGTTCAGAAATCCATGATATTCAGCCAGATCAATAGCATGGTACTAGCTTTCATTTGTAGCAATGGTATCCAAGAGAAACATCAATATGGCTAACAAAGTTTTTGATTAGGTTTTTGTAAGATTATTTGAGCCATAGGTGGTCATCTTTTTGTTGATTATTGATAACATCAAGTTCAATGTCGTCAGAAGGTTGTTTATCAGAACTGGCTGGTTCCTGGATCTGCTGCTCTGCCTTTGCTTTTCGTACGCGTTTCAGAATGACCAGCACTAGTATTACCGCGATGGCAGAGAGTGCCAAGATCAGACCTCTTTCAGAATCAACGACCACTTCTTCATCAAACACAGCAACGTCGTTCTCAGCAGGCGCCTTTTCTTGTTTGACTCTTGGATTATCGGCTTTATCGTCTTCGACGCGCTGGTGTTTTACAAAATGATCTACACATATGTAGAACTGGCCATCCTCACTCTCAAACTGGTCACTGAATACAATGACATCAGTAGATTGAACTCGGATAAATATGCGATAATCATCCAATTCTGCCCGGCTAAATGCAGCCTTGAAGCACCAGTTCACCTCTGATATTGTAATGTAAGGACGTGGTTCCATCAGTACCCATCCAAATTCCATAAGTGGTTTCAGACTTTTTCCATTAATCTTATCTTTGATATCTTTTCTAGCTAATGTAAGGCCATGCTTAAACTGAAAGTCAAGTTCTATATTCATAGGTTCCAGAACAGCCAGTTTGACGTCACTTTTCAGTTTGAGCAAGAACTCCTTGGTTTGTTCAACAGCGGCACTATAGTCAATGATATTGCTTTGACTAAAGAGAAATACGTTCAACACGTAATATTCTGTTTGTGTTCTGTCGTAACGTGGCATATACCATAGAGAAACTTGGCGTCGTTCAAGGGGGATTATATCTCTGAGCATGTTTGACGTCATCTGTTTCAGCTCTTCCTGAAAGACCTGAGAAATACCTGTGGGGATTGGTTGACTCGGTGTTATTTGGATTTGTATGTGAATATCCAGTCCTTCTAGTGTATCATATAGTGGCACACACTTGTTATCGACGGCATAGTGGTCTCTTGGACACGTAACAATCCTACAACGTCCCTAAAAAGATATGGGTCTCATACGAAAACATGCCCATGCAATATACATAGTTTTTTGGTTGTAAAAATCTCAAATTTCAGTAGAAATGTTTTACTCTTTACTTATTTTTGCTGAAAACATAGGTTGTGGGCACACGTTGAGTACCTACAATCTAATGTTTTTGAGCAAAAATAAGAAAAATAGGTAGACCCCTGCATATCCCATTTTTTCTGTATTAAAGTGGGGTTTAACGGGGTATATATTGCACGGGCATGTTTTCCTGATGTTATAAACAACAGTTAATCGCAAATACTAGTATTTGATGGGAAGCAGAAAGACATCATCTTGTACAATCCAAATTACTGTCTCAAAGTGATCGCCATGCAAAAAAAAAAAAAAAAAAAAAAAAAAAAAAAAGCCTGGGGTGCTACATTTTTATTGTGACTTCACCTGAACTTTTCATTTATACTCAAATACACTCAACAGAAGTTCTAAGCGGCCACCTTAAATCTTATAATACTGTTTATTTTGGTGTTACCATTATTTCTAATCGAAAAAAGTTCGAAGATCCGAAAGCACATGCCGATATGGATTAATGGGCCAGGTGGTCGTCGGAGAACGGGTGTCGATCAGCGGGCTTGGTGTCGGCTATGATAACATTTACATTACGAAAACTTGCCCATTCAATATACAGAGAATTTTTTCAGCATTAAAAATTTCATTGGAAAAAAAAAAGATATTTTTCTTATTTTTGCTCAAAACATAGATTGTGGATACACGTTAGAACCGCCTCGGCGAGGCGGTTCTAACGAGGGCCAAAAAAAAAAAAAAAAAGGAATGTTTCCGGTCCGACCGACCCTGTCAAAAACTCCCCGACTCTAATATTTTTTTCCTGTTTATCGAAAATAAAAACTCGAAAATCGAAAAAAGATCGTGTTTTTCAAGTACCAGACCGGCAAATGAATAAAAAATTTAACTAAGAAGCTGTGCATGTGCACTGGAGGAGAAAACAGTTTAATTCTGATTAAACTGTATATCTATTTTCAGGTATTTTACATGGTAAGGCTTCCCTCAAAAAAAAAAAAAAAAAAAAAAAAAAAAAAAAAAAAAAAAAAAAAAAAATCCCGACCAATCGACCCATTTTTTTTCTGGCATGTTACCGGAAACATTCTTATTTTTTTTTTTTTTTTTTTTTTTTTTTGGCTTTATCGAAATAAACATTAGTACAGAACCAGTAATACAGAATTATGAAAATCACTACGCTATCTCACCTTTTCCACAGTCTTTACTTTGAATATGAAGAAAATTGTACCCATGATCGACTGCTCTCTCTCAATTACGCGTTTTGTCACATAAAGCGCTTAATAAAAACTAGTGAACCCGTCTATGTTGACTATGCTGACTAGACATAGTCATTGTTTTCACTGCAAACAATTTAATTTATCCATTGTTGACACTCCCTGTCAAAAAGCGGTAAATATCTAGCAAACAGTCTCAATCGTGGCGACTTCTTATCATAGTGCATCGTATACCATGATGAGGGGTACAGAAACTATAGGAACTCTATATGGCTGACTTTTAGTCCATCACATCGGACCCATGGGTCTCTTTCCGGTAGTGTGGCTGCAAGTCAAAATTCAGAACTCTGTCACAAATTGACTGCACTGCAAAATGGTTTTCTACACTGTGACATATCGACATATTTGATTGTAATCGTGTTCTCTTTAGAATTAGCTTTGATTCTGTAACATCAGAAATTTTAGTCAATGCCTTGAGTGACAGATACACACACTGGTCAAGCGTTCATAACAAGAAACGATGTTTATACGAAACTGAAACGTATGGAATCGAAATTAATGACAGACCAGAGAATCAACAACACTGAAATCTAGAGCAAGAGGAAGCTCTTATATCAAACTGCTGCTGACCTTTTCATTGGTTTCTTTTTAAAGAAGCCAACTTGTTTCACATATGTTCCATATCACATATTACATTCGGAATGGATGACGAGTCATTTCGGCCCATGGAGATTGTAAACATCAGCTGAGTTGAACGAGTCTATCTGAAAAGCTTACCACAAGTTCCTGTTGTTTCTGACTTATTGACATATTCGTTTGTTTGTTTTTTTTTTCTTATAATTTCCCGTTTGGGTTTCCTTGACGTTTTCGTGTTTATGATTGTGTTAGTTCCTGGTCATTGCTTATTTTTAACTTTTTTTTCCCATGAATATTTTAACTTACAATGTAGATGTGAGTGCATGCCGTATTTCACTTTCTAACTCTAAGAACGCCTATCTTTTGACTATGATGCTTATAAGCCTGATAGAATGGGCCTGTTACAGTGTTCCTTACTAGAAGGACGCGAAAAAAAATTTACGACGGTAAAGGACGTTTAGAACATGACGTCAGTCATGAATGAAGACAGATTACGAATTTGAACAAGAACTACTCTAGACATAGACTGCTGGCTGAAAAAGGTCCTGCTCCCCCCCCCCTAGGGAATTTTGCAGACATAGTCTATCTTAAAGAGCAGTCTTTTCTGATTCAAATGAGAGATGTTTGCACTTTGTACGCCGGGGCGTAATGGTGTAACAGCTATTTAAAAATAACAACTGTTACCTGCTTATTATATTTGCAGTATTCTTTGATTGGGAATGAATAATAGGTTGTTTTACCATAATTCTACCATTTGTCTGCAAGATTCTTCGAGGAAAATATGTGGGATGCATAATTTTATCATGTTGACATATATGGGTCTCTATCTGTATAACGTATGTAACGTATGTAACAAAAATATGCGAATTTACATTTATAAACCAATAAGGTTTTCAGTAATAGTTTCTGTGGAGTACAAATCTGCAAACACCAATGTGCAAGGTAAGAATGTCATGTTTGTGTTATTTGCATTCAAATGAGAGATGTTTGCACTTTGTACGCCGGGGCGTAATGGTGTAACGGCCATTTAAAAATAACAACTGTTACCAGCTTATTATATTTGCAGTATTCTTTGATTGGGATTGAACAATAGGTTATTTTACCATAATTCTACCATTTGTCTACAAGATTCTTCAAGGGCAATATGTGATAGATAATTTTATCAGGTTGACATAGATGGTTCTCAATTTGTGTAACGTATGTAACAAAAATATGTGAATTAACATTTATAAACAAATAAGGGTTTCTGTGATAGTTTCTGTGGATTTCAAAGCTGCAAACACCAATGTGCAAGGTAAGAATGACATGCTTGTGTTATTTTCATTTGCTAGATGTGCCTCAGTTGTAACGGTGTAACGCCAAGTTGTTTATATTTAGATTTCATGTAATGTTACAGTGCTACCAATACCGCATGGGGTTAATTTGGCCTACAAAACTGATCATATATACGTTATGATTTATCGTAGACCACTGAGCTTGATTTCATTTTAAAGCTTCTTCACTACAGCCGTTTCATCTTAAGGTAAGTTATACATATCATCTTATTTGCATATTTGTGAATTTTAATTTAAACATTAAAATGGCCAAAAAATCATTACAAACCCATAAAAAACGTCTTTCAGACCCAAGCTATCATCGTTGCACATAGTTTATACACCAGTGGTACCATTTGACAATTTTACAGATGTTTTGGGTCTATTTGAAAATTATATCATTTGCATATCTATCAATATTGATATAAAAAAAAGTTTGGAAAATCACGGAAAAATAGCATTTATACTTACATATTACTAGTGTCTGGCATGTCAATAGGCCTAGAATGATAAAAGTGGTAGCAGCTTGATGCTTTGGGCTATGCAATTTGTCTTCTAGTCTGATAAATGAATAAACTTATTTTAAGTTTAATGAATACCTCGTATTAATGAACTTTTTGCAGACTGGAGAAGAATCACGGAAAATAAGAAGGCATTCCTTACAAAATGGCTTGTGTCTAGGTTACTAATAGCACTACTGTGCTGAATCTGGTATCAAATGATTGCTATGACAATGAATTATAACACTGTAACCTGATATATAAACCTTCTTATCTGATAAAGGTCACTAATATTAGAATTAAACTTCATAAATAAGAGAAAATAAGAGAAAAATGAAGAGATAAACCAACAAAATCACTTATATCCCGGCTGCTCATTGCCTTAGAGGGTTTAATTGGTATCAGATATTTGCTTGGACAATGCACCGTTTCTCAGAGCTCTTATATACAAATCATATCAGATTTACTTTCATGGGTATTCATAAAACGTTGATAAAAATGGTATATAGCAAACAATTAAGGGTGTACAGCAACAGGGACGGGTGTATCTTTGCTTTAGCCTCATATATTTTGTGGTATGTATACATGACAACATGACGATTCATATATTTGTGATAACATGACAACAATTCATTATTGAAGTGACCAAATAGTAACATTTGATGCCATTTTGACTACTCAACAGCTATTGATAGTGGAGATATAAGTGATTTTGTTGGTATACCCCTTCGCGTTTCTGCAAATTTTCTCTATTTCTGAAGTTCTTGTTGCAATTTATGAAACAAACATTCATATGATTTATTCATAACATCATATGGTTAAAGAACATTGTCTTAGCAACCGGTCGATACCAATTTCAGCTGTCTAGGACTTCCAGTAGCCAAGATTCATCTGGTATAATAGGCACCCCGCCTCAATTCTTCGGCGGTTAATCGCCAACATCTAATTTACCCATTATATTTATTAATGCTCATCAAATGACATTTTATTATAGAAGGATGATAGAAAATTGCCCTTGCCATTTTCAGCACATTCAGACTTTAGCTTGCTGAAAAACCATAATCATTTTGTAGGTATACCTGCTTATTTGTTATGTATTTTCTCTAATTTCTAAAGTTTTCATTAATATTCATAAAACTGAAATTCAGATGATGTATTTAGAGGACTGAGGGCATTAGTCCATTGCCGTCCCATTTATCTGATACCACTTTCAGCATTCTAGGTCTATTAACAGTTCAAGTACAAACGATTTTGTAGTAATTCCCTAATTTTTCTGCATTTTTAAGAGATTTCTAAACGTTTAAAAATAGTATTTATGGGGTCCAAAGACATGATTATCAGAACTGAATTAGATTTCTAGTTTTGTTTTACACCAAAATTTAAATTATTCATAGGGAAACGTGAAGTGTTGTCACTATTTTTGAAATAGCATCATATATATCTATTGTAGACCACGTCATTCTTTATTCATACATATATGTTACATACGTTACATTCCCCATTAAGATGTCTGAGCCTAGATACTTGACGACACCCACTCAGAACTATAGTTCTCCATAGGCATGAAATATAAGCAAATAATTATCAACATTAGATACAGCCATTAGAAAGGATTATTTACATGTTTTACGTAATTAGCAATACAATTTGGCTTATGAAACTGTGGGTAGGGTTGCTAAATAACCCAGTTAGTATAATATATACAGTATAGGATTTTTCCGTCTCCTCCATTGAACATGGTAATGTAAAACATCACATATATTTGAAAAAAAGCTGGAATGTGTAACTAAAAGAAAACAAACGATGTCACTCACACTGCTAACTTTGAAAGGGTTATTTTAATATATGTTACAGACATTACACTGTAGGTGTCATATTATTGCTCAAGCAACTTTAGTGTTGAGAATGGACATGTTTCTTGTAGACTATATGAATTGGGTGAATGGAATAATAAAAATCTTATTTTTCTGACGCTAAAATTGCCATATCATTATTTTCAAAACATATTATGGTAACATATGTAACATACTGTAACAGACACATGCTCCAATGTACATAAAGCAAACATCTCTTATTGGAGCAAACTTGAATTGTCATTTAAGATATATATTTGCAAAATATCTAATGGAACAGAGAATTAGACTGACCTGTACTGGCATTCCTGCTATGTACAATGCCCTTCCTTATTCATTACATGTATGTTACATATATTACATTCTGGATCAAAATCTTTGATCAAAGGTACTTGGTTACAGATCCTCAGAGCCATGGTTCATGGTAAAATAAGCAAGAAACTATGATATATATTCAACAGTTTTAAGTATTTTACATACTTCACATTCTTTGCAATAGAATATTTCGCATTTGAAACTGGGGGTAGGGCTACGAAATACTTCATTAAAGGCAATATATACATGATAGGAAAAACAAACCTTGGTTTTCCTATCTGCCAATTGAACATGCTGATAGAAATAATTCTCATATCTTTGGAAAAATGAATAGTGCAACAGTATATGTAAATGATATCACTCAAAAGTGGTATTTTCAAAGGGTATCTTAAATTACGTTACGTATGTTACAGTAAGTGTGGGTCAAATTTTTGTCCAAACGATTTTAATATGTAGTATAGACATACAGCAAGCAGACAGTATGAAAAAGTTGAGTAAAATGATAAATTATTGTCATTTTTCTGTAGCTGAAAACACCATATCATAATTTCTTAATTTTGTTTAGGTAACATATGTAACAGGCTGTTACAGGATAACGCCCCAACGCTCAGGGTGCAAACATCTCTTATTCTACTCAGCTTGAATTGTTCATTAAGATAGGGTATGTCTGCAAAATTCCCTAGGGGGGGGGAGCAATCGACCCTCTGGCTAGCAGCCTATAAAAGAACGATCTGATACCCTGATACCATTGTTATATTGACAATGCTGGCAAAAATTTTTACACCAAAGGAAACTTCTAACGACTTACACCTCTGTTTTGGCATTTTTTAAACTAGGTATTTGATTTAAAAACAATTTTCGAAATCGTTAGCAGAGTGTTTTTAGGTTGTGCGTGCCAATGTTCAGAGAAATCAGACATAAAGTAGTTTAGTTATTCTGAATCTGAATCTGACTAGTTTACTGGTGACACGCCAAATGTCATTATTTCACCAGGGGGTTCGGATGGGGGAAAATTAATCCCTAGAACGCACGAGTGAAGCGAACTTGGACACACAATCATCTGACATTTCAGTAGTCAGGGAGGTCATTCCAGTCTCTGATGGTCTGGAACTACATTTATAGGCCTCTATACTAGCAGACGGTAGCTGAAATGCCATGGAGTGACTATTTCTACAACGCCTAGTCTGGGAGATAAGGTCATCTGTAGGTATTCTGGCTTTACCCTTCAGACCTTTGTATAGCACTCTAAGTCGATTATCCGTCCTCCTTTTCTTGAGAAATTCCCATTTGAGTTGTTCAAGAATGCCAGTCCTACTTCCTTCCTCGAAAGTTTAATTCCTAGTTACAAATCTAGCGGCACGATTCTGTACCTTCTCCAATTCCCCCTGAAGGCCTTTATATGAGGATCCCAAACAGAACTTCCATATTCCAGGATTGGGCGCACAAGTCCTTTATAAGCTGCTTCCTTAACATCGTGTGGCCAAGAAAATAAGTTTCTCCTCAAGAATCCTAGTGTTCTGTTGGCTTTAGTACAGATATTGGTGATATGGGTATTCCACTTCAAGTAATTTGTAATTGTTACGCCTAAATATTTAATGCTATCAACATTTTCCAATACTGTACCCTCGAGGGTGTAGGAGGCATCAGTTTTATTTATCAATTTATTTGTCAGCTGCATCATGTTGCATTTGACAGGTTGAAATACCATGCCCCATTTTCGGACCCAGCTCCCTTAAAGGTCAATTAATGCAGTTTGAAGCGAAAACTTAAAAAATCAAAAGTCACAAATTACCCGGCATTTCTGTTAAAAATACGGAATACGGAATCAACTTTCCAAACAAAATGTTTGTCAAATGTCAATGTAATCCGTTTTATTGCATTTCTGAGACATGCATTTTATTTAAAAATAAATAAATAAATGAATAACAAGAAAAGTATAGCATGTTCTTAGTACCATGCTATATGGAGGGGTTCATAGAAATTTGGAAGTTTAAAATTATATGAGATTGTGATAGAAGTCTACACTGACAAGAAGAATGATTCCTTTAGTAACGTATAGTGCATTTTGATACCAAATAAAACAGATACTGTGTTAAACCGTGAATGGTTTCATCACCACGTCTGAAAAATTGTTGACTTGACCTTGAAAACTTAAAAGAAAGAAACAAACAAATATATGTAAAATTCCACCAGCAAAGGAAGTTTTATTCAAAATGTCAAACACGTATTCTTGCTGTCTGAGTGACCCAAAGTTGTATAGCGTGATTGTGCCTAACCTGATTAGATTCTCAGAGTCTCCAAACAAAGATTTAAAATACATGATGAAAGTTTGATTTTGCTAGAGCCAATCAGAATAATACTAAATGTCACATAACTTATGTGATATTTAGTACCATACTGGATTCACACTGTCTTCCATTATTGCTTGGTGATCAAGCAATAATGGAAGGACAGTGTGAATCCAGTATGGTTCGAATTTTATAAACCTGTGCTGTAAATATAAATTAAATCTAAGGTTGTGTGACATATGCCAAAATCTGCTAGTACGTGCCCCAAATCGTATAATCTTAAAAGTGAGGTTAAACTGAAACCCCATAAATCTTCATTCATGAGGCTTGGTTAGGGGTAGTCTGATCCAGACTTTGCCTTAGCTGTTTGTTTTGTAAATAACGCTGGCAAAATATCTCGGACATTCACCTAGATATACTCTATTTTCCGTGACAAAAAATGTGAAATAATACATGTCTGTAGACATGTTACATTTCAACTTGACGTTCTCTGTGAACATAATTTTAAAACTTAAAAAAGTCACATAGTTGAAACAGAAAAGAAATTAAACAAAAGTTTCCGAATTCCCCCCAAAAATTCCTAAAATCTGATATTTCTTTTGTCAACTTTTGCACTACAGCAATTTAGATATTTTGTCACCACTTGAAATTACAAACGGTTGCATTATAAGAGTTCGATCAATATCAATACATTTTTGTGTGGCGTCGTGTGATGTAGCATAAATCCGTACTGTAAGAAATCCGGTTCGGGTACAGTTTTCTTGTGTTCTAAGTAAATCACAATATTGTGGTGTAAATAAAATTCTTCACACGCTACTATGTGGTGACCCATGATAAGCTTTGTAGCTTTGATATTATCTATGTCCGTTCCGGACAGTATCGGTTCGTTTCGGACAGCTTCGGTCCAATCCGGTAATTCGTGATACCGCATGTCAATCATCTATGTACAGCGGACGTGAAAGAGAACACTGTATTGGAAACAACATAATTTCATAGGGATCGTTTTCCGATAAAAACCGATAAATAGGTCAACGAAAGAGTTCGTCCAAATCTTATTATTTAAAAACATTTGAAACTAAGCAACCCTAGTTAATATAATTAAACAATACATCTCCAGTTTAATTTTATCATAAGCATCGTATGTACTGATCTTGTTAGCGTGAAGAAAATAGATTTATTTATCGAAGTGAAAGTGACAAAAAATGGCCGACAAAACACACACTAGCCTAGTCTAGCCTCGAAGTGTGAGGCCCAAGAAAGGGAATTCAATATCGTGTATAGAAACAGAAATGTAAATGCACCTTCATAAACTCCTTAGGAGCCTTATTACGTCAAATGATTGACAGAATACTGAAAACATATGGAGAGGTCAATACTACGGCTAATGGCTACCCTCCAGAAAAAAAAATAAAAATAAAATTCCATCGTTCATAGAATAAAAAAACACAAAAAATCTTTCGAACATCCCCTCTTACACGCAATTAATGTACAAGCATGGCGTTACGAAGTCCCTATTTGCAGGAGTCCTTCGGGTCTTGTCCCATCTTTGTGCTGTAGTCAGACAATATTTCAATCAAGATTTTAGCCTTTCAAGTGAGGTATGGTTCCAAACAAAGAGTCAAAGGATTAGCAAGAATTGATCAAATGTATAACTGGAATACAAACCATATGATATACGAATTTTCTGTGTGTACATGCAATAAAAAGTCTTACCCTCAGTGGATATCCCAATTTCAAATGAGCGAAACCACGTGAATGTCATGCATCTCTCTCTCTCTCTCTCTCTCTCTCTCTCTCTCTCTCTCTCTCTCTCTCTCTCTCTCTCTCTCTCTCTCTGTGTGTGTGTGTGTGTGTGTGTGTGTGTGTGTGTGTGTTAAAATGTATTTAGCATGACAAATGAAATTACAATTTCTACACTGAAACGTAAACAAACTCCATTTTTATGACTTTCGTTTTGGCCCTTTCAAGTTTAACAAACTGGCTGTTTTTTGAAAAATACACAACATTTTGATTTGATTTTTCACCGATTTTGTGCATAATACTATATTTAGCCCTTTCACTCGAGTTTGCCGTTTGAGCATTTGCATCACGCAAGAAGACCATGTGTTCCGAACATCTGAGTTTCTTTTCATGTTGTCCTCAAAGACATCTGGATTGATTGATCTGCTGATCTGAGTGACAGCTTCAAACTAAATGACCTTTAAAAACGGCAAACTCGAGTGAAATTTTTAACTTACAATGTGGAATTTTCGCCATGTAGATACCGATCAGGTAACTGCTTGAATTGATAAAATTCTGGCTTTGTCCCTATCCTGTTCTTAATATGCATTGTATATGTTTTGCAAAGAATTTTGAAATAAAAATGTGCTTTAACCAAGCAATTACAATATTCTTATCAGAAGAGGTGACATCATTACCTAAAGAAAAAATGCAGAATAGATTTTAAGAACACCTGGCACCTGGGACACTGTTTCAGTTCTAAAATAGAATAAAAAGTTACCTGATTTACAAACAAACGGCAAACTCGAGTGAACAAATGCTCAAACGGCAAACTCGAGTGAAAGGGGCTGTATGTTTAAAGGCAGTAAATCGAATATTTTAATAATAAAGTTTTTATAAGAAATCGTTTACTGTGTGCATTGGCAGTTTCATTAGTAGAATGACAAAAAAAAAAAAAAAAAAAAAAAAAAAAAAAAAAAAAAAAAAAAACAGAATCTACACATGCAAAAGCGCTTCACCGGCGATAAAATGGCATTGAACAGATATTTTGAATGTTCTTTTCTATCGCAATAGTCAATATGATATACAACAAGAAACATCTTTAAAAAGATAATATCTGTTTTTTCAAACATTCAAGGGCAGCAAACTCCGCAGTCCAGGGTCAAATCTGGCTCAAATCTGAACTCATCCAAGATGTTATGGTTATCCTTGTTTCTTCCGAGAATGAATAAGATCCGATCAAAATTGAAGGCGCTAGAGTGGCCACAATACAAAATATTGATTTTTCAAACACTCAAGGACAGATAACTCCACAGTCAGAGGTCCGATCTGGTGGAAATTCGAACTCATCCGAGATATTGTAGTTATCCTTGTAACCTGCAAGAATGAAGAAGATCCACTGAAAAACAAAGATGCTAGAGTGGCCACAACCCAAACTATTGATTTTTCAAACACTCAAGGGCAGATAACTCCCCAGTCAGAGGTCGGATCTGGTCGAAATTCGAACTCATCCGAGATGTTATGGATGTCCTTGTTACATCCAAGAATAAAGAAGATCCGAATAAAACTGAAGCGGCTAGAGTGGCCACAACAAAATATTGATTTTTCACACACTCAAGGGCAGATAACTCCACAGTCAGAGGTCGGATCTGGTCGAAATTCAAACTCATCTGAGATGTTATGGTTATCCTTGTTACTTACAAGTATGAAGAAGATCTGATCAAAATTGAAGGCGCTAGAGTGGCCACAACACAAAATATTGATTTTTCAAACACTCAAGGGCAGATAACTCTGCAGTCAGAGGTCGAATCTGGTCGAAATTCGAACTCATCCGAGATGCTATAGATGTCCTTGTTACTTCCAAGAATAAGGAAGATCCGAATAAAAATGAAGGCGCTAGAGTGGCCACAACACTAAATATTGATTTTTCACACAGTCAAGGGCAGATAACTCTGCAGTCAAGGGTCGGATCTGGATGAAATTCGAACTCATCCGAGATGTTATGGCTATCCTTGTTACTTCCAAGTATGAAGAAGATCTAGAGTGACCACAACACAAAATAATGATTTTTCAAACACTCAAGGGCTACTAACTCCACAGTCAGAGGTCGGATCTGGGTGAAATTCGAATCCATCCGAAATATTATAGTTGTCCTTGTTACCTGCAAGAAAATCCAAAGAAAAATAAAGGTGCTAGAGTGGCCACAACATTTTCCCCATTATAAGTCTATTGGGATTTTTCCAGACGCTCAAGGGCAGCTAACTCCGCAATCTGAGGTCGAACCTGGCCCAAATTCGAACTCATCCGAGACGTTATAGTTGTCCTTGTTATTCCCAAGAATGAAGAAGATCCACTCAAAAATGAAGTTGCTAGAGTGGCCACAACATTTTCCCCATTTTAACTCAATGGGAGCTATCTGTTGCCATGGAAACCAGAGTTCTGATCCGACCTGGCCCAAAACCTCATGCAACCTTTCCCCCTCCTCAATGATGCTTTAGATTAAATTTGATCATGATTGGCTGAGTTGTCTTAGAGATATTCAAGATAAAAAGTGTTTACGGACGGATTTCAAGCGAAATGGCAGAAATTGCAACTTTCCGCTTTTCGTCTTATAAGTCAATGGAAACGCATGTAAAGTTTAAGCTTCATCCTCCTCACAGCCTTTGAGAAGTTTTTTAATATTTTTTCATAAATTCACCCTTACGTTGCTATAGCAACCAAAATAAATACGCAATTATGACAAAAAATGCCAAAATTGTGGAGGACTAGTCAACAAACATTTACGTAAAAACAAAACTCAGATATTTCAAGCGAAATGGCAGAAATTGCAATTTTCCGCTTTTTGTCTTATAAGTCAATGGAAATTTTAAGTTGCCATAGCAACCAAAGTTTTGGGACAAGGACAATAAAAACACAAACTTTGTAGAGGCTAATATCATAAGCAGGTATGCAAAGTTTCAGCTTCCCCTTACAGCTTCTGAGAAGAAAATCTTTGAATATTTTTTCGAAAATTTACCCTTTACGTTGCTATAGCAACCAAACTAATACAGCGATTTTGACAAAAGTTGCCTAAAACGGGGAGGACTACTCAATAAACATTTATGTAAAACAAAATTTCAATATCCTCAATGAAACGGCAGAAATTGCAAATTTCCACTTTTTGCCTTATAAGTCAATGGAAACGTCAAGTTACCATAGCAACCAAAGTAGTTGGACAAAGACAATAAAAACACAAACTTTGTACAGGCTAATGTCATAAGCATGTATGCTAAATTTCAGCTTCATCCGCCATACGGCTTCTGAGAAGAAGATTTTTGAATATTTTTTCGAAAATTTACCCTTATGTTGCTATAGCAACCAAACGAATAAAGTGATTTTTACAAAAGTTGCCTTAAACGTGAAGGACTACTCAATAAACATTTATGTAAAAACAAAATTCAAATATCCCCAGCCTGACAACGGAAAATGCCAATTTCCACTTTTCTCAATACAAGTCAATGGAAACTTCAAGTTGCCATAGCAAACAGAGTTCTTATCCGATCGAAATAAAAAAAAAAAACAACACAAATATTCGTTCCCCCCACCTGTAGATGCTATACGTGAAATACGAAAAGATTCGGCCCGGCAGCTTCAGAGGAGATGTCGTTTGAAAATGTTGACGACGACGAGGACGGACGACGGCTCGACTGCTATACTATAAGCTCACCTTGTGAGCCTTCGGCTTAGGTGAGCTAAAAACTATGCAATTAAAATGGTTTGTAAATGTCTCTCTTATTTTTGTCAAATTTTTAAGATTTCTAGTGACCACTTAGAACTTTTGATGAGTGTATTTATACCAATAGTCCTAACAATCATGATATCCCCTTGACATTCTGTCGCCGAGAAGCCATTGCATTAATAGCCAGATCGAAAACTATAACATGATATACATGTATACGGATGTTATAAAAACGGACGTGTTGTAAATCTGTGCTGTGGCGCACTCAGTAATTTTGTGTCTAATGGGGGCACAATGTTGACGTCACAAAAGTTGAAATGGGCGTCATAAAACTTCATGTAACCGTCCAATAAGATACGGACTGAAGAACTCTTCGTACCTTTATTAAAAATTGTTTAACATCACGAAACCATGTCCGTGTAATGTATACCCCCTTGAACCCAACTTTTATATAGAAAAACTGGGGTTTGCAGGGGTATATCTATTTTTCTTATTTTTGCTCCAAAACATAGATTGTGGGTACTCGTTAGAACCGCCTCGGTAAGGCGGTTCTAACGTGTACCTACAATCTATGTTTTGAGCAAAACTAAGAAAAATATCAAAAATTTTCAGCTGAAAATTTTCAATTTTTGAAGGTCAAAAAATATCTGTTTATTGCATGGGCAAGTTTTCGTCATGATATTTTAAATACCAACCTGTATTTCAAGTGTTCCAGGCTGACAGCTCTGGTGCGGGAATCGCTGCAAAACATCTTGTTCAATGTACGTGGCAGATGTTATTCCATTTGAGCTACCTGGAACTGTACTCTTAAGGTTCAGTGCCACACTAAATGATGATGCTGAATCGAGCGGGTTCTTCCAGTATCCACACTTAAGCTCGCTAACGATCAAGTCTCTTCCAACGTTGCAGTGAAGGCACCCCATGTTTCTGAATGACAATCTTTGTTTATTAATCGAACTGACTATTGGTAACTGATAGCCATCTAAGCAAACGCTCTCCGTCAGTTCGTCATACATGTCCCAAACTCCGGTCTGATTGCAAGATATGACATCATATGCCTCACAACGCCTGGCAATTTCTTCTTCAACTGGTACAAAATGTATGTTGCTAAATGATTGTGGTGATCTGATAAACATCTCTGCTATTTTGTCAGGGTTTGTGAAAAAGTAGAACCTACGCTCAGCGCCGAGTGTCACAATCTTGCAACGCCATTCTACAATGTGGTCAGGTTGTACCTTCTCGTTACAAATGAGGCAGTGCTTATTTTTGTACGTACGTCCACTAATTCTAGAGGTGACAGGCATCGCGTCTAATAGACTCGTCTCGTCCATTCCTGCGATGCATCTGTCAATTCTTAGCCTATCTTTAAAGCCTTCTGGACAATTAACTACCATCATGTATGCTTGGGAATCCAGATACCTGTTAGGTTTATAGATAACTTGTGGCCTAATACATTTTTCTTTTGGCATTCTTATGTCTATCATCTTCACAGTTTCAGAATCTTTAGTCGTTTTTTCTGTAGTGATTGCTCTGTGAACCCTATCTAGCACGCGTTGTTTATCATCTGTCTCACCAGTATTGTTCCAGTTTACAGTTTTGACCACACTACCGAATGAAAATCCATCATTTGTCTTATTTATCCCATCGTCTTGAACCACATCATCCAACCCTGATGTTGTAATTTGTGCTTCATTTGTTCCGTTCACCGACCAGGGACAGCAGTTTCGTTGTTTCACGCACGATGGTAAACACGAACAGGGTATACAACATGGGACCGGTATAACGAACTCGGACGGTTCCACGTGCTCGCTACTCCCGCACGTGGCTGTCTCACCACAGTGATACTGATGAAGATCCCAGAGTGCTTTCAGCAAGTTAGTTTTGTAAGTGTCAGTTGTATTCGATGATTGAAGTGATGTAATTATACAGCAAAAGATTGTCATAAATGACAACAAATTTGACAACACCATTTTGGGTATTCCTATACTTAAGCTTTTATTCTGGCTATGATTGCATTAGCTGATCAGTGAGTATATGGTTATTGCCTTCACACTGGCATCACATCTATTTCCAATTACTTGTCATGTTGTGCAAACCGATTGGGCAGCAATTAAAGACCATTTTAACAATCGACGAACACGGACAGATTGTTTTCAGACGAGATTTTATCCGTATTCCTCGGCTGAATACGCGATTTTTATTGCCGCCCAGCAGGTTTGATATTATAGTATTATACATGAAATTTTGATCCCGAAACAGTATACTACTGAATAAAGTTACAAAAATGGACACATTTCACGTTAAATACTCGAGAATTAAATATCAATCATCAAAACAATAATATTTCATAACGATTTATATATTTCCCCTCTATATCTCAATGAAACTCAGTGCTTTTATTTCCAGAACGTGATAACTCATTATTATTGTTTGTTCCACTGCATTTCATGCTCCTTTGTCTAAATACCAAGCAACAGATGTATTTATGTATTAATCTGAGCAAGTATCTTATTTTCATATCATTTATGCTATGAAAAAGGGTGAACCGAATTGGCCACAACATATCTAAATATCTCAGAGCGACTGAATAGCAAAGATTGAACCACCACGTAACGATTTCAGCACCATTTTTCCTTGTGTGTATAGTTAATGTAATACACGTAGTTTAATTTCAAATTATGCGAAACGTTATTGTCCTTTTAAAGTATTAAGACTGATTTTAATGCTATTTGCTTGAATAGTAAAATAGATTTTGCACTGCTCGGGCCATTCGCCAGTTTCCATTTTCGTTCATGACTATTTTGTAAAGATAAAAGAAAAAGGTGATTTTCTCATTAATATAGCTAAAGACGAATTCATCTCCAAAGTAAGAAACATGACTGTTATATCCGAATTTCAAGTCTTAGTAGATCAAAACCAGACTGTACAGCTTTAATGAAAGGCGGGCTGCATACAATTGTAGAAGTTACACGGATAAGTTAAATGGATTCTACAAGCAAGACGGTGAAAAACAAGATCTGGTTTGCATACGAAGACAATCTTTTTTATACGACGTCTCATGTCGCGTCGTCTTTCAAGCACATAAAAGGTGTATTATGATATCTGAGCCTGTGCGTGAGAAAAAAAAACAATTTGGGTTTCCGACCAGGTCTGACACAAACCGGGCTGTGCAGTCACAGAAGCAGCCTAGAAGGTTGAAATTTCAGATTTAAGAAGAAGAGTGAGTGTACTATCCCTGTAGCGAAAACAAAGGCGCTGATCAGCTTCGCAGTTACTGCGAAGCTGATCTACGCCTTTGTTTTCGCCTATGCAAATTGTAGGTTTTCTGATGCGGCGGCTCATCTAATCTGTAGGGTGTTTATACCCATTAGCCATCTTTCCGGCTGACACTTTAAATGCCAATATCGTGGAAGGAAATGAAGTCGCTATTCTCAGTTTGATATCTACTTAATTACATTATTAATTACATACCAATGTGGCATTATTACTGAAAATATTGTACATGTTCCTGGAATACTTGTCGTAATCAAGTCTTCGCATATACAATTCTTTCAACGCCACATGACTTAAATGTAAATTATGCAATAAAATAATGCACCAGTCATTTGTATCCCCGGCTCCCCCGGGGCCGGGGAATGGCGGGGCTTTTAACTTTTCATTTTCTAAAGCCCGGGTAAAAGCCCGGCACCGCCGAGCAAGATTTGCGGTAAAATCCCTGCTAAAAGCCCCGGCTCCTCAGAGGCTGACAATAATGTGGAACAACAGCTGAGAGTTGTTCTGATGAAACTGAAACATGAAACATGAAACATGAGAGAAGGGCTTTAATCTGTGCATGGGAATGTTAAGGCGCATTTTCAAATTAAATAAATAGCATAAAAATTATTTAATGTTAAAAATACCATTAATATCTAATTTGAATTAATGTGACCGTGTATTGGCGGGAAATCATAACCCCGGCAAATCCCCGGCACTGCCGGGACGCATCATAGGTTAAAGCCTGGCACTTAAGCCCCGCTATGTCCCCGCTATCCCCGGCCCCGGGGGAGCCGGGGATACAAATGACTGGTGCATAAGTCAAGCTTAGAAAAGTACAAGTAGACAATGATGAGGAAAAGGCGCAATCAGAAACAACGCCCCACTCCAAAAACCGAGGTGGGATAAACTGAATTAACACTTAGTAGGTACTTATACTAAGAAAACATATCGTAAGCCGAGTGAGCAGCTATTTCCCAATAGGCGGCCACTCAGTTACCCGAACTTGAATAAATATATGAAACCTTAAATAAGGGTCAAACAGTACAAAAATTCGACTCTAAAACACAAAACACATTGAACCACAACAGAAGTATCGCCTTTGGACGATCAGTAATATAAAATAAACCGGGGGGGGGGGGGGGGTTAACCAGTTTTTCAGGCGCCTAACCTCACCCTCATCTTCTGCAGTGGTTCACAACATTTAGTTAGTTGTTCGGTCATCGTGGTGAATCTGTTACTAGTCAATGAATCATCAAGGACAAACAAATAAATCTTGATAACCACACTGATGAATCAAAAAACGTGGACTCAACAGACTCAGTAAGCTGCCCGACGATGGAGATCCCTGGGCGCCGAATAACTTACTGAAACCCGGAGCATAAGAAACACACCAGTTGAACCCCGGTGGGCCAAGCAACAGGCAAGAAGCTCCGGCCCCAACCAACTAAAATGTGTAGCTTTATGTCGGTGCCATCACAGAGTCTGACGCCCGACCCACCGGCGTGCAATTAAAGGAGGCAGCATAGTTATCTAACATGATTGGGTTAAAAACTAAGCATGCAGACTGTCGCATAACATTCAAGTTATAACCTTTACGTCTGTAACTTGTTTTGATTTTTCTGAACTTTAATTTGTAAACCAAGTCACCATAAATTCTGGTTCCGAACCAAGACATACTTTCTATGAAATTCTTGGATACCCTGCTTCAAATGCCTAAAGGACAATTAGGTACTTATACTTAGAAAACATATAGTAAGCCGAGTGAGCAGCTATTTCCCAATAGGCGGCCACTTAATAAGCCGAACTTAAATAGAAATATGAAAACGTACATTTGGTTCAAACAGCACAAAAATTCGCGACTCCAAAACATAAAATAAATTGAACCATAACAGAAGTATCGCCTTGGAACGATCAGTAATATAAAATTACTGGGGGGCTTAAATCGATTTTACAGGCGCCTAACCTCACCCTCATTAGTATATTTACGTAAAGTTGCATCTGCATTGAATGATGTGTACACGAGAAGGTGTTGAGGATGGTGCTCTTAAAACATGGAAAAGAAGTATCCTCACTACTGTGGATAAACGTATTCTTAAGTTTTATTCACAAAATAGTAATCTTGTAAATAACAATACACGAGCGCAAAATCAGTCATATGAGACGTATTCAATTAGGTTGTGTTTTCTCTGTTGCATCCACACTATGGTGTAGTTCTATAACGTACTTCGGAGGTTCTTAGATTATCTGAGAAAGGATTCCGGTCACCTGGATGGTCGTTGGGATATCCCCTACCACCTAAAATATGCACAAAGTCATTATATTAAACTAGGTTTACATCCCAATACACTTATGTTGCGATTCTACATTTTAGCATTGTTTAGAAGTAAGCATATGCGAATACAAAATATAATCAGAAAGCTTTTATCGTACACTCACGTCACAGATAAGTCGTTAATATAAATAGTCGTTATAAACATGAATGACCTGTCTGTTGCTATTGCATGCCTTTCATTCACATTTGTAGTATGACTATCTGTTTTTCCTTTGAAGTTTTTGTAACATTAAACTTAATACAAGTGAATATCAAAGGAGGCGGGCCTACATATTAAAACAAAACAAGGAGGCGGTATCAATACCGTGCAATAACTTCTGGATATTGTAAGTTACAGTATGTATCTGTCAATTTATGTTGTGTCATACTACAAGTTAGTTAAAGACCTCGTAGAAAAAAATAAGTAAAAACAGCTCGTCTTCGACTCGCTTTATTTTACTTTTTTTTTCTACTCGGTACTTTAACTCTAACTTATAAATCTGTGACGTGTTCTCAGCGACGCGGTAAAGATTACTGAAAGTTGTCATAGATATTCTGCAAATGATAAAATAGCATTAAAATAACAAAACACTATTAGGACGATACTACATATGTTGCTTTGAGGAGACAGTTCGTTTTGGCGCTAAACACTGAAATGGCTGAAAAATATTACTTTATTAAACACACAGAAGATTAATTCATTGTGTTTGTTTGGATTGAGCCGGGAACGTATACACTGACTATGCACATTTTACAAGCTGTACATAAATATACAATGTATACCTTTACTGAATTTGAATGGCGGAAAATATTTTAAAAGTTAAATGCCAATAGGGTGTCAAATAATGAAAAGTTTAACAAATTACACGATTTACCGATCCACCCCTCGTATTTTAAGCACTTTTTGTATGCCGTGATCTCTCTCTCTCTCTCCTTAACACCGGTTTTATACACATGTGAAAGTAATAGGGTGAGAAAGTGAGCAGGTAGGTATCAGGAAGGTAGCTAGGTAGGTTAGTTACTCACGGCCGTATATGGACTGTATACCCTTGATATCCTCATTATGAGGACCCCAGTTTGGTTTATATCCCCCGTAGTATGGGTACATCAGTGCTCCTGTAATGAAGTTTATTATACAATTAACCCAGAAGATTTACGGAAACATTTTTAACAGAGTTTCATTGGGTAAAATTGGCATTGAATGGTTTTTGAATAAAATAAAAATTAAAACTGAGATCCCTTAAGAAAAGTAGACATGTTAATGAGATAGGGGGTGGGCCATACCATGGTTTCGGCTACTTAAGCCTCGTCATTGACCCTTTAGATTTGACAACATGGAGCAAAAGAAAATCACTGCAATTCTGCACCTTTCAACAGGGTAGTCGATACAAAGAAAAATAATATCCAAATGGGGCCAAATATATTAAATGTTGGCTGGAATGTATCTAAACCGGTAATATAGAATTTTCTGATTTCTCTGAATATCCTCGCTGATCTGTAAGGACCACTTGTTGACTAATAGAACTTGATTATGTTGAATTTTATGGTACATTAGCCAATACAAGTCACTAAAGTCACTATTAGTCGGGAACTCATCAGTTTAACATGTTAACCCCCTTGAACCCCAGTTTTATATAGCAAAAGTATAGTATTTTTCACAGGATCAGTGAAAATTCAAGATCACAATATTGTGTATTTTTCAAAATACAGTTTGTTAATGGGCCAAAATCAAAAGTCACAAAAATGGTTCGGAGATGGATGTCATTCGCGTGGTTTCGAAATTGGGATATCCATGCCTGTCAATTGTTGCTTAGCAACGCCAAAACCTATGCAATTTCGGTTTTGTGCATTTTCCATAGATTTTGGTTGCTAGGCAATAAAATATGTTATCTAAGAATTGCATTTTATAGTAAGTAGTTTACAAAGCGTCACAGATAAATGCTCGATTAAACAAACTAGATATCAAATTGTAGCAGACATTGTAACTCTGCCCCCATTTTTCACCTTTCGATCGAGAAATTTTAGTCAATTTTTCACTTTTCATTGGGTGTCATTTAAAATATATCAGTCAGATTACATTGTCTTGAACACTTAACACAGCGGTTTTAAGTTCGGTGTGAGAAAATAAAGTGAATACGTTTAATTTGGTTTTCCTGTCACCATGGAAACGGTTTTTAGAATCGGGACCAATTGCGTTTTCCCAGTGTTCTACTTTTGCGAGGCAACAGGAAGTCGAGCGTGTGACTAGGTGTTGAACTGTTTCGCAGAGGGCAAATTGAATTTATCTTTCAAGAAAACTAAATCAAACTTTAATAACGTGATCAAACCAAAAATTAAAGTCAATATTGCATTACTTATTGAATGAACCGAAAATGTAGCCGAAACCGCGGTATGACCCATCTACATTCTCTTTAATATGCTTACTGTTCTTAAAGGATCTCAGTTTTTTTATTTTTATTTGCTAGTACTGCAGCTAATTTTGTGCCGTGAGGCGGCCCTCAAAAGTCTCCGTGCAGATTTTATTTTCCTTTTGGTCCTTTGGAATCAGCTAGGATATTTCTGAGTCATCAGATATTTATTAACGGCTTAGATACTTTTCTAACCTACATTTATAATATTTGGCTCCACATTACGAAAACTTGCCCATGCAATATATAGACATGCCCAAACATTGATTGTGGGTACACGTTAGAACCGCCTCGGCGATGTGGTTCTAACGAGTACCCACAATCTATGTTTTGGAGCAAAAATAAGAAAAATAGGTATACCCCTGCAAACCCCAGTTTTACTATATAAAAGTGGGGTTCAAGGGGGTATACATTTCACGGCCGTGTTTTCCTGATAGTGTTGTTTAAACATTCTTGATGAATTCACAAAATTACAGTAATTGGTTTTGACTCCATATTGCCAAATCCGAAGGGTCACTGAAGAGGCTTGACGAGGTATGGCATCTACATTCCCTTTAATATGTTTAAAGGATCTCAGTTTTAATTTTTAGCTCGACTGCACGAAGTGCATAGAGCTATTGCAGTCACCCCGGTCGTCCACGTTCCCGTTCCCGTTCCCGTGCGCGTTCCCGTGCGCGTGCGCGTGCGCGTCACACTTGCGTTAAAGTTTTCTAGAAGTCCATATCTTGACAACCACTCATCAGAAAGCATTCATACTTGGACCATAGATACCCTGTAGGGTTAGCTTTCATTCCATGGCATCGGGCCCCTGGGTCCAGGCCAGGGGGTGGGGCTGGAGGTTAAAATCTAGAACACCTTCAAAAATGGCAATTCTTATGTTAAAGTTTTCTAGAAGTCCATATCTTGACAACCACTCATCAGAAAGCATTGATACTCGGGCCATTGACACCGTGTAGGGTCGGCTTTCATTCCATGGCATCAGATCCCTGGGTCCATGCCAGGGGGTGGGGCTAGAGGTTAAAATCTAGAACACCATTAATAATGATGGCTTTTCTGTGATATAGTATTCTAGAAGTCTATATCTTGAAAACTTTTTATCAGAGGGCTTTCATACTCGGACCATAGGTACCCTGTAGGGTTGAGTTTCATTCCATGGCATCGAGCCCCTGGGTCCATGCCTGTGGGGTGGGGCTGGAGGTTAAAAACTAGAACACTAAAAAATAGATGTACTGCTGTGTAACTTTTACAAGGAGGCATATCTTGACAACAACTTATCATAAAGCATTCATACTTCATACACTTTAGGTTCCATGACATCGGACCTCTGGGTCGGAGTCAGGGGGCGGGGCTAGAGGTCAAAATCTAGAACTCTTCGATTTTTTTTTCTTTTTATTTCTTAATAGAAACAACTTAGGAGGATGGTTGGTCATTCATCTTTTGACTTTGTGACACTGACTTGTGTGTCATGACGGTAAGGGTCGGTTGACCTACTTTCCATGGTTCAGTGATTTTGCCTTATATCTTGACACTCAATTAGTATATTTTCTTACTTCTTTCAGATTATGAGTTAGTACGACCAGGCCTTTGACCCCAATATACTTATAGGTCACTGTGACCTAATTTCACGGTTCAGTGATTTTGCCTTATATCTTGACACTCAATTAGTATATTTTCATACTTTTTTCAGATTATGAGTGAGTATGACCAGACCTTTGACCCCAATATACTTATAGGTCACTGTGACCTAATTTCACGGTTCAGTGATTTTGCCTTATATCTCGGTACTCAAATGGTTTATGAACAAACTTCTTTCAAAGTATGTTTGTGTATGACAAGACCTTTGACCCTGAAGTAGTCCTAGGTCACTGTGACCTAATTTCACGGTTCAGTGATTTTGCCTTATATCTTGACACTCGATTAGTATATTTTCATACTTTTTTCAGATTATGAGTGAGTATGACCTGACCTTTGACCCCAATATACTTACAGGTCACTGTGACCTAATTTCACGCTTCAGTGATTTTTGCCTTATATCTCGGTACTCAAATGGTTTATGAACAAACTTCTTTCAAAGTATGTTTGCGTATGACAAGACCTTTGACCCTGAAGTAGTCCTAGGTCACTGTGACCTAATTTCACGGTTAAGTGATTTTGCCTTATATCTTGACACTCAATTAGTATATTTTCATACTTTTTTCAGATTATGAGTAAGTATGACCAGACCTTTGACCCAAATATACTTATAGGTCACTGTGACCTAATTTCATGGTTCAGTGACTTTGCCTTATATCTCGGCACTCAAGTGGTTTATGAACAAACTTCTTTCACACTATGTTTGCGTATGACAAGACCTTTGACCCTAAAGTAGTCCTAGGTCAATATGACCTAATTTCACGGTTCAGTGATTTTCCTTTATATCTCGGCACTCAATTGGTATATGAACATACTTCTTTCACGATATGTATGAGTATGCCAAGACCTTTGACCATAAAGTAGTCCTGGGTCACTGTGACCTAATTTCATGGTTCAGTGATTTTGCCTTATATCTCAACACTCAGTTGGTATTTTTTCATACTTCTTTCTGATTATGAATGAGTATGACCACACCTTTAACCCAAACATACTTATAGGTCAATATGACCTAATTTCATGGTTCAGTGATTTTGCTTTATATCTCAACAATGAATGGGTATATGATCATTTTTCTTTCACATTATGAGTAAGTATCACTAGACCTTTGACCCTGCAATACTTATAGGTCAGTGTGACCTTTTTTCACGGTTCAGTGATTTTGCCTTGTGTCTTGGCACTCAGTTGGTATATGAACACACTTCTTTCACAATATGAGTGAGACCTTTAAATCTTAGGTAGTTATAGTTAACTTTCATGGTTGTGATTTTGCCTTATTGCATCAAGGCAAAAAGATGTGAGCATAATGCTTTGGGTTACTGGTCGGGTTTGGCCTTATGCTTGACAAAGGTCAGAAGCAGTCGAGCACGCTGTCCTGCGACAGCTCTTATTATCTTCTGTAGTGGCTTGAACGGTATGCCGAAATATGAAAATAGTGTTATTTGGACATTCTAATTTGAAACAGACCTGTTATCGATTACTTTCAATCTTACGATTAACGATTACGATTAAAAATAATTTGTTCCTCAATGTAGTCGATTACAATTACAATTGATTTGCAAAAGTAATCGAATAATCAATCGATTAGTTTTGCATTTATAATCTCGCCAGTTTTGAATTACGCAGTTATGATTTACCTGTATATGGTATTATGTTGGCATATGGGAATTATCTTGGTGTATTGGGCACTTTATATTAAGATTGTAGACAAAACAGTGAAACATAAACATAATTTTAGGTCTGATGATGCTGTGTGTATGTTTATATTGGGTGACAACTCCAAATTCGACAAAAATATTACTTGATTGGAATGTTGCAGTAATTTTGACATCAATTTTGTACTCTCAAAGTTGTTCATTCTATCATGGTCTCTCTATAGACAGAGAGACATTGATTGTTAACCCTTTGTATATTGTCACTAACTTGTTCTAGGGTGTTTTGATAACACAACCAATATGACACCTGTTTATCAGTTAATCTGTAAAGGTGTGATTTTAAGTTTTACCAGGTAACAATAGATTTTAAAACATTTGCAATAGCAAATAGGTTTCAAAACCAATTAGAATGAGGTCTTTCTTTTACTCTCTTTTTATCAGAAAAAGAATTTTCAGCACATCTTCAAATGTAATCGAATTTTATTTATAAAATCAATCACGATTACAGGCATTTTTGAAAAGTATTCGAATAAGAATAAGATTAATTTCAATCGTAAAAATCTATGATTACAGAATAATTTTCGATTGAAAAAAAATTCAATCGAATAAAAGTAATCACGATTAACGATTAAGATTAACCCAGGTCTGATTTGAAACAAAAAGAAAAGGAATTTCAGGAATAGATAACATTAAATCTAAAATTCTAACCCAGACACCAAGCAGGAAAGAAAAGTCAGTCCACGATATTACACAAATATAATAATTATAACATAAATAATGAAGAGCAAGTTGATTTGCTGTTTCCCAGCAAAGTAGGCCATCCGGCCAGCATCATCATCAAGTAAAGACAAATATGGCCAGTACAATAGAAACGCATTCAGAATAAACAGACAACATTAAGATCAATTACAAAAGAACCGCATTTGACCGGTCGATAAAATATACGGAATAGCAAAAGCCTCTAGTAAAAACGTGCATACTCGTACATCAGGCGAAACAAGAAAACTATAATGACCAACCTGTGACATTTGAATGTTTAAGACCAAGGGCATGTCCCAATTCGTGGCCAAATAAAATACCAACGTTAATTCCTCGGGTCGTTCCAACTGTCCATTCTTCATCATCATCCATATGAACATCGCCTGCCAAGTCATAGTTTACGCCCGGTCCAAAGTCATACTCCCCATACGGAAAGAATGCATGAGCGAGAACTTTACCTGGAGAAAAGGTTTTGTTTGTTTGTTTGGGATTTAACATCCCAGTCAACATTTTTATTCAGTTTATCGGGGCGGAATAACCGGAATAACCGCTTCGTGGGTGTTTACCAGTGCTGTGGGGAGTCAGTGTGTCTTGTTCAAGGAAACAACACGGCATCCCGTGTCCCGCCCGATTCGGAGTCCGATGCTCTACCACTAGGCCACTGCGCTCTACTGAAGCATTTAAGCTTATATAAGTCTATAGGGCGAACCTCGTGGCCGAGTATTTCATTACCACGTTTAATCATTCAGTCATCTCCGGCACCACTTAATTTGGTGTGGGCTCGAGCCCCGCACGGGGCACATGTGAGAAAATCCAAGTTCTGCTTTCTGACAGGCCTGTCTTATATGAGCTGAAATAAGCTTGAAAGGAACAAAAAAATTATATATGGTAATTTAAAAAAAAGTCTACAATGAAAAACCAGAGGACCATTGGTCCTGAGAACGCTCACCTGAAGCAATGACCTTGACCTTGAATACTTACATACCTTTATTGACTTCATTAGTTGTCTGCATCTGCAAAGTTTCACGTCCGAGAAAAACAAGTTTATATTTTCGATATTTCAATGGCTTTGGGTCAAGGTCAAGAAATGACAATGAGCTTAATTAATAACATACCTTCATTGTCTCAATCAGTTGTCTGCATTCAACTTCCAAGTCTCAGATCAGGCTGCAATAGTTTCTAAAATATCCAGTGTTTTCGCCTTTTCCCATGTAAAAGCCTATGTTTCCAAAATTGACCTTTCCGTAAAATAGGTCAAGGTCATTCCAGGGTCATCATTTTAGCAAACTATGATGGGCTGGAGTCCCCGATGCTACATATCAGGTTTCGTGGAAATCCGCCCATCGGTTCTGTAGTAGAAGATTTTTGAAGGGTTTTCACCATATATGGGCGTGGCGGCCATCTTGGTCATGTGACCCAAATTTCGCGAACAAATTTTCGTCCCCCCTACCCATGGAGGTTTCACATAAAATTTCACTTTGATTGGCCAAGCGGTTGCAGAGTAGAAGATCTTTGAAAAGTGTGTATGAATGACATATCGGCCAAGGTCAAGAGATGACCTTGACCCATATTAATCACATACCTTCATCTACTACATTAGTTGTCTGCATCTACCACTTTTCAGGACTCAGGCTGCAATAGTTTACAAGAAATCCATAGTTTTCACTTTTTCCAATGTAAAAGCCTATGTTTCCAAAATTGACCTTGCCGTAAAATAGGTCATGGTCATCCCAGGGTCATCATTTTAGCAAACTATGATGGGCTGGAGTCGCCGATGCTACATACCAAGTTTCGTGGAAATCGGCCTGCCGGTTCTTGAGAAGAAGAGTTTTTACCATATACGGGCTTGAGTTTTTACCATATATGAGTTTTTACCATGTATGGAAGAAGGGTTTTTACCATATATGGGCTTGGCGGCCATCTTGGACATGTCACCCAAATTTCGCGAACAAACTTTCGTTCCTCCTACCCATGGAGGTTCCACATAAAATTTCACTTTGATTGGCCAAGCGGTTGCAGAGTAGAAGATCTTTGAAAAGTGTGTATGAACGACATATCGGCCAAGGTCAAGAGATGACCTTGACCCATATTAATCACATACCTTCATCTACTACATTAGTTGTCTGCATCTACCACTTTTCAGGACTCAGGCTGCAATAGTTTACAAGAAATCCATAGTTTTCACTTTTTCCAATGTAAAAGCCTATGTTTCCAAAATTGACCTTGCCGTAAAATAGGTCATGGTCATCCCAGGGTCATCATTTTAGCAAACTATGATGGGCTGGAGTCGCCGATGCTACATACCAAGTTTCGTGGAAATCGGCCTGCCGGTTCTGGAGAAGAAGAGTTTTTACCATATATGGGCTTGAGTTTTTACCATATATGGAAGAAGGGTTTTTACCATATATGGGCTTGGCGGCCATCTTGGTCATGTGACCCAAATTTCGCGAACAAACTTTCGTTCCTCCTACCCATGGAGGTTCCACATAAAATTTCATTTTGATCGGTCAAGCGGTTGCAGAGAAGATATTTGAAAAGTGTGTATGAACGACAGATCGGCCAAGGTCAAGAAATGACCTTGACCTATATTAATCATATACCTTCATCTACTCCATTAGTTGTCTGCATCTACCACTTTTCAGGACTCAGGTTGCAATATTTTACAAGAAATCAATAGTTTTCACTTTTTCCATTGTAAAAGCCTATGTTTCCAAAATTGACATTGCCGTAAAATAGGTCAAGGTCATCCCAGGGTCATCATTTTAGCACACTATGATGGGCTGGAGTCCCCAATGCTACATACCAAGTTTCGTGGAAATCGGCCTGCCGGTTCTGGAGAAGAAGATTTTTGGAGGGTTTTTACCATATATGGGCGTGGCGGCCATCTTGGTCATGTGACCAAAATATCGCGAACAAAATTTCAATCCCACTACGCAAGGAGGCTCCACATAAAATTTCAACTTGATTGGCCAAGCGGTTTTAGAGAAGAAGCTCTTTGAAATTGTGGACGCCGACGGACGACGACGGACGGACGGACGCCGGAGCATGGGTATACTATAAGTTCACCTGTGAGCCTTGGAAGGAGTAGATATAAATATTGGTTATTTATGTTACAAGAAGTTAAAAAAAAACAACAGTATGACAAAGATTCGAGATATTTTTAGTTCTCGCTAACTTGCCTGATGTGTCAAAATATCGATAGCTTACCAGATCTTTCAGAAAGTCACAGGTAACAGGTAAGTAATACAATAGCTTACGTGGTCCATCAAAGGGAACTCCGTCACCGTGATCTCTTTTGGCAAACAATATCTCTATATCTGCTTTCCGTCTTGAGTTCGAAGGAATCTCATAAAATCGGAGAGGAGATACCATTTCCCATTTGAGCATTGCATTAAACATATCCCTCCTGTAAAATAAATTTTGGTATTGTACAGTATTTGGAATACCGTATGTGCGGTACGTAAGGATTACCACATGCTTACACTATTATGCTTCATTTTGTTGAATTTGTAATCATTTTCCTTGTTTTAACTTTACAAGCAGCGCAATTCTATGAAAATACAGTTTTTGTATTGTGTACCATGATATCAAACAACCGCCACATAAAAAAACATAAGGCAAAACCAAATACGCATAGTACACCCTCTTCTTCTAAAATCCGAAATGTCAAGCTTCTGGCTATTTTCTGTGGCTGTACAGCCGCGTTTGTTTCGGACCTGGTCAGAAATTCAGATTGTTGGTTTTCTCATGCAAAGGCTCAAATAGTTAGGGACCATACGGCGCCAAACCTGGAAATGTCCAAGTTACTGTAAACGAGAAACGCCTTATGCGACGTTGCAATTGTTTATGTCAGTGCATTGAAAGTTCGTGGATACGAGAATAGCGCCTATGACTATTTAGTTGCCGTCTATTTAATAACCCATTTGTACAACTATACCTGATTTGTCAATTGTGTAACTATACCTGATTTGTCTCAAATTGCCGCTTGTACAATAACCAAATTATATAATTATACCTGATTTGTCTCAAACTGCCGCCAGTACAATAATCCAATTGTACAACTATACCTGATTTGTCTCATATTGCCGCCTGTACAATAACCCAATTGTTCAACTATACCTGATTTGTCTCATATTGCCGCCTGTACAATAACCCAATTGTACAACTATACCTGATTTGTCTCAAATTGACGCCTGTACAATAACCCAATTGTAAAACTATACCTGATAAGCCTCATGTGAAGCTTTGTCGAGTAACCCGTAAACTTGTACGTCAGCCTATTCCTAGACCATTTTAAACCTGTAAAACACCAGGTTAGGTTAGGGCACTGTAAAACCGGTTTAAGCCCCCTTCCCTCCAACAGTTTACTGATCGTTCTGAGGCGATACTTATGTTGTGGTTCTATTTGTTTTATGTTTTTGAGTCGATGTTTTGTACTGCTTGAACCTTATGTACATTTTCATAGTTTTAGTTAAGTTCGGGTAACTGAGTGACCGCCAATTGGGAAACAGCTGCTCACTCGGCTTACGATATGTCCTCTAAGTATAAGTATCTAATTGTCTATTTGATTTTTTATGGAGTCAGTTCTTTCTTTTTTTGTCATTTATATATTCATTATGTCTTCCAGTTAAATAGAACAATAACATGTACATGTATATACGATTTCAACAACATAGGATTGTTTTCTCTTTTCATACCAGTTCTTATGGATATTTTATCACTTTGGATTTTAGGGTAGTGCTGTTTAAAGAACATCTGTGCGTAAGTCAGATGATGCATAATTTCAAAACTGATAGCATATGAAAATACAATAAAACTTCTAATCCACCATATAAATCAAAACTTGTTTAAATATCGATTGACCCGAAAATGCATCATACAAAGTTTGATCCCTGACTTTTTATTGTATAATTCTATTAAGACGTGCCATTCTAAAACAATTTTAAACACCTGTTTCACCACCACCACCACACACAGGACAGAATTCATAATACGAGAAACGCCATTCCATATACTTTCACAACATTAAGTCGAAAACTATCTCTACTTTTTGTCCAATTACAAAACCCTAAGCTTGTTCAACTGTGTGCTATTTTTGCATTTTAAGTAGTAAGTCTTCGCAAATTATACTTTTGCAGGACAAAACATTACTCTTTCAAAATACGTTTTCATTTAATGGCTTGCCTTTACACAGTCATATTTATGCACATTCTTTCAGGACTTAATGAATGACCCTCGTGTAGTAACAACTAAAACAAACATTATAAATATTCTTTGGACATGGTTGAAATTTAACTAACTTAAAGGTAGTAATTTCATCATAACATAATGTACAAACACAAAAAAATGTAAACCTAAATAAAGTACCTGAGGCTAAGGGTGATAATGGCCGTCTTCGACGTCGTCTGGTTGTGTTGGTCGGCAGTCCATCTTCTATTTCGATGTTGTCCGGAAGTCCACAACGGGGTGTAGTCATTTGTCTAATTGTTTCTATATTTAGCTCCCCGGTGGCTACTAAGCCAGTAGTCTTCTGAAATTCTCTGATAAAATGTATATGGATATGAGCATCTATCTATCTATCTATCTATCTATCTATCTATCTATCTATCTATCTATCTATCTATCTATCTATCTATCTATCTATCTATCTATCTATCTATCTATCTATCTATCTATCTATCATTACCTTAAAGCCCGCCTTGTCTCGTACTCGCTGTAACGCTGTCCAGGCATTTTGTCATCGAGGTAACCAAAGCGATTGAGGTAAGCCTGAAAACGAAAACATTGAATCGAGTCAGAACGTTCAGAACATAGTGATATACTAAAACAGTAAACAAGATATGCCCAGAGGTTTCACGCTACACTGGAAAAAGTCCAAAGAAAGATTCACTGCTTATGTTTATTAAACGTTGCCACGCTAGGCTAAGCGGCAAAAATCAAATGGTATTAACTACATATACCATTCGGTGCCATAAACAAACAGAAAACTACGTACTGCAACGGCACCGCCTTCTCCTCGCGTCCTTGGTCGAAGTGCTACTCGGCCCCATGACGGAGTCCTGCGGGTGCGGGTCCAGGACTGAACAGGTGCCTTCGGAATGAATTCTTCAACTCTAAGCCGTGGGGTGCGTCTTGCAATGGTATCAAGGGAAGAAGTTTGACTAAGGGGTAGGGTAAAATGTCTGTCTCGTCTTGCAACTTCGCTTCCCGGCCCAGATGACCATAGATCAAAGTACGGAACCATTCGTGGTTGCATTGAAGCATCACGAAGTACTGAGCTGGGTGACAGCAGATTTGTCGGAAGTAGAGGAGACAGGGCACTGACAGGTGGTTCAATTGCGATCTCGCGTACTATTAGAGGCGCCGTTAGTAGCCTCACTGAAAATAAAAATAATATATGACTTTCGCTGTTCTAGAGGAACTGTACATTAAAGTAAAACAGACAGAAAACATATGAAGGAATTGTGGATTAAGAATTTACGAACTACCCATCCAGATGATTGTTGCATGTATCTTACTTTTACAAATGAAAACTATTCAGTTACAGAAGAACTGTTAAAAAGAGCTACGATAACCAACACAGAATTGGTAAACTCAAAACAAGCTCCAAACTACGCAAAGAGGCTATGTAACCTGTATAATCAATTCATTGCTTTAAAAACCAAACGTAGAAGACGTTTGGAGATTAAAATCCATAGTATAAGAGACTAACTTGTAGAAACTGACAGGGATGTAGGACTGAAGAAGTTTAATGAATTTCAAACACAGAAATACGGACAGGGAAGGTATACAGTATCATGGCCATGGAAATGGATCAACCCGACTTGCCAGAGAACAAAACTTTGGCATCAGGAAGATTATAATCACTGATCAACAGACAAGTTAGGCTGGAAAACAATATCCGAATAAATAGGTTCTGTAGAGCGCCATTTGTAATCATATCTAACCCATTTCGTTTTGCTTCAACTATTAATCATCATTCGAAAAGGTGTAACAGTCACATAGCTGAAAAGATAAGAGAAAATATACACGTGGACAATGCTATCACATGAACCCAGTGAAGTCAAGAAGCAGTCTTTATGATGTTTGCAAACATGTTTTCAAAGGAGCAGGGATGAATCTATGGGACTGGATGTCAAACATCCAGGACGTCCTAGAAGAGATACCAGTAAGTGATAGGTGTCTAGGTGCATACAAAAAACTAAAGAAAGAGATAGACCTATTGACCTACTGAATGTTTTGAAAATACACAAAGCAGGTACATTATGGACAGTTTATGTACAAAGAACAGCATATGGTATTGTTATAGAAAGCATTCAGATTTTTTCTAACCACCTGTGTTTTTCAACTTGGACTATTCATAGACAACAGTGGACTATTGAGATGTCGCGGGTGACTTGAAAATGCAGAGATAAGTGAAGGTGCTAGGTGTCTACTACTACTGCCGCAAATGCACAGACAAACTTACCTTATTGTCTAAAGCCAACATGAAAGGGTCATGCATACTGGATGTGCACAGACTAAGTTTGATAAGACAGAAATATTGGATACCACAAGGACGCGCTGTTGTGAAAAGGGGTTTGAAAGGATGTAGTATATGTAGACACTATGATGGATGTACACTGAAAAAAAGTTATAAGAGGCCACCTCATATTTTTTCTTCTAGTTCAGAAAGTAAAATACGATCAATTAAAATTCATGATCATATGAATAAACCAATGTCTAACAATGGCTCTGTAGGTTTCTGCATTCCAAAATGCGTGATACTTCTCACACAGACGAAGCATGTGTAAAGGTACCCTCATTTCAAAAAGTCACACTTTATTAACATGAAATTAAATGTCATATTATGACGTTGTGTTTTTACATTTTAATTTATTTGAAAGTGCTACTGACTGCCATGATGCAAGATAAAATTAAGTCAAACGTGTTGCTGCAATAAGAATTTTCGTGTCTGTTTTGTACATGCAAGAAGACAACAACCTGAAATAACAGGAATTCAGCTTTTGTATGCAATTTGCATACCAACTTTGTTCTTCTCCAGTTGCGTTATTATCAGCAGCATGGCATTGAAATTTTCAGCGATTATTTAGGTCAAATACTAGACTCTGATAAACTTTGAAAATTCAAAAAATCGTCCACAAATTTTGTTATTTTGTTCGTTAAAAATTGGCATTGAAACCGGAAGTGTGCGGCAGCCTTGATCTGTTGGTCCTCGAAAATGGTCTCAAACAGTTTATTCGAGTTATATCTCTCATTTCCAGGCCTCATCAAGTGCATTTAACAGGGGTCAACATGTTTAAGAGGCACATTTATGAATTTTCCAAAACATCTCAAAATTGGTGATTCTTAAAAATGCATAAAATTCTACCAGTAGAGAAAATTCGAATGTTTGATGTTTTTCCGCGCCGTAGCAACCCCTTTGATGACACCCGTTCCTAATTTCAATAAATGGTGTGCTGTATCCAGTTTTTTTTATTTAAAAACATTGATTTTTGCATTTTTACTCCAAAAACGCTTTTAGTGAAAGAAAATTATTTCTTAACGCTTTGGAACTTTACTTACTTGAAAGACACGTCTTTCGGCAAAAAATCGTGCAATTTTGAACATGGCTTAGAAACAAAAAATGAGTTTGAAAAATGGCCTCTTATAACTTTTTTTCAGTGTACATATAGGATGCCCCTTATGCCACCTTTCCCAGTTGAACGGATATCAGTATCTGCGCCATTTATATACACAGGTGTTGATTACCTTGGACCAATATACATGAAAGTAATACAGAAGGTATGGGTTTGCCTGTATATATGCCTGGTAACTATAGCAATATACCTAGAAATGATGTATCATATTACGACACAACAGTTTCTACTTAGCTTTCGAAGGTTCATAGCACGCTATGGTAAACCAGACCGCATCGACGCTGACAACGCTGCTCATTTCAGGCTTGCCTCAAATACTATCTGACAGCAAAATATGGGGCCAGATTCTCACAGAAGACACAGTGTTAATATACAGTAAATGAAAACATAAAATGGACGTTTACAGTAGAGGTAGCACCCTGCATGGTTGGCTTTTACGAAAGTCTTGTAGATATCATAAAGAGATCTCTGCGAAAAGTTAAATGGAAAAAAAGTGTTTTAGTAGTGAACAATTGCTTTACTTTACTCAAAGAAGCTGAAGCTATTATAAACTCAGGACCACTGGTGTATGTTGGAGATGACATCAACTCCTCAATGACTCTAACACTAGCCCATATCATAACATTAAACCCAAAAAATAGAACTACCTGTCACAACCAAGATATTGACTTAAATTCAGATATCTCACCGACAGATAGATTGTTGGTTACATAGAGACTCAAACTATTCATGGAAAATTTGGAGAGATAACTATTTGAGACAACGTCAACAAACAAGGATGGGAACACCGTCCACAGCCACAACCGGAGATGTAGACAAGAGTCCAGTCAAGGAAGACAACATACCTAGAGGAAGCTGAAGACGCGGCCGTATACAGGAACTCATCAAAAACAGGAATGAGCTTATTCGGACCGCCATAGTATAATTGCATCAAATAAAGTAGTAGGCGGACCATTTAGACTGTTGTTTCCGATAGAATGTCAAGACACCATAACAACTAGAGCTCCTCAGAAACAACAAGATAAAGAGACAGACAGAGGGTGTCATGTTTTGGAGGTACAAACAGAGAGGCCTGACAATAAAAACAGAGATAAACAGACCACAGAGGCTTACTGCTAGCGTAGCTAGAGAAAAGATAAAGAAACACTTACAAAACTAATTAATTTTGTGTTGAGAGTGTTGCGGATTCCGTATTTTGTTATTAAATAAAAATAAAACTGAGATCCTTTAAGAGCAGCGAACACATTAATGAGAAAGGGGATGGGCCATACCGCGGTTTCGACTATCAAAGTCTCGTCAGTGACCCCTTTAGATTTGGCAACATAGAGCCAAAGAGAATTACTGAAATTTGGCAACTTTCAACAGGGTAGTCGAAACAAAGTCGAGTATTATCTAAATGGGGCCAAATATATAAAACACGGTTAGAAAATGAATCTTAACCGATAATAATTTCTTGATTTCTCAGAATATCCTAGCTGATCTCAAAGGACCAAAAGGAAAATATAGTCTGCACTGTGGATGATGTACGGGGAGACATTTTAGGGCCGCCATACTGCACAACACCAGCGGCAGTATATAAGTACCAATAAGTAGTTACTGGTTTGAAGTTTATATACATGTAGTATATATTTTCTGTTCCTTAAATGGCTAAAATATTCTATAATTAAGTGTTTCCTTAAACAGATGCACATGTACTTTTGGGGCACTACTTAATGACTTTATGTATAATGACGTTACATCGCGACGTCTATCATCTTTTTGTAGCTACTGCGATACCCTCATTACTGAGTATTATGCACAGGGAATAATAAATAAAAGTTTGATCCTTTGGAAGCAGTAAAAACGTTCAAAGGGAGGTCGTTTGGACCATATTGCGCGATTTCGGGTACTGAACCCTCATCAGTGGCCCTTTATAAACTGGCGACGATAGCTAGATAAATGATGGTGGAACAATAAATAAAAAAAAGGGAAGCAGCCATATTTTATGTTTAATTCGATGCTACCAGTAACTTTGCACTAGCCCGTTCCTCATTACATTATCGCTATGCAGCTTGCAGTTGAGCAGACGTGCTACAATTGTAAACATAAAACATGTTAAAAGAACTTTTTCAACATGTTCAGTGGAATCCTTCAGAATATTCCATTTTATGTTTATATCGTTAAACTGTGATTAAGGCGGCGCTTATTTCACTAACGCGCTAAAGTCATTCGATCAGATACATCGCTGTGTCGGGTGTGGGTTCGAGCCCCCACACGTGGTACATGTGAAACAAGCCAAGCTGCTTGCGTGTTTGCCAGGTGGGTTTTCTCGGAGTTCTCCCGTTTTCGCCCCACTGCCGATAGAACAATCTCATATGAGACATAATTTTGAAAGGGACGTGAAACTGAATAAAACACAAAAGACTGAGAATGAGAGGAATTAGCATAGCTTAGTACTAGTGTTCAGAGAAACATGTTGTATGTGCAAATTATCAATTAAGAACAAAATAAAAACGATAAATAAACCATACCTTTCGGAATTATCGTACCAATAAGAACCACACCTAATACGGAAGTCATGGTTTCCATTCAGGTTTATCCATCACTTACGGCGACTGCTGCGCCCACTGAGGCAAGTTGACAGTTGATGGACATGTACTGTTATAGCATTTAGGCCCGTTTAGCCGAACTAATATATAAAATCCCGAACTTGAAGTTATTTTTGTGATCTGCATAGTCATACAGACGACCAAGAGATTCAAAAAAATACGAACAGAGATGTGTAAAACAATGCAGACGGATGGTTCGAATATGATGTGTCATTTGCGTAAAGCAGACTCTCTCAGGATGCGGCTGAACTAAGTCGAATTTGCGTAATAAATACAAATAATACAAACAAAAATAATTTATTCAGCATTACTGAAACATAAATTGAGCCGCATCGTGAGGTAACCGCGAAGCTGATCAGCGCCTTTGTTTTCGCTACTCGGATAGTACAATTCCTCTTCTACTTAAATCCGAAATTTCAAGCTTCTAGCTCTTTTCTGAGCTTGTACAGGCCGGTTTGTGTCGGACCTGGTCGGAAACCCCGAAGACCGGTTTTCTCGCGTCGAGGCTCAATTACAATGTTTATAGCCAGTAGAGAATATATATAAGGGCCGAATTATGATGTTCAAAGGTCGCATACTAAAGTAAGCACCGGTGCGCAACACATTTTAAACTTACATGTGGGCCGTGTATTAGATCATTTGAGCTGGAAAGGTTCAAGTAGGCAATGATCAGGAAAAGGGGCAGTCAGAAAGAAATTCCCACTCCAAGCTGAACCGAGGTGGGAAAAAACCTAATTTGACAATTAGATACTTATACTTAGAAAACATTAAGTCTGTCCTGACCTTAACTGTTCACTATATTACTTACATGTAGCTTTTCAATTAAAAAATCCGTTTTTGAAGACATCCAATAAATAGATGTCCAGAGGAAGTCACAATAAATTACCGTTGCTGGATAAAATATAGCAGCAATATTTCTAGATTTTATAATCAGTCGTATTTAATTAGCGAAACGGCAGAAGATTAAAAAAATATAACGTACTTCGTTTTGAATTTGTTTGCTTAGAGACTCTTTTAGACAGGCTTTAATGTAAGGTATCGTTCTAAATCACACACACACACACACACACACACACACACACACACATAAAACTGTGGCTCACTCGGAAGTACATATGTAACAATTAACTTTCGACTTGGCTATTTGAAAGGTAGCAAGGGTTTTCATTATTATTTTCCAAAGTATCAAATCGGTTGTAGAATCGGTTGAATTCTAAAAACCTCGTAGCTCGTCGGTCACAAAGCCGATTTTGGAACGGCGATATTGTGTGTGTGCATGTGTGTGTGTGTGTGGGGGGGGGGGGGGGGGTGCGTGGGTGTGGGTGGCTGGGTCGGTGTGTTTGTGTGTGTGTGTTTAAGATTTTTTCAGTCATTTATCATGTTTATTTGATACGGCATTCATAAATTTTATATGACATTTCAATTTCGCTGATTGTCTATGCTGTACGTGCATCTGGTGTTTGCGTAGTCCCTTCGTGGCTCGAAAGACACAGTACAACAGGCGTGGTTCCAGATATAAAATCTGGTAGCTGTTAAGGACTGGTTTCATTGGTGAATCTCTTACGTACAAGTCAATGAGTCAATTATGACAAACAAATGAATTATAATAAACACTATGATTATTCCGTAGTAGTAGTAGAAAGTGGGCTTTTAACGTCAATGACAAAAATACTATGATGATTCACAGATACAGGGGCTTTTTATTACAATCTGCAGATAATTCGATATTATGTTGATTGCATCATTATGACGAAAGCACGAAATATAATCATGTTTAAAACCGTGAAATTTATCATGTTTTACGTTTTCGTCAAGTGATAGACTTTTCTGTTTCTGTAAGTTTGTTTTGGAGGAGTAGGCCGACCTCATTTTATAGATACAAGTCTGTGGAATCTGATTCCACTAACGTTTGAGTTATTGTATTGAAAAATTGGTATCTAGTGGCATGTTCTTTAAAACCAAAGACAAATGAGCCACCTCATGGGAAAACCAACAATCTGCATATGCGAAAACAAAGGCGCAGATCAGCTTCGCAGTAACTGCGAAGCTGATCAGCGCCTTTGTTTTCGCTAATCGGATAGTACAATCCCTCTTCTACTTAAATCCGAAATTTCAAGCTTCTAGCTCTTTTCTGTGACTGTACAGGTCGGTTTGTGTCGGACCTGGTCGGAAACCACATTGTTGGTTTTCCCACGAGGCGGCTCAAATTATATACCTTTATCATACTAATCTATACTGAGTCCCACAGCCAACGCAACTTTATTTCTTCCTCTCATCTTTTAAATTGGTCAATTATTTGAAAACTTTTGCGCCTTATCATCATTAAAATGACGTCAATAAAACGCCCCATCGAAAATGTTGCAAAACTTGACCAACATATACAAACTATTGACGAATTGTTCAGTTACCTTATGGTAACTTCTTCTCTCGTGGTATAGCATAAACCGAAGTTGGTTTACATGCATACTTTTCTCAAAACTTGTATAGGTACAGCATTTATAGAGGTGCATTCTGGCGTCAAGATACAGAATTATTTGGCGTGACAATTCGTGAAATCCATGCAAAGTCATTTTACAAACTCAAGAACATCAAAATTTTGAAACGTAACAGTACTAGACTACTGCCATACAAAACGTGACGTTGAAATACTGAAAATAATATGACTGTGATTTCTCATAAAAAACAGTAGGAACTAAAAAAGGTACAAGTTACAAGTAGGCGATGATCAGCAAATGTCGCAATCAGAAAGAAATTCCCACTCCATAAACCGAGGGATGGGAATAAACTAAAAAGACACTTAGGTACTTATACCAAGAAAACGTATCGTAAGCCGAGTGAGCAGCTATTCCCCGATAGGCGGCCACTCAGTTACCCGAACTGAACTAAAAATATGAAAACTTACATAAGGCTCAAACAGAACAAAAATTCGATTCCAAAACACAAAACAATTAGAAGTTTAGAACCACAACAGAAGTATCGCCTTGGAACGATCAGTAATATAAAATTACTTGGGGGGCTAAAACCGGTTTTACAGGCGCCTAACCTCACCCTCATCTTCTGCAGTGGTTCACAACATTTAGTTAGTTGTTCGGTCCTCGTGGTGAATCGAATCATCAAATACAAACGAAAAAATCATGATAATCTCCATGATGAATCAAAAACGAGGACTCGACAGATTCAGTAAGCTGCCCGACGATGGAGATCCCTGGGCGCCGAATAACTTACTGAAACCCGGAGCAAAAGAAAAACACAAGTTGAACCCCGGTGGGTCAAGCTACAGACAAGAAGCTCCGGCCCCAACCAACTAAAATGAATAGCTTTATGTCGGGCCATCATAGAGTCTGACGCCCGACCCGTCGGCGTGCAATTAAAGGAGGCAGCATAGTTATCAACAATGATTGATTGAAAACTGATGCTGTTTGGTTCTTTCCGTCCGAAGTGACTACATAGTCCGGGACCATCGTTCGCCTCCGTATAAGAGTATCTCTATCGATTTATGTTATTGAGCGCTTTCGCTGACGCGGCTCCCTTATGCCTAGGTCACACTAGGGCTTACGTACGCTGCGGACGCTGCGGATAGGTGTTCCGTATCTGTCCGTCCTATCCGTAACGATTCGTATCTTATCCGTAATGTCCGTAACTGTACGTATCGTATCCTCAGGGCGCGGAAGATCCGCGGGCAAATTTTCATAACTGTCAAAAATTCATGCGCGGATGGACGATCGGTAATGATAGGTAATGGTACGTAACTGAAGGCATTTATTCGAAGTTGTCCGTATCTTATCGGTATAAAAACGTATCTAAACGTATCATTCCGCGATCAAGCATTTCTTGCGGATCGATGCTGTTCCATACGTGTTGTTTCGTTCGGTTGCGGTCTTTGTCGTTTACATACTTTTCGATACAATTTAATACGTTCAGATACGAACACGTAATGATGCGGTTCGCCTGTGTCGCATAACCGGTGGCACTATTGGGTCACGCCATAATTGTGAACATGTAAGTAGTTCAACGTAAAAGACTTTATTCGAAGGTACCAGTCAGTAACAAACATTATTAATCCGTATGTGAAGGTAACCATAGTCGCAAGAAAATTATTTGTGTTTTATTTTTTTTTTTTTTTTTTTATTTTATTTATTTATTTATTTTTTTATTTTTTTTTTTTTTTTTTTTTTTTTGCATTTTCAACGCCTGCCTTGTGAATTGGAAAATGCCCGTGTATTGTATAAGTAAAACGATTTTGGTATTCACCTCAAAAAAGCAAATATCCTCTATGTGTAAGCTATTGAACGTAAACTATCAGCATCTTAACGTTTGGTTAGTTATAATGCTGTTAAATACCCGTAACTGAACGTCATTAAAGGTAGAACCCACATGGTGTCATGGTATCTGTCGGCAGCCAATGCTTGATTATGGGTTGATGCGTTCATTTATGGTGTAGTTACGTTTGTGTTACGGTTAAGATACGGAAAGATTCGAATCGATGCCTTCAGTTACATGTCATTACGTATTGTTACGGATGTTTCATCCGTGCCCAATTTTTGACTTTTTTCAAAATTCGGGCGCGGATGGAATCGGACTTGCATAATTATACAATACGTTAAGATACTGACATATATACGGAAAATATACGAATTGTTACGGATATGACGGATAGATACGAAAGGCCAGTCCGCAGCGTCCGCAGCATCGGGATGTGCTAGTGTGACTGTAGTTTGACCAAAACCTGCGTTTTCTTGCATCAGATTTAACCGTTATATACGCAAGAAAATGCAAAAATACGTATCTGAAGGTGTATGTCTGTATCTAAACGTAACAGATGGTATCGAAAGGTATGTAGTCAAGTATCTTAACCGTATGTATTCGAATTTATCCGTAACTATCTACGAACGTATCCGTATCTTTCCTGAACTACCCATATTTATTCGCATTTAAAAGTAATAAATTCATTAAGAACCGTTAGCCCCGCCCACAAAATTCTGCGGATCGCTACGTACAGTATTCGCAACTATCCGCTGCATCCGTAAGCGCTAGTGTGACCTAGGCATTAGCAAAATCTTAAGGATGTCGACGTATCTAACGCTTTCGAATTCTAATGATGAAGCATTTCAGAAGTGATGCCATTTTATTCGGATGCACTCTTTTAGTCTGTTTTCATAACGTAACCGCATTAATTCAATGGAACTGCCGAAAAAGGAGCAATGGTATTTTGAAGCTTATTTCCCTAGATGTCAAACACATGTTATCCGTAAGGACGTTCGTTTCACATTGAAATGCAGCGAAAGTAACATTGGAAATCACTGTTTGTCAGATAGCCACCCCATGACAGCCTTTGAAAACACATTTGACCTTTTGGCGGCGACTACCATTTAAGCTTAGAACATAAGCTGCAGAAACGTCAGTAACGCAGTGACAGAAAGTTGTTTTTTTTTCAAAAAAAAAAAAAAAAAAAGAAACTGTGTTCAACAACATAATTGAGCCGCCTCATGGGAAAACCAACAATCTGCATAGGCGAAAACAAAGACTCAGATCAGCTTCGCGGAAACCGCGAAGCTGATCAGCGCCTTTGTTTTCGCTACTCTGATAGTACAATTTCTCTTCTACTTAAATCCGAAATTTCAAGCTTCTAGCTCTTTTCTGTGACTGTACAGGCCGGTTTGTTTCGGACCTGTTCGGAAACCACATTGTTGGTTTTCCCACGAGGTAGCTCATATGGTCACGTATTGATATGGATTACACGTTGCATTGGTATTGCGAAGACTTTCTGTAACTGAAATAAGCGGTATCTGATAAACCGGTTCATAAACAGGGTATGCTTTTTGCAAGTGGTGTATGTTTTCAACGGCCTGTCAATTTTTTTCAAGCAACTTTCTTAAAAATCATGCGCAAAATCTTATCAAAATACGCGAATAAAAATAAAATTGAGATCCTTTAAAGCAGTGAGCACATATATGAGAAAAGGGGTAGGCCATACCGCGGTTTCGGCTACTTAAGACTCTTCAGTTACCCTTTAGATTTTGCAAAATGGAGCCAAAGTGCTGTAATTTTGCAACTTTCAACTGGATAGTCGATACAAAGACTAGTATAATAAACCGATAATGCGTTTCTGATTTCTCAGAATCCTCTCGCTGATCTCAAAGTGTAATCTACACTGTACTATGGATGATGTACGGGGAGACTTTTTAGGTCTACCACACGGCACAACACCAGCTGCAGTAATAGCAAATAGTTACATGTAAATAATGAAATAGGTATAAATTGTTAATCTTCAAGTTGACAGAATGACATGTTAAATAAAATATAAAGGTTTGGTCCTTTGGAAGCAGTAAAACATTCAAAGGGAGATACCATGGACTATATTACGCAATTTCGGGTAATGAGCCCTCATCAGTAGCCCTTTTTACACCGGCAACGAAAGCTAGAATATTGTACTGCAATTTCGAAAATGTACACGAGATGTCTAAATCAAAGACACATTCCTAAACGGGGCCAGATAATTTAAACATTGCATAGAAGTATGTTTCTAAACGTGAGTGTTCTGAACACTCTGAATATCTTTACTGATCTCAAAGGACCTGATTAAAGTATAATCTGCACTATGGATGATGTACGGGGAGACTTTTTAGGGCCGCGACATGGCACAACACCTAAAATTGATTGAGACGTTCTTTGTTGACGTCAGTATATTATTGTTTTAATTCATAACCAGACATTTTTTCATAAGTAAATATTTACATTTTCTAAAACCTCCATAGATGAACCATTAGATGTTCATCTGTGTTCATACTTCCAGGAACAAAATTGTGCCACGCGACGTGACGTAATCCAAAGTTGACGTCAAAAAACATGAATCTCGCCAATCTGATTGGACGTTGTAAACGTCGACGCCGTTCCGCTGTTTGAACACACACTGTGTGTAGATTCTCTGTTTGCTGGTAAATGTGACCGCCTTGGTGATTTTTCGACAAGCGATAGAGAGAAATGAATGCAAATATAAGCAATGAGTTTAATTTTTCTGTTGTTCATGGAGCTATGAACCGCAGTGCGTCGCTAGCAAAACTTACATGAACCCCTTCGGGGTTCATTCACTTTGCACGCGACCCACTGCGGCTCATAGCTCCATGAACACCAGAAAAATGAAATTCATTTCTTAAATAACAAAACAGGACGCAAAACACGTCATATACAATGTTTTCAATTAGGTTGTATTTTCTCTGTTGCGTTTTCCTGGATAGTCGTTGGGATATCCCCTACCACCTACCACCTAAAATATACACAAAGTCAATAAATGCGGTTCACATTCAGACACTTATGTTGCGATTCTACATTTAAGAAATAACCACAAGCGAATATGGATCAGAAACCTCTGTGGTGTTTCTTTTTGTTTTATGTCTTGGTGTTTAATATTTTTGTGCTGTTGGCGCCTTATGTATGTTTTCATATTTTTAGTTAATGTAACTGTTTGGCCACCTATTGGGAAAATAGCTGCTCATTCGGCTTACGAAATGTTTTGATGGTATAGGTACTCCCGCTTGCGTAAATGTACTCATTGATTACGCGTAACGTACGCGCGTATTACGCACGTAATGCGCACCTTGTTTATACGCGTATGTTTCAATAGCCAATCATAATTCAATTCCTCTTACACGTATGATGCGCGTAACGTGCGTACATTACGCGTAATGATTTTAAATAAGCTGGCAATTCATAAAGCCAGTCGTTACGCATATTTAAGTATATACGCGTATTTTTGTAACCAATCGGGAGTGAAACAGTCTTACGCAAAGAATACGCGTAACATACGCGTAATGAATCAGCCAATAATGTTGAACTTGTATGGTTAAAGCAAAAAACCGGATTTGCTTTAGACTAAAACAATACATCTATCTAATCTTTTCTCAAACTAAGTCCTGCGGTATAAATTAATTGCCTCGAACGAATAACGTGTCCCTGATCGCCCCAATGAGAAATATTTTCAGTGCATCTGTTCATCCCTGGATCGGTTCCTGATCTGACACCGAGTTTCTGTAGTGTTCGCTTGCTTTTGGATGCAGTTGAGAAAATTGAAAACAGATATAATAAGAAGGAGAAAGAAACGTGGAAGAAAAACAAGTACAAACCTTACACCGTATTATGGTGCTTCTACAAAATAGAGGAGGAACTCTACGACTATTAAAGATTGAACATAACTGAACATGATGGCTACCTACAAAGCGTGAATTTTCACTCCACTGAAGGCTGGATGTTGACTTATCTGTCCACTTGTTTTCCCGAGACGCTTCAAATCTAAAGTAATATTCCTCACTTCGATGTTCATTTTTGTTCCGTTCGCCATCTTGGTTGCAATGAAATTTCGATTTATTTTGAACGAAATCTTAACTCATTCGGAAACTAGTTATCATCTGATATTAGGGTCAGAGACACATAAAAGAATTTCACAATATACTTGAATAAATTCACGCCATTAATTTTCATCAGTAAAATCCATTATACTTGCACATTTTTTATTTTCAATGTAATAATAAAATCAACCGTTAGCTACTTTAGCTTTTGTATCCCTTATGATACGCGTAAATACGCGTAATCGTATTGACAATCTGACTGGACGCGTATGATACGCGTAAATGGAGTACATTTACGCGAGCGGGAGTGACCTGATTGTTAGTTTGGTTTTTTCCCACCTCGGGTTTTTTGAGTGGGAATTTTTTTCTGATTGCGCCTTTTCCTGATCTTTGCCTACTTGTACCCTTTTTATCGTAGACTCACGTCACAGATTTGCCGTTATAAAATTGAATGACCTGTCTGTAAATACACTGCACTATATGGGCCTTGTTGCATAAAATTAAGTTGTCATTAAACATCAGGCTGTCATTAAGTTCAAGATCTCTCTTAATTAAGATGGCATTGATTTTCTGCTGCATGAAACAATTTTAAAGTACCTCTGGAGCTACATGTACATGAACATTAGCTAATAACAGGTTTAAGTAGACGCTAATTAATATCGATTTTCATAGTAGACAATAATGCAACATGAGTAAAGCTGTCAATAAGTTAACTTGGACTTTAACCTGCAATTATGCAACAGGGCTCGAACCGAACTGTTAACGTTACTTCTTTACTCTTGACGTGTGAACATATGATAGCTTTAATGGAGTCTGTTTCCCGACAGATATTTTGTAACAGTTTTATGTGTTGGAGTCGAGTGTTTGTGCTGTTTGAACCGTTATGTTTGCATATTTTTATTTAAGTTCGGATAACTGAGTGACCGCCTATTGGGAAATAGCTGCACACTCGGCTAACGATATGTTTTCTAAGTATAAGTATCTAATGGCCATTGGTCAAGTTTTTCCCATCACGGTTTTTGTAATGGGAATTTCTTTCTGCTTGCGCCTTTTCCTTATCATTGCCAGCTTGTACCTTTTTGTTTTGATTAGGTCAGTTTTTGGTCATTGCTTACTTGGTACATTGCTTCTTTTGAATCCAATACTATTGGCATTTAAGTAAATTGTAAGAGTTTTTGTTTCTTTGTTTTGAGGTGTAACATTCTTTTTTCAGATATTACCCTGCAATACTCTTGGGAGTAAATGTGTCAATGTGTCTTGCTAAAGGACACAAAACAGCGCCCCGTGTGGGGATCTAACTTCTACAAGTTTGTCATCAAAATCTTTAAGCTGCTACTCTTCAATCCATGCACATAAGCAAATCTCTCTCTCTCTTTCTCTCTCTCTCTCTCTCTCTCTCTCTCTCTCTCTCTCACACACACACACACACACACACACACACACACACACACACACACACAGACCTTTTATAGACTCATGCTCGTGAATATAAGAGAGAGAGAGAGAGAGAGAGAGAGAGAGAGAGAGAGAGAGTTACTCACGGCCGTATATGGACTGTATACCCTTGATATCATCATTACTAAGACCCCAGTTTGGTTTATATCCCCCGTAGTATGGGTACATCAGTGCTCCTGTAATGTAGTTTATTTTTTACAATAGGGAAAGCATTTTAACAGAAATACATTTTCGAACAATGAAACGTTTTATTGTGTTGGTCTAGCCTGTTTTACATCAAAATACATTTTACTTACATGTATTTTTGTTTCTACTCGGTATTCAAATGGTGGGGACGGAAAAGGTCAGGATTTCGCTTTAGAACGGTCCTTGGGCATCATTGGGATTTAGGTCATCAATAAAAGCAATTTTAATTTGTAGTCGTTAATCATTTTAATCATCACAAGCTTCCTAAATCATGGATTAAGCTTGCTCACAAAGACTGAGTTGCGTATTACGGGACTGAAACGTCAAAGCTGACGTTAAATGTTTAGTCACCCGTAGTCTTTACCGGAAACGTTTTTTTTTTTTTTTTTTTTTTTTTTTTTTTTTTTTTTTTTTTTTAAACCTCAAAAGCCAGCGTTTGGGAATTGAGAATTCACACCAAAGTAAACGAATGTCAGTAACGCAAAAATAATGCATGTTTTCTTTTTCGTAGACTCTCCAAAAATGATCAGACGAAAATTTTGACCAAACCAGAAGCTTTTGATACAAAGAACAGTATTTCAGAATGAAATTTTCCCTAACGTTAATTTATGTGCATATTGAGGCACAGTGGAAAATAAGGCAAAAGACAGCCTCTCACGAGCGCTTAGTGAAACAAAACTAAAAGCGGATATATTTGCCTCGTGGGCAACAAGAGATGATTGAAAGCACATAAAAATGTGGACATATGAGTGTTATGAACGTAAAAATTTAACTGATTTTTTGGGGTAAATTTTTTGCCGTTATTTTTTTTTCATAAATATGTTCAAAAATTTAGATATACCCCGCAGACATGAGATTCACCGTCAATTAAACTGTAGGAATATACTTCTGTTGATCAGTATACCACATGAATACCTTGATATTTTATTATGATAAGCCGGAAATGCTCTAATGCTTTCACTCTGCGTGAATTATGTAATCACTGTTTGACAGTCGGCAAAGTGTCAATTTTCATTTGTATTATACTGATATCAATTGTATACAAATAGAAGATTGTCTTTTGGACTAAATGACCAAGGAACGGGACAAAAGTCACCTTGGTTTTATGTGCTTTCATTACATCTAACTAATCTTTACTTGCATACAACTGTACACTGTGAACAGGTATTCTGTAATGTTAACATTAATTTAATGCTGGTCATTTCCGAAATTGACACAATTAGATATAAAATTTTAATCCAGACACCAAGCAGGAAAGAAAGGTCAGCCCACGATATTACACAAATATACTAAACAAAAGAAGAAACACAGCAATTATATTCCACTAAATTATGAGCAAACTATGAAACCAGAGGACCAATGGTCCTGTAAACGCTCACCTGAGACCTGAGATATATACATGTACCAATAAACTTGTTAGACTAGAATGGTACAATGCATGTATATAACCCTACGGCAGGGTCAGAATAATTCCTGGAGTCAATGTCTTTTTCAAATCATAAAAATTCAGTCCTTTTGCCAATTAACTGCAAGTTTTGTCCTTCAAATGACATTTTAACAATTTTCTCCATTCAAATGCATGGGCGATCTAAGTTGACCTTGCTGTGAAATGGGTCAAGGTCATCCTAGTGTCATGATTTATACAAATTTTGTAGACCTCCGTTCCTTAATGCTTCATGCCAAGTTTCAAAATCATAGGCCTTCTGGTTCTGAAGAAGATTTTTAAAAAATGTTTGCTATTTATAGCCATGGCGGCCATCTTGGTCATGTGACCTTGACCATTTATATAAACTTTCATTTCCTCTTCCTAAGGATGCTCCACATAAAGTTTGGCTTTGATTGGCTAAGCAGTTTCTGAGAAAAAGCTGTTCGAATATTATGTTCATCTACATGTATATAGCTCCTGGGGCAGGGGCAGACAACCCCTGGGCCTAAAATATTTTCATACGCATAAATCTTCTGTCCATTTGCTCATTCCTAGCAAGTTTTCTGCCATTACATGACATTTTCCTATTTTTCCCATTCAAATGCATGGGAGACCTAAGTTGACCTTGCCGTAAAATAGGTCAAGGTCATCCCAGGGTCATGATTTATATAAACTTTGTAGAGCCACGGGGACCCAACTGTTAATCGTGATTATTGATGCGACGTGGAATGTTAATGCATGCCATTATGAAGTTTCGTATGCGTCGGCGAGTTCGTTACGAATGCGACGTTCCACATCCTCTGTCCTTGGACGGTAAGTACCACATGTTTTGCTCTCGTGAAAATAAACAAAGCCGAGTTTACAAAATCGGCGTCCACTATGTTCTTCAAAATTCTTCTATATTCCCATTTGAAGTCAACTGGAATAATTACGGCACTTGTGTTTTTCAGCTAATGGTTTATAAAGTTGACAGGTAGATACAAGATTGCCACGAATACACATTACATTCTTTAAGTCCTTTTGTTTTTCTAATTCTTGGTCGTAAAGTAAGAAGTATAACACAGTCCTATCGGTGTCTTTATTGAAATATGTATCAAAATGGCGTTGTAAATGCACATTTATCTGCTGAGCGTGAAAAACAGTAAGATAAATATCTTTTGTATGCATCGAAGATGAAGGTACGTACTACTAGAATGAGTCATGGAAGAATTAGCATTTTATTGTGCTCTTACAAAAGTTATTTACGTCAATGCAGAGCAAAACTTGCGCTTTTATCAAGCGCAATATTGCTTGGTGTATTTTTCCCTTGTACAACATGCACTTCGTTGAGCGAGATTTAAGCATGTGTCACTTCTATTTTGAATGAGGTCATAGAGTGTTTTTCTGATATAGCTTTGTCAACATTCGAGTGACTTCTTGCCTCGAAACAGCAAACCGTTTTCGGGCATATCAGTGACATAGGTAATATGTTTTCTAACATTAAATGACCACTAAGGCTAAACCAAGTATTGTTTGATCATTTAATATCGTAGGCTCCATGCATTTTGATAAGCGGGTCGGGGGGGGGGGGGGAGAGGGAGAGAGAGAAAAAAAGAATTAAAGGGATTTGTGCGAGTTTTAGGTGCGGTTGTCAATCAGTTTTCCATGGGAATGGTGTGTTGTACAAGAACAGCGATCAACTATGGTTATTTTATTGCATCTAGATGAGTCTTTCGGGAGCCCTTTGAACCCTCGGCCTCATGCTAAACTGTGACAACTTTCTCCAGCCTCTGCAAATGTTAATACAGTATAAAAACATGGTTGCCCCCTTTAACACGTATCTAGAAAATACTATTTGAAGAAAATGCATCACTGTCTCCATATCGTAACATTTGCTATTTTATTTTACTGATTTATCGGTCTCAATCTTCCACGATACATTTCTGTGTCGCATATTAAATTTTAACAAAATCTACGATGCATACGAAAGATGCTTATCTTACTGGTTTTCACGCTCAGTAAATAAGTCTACATTTACAAAGCCATTTTGATACATGTTTCAATAAAGACACCACAAAGACTGTGTTATACTTCTTAGTTTACAGTCAAGAATTAGAAAAACAAAAGGACTTTAAGAATGTAATGAGTTTTCGTGGCAATCTTGTATCTACCTGTCAACTTTATAAACCATTAGCTGAAAAACACATGTGCCGTAAGTATTCCATTTGACTTCAAGTGGGAACATAGAAGATTTTTGCAGATCATAGTGAACGCCGATTTTGAAAATTCGGCTTTGTTTATTTTCACGAGAGCAAAACATGTGGTACTTACCGTCCAAGGACAGAGGATGTGGAGCGTCGCATTCATAACGAACTCGCCGACGCATACGAAACTTCATAATAGCATGCATTAACATTCCACGTCGCATCAATAATCACGATTAACAGTTGGGTCCCCGTGAGAGCTCCATTCCCAGATGCTTCATACCAAGTTTCAAAATCATAGGCCTTCTGGTTCTGAAGAAGATTTTTAAACGATTTTGCTATTTATAGCCATGGCGGCCATCTTGGTCATGTGACCTTAACCATTTATACAAACTTTCATTCCCTCTTCCTAAGGATGCTCCACAAAAAGTTTGGCTTTGATTGGCCTAGCGGTTTCAGAGAAGAAGATGCTTCAATACTATGGTCATATACATGTATATAGCCCCGGGGCAGGGGCAGACAACCCCCTGGGCCAAAAATATGTTCTTAAACATAAATCTTCTGTCCATTTTGCTCATTTCTAGCAAGTTTTCTGCCATTTTATTACATTTTCCTATTTTTTCCCATTCAAATGCATAGGAGACCTAAGTTGACCTTGCCATAAAATAGGTCAAGGTCATCCCAGGGTCATGATTTATATAAACTTTGTAGAGCTCCATTCCCAGATGCTTCACACCAAGTTTCAAAATCATAGGCCTTCTGGTTTTGAAGAAGAAGATTTCTAAATGTTTTTGCTATTTATAGCCATGGCGGCCATCTTGGTCATGTGACCTAAACCATTTAGGTTTCAGAGAAGATGTTTGAATATTATGGTCATATTCATGTATATAGCTCTGGGGCTAGGGCAGACAACCTCCCAGGGGCTAAAATTTTCCATTAACATTAATCTTCTGTCCATTTGCCTATTCCCAGTAAGTTTTACCCAATTAAATAGCATTTTACAATTTTTTCCCATTCAAATGCATTGGCGACCTAAGTTGACCTTGCCGTAAAATAGGTCAAGGTCATCCTAGGGTCATGATTTATATAAACTATGATGGGCCTTCCCCCTTCCTAAGGATGCTCCACATAAAGCTTGGCTTTGATTGGCCAAGCGGTTTCAGAGGAGAAGATCTTTGAAATTGTGAACGACGGACGGATGACGGACGACGGACGGACGCCGGAGCATGGGTATACTATAAGCTCACCTGTGAGCCTTCGGCTCAGGTGAGCTAATAATCAGAAATCATTAGAAAGAAATGCATTAGATAGACTTCCTGGTGCAAGAAACCGATTTTCGTTTTAATGAGTATTTCTGAAATCATTTCTAGAGACTGCATGCATGCTGAAAGTAGTAAAACACATAGTGCGCATGCGCAAGCATTAAAATAATGGTACGATTTAAATTGGCTATAAACCCCATTCAAAATCACCGTGTACCGCTCAGCAGATAACTAACACGTTATAGAAATAAAATGAATAAAATAAAAATTATCCCCCTTTCAATTAAACTTATAGGGATTTTGACGGTTTTCAATAGGAGATGTTTGTCGTTGAACTTTATTACTTTTTTTTCCTGGGCGAGACCAGTACTTGGAGGTTGTTTGTGTGGGTTTTGTTGTTTCGGGAGCACCCGAAGGCTCAACCGGGAGATTGGTTTTAATAGATGTTTTTTGGAGAAGCCCGGGATCGAACCTGCGACCCCAGGTCTACAAGGCGAGTGGCTTATCCACTACACCACGGAGGTTTCTATTTCACGAATTTTAGAGAGAGAGAGTATCTGACATTGTTTCTTGATGATTTGGAGGTTAAAAAGTGTGCGCGTGCGCAGAGCAAAACTTTCCCGATTTGTATTATCGACAACAAAAATTTCTCATTCAGTTTTAAGGATTTATCAATATTGACATGAGTGGGTGGGGTATGTAAAACAGAAATCTACTGTTTTCTTGAATCTGTCAATCAAATGATGATGTGTATTTATTGCTAATAGACGTCACTGATACTAGGAATGAGTCAATATAGTTATTATTTTAAAAATTTAAATAGCTTGGTGTAAAATTCGAAATGTAACTGGTTTTCGTGGGACCCATTTCCTGGAAAATGGAATGCATTTGAATAAAAATTACGCAAAGCCTAAATGTCTAGGATACATAATCTGACAAATGAAAAGTTATTTTGGGGTCATGGAAATGTATTTCTCTGGGAAAAGTTAGTGTAAACATGTTTTTCTGGAAAATTCTGAAAGTGGGTAACTTGGGGCGGATCGTGTGCGCTTTTTGTTTGCTGGAAGATGACATGCCTTTTGTTTCAGGTTCTTATATGATTGAAGTCAATGACTACATCGAAAAATCTGTCTTATTGTTTTCAAATAGCTAAGAAAAATGGGTCCGACGATTTCAACCCGGAAGTAACTGAAAAATGACTCACTTGCTCTGAGCTGACCACTCATTCCACAATCATGTATACACAAATCCATGTATTTGCAACATATTCAATAGTCCCATGATAAAGCATGCCAAAGAATGTAGCATTGTTGACAAAATAAACAATGCTTTTTATACAGGTAAATCTTCAATTATGTATATACAGTGACGACCCATAAGTCCTTTCGAAATGAAAATTAGTTTTTGCATGTTATACCCGTGAATAAGAATTATACAGTTATCATCGTGAAAATCCTCGGTGAGCTATTGTTGCGATTCTTTTTGTTCAGTATATATAACAGCAATAATGAAGAGCAAGTTGATAAGATTTTCTCAGCAAAGTTGGCCATCTGGCCAGCATCAGCATCAACTAAATACAAAGATGTCGAGTTCAGCATATCAGTAAAACATGCTCGTGAAATGAATACCCACTTTAAGCCCACTTTCATATAGAAAAACAGTTGTTTGCAGGGGTATACCTAATTTTCTTAATTTACATCCATAACATACATTGTGGGTACGCGTTAGAACCACCTTGTCTTTCTAACGTGTATCTACAATGTATGTTTTGAGCAAAAATATTAAAAATATTTTTTTCATTGATTGTTTTTTAATTTTACCGCTTGAAATTCTCTGTATATTGCATGGGCGTGTTTTGTAATTAGAAATAAACAGAATTAGAATAAACAGACAACATAAGGATCAATTACAGCAAAATGTATTGGAACAGGCAATAACGAAACTGGATGGTTTTAAATCCTAGGAAAAACGTACAATACTCGATAAGGTAAAACAAGAAAACTATATCGACGTACATGTACCTTTGACATTTGAATGTCTAAGACCAAGGGCGTGTCCCAATTCGTGGCCAAATAAAATACCAACGTTAAATCCTCGGTTTGTTCTAACAGTCCATTCTTCATCATCATCCATATGAATATCTCCTGCCAAGTCATAGTTTACACCTGGACCAAAGTCATACTCTCCAAACGGAAAGAAGGCATGAGCAAGAGTTTTACCTGAAGCAAATAATACGTACGCTGATTTACCGCACTTAATTCTTTTTATAGCCTCAACCCTTCAATGTATTATTCTATAGCTATAACTGTAATGTAAAAGGCCCATATAGATATCCATCCGAGAAAAAAAGAAGTCCGGTTTTAAAAGATTGTTTATTCGTCAATATGATTATTTTAGGATGTAAAGCAGTAGACATACAAAAAGTAAATCGATTGTTTTGTCAACTGGGACACTTAAAAGTTTGAAAGTTACTAACGTTTCAAATTAAAAAGAATGCTTAGAGGCCATGGGTAGTGATTCGGTCGGCGGTCATCAGTCTGCGGTCTTTGCAAGCCTTAGGCATATTCGTCCCCAATTATTTCGATACAAATTGTTATTTCGGTTTCTAATTTATAAACGACATGCTTAAGACATGATTTCTATCATTGATTATGCCTGTAGTGCCTGTCTGTTCTTCATAATAATAATAGTTCATCGCGATTTGTATTTAGCGCTACACTGCCGTGGTCACTTCAATAGTTTTTTATGATAACCTTGAAGGTACGAATGAAGCCGAGATAGCCTGATTCTCTTTTCTCTTCTAGTAATCAAGGGCGGGAAAATGATTCGGTATCAATTAAGCATGGCACTGGTTCCTATTCCGAATATATTTACATATAACATAAACCTGATAACGGGAAACCAGCCGATAATGGCAACTATTTTTAGATTATTATTTTTAGACCATAAATATTAATAATAACATGAGTAATGCCATTAAAAGTCTGTCGGCCCCATTAGCTCAGTGTGTTAAGCATCGGTCTTCTAATCAGACTCGTACAGGTTCGAATCTCGCAGCGTATCCGCTATTCATTTTTTTGTTATCATAATAAGTTTCTTTTCTTTCTTCATTCGTTTTTATTCTTCCTTTTTATGGAGTCTATTTAGCAGTACGCTGAAAAAAGTTGTTCAGTACTGGCGATAACTGGTAGGCCCAGACAGATGACATTATCAAATGAGCCGCGTCATGAGAAAACCGGATTTTTGCCTATGCGAAAACAAAGGCGCAGATCAGTTGCGAAGCTGATCAGCGCCTTTGTTTTCGCTACACGGATAGTACACTTTCTCTTCTTATTAAATCCGAAATTCCAAGCTTCTATGCTGCTTCTGGGACTGTACATGTCGGTTTGTGTCAGACCTGGTTGGAAACCCCGAGGACCGGTTTTCTCGCGTCGCGGCTCATTCATATTGAATTTTGAAATGATGTTTAACCGTATCTTCAATGGCAAAAAGATAAATGTATTACATAGGTGTAAATTATGTAAAGTGTATGTTGAGATATCTGATGATTTTCACAAGTGATTGATATCAGCCGATATTTTAACTGTAAATTTCTGATAACTTCTGACGTTTCCATTCACTTGACGTCATTAAAAAGTGTTTCACGTCAGAAATTCTAACGCCTTTAACTCAGTTATTTAAGAAATAACATAAAGTATTGGTGTTCATGTTCTTAAATTTTTTTATTTAAAACGTAAGGAAGAGTGTACCAAAAATATTTGTGTTTTCAATATATTTTTTTGTTTTGCATGTTCACCGCCTGCCTACAAAATCAACACACTCGATTAAATATATTTGGTATTCAATTCAAAAAAGTAAAATATCCTCTAAGTATATAACCATACCCATACATACACGTCAATCTTGAAAAGTCAGTCGCACATTAACGTACAAGACAAACGCGACCCTGGCTTATGAAAAAAATCTCAACACGCTGAATAAGAAAATTTGCTTCTTAAACTTTAATTACCTATAGTATAGGACTTACGGCTAATCAATTACTAGAATCTAGTAAAACCACAACATGGAAGTATGGAGAAATCTCCGACCACTTTTGCAACCTCTTGGCGTGATTTGTTTGTTTGAATTGATGCTTTACGTCCCAGTCAACTAAGCTAAGGTCATGTTGGGATGTTGCCTCCATTTTACAGGACTTTTACCCAAAATGAGGATGTCATCACATCCAACAAGTGCTTGAAATATAACTATCCAACTAAGACCCAAAAGGCTTATACGTATGGATGGTTTGACTTGAAATGTTTCCTCGGCAGGCTCAGACAAGCGCGGTTAACCAGTAATCAGACGGTCAGTCAGCAATGTATTTAGCTTTACCTGGAGGCACAAGTAGCCTATACCTATTTCTTTAGGCCCCAATGGGAGGGGGGCCCAAAGTCTCTATGGTGAAATTAGCAGTCACAAATGATTAGCGTGTGTCTAATGTGTGTACAGGTCGTATAATAATCTCAGCATGCTGAAAATTTTGGATTGCATGTACTTTTGTACAGTTATGTTAAGCACACAATACAGTATAGGCGCGTATCAAACGTTTAATGTAATGCGTGTTGAACTTATTCGTATAAGACACATACCAGAGACACGTCGAGCTTTAAGCATGCTGCATGCTTACACCAAGCGTACAGAACGCACATGTACGAGGTTTGTGGATACCTTGGCTAGCAGGAAAAGTAAAGTGCTGTTGTTTAAGTTTTTTTTGTTTTTGTATAAATATAAGCAGCAATATCTTATGACATATTTTCTACTTAAGCGTACGTAGGGCCACACGGGACAGGTGCCGAAACGTCAACAAAATGTGACGATTTTCATATTGTGTTTTTTCCCTGTCAAACGGCACTTAAATATGTTATAACATCAAAATATTTCGTCCTAAAACCATATAACACTGACTTCAGTTTCAGAAAGATTCCGACTTGGCGGCAGTGTTGTTTGATTTATGTGAAAAAAAAATCAGAAGCAGACCGAAAAATCTGTTTGAAATAATGGCGTAATTTGACGTCGGAGAACAGCCGACGCCGATTGTATGTTTAGTTAAGGAAATCACCAACAGATACGATGAAAATGTTACAAACAACAGAAACGTCATCGGTCTGTCAGTTACTATTTAGTTCACAGTAGTTGTGGCACAGACGATTTTCAGCTGCTCAGAAGTCCACCTATGATGATAAACGGAAGATCACCTGTCTGGCATGCTCGCCGCAAGAAATTGTTACACATGTTCAACAGGTGGACGAACAATTTTGCGAGAATTGGTACTGCGTATCTGCATTTGACAGCTGGATACACAGACATAAAAATGTTGATAGACAAGGATCTCTTCTTAAAAAAAAAACACCCTGAAACAAATGTATAACGCGCTGGCGGCTTAAAATGTCAAGTAACGTCATATAGAGACGTTGACCTTTGCCCCGCACTCGGTTCGGAAGTGCAGGGAAAAGGCTGTAGATGACGTGTTTTTGTCAGATTTCAATAAAATTTCTTGTATATTTGCTTATAAAATACATTTGCAAAAGCAGATATATTCATTTTTCTGTTGCAAATATAAATGGTGTACACGAACTTTTCTGACAAACCACGTATGTATTAAACGCATTTGTTACGTTTCTCCGACTTGCTTCTGATGTTTGTTGAATCAAGGTATCTCTATGTCTATGGAAATACATTGGTTGAATTTGCGGCATATTTTTCCACACGCTCGGTGCGCTGTTTGTCTTATACGTTATTGACTGCGATAGAAAATTGAGGCTATTGATATAACACTTGTGTCGTATCTTTTCTTGTTAAATAATAATGTTCGTTATACCATAGGACGGTCTGCCTCTACTACGCCAGGATGAACATTTGTCACCATCATGACAAGCATGCAAGGTTGGGTATCTAACCCGTAGCCTCCGGCTTGCTAATCGAATACTCGAGTAATTCGACTCCGGCGGCCGGTATCAATCAACGCACCACTATATATGGAAATGACTGGAACCCCGCACGGGACACATGTGACTCGGACAAGCCGAGTTCTGCTTGCAAGCGTGTCAGGCGGCTTTTCTCAAGGTTCTCCCGCTTTCGCCCCACCTTCTGATTTGCCCATCTATTTGCAAGTCAGGCCGCGGTAATATAATGAATAGCGTATTCGCTTAGCAAAAAGGTTGCGTGTTCGATACCTGACTGGCACATACCTGTCTTGTTGGTGACAAATTTTCATGCTGACGAAAAAAGCGAACCGCCCAGAGGATTTAATATTTTGATTTGAGCAGGTGTTAAGCTGAACTTTTCTGTTTTGTGTGGTTCAAAAACGGTAGGGCAAATAGTGTAAGTGCAGAAATATTGGAGAATATTTAATTTGCATTTATATTTACGATTTTTGCTGCCTCGCAGTTCTCCCTCACTGGATTGGTGTGACAAAATATCGACAGCTTACCAGATCCGTCACAATGTTGATAGGTAATATCGTCAAAATATCGATAGCTTACGTGGTCCATCAAAAGGACGTGCGTCTCCGTGAGCTCCTTTGGCAAACAATATCTCTATATCTGCCTTACGTCTTGAGTTCGAAGGAATCTCATAAAATCGGAGAGGAGAAACCATTTCCCATTTGAGCATTGCATTAAACCAAGCCCGTCTGTAAAATAAATAGATAATATTTGCTATTTGGGGGCGAATACCAAATTTACTTTCATCGAGCATGTTGAAAACATTAGAAAGTTTAAAAAAATCTAGGCCTAATGAAATCACCAGTGAAAATATCAATATCATGTCATCGGTTTAAATATCGTTTTTATTTATTTTTTGATATACATCGATCTCACTGTTAATTAGTGTACTATAATTGTGGTATTGTAAAGCATTTTGGTAACCGCATTTCCGGTACTTTAAGAATACCATATTTTATTCTTCATTTTGTAATAAAATTTGTACTGTCTATTAACTTCATTAGTAGCACAATTCCCTGAAAATATGGCTTACGAATGGTGTACCATGATTTCAAATGGCAAGATAGAGTCAAACCTGAAAAAATCATTTTCTACGATTAAATGAAAAACACCTCAGGCGATGTTATTCGGTGTATATTTCTTCCTCATGTCAGTCCTTCAAAATGAAAGTTTTTGCATAAAAGAATAACGCCATGATGCTGCCTATGAAATAACCCATTTGCCTAATTATACCTGATTCGTCTCAAGTTGTCGCCTGTACAATAACATAATTGTATAACTATACCTGATTCGTCTCCTGGGAAGCTTTATCGAGTAGCCCGTAAACTTGTACGTCAGCCTATTTCTCGACCATTTTAAACCTGTAAACACCTTATCGTGAGACATGATAAGGACATGCCAAGTTGTTGTAAAACTCGATAATTTTTCAGTCTGACATGTCACGTTGGAGCAACCGTTTCATAGATATTATAAGCCAGTAAGATAATCCGTCTTGTATGAGGTGGATAGACCCCAGCGCCAGTAGGGGTCTCAACCAATGGTACCCATTTGTTATTCTTAAATGTATATTGGCCTCAACGATAATGGCTTTATACAAGTAAAACTGTAAAGATGATAGTGAGTATGATCATATTTTACATGTAACAAGTTTTGAAAACCTTAATCATTTTAACAAATTGGCTTCAAATTGCCAGTACATTTCAATTCAGAAATGTCATTCTAACACAAATTTAAACATCTGTTTAACTTCCACACACAGGACGGGAACCGTAATGCGATTTCAGATACTTTCACTACACAAAGTAGTAAATAAAATGTAAAAGATTGATCCTTTAGAAGCAGTTAAAACATTCGAAGGGATGTAGTATGGGCCATATTGTAAACTATCTCTAATTTTGTCAAATTACAAAACCCTAAACCTGTTCAAGTGTGTGTCATTTTGCATTTTAGCATGCTAAGATTGAAGCAATTCTCCAAAATACATTTACATTTTATGTCTGGCTTATACACCACCACATTTATGCATCTACTTTCAAGACTTAATAAATGAATGACCCTCGTTTAGCAACAACTATAACATACATTATAAATATTCTTTGGACGTAATGGAAACTTCACACAGCTTATAATTTCATCATTACAAGCAAACACAAAAATTGTAATTCAAATCTCTAAATAAAGTACCTGAGGCCATGGATGATGATGGTCGCCTTTGACGTCGCCTGGCGGTATTGATCGGAAGTCCGTCTTCTATTTTGATGTTGTCCGGCAGCCCACAGCGAGGCGTATTCATCTGTCTAATTGTTTCTATATTTATCTCCCCGGTAGGCACCAGACCGGTAGTCTTCTGAAATTCTCTGATAAAAGAAGATGTTTATGGATATATGATTCATGACTCGAGTTGTTAAAAGCTTTGCCTTAAATGATCAAACACTATTATGCAAGGCACTGATATTATAAGAATCTTATATGGGGTTCTGTTCTAGATGGAAGTTTCCAACCCAAGGGATGACCGTGCTGAGCGGAACCGAGGCTCCGCCGAGGTTCCGATCAGCACGGTCATCCCGAGGGTTGGAAACTTCCATCTAGAACAGAACACCATATTAGATTCTTTTTCTTGCACAACAACCCCCAAAATCTGGTTTATTTCAAGGTTTTGCGTGTTTTTTTAGCCTGGGTGAGAACACCTGGGTGAGATGCAATTTTATCACCCAGGCAAAAAGTGTGGCAATTTCTGTCTGGTGTGCAAGAACATTATTTATATTTTGGACATGGTTAATTCAGCAGTTTATGTTGTTTTCATTCCTAGCTGAGCAGGTACATGTATGGTATCCAATTCGTAATATTTGAATATTTAATCCAAACAAGAGTATTCATCAAAGATTCTCTTAACCGTCAGCCACTATCTGATTATGATTACACTTATACCTAACCTACCTAGCTACCGACCGACCGATCCGTCACCGACCGACCAACCAACCGATCGGTCGATCATCGATCTTAAATACGATCTTTACTTTTCTCGAACAACAACGGTCATGCGACGCGTTTGATGATGTGATACTTTAATGCTTAGATGAATCTGGGCCCGAGTCAGAATTCCCAGGTACAGGTACTCTCTAAATACCTTAAAGCCCGCCTTGTCTCGTAATCGCTGTAACGCTGTCCAGGCATTTTGTCATCGAGGTAACCAAAGCGATTCAGGTAAGCCTGAAACGAAAACATTGAATCAAATCAGATTTATTCATTTATTCAACTACTTTTATTCATTAACGTTCGGGATGTAGTAAAGAGTAAACTAACCCAGCGGACACATGACGTCAAAATGCTAGGTTTCATACGACACTGGGGAAAAGACTGACGAACAACCGAGCCAAGCCACAGCATACCCCGTCGGTGGAAAAGCATGCTCATCCACCAATGGTGGTTTACTGCGATATACTAGTATTCCTTCACAAAGTTTCGAGTTATAACTAGCACTCCAGATGTCGCTAATACGTTGCACTGACGTATTCTACCAAGGGAGGCTATCCCGTCACAAAATAACACTATCCGCTGCTTATGTTTATTAAACGTTGCCACGCAAGGCCAAGCGGCAAAACCAAATGGTATGTACTATATATACCATTCGGAGCCATAAACAAACAGAAAACTACGTACTGCAACGGCCCCTCCTTCTCCTCGTGTCCTTGGACGAAGTTCTGCGCGGACCCATGACGGAGTCCTGCGGGTGCGGGTCCAGGACTGACCAGGTGCATTCGGAATAACTTCATCAACTCTACGCCGTGGGATGCGTCTTTGAATCGTATCAAGGGACGAAGTTTGACTAAGTGGTCGGTTAAAAGCTCTGTCTCGTCTTGCAACTTCGCTTCCCGGCCCAGATGACCATAGATCGTTGTTCGGAACCACCCGTGGTTGCATTGAAGCATCACGAAGTACTGAGCGGGGCGACAGTAGATTCTTGGGAAGTAAAGGAGCCAGCGCACTAACAGGTGGTTCAATCGCAATGTCGCGTACTACTATGGGCGCCGTTAGTAGCCTCACTGAAAATTGAAAACAATACACGACTTTTGTCGTTATAGAGAAGCCGTGCAACGCAGAGAGAGAGAGAGAGAGAGAGAGAGAGAGAGAGAGAGAGAGAGAGAGAGAGAATAAGAAGCCACGAAATGTATGTCCGTCCAGATGGTTGTAACATAAAAGACAGTGATATTTCAATTTTCTTCTGGCATCACAAGAAAATGATAAAGGAATTCGTCCCATAAATGAGTATTCGGGACTCAGGGCAAAATTAAAGAGTATTCGGGACTCAAGGGGGGAGGGGAGTTACATCTCATAAATGCGCGACGTCATGTTCGACATCCATGAAGTTAGAATAAAAATTGTTGTGGTGGACTATCAAATGTAAAAGAGGTGACAGTTATTATTTTTCTCTTAGAGCAAATAAAAAGGAAGATACATAAACAATACCTTTCGGAAATATCGAACCAATAAGAACCACACCTAATACGGAAGCCTGTACTAACCTATCCATCACTAACATTACTGATGTGGAAGCATCTCAAGACAACTTAACATTTTGTTTCGTAATTGTATCCCATTAAAATGCAAACATATTTAATTTATTCCATATTAAGTCAAAGTATACATTGTGATTGAACTGTACGGTTGCCCTCGTAATCTTGGTTATTGAACTTACCGGTACACGGCTTGAAAGTCTAAAATACGATTACTATAGTTATATCACGACACTGATTGTCATCTTCATGGCTTAGTTAAATTATCCTCCACACAATAAGCCAACAGTCGGCATTACCCTTTGCACCCAAACATGGTGTGATCGATGTACGGAACCCTCTTTTAGCTCACCTGAGCCGTTAGGCTCAGAAGGTGAGCTTATTATATACCAATGCTCCGTCGTAACGTTCCCAAGGTTTGATTGCTGGGTCATCGTAGTTACAGAGATGACCAAGAGATTAACTATCCTGAATGATCACATGAACGAAGATGTGAAAAAGATTGTGCAAATCAAATGAGCCTCGACGCGAGAAAACCGGTCTTCGGGGTTTCCGACCAGGTCCGACACAAAGCGACCTGTACCAGCCCAGAAAAGAGCTAGAAGCTTGAAATTCCGGATTTAAGTAGAAGAGGAATTGTACTATCCGAGTAGCGAAAACAAAGGCGCTGATCAGCTTCGCGGTAACAACCGCGAAGCTGATCTGCGCCTTTGTTTTCGCCTAGGCAAAAATCCGGTTTTCTCACGATGCGGCTCAAATGTTTTTCCTGCTTTACTCAGTTTGCGACGGCAGACTCTCTCGTGATAAGGCTAAAATAGGTCTATTTGCATATTAATGAAGGACAGATCTGTTTTAAAATTTATAGGCCGTGTCAACTCATTTAAGCCAGGCGTCCCTTTTGTGGGACATAGGCAAACAGCATAGCCCTAGATTGGACGCCGCGTTCTGCGGCGTCCCATCTGGGGCTTTTCTGTTTGCATAGAGAATTTTCATCGAAAATTTGAATAAAATTTTAAAATCACACCTGAAGGCCCTAAAAATGAAAGTAGACTCACCCAATTGATAATGATGGGAGAATCCATTAGTCATAAACGGGTTATTTGAACATAAACACAAACATCGTTTCTCGACCCTAAAACCCCTGTCACACCAGGGTGGCGTTCTCGCGGCGTTCTACAAAAATGCAGAACGCCAAGGTGAACGCCGTGATAACTCCATGGGCGCCGTGGCAACGCGGTGGGAACTCCATCGAACGCCGTGGGAAATCCTAGAACGCCAAGGGTCGGCGTTTCTTTTGGACATGCTCAAAACAAACGCCATCACTCGGCGTTCTAATAAGAGCGCCGTGGGGACGCCGTGAGGACGCCGTGGCAACGCAGTGAGAACTTCATCAACGCGGCGGGAACGCCGTGAGAACTCCATGGACGCCGTGGGAACTCCGTGGAAACGCCATGGGCTACCACGACGTTTGCACTACGATCTCACGGCACGCCCGCGGGACTCATCCCGTTGTTTTTGAGGTGATGGTGCTGGACTGATTTCCACTTGTGGTGATAGTGTCGGTGGTGGTACATGTACGTCATCTGTCTTTTTCGGACTTTTCCCTTTTGTCACCGCTTTCCTTCTTCCCCTCTTACCAGTTATGCTGTCTTCTTGAAAGCAAACGTACAAATGAGTGAGACTTTGTTTCTGTTTTGCCTACAAGCCGTCAGAGCAGTGCTAGAACGCCGTGGAAGCGCGGTGCGAACGCCGTGGAAGCGCGGTGCGAACGCCAAGAGCGCCGCGCAAACGCAGTGAAAACGTCGTGCAAGCTCCATGGAACGCCACATAGAACTCCGCAGAACGCAGTGAGAACTCCGTAGGAACGCTTTGGACGCGACGAGGACGCCATGAGGACGCCGTGAGGACGCCATGGCTTGCTTTTTTGACAAATAAGATCATTTTTTCTTGGAGTTCTCGTGGCGTTCTGGAAATATTAAGAACATTTAAGAACGCCACGCAAACGCCGCGCGAACGCCTTCTGGTGTGACAGGGGCTTAAGGCATCAGCAAAGTCCCTCGGCGCAGCGTAAAAATGTTGATTTGCCATGTTTTGCGATTTCTGGGCAAAATTTATCTTTTGTGTTCCGCTCATTTAAAATATTAATTTTACCAGAGGACACGCTCACCTGAAGCCTTTAGTCATCATGAAATGACCTTGATCTTGAATACTCACACACCTTCATTTACTTCAATAGTTGTCTGCATCGGCCAAGTTTCAGGTCTCAGGCTGCAAGAATTTCCAGAAAAAAATGGTTTCACTTTTTTTCGATGTAAAAGCCAGTTTCCAAAATTGACCTTGCCGTAAAATAGGTCAAGGTCATCGTTGGGGCAGTACTTGAACAAATTATGATGGGCTAAGGTCCCTGATGCTACATACTAAGCTTCAACAGCAGCAGTTATCAGGATGGAACATGATAGAATTATAAGAAGGTCAACTACCTGTGTTTTCAGTATTTTCCGCCATTTTCTTCTTTAGCATGTACGTTCAAAACTCTTTAGCCTATACGTTCACAAATGCTTTAGCCGATGTGTTTGCCGTCCAGTGTGCACATGGAGATCATTGGCAATCAGGGATGGGAACTATGCAGGTTAGAAGACGCAGAACTGCACGCCAACCATTTGGATAAACGACGTACCTTAATCTGTTTGTGGGTCAGTCCCCGTCAGTCAACATTCTGATGCTTCCACAGGCGCGAAAAATCTCAAATGACACACGGACAGGAAGATACCGATATGGTATGTACTGATTATCTTGAATTTGCTTTTTAAGGCAGTAAAGTATATGTAACGTTAACTTTAACTATAAAAACATAACACGATAGCACGAAAGCATTTCACATGAGTTTAAACTAGTTATGAAAAAGATGTAAATTTTGCACAGTTTAACAAACCATGCGATAGCAATTTTCAAAGCAGTGAACAGTGGTTTTCCCCAATCTTGATTTTTGATATACTTGCTGTGTTATAATTTTGAGCATATGCACGAGAAAACCAACAATTTGGGTACCCGCAGTTTTTATTGTCATTAAAAATAAAAGAAAAATATTTTAATGCCGACTGACCCTCAACATTTTAAGAGGAAATTAGACAATGATTTTAAAACTACTACAACTGCAACAATAATAATGATCACCCCTCTGACGCCACTTGCTCTTGAAACACAGATTAGGTAGATGTTCACATCTTTTGACGTAACGGCATTTTTGTACATACGCCTTTTAGCCAAAGAATCTGCCGCACGTGGGAAGTTGTAGAAAATAATAAAACTAAAACAAAATAAAAACAAAACTATGCATTTCAACTGGAATATAAAAACCGTAATTTAAGTGTAATACTATTAAAATGTGAAACAATATTGCTTCGAAATGGCCATAACCGATATTCATAAAGTGTATATCTATTGGAAACATCACGCTAATGCAGGCTAGTCATTTGTAACAACGGCCCGCAGGCCCGGGGGAGGGCGAGGGATAGCCGTGGAAATGGGTGGGGCTTTGACCAAAGTTTTGCGACGGCAGTGCGGGGGAAATGCCCGGGGTTTGCTTTATATAGGCAAAAAGGGCCGCGGGGGAAAAATAGATGTGGTTTTACCAACGAGCAGTCCCCGCAGTGTGGGGCTTTTTGCAGGGATTTGCTGGACCAAAAGTCAAAGTCCCCGCTTTTCCCCGGGCCTGGGGGGGGGGCGTGGTTACAAATGACTAGTGCATAACATGATCTAACATGTCCATAAAATGTATACCCCTCATACCCTACTTTAATATGTAGTAAAACAGGGGTTTACAGGGGTATAAGTAGTATAGTGTGCACGCAAAAGCACCTTATTTGATCTTGATCTTCAAATGGACCTTTTAGCGAGGTTCTCCCCACTCCGCATCTTGGATGACGTCACTTCCTGTCCGACATCTTGGTAGACATCCGGTCCGCCATCTTGCGGTCTGCGAGACGTTTTGTCTACTCGCAGACTTCAAGGATTCCGTTGCCAATAGAGTTAAAGCCCGATTTGACCTTCTCAGACCATATATCACCATTTGAAACGGTCTGCGAGACATACTGACTACTCCAAGACTTCCAGGATTCCGGTGCCAATAGAGTAAAAGCATGATTTGACATTCTGAGATCCTATAATACCATTTGAAACGGTCTGCGAGACGTTTTGACTACTCGCAGACTTACAGGATTCCGATGCCAATAGAGTTAAAGTCTGATTTGACCTTCTTAGACCATATAAGACCAGTTGAAATGGTCTGCAACACGTTTTGACTACTCGCAGACTTCCAGGATTCCGGTGCCAATTGGGTTTAGCTCGGATTGGAGTTTGTGGAGCTATTTATGCCCTTTGAAGCTATTCTTGGAAGTCTGCGAGTAGCAAGAACTTGATTTGACCTTCTGAGACCATATAAGACCAGTTGAAATGGTCTGCAACACGTTTTGACTACTCGCAGACTTCCAGGATTCCGGTGCAAATTGGGTTTAGCTCGGATTGGAGTTTATGGAGCTATTTTATGCCCTTTGGAGTGGTCTGCGACAAGTTCTTGCTACTCGCAGACTTCCAAGAATCCGGTGTCACAACTGTTGCTACCAAACCTTGACTATCGTTCGTCCAAATACACCTAGATCCAATGTATGTAGTACACAACTGCCCATAAACCATATAATATACGGGGGGTGGGGGTGGTATTGGCTGAGTATGACAGTCACCGAAAAGTGTCAAATAGCCATTTTGTAGGGTGCGAGGAGTCAGAATGAGGAACTGGGGTGGCATGAAGAGGGAGCGAGGAGGGAAGCGGAGGGTCTGAAGAATGACGCGCGGCGTGTTTTGGAGTTAAACAGGAAAATATGAAAAAAAAAAAAAAAAAAACGAAAAAAAAAACTGAAAATAGTTTTAACGTTTTATTGACGATTGCATTATCATTCTGTCAACCAAATGTGTATATCCAGTGCCATGAAACTTTTGAGTCCTTAAAGTTTGCGAAATATATCCACGATCGTGTACACGCATTCTCACTTCAGACTGTAATATGAATACACGTATGTTCTGTCATGATTTTTTCAATGTTCACATTTTGAGTCTTTTACTAGCTGGCTGATCATCATCATCACCATCATCGTCATGTTCTGACTGTTCCTCCCCTTCCATCTCTGGGGGCTCAAACTCTTCCAGAACACTGTCCAGAAGATACTTGCGTTTTCCGATAGCGTATTTCCAAGCTTCGTCTTTGCTGTAGTCTTCCATCTCCATCATCGCCTTAGCCGTGTTTCGAATAGTTTTGTAAATCGGCTCCACTTGAAACGAATTAAACCAAAGCCACGAGCGCCTTCCTGAACATAGGTTGTAGCTCTTTATAGGCTTTGTTTCGGGCGTCCTCCTGTCCTATGCGGCTATGAGAAAGGCTGTAAACCTTCGCTCGAAACTGTGGCTGACATTGTTCAAACGTCTTTTGTATGAGACTGTTCCATAGATCGTATTTGGCAACCGTTTCCTCATTTTCCGACTCTGCTTGATCCGAGTCCTCAGCCAACGACTGGTCAGTATCGGACTCTTCCGGTCGGTGAACGCTTCTTTTATGGCGCAACATGTTATCTCGTCGGCCAAAAGTTTTGTCACAAATATCGCATGTGTTCATGCTGACGTTCCATGTAGGAATGAGAAGGAGAGGAGGAGGAGGAAGGTTTAAAATCCAGACGTATCGCACGAAGACACACGCTTTAGTTTCAGACTTTATGGAACCTCCCCGTTGATCCAGCGTGTCGGCGTGTGTTCTTTTCCTCTCTCTAGAAGGTTTCTTCAAAGCTCCTATCCTCAGCAGCTCACTTTCCACTCTTTTGTTCTGTCGTTGCACAGGAGTAATAGCCTCGATGCGTACAATCTCCGATTTGTTTGGCACATTAAGAGCTTTATTTTCAATCGGTATAACTCTTTGTCGTTGTCCTTCTTTAACCTGACTTTTACTGGATGAATCATTCCGCAGGAAATACCGCGCCCATTTTTCTGGATCTGGTTGGTACGTCTTCATCGCGTGTTATTGTGACAAGCAATGAAGTGGTTTATCAAGCAATGAAGTTGTTGATTCCTGCGCATGTAAAGAGTGCTGCGTCTTGTCGTTTCACTCCAAAACACGCCGCGCGTCACTCCTCAGACCAACCGCTTCCCTCCTCGCTCTCTCTTCTTGCCACCCAGTTCCTCATTCTGACTCCTCGCACCCTACAAAATGGCTATTTGACACTTTTCGGTGACTGTAATACCCCCCCCCCGTATATTATATGGTTTATGGGCAGTTGTGTACTACATACATTGGATCTAGGTGTATTTGGACGAACGATAGTCAAGGTTTGGTAGCAACAGTTGTGACACCGGATTCTTGGAAGTCTGCGAGTAGCAAGAACTTGTCGCAGACCACTCCAAAGGGCATAAAATAGCTCAACAAACTCCAATTAGAACTAAACCCAATTGGCACCAGAATCCTGGAAGTCTGCGAGTAGTCAAAGCATGCAGACCATTTCAACTGGTCCTATATGGTCTAAAAAGGTCAAATCAGATTTCAACTATATTGGGACCGGAATCCTGGTAGTCTGCGAGTAGTCAAAACATCTCGCAGACCGTTTCAAATGGTATTATAGGAACTCAGAATGTCAAATCATGCTTTTACTCTATTGGCACCGGAATCCTGGAAGTCATCGAGTAGTCAGAACGTCTCGCAGACCGTTTCAAATGGTGATAAATGGTCTGAGGTCAAATCGGGCTTTCTCTATTGGCACCGGAATCCTGGAAGTCTGCGAGTAGACAAAACGTCTCGCAGACCGCAAGATGGCGGACCGGATGTCTACCAAGATGTCGAACAGGAAGTGACGTCATCCAAGATGGGGAAAAGGCTAATGGCTTAAAGGTCCATTTGAAGATCAAGATCAAATAAGGTGCTTCCCAGTCAGCATTGCAATAGGGGACCGCTGACGGCCCGCTAATATTTGCATAGCGGCCCGCTAACTAAATTCTGCAGTGGCCCACCGGTGGATGTGAAAAGTAAAAAATTGTCGGCCCGCTGTCGGAAAAACGCTATGTTGCCGCGATGTTGCCCCCATTGTACCGACATGCAAAATATTAAGAAATTAGAAGTTTATTAATATTAAAAAATATCACATAGTTTTGCATTTGGAATCTTCGAAAACGAAGAATGATCAATCTGTGTGTTTTAGGGCTTGAATTAAGACATGCCCATGAACACACAAGATATACTCAACAACAGAGGCGTTTTTATGAATTAATAACTTTTCCATGTGTGTATATATATAATAAAAAATTATTTCGAAGATGAAGTGCCATGAGATTGACCGAAACAAGTAATACACTTAGAAAAGTTAAATAATTGATAGTCAGAATCACTCTCTGTTATGAATTATCATTTACATATTTATTTAAACACCTTTATTTAAAAACAATGTGTAAAATAATGAAAATTCGATGTTATCGATTTTTGTTGTTTCCCTTTAATAAAGTGGCAGCCGTTGACGGGCCGACAGCGGGCCCTCTTGTGTTTTTGTTTGTTACATTTTGTGTTACGTTTGTGAAACACTCAATGATCCAGCACTCATTAAATAATTGAGTTATAGTTATATGAGGAAGCAAGGATTTATCGTTCAAGCATCAGCTTTTTGTAGGGCATTGTCCTATTTCGTGCCCCTGGCGGGCCGTCGTTGGGCCGATATGCCAAGATGTCGCTGACGGACCGCCAGCGGCCCGCTTACTGCTCTAAGAGAATGTGAATTTCTTTCAGAGATCAAATAATTTTCTTTCTTTGCCATTTCTACCTAATGTTGAAATGCATTAATGTCAATTCCTGGCACTGAGATGTATTTTTGTCAGACAATTTGCTATTTCGGGCCCCTGACGGGCCGGCATGGGGCCGATATGCCGCGATGCCCACTTAATGCCGCTGACGGGCCGATATATGCATGCTGGCTGGGTTTTGCGTGCACACTATACTACTGGTATATCTATTTTTCTTATTATTGCAACAAACATAGATTATCTAGTGATTATGGGTACTCGTTAGAACCGCCTCACAATTTATGTTTGGGGCAAAAATAAGAAAATATCTTATCTTATCTCTGTTCATCCTATAAAGATTAAAACTTTCCAGTGCACTTGAAGAATAAATAATAATAATAATAATAATAATAATAAACGAGATCCTTTAAGAGCAGCGATCGTCTTAATGAGAAAGGGGATGGGCCATACCGCGATTTCAGCTACTTGAGTATTGTTTCTGTTGCTTAAACTGTAGAGATGAAACTGTAAGTTGTAGAGAGCAGCAATTATATACACATGGAAATAAGTTAGGGAACACCTATAATAATGTGACTACCAACTTTGGACTGTATATATCCTTCTTTGTAAAAATTATGAAGAATGTTTTGACAATTTGTCAGAATCTGAAGTGTCCAAAGTTGCTTTTATGTGAAACTGGATAGCATCAAACATAAACTGCGGCCATCTTTGATTCAGAAAATGTTTGCTTAATTTAAAAAACGCACTGCTAGTCTTTGCGATAACTTCATTATTTAAACTCACATTGTCGTAATCTTTCGTAAGCATAAAGCTGAGACATTGCTTGTGGAACTTTGATCATAAATTCTTTATTTTCTGACCAACTGTCGGCGGTAGGTCCATACATTTCCGGGGTAGGTTTCATGTCTACGTTTTGTTCTTTGGGTATACATTTTGCAGGTTGTAAATGTTGGGCCAGATATTTGATATGACCCTTTAGGAATCTAAACATGTACGTTCCGGTTACAGTGTCCTAGCGGAATCATTCTTTTGCAAAATATCCAAGAATTTTGCTTTCCATAGAAATCAATGCAAACTGTAGATTTTGTATGATTAGTTGGTTTGGATATGAGACATGAAGTTTAGGTCCGAAATCGTTTATTCATTCAGAACGATCAGATTCAACATTTTATTCCTGTTTTGCTTTCAAAAATTGAGTTTTGCGGAGTGCAGAAGCAAAAAGGCAAACTTCTTTTCAGTAAAAGTAGAGTTTTTCACATATGGCATATTGTATCCTCCGTAGCACAAAGACAGCATGTTGTGAATTTCCATAAATTAGTCTGTAGCTAGGCCAAGGTATGAAACTTATGCAATAAAAATTTCAGTATCGCCAGAAAAAAGGAAAATGGATTTTTTTCAAACTTTCTCCAAGGGCTAAAAGTGTTCCATAACTAATAGTGTGTATAGTTACAATTTGAGCCGCGACGCGAGAAAACCGGTCTTCGGGGTGTCCGACCAGGTGTGACACAAACCGGGCTGTACAGGCACAAATGATGGCTAATGTCTGGAAATTCCGGATTTAGAAAGTAGAGATGTGACGTGCAGCGTGTTCCGAGCGGCTTGAACACTTATGAAAATGCGATGAGATGTAGTGAGCTAATTCGAGCCTGCCTAGCTCCTTTAGCTCCGTAAGGATATGACAAGTTAAAGTGATATAAAATGATTATCCCCAATTTAGACAGAGTTTCCTACTCCAAAAATGATTTGCGTGTGTCCCCTTAGATAACTTTCTAAGGTAAGCTCAAATATGAATATTTTACAAAATGATTGCAGTTGCATTTATAAAAAACAAAAATCATCAAGAGTTATACACATTAATTTAAAATGAAAACAATATTTAATCAACACGGCTCACTTGGGCTCACTAATTTCGGATAGCTGCGTGAACGACTAGCTCATAGATAAAACAGCTAAATGAGGCTCATTTCTACAGGAAGCATGAGCTGAAGATTGGGCTCCTTTCTGTTTCTTAGTATGAGTAATGTTATACTTTTTCTACAGAGTAGGAAAGCCAATATTTCAGGCACGTCTACGACTCTATAGAAATATTACCTTATCAATGCTGCAAGATCTGGCATAGAAGTCTTTTAGCGTGGCCCACTTCCAGCTTTTATACCTCTGGTTAATTGCCTTGCTGTTTTGATTGGACAATAAGACCTGTTCATCGACTGGTCAGTTGAAAACGAAAGTAGGCATTTGATTGGTTAATTTCGTGATCATTTCATTGGTCAAAGAAGTCGCAATTTCAATCCGTTTTGGTGATCAAGCTCTACCACTGAATGTATACACTTTCTGTGTAATGTATTGAGGCTATTTCGTCACATTACCCACGCCTCGAAATACATCCGTCCCGGATGGTATAATAAATACAAACTTAAAGAAAAGAAAATCATAATATCTCTTTATCTGAAACAACAACAAAAAGAAACATAGAGTTACCTACTAGTACTTTGTAATGTAATCAGAAAGCCAATATGGGGGTCTTCGTGTTCTTTGCATATTTTCTGGAGCCCAATTCCCACTCACACCTTCCATGTCTATGATTATATCATTGTTTGTGTTTGATTCTTTCACTGAATCATTTGTGCTTTCTGGCTCATTATTTTGTCCATCTGAAATCAAATCTTCATGTTCCAGCCTTTGACTCCTTTTCAATTCTGTCAATATGTATTACTTGTGGTTTCCCTCTTTGACCACAGTTTACCTTAAAGGTAACATCTGTACACTTTTCAAGTATTTTGAAAGGACCTTTCCAACGATTTGTCAGTTTCGGAGACTGGCCAGGAAGATATCTGGGAAAGTACACATACACTTCATCATCTTTATTGAACTTTTGCCAACTGAGCTTCAAGTCATGAAGTGATTTTTGTCTCAACATAGCTCCCGGAACATGGTTTCTTACACAACTGTATGCCTCCTCGAGCTTTTCTTTGAGTGCCCATGCCCACTGGTTCTCTGGGATACTTCTGATACTGGACGGCATTTCATACATGATATCCAAAGGTGTAGACACTTCTCTACCAAGCATGAGATAGTTTGGGCTGAATCCAGTTGTTTCATGCTCCGCTGATCTATATGCCATAGTCAGAAATGGTAAGTGCTCATCCCAGTCAGATTGATGATTGTTTATGTAAGATTTCAACATTCTCACCAGTGTTTTATTAAAACGCTCCACCATCCCATCTGACTGTGGGTGATACGGAGTTGTGCGTGTTTTCTTTATATGCAGCACTTTACACATTTCTAAGAAGAGCTGACTCTCATATTGCCGACCCTGATCTGAATGTATGATGTATGGCACACCAAATCTTGATACAACTTCTCTAACGATAATATCTGCTACCGTTCTTGCCTCCATATTGGGCATCGGAAATGCTTCTGTCCACTTGGTGTAGTAATCTGATACCACCAAAATATATCTGTTGCCTTTATCGGTAACAGGTAGCTCACCCAATATATCTGTTGCAATCCTTTCCATTGGTCTACTAGCTCCTACAATTTGCATAGTGGCTCTGGGTGTTTTGAGAGGACCTTTACTTTTCTGGCATTTTTCACAACCAGCAACATAGTGGCTCACATCCCGCTGTAGACCTGGCCAGTAATATGATTGGCGTACTTTGCTTAGTGTCTTTTTGATCCCTAGATGTCCAGCTGTTTGGTGATCATGACAGTATGACAGAACCTTCCTTCTTTCACTAAATGGTACTATAGCCTGCAATATTGTACCTTTTTGATCTTCCCATTTTCTGTATAGAATTTCATTTTCTATATCTAACCTTTGTCTTTGTGCCCACAAAGCTTTTACTACCGAACCCTGTGAGCTCATTACTGATCTTTCCGGATTGATGCCGCCTTTTATCCACTGTGTGACTGTAGAAATTTCCTTATCACTTTGTTGAAGTTCCTTCAGGGATTCTTTACTAGTCACGTCTTGTTGTCTGTTGGTCTCGTTTCCATCAGACATGGCACTTAGTGTTTCTTTCATTTCCTTTCCTCTGCACTGTCCACAGCTATGCCTACTCAGTGCATCAGCATTTTTATGCTGAGTACCCGGTCGATGCTGGATTTCCATGTCATAGGTTGATAGAACCTCAATCCATCTTGCAAGCTGTCCTTCTGGATTCTTAAAATTGAGCAACCATCTCAATGAGCCATGGTCCGTTCTTACTTTGAATCTTTTTCCGTACATATAATGACGGAAATATTTAACAAAGTGTACTACAGCTAAGAGCTCTTTCCTTGTCACACAATACTTTCGCTCTGATTTTGTGAGAGCTCTGCTAGCATATGCAACGACCTTTTCTTGACCTTCAATATTTTGTGATAGTACAGCACCAATTGCTGTGTTGCTTGCATCTGTGTCAAGAATAAATGGCTCATCAAAATTTGGAAAACTCAAAATTGGAGCCTGTGTTAGCTTTGACTTTAATGTTTCGAAAGCTGCTTGACAGTCTTCTGTCCAGACGAATTTCTGTTTCTTTTCTGTCAACTTATTAAGGGGTTTCACAATGCTGGCAAATCCTTTGATATAGCGTCTGTAATAACTACAGAGCCCTACAAATGAGCGCACTTCAGTAATATTGCTTGGCTCCTTCCATTCTTTGACAATCTCTACTTTCTTTGGATCTGTAGCTATGCCCTCTGTGGATATAATATGACCGAGGAATTCGACCTGCTCCGCAAAAATATGACACTTCTTAGCTTTCAATTTCAAGCCTGCGGATGACAGTCTGTTGAATACTGTCTCCAGATTCTGAAGCATTTCATCGAATGACTTGGCTATCACAATTATGTCATCAAGGTATATGAGACAGATGTCCCACTGTAGCCCTGATAGCACGGTCTCCATGAGCCTTTCGAATGTGGCAGGTGAATTGCACAAGCCAAATGGCATAACGCGGAACTGGTATAACCCTCTTTTTGTAGCAAACGCTGTTTTCGGCTTGTCTTCTGGCTCCAGCTCAACTTGCCAATATCCTGAGCACAGGTCTAGCGTTGAAAACCATTGTGCTCCAGACAAATGGTCGAGTGAATCATCTATCCTGGGTAGAGGGTACGCATCTTTCACTGTCAACTCATTTAATTTCCGATAATCAACACAAAAACGTGTTGTGCCATCTTTCTTTTTAGCCAACACCACTCCTGCTGACCAATGACTCACTGATGGCTCAATAACATCACGTTCTAACATATCGTCAATGTGTTAATCCATCTCTTGTTTCATATGCACTGGTATTCTGCGTAAAGGTTGCTTTACGGGTGGTCTATCATTGGTCTTGATGCCATGTCTCACTATGCCCGTTTTTCCCAGCTCTTTATCATTGTTGGCAAATAGGCTACTATGTTTCAAAAGTAGCTCTTCAACTTGCTTTGTTTGCCTTTTAGTAATTTTCGGACTCATTTTCTTTAACAGGTCGTTAACCGCTGGTGACAGGCTCTTTTTGTTAGTATGCTGTTCATTAGAATCCATGACTTTGTCTACTAGGCTCATCGATGCCACAAATGTTCCTGAGTGTATGGTTTTTACATCCTGTGACAAATTCATGATTCTTAAAGGCACTTTCTTACTATTGTCAACTAAGGCTTTTGCTGCTACTAAGCCATGGTCTGAATTTGTAAAGGTTTCCTCTGGCTCCACCAGGCTCACCCCTTTTGGCAAATAATCATTCTCCGGGATTTTCACATCTCCATAGATAATTATCTCAGATCGTGGAGGTATGCTGCATGTTTCCCCTACAGATATTCGATAGCAGCCTATCGAACCCTCAGAAAGCATTGGAACTTCATCTGAGCCTATTAGCAATTTCTTGTTTACAATGTCCACTTTACATTTGTATTTATTGAAGAAATCTAGCCCTATCACTCCATCCATTGCAATGTCTGCAATTGCTAGCTTTTGTTTGTACATCTTTTGTCCTATTTTAAGGCTTAATTCCGTTTTCCCTGCTACTTTAATGGGTTCATTCGTTGCTGACAGTATTTCCTTTCTAACCGCCTCTTACCCACTATCACCGCCAAGTGAGCTCTTTACTGAGTTGTACAAATTTGTGTTTAAGATTGTCAAAGTAGCTCCAGTGTCAACGAGCAATTTGACATTCTTCTCACAAATCTGAGCAGTTACAAATAATCCAGAATTTTCTGTGCTCCTTTTAATTCCAGTTTGCTTTCCTGGTTTATTTTGGAAAGGACCTTGATTTGCTCTCTGCAATCCTCGACCTCGGCCACGACCTGGCCCCCCTCTACTAGATTGATTCTTGAAGTAACAATCCCTGCCGATGTGATTTGTCCGACCACATATATTACAGCTCATTTTAGAACTGCTGTTTCTTGTTTCTGTCCATGGTGCTGTTTGACTCTGTCTCTGAGACTTCAAGTCATTAATTTCTTTCTGCAGGTCTTCTAATCGGCTCATTAACTTCTGGAAATCTTTCTTTGATTGCTCCGTTTCTGTCGCATCTACTGGGCGTAAGTAACCCTTGAGCTCCTTATTCTTTTCTTCCACTTTGACAAATGCCTCCAACTCTACTGCCTGCCGAATAGCATCATTAAGTTTCGCTGGCTTAGACTGCTTGATTCTCAAACGCATATCAGAGCTTATAAGAGCATCTATAAAATACTCTTTTGCCAATGTTTCCTTGACATCAAATGGAGCAGTTGGATATGCGAGGTTTGTTAATCGTCTTATGCTTTGGCCTAGCTCTGGCAAACTATCTGTGGCTCTTTGTTTTCTCTCTCGTAGCTGGGCTCTGTGTAGCTCCATTTGATTTGGTGGAGAGAATCGCTCATTCAATGCCGTAATGAGCTCTCCATACTTCTTTGGGACGCCTCCTGCTAGGTCTCCTAACACTGATTGTGCTTGGCCACGAAGTGACACAGCCAAGTACATTGCTTTATCTTCGTCACTCCAATGTCCCAATGATGCACAAGCTTCGAAGTGTGACTTGTAGTCCAACCAAGATGATGTTCCATCGTATGTAGATGGCTTGATCAACACAGGCGGCCTGTTACTTTTCTCATTTGTCTTACACTTGATTTGTGATTGACTGTCAGTTGTGAGCTCTCCAGTTTTATTTTCACTGGAGCGCTCCTTTCCATACCCAGTTTGATCTGACCTTGATAGGTTTTTATCGCCTGACGGAGCTGGGTCTGGTGAGCCAAGGGAGCTGCTCAATTCTGGTGGAGGTTTCTTGTCTTCCTGAGCCACCGTCAGTGCTGTGAGCTTGGTCATTAACAAATCCATTTCCTGCATTCTGCATCGGTTATTTTCACGCATTTCTTCCCTTAGCTCCGCATTTTCCTTTCTTACTGTCTCTATCATTTGATACATCAGCAGTGCATCGTCATTGCTTCCTTTAGAGCTCCCGAATGAGCCATGGGGCGGCTCTTTTCCTTTCCTTTCCCATGATTCTGAGCGTACTTTCTCCATCAAAGACATTTCTTCCTCCCTCCATTCAATTAATGGATCTAGCTCCTTGAAGAAGTCTTTGGCTGCCATCTTGTTTTATTGTATAATTCTTATTTAAGAGCTTAGTATTCCACCGCTGCCACCAAAAACTTGTGACGTGCAGCGTGTTCCGAGCGGCTTGAACACTTATGAAAATGCGATGAGATGTAGTGAGCTAATTCGAGCCTGCCTAGCTCCTTTAGCTCCGTAAGGATATGACAAGTTAAAGTGATATAAAATGATTATCCCCAATTTAGACAGAGTTTCCTACTCCAAAAATGATTTGCGTGTGTCCCCTTAGATAACTTTCTAAGGTAAGCTCAAATATGAATATTTTACAAAATGATTGCAGTTGCATTTATAAAAACAAAAATCATCAAGAGTTATACACATTAATTTAAAATGAAAACAATATTTAATCAACACGGCTCACTTGGGCTCACTAATTTCGGATAGCTCCGTGAACGACTAGCTCATAGATAAAACAGCTAAATGAGGCTCATTTCTACAGGAAGCATGAGCTGAAGATTGGGCTCCTTTCTGTTTCTTAGTATGAGTAATGTTATACTTTTTCTACAGAGTAGGAAAGCCAATATTTCAGGCACGTCTACGACTCTATAGAAATATTACCTTATCAATGCTGCAAGATCTGGCATAGAAGTCTTTTAGCGTGGCCCACTTCCAGCTTTTATACCTCTGGTTAATTGCCTTGCTGTTTTGATTGGACAATAAGACCTGTTCATCGACTGGTCAGTTGAAAACGAAAGTAGGCATTTGATTGGTTAATTTCGTGATCATTTCATTGGTCAAAGAAGTCGCAATTTCAATCCGTTTTGGTGATCAAGCTCTACCACTGAATGTATACACTTTCTGTGTAATGTATTGAGGCTATTTCGTCACAGAGATAATGTACTATCCAGTTACTGCGAATCTGATCTGCGCTTTTGTTTTTGCATAGGCAAAAATCCAGTTTTCTGATGCAGCGCTCATTTAATTGAGCTGAAATCCTAGTTTGATGGGAATAACTCCATGTCTCTCTTTATTCATCCAAAGTTCTTGGAAAGGAAAACTTTAACAGTTTGTGTCTATAATGGCTGTCGCTATTGTATTTTCCCACAAGAACGCCTTTTGTTGGCATTGTCTATTAATTCTTTGTACACATGTAGTTTATCTGTTGACTGACCCACAATGGGCCCTGCATACTAATACTAATTACCTTAAATACCTATTTCCCTGTCTATTGAGGGTCATTAGACAATGGGGCAGGGCACCAGAAACCCTAGTGGCACTCAGAATACAGATAGAGGCCAAAACAGGAAAAATCAATATTGATTGCAGAGGGAGGCAGTTTTATTGCACAGATTATCAGGGACCATAAAGCCAATAAACAGTGGAACTACATGTATTATCCTTTAGGGGCCTCCTTATTACTCCCTGCATAGATGTGATAATCACTTCATTATAACAGTCCTTTGGTCTAAAGAATAGGTGTCATTAACCGAATAATCAGTGGTACCAATATAGCTCCCGAAAGCTCCTGTATGTTGCCTTGAAGACGTACTTACAGAATCTTGAATTTGAAAGTGTATATGACAATCAAAAACTGAAGTTAAATTTTATGTTCCTTTATGGAAATCCATAAAATAATCTAGCAAATCAAAATAATGTTCTCAACAATCTTCAGCACACCGGCGATCCAGCGATTTCACTGTTTCAACTGGCAATCATGTATTCACATACGCATAAGCAAAGTACTTATATGCGTTTTCTCCCGGAAATCCGACCTGTTTTGTTCCGGGGTATTTCACGCCGTAACCTCCTCCCCATCTCCTAACTAACTAACTAACTAACTACATGTAACTCCTTTTTCCCTTCGTGGGACTGTCCATTCTATCCCATTACAAGTTTAACCAAACAAAATACATTTGTACTTTAAACAATTTAACAAAAACAAAACAATGAAATAAAAAGGTAAAAGTAGGCAATGATCAAGAGAAGAAATCCCCACTCCAAAAACCGAGTAGGGGAAAAGCTCAATTGACAACCTTTAATTATTCCCTTATCGTGATTAACGATCTTTGGGTCTATATGTATACATTCATTTGTGGAATATATCTTTAATACATATATAATAAAAACAATATTGAATATCAAAATACTCTGCACTGGAAGCAGATTAGATTTGAAGGATAATATTTTAATGTCGAAATGTTAAAAAAGATTCAAAAATTTTTTTAAGTTCAACTTTTTAAGTTTCTGTTCTTTTGTTTAACACGTGACACCGATGTGACGGAAATTGTTTCCGGCGTTACCCACGCTTAACAAGATTTACAGTCGCCGGGCAGATTATCTGTGAGTTCTCGTTTTTGATTCATGATGGTGTTAATCATAATTTATTTGTTTGTCCTTGATGATTCATTGACTAGTTAGAGAGATTCACCACGAGGACCGAACAACAAACGTTGTGAACTATCGCAGAAGCTGAGGGTGAGCTTAGCAGCCTGTGAAAACCGGTTTACCCCCCTTCCCAGTAATTTTATATTACTGATCGTTCCAAGGCGACACTTCTCTTGTGGTTCTAATTGTTTAATGTTTTGGTGTTGCACCTTACGTACCTTTTCATATATTAATTAAGATTAAGGTAGCTGAGTGGCCGCCTACTGGGGAAAAGCTGCTCACCCGGCTTACGATGTATTTTCTAAATATAAGTACTCTTTGTATAATGAGTATCTGAATGTCGATTTAGGTGTTGTTTTTTTTTTTTTTTTTTTTTTTTTTTTTTTTTTTTTGATTTTTTTTTGCCACCTCGGTTTTGGAGTAGAAAGGTCTGATTGCGCCATTTTCTAATCATTGGTTACTTGTACATTTTTAGTTGATTACTAAAAATAGCTGTGTTTCCACTAACCCGAATGACTCTGACTTTTTGCGCCGACCCTGCAGTTTTCATTGCCATTAAAAATAAAATAAAAATGATTTTCGGGCCAACCTACCCTCAACTTTTTGGGAGGAACATGGACAATTGAATATATAAACTACTATAACATAACAATAATAGTTAAACTCACTTTCTACGGCTGCCTAATAGTTTTTAACTTCATTGCTTGTCTGTTTACAGTACTGTGTTATTGAAAAACACAGATCGCACAAGGTACATAAAGATGATCATAGCTCAGTATCCAAGAAAGCAGCCTACAACAACATTTGTAAGACAGTCTAGACCAAGCTTAGGGGCATGCAAGATTCCTGAATGAGGAAAAAAAAAAACAGAAGAAACAGAAGTCTTGGACATGATGAAGAAATTTCATGATGCACTGAAAATCATTTATGGCCCAAAGAGTTCTGGAGCCACCACATTGCTCAGTGCAGATGAAAGCACTCTTCTCACAGATAAAGAGGCTATATTGAAAAGGTGGGCAGAACATTTCAAAAGTGTGCTGGATCGACCATCAAGCATAAATGAGGATGCAATCGACAAACTTCCACAGATAGAATGCAATGTTCTGTTAGATGAATTTCAAACCGTCATGGAAACAATGGAAACAAGGAAAGCAGTTCAACAACTGTCATCTGGCAAAGCTCCAGTTGCAGATGCAATTCCTGCAGAGGTTTATAAGATTACCCATGGCAGAGAAACTGACAGAGATGTTTCGCTGTATGTGGAGGAATGAGGCTATCCCAGAAGCAGAAGAATTTAAGAATGCATCCATAATCCACCTATACAAGCGGAAAGGAAATCCTCAAGTCTGTGACAACCACAGAGGCATCTCCCTCCTATCCATTGCTGGGAAGATAATGGCAAAATTCTGTTGAATCGCCTGAATGTTCATCTTGATCAGAAGTGACTTATCACAGAAAGTTAATGTGGATTCAGAAAAGACAGACGGACAATATACATGGTCTTCACAGCAAGACAGCTTCAAGAGAAATGCCAAGAACAGAATGTAGATCTATACATGACGTTTGTCGACCTCACCAAAGCTTTTGACACAATTAATCGTGAGGTCGCTGGAAAAGCATGACCAAGTTTGGCTTTCCACCCAGATTCATAGCAATGGTGTGGAAATTTCATGATGACATGCAAGCACGTGTGCAAAATGATGGTGAGTTCTCTGAATCCTGTTGAGGTAACGAATGGGGTCAAACAGGGCTGTGTTATGGCACCAACACTGTTAAGCATGATGTTTTCTGCCATGCTCATAGATGTTTTTCAGGACTATGACACTAGTTTTACAATCAGGTACTGTTTTGATGGCATCAACCTTAGAAGGTTGCAAGCCAAAACTAAGGCGCAGACTGATGTGCTAGATGAGCTCCACTATGCAGATGATATTGATAAGAATGACAGCTCAGATGCAAAAACGCAAAAAGCAATGGATCAAGTCTCACAACCATGTGATAACTATGATCTCACAATCAGCACAAAAAAGACAGAGGTTGTACACCAACCAACACCTGGAAACCCGTACAATGAACCAACCATCACTGTGAATGCACAAAAACTGAAAGTTGTTGATAAATTCACCTACTTGGGAAGCACACTCTCAGGAGCAGTGCACATTGATGATGAGGTCACTGCCAGAATTGCAAAAGCCATTGTGGCATTCGGAAGACTCCGTGCAAATGTCTGGGAGCGAAATGGAATCAAGCTTGACACCAAGCTGAAAGTCTACAAGTCTGTGGTACTGCCAACCCGTTTGTATGCATGTGAGACCTGGCCCCGAGGTTATAAAACTTTTTTCAAGCTCAGCTCAGCTGAGCATGAAATTTCAACTGATCATAAATACTGAAATAGTCAAAATTAGTGGAAAATTCAGGTTCATACCTCAAAATCTGGTAATTTATCCTGCTTATAAATGTTAAAATGCCAACAGTTGTTGGCATTTTAACATTTATGAGCAGGATAAATTTTAGTCTCAGCTGAGCTGAGCATGAAAAAAGTTTTATAACCTCAGGGCCTGGACAGTATACCAGCGTCATACAAATAGGCTTAACCATTACCACTTAAGCTGTTTGAGAAAGCTGTTAAAAGTCAAGAGGCAAGACAAGATTCCAGACACGGAGGTCCTGAAGAAAGCAGGGATGCAAAGCATGCATACTCACGGTCTTATAGCTAGCACAGCTAAGGCGGACTGGCCATGTTATAAGGATGCCTGATGAGTGACTTCCAAAGAAAGTCTTCTATCATGGAGAACTACAGGAGGGAAAGCGCTCTCAAGGTACAAGTAGGCAACGATCCGGAAAAGGCGCCATCAGAAAGAAATTCCCACTCCAAAAACCGAGGTGGGAAAAACTTATTTGACAATTAGGTACTTATACTCAGAAAACATATCGTAAGCCGAGTGAGCAGCTATTTCCCAATAGGCGGTCACTCAGTTACCCGAACTTAAATAAAATATGAAAACGTACAATCATAAGGTTCAAACTGCACAAAAATTCGACTCCAAAACATTAAACAAATGGAACCAAAACAGAAGTATCGCATTGGAACGATCAGTAATATAAATTACTGGGCGCCTAACCGCGCCTAAACGCTACAAAGACACCCTCAAAGACTCTCTGAAGGATTTCGACATACGAATGGGGTCTTGGGAACAGACAGCACAGGAGCGATCAAAGTGGCGAGGTCTCATCAACAAAGGAGCAGCTCTCTATGAAAAAAGATTTCATGCAAAGATTTCATGATGAGAAATAGGTAATGTCAACATTCACGTGTTTATTTTTTGTCTGCGTATTGCACCACAACACTAACTGACGTGTCTGAATTACGATAACTGCCCTACCTGACCTAGCTTCCTAACAATATTCGCTCGAGCCAGTCACGCGAGTTCAGGCGGCAAGGTCAAAAGTATTAGGTAACATTTATTGTTAAATCTAACTCGTATGCAGTGAACAAATCGATAGTTTCAATCGGGAAGTATAGATAGAATACTTGCATATCCGAATGGATTTTTATGAACAGAATAGACCCCTTTTGTGCTTTATAATCAACAATGCAGAAGTCGGGGTCTGATGATTTTATATCGCCGACGGACGAAGAAGCCCCGGATATTGTTCTAAAAAGTAAAAGAACTGTTTTTTCAAAGGTTCAAGTTTCGGGTAAATAGATCTACTTGCACTTTCAGTTTCAAGTTTTACTAAAGGATTCCTGTAATGAGGCCCCCTCCATGGAGTTCTCTTCTCCCTCTATATTTTAACCAGCTTGTTCCCCTATTTACCCCAATCATCCCTTATATCCCACTTTTATAATTATAGTAAAACTACGGTGTACAGGGGTATACTGATATTTTTTTATTTTTATTTTTTGACCCAAAACATTGATTATGGGTGATCGTTAGAACCGCCTCGTCGAAGCGGTTCAAACGTGTACCCATAACCTATGCTTTGAGCAAAAATAAGAAACAAATACAAAAGTCTATTTGTTTTTTCAATTTTGTAACATAAGAAAAAACCCTCTGTATATTGCATGGGATTTTTCGTAACTTTACAGGTTCAGGTTTAGTTGAAGACGATGAAGTCAGAGAAGAAGCCCTCGTTCGCCAATTAAAACAATACGAAATAAGCGCAAAAGAAACGGATCATGAAATAGAAAAGCTAAAACGTGAATTAGCAGAGGCAAACAAAACATTAGGTAAGTAAACAATGGACTTGACCTAAGGGTACCATTCAATACGGACAAGCTTTATAGTCACAAAATATTAAAACTGCGGTGAACTATCGATTGTACAATATGTATATATCTAACATGTATTAAGTGCGTAACGTAAATAAAGAAAGGCAAGCGACCCATAAATAAAACCGAATTGATAGCTTATCGCGTTATTGTCATTTTATAACTGAAATACTTTGCATTTGAATTTCCACGCCCCAGTCAATGAATTTCATTTTTGTTTGTTTGTATTGAGGCTTAACGTTTTAGTCAACAATTTTTCAGTTGTATCGGGACGGAGCCAACGCTTCCTGGGTTTAATCAGTACTGTAGGGAGTTAATGTGTCTTGTTCAAGGACACAACACGGTGCCGCATGTAGGGATCGAACCCAATACCTCTCGATTCGGAGTCCGACGCTCTACCACTTTGATTTTTTTATTCAGTTTAACGTCCCTTTCAAGATTTTTTCAGCTCATATGAGACGGACCAATCAATAGGTGGATCGAAAACGGGAGAACCCCGAGAAAAACCACCTTACACACCCGCAAGCAGAACTTGGCTTGTCTCACATGTGGCCAGAGCGGTGCTCGAATCCACACCAGACACAGCGGTGAGATGATAGAATGTTTAGGTGCACTTTGATTTTTGTGTAGGAACTGGGTGTTATTGTGTTTAGGTCAAGTACATATCCCAGCGGAGGTATGATTCGAATTCATGGCCTCTCGATTAGGACTCCAACACTAAAACTGAACAAACAGTTCATTTATGTCTTTGATATTGTTGCAGCATTCACAAGTCCCATGAGTCCCAATATTAAATGGATTTGTGAGACTCTAGAAAATGTCTACTTGAAGCAAGGCTTGGACTGGAATAGACGTCTTGACACAGTATCGTCGGGGTTTTCGCCGTCGCAAGTTGGCAATTACATTCGTCAAGTCGGAAGAAATAGCGATGAAATTAAACATTGTATTCAATGGCTTCAAACAGTGATAAAGAAATCCCTCAAAAGAATCAAAACGTTGTGGACAGGCTATAAACCACAGAACGATGTGTCTGTTTTTGTTGCCGTAGTGTATGAACAAAAAGACGACTTCCCAACACAAGTTATGAACTTTGAAATAATCCAACATGTAGAAGGCCAAGTGTCAGACGAAGCGAAGTTCGTTCTTTCAAGAGAAAAAGAAAAAAGGTTAACATTTTCGGCTGAAGAACAAACATCCATCAATAAATGTTTGGCAAAATACAGTACACGCCTTATGAGAGAACATAGTAATTTAAAAATTGTATCCGCATCGAAAATTAAATCAGTTAAACACGAAAGTGAATACGCGTCGTATGATGAGTTGACTTGCATTGTTCTTTATGTTGATGTGAAAGGCATAATACCTATTCACGAGGAGTTATTCCCAACCGAGCTTGATGGTATCCCGGTCGATGTCCGAGAGGGAACATTCAAAACGTACGGAAAAAGTCCTGCCGAATACCACGAACAACTAATGATGGGATGCCAAATTGTAACGGATTACGAAACATCCGGCACGCTTGGAGGGTTTTTGAAAATGGAAAATAACAGCTTCGCTTGCTTAACGTGTTGTCACATTTTCGAGACACCAGAAAGCTTAAGCGATCTTGAAAAGGATCCCAGGAATCATACATTTTTGCAAAAAGGGGTATATCAACCTTTTGCCCCTTACAAAATAGGAGGATTATTAAAGTGGGTAAAGTACACGGGTGATGAAAATAACATAGGCGTCGATGCTGCTCTTGTCGAGATATTGGACCCCAAGCGATATCCACAGTCCGGACACTTCCCAAATGCTGAATCTTGTTTAACAGGTATTCGTAAGGTTGCACATCTGAAATGAAATACATTGACAATCAAAAATACCGAGATGTATTTCACTTATGATACTCATTTTCATCGTCAGATAAATGTGCTAGCATGTTGTCAAAACATACCACGTTTTGGTGTGCTATTGCAGAAAGTAAGGTCTTATTTTCCCTTCAATAAGGCCGCGCCGAAACTTATTTTCGACCTGATGCAAATGACTGATATCGAAAGCAGATGAGCATAGTGCCTTCGTTGGCTTTTGATATATTTAGACTTTCAATTGCCAGGGTTTCTTTCTCAAAAGCCTTCTATTTGTTCTTTATGTTCTCATGGGCTGGGAGCTTTGATCGGGGTTCTTTGATCGTTATTCTTTTTTTACGTAAAATGTTATTTTATGTCTTTAACTATGATTATCTTTTTCAGGTTTTTCGGCCCTGAATCCCATGCAATTTAACACAGGTGCAGTGATCAAGTGCATTAATGAAGTACCAATTCCTAGCACAGTTTTGAAATACGGTGCTAGCACAGAACACACAATAGGAACAGTTCGTCTCTTTGGTCCAGCAGTACATGTACATACAACGTCATTTAGACCCGAGGACAAAGTACGACTCCACAATCAACTTGAAGTAATGTCAAATACACTAGTCCCATTTTCAGACGAAGGTGACTCTGGCTCACTTGTGTTTTTAATGAACGATTCGAAGTCTGGATCGAACATTCGTGCACTTGGGCTTCTGGTTGGAGGGACAGATTACGGAACTACCATTGTTACTCCTATATGGGCAGTCTTGAATACGTTAAACGTACCTTTGCAATTACATGCGTTTGAAACCGAGCCTTGTCCATTATCATCCGATTTACCAACATCTAGATTAGATGGAGTTGAAAAGGATGTTGACATCCTAAAGAGTAACGTATCAGAACTTGTAGAGAATGCGCAGCAGATGGGCCAGAAAATAAACGATATAGAAGGAAAGATCGAACAGATTGGTGCGCAAAGTCTGAAAAGTGAACAAAACTTTCAAAACATTGGTAGCAAATTAGACATGCAACATACAGAGTTACTCAATCTGTTGATGAACAGAAATGGCAACAACAGTTAAATTTGCAAGCTGAGCCGATAAATGATGTATTTCATGTTTTTTTTTTTTTTTTTTTTTTTTTTTTTTTGTTTTTTTTTTTTTTTTTTTAGTTTTTACTGATAACAATTTTACGTAAACCGTTTATTAGAATGACACACTAGTATCTAATGACGATGGGCTGGAGTCTCAAATGCTACATACCAAGTTTCGTGAAAATCGATCTGCCCGCTCTGGAGAAGAAGATTTTGAGTGGTTTTTACCATATATGGGCGTGGCGGCCATCTTGGTCATGTGACCCAGATTTTGCGACCAAATTTTCGTCCCCACTACCCATGGATGCTCCATATACAATTTCACTTTGATTGGCGGTTTCAGAGAAGAAGATCTTTGAAAAGTGTGTATGGATTACAGGCCCTTCAAGGTCAAGAGATGACCTTGGCCTTAAGCAATCATATACCTTCATCTACTCCATTAGTTGTTTGCATCTACCACTTTTCAGCTGTCAGGCTGCAATAATTTTCAAAAAAAAAATGCAATTCTCCGCTTTTCGTCTTATAAGTCAATGGAAACTTTAAGTTGTCATAGCAACCAAAGTAGTGGGACAAGAACAATAAAAACACAAACTTTGTAGAGGCTAATATCATAAGCATGTATGCAAAGTTTCAGCTTCGTCCGCCTTACAGCTTCTGAGAAGAAAATTTTTGAATATTTTTTTCGAAAATTTACCCTTTACGTTGCTATAGCAACCAACGAATAAAGCGATTTTGACAAAAGTTGCCTAAAACGGGGAGGACTACTCAATAAACATTTATGTAAAAACAAAATTTCAATATCCTCAATGAAACGGCAGAAATTGCAAATTTCCACTTTTTGCCATATAAGTCAATGGAAACTTCAAGTTACCATAGCAATCAAAGTAGTTGGACAAAGACAATAAAATACACGAACTTTGTACAGGCTAATGTCATAAGCATGTATGTTAAATTTCAGCTTCATCCCCCATACGGCTTCTGAGAAGAAGATTTTTGAATATTTCTTTCGCAAATTTACCCTTTATGTTGCTATAGCAACCAAACGAATAAAGTGATTTTTACAAAAGTTACAAAAGTTGCCTTAAACGTGAAGGACTACTCAATAAACATTTATGTAAAAACAAAATTCAAATATCCCCAGCCTGACAACAGACAATGCCAATTTCCACTTTTCTCCATGCAAGACAATGGAAACTTCAAGTTGCCAAAGCAACCAGAGTTCTTATCCGATTGAAATAAAAAAAAAAATAAATAGAGGATATTCAAGTTTTTGGAGTGAATATGAGTTTTATTTCATTGAGTGAAGTGAAAAATTTTTATATTTCATGAGTGCCGAAGGCACGAATGAAATATATAATTTTTCACTTCACGAGATGAAATAAAAGTCATATTCACGACAAAAACTTGAATTTTCTTTTTATTATATTGCATGTAGTCATTGTAATGTTGCGCGCTAAAGCATATGACGTGACGTCGCTATTGTGTGTGAACGATCATTGCGTCAACAATAGCATAGATTATAAAATTTAGTCATGTATAAATTAGAAATGCAACAGTGGAATCGTAATTTGCGTATTCCCAAATCTTATATTTTCACATGTGAAAATATAACTTTTTTATATTTTCACATGTGAAAATATAACTTTTTCAAATATTGGTTATATTTAATACATATTTCTCTATATTTCATCACTTGCCATATAATAAATATTCGTTCCCCCCACCTGTAGATACTATATGTGAAACATGAAAAGATTCGGCCTGGCAGCTTCAGAGGAGAAGTCGTTTGAAAATGTTGACGACGACGGACGACGCACGGACGCCTGCTCGACCACTATATTGTAAGCTCACCTGTGAGCCTTCGGCTCAGGTGAGCTAAAAACAAAGATAATCCCTCACGGAATGCGCGAACATTGACGGACAGTCAGATAGACCGCATCGTAGAACGGCTCTTGTGGGCAGAGACCTTGGGAGGCATGGAATTCAGATAGCTGCACTGAGTGAGACTCGGTTTGTGGATGCTGGGGAGATCAAAGACGTTGGTGCTGGATACACCTTCTTCTGAAGTGGACGCAAAAGTGAAGAGAGGCGTGAAGCAGGAGTTGGATTTGCCATTAAAACAGACCTTGTTGGTAAGCTTTCAGGATTGCCAAAAGGCATCAATGACCGCCTAATGACATTGAGACTTCCTCTGTCAGGCAATAAACGTGCAACTATTGTCAGTGCCTATGCACCCACGGTGACTAATCCAGATGAGGCTAAGGACAAGTTCTATAATGACTTAGACGACATTATTTCTGCAAAACCCCGTACAGACAAGCTTATCCTTCTTCGTGACTTTAATGCCAGAGTTGGTACTAACCACCAGACCTGGGAAAACGTTGTAGGTCCAGAAGGTGTTGGTAAGTGCAACAGCAATGGTCTCCTGCTTCTAAGAAAGTGTGCTGAACATGATCTTCGAATCCCCAATACAGTTTTTCGTCTACCAAACAGAAATAAAACATCCTGGATGCACCCCCATTCCAAACACTGGCATCTCATATACTATGTCATAGTGCGGAGAACAGACAGGCAGGATGTCAGAGTGACAAAGACTATGTGCGGTGCAGACTGCTAGGCAGATCATAGACTGGTTGTCAGCAAACTCAACCTTAGAATTCAGCCTACGAGGCGACCTCAAGGCAAGAAAGCTGCTAAAAGACTGGGTGTCTCAAAGCTGAATCAAGGCAGCATGAGTAACGCCTTCTTAACGGACATTTGCAACCAACTAAATGCAATCAATCTCAGTTCAGAGAAACCCGAAGAAAACTGGACAGTTTTCCATAAAACAGTTCATTTTTCAGCTGCTATTACTTTAGGTCATCCACCTCGCAAACATCAAGACTGGTTTGATGAGAATGATGATGAATTCAGAGGCCACTTGAAGAAAAGCACAAATTGCACAAGTCACACCAAGCTGATACTAGCTCAGTATCCAAGAAAGCAGCCTACAGCAACATTTGTAAGACAGTCCAGACCAAGCTTAAGGACATGCAGGATTCCTGGCTGAGGAAAAAAAACAGAAAGGTACAAGTAGGCAAAGATCAGGAAAAGGCGCAATCAGAAAAAGATTCCCACTCCAAAAACCGAGGTGGGAAAAAACCAAACCAACAATTTGGTACTTATACCATGAAACATATCGTAAGCCGAATGAGCAGCTATTTTCCCAATAGGTGGCCACTCAGTTACCTTAACTTAACTAAAAATATGAAAACATACATAAGGCGCCAACTTATTATGAAGAATTCTTTTGCGGACAGAAAGGACATAAAGAAATTTCATGATGCACTGAAAACCATTTATGGCCCAAAGAGTTCTGGAGCCACCACATTGCTTAGTGCAGATCGAAGCACTCTTCTCATAGATAAAGAGGCTATCTTGAAAAGGTGGGCAGAAAATTTCAATAGTGTGCTGAATCGACCACCAAGCATCAATGAGGATGCAATCGACAGACTTCCACAGATAGAGTGCAATGTTCTATTAGATGAATTTCCAACCGTCATGGATACAAGAAAGGCATATCAACAACTGTCATCTGGCAAAGCTCCAGGTGCAGATGCAATTCCTGCAGAGGTTTATAAGGCCGGGAGGCTACCAATGACAGTAAATGACAGAGTTATTTCACTGTATGTGCAGGAAAGAGGCTATCCCACAAGAATTTATGGACGCATCCATAATCCACCTATACAAGGGGAAAGGAAATCCACAAGTCTGTGACAACCACAGAGGCATCTCCCTCCTTTGCATCTCCCTCCTTTGCATTGCTGGGAAGATACTGGCAAAACGTCCGTTGAACCGCCTGAATGTTCATCTGTAGGGACTTATCCCTGAACGTCAATGTGGATTCAGAAAAGACAGAGGGACAATAAATATGATCTTCACAGCAAGACAGTTTCAGGAGAAATGCCAAGAGCAGAATGTAGATCTATACATGACGTATGTCGTCCTCACCAAAGCTTTGACACAGTTAGTCGTGATGGACTCTCGAAAATCATGGCCTAGTTTGTTTGCTTGTTTGTTCGTGTTGAGGCTGAACATCCCAGTTAACAATTTTTCAGTCATGTCGGGACGAAGCAAACGCTTCCTGGGTTTAACCAGTACTGTAGGGAATTAATGTGTCTTGCTCAAGGACATAACACGATGACGCCTGTGGGGGATCGAACACAGGACCTCTCGATTCGGAGTCCGACGCTCTACCACTATGCCACCGCGCTCCCATGGCCACCCAGATTCATAGCAATGGTGCGGCAATTTTATGATGGCATGCAAGCACGTGTGCAAAATGATGGAGAGTTCTCTGAAAACTTTGAGGTAACGAATGGGGTCGACAGTGACACTGTTTTTCCAATTAGGTACCGTTTTGATGGCAATATATTCAACCCTATAGAAGGTTGCAAGCCAAACACTATGTGCAGACTGATGTGCTAGATGAGCTCCTCTATGCAGATGATATGGATAAGAATACCAGCTCAGAGGCAAAAATGCAAAGTCTCACAGTCATGTGATAACTATGATCTCACAATCAGCACCAAAAAGACAGAGAACCGTACAATGAACAAACCGTCACTGTGAATGGACATTGATAAATTCACTTACCTGGGAAGCAATATTTCCAGAGCAGTGCACATTGATGATGAGGTCACTGCCAGAATTGCAAAAGCCAGTGTGGCATTTTGGAAGACTCCGTGCAAATGTTTGGGAGCGAAATGGAATCAAGCTTGACACCAAGCTGAAAGTCTACAAGGTTGTGGTACTGCCAACCCTCTTGTATGCATGTGAGACCTGGACAGTACACCAGCATCATGCAAAGAGACTTAAGCTGTTTGAGAAAGCTGTGAAAAATCAAGTCGCAAGACAAGATTCCAGACTCGGAGGTCCTGAAGACAGCAGGGATGCAAAGCATGCATACTGTCTTAAAGTTAGCACAGCGAAGGTGGACTGGCCATGTTATAAGAATGCCTGATGAGCAACTTCCAAAGAAAGTATTCTATGGAGAACTACAAGAGGGAAAGCGCTCTCAAGGTGACCAGAAGAAAGGCTACAAAGACATCCTCAAAGCCTCTCTGAAGGATTTCGACATACCAATTGAGTCTTGAGAACAGACTGCACAGGAAAAGTGGCGAGGTCTCATCAACAAAGGAGCAGCTCTCAATGAAAAAACAGAATCTGTGAAGCTGATAGAAAGCGCAGAGAACGCAAAGCCAATACCCCTGGGTCACCAGCTGATTCCATGATATTGACTTACTCTACTTGCAACCGACAGTTTAGATCTAGAATTGGCCTAATCAGCCATCAAAGCACTCACCAACACACACGAACCGATTCAAGAAATAATGATGATTTTTCTCACTAGTGCGAGACGAACGACCATCATTTTACGAGTGTTATTTATATTGGGCGTTATTAGAAATTATTGCCCTAACTTTTTTCTCAAACTCTTCGTGTACTTTAGCTAGTTCTATGACTTAAGTTTGGTTTGGCTATGGATTTATGGCATCTGTTTTTCAGTCATGTCGGGACAGAGCCAACATCTGTTTAAGTTTGGCTGTTTTGCAATCAATGTTAGTTTTAAATTAGTTATTTCTCAAATCTGATTCGAAACAAACATATTGGTAGTAATCGATGTTTCCTTTTAACAACGCTTGGTTTATGCTCTTACAACATATTATTTGTGTTTGTTTGTGTTGATGCTTTTCTTCCATGGCAAACAGCTATCAGTCAGTTATCCTAGCTACACTATTCTTGGGAAAGCCTCTCAGTTACATGTTACATAATGCACACGCCTTTAACCATAAACTGACAAATGCTCTTCTTGAATCTGTCAGTGGAAATAAAAAAAATGACCGTAGAAGTATTTTTGGGACTTTTACCCAAAATAAGGATGTCATGACATCCAACAAGTTCTTAAAATACATGTTTATTTAACCACCCAACAAAGCCAATAAGGCATAAATGTTTATGGATGGTTTGACTTGAACCACGTTTCCTGTGCAAGTTCAGACTAGTAATAGTAACGAACAAGCTTTTTCTGGAGGCACAAGCAGCCCATCTATTTCTTTAGGTCCCAATGGACGGGGGCCCATATTCCCACCGGACCACCCTTTCTTTACTATATAATGTGCATATGAGATATAATGTGCATATGATGCAAATAGAAATTGCCTCTTGATTATTAATCACACGTTGCTCTTGATTTCTAGCAATCTATAACCAGACATTAAAGACATTTTAAATAAAATTGTTCTTAAAATGACAGCGTGGCCAGTTATTTCACAGTGAAGACGCGACCGAAGCAGCAGCATTCTTGAATATGAAGTGTCCCCGGAAGTGTCTTTCTTTCACTTATATTATATTAGTTGGTATAAGGTCGATCATAGGGCAAATACGATCATATACAAGTAATAAAAAAGGAGAATATTCCGCGACCTTAGTACTTAGCATGGCAGCTCTTAATTGTGTCTTGAAATTTAAAAGTAACCAAAATTGGTGCAAAGTTTGCATATCCCGTTAGACAAATGCACATTTATTTATTTTTTATTTATTTATTTATACAATGTTTAAAGAGGGTAACACTAATTAGCTTATCAGCTATTCTACCTTGTGGCCCTCTGGAAATAACAAATATTTACATATATACAACAGCATAAAATACAAGGTTGGCACAAGTGATAAAATGGTAATCACAGTATTATCAACATATCCATTTATGCACTAAAACAATAAATAGTCTTACGTCGTGAAAAAGAACAATAAAAATGGTAAGCTTTAAAATTTTGGTCCTTATGACGAAGACAGTGTTATGGTGTACCAGAAGGGTCAAAACCACCGGTAGCAGTCCACTGGTAAATTTTTACCAGTGCACTGCTAAATTTTACCAGTGCACTGCTATATTTTACCAGTGCACTGCCAAATTTTACCAGTGCACTGATAAATTTACCAGTCCACTGATAAAATTTAGCAGTGCACTGGTAAAAATTAACAGTGGACTGATAAAATTTAGCAGTGCACTGGTAAAATTTAGCAGTGGACTGGTATTAGTTATGACCCTTTCGATATACCAGTGCACTGGCATTTACTCTATCTCATTATCCAATCAAAAATCGGCTTACATCTCAATCGATACAGGTATATTTCATCCTAATCAATACAGGTAAAATTAATGCTGTGTAAACGCACAAACAAATTCCGTAATACTAATAGTTATATTATAAAGTCGGTATATTGCCTGATTTCTTTATTTATTTATTTATTTATTTACGCACCTGGAAAGGTTTTCATTTTGAAAATTGTTGTAAAAATAAAAAAAAAATATGGATCGATATTTTACTGGACTATTTACATGCGTTCATGTACTGCTTAGTGTCTCCTTCCATTCATTCAATTATAGACAAATTATTTATTTATTTATTTATTTATTTATTTATTTATTTATTTTTTTATTTATTTATTTATTGGGCGGTCTTTTGAAGGACAAAAAGGTTTATTTGGACGTCTTTGTTATTTAACGAACGTTTTGGCTATCTTTGCGTTTGATGAATATCCATAGTGGTGCATTGCCTATACAACGCCTGGATAAACATTTGTCACCAACACGACTAGACAGGCATGTACCAGTATCGAACCCGCAACCACTTGGTTTCTCAGCGAATACGCTTGTAATTAAACTTCAACGGCACGCACTTTATTTTTTTACAATTTTTTTAGTCGCTTATCGAATAAGGTAGTCTATTGTATGCATTAATGACGTTACGTGCGTCATTAATGCAAGCAATAGACAGCTACCTTATTCGATAAGCGTGCCATAAACAGCTACCGTTTGTTGAAAAGCTGGAAAGTAGACACCCCAAACTTCATTTAAGTATGTCAAGTAACCATTAAACATGTGCATAGCAATGATAGCGACGAATGAATGAATGAATGAATGAATGAATGAATGAATGAATGAAATACAAACATGTAGCACTTTCTTTTCAAATGAATAATGAATGGAGTGGGAAGTTATTTTCTTCTTAATTCTACTTTTCTCTTTTTTTCGGAAGCATATATAAGATTGCCAGAGATTTTAATTTCTTAGAAAAAAAAAAGATAGCTTTTTTTTTCTTACATTTTTTTAGTTATGACACGCTTTTGTTTTATGGCCCCTTATTATAAAGGTGTCAAGCAGATACCTCCATGTGGTCTTAAATGGATATTTAAATTGAATTAGCTTTATGTAAGGACATCATCTTGAAGCAATATACATGTACGCGCGTGCCATTCAATGGCTCCCGTGAAAATTCAAAACCTACAAATTAAAGGTGCTCAAGACCATCACACTTCTTACTATCAAAACATTCGGTAATTACAGTTGGCAGTGCACTGGTAAAATATAGCAGTGCACTGATAAAATTTAGCAGTGCACTGGTAAAAATTTACCAGTGGACTGCTACCGGTGGTTTTGACCCTTCTGGTACACCATAAGTATGGTTTATTAAATGATCCATGGGCGTATAAAACATAAGAATATATCTAGAAAATATTTGAAATAGAGCAACCATAAGAAGGTTTTATAAAATATATACATTTTTATATTTGTACATGCATACTATTTCAATAAAACAGTAACTATTCAATACTGAGGAATGAACTGTCGAGCAGAGTGCATGTGGCGGATACCACAAACCCCGCACACACATGCAGTTACATTATTCCTGCTAAAACCCGACATTGTAGCAAAGGTAAATTAAAACTTGAATATTTGTTTGCTACGTTAAAATTAAGACTTACTTTTTATTAGTCTGCAAGTGCGCTTTGAGGCTACGTTTAAATGCATTTAAAGAATTTGTTTCTCTGATTGTCTGAGGAAGAGCATTCCAAAGCCTAGGAGCTGAGCAAGAAAATGACCCATCACGAAGCGTGGTATGAGTTTTAGGAACAAAAAGGGTTCCGTTGACTGATGACCTCAAATTGAGGTTATGCACGTGTGATACTGGTTTCAAGAGTTGTGATATATATTCCGGGGTGAGATTATTCACAGCCCTGTAGGTAAGTACAGCTTTATTGTATTTAAGTCTGTCTGTTACGGAGAGCCAACATAACTCATTGAACATGTATTCTGAAGGAGTGTCAAATTCGGCGCGCAATATTATCCTCGCTGCACGTTTCTGCAGTTTAGACAGACGTTCTATATGTATTGTTGAAGCTGAGCCCCACGTCACGGATCCGTAATCTATATAAGATAAGATGTACCCTTGGTAGAACGTTTTTTGAACATCAACTGGGACGTATTCTGATATCTGCCGAAGAAGAGATATCTTAGAAGCTATGACTGAGCATAAATAATCTATGTGTGTTGACCAAGATAGGTTTTCGTCGATATAAACTCCTAGTAATTTTTGTTCCGATACGTTCTTGATGTGTGTATTATCGATATTTATATCTAATTTGCGGGTTAAATTTAATCGTTGTCTAGTTCCAGCTAACATGCATGTGGTTTTACCGTAATGGATTTTCATTTTATTAGGTATACTCCAGGAAATAGCATTATTAAAGTCACATATCAAGTGGTTTTCTATATTGTTTATGTCACTGTCATTGTCATGAACTGTTGCATCGTCGGCATATAGGTCGGAAAAGCAGTGTTCGAAACATAAGGGTAGATCGTTTATAAAAATAAGGAATAGTGTTGGTCCTAAAATGGACCCTTGAGGAACACCCGTGCGTATGAGTGAAAAGTCGGTAAGTCTTTTATCACTTTCAATAGCTTGCTGACGATGGCTTAAATATGAACCAAACCACTGCAGAGTTAATGGGCTGAATTTATAGATAGCGAGTTTTTGCATCAAAATCGAATGGTCAACCAAATCAAAAGCTTTGCGGAAGTCTATGAATAAAGCACCAATCATGTCACCCTTGTCGATACACTCGGACCAATTGTCGATTAATTTTGTCAGTGCAGTTTGGCAGCTGTGTTTGTGACGGAAGCCCGATTGGCTTTCATGCAGCAGTTTATGTTTATTTAAATATCCCATAAGGTGTTTGTTAATATGTTTTTCAAAAATTTTCGAAACAGTAGGCAAAATGGAAATGGGTCTATAATTGGATGGATCTGATTTACTGCCACTTTTAAAGATAGGAAAGACTTTTGCTTGTTTCAGTTGATCTGGGAATGTTCCAGTCGCAATACTTTTGTTTATTAGCATAGCAATGGAAGGCGAAACAACAGAGGCTGCTGTTTTAATTATTCTAGGTCCGATTCCATCAAGACCCGTAGCCTTCGAGCACTCAAGTTTGTTAATATATGCGTGAACTTGTTCTGTTGATATGAACGGTATATTGAAGTACTCGTCGTTTGGTACTTTGTTTTTGACAAAGTTGCTAATAATTTCGGTATCAATATTTGGAATATCAATATCATTTTCGTTCAGGATGTCTGCTATCGACGTAAAGTATGTATTTAGTTTCTGGGCTACTGCCTCTGATTCCGTGATTTGCTCATCGTCGATAATAAGCTCATCTGGTAATCGGTTATTTGACACCTTGGAATCACCATTTATCGTGCGCAAATGTGCCCATATATGTTTAGTATCTTTAGAATTATAGATCGACTCGGAGAAATATTTGCGCTTAGCAGCCCTAATTAATTGTCTTGTTTTGTTTCTATATGTCCTGTACTCTGCCCATTGTTTTTGTTGTTTTTGTTGCTTACATATGAATATAAAGATATCACTACAAATTAACACACCGCTACAAACCAATTATCATAAAAGATGTTCTTATCTTTCTTTTTTCTTTCTTATTGGAAAAGGTCCCTCAGGACCTTTTCCACAGTGTTTACTTTGAATATGAAGAAAATTGTACCCATGATCGACTGCTCTCTCTCAATTACGCGTTTTGTCACATAAAGCGCTTAATAAAAACTAGTGAACCCGTCTATGTTGACTAGACAGTTCACCGCAAAAAAATTAATTTATCCATTGTTGACACTCCCTGTCAAAAAGCGGTTAATATCTAGCAAGCAGTCTCGATCGTGGCGACTTCTTATCATAGCGCATCTAAGTTAAGATCGTAGATACCCTGATGAGGGGTTAAGAAACTATAGGAACTCTATACGGCTGATTTTTAGTCCATCACATCGGACCCATGGGCCTCTTTCCTGTAGTGTGGCTGCAAGTCAAAATTCAGAACTCTGTCACAAATTGACTGCACTGCCAAATGGTTTTTTCTACACTGTGACATATCGACATATTTGATTGTTATCGTGTTCTCGTGTTCTCTTTAGAATTAGCTTTGATTCTGTAACATCAGAAATTTCAGTCAATGCCTTGAGTGACAGATACACACACTGGTCAAGCGTTCATAACAAGAAACGATATTTATACGAAACTGAAACGTATGGGAATCGAAATTAATGACAAATCAGAGAATCAACAACACTGAAAACTAGAGCAAAAGGTATCAACCTGCTGCTGACCTTTTCATTGGTTTCTTTTTAAAGAAGCCAACTTGTTATAAGTATGTTTCGGAAACAAATTTGATGTTCATGCCAATTTTTCGCTATCAACGAAACACAAATTTATTCATTTTTTTATCAAGCTTAAGGTAAAGAACCATAAAAACCGTGGCGCTTAAAGGTCCGTGCGTCGCGAAGGGCGAAATGCCAATAACGTCGCGCCAATGACGTCGTATCCAAGATGGCGTCGGCTGTAGGTTTGCGGTCCGAACATACAGTACACACAGTACATATCGACAGAAGCAAAGAAACAGGGCAATTGAAAGATTATAGCGAAAGTTACAACAGTTTGAGTAAATGCGAACTTCAAACGAAACGTGTAGGTTATGCATTAAAGGGAAGAATGTAACGTTGTTGTTGAAATTCACACCAGGATAGCATGTCCATGAAGAATATACCCCCTTGAACCCCACTTTTATACAGTACTGAAACTGGGGGTTTAAAGGGGTAAAAGTTATTTTTTGTAAGTTTTGTTCCAAAACATAGATTGTGGGTACTCGTTAGAACCACTCGTTAGAACCGTCCCTGCGAGGCGGTTCTGACGAGTACCCACAATATATGCTTTCAGCAAATATATACTAAGCAAATTATGCACCAGTCATTTGCAACCACGTCCCCCTCCGGGCCGGGAAATAGCGGTGATATTGACTTTTCCATTTGCAAAGCCCAGGTATAAGCCCTGCACTGCGGGGACTTCTTTTCGGTAAAATCCCTGCAAAAAGCCCCTGCACTGCGGGGACTTCTTTTCAATAAAATCCCTGCAAGAGGCATGTCAGCATGACAAACTCCAGTTTAGAGATGCACTAAAACGTTAAATGCAGGTGTTTTTTTTTTTTTTTTTTTTGAAAATTCAGACTTTTTATTGCTATGGTAACCAAATGAAGACAATGACAACGAGCACTACTGGAGGAGAATTTCTGTAGAAAAAATATCTTCAGGTTAATATCCATATTGGTAATGACATCTTTAACACAAAACCTGATGTTTGAAAATGTTGACAGATGTAGAAGAAACACCGGATCATCGCCACCCATACAAAACGCCCACTGGCAGCTATTTCCCCCGCTGTTTTGGCGGGAATCAAAAGCCCGGCCATACCACGGCACTGCCGGGACACCCCGAAGGTAAAATCCCCGTACTTTAGCCCCGCTATGCCCCCACTATCCCCGGCCCCATAGGGGCCGTGGTTGCAAATGACTAGTGCATTAAATTTAGCAATTTTCGTAACATTTGCCAGTCTCAGCAGATAATGAACAAAAAGTCATATTTTGGAATATAGAAGTAAGTGGTAACCTTTCGCAAAACTTGCAAGCGAAAAAAATCGAAAAAAAAAAAAAAATCAAACCTTACGGCGATACTGACGTGACGTCACAATTTTAAGACTCATTATCAAAACTTGCAGGTCTGGTTAAAGTGGGAAACCAAAATCATGCTAAAGCAACTGTTTAGTCATCAAAACAAAGAAAAACATTTAAAACGTTTGGGAACGAAATTTTATCGATCGTAAGTTTTTGAATTTGACGTTTTTTCCCTTGCTCCTACATTAAGGTCTTACGGGTTCGTTTCTAATTGAAATTTCCGGAAAATCGGCAATGAGTTGAAATGCCTGATACATACCGATATGATACAATAAAGAGTGTTTGCAAAATTCCCTGCCCTGGCTTCACAACGTGAGCTTAAATAATGAGTTTAACGTCAGCGTTATCTCATGCGTTGTGGCTCTGAAACTTTCAAGTGTTACTGACCACGTTATTGGCTACATTGTGCTTCGTCTGTCTTGTTTTGTTTTTTGAAAATCCATGAAAACCAAGTAACGCGAAATTAAGGCAATTTCGACCATTTGATGGCACGTTGACGTCGTTTTTTTTTTTTTTTTTTTTTTTTTTTTTTTCAGCTATCTACTGGTAGCCCATTTAATCTCCCCGTAACATGACATGCAGAGGGTCGGGGAGGACCATCCCTCTACACATCTTACAATTATATTATATGATTGATATTATCTCTCACACACCTCTCACACTTACAATAGCAATTCCTTTTTTATACAAATGTATATGTGAACATAATTATCATACATGCTAAGAATTGTCATTACGAGGAGTAATTTTGGGAAACGAAGAAGAGTAAGTGAGGAAATAGAGTGAAAAAGATATGGGATGAGCTGGACCTTATTGATAGCATCTGCTTAATGTAAATAGAATCTAATTGGAATTCTGATTAAGATTCTGAAGGGATTCACAATAGAAACTGTTTTTAAACATTTATTTTAGGTTCCTTATTTTACCTCCTATATGAATAGAGTGTGGAAATTTTGCCATTTTACCTGGAATATTTCATATTTATTTTCTAAAATAGAAGCATATTGCTGGGTTTGATATACAAGCTTAAGTCTTTGTTTTAATACAGAAAGCCTGAGATTATTTTTACTGCATTTAGCGAAATATATATAATACTTTATTTCCATCAGAACAAGTTTATTCACTTCGTTATCTTGATTTTTAAATAATCCAAAAAGAAATGATTTTTCCTCGAGGTGTATATGTATATTATGTTCACTGAGCCAGTTAATAGCCTCATGTAGAAAGTCTTTAACATAATTACACTCCCATAGGAGGTGCTCAATGGTTTCCTCGGATATAGCACAGAACGAGCATTTTGGGTCATTTGTAACCTTTATTTTACATAAGAATTTGTTTGTAGCTAAAATTTTATGATTAATTCTGGTTTGAAACCATTGCATTGTTGTGTCTTTGGTGATTTTAAATGGTTCATTAAAGATTATTTTCCACTCATTGTTGTCAACAGAATATTTTTTATTCCATGCTATTCTTCCACTGGGGATTTCTTTATTGTTATTTAGCAGTTTATACATGTCTTGTATGCCTTTTATACTTTTTAAATATATCTTAAATGCAAAAGGTAAAATAGGGGTTTCTACTTTGTATTTTGTGTTATTTAAGTTCAATGTTTTCTTCCAATCTTGGACTGATTTAACAAGCCCTGAGTACTGTAAGAAGTTAATATTAATGTTGTTGTATGCTTGCTTCAATTCATCATATGTTAAGAGATTACCATCCGCCTTAGTAATATCATTGATATAACAGATTCCATTTTTAATACAAGATTTATTATATACTGGTTTGTTTCCTATTTTAATATTTTTGTTGAGGAATAATGGAGTTGCTTGGAATTGATCTATGTCTGTTGGTGTTTGTTTTTCTGATATTTTTAAATGAGATTGGAAGACATCTTTCCAGAATCTGTTTTTTGTTTTCCGTAGAATATTTTCAGTGATGTATGTTGTACCTAAAGTAAGTAGGGATTGAACATTTACAGACGGTTGAAGGATTGTGCTCCAAAGACTGTTATTTATAATCAATTTTCTCACCCAAGTTGTTTTTAGAGCAGTTATGAAATCTTCAATGTTTATCATTTTTAACCCACCATCACTGTACTCTTGACATATAACTGTCTTTTTTATTCTGTTAGTGCCTTCCCAGATGAAATTATAAAGGATTTCATTCATTTCCTTTAAAGTTTTATCCTCTGGATTAGGAAGTGATAGAAATAGGTGGTTAAAACTGGGAAGTAGAAGAGATTTGATAATAGTAATTTTTCCTAATGGGGTTAAGTTTCTGCGTTTCCAGTATTTTATTTTGGCTTTCATGTTGGATATTCTCTCAGAGAAATTAAGGGTTAACATTTTTGTAAGATCAGTGTCAAAAATAATTCCTAACATTTTAAATCTAGTTACCCCCCACTGTAATTTCCATCTTGTTTTTATTGACTGAGTACTGTACTTTTTAGAACCTATCCATACTACATGTGTTTTTGAGAAGTTGACTTTAAGACCTGATTTTTTTGCGAATTCGTCAAGTTCATATAGTGTTTCCTTAAGTGAATCTTCAGAACCATCTAGAATAACTGTTGTATCATCAGCATATTGTGTAAGAACAAAGTCTTTATCATTAATTTTTATCCCCTTAATTTTTTTATTATTTCTTATTTTTATGGCTAAAATCTCAGCACAAAGTATAAATAAATATGGTGAAATTGGATCGCCCTGTTTACAGCCCCGTTCAGTTTTAAAGAAGGAAGAAAGATTGCCACCTTGATTGATTGTTACCTGTGTGTTGTCATAGAATGTAAATATCCACTGGATAATAGAAGGACCAAAATTAAAGTAACTCAACACTTCTCGCAAAAATGACCAAGATAAAGAATCAAATGCTTTCTCGAAGTCAATAAGTAACAACAGACCTGGTATATTATTTTCATCTACAAATTGCATCAAATCATATAATAATCGTGTATTATCACCAATATACCTTCCTGAAATAAATCCAGATTGGTTTTTATGAATTAGTTTATCTAAAACAGTTTTAATGCGATTTGCAATTGAAGCAGAAGCTATTTTATATATTGTATTTAATAGGCATATTGGTCTGTAGTTTGCTGCCTGGATTTGTTTTCTTTTGGTAAAAGGGTAATAATTCCCTGTTTTTGTACTATTTTTTTTTTTTTTTTTTTTTTTTTTTTTTTTTTGGTCGGCTCCTCCTCCCCTTTAACCGACCCCATTACACATCATATTTATTATCTATCATAATATTTACATTATTTACATTATTTACATAAGTAAAATTTCTTATAAATGTAATTAAGTAATTCAATTTTGCATCATAAGGACACCCCTGTACTAATAAATACATGTATAGGTCTGAACTATATTGAACTGAATCCAAAAAAAATATATAATGGGCACTAATGGAGTACCAAGTAGAAGTAGAAGTAAATAATCATAAATGCATGCCTTAGAAGGATTCAAAAGATATTCGTATGAGGGTATAAGTAAAATTGATATATGGCTAATATATATTGTTGGGTCAAGGCATAATAAAAAGCGTAATTAGAATTAAAAATTAAAGCTTAACAGGTCTGAATCCTGAATCTAAAACGGGATAGTTTACTGGTGACACGCCAAATTGACAATGCTTCACCAGGGGGCGCGACAGGAGGTAAACTAGTCACTGGCTCTCGCAAGAGATGCGAACTAGAGACGCGAACTTGGACACACAGGTTCAGATATCCAATGATTAGGTTTGCTTATGAGAATGGTGTATGTACTTAAAATTATTTATTATCTACATAAGTATAGAGATGTTCAAATGATGTGTAATTCATGACAGAAAAGAAAGTAAGATTTGTAGTCAGAGAATGTTACATTTCAGTTTTATAGATTAAAAAAAAAGACTTAAGTTATGATGTGCTTGAACAAATATTATTCTCGTTGATGGTGTCGTGACATTCCCCGACTTTTCAATGAACCGACGTCTTCGGGCGGGGCACATAAGCCCAACAGCCGTCGTCACTAGAAAGAGCCGGAAGCTGCCTCAACTCCATCAACGGATAACAATATTCGTTCCCTCTCCTTTACTCTTATTAACAACTTTATTAGTAAAATCGTACATTTTATGATCAATTTATCTGCGGACCGAGCCGGTTAGAATTTTACGGTTAATTTATAAACGGCTTGATTAGAGTTATTGTTTATCGAATACGTCTTCATGGCTCCCACGGATTTCACGAGGAGGAAGTTTATCTGCAACGTGTCGCTCTTTGATCTGTCTTAGTGAATTCTCTGGATTAAGCTGATAATCTGAAAGTATAAAATAATGTCCAAAATTGTGTTGCACGTTAGGTTTGCTGATGGTGTTGAGGTAAGCAATTCGAATGAAGAAGTTTTTTTGATTACACCTGATTTCAACGAGTTTTAAATGCAGTCATTGATTAGCGACTTCAGTAAAAGCCGGGAACCGGAAATCAGGCGGCATAATCCATCGTTTTTTCTTAGTCAAATCGTGTCAACTGGAAGTGCGTGGTTTTGATATTAAAACTGATTTTTGATGTTTTTCTTTCTTGTGGATCTTATCAATAAATGGATAAATGCATCAGCTAGTACCATTTTCGATGATTATCTCTGTTGCGATGACTGTGATTGAAAATTGATTTTTTCTTATTATCATTCCGAATCAATCCGTATGTAACAGAACGAAGCTGTGTATGTTAGAAACAATATCTGACCACTTTGAAATGAATACATAGCAGCACAATGAAGCGCAAGCCAAAATAAATTTTGTTTACTTCATTTTCATACCTTGCTCAGTGGCCATATTGGATTTGGAACCTTGCTCCATGGCCATGTCCATTGCACAGCTGGGAACCTGTGAGGTCACTTACAGGTCACTGCTTGACCCATGCTTTGAGACTATTTGACCTTTTGATTTTTTTATATTGTTTTTCAAATTGAACAATTTTCTAGCATTTAATTTGGCTGTCTGAATACTTAAAAAACTATTCCATGCCATTTTTTGCAATAGAACAATAAAAGTAAAAATAAATTGCATGGGTTTGTTTTTGGTTTGAGACTATCAGTCATTGTCAACAATACTAAGGTTTTAGGGTGTGTGGCTGTTGTCAAGGCAATAATTTCTCATTTAAATGAACTTCTTTGTGGAATTGTGATGTAATTCTATATTTCTAGAGGACTGGAGACACCATTTTTGTAAAAGCTGTGCAGAAAAATTGAGTTTGAAAAAACAGCTGGAGTCACTACATTGATTGATTTTTAGTTATGTACATGTACAGATGTTGAAGATATCAAGAAAAAAAACATAATAGATAATAATCGTGGGTCAGTGTGTGATTCTTAACGAGACAACAAGTGAGTTTTAGTCATTGTTGATTTTTGTAGTTGAAAGTCAACAACTTTTGTCATATTCACATCAGGTAAAAAAAGTTGGTGAAATGTACTCCTTACACCCCACATTATACACAGCAAAACCGTGTCCTTGCGGGCACACTTCAGAACCGCCTCGTTGAGGTGTCTCTAAAGTGTACCCACAGTGCACGCCTCAAGTGAAAATAGAAGAAAAAAAATCAACAATTTGCCAGTGAAATTTTCAATTTTTTTTTGAAAAAAATTTCTGTATATTGCATGGGAATGTTTTGTGCTGAGACTTGGAATTTTTAATTAATTTAAAGGTTCAGAAGTCTTTAGATAAAATAAAAGGTTAGCCTATTATTTTGATATCTGCTGATTCCTCTTCGCTTTCATGGCATGGTCTCTGACCGTCTCTCTTTTCGTCGAGTACCTGAAAATAGAAAGGAATGCCTTTGTTGAATTTTAATTTTTGCATTTATCTTTTTTATTTCAATTTTGATATTGCTTTTGTGTTGTTGATGTTGTGATTCTGTTTTTAGTATTTTTGTGTTTTGTGACATGTTTCGTGGTGTTGTGATTTATGTTGTGGTGTTGTGTCTTGTGTTGTGATGTTGTGACTTGTGCTGTGGTGTTTTAACTTGTGTTCTGGTGTTGTGACTTGTGTTGTGATGTTGTGACTTGCGTTGCGACTTGTGTTGTGGTTTTGTGACTTGTGTTGTGGTGTTGTGGCTTGTGTTGTGATGTTGTGACTTGTGCTGTGGTGTTTTGACTTGTGTTCTGGTGTTGTGACTTGCGTTGTGATGTTGTGACTTGTGTTGCGACTTGTCTTGTGGTGTTGTGACTTGTGTTGTGATGTTGTGACTTGTTTTATGATGTTGTGACTTGTGTTGTGGTGTTTTGACTTGTGTTCTGGTGTTGTGACTTGTGTTGTGATGTTGTGACTTGTGTTGCCACTTGTCTTGTGGTGTTGTGACTTGTGTTGTGATGTTGTGACTTGTTTTATGATGTTGTGACTTGTGTTGTGGTGTTGTGACTTGTGTTGTGGTGTTGTTACTTGTGTTATGGTGTTGTGATTTATGCTGAGACTTGTGCTGTGGTATAGTGACTTGTGGTGTGGTGTTGTGACTTGTGTTATGATGTTGTGACTTGTGTTGTGGCTTGTGTTGTGGTGTTGTGAATTGTGTTATAATGTTGTGATTTGTGTTGTGGTCTTGTGACTTGGGTTGTGGTGTTGTTACATTTATTTATTTATTTTTATTTTTTTATTTTTTATTTATTTATTTATTTAATTTATATTTATATATATATATTTTTTTTATTTTTTTTTTATTATTATTATTAAAGTCATATTTGAAAAATGAAATTTCAGCTAAGTCTTTAATTAGTTTATATTATAATTTGATTAGTTTTAAGTTATTTTTTTATTCCTGATTATTTTTAATTTTCATTAGTTGATTTGGTCTGTTGGTATTTTGATAAGTTACCTTTATGTATTTACGTTTAATGATGTTCTTTATATTTAAAAGTATATATACATGTTTACAAATATACATGTTTACAGAATATAAACAATTTTTTTTTTTTTTTTTTTTTTTGGTTAAGCAGCTCAGTTCTGGTTTGCATCTACTTGTCATCCACAAGACATTCAAGTTTGCGGTATTTTATTTGTATATGAATGAACATGAATATCAAATATACAGTGGCTAGGGTTGTGACCAGCCAAAATGCTGCTGTAGGAAAGAATGCTATGTAAAAAAATACATCCCACAGTGAACTAGAGGGTTAGAGAGTCCAATATACAGCTAAGCCCTCCACCCTCCTGTATCTCTGTATAAAATTCTTGCCTAAACCAGCAGGAAGTTATCAAAGCAACTTGAGCCGCGTGATGATTGAAGTTACAAATTTATACTTGGGTTCTTTCAGAGAGAGAACAGCCACAGTCCCCATGCTGGGACAATCGACTCCTCACGATGAAACACCACACATAAACCTCACATTTCAGGCAGCTTCATTTTGCTCTGAGTACACCATATGCAGGAGCATCTTGCATTGGTGTTAATATTACTATCAATTTTTGATAGTTATGGTTGATGAATCATCCATGATGGTAATGATGTTGATGATCGATCCATATTGATGATAAGATAATGATGATTAATTATAATATATCAATCAATTTACTGTGTGTTCAATATATGGATGTCAAATAATGATAGTAAATTATGTATTCACATGATAATGTTTCTGACCATGTGTGTTTATTTTGATGATGATATATACAACAAAATTTATCAATTTGGTAGATTTCATACATGATGATGATGATGATGATGATGATAATGATTTTATTATTTTCAGGTCTGAAAATCATGGTATGGTAGATATGACGATGTGAAGATGATGATGATTATAATGATGATGATGGTAATCATGTAGATTACTACAGTTGTTTTGATGAAAACATATGTGAGTATGATAGTTTTCTATATAGTGTACATGTAGTAAATGTTTTATGTGTGTCAATATTAAGTTTTTGCTTAGTAAAGGGTCGCCAATAGAAAGACAAAGCATTGGAGAGCACATTGATAGCTATACCCTACCATGCTCTGTCATCCCATCAAGAGCTCTCCTTATTTTAAGCATGGCGGGTTCAAACTGAATTGAGCTGCTTACATGTATGGAACATTAAGACGAATAATAGGCAACTCAGGTTGAAGTGTAATTGTTTACCTCTCCAAACTGGACAACCTAGTACATGTTCCAGACAACATAATATAACTGTATGTGACATGGGCCCTCATAGCACTATCTTAACGAAACGAAACAGAAGATTGTTGGAAGGCCCTCCACATAAGGTCTACGGAATAGAGCCCATTTAACAGTCTTGCAAGAAGACAAGTAAAGGCTTTTAATAATGGATGTACATATATTTTCTATTCGGCGATAATATGGTTCGAGGCCGAATACTAGACACGCAGTGGCCTGTTTTAAATTTCAGGCACTACGCGTCTCGTATCTGTCTTTCACCAGCTTCAGCTTATGATAGTGAGTTTGAGAGGTGACAATGAGATATTAAATGAAACAGTACTACAAATGTGCATTTCTGTCAGGTCTCCATCCTTAATATAATGGGGAAGCTGATAGTGTGTCACACTTGCTAGTGCCTGACAGCAGCTAACTCCAGCAATTATGTGACATCAGAAAAATTGAAAAGCATGCAGAAATGTGGTGTTGATACAATTATGAACTACATTATGAAAAAAACAAAAAAACAACAACAATTTTTGGTATTGAGATGGGCTTAGATATGAACATACCACTGTTAAAAGATAACATTTCCTATATTGAATTATTATTCAATGTATAAGTAAAAGTACAAAGGGCAATAAAAAGACTATAGATTAAGTTGAATATGTATTATTTAAAATCAATTCCATCTTTTTAAAATGTCATCAAATAATTTATACTTTTTAATATCCTCAAGTTCTTTGTAGATTTTCTTTTGCAAATTTAGATGACTAAATGTCCATGCATTTACATCTACTCTAGTATTATCATGCATCCAGTATTTATATAAAGCAAAAAAGAAATGTGAAAGAAAGGTATTGAATGTACTGTATGCTGGGTATATTGTTTTATATCCAAATAGTAAGAATTTGTATTTGATCTTTATATCAAAGCCTATAGATTTGAGAATTGTTTCTAGCTTACTTATTAGTTGTCTTATGCGTTGACATGTGATAAACATATGATAATATGACCCCTTCTCATTACAACCGAATCTGCACCTGTCAGAGTTTGAAAGCCTCCATTTATTCAAATTTTCTTGACTTGGAAGAATTCTGTGCAGTAATTTAAAGTGAAACTCAGCTATTTTCTTATTTTCTTGCAATTGTATGCGATTTTTCCATATTTCCCTCCAACTATAGTTATCAGGGAATATTTTGTCCCAATAATTTTCTATATATGGTTTCTCTTTCAGATTGCTTATTAGAAATTCATAGAAGGTTTTAGCTTTATCTGGTACCTCGAAGATCAGTTTATTTCCTACAGATATGAAAGGTTTTAATTCTTTTTTAATTCTAACAGCCATATCAATGTTATTTAGCACTTGTTTCCATGATACTGGGAGAGCCTTCAATATTGTTTTAAATTCTATAAGCCAGTTTGTTCTATCAGAACCTTTGAGCTGGTGAAATATTTCTTCGCCAGATTTCAGGCTTCCATTTTGATTTATTAAATCATCAACAAATTTGATATTACTTTTGTACCAATTTCTATAAAATAGAGTTTTCCCTTTTGTTAGGATGAATTTATTGCCCCATATGAGTTGTTGTCTAATTTCAGTTAGACCCTGTGGTGCCTTAGAGCCTCCACCACATGAGCTCCAGCTGAAGATCACCTCACGGTAAAAGAGTGGCAGGTTAATTGGTAATTCCTTTTCTTTATTTATGTTCATCCACATTAAGATATTTATATCACAATGTTCCATATATTTATTGGGTATAATTGACCATGTTTCGTTTTTACTTTTATACAAGCGGGATGCCCAAACTGCTTTCATGGCCTTGCAGAAAGATTTAAAGTCAATCATTTGCAGTCCTCCTGATTCATAGTTATTTATTAAAACTCTTCTGCTAATTTTATCACGTTTGTATTTCCATATAAAACTGTAGAATTCTCTATTAATCTCATTTATTACCCAGGAAGGAACAGTTAAAGATGAAACCAGATAGACAACTTGTGCTAAAGCTAGTGATTTAAGTATTAGGACTCTTCCTTGAAAGGTTAAGTCTCTATATTTCCATTTATTGAGAATCTTTTTAATATTTTGAAGCTTATTTTTCCAATTAAGGTCTTCTATTTCTTTATGGTCATAACCAAAATATACACCTAATGCTTTAATAGAACTTTTACTCCAATTTATATCAGCAAAGTTGTCATTTCTATTTTTTCCCATACCCAGCCATAATCCTTCAGTTTTCTCTATATTAAGCTTTACACCAGAATATTTACCAAATTCTTGGACAATTTTTAAACAGTTATCAATTGCACTTTCATTTTTCAAAAATAAAGTGGTGTCATCAGCAAGTTGTGCAAGCTGTATAACTTTTCTCTCACCATTGACTTTAATTTCTAAGCCATTGTGTTTGTCATTTCGAATTCTATTTGCCAGAATCTCAACTACTAAGAGGAATAAAAGCGCACTTAGAGGACAGCCTTGTCTTATGCCTCTCTGTATTTCAAAAGGCCTAGAGGTCCAACCATTATTAGTAAGGCATGCTTCAGCCTTATTGTACATTGTTTTCACCCACGTGATAAAAGATATGCCAAAATTAAATTTTTTTAGTACTGTGTGTAGGAAATTATGGTCAACAGTATCAAATGCTTTATTAAAATCAAGAAATAAGATGGCACCTTCTATGTTATCATTCTCAAAGTATTCAAAGACATCTTGTATCAAACGTATATTATATCCAATGTTGCGACCTTTAATATATCCATTTTGATCCGTATGAATTAGTTTCCCAATTACTGATTTAAGTCTATTTGCCAGAATATGTGCTAAAATTTTGTAGTCTGTATTAAGTAAACTAATGGGTCTCCAATTTTTTAATAAATGCTTGTCATTTTTCTTGAACAGCAAAGATAACATACTTCTTTTTTGTGTTGGTGAGAGAGATCCTGAATCATAGGATTGGTTTAAAGATTCAATTAGGTCCTTTTTAATTTCAGGCCAGAATGTGTTGTAAAATTCAGCTGGTAGTCCATCACTACCAGGTGATTTATTACTTTTCATACTTTTTAGTGCATATTCACATTCAATTACTGTGATTTTTCCTTCTAAGCTTTCCTTCTGCATATCATTGAGAACAGTTGTTGTGTTTGAACTTTCTAGATATATTTCAATATCTCCTATATTTGTTTCTTCTTTTGTGTATAATGTTTGATAAAAAGAAAAACCTTCTTCTATTATATCTGTCTCTGTTTTGGTGTATGTACCATCTGCTCGTTTTAATGCCTTTATGTTATTTTTAGCCATATTTTCTTTCTCAAGATTAAAAAAATATTTTGTGCCCTTTTCCCCTTGTTCAACCCACTTAGCTCTACTTCGTATTTGCGCCCCTATGTTTTGCTTTTGTACTTGATTGTGTAGTTCCTCAGCTAAAGAGTCTCTCTCATTTTCAATAGTTTTACTATAATTTGATTTAATGAGTTCATCTTCTTTTTGTTGAATCTTTGTTTCTAATTCTTTCATTAGATTATTTTTCACCTTTTGTTTCTGTTTACAATATGTTATAGAAAACTCTTTAATTTTTACTTTAATTATTTCCCAAAGTAGCTGTTTAGATAGGTTTTTGTAGCTTTCTCTAGTATGCTTAAGTAAATGCTTTATTTTCATTGTGTAAGCTCTATCACTCAGTATGCTTGTATTTAGCTTCCATCTTCCAGGACCCCTTATTGACTTGTTGAAATTAAAGTCTACTGAAATGTATTTATGATCAGATTTGATTCCAGATATAGATATATATGATTTTTGGACATTATTCAAAAGATCAGTTGACACTAGAATTTTATCCAGTCTGCTGATATCCTTATATGTAAATTGCTTCTTGTTTGGGTTTAATTGACGCCAGACATCATGTAAACATTTTGTGCTTGTGAGAACTTTATATGATGTGGAACTGCAATCTTTTGTGGTATTAACAGAAGATCTATCTAAAATGCTGTCTTCTGTAAAATTGAAATCTCCTCCAATTATTAACTTTTGATCATTCATAGCAAATTTGTCTATCCATTTCTGTATTTTAAAAAAGAAAGCTTTTCTGTCACTCATATTGTTTGGTGCATATATATTAATTATTGTGAAAATATCATCTTCCATTTTCAGATTAACAAGAAGAATTCTGCTGTCATCAGATAGATGAGAATTCAAAATATTAAATTTGGTATTAAAGAGAATAGCTGTGCCTTTGCTATGATTTGTTCCAAAATTCATTAGTAAGTTTGTGCCCCATTCTTTAAGTAATTTGTTTCTTATATCTGTAGTCCAGTAGGTTTCTTGAAGTAGACATATATCAATCTTTTTTTCTTTAAGCCAGAAAAATAAATTGCTTCTCTTTTTTGTTTCTCTCAATCCTCTTGCATTTAATGAAATTATCTTTATATTATTAGCCATTGTTAAACATTCTTATTATTTGTTTGAGGTTTTTGCATTTCTCCTTAATTTCTTATTGTCCTTATGAGATGTCGCCGGATCGACATCAGGACTTCTGTCGGCCAGTTTTCTTACTCCTGCTGGGCTTGATGCCCTACTATTGGGCTTTGCATTTAATAAGCTAGGTGCAATATAGGATGTCATTAAAATTTGCTTGTCCCCTTTCTGGGTTTTTGATTTGGGTGTACCTGGCATTGCTTCATGAATCATTTGGCTCACTGTTTTGTTATTGTCTTTTTCGCTCTCATGCTCACTGTCATCCTCAACCTCACCCTCAATCTCACCCTCTTGTTCACTATCAGTTTCTTCAGTTTCTTTAATTTCTGATGTAGTGGAGAGGTAATCATCTGTAAGGGGGCATGTGGGGTCTCCTTTTTTGTGACCTGGCTGTCTACAGTCATAGCAGACTGCTTCATTTGGACAGTCCTTTCTAACATGACCTTTTTGCATGCAATTACCACATTCTTTGTTTTCTATAGCCAACTTTTGCTCTTTGTGATATAGGGAGGCAGTAAATGCCCCCATTTCAAGTTTTTTGGGGAGTGGGATGTCAGGGATAATGATGTCCACAAATCTATCACCAGTCTTAAAGTTGGTGAGTTTGCCATTTGGGTCCCTGGCCCTAGCATACTTAATATCATTTGCCATTTCCACCCCCTTGTTTTTTAGGTATTTGTCTATCTCGGCGTTTGCAAACGACAGGGGAATATTTCTGATGAACAGCCTGGTCGTTTTATATCCCTCAAAGCCTGGTTTCAAAAATGGGTTCTTATCTTTCAATTCAATGTGCATCCCTCTGAGTGTGATGCCTTGCAAAAGTAAGTTTACCCTAGCATTTTCATCATTAAGATATATCCTCCAGAGGTCCCCTATTTTCTGGGCAGCCTCTGTGTAACGTACCTTATTATCAGGTGTAATTTCAGGGTTAATCACAAGCTCACAGGCTGTGCAGATTTCAAAGGTGGTGAGCCACCTGTTCCTTTCTATTGGGACATCAGAATTCTTAAAGTATACAGGCTCAACCAGATTATTGGTACTTTCCGAATCCATGTTCCCCTCTTATGCTTCTATTTTGAAAACCTCGGATTAACAGACAATGAAAGGGAAAACATCAAATGTTCCTCTGTTTTCAATCTCACGACCTCTCACAAATATTAGGTGATACTTACCTCCAAAAACCTAAAAACCTACGCCAACACCATAAACTGGACAAAAACACGATCAAAAAAGCGCGACAGAAAAAATAGCGACCGCCATTAACGCGCGCCACGAACCATCTCTGTTTTTGTACTAATGATAATTCTCCTATTTCATAGCTATGATTGATTGAGCGCAGTACGAAACTACCTAATCTATTCCAAAACACTTTGAAAAATTCACATGAGTAGCCATCTGTACCAGGACTTTTATTGTTTTTCATATTACGTAATGCATTAGTCAGCTCTTGTAATGTTAAAGTTCCTTCTAATTGATTTGATTCATTATCAGTAAGCTTAGGAACATTAAGATCTTTTAAGTATTCTTTTACATTGATTTCTGCTGAAGTATCATCTTTATTACTAAATAAATTTTTATAGAAAAGTTCACTTTCCTTTAATATATCGTTTTGATCAGTTATAATTTTTCCATCTGCAGTTTCTAGCTTTGGTATTATTTTGCTTAAGTAATTATGAGTTTCTAGAGAACAGAAATATTTTGTTGGCTTTTCGCCTTCTAATAGATTTGTGGCCCTGGATCTAATAACTGCACCTTTAACTTTGATTTGTCTCAATTCTGTCAGTTCTAATTTGAGATTTTCTAGTTCTTCCATTTTATCCTCGGTAAGATTTTGCTCAAGTTTTAGTATTTTTTCTGCTAATAATTTTTCATTCTGGTCATTTTGTTTCTTTTTATATGATGAAAAAGAGATGGTTTGCCCTCGTATTTCCATTAGTAATGTGTCCAGAAAAAGCTGATCATTTATGGTAAATTGAATTTCAGAATTAGGAATATTTTGCAAGTTTTCATTGTTATAAATTGGAAGGCTATATTGTAATTTAACTTCTTCTATTTTCTTGTTTATAGTTTCTAAGTATTCAGTATCCTTTAGTAGAGAGTTGTTAAACTTCCACAATGATTTACCTTTAACAAATTTTTTAAAACACAAACTAAGTAGTACTGGACAATGATCAGATCTATAACTATTTTCTATTATGCACTTTTTAACAGATGTTAAAAGATCTTCTGAGATTAAAAAGAAGTCAAGTCTAGCTTGCTGAAATGGTTGTTTTCTTCTCCAAGTGTACCTTCTTAAATCCGCATGTTCATCTCTAAATGGATCTATTAAGTGTTTAGTGTTGATAATATTTAGTAATATCTCCCTTGCATTTTTATTGTTTATTGTCTTGTAGTTACAGTAGTCAAGTTTAGGATTAAGGACCAAGTTAAAATCTCCACACCATATAACAGAGTCATTCTCAAGTTCTGCAATCTTATTTGAAATATTTTCAAAAAACTGAGGGTTATCTGTGTTCGGACCATAGATAGTTACTAGAGTAAAACGATTGTTGTTTGCTGTCATGTCTAATAATAAAAAATTTCCATTGGTGTCATTGATGCATTTATGTACTTTATATTCAAATGTTTTAGTGAACAGAATAGCCACTCCTCTTGCATTTGATTTAAAAGAACTAAAGTAACAGTCACCATTCCAGTGGGAACGTACATACTTTTCATCAACACCAGGGCTAAAATGCGTGTCTTGCAGACAGTATATTTGACACCCTTTTTCTTTGAGGTAATGTAAAACATCTGTGTGTTTTGGGAGCAATCCAATTCCCTGACAGTTTACAGTTAGAATTTTTAATTCAGCCATAACAATCAAATTTTATTATACTATTATTGTAAAGGGGTTTTCTGAAATATCTATGGCATGATGATTTGTTTTGCAGTGCTCTTGACCAGCTCATCCCAAAGCAGAGGTTCTTCAAAGACAGAAAAGATATAAAACAAATAATTGTGCATATAAAATGTAACAAGTGAATGTGCAATTGCATAAACAAAATATAATATATTTTGTACAAATATTCCTAGAAAAGATGCAGTACAACTATTAGTACATTACAATGTATAATGATGGTTTTACAAAATCTAACCATGTGACCAGAAGTGAACAGAAGTACATTTTGCATGTCAGTCAAGAGAAGAGAAAAAAAAATCCATTCTTTACTTTAGAATTCAAAAGAATTAAATTCCCTTATAGCACCTACAAAATTGTTTTTGTACTTACTCTAGTTAAATTTTTAATTTTTACAGCAATGTCTTAATCAATTATATTGTAGCGAAAGACTATGCAAATTTCAGTATCAGTCAACAAGACTAGTCTATCATCTTATCCTTGAATTAGTGTAAACACAATCTTAACCATGATGCCATCACTTAGCTAAAACTTTTTACATTTTTAGTCTACCAGTCTTTGCCAAAATATATGTACAAATGTACATGTATATATCTAAGATTTTCAGCTGGCAAATCCAGTATAAAAAGTCAACTGACCAGTCTGAGAAAATCTGTCTGAGTGACTTCACATTGATTGGCATATACAGCACTGTAATCTTACTAGGAGCCTGTTGGTACAGCATGTTAATATAATTTATGCAGTCACATTGTACCAAATGCAGGATGCCATATATGTTCCACCCCATGGGAAATCTGATTTTAATAATAGCAGGTTACGTATTGTGTAACCAGCAAAGTTCTTCTATACACACAGCGAAATACAAAGGCACTTTTTGGCAATATAGACATTTCCCATGACTCAGCCAATACATCGCTCAAGCATTTGCCACAATGAACCCCATGATATGGTGTTTCACTATACAACTCATGACACAAAACTTCTTAATTATTGATGGTATATATGGATTCCCTCCACCAGAGACCCAAGTCACAACTACATTTGAGACACAGGTCTATGCTGAAGGAAATTCATGTATAATATAATAAGACAGGAGACTTCCCTTTCCAGCATCCTTCCCAGAAAATAGAAGGACTTCCCAGTTGTCTGGTATGATACATACAGACATAGCACCACTTGCCGAAACGAAATACAAGTGGAAGCTAGCCTTGGTTATGGTGAAAAGCTTTTCCATTGCACTTTAGACTGGCAAAGACAAGCAGCAATCCTCGCAAACAATCCTAGCAAGGAATACTGCTTGTCAATGACAGTTCTATGTACCAGACATTTACTCATTTGATCCTTGTATAAACATTTATAACTATTTTCAAGTGTTATTCTTTTATTGTAGAAAAACCTATCTTTGTTTCTTTAACAGCACCAGTTATTAAATGACATTATGCACTTGAACTGCAATGATTCCAGAATTAAAGATACACATATACAGAAATGTCAAACCAATATATTACTTGACATAAGGCTGGTGTTCTAGTGCTTTGGCTAAAGATTATCATGGCCATCATGTGTTTATGATTCACTGGACAGTTAAACATTAACAGTATCATATAACAGTTATGAGCCATACAGGACTGGTGTTGTGAAGTAATTATTGTGGCCAGCTCATGGCAAAATAACCTATTACCAGCCTTATAAACTAGTTTTATTGGGTTGTTAGTTGTATTAGAAATCTGGTCATGATTTTGGATATCTTTAATCATGTTAGGCCCTGTCCTAACTTTTTAAGTACATGACAGACACTGTACTAAGATTTTAGATATACCCTGATAGACTTTTTTGCTAATTTCTAAACAATGTGTGTGACAGAATATTTGCTAATTTTTTTAATAAAACAGCATAGCATTACAGACTTTTTACTAATTTTTGATAAAACAGTATAGCATGACAGACGTTTTACTTATTCTTTTTATGATCACATAAAACAGCTAACATGCCCGACTTTTTGCCAATAGCATAGCATGACAGATTTTTTGCTCATTTTTTAAAATAAATAGCATGGCATGACAGGTTTTTTGCTACTTTTTAACAATAAACAGCATAGCATGACAGTTTTTTTTTTAATAATTTTAATTAAAACAGCATAATTATCATGACATACTTTTTACTTTTTTAATAAAACAGCATAGCATGATAGATAGATATATTACTAATTTTCTAAAATGGCATAGCATGACAGATTTTTTACTATTTTTTAATAAAACAGCATTGCATGACAGACTTTTTGTTAATTTTTAACAATAAATAGCATAGCATGAAAGACATTTTACTAATTTTTAATAAAACAGCATAGCATGACAGACTTTTTACTAACGCATAGCATAACAGAGTTTGTGACAGATTCTTAAGTAAATGCATATGACAGACACTGTGCTACTTTTTCATTAAAGAGATAGCATGATAAACAATGTACTTATTTCTATGGAGAAACACACTGTAATAATTTTTAACCACATTATTAAGCATGACAGACTAAAAGTATTGACTTGAGGAGAGCTAGAAGTATAGGCGAGAAGAAGTGTACCCTTATGATTGAGCATTTTGCTCTGTGTCTAGAGCAGAACTGAGTATAGATACTGCTTTGTTTGTTTTTAGAAATATATTTCATTAAGTGCTTACCTTAAGTGTGGAAAACATCACTATTCCTGTTAATGTTAAGACAATCCATGTTAAAGAATGTCAGATGCTAATGTAGCCAAATTTCAGTCACTGTATGTCTTATATTATATGTAATCCTGAATAGTATGAATGATCACTCACACCCTTTCACACATTATCTAAATGAACCGAAATTAAATGGAATTTTAATCGTCAAAAGAATGCATTATAGTTATAGCTTGACAAGAGTCAAGTCCATGATGTATATATATATAGTGTCTGGAGCATTAGTCCATAGAGCCGGCAGGGGTAGGGGGAGGAGCAGCAGCTACAGTAGTTTCCTTGGTTATCACAGAGTCTATGTCGTCATACAAGTCAAACTTTACACGCTTTCCACCCTTGGTTTTCCCAAACACGGAGCCATTAAAGTACCATGCTGAATCTATCGACTTATGATCCAGCAGTTCAGAGATAAGTTTTGCATTCATCTTCGTCACATCGTCCACAAGCCGGTGACCCGCTGTTTTCATGTCTGACCTTACTTTCATGATCTTAGTTTTGCTATTGTTATTGAATAGCTTCACAAGCACAGGTTTCGGTGAGCCAGTTTTACCAGGTATCCTGTGGATGGCCTGTATTTCCCGTGGATTAAGGTCAACAGCACATTTCTCAGATAGCAGCTTGCATACCTCAGAAGTAAGGGAATTCTCAGTCTCGTCCGGTTTCTCTTCCATGTTCATTATTTTGATATTGTTTTTCCTCGAATACTGCTCATTGTAGTTAGCCATTTTAACTGCTAACTGGGATCGCTTCTCTGTAGCTTCCACCTGGTTTTGAGCAGTTTTGAGTCTAGTATGTAGTGTGTGATTCTCTGTCTTTAACAGATCATTCTCCTTTTTCAAGTCTGCTATGGTTTTGTTCAATGTCTTGGAATGCTCTCTGAGCTTTGTTTCTATTTGTAGATCAATGCCCTTATAGATTTCTGTCATAATTTCTTCGACAGTTGACTTTATGAATGTCTTCATGTCATCTTTAGTAAGTATTTTACTGACACTTTCCTTCACACTTTTAAGTTCTGAGGACATATCTTCTATCTGATGAGCTAAGAGGGCAAGCTCCTCAGCACTTGAGTTGGCTACCTCTGAGAAGGGGCGTTTTGGTTTAGCCGGTGTTGTATGTGCTGAGGCGGCCCCTGGTTTCTTGCCCTTGTCATCAATCTTTTTACTGTCCTTACTGCCTTTCTTATTCTCTTCCATTGTTAGTGCCCAGGTAATAACAAAAGAACTGCAGTGATCAGGTAGGGATAGTCTCCAAAGTTACTGGTACACTGTATAGGTACAACACTGACACAGGTAACTGTAAATTTTTCTTTGTCTCTACAGGCTGGAAATTTTTCTTTCTAAATTACTCCAAAACCAAACTTTAATATTTCCAATTTTTCGGCAGGTGTAGTTTGTACCGAAAAAACAAAACAAAACAATCTCATTTGTCACATAATCAACATCGTTGATAAACAAGGGATGAAAATGATGGGTCTAATGAACTTCACAAAAGTCAGCTGTTTGCATTGTGTTCAATGGTTGAGAATTTTGCATTCACACCCTTTCTGTATTTCTTGGTTGTTCCAAAAGCCTCTTTAAAGGATGGCGTTTTCAAATTCATCATATCATGTGCCTAAAACCCCGTTCTTGTCATTTAAAATAAAAAAAAATGCCCAAGCTTTCTCTAAGATGGCCAAAACACGGCTAACAAACCTTTAAATGCGTAACCGCCGGTTAAGAAAGAAAATCCGATTCACGCCCTTCCGGTTCCGCATATGAATACCAAGAAAAGGTAAACAAAACATACACTACTAGGATCGATTGATGATTATATTTTAGTACAGAAATATATCGATTATCTATTAATGCTATTTTGTCACTTATTTACTATTGTAAGTCAGCACCAAAGTAGCTCGCAAAATAATTTGATGGTCTTTGAGTTATTTATTCCCTTCTTCGAACCTGGTGTTCCAACAAGGCCAAAGTCGGCGAAATACAACTAAAAATTGGACAATTTGCTGGTAAATATCAAATTTTAGTGATTGTTCCACGACAAATTTACATATATGTATTAACTAAATTACATCTGATGTCTGTGCCAGTATTTCGTTGTGTTAGTGGCCGGCATTATCGATTTGAAGGGAAGGAAATGATGGGTACGAATTTAATCATTAAACTATATAAGGATATATTTTCAAGATACGTTTGAAAACCTCAACCTGTTCACGTTATGGTATTTATTTCCCCGCAAAGCGTTTTGAAAGACATAAAACCAAGAAAAAACAAATTAAAGTATGCAGAATGCTGTAAAATCGTCTTCATGAACAGGAATATCATGCATGTGGACTATTGTATTACATGTATTTCATAGACAATTTGTATTATTTTATAACAAACATTTTCACTGCAAATATCACAAACACACCAAATTTGAGTAAGCACCTATTAAGAAAGGATGAGAGAATGTGACAATAATCTTCAGCGTAAAACAATTAACAAAAACTTTAATACATGTGTTCTATAATGACTGTATTGCTATCATTCTAATGATTAAATTCGTAACCGAAATGTTGACACAGCTTATAACCACATATGCATAGAATGCATTGGCCAGAGGCAACGAAACTGTCACCAGACCTCATACAATGTTAAAATCATCTGCGCACTGTATTGCTTTCCGTTAATATGGACGTAATGAGCGGAAATCTAAAAATATCCCTGCGACTGACCCACATTTTCGTCGTGTACAATGCAATCCCAACATGTGTTTGGGGGTAGGGAATAAAAATCATGATTATAAAGAAATAATTCTGGAAATCCTTTGGGGTCCAAATATAGCAATGTCTAACTAATAAAATAGCATTGAGAGAATTATAATATTTGTCTTCGAATCGAAATATTTTACTCGGAAACACGAGCTGCAAAAGTTTGTTTACCTTTTGTTGGTCATCTGATGCGAAACAGGAAGGACATGAATCGGATTTCTTTTCTTAACCGCGGTTACGCATTTAAAGGTTTGTTAGCCGTGCAAAAATATATGTAACATCAAAAATTGCTAAGTTTATTTTGCCTAGTATATTAGAAATACCATTTTTTCCAATGAAAATTTTTCATTTTTACAAATACCCGATTAATCAATAAACTAACTGAAAAACATATACATGTAAAACTGCTGACAATGCATGTTTGGGCTAAGTGTAAGCAGAAAAGTGAAACAGCATTTTCCAATTGAACTCAATAATATACCTATAGCTGATAAAAGTGTCATTATGTTTTATCTATCTTTGATTTCACAACACGTTGTCATACGAGCCGCGACGCGAGAAAACCGGTCTTCGGGCTTTCCGACCAGGTCTGACCAAAACTGGCCTGTACAGTCAAAGAATGAGGCTAGGAGCTTGAAATTTCAGATTTAAGAATGAGAGGGATTATACTATCCGAGCAGCGAAGACAAAGGCGCTGATCAAAGCTGTGCAGTTACTGCACAGCTGATTTGCGCCTGTGTTTTCGCATAGGCACAAATCAGGTTTTCTCATGACTCGGCTCATATGGGCATACCGCTGTGACTTTGTTGCCAACTATCTCCCAATTCAGCAAATCGTAAGGTAAGACTTATTTTTACCATTTTCTTCGTTTAAAGCACAGCAACGACGCAGATTAAGCGATACAAACCGAAACGATACATACTCTACTCGTATATGGGACTCTATTCTTTCACAATTCGACCTGTCTCATTGTCCATATTGTTGTACATATGCTTCCACTTTAAAAAGTGTTGCTCATATACTTCATTGCGCCATTTCCTGATCATTGCCTACTTTTTACCTCATCAGGAAAACATATCCATGTAATATATACCCCCTTTAATATCCCACTTTTTATATAGTAAAGCTGTGGTTTATAGGGGAATACCTTTTTTCTTATTTTTTATCCAAAAAGGTACAAGTAGGCAACGATCAGGAAAACATACATTGTGGGTACTCGTTAGAACTGCCTCGCTGAGGCGGATCTAATGTGTACTCACGATCTACATGTATGTTTTGAGCAAACATATCACATTTTTCTAACGAATTTTTCAATTTTAACTGCTGAAAAAATCTACGTACATGTATATTGCATAGGCATGGTGTCGTAATGTTTCATGGTAAATATTGTTGTACATATACTGTAATCGTTATGTAATGAGTTTGTTATGACACTGAATGTCATAAGCACATTCCATTTTCAGATTTCGTGTCTATAAAATGCAAAGAAACCAAACATTAACCGAGAAATCCTTGCCTGTGGTCCATTGTCGAGGGACCCATTACGAGGTGGGCTACTGTATAGGACATACATTTTCCAAGAGGATCATTGACTGGTTTACCGACCCTCTCAGTCCAATGGAACTCTTTAGACGCTTTCGAGACGACCCCTTGGGCGGTAAATGTATCGCAAGGTATTTAGAAACAGCAGAAAAATGTTTCCCGGAATACGTCCAAGAAATGCGGGGAATTGCCGACGGTTCGGGAGCAGCTTATGAAGATATCGCGCTACAGAACCTCCTAACAGAAATGTATTTCGCCCATTCAGATATAACTGATAGGATACGGAGTGGTAAAATGCAGAAGGAGCTAGCTGGCTGTACAAGTATTTATGTGAATAGAAACGGGGCACGACTACTAGCTCATAACGAGGACGGTGAAGTTGGGTCTGAACGGTATAATTTTCTGGCGCAAGTGAAAATAGTTGATAAAAGCGATAGCTCGCTCGTGAAAGAGAACTTTATAACTTTTATGTATCCAGGTATGATCCCCGGCTTTGCTTCCAACGTGACCGAGGACTATGTTATTACTGCAAACACTCTTGTACCCAAGGCACACTGTCCCACTGGCGTTCCGTCAAGTTTTGCGGTCAGAAAAATGTTGGCTTGCAAATCCATCGAGGAAATGGTCGAAGCAGTAAAGTGTAAACCATATGGGTGCGCATATGGCTTCAACTTAAATATTGCCTCGGTAAAAGGGCCTGATATGTGGTCTATGGAGGTGTGTCCAGGCGAAAACGGAACAGATGTTTATCTGCACAAAGTCCCCATGGTTCCTGATGAGGCTGACATATGTCACTATTTTCACCAGAACTTCTACAAGAATGTTAAAGTGGAAGAATTACCAAGATGTGAGGGCACGCTTGCACGTGGAAGACGTTGTGATGAAATGCCAGCACCTAGAGACATTGAAGGCATAAGAACCGTTCTGGGTGATGTAGAGAACAAGAAGTTTCCAATATTCAGAGGAGTTGTTGAAGAAAAAATAACTTGTAAGACAGTGTCCACGGCGCTATTCAACATTACCGACAAGAAAGCCTATTTCTTTCTGGATAATCCTAAATACAATGATGCTTTTATAACAATGGCGTTCCCTTAAATCCGTTTGAATTATATATCAGCGTTACTTTTTTAGTGAAGTCGACATTTGCATAGACGACAGCACCATAAAGCAAAATACAGCTTATACAGAGACATCGAAAAACGTATCACATGCAGTTTTAATGATTCTGGGACTACCGCAATAATCTCGATCTGTAACCGATCGATCGTGTGGCTTATACATTATTGACTACTTTTTTGGGGACCCCTTTAGGATCTAAAAGATGCGAACATGAGCTCAGTGACACTTTCGGATAAAATTTATCCTGAATTAAATACAGAAACTTGGGTTGTTAATTGTTTTGGGTTTCAAAGCCAAATAATCAAACAGCGGTTAAAATATTGCTGGTCCAAAACTTTTTTTTTTGCCAAGTTTACGTATCGAATGAAATAAGACTGTTCTGACCAAAGAGAAATGCTGTAATTTTGCAACTTTCAACAGAATAGTCGATACAAAGACTAGTATAATCCAAATATAACGATGGTTAGAAAATTAGATCTAAATTGTTATCGATAATGAATTTGGCTCCATTTTGCCAAATCTGTCATGGGTGTCAGGCCTACATATTGAAAATACTACTGTTATGCTTACCAACGTTTGGATCGTATTTATACTTGTATAACATAGCGACATAATGCATGCTCCATATAGTTGAATGTGTGTGAAAACTAAATAACTGAAATGATGTTTAGGGTTTGTAAAGACTTTAAAATACGATTTAAACTTTTAGTAGTGATTATCTTATATAAATCTAATCAGTGAAACAATGCAAAATAATTGTCCCTATAACCCCTTATTATTTCTTTCGGTCCTTTGAGATCAGTTAGATTATTAGAATATTCAGTTATCTAAAATTGTACGTTTAGAGCCATCTTCTAAATTTGACTCCGTTTAGGCAATCGTCTTTGATTTAGACTTACCTTGCGTAAATTTTTGAAATTGCAGTCTACAGTTTACTTGACAATGGCGAATCACTAAGAGATCTAACGCTATTATTTTAAACACGACCATGGGAATGTTATTCTGTTTGATACTAAAAACATCTAACATATCTCAGCTTTACAGGAAAATAATAATTTTAATTCATTCAATTTCTTAATGGGAGATAACTCTGTTTATATGATACCTCCTGCATTAGACAATGGCGAACCAAACTCGACAATGGCGAATCAGATAGTCTATAGCCCATAAGAAACCATTTTAGAAGAGTATTTTTGCACACAAATGGTGCCATCATCATTCGAAACTAAATGGTGTTTGGCAATATTGTGTTAATTTGCTTTTGTGCTTTACGTTTACTGTCAACAGCAAATTCTTTTACCAAACCCTAAGGCATAGATGAAAGTAAATGACTGAGTAATATAATAAATAATATTTTGTCTAAGTTTCAAGAAATTCTGCAATATCTTTACGAGTGGTTCGCCATTGTCGATGATTCTCTATTGTCGAGTTCACTGTATATTTTTAAATTGCAGTATATTTATCTGTACTGGCTATGGACGCCGGGGAATTAATGGTCACTGATGAGGGTTCAGTACCCGCAATTGCGCAATATGGCCCATAATACTAGTACCTCACATTTATACTGCTTCCAAAGGATCAAGCTTTTCTATTTCATTTAATTCATAGTGAATAAACCGATTCTCTGTGATCCTAAAAACAATAAAAAAGTGTAAAACTGTATATCATTTTGCAGTTGAAAATAGTACGTTAAACATAATTTCACAATAACCTATTTAATCACTGTTTATAATTATTACATTAAATCAAATAACATGCCTAAAAATCGTTTACGTATAAAATTTTCGTAAATATTATTTTCTTCATATTCCAAAATTTGTTAAAACGTGCATGTTATTCTTCTATCATGGGTACCCCGCCGGTTCCTTATCAACCGACGTCTTTCGAATTCCCTCAGCGGTTCCTTCGGCAAGGCAAATCCTGTGAATAGGAGCTTTCAGCCTTCGACCAGGACATGGCTTCATCATAATGAAACTTATAAAATAAGCAGCGCTTCAAATGCAAAAGTTGTCCCAAAGTGCATTAAAATCGTCTCTACGGACGTCCGGAAATATACAATTTTCTCGGGGATATCCCTAGAACCCCCCCCCCCACACACACACACACCCACACACACACACACCCCACACACACTTACGAGAGAAGGAATGTCCCCTCTTGTGCTCTCCCATGTGCCTTCGGCACTCGTAAAACGTCTTTGATGTTTCTTTCAAAAGCCGACGACGGCCCTGGTCGAGTAGCGAAATCCGAGGCGCGGTCACCGCGAAGCTGTCTGCGTCTTTGTTTTCGACTAGGCAAATTGTTGGTTTTCTCATGAGGCGGCTCATAAATTTTAAATGTACTACATTATCTCAGAAAACAATGTGATGGTGCGGAAAACGGACATACTGTAGTCACAATCGGACAGGATATCGCATCTTGATTTTTGTTTAATTACGATAAGCTCCCCTTGAAAATTAAGTTGCGATTTTTATTGGTTTTAGTTGAGATTTATAATACAGTTTACCATAATGCACAGAACTCTCCAGACGTGGCACTAAAGCAATACTTAGTGCAAAAATATGTCAGAGAATACATAATTAACCCTTAAACCCTCGATCTTACACCAAACACATGTAAACTTGTATGTGTTCTATAAGGGTTTAAATGAATGGCTGTGTTAGCATATTCATAAGTACGTGTTCATTCGTAGCAGAGTTTTGCATAAAACGTGACAGTATTTAATGAGTGTAATTGGTAAAAATATGATGGATCGCAAGATTTTCTCTGCTCTGTACCTTCTATACATGTGCTATAGCATCAGTTTTACGGAAATTTTGGCTGAGGAAACCGAAGACTGCAATGTAGCTGTTGAACAACCTTTGGACACGAAACTTCCTGCGATAATCGTGGAGTCCGAGCAGTCGTACTACAGTAACACGAACGGACAGTCGTACAGACGAGTGCCGGTGTTTGTAGCAGGTACGCCAACGTGATAATAATATATATAATATTACGAAAACATGTCCATGCAATACAGAGAACTTTCTCAGATGTAAAAAATGAAAATTTTGCAGGAAAGAAAATTTTGCTAAAAACATTGATTGTGGGTACACGTTAGAACCGCCTCGTTGAGGCGGTTCTAACGAGTACTCACAATCTATGTTTTGGAACAAAAATAAGAAAAATAGGTATACCCCTGTAAACCCCTGTTTTGCTATATAAAAGTGGGGTATAAATGGGTATACATTACACGGTAATGTTTTCGTGATGCTATGGGTGCAAAATTACATCGATAGCTTCTTGTAAAAGATTAAGGGGAGCGCAGTGACCTGATGGTAGAGTATTGGACTCCGAATAGAGAGGTCATGGGTTCGATACCCATTCGAGGCATCGAGCAAGACACAAACTCCCCAGAGTACTGGTTAATTGCCAGGAAGCGGTGGCTTCCGACACGACTGAGAAATTATTGACTGGGGCGATAAACCTAAAAAAAAAACAGAAAGAAAAAAATATGAAAACCGATATCCACCATTAGAACACGAGCAGATGTGTGTTCAACAACGCAAGCACTCGCGTACGTTGTCTCGGCTTTATACCCTAGAACCCAAAAAACCTGTATCTCTCATATTTTGAGTTTGAGGTGACATCTCCTGCTAGAGTTGGTTTGAATGTTTTTTAAGTAGTACTCACCTTCCCGATAAAGGATCAAGTGGGCTGCTCTGGATTTTTTTTGGCACGATGGTCAAATTCATTGATGTATGGAGGTAGTGCTTTGACAAAAAGCTATATATCCTATGAAAGTCACCTGCAATGCAGTATATAAATTGGCTCTTTTTTTCTTATTTATTAGTTACTTTCCAGTGCATTGTATATTGTTTGTAAGCAGAAGTATAAAGTGCAGTCACATTTTACTCTAAAAACCTCAAGATCTTTTAAAAGTATGGCATTATTTCACACAGAATTACCCCACCCACTTTGAAACTGCATATAGTTGATTGTAACCTGACAGTTAGCATTTATCAGAACATTATGCTATTTTCTTGGAAATGTATTAGAAATATATTGATAGAACATAAACATTCACAATATTAGGCTGCAACCTCATTACAAAAAAAAAAACCTCGATATAACATTAATGCTAATAGAACTTGCTCAAGTTGGAGGTAAACACTTTTGAAGATACTCTGTCTAAAACTTTCCGAAGTATTATTCCCATTTAAATGAAACTATAAATTATATTATGTTATTATATATCACAGACAACAGTGCAGTGTATTAGCAAAACACATAACTGGATGTCATTTGAAGCTTTATAGGTCAATTAGCAGCCGATTTACAGGTACTTTTGTGAGTCGATTCCTTATTTTTCTGCATTTTGCTCTTATTTCTTAACATTATTGAAAGATAAAGTCGCACGATTTATATGTCTGAATATGGGCCAGTAGAGCATTGTCAAGCAATATTATGATGCCATCTACATATCTATAGGGCCATAAAAAGCCAAGATGCAGTAACTTTTGTAAGTATACCCCTTTAATTTTTCCTCAGTATTTTCTCTAATTATGTAAGTTTTTATAAAAAAAAAATTGAAAATTGAAATCACACGATTAATTTATTTGAACATATACCAATAGACAATTGTCTTGGATATTATTTTGCACAATTTTCAGCTCTTTATGGCCATCTGAGGCCATGATAGAAGGACTTTTGTATGTACACCCCACTATCGTTTCTGCATTTTTTCCTATAATTTTTACGCATAAAAATCATTAAAAATTTAATCATATGGTTAATATAATTATCTGAATACCAGCCAATGTGCCTTAGTCTAAGCAATCATTTAACATCATTTTCAGCTATTTGGGACCGCCAGAGGCCGAGATACAAGAACGTTTGTTAGTATACCCCTTCATTTTTTCCTCAATTTTTCTTTAAGTAATTATGTTTTCAATAATATTTTTGAAATCTGAAATCATATGATTAATTTTTCCGATTAAATACCAATAGATAATTGTCTAAACAATCATTTGATGTCATTTTCAGCTCTTTGTAATCATTGGTTGACTAGAAACAAGAACTTCTGTAGGTATGTCCCTTTATTTTTTTCCGCATTTTCCCTCCATCTTCTATGTCATCATAAAAATATTACCACTTTGAGTCATTTTGATTTATATATATGAATATAAACTTATAGAACAAAGTTAAAGCAATCTTTTGACACCATTTTCAGCTATTCAGGTCCATCAGAGGCCATGATATAAGATTTTATATAAGTATACCCCTTTTACTTTTCCTCCATTTTTCTTTATCTATGGTTTCAACAATATTTTTAAAACTTGAAATCATTTTATTAATTCATCCGATTTCATACCAAAAGATAATTGTCATAGCAATTATTTAACACCATTTTTCAGCTCTTTATGGCCGCCTGAGGCCATGATACAAGGACTTTTGTATGTATACTCCGTGATCGTTTCCGCATTTTTTCATATAATTCTTACGTATTCATATAATCATTGATGCATTTAATCATATGATTTATACATTTGAATACCAACCAATGTGTCTTGGTCAAAGCAATCATTTAACACCATTTTCAGCCATTTTGGGACAAAAACCTACATTATAAAGGATGTAATAGCACTTTATGACCTTTAAATGCATTTCGAAATGTGTGAAGTTATTCACATTCAAAGTATTTGTATAAATTTGCATTGTATTATTAATCAAAAAAGCACAATGATGTCAAAGTCTGCTTTGTATAGAATGCGTATTTTACCATGGTACCTCAGAACATGGTGTGAGTAAACCTATCTGCAAAAGAAATTTCCAGAGCAGCGCACCTAAACCATTTATGGGAAGTTTAAAACTATTCAAAAATGCATTCAAACCAACTATAGCAAGAGATGTCACCTCCTTCAAAAATTACCCTGGCTGGATTCTAGGGTATTACACAGATGGGATTGGTGAAAAGCGTGACCGGAAAAGAGCCCTAGTAAAAATTGTCATTGTTGAATGTGGATGTTGTTGTTGTAGGCACCCAGCTCAACTCATCCAAAACTACCGGCTCGTTTCAATTTGAGGTGTCAAGGTCGAGGACACAGACATTGAACTTCGCCTACAATGGAACACACATTTGCTCTTCTGCACAGCTGCGACTGGAACTGGACACGTGCTGGGGTGGCGGAAGTTCCGGTTCATGCTACAACAAAACGAATGCGTGCGACTCTGTGTGCTTCCGGTCTACGGATTTCTACAAAAGGCATAAGCTCAGACTCTTTCGGAGTTTTAAGTCTAGCTATGACATTGGCGAATGGGAAGAGAACGACTACGCCTCCATCTACACGATGCCATATAAACAAACCACGTGTTACCATGGTAACGATTCCTACGAGAACTGGGATTACAAGGACTCGATTGCTTCATATCCGAATCTTCAGAAAATGGTCTGTCCACTAGGTCAGCGCTGTAGGATATCGACAGGAAAAGTGATGTACTCAGATCCGATTACAACTTATGTCGGATGTGAGAGAGATGAAAACCAGTATGACGGATGTGAGGGTGGATGTTCTATTCTGGAGTATCACAGGTCACCCAGCGGTGGCAGCAGTCGGTGGGTAGAGATGTGCAAGTATTGCTGCACTGGGGAGCTTTGCAATGACCCCTATAAGTGTAAAGGAACAAAATGTGTTCTTAAGTCTGAACCGTCAGGGAAAAACGCTGGGCATACTTTCTTTACAGTTTCTTACAGATTTATAAGCGTATTCCTTGTTCTTGTCCCCTTGTATTATATTTACTAAAGACCATTTTGGTGTGGGTGTATACAGAGGGACAGGACCCAGTTATAATTTTATCTGTCGAGTCTGCTATTGTTCCGTATTAATAATAAAACTATGTACAGTACCTTTGATGCTCGTTTTGTACAGTACCAATATAAACTAACCCAAACTCCCAATTTAACAATAAATATGGCTGAATTTTGCAAAGCAAACCAAACTGATAGCATCTAGTCACAGACGGCCAGAAAACATTTTTAACCCATTTTTTCTACAGATTATGGGTCAATGAGCTGTGTTCTGATTGGCCAAAACGACATTTCCCCATTTCCATGACATTCTTGGAGTTTTGATGACCATAAATTCGCATGGGGAAAGTCCGCCCCAATTTCTCACAGGCCAATTTAGCATTTTTTGTTTCGCGCATGAACGCCTATTTACTGAGTACTCGACTTGATACAAATTCAACATCGAAGAAAATCGCAGAGTAAAACATCAGGAAACATTTCCGTGCATACCCCCTTAAACCCCACTTTTATATAGTAAAACTGGGGTATGCAGGGGTATACCTATTTTTCTTATTTTTGCTCCAAAACATAGATTGTTGGTACTCGTTAGAACCGCCTCACCGAGCCTGAAACTGTCAAGTTGCGTTGTTTAGAAATGTAACCAAGATCAGCTCCTATGATCGGCCGATTTGGGTAAGATCCTATCAAATGAATTTGGCTGAAATCCAATTTTCGCCTCACCATCGACAATCGATTGCATTTCATTTCATGATTTCTGCTCAGCGATCCACAAAATTTTAACCAACGAGCAACACACTTCTGTTCAGATGCGTTTGGATGTCCATCAATTGTTAGAAGTGAAGCTTTTTTTTTTTTTTTTTTTTTTTTTTTTTCAGGTGTACGAATAAATGTCACGACAAATTCCCATGCATTTCGTTTTTAACAGACACACTGCGACTTCTCGTAAAAAATGAAGTTCCACGTGATGTTTGGATACCCCCGCATTTTATTTTAAGAGGTCTTTCGGCAAAATTTTGGACAGTATGAGTACAATTGATAAAACAACCCAATGTTGCGTTATCTCTTCGAGTCAGTATAATATAGATTTTGTTAGTGCAAATACTTTGATCGTGCCGGCTGACCTTTTAGGATGTCATTTCATGAAATATGGATATCCTAAAATACAACCTTATTTAGGGATATCCAAAATTCGATTTAAGTATATCCTTATGGGGTGCCGTTTTATTCCCTATTTATGGATATCCATAATTCATTTTTGGATATCCATAATTCATTTTTGGATATCAATAATTCATTTTTGGATATCCTAAAATCGATTTATGGATATCCTTAATTCGGCTGAATATTGGATATCCATAAATTGATTTTAGGACATCCTAAAATCGATTCATGGATATCCTAAAATACAATCCTATTTTTGTATATCCATAGTTCGATTTAAGGATATCCTAAAATCGAGCTAATATTGGATATCCATAATTCGATTTATGGATATCCATAAATGAATCAGGATATCCTAAAATAGGACTGTATTTTAGGATATCCATAATTCATTTAAGGATATCCTTAAACCACAAAAAATATGTGTGCCTAAAGGATACTTTTTAAAAATGAATTATGAATCCTAAAATCGATTTATGGATATCCTTAAATCAGATCATTTAAGGATATCCTAAAATAGAATTATGGATATCCAAAAATCGAATTATGGATACCCTAAATTCAAGATTATTTTTGGATATCCTAAAATACATTTAAGGATATCCTTAAATAAGCTGATTTAAGGATATCCATAATTCATCGTGATTTTTGGATATTCAAAAATGTATTTTAGGATATCCATAATTCAATTAAGGATATCCATAACTCATTTAAGAATATCAATAATTCATTTATGGATATCCATAATTCATTTATGGATATCCATAATTCATTTATGGATATCCATAATTCATTTATAAATATCCATAATTCATTTTAGGATATCCAAAAATATTAATGGATATCCTTAATTATTTTAGGATATCCATAAATGAATTAAGGATATCCATAAATGAATTATGGATATCCTTAAATAAATTATGGTTATCCAAAAATAGGGAATAAATAGTAAAACGGCACCCCATATATCCTTAAATAGGATGAATATTGGATATCCATAATTCGATTGATGGAAATCCTTAAATCGATTTATGGATATCCTAAAATAGGTATGTATTTTAGGATATCCATAATTTATTTAAGGATATCCTTAAATCACAAGAAAATTATATTTATAAAAGAAATAGGGAAGATTTTCAAAAATGAATGTAGGATATCCTTATATCTAATAATGGAGCCTATTTATGGATATCCTAAATCCGAATTATGGATATCCTTAATTCAAGACTTTTTTTGGATATACTTAAATAAGTTGATTTAAGTATACCCATAATTCGAATTTAGGATATCCTAAAATCGAATTATGGATATCCTTAATTCAGCATGATATTTGGATACCCAAAATGTATTTTAGGATATCCTTAAATACATTTATGGATATTCTAAATTCATATGGATATCCTATATTCATTTTTGAATATCCATAATTCATTTATGGATATCCATATATAATTTAGGATATCCATGATTATTTTAGGATATCTATAAATGAATTATATGGATATCCATAAATGAATTATGGATATCCATAATTCATGGCGTACCTATGTCTTATTGTTTTGGATCCCGAGATACCTTTCACTCTGCCTGAGATGAAAGGTATCTCGGGTACAGATGGTGCAAATTACAAAGTAATAAAATAATTAACTCCCCCAGTGCTAAAGCCGTCATTATGCATATTTTGCTATGGTTATCTTGTAATTAATTATCTGTTGATAACTGATATATCATACTATAATTTGAGCAACGTTTGTCTGTTTGTTTGTTTGTTTGTTCCCCTACTCCTCCCAGGTCCTTGGGCCGATCTTCACCAAACTTGGAGGGAAGGTGGAGGGCGGCCCCGGATATTAGCTTGAGGGGTTCATTTTTTGAAAGGTCAAGGTCATCGAGGTCAAAGGTCAAACTTATGTTTTTTTGTCTGTTTGTTCCCCTACTTCTCCTAGGTCCTTGGGCCAAAATTTGAGCAACGTTTGTCTGTTTGTTTGTTTGTTTGTTCCCCTACTCCTCCCAGGTCCTTGGGCCGATCTTCACCAAACTTGGAGGGAAGGTGGAGGGCGGCCCCGGATATTAGCTTGAGGGGTTCATTTTTTGAAAGGTCAAGGTCATCGAGGTCAAAGGTCAAACTTATGTTTTTTTGTCTGTTTGTTCCCCTACTTCTCCCAGGTCCTTGGGCGAATCTTCACCAAACTTGGTGAGAAGGTTGAGGGCGGCCCCAGATATTAGCTCCAGGGGTTCATTCTTTAAAGGTCAAGGTCATCGAGGTCAAAGTTCAAATTTCTGTATCTCCCAGGTCTTCGGGCCGATCTTCACCAAACTTGGAGAGAAGGTGGAGGGCGGCCCCGGATATTAGCTTGAGGGGTTCATTTTTTGAAAGGTCAAGGTCATCGAGGTCAAAGGTCAAATTAATGTTTTTTTTTCTGTTTGTTCCTCTACTTCTCCCAGGTCCTTGGGCCGATCTTCACCAAACTTGGTGGGAAGGTTGAGGGCGGCCCCTGATATTAGCTCGAGGGGTTCATTTTTTAAAATGTCAAAGTCAAAGGTCAAATTTCTGTATCGCGGCAGTCCTTGGTCCGATATGCATGAAACTTGGTGAGTGTATACAGGTTGATCCCTGATAAAGATTTATGGGTCCAATTGGGTCAAGGTCATCGAGGTCAAAGGTCAAATTTATGTTTTTTTTCTGTTGGTCATGTTTTTTTCTGTTTGTTCCCCTACTTCTCCCAGGTCCTTGGGCCGATCTTAAAGGTCAAGGTCATCGAGGTCAAAGGTCAAATTTCTGTAGCTCGGCCATCCTTGGTCCGATTTGAATGAAACTTTGTGATTGTATACAGGTTGATCCCTGATTAAGATTTAGGGGTCCAATTGGGTCAAAGGTCATCGAGGTCAAAGGTCAAATATGTTTTTTTTCTGTTGGTCATGTTATGTCTTATTTGAGATTGTGTGTGTGTGTGTGTGTGTGTGTGTGTGTATGTGTGTGTCTTATTTGTCTTCATCGCCGCAATCATCTTACTGCTACACCGAGACGGGTAAAATTTACTAGTCTATATAAAAATCAGAATATTTAATTCTACATTTTAGACGAAAACAAGTAAACATTCATAATTATCAGAATCTTTTGAATAAAATTGCATTTTCAATCCGTTTTCTACATGAAATATTAACGATTTTGCACACTGATGAAAATAATTTTTATCTGACATGATCAGCTAATTACACTGCCCCCTGCAGTGAGCTGCAGCATCACCAACACTTTATTGCCCAGTTTTATAGTTGAAACCACATGCCAACTTCATGGTTCAAGGAAGAAAAAATGCACAGAAATTTTATAAGAGATGTGTACGCTATGTAAGGAATAAATAGTAAAACGGCACTGTTTTTATCTATGCCAGAGGTCAACAGGCACTGTCAAAGTATCTGTACTATAATAACAGATAATTCAAAGATGCATGGTAATAGGGATATACCATTTTTGCCACAAACAGGTAGATAACAATAAATGTGTAATCAGTACAGACACACTCTTGCATTTGGGATATCATTTCTCATTGAAATAAGCAAACTATTTAAAAGTTTTTAGTAAATATGCAACACCAATAAACCATAAAACGTGGATGAGTCTATTTTATTTGTTTATAACAGTTCCCATCAAACTTTTTAGGATCTATATATATATATATATATATATTTGAGCCATCAGAGTAGACACTGATACCGCTTACTTCAAGATGACTCTGGTCCAGGCATGCATTCATCAGGAAAACATGTCCGTGAAATGTATACCCCCTTAAACCCCACTTTTATATAGTAAAACTGGGGTAACCAGGGGTATACCTATTTTTGCTCCAAAACATAGATTGTGGGTACTCGTTAGAACAGAGGCGGTTCTAACGTGTGCCCACAATCTATGTTTTGAGCAAAAATAAGAAAAATATCAAAAATTTTCAGCTGAAAATTTCCAATTTTTAAAGCACAAAAAATCTCTGTATATTGCATGGGCAAGTTTTCGTAATGTATTCCATAGTAAGAATTCTGTTGACAGGTAAAACATTCTTTTATAATTATCTGGGATGCACAATTAATTAATGCGCGTCAAACCAGAGGAGCATTGGTCCTGAGAACACTCACCTGAAGAATGACCTTTGACCAAAATTACCTTGTCCTTGAATTCTCACATGGCTTCTAAACTGTCTGTATCTACAAAACTGTCAGGTCAAATGCAACAAAACTTTCTGAAAAATCCATGGTTAGCACTTCTTCAATAAAAAGACTATGTTAATGAATTTGACTATTGTAAAATAGGTCAAAGTAAACCCAAGGTCATGATTTATATAAAAACAGTGGTATGCAGGGGTATACCTACTGTATTCATTCTAATTAGCACACTGGGCGCTTAACTTTTCAAAATAACTTAAGTTAACAAAATATCGTTCTAATAAGCGCACACTAACTGATGAAATTTCCATGTCAATAATACTGATGATGATATCATTCAAGTCTTCCAATCGTTGCAAAATATTGTTTGATCATCTAAGGTTAAGTTTGAACGTGGTTAATACTGAATTTATGTGTACAATTGGTATAAAATACTGATATGTTAGTCGAGCAGTGTGCGCTTAAGCTCATGATTTTTGGAAATGACCAGGGTGTGCGCTTATTGGAGCATGTGCGCTAATTGGAACGAATACGGTATTTTTCGTTTTTTTATCCAAAACATAGATTGTGGGTATTCGTTAGAACCACCTTGGCAAGGCTGTTCTAACGTGTACACACAATCAATATTTTGAGCTAAAATATTAAAAATATCCAATTTTTTTTCTAATGAAAATTTTCAATTTTTACAACTTAGGAAAAATCTGTATGTAACATGGGCATATTTCCTAATGAAATGGACAAAGAAGACAACCATTAAAGTAAAATTTTCTTTAATCATTCATAAACTAAACATTTGCTAATAACAAGAACATCAAATAACCAATAAAACAACATTATAGGCAATTAAAAGATACATGTTTACCTTGGCCCAGAATTACAATCCTCCTTTAGCGTTAAGGAAGACCTTAGTTAAGGTGGCAAATTTCAGCATCCAAAAAGATGCACCCAAATCATACTGAAATCAAACATATCGGTTTTAATGTGTGAATGAGATTTAATTTTACACACCTGTATATTTTCGTGACAGCGGTTATTGATTCTAACGGTAAAATATCGATCAAAATTTGTCACCTTAACTAAGGCAGGCCTTAACTTTAAGGAAGCATTGTAATTCTGGGCCCTGGTATTCAATTCTGATTTACACAGGTTTTCATTTTTGTTACATTGATTCTAATGAAAAATGGCTCATTATAAACAAAAACTATGCTGTAGATGCTCATACCAATCAACTGGAGCATTTCTCAAACCAATGTGATTCTAATGAGCAGCCATAATGTAGATTTTTATGAATAATTGACAAAATTTACAAAAAATATCTTTCAAAATTACTATCAAATACTCCTTTCAACTGGTTTTCTGTGTTACACAGGTTTTCATTTTGTTAAATGATTCTAATTAACTCTATAAGCCTGGTGTCCTTTGTATGGGACATAGGCAAACAGAATAGCCCCAGTTGTGACGCTGCAAAATGCGGTGTCCCATCTGGGGCTATTCTGTTTGCTTAGAGGATTTTCATCATCAAATGGAGTAAAAATTCAAAATCACTCCTGACGGCTCTAGACATGAGAGTGGACTCATCCAAATGATAGTGATGCGTGAATCCATTCGTCATCTATGGGTTAAAACTGGGCCAAGTTGTTCAAAACTTTGCTTGTTAAGCCCTCAATTTGTGAACTAAATATAGACTTCAAAAGCAAATACACTGTTATTTTTTGTTGATAAAATGTGAGAATCCTTTTCCATGCAAAGGATTCTCACATTTTATCAACAAAAAATAGCAGTGTATTTGTAATATAGCCATTTGAAAGTTTAATGAATCGTTAATTAACAACTTCTTTAATTTTGAACAACTGGGCCCTGATTTCATGACCCTTGATTCGTTGTTCGTTTCACATCATCTCCCTAAAGGCAATTTCTTCTGAAATGTATCTCAACTGACAACAGTCAAAGGCAGTCAGACGTACATGTATTTTGACAATCCATGTATTTATCATATGCTTCCATGTGTCCTTGGTACAAATCAGTAGTTGTGTTGTGCATTAATCCTAGCTTTGCATCCCTCACATAGAGGATCTTACACACGTGGTCATTTCATATGAAATGACCACAAGAGCAAGATTCGTTTTATCATATGACTTAAAATATGATTTTATCGCCTTCAAAGTGGACAGATTTTTAATGCAAATTCACTTGGTTTTACGGACATCATCATTGATGTTATGTATTCCTACAAAAGTTTAAATACATGTGATGTCATAACACTTTTTATTGCATGACATTATCAACTGGAAAAGAGCGACAGCATATGATAAAAGATTACAAAATGTATTTCTTTTACTTCGTTTCATTGAATTTTTTTGTTTTATCTTCATTGTTTCATAGATGTTACATTTTGTGCCCGAATAAATCAGAAATCTAAAAGAAAGTTGTTGAGCTTAAAGATTGATACAACCCAGGTTTTGTATAGATCTTTTATAACATCATGAGAAAACCAACAATCTGCATATCGTTGGCTCGTTGACAAAACCTCGTAACTGCAAAACAATTTTTTCAGGAGAAGCAAAAAACTAAGACTTCTATCATAAATGATATATAATTGTGCATGTTTACAAATTGTCGTATATACAAAACTTGATAAATGAAAGCTAGAAGCAGATTCTTATGATGAATTAAAGAATGCATTTATGAGAAATCATTCATATGCAACTATCTAAAAGATAAAGATTTTCTTGTATTGAAATTTTTTTGAAATTGCATATACGAGGTTTTGTCACCTTTTTTTCAAGTCCGTTTACCATTTGTAGTTACGAGGTTTTGTAAGGTCATCGAAAAACTAACTTCCCATTGGACATAACCTACAAGGCTTTGTCACAGGCTGAATTTGAATGTTTTGAATCGCGCCATGTTGAAAAAAGTGCATTTACGAGGTTTTGTCAACGAGCCAACGATATGCTAAAACAAAGACGCAGATCAGCTTCGCAGTAACTGCGAAGCTGATCAGCACCTTTGTGCTTCGCAGTAACTGCGAAGCTGATCAGCACCTTTGTTTTCGCTACATGAATAGTACATGAATAGTACAATTGAGTCCTCCGTCAAACCATCCATCATTAATATTCATTTTTATATTGACCATTCAAATCAGAACATTAGCTAATGGTCAATGACGGGGTTAGACAAACAAACCAACACATGCTTTTCACAGGTAAATATAGGTGCAAAAACACAATGTTTGTCTAAGGAAATAGGGGTGGGCGTGGTTATACCTTGCTGGCAGAGGAGTCAATTCCTCTACTTTCTAAATCCAAAATTTCAAGCTTCTAGCCATATTCTGTGGTGGTACAGACCAGATTGTGTCGGACCTGTTCAAAAACCACACTGTTGGTTTTCTCATGCCATGGCTCAAGTGTCATTCAGTCAAGTGTTGAGTCACACATTAAATCAACGTAAGGTATACAGTTTATATAGTTGCAGAAACTACAACCCTCAAACGACTGCACTTTGAAAAACGCAACCAGCAGTAAGATCATGATCAGAAACAATGTGGGCACTGCAACGGCAACCACGATCAGCCTGATCTTCACCTGCCAGCGTCTAAATGTGACATAGGGCAGCAGGATAATGCCACACAGCATTCCGATGATCAGCCCGGTAATCATTCCGAAGTTGTCAAGATACGGCAGCGTGCCAAGAAACAGAAATACCAATATGAGGGTGGTGATTTTGGCAAGTTCCAGGTGGGGTTTCTCGACACTAGGCCAGAACTGGTGGAGTTCTACCAGCATAACGCCGACCATACCAAACATAGAGCTCACACCTCCCATAGCTGGGGTGTTGGGGTCAAACAGGCTGGAAGTCTGGAAAAGAAGATTAGATTGTCTAGTTTTATGGACCAGTTAGGGTGTCCACAATTTGAGTGGAGCAAAATTCCCTGACAATTCCCTGACTTTTCCCTGACTCAAATAAAATTTCCCTGACTCTTGTTCGTGTATTTTGTGTAACTTTCTCGCATCTGGGGAGGTGAGGGGCACCAATCTCCTTGGTTTCTTCGCAAAAAAGTTTGTATTGATGCTTTACGTCCCAGTCAACAGCAACGGTCATGTTGGGACGTTGCCTCCATTTTATGGGACTTTTACCCAACATTAGGATGTCATGACACTCAAAATGTGCTTCATAAATATAACCACCAAACTAAGCCAATAAGGCTTATATGTATGGATGGTCTGACTAAACCACATTTCCTGGGCAGGCTCATACATGAGCTGTTAACCAGTAATCAGTAATAATGGTAGGTCAGTAGATAAGAAGCTTTGCCTGGAGACACAAGCAGTGTGAAGGACCTGGGTTTTGGCACTATTTTCTAAGATATTTAGGGGTATTACTTTTGAAGAGAGAAATGACTGGTTAATTACCTTATTTTAATATGAAAACCAATTCTGGTGTGAAGAAACATAATTTTTAAACTTTCAGTGCTTTAACTTTAATGTCATTTAAGAAAATCTCATATTATGTGTATTATTATGTAATTTGCTGAAGTTTTAACCATTTTTATTATCAACCTAAGTAGCCTTTGTACTTGACACACCTGTGTCATGTTCCAGAATTGTGTATCCAAGCTTAGGTCAAGAAGTATAATGCCTCAGTTCTTGTTTATTGACCCCATTTTTGGGAGTGTCTATTATTAATAGGTAAAGCAGATTTTGGTTTAGGATAACTGACTTCAAATTGGCCTTTTAAATGCTTTTTGTCATATGTTTTGAATTGTTATGTTCATGTTTTATGCTCTTATTGTACCATTTTCTGCATTTGATGCTTATTTCTGCTTTAAAACCTGCTTTTTGAATTGGATGAGAACATTTATGTAATGGGTTAAGCAGGTGGCATTTCTGTGTATAAGAAGGCCTGTTTTGGACAGTTGGGAGAGTCAATACACATTTTGGAATACACCAAACCTGTGACACTTTGGACTAAATTTATTAATTAATTATTAAATAATTATTTATTTTGTATTGGCTTGTTTTGGACTTTAAACACTTCAAAATTATCAGAAATTGATAAGTAAAATTAAGAAAAGTCATTTTGTGTTGATTTTGGCATTTTCAATATTTTCACCATTTTTGACTTTTGGACTTAGGAAAATTTGCTGAAATTATATAAATTATCTGAAATTCAGAGATATTTAGGCTTTTTAAGGCATAGTTATGTTTATGTGATTTGCTTTTGTTGTTTCATGATGTAAATAACAGTTAAAGAGAAAAAGAACAAAAAATATCAAAATTATAATAGTGAAATTCATTCATTTGTTGTGTGTTTATTTAGCAAACAAGAGTTATTCTTATCTAAGGATAGGCCTGAGCCTGGTTTGCTAGTTTAGGCTTCTGACTTGGCCTTATAATTTAAGTCAGTGGTGTCGGCAATCTTGACAAATTAAAATTCATTCCCCTCAAAACGGATTTATTTTAAGCTCATTCAAAACAACACTCAAAGTTGCGGAATCTGTCGACCAGCCTAAGATACAAACCTATCATTAAATCCGGGTATCTGGTCGAAGTTATTTGAGACCATTTTGGTTTGCTCCAGCTTTACCCGTGTTTACTACAAAAGTGGTGTCAGAAGTGGGATTATTTCTCTCAGATTTCTGTGTTTATGACATAGCTGGGAAAATAATCATATTTGCAAAAGAACTTGTGCTAGACAGACTGTAAAATTTTGAGTGCTGTTGTTTCACTAACTTAATTTCTATTTTATTTCAGAGTGCTGGTGTTTTCACTAACTTTCTTTTATCTTTCAGAACACTTTGAGCAGTGTTATGTTATTTCACTGTATTTTTGTTCTATGCTGTGCATGCCCTGGTGAGAAATTGCGTCATTAGGCAAACTTACCATATCTACTAATCTGTTATTCACTTTCAGGACATAGAACTGTTAGCTTTATATGTGTTAAGTAATTAAGTTCTAGTAATTAAGTTCTGTGTTTTTGTGTCCGTGAGAAATTGCGTCATTAGGCAAGCTCACACGTCTTTTAGTGGTTAAGAGTAGACTAGTCCTGCCTCGTGGTTTTGAAGCATGTAAAAATCGCTAGAAGGCAAACTAACCACTTTCGTTAAGTCAACACTAACAAAATTCATGTTATATGTTTTGTGTTTGTCTGTGAGTGTTTTTAGTGGTTAAGAGTAGATTAGTCCTGCCTCGTGGTTTTGCAGCATGTGAGAATCGCTTGAAGGCAAACTAACAATTTTCGTAAATTCATCACTAACAAAATCTATGTTATATGTTTGTGCGGTTGGTGAGAGATTGCGTCATTAGGCAAACTCACCTTTTCTTATAGTTTATGTTAGCATTGATTTTACATGTGTTAATTTAGTTCTGCATGTGTGACGGAGAAATGCGTCATTAGGCATCTCTGTCCATTAATAGCTCTATTTGTTTCTAATACAGGTTTAGCTAAATTTGAACCAAGCCACTGACACCTGTGTACCATTTTTTCTTGTTTGACAATTTTCTATGATTTTGCATGTTTGACGGAGAAATGCGTCCTTAGGCATCTCTGTCACCTAATTGCTCTATTTGTGTCTAACACAGGCCTAGCTGAATCTGAACCAAGCCACTGACACCTGTGTATCATATTTCTTGTTTGTCATTTTTATATGATTTCCATGTGTGACAGAGAAATGCGTCCATAGGCATCTCTGTCACTTAATTGCTTTTTGTTTGTTTCTGACACAGGTCTAGCTGAATGTGAACCAAGCCACTGATGCCTACGTATCATTTCTTCTTGTTTTACTTTTTTGTAATTTTGCATGTCTGACGGAGAAATGCGTCATTAGGCATCTCTGTCAATTAACTGCTTTTTGTTTCTGACACAGGTAAAGTTTAAATTGAATCAAGCCAAAGACACCTGCAATTATTGTTTTACATGTATTTTCATTTGGAAACCAAAATTAATATCTGAAAGAGAAATGCGTCATTAGGCATCTCTGACAGTTTTCGTAAGTTTTCAGATTAATCAGGACTGGTCATAACCTTTGGATATTTCTGTGGTGGACAATTCTACTGGATTTACCTCACTTGTGAACTGCTACAGTGTACAAAATGGATTTTACCTTCAAACTTTCACCAAAGCAGACTGTCGTACCTGACTGTGCATATGACAGGATGACACTTAAACCTTATTCAAGGGACAATGACTATGAAACTGTTTATGTTCAAAATGACTTCAAGCCCAGACTTCCTACATTTGAAGGTAAAGACGATACCTGGGAGCCATTCCTCATGCAGCTGGACCTACTGTCGCATAATTATAACTGGTCAGACAGAAAGTTTCGAGAACAACTGATCTTTGCTTTGAGAGGAGAAGCTCTAATATTTGCCTCCTCCCTCCCCTTGGAAACTACCCAAAATACAGAGAAGCTTCTACGTTCCATGAGACAGCGATTTGGCGAATGTGTCCTACCAGAAACACACAGAGCCAACCTGTACAACGTCAAGAAGCAACGAAAGGAAAATCTTCAAGAATACAGTGACCGTGTTAATCGTATGATGGAGAGAGGCTACCCAGGAATACAGGGCACAAAAATCTACCATAGCCTTGCTGTTGAACATTTTCTTAGGGGACTCTCTGACCAAAAGCTAGCTTATGAAATTATGATAAAAAAGCCAAGGGACTTATCAGAAGCCGTCTACATGGTAACCTGGCATGAGGCTTGTATACAAATAACCAACAAAACAGTAATCAACCGGGTAGATGTTCCAACTCAGAAGTCTAAATCCAGAAAGCGATATCGGCCCTGTTACAACTGCCGCAAGAAGGGGCACGAATCTAAACAGTGCCCAGAGGAACCAAACCAGACGACATCAACGGACATCTAGTGTACTGCGTCATTCAACATCAGTGGATTATAACTACATGTGTATTGTGTAAATAGTAAAATCATGTGTGTTAAATCTTTCAAATTTAATTTAGAAATTGGAATAGCATGGTTATTCAAAGCTTAAATTCTCAAGTGTTATTAGTGTCTTATTATGAATAATTCTAAATTGGAATAATATTTGATTCTTGATTGGATTAATATTCTGGGCGTTAAGTTGCAGCTAACAACTACCCCATTAAGCTGCAGCAACATCGACATGAGGGTCTACTTCATGGGCCTTTCACTGAGGACCACTTTCGTGGGACTTTCATCGCCAATATACATCGTGGGACAATCATTATTTACATACTTCGTGGGACATTTACATATACATATATACATTCTTCGTGGGACAGTCATTCGTCAACGTAACATTACATAGTAATCTGTGCATTAACTGAACTCTAAAGTATAATGAAATAATGTTGTTAATTTAGAAACTGTCAAGGACTGTGTGCAAAGTGTTTGTTTCATGAAAAGCAGTTTTGATATTTATTGAATTCTAAGAATCTGATCATGTATGTTAAAGTTTTGCCTGGTCTCGTGCACTGTGTGTGCCTGCCTTATGTGTTAGGTGGAGAAGAGCCAGGGGATAAGGACTCTGTGCATTCACTGCGTGTGTCTGTACCTTCACTGCGTGTGAGGAGTAGTCATGTCATATGAGACTTTGCTATGTGCTGTCACTGCGTGTGAGATTTCTTGCGTATGAAATCAGTCAGACTGTTGTATGAAGATGGTTAAATGTCATGGTTTCAGTTTCATTATTTCAAACTTACAAATGCTTGACATGTTATTTTTACTTGGGTGTTAGGGGTATCTTAAATTTATGGATCCAAAAGTTATCTGTATCTGATATCTCTAAACCATTTTGAGGTGTGGCATTTTCTAAGGTATGCTTGACATCTTATTTTTGCTTGATTGTGTTGTTGTGTCATCAAAACCCAGGAATTATTTCTATGGGAATGGAATTCCTGGTATGAAATTCCTATTTTATTTTTGAATTCCGGGGACGGAATTGGAATGTATTTTGGGTAAAATACATTCTTTTTCCAAAGGGAGAGCAGTGTGAAGGACCTGGGTTTTGGCACTATTTTCTAAGATATTTAGGGGTATTACTTTTGAAGAGAGAAATGACTGGTTAATTACCTTATTTTAATATGAAAACCAATCCTGGTGTGAAGAAACATAATTTTTAAACTTTCAGTGCTTTAACTTTAATGTCATTTAAGAAAATCTCATATTATGTGTATTATTATGTAATTTGCTGAAGTTTTAACCATTTTTATTATCAACCTAAGTAGCCTTTGTACTTGACACACCTGTGTCATGTTCCAGAATTGTGTATCCAAGCTTAGGTCAAGAAGTATAATGCCTCAGTTCTTGTTTATTGACCCCATTTTTGAGAGTGTCCATTATTAATAGGTAAAGCAGATTTTGGTTTAGGATAACTGACTTCAAATTGGCCTTTTAAATGCTTTTTGTCATATGTTTTGAATTGTTATGTTCATGTTTTATGCTCTTATTGTACCATTTTCTGCATTTGATGCTTATTTCTGCTTTAAAACCTGCTTTTTGAATTGGATGAGAACATTTATGTAATGGGTTAAGCAGGTGGCATTTCTGTGTATAAGAAGGCCTGTTTTGGACAGTTGGGAGAGTCAATACACATTTTGGAATACACCAAACCTGTGACACTTTGGACTAAATTTATTAATTAATTATTAAATAATTATTTATTTTGTATTGGCTTGTTTTGGACTTTAAACACTTCAAAATTATCAGAAATTGATAAGTAAAATTAAGAAAAGTCATTTTGTGTTGATTTTGGCATTTTCAATATTTTCACCATTTTTGACTTTTGGACTTAGGAAAATTTGCTGAAATTATATAAATTATCTGAAATTCAGAGATATTTAGGCTTTTTAAGGCATAGTTATGTTTATGTGATTTGCTTTTGTTGTTTCATGATGTAAATAACAGTTAAAGAGAAAAAGAACAAAAAATATCAAAATTATAATAGTGAAATTCATTCATTTGTTGTGTGTTTATTTAGCAAACAAGAGTTATTCTTATCTAAGGATAGGCCTGAGCCTGGTTTGCTAGTTTAGGCTTCTGACTTGGCCTTATAATTTAAGTCAGTGGTGTCGGCAATCTTGACAAATTAAAATTCATTCCCCTCAAAACGGATTTATTTTAAGCTCATTCAAAACAACACTCAAAGTTGCGGAATCTGTCGACCAGCCTAAGATACAAACCTATCATTAAATACGGGTATCTGGTCGAAGTTATTTGAGACCATTTTGGTTTGCTCCAGCTTTACCCGGGTTTACTACAGCAGCCCATCTATTTCTCCTAGGCCCCAATGGGCGGGGGCCCATATTCCCACCCAACCAGATTTGAAATAAATAATGTTTTATCATTAATGAAAACAATTCTCTTGTTGTTATTCAATTTATATTATAAAATCCAAACATGTAGAAAATGCTTAAGCCATTATTCATGGTATCTTTTTGCAATTCATAATCCTGTATTTCTAAATTCTCTGACTTATCCCTGACTTTTAGATCTAAATGCAAAATTCCATGACTGATGTCAAAATTCCCTGATTATTTCGACCATGAAAAAATTTCATTTTCCCTAACCTTTTCCCTGTCATGGACACCCAAGTGGTTTAGCATCCCAGTCAACAATTTAGCAGTCATGTCAGAATGGAGCCACAGCTGATAAGATATCAATCAGTACTGTGGAAGATAATCAGTCTTGCCCAAGGACACTTCAAAGTGCCAGTGGGGATCAATCCCCCCCCCCCCCCCCCCACACCTCTAAATCTGGAGTCTGACGCTTTAACCACTAGGCCATCCTGTGCGGCTGAAAAGGACTTGTCCATCATTAAAAATTTGGTGAATAAAAATAAAAACTGAAAAATAAAAAAATATTTTTAGAGAAAGGCGATGGGCCATACCCCGGTTTCGGCTCCTAAAGCCCAATCAATGACCCTATAAACATGGCGTCATGGGCCCAAATTACTGAAAATTATGCTCTAGCAAACATTTCTGAATGTATAATGAAAAGTAAAAGTGTATTGAACTGTCAATCATAAGGACAACATGCCCGTGAAATGAATACCCCCTTTGACTTTCCAAAACTAAGGAGTACCATTATTACATGTATATATTAGTGTTTTTCTAGTATGTATATATGTGAATATTGTATATTATTGTATGTTTCAAATGAGGACACCAGGGAAGATTGGATGAAAAGCCAACTGGGCCTCCTCTTTAAATAAAGTCTTTGTTATTATTATCATTATTAAACCCCACTTGTATATATAGCAAAACTGGGGTTTGCAGGGGTCTTATTTTTTATCCAAAACATAGATTGTGGGTAATCATTAGAACCGCCTCAGCAAGGCGATTCTAACGTGTACCCACAATTAATGTTTTGAGCCAAAAAATATTAAAAATGTCAAAAATTTTCCAATGAAATTTTTCAATTTTTACAGCCGACAAAAATTCTCTGTATACTGCATGGGCAAGTTTTCGTATTGATCTAGAAACCACACGCCCATGCAATAACATACAGAGACTTTTTTCAATTATGAAAATTTCATAGGAAAAATTTTGATGTTTTTAATATTTTCGCTCAAAAAATATTAAGGCGGTTCTAACGAGTACCCACAATCTATGTTTTGGATTAAAAATAAGGAAAATAGGTATACCCCTGTAAACCTCACTTTTACTATATAAAAGTGGGGTATGAGGGGGTATACATTTCACGGATATATTTTCCTGATGCCTACCAGAAGACCTCCAATGCCAGAGAGGAAGTAGATCAGAAACATCCTGAACCAGCCCGCCGTCTGCTCTATCTGTCGCATTATCAACCACTGGATCACCGCTACTAGGGCAACGTGGATGATTCCCTCGTGGTAAAATATGGAGAGGGGGAGTCTCCACCACTGGTTGGGGTTTGCTGGGAGCCAGGGTCTAGGAAGTGAAGGCTCTAGGGGTCCAAGTTTGCAGATGTCACCCAAACAGTTTACCTGTAAAGGGAATCAAATTAGATATTAACACATTTGTGATGAAATAATGGACTTTCCCTACCACTTGCATCAGTCCATTTTTTGATGAAGTTCTTCTAGGCAAACAGAATAGCCCCAGATGGGACGCCGCGTTATGCGGCGTCACATCTGGGGCTATACATCTGAAGTCCTCTTCGGAGGTTAAGATGTACAGGAAGATAGATACTGTTTGCATATGTCCCATAAAAGGAAAGTCAGGCTTATATGAGTGTTTCATCCAAAAAACTGGTGAAGCCTGGTGTTGAACCCATATAACCCCTGGATTATAAGGCCAGTAGCTAAACTTGTAGGCCATAGAGGCCTCCAGACTTTAGATTTCTGTGAAGCATTTTCAAATTCAAACTCTCCCACAATGCACATCAGGAAAACCTGTACATGAAAAGTATACCTTTCATATAAATGGTATTATACAGGAGTATGCTATTTTTTTATTTTTGTTTCAAAACATCAACTGCAGTACTTGTAAGAACCGCTTTGGTGAGGGGGTTCTAAAGTGTGCCCACAATCTATGTTTTGAATAAATACAAGAAAAAATTCAAAATTTTTCAACTCAAATGTTTCAAATTTTACAGCATTCAAATTGCTGTATATTGTTGCATTATTAGTGGGCTTGTTTTTATAATGGTAAACATACCTGACTGCAGTGCTCAGGACCACTGTCGTGGAAAATTCCACCGACATACTCGCAGTAGGCACGGGACCTCAGCTCACAGTTTCCCTTCAGGTCTAAACAACACGGCTTCATTAAGTGGGCTACGCTGTTATTCGCCCATTCTCTCTCACCACATGGGGTATATAACCGCCAAAATCCTACTCCTGTAAATAATCCATTCTTTAGTTTTGTTAATAGCTTAATATACCAGTCAACAATATGAGCCGAGACGCTAGATTTCCGACTAGGTCCGACACAAATCGGCATGCACAGTCACTGAAGCAGGCAAGTATCTTGAAATTTTGGGTACAAGTAGAGGAGGAATTGTACTATCCGTGTCGCCAAAACAAAGGCGCTGATCAGCTGTGCAGTTACTGCACAGCTGATCTGCGTCTTTGTTTTCGCATATGCAAAAAGCCGATTTTCTAATGTTGCGTCTCATACTTTCAGTCATGTGGGTTCACTGCTTCAAGTGTTTTAACCAGTTACTACGTTAGCTTAAGGTGTCTTGCTCAAGGAGACTACATGGGGGAGGTAGATAGTGAACCCACGACCTCGTGCTTCATAGTCTGGTGCTCTACCATTAAGCCACAGCCTTCACTTATTTAAGTAAATATACCAAAACCTTGACTTTCTTATTTTTACATGCAACTCAAAATTTCATGCTCACTAAGTGTCATATGAGCCATGTCGTGAGAAAACCAGATTTTTGCCTACAGGAAAACATTTTAAGCTGCCTTTGTTTTCACTACTCGGATAGTACAATCTCTCTTCTACCTAAATCCAAAATTTCAAGCGTCTAGCTTTCTTCTGAGATTGTACAGGCCGGTTTGTGTCGGACCTGGTTGGAAATCCCAAAGACTGGTTTTCTCGCGTCTCGGCTCATATGATCTGAGTACTTTCTTGTTTTAAAGCTGAAGAACCTTATTTCTTGGCCAAAACATGATAAAATCTGCTTTTGGCAGATCACATTTTTTTGATTCAGCTACACAGAAGGTTTAATCTATTTTCTTTCTAAATCTAATTTTTTTCTAAATCCCTCAAGGCATTGAATATTGTACCGGTGCACTGATAAACATGAGGTGCACAAATTTTTGACTCGTGAATTTTCATTAATTTTGGAGTTTTGCTAAATTCAAAAATTTAAAAAAACTTCAAAATAATGAATCTCATTCAACGCTATATCACAACCCATGAACAACCTTTTACTGTTTTTCGTGTTTATCTAATAAGACATCGGTTTTTACTATCTTGATTACAAAGATAGATATCCTAACTTGTCGTATATTGCTGACAATATGCTTCTTCTGTTCAGCATAAAATGCTTTATTTCTGGTATCACATCTATCAGTGTGTATAATATATAAATACGATTGTCTCACGAGTCTAATAATTAGTGAAGTTTCTAAGTGTCACATCGGGAAACGGATCACAAAAGTCTTAACTGACTTACTTCCGAATCCTTATTGTATGTAAAAATCTGTATTGTTGTCATCATGTTTGTCGTTATCATATGTTATACAATAGAAATAAAGTTTAAACCAAGGCATTGAATTCAAGAATATCAGCCAAAATTGATTTCTCATGAACATTTCAAAACATATATGATGGGCCATTGGGACCTAAAGAAATAGATGGGCTGCTTGTGCTCCAAGACAAAGCTTAGACGATGCTGACTTGCCATCTGATTGCTGGTTAACTGCTTAAGTATAAGCCTGCCAAGGAAATGTGGTTTCAAGTCAAACCATCCATAGATATAAGCCTTATTGGCTTAGTTTGGATGGTTATATTTCAATCACTTTTTGGATGTCATGACATCCTAATTTTGGGTAAAAGTCCCATAAAATGGAGAAAATGTCCTGACATGACCGTAGCTGTTGACTGGGATGTTCAGCATCATTTCAAACAAATAAATATAATATGAGCCGCATCGTGAGAAAACCGGATTTTTGCCTATGCGAAAACAAAGGCGCAGATCAGCTTCGCGGTAACCGCGAAGCTGATCAGCGCTTTTGTTTTCGCTACACGGATAGTACATTTCCTCTTCTTCTTATATCCGAAATTTCAAGCTTCTAGCCCGCTTTTGTGACTGTACAGGTCAGTTTGTGTCAGACCTTGTCGGAAACCCCGAAGACCGGTTTTCTCGCGTCGCGGCTCATATGACATACCGTAAGTTTCCTGGTCACACTCATACTCGGTCAAAGTTCCGGCAACATTTTTGGCTGCAATCTCGCAGCATCCGAGTGGCTCTACAGTACTGAAGTTGCGCCCAATAAACTGTGACAGGACCGAGTAGTCTTCTCGCATGCATGGTGGATATACAGCCCCTACACCTGGATTATTAGACAAACATTAAAGAAAAATATAGAAGCTCTGGGCATTGTTTCACATTAAAATCCAGTGGCAGATAATGATGCCAGTGGGTGTGGCCTACGTCCAGCCTTGTGATGACAGTGACCCACGAGACAGATTTATCAATTTGTATCTGACATTTCTGTATAATGCTTATATATGAGAGGCAAACAAGTCCGACACAAACACGTCAGAATAGTCACATTCAGAATAAGAGCTGTCACAGGACAGCGTGCTCGACTGCTTCTGACCTTTGTCAAACATAAGGCTAAACCCGACCAGTAACCCAAAGTATTATGCTCATACATCTTTTTGCCTTGATGCAATAGGGCAAAATCACTGAACCATGAACTACCTAAGATTTAAAGGTCTCACTCATATTGTGAAAGAAGTGTGTTCATATACCAACTGAGTGCCAAGACACAAGGCAAAATCACTGAACCGTGAAAAAAGGTCACACTGACCTATAAGTATTGCAGGGTCAAAGGTCTAGTGATACTTACTCATAATGTGAAAGAAAAATGATCATATACCCATTCAGTGTTGAGATATAAAGCAAAATCACTGAATCATGAAATAAGGTCATAGTGACCTATAAGTATGTTTGGGTTAAAGGTGTGGTCATACTCATTCATAATCAGAGAGAAGTATGAAAAAATACCAACTGAGTGTCGAGATATAAGGCAAAATCACTGAACCATGAAATTAGGTCACAGTGACCCAGGAATACTTTACGGTCAAAGGTCTTGTCATACTCATACATATAGTGAAAGAAGTATGTTCATATACCAATTGAGTGCCGAGATATAAAGGAAAATCACTGAACCGTGAAATTAGGTCATATTGACCTAGGACTACTTTAGGGTCAAAGGTCTTGTCATACGCAAACATAGTGTGAAAGAAGTTTGTTCATAAACCAATTGAGTGCCGAGATAAAAGGCAAAGTCACTGAACCGTGAAATTAGGTCACAGGGACCTATAAGTATATTGGGGTCAAAGGTCTGGTCATACGCACTCATAATCTGAAAAAAATATGAAAATATACTAATTGAGTGTCAAGATATAAGGCAAAATCACTGAACCGTGAAATAAGGTCATAGTGACCTAGGACTACTTCAGGGTCAAAGGTCTTGTCATACGCAAACATACTTTGAAAGAAGTTTGTTCATAAACCATTTGAGTACCGAGATATAAGGCAAAAATCACTGAACCGTGAAATTAGGTCACAGTGACCTATAAGTATATTGGGGTCGAAGGTCTGGTCATACTCACTCATAATCTGAAAAAAGTATGAAAATATACTAACGAAGTGTCAAAATATAAGGCAAAATCACTGAACCATGAAATTAGGTCACAGTGACCTAGGACTACTTCAGGGTCAAAGGTCTTGTCATACGCAAACATACTTTGAAAGAAGTTTGTTCATAAACCATTTGAGTACCGAGATATAAGGCAAAATCACTGAACCGTGAAATTAGGTAACAGTGACCTTAAAGTATATTGGGGTCAAAGGTCTGGTCATACTCACTCATAATCTGAAAAAAGTATGAAAATATACTAATTGAGTGTCAAGATATAAGGCAAAATCACTGAACCGTGAAATTAGGTCACAGTGACCTATAAGTATATTGGGGTCAAAGGCCTGGTCGTACTAACTCATAATCTGAAAGAAGTAAGAAAATATACTAATTGAGTGTCAAGATATAAGGCAAAATCACTTAACCATGGAAAGTAGGTCTACTGACCCTTACCGTCGTGACACACAAGTCAGTGTCACAAAGTCAAAAGATGAATGACCAACCATCCTCCTAAGTTGTTCCTATTAAGAAATAAAACGAAAAAAAAATTCGGGGAGTTCTAGATTTTGACCTCTAGCCCCACCCCCCTGACTCCAACCCAGAGGTCCGATGTCATGGAACATAAAGTGTATGAAGTATGAATGCTTTATGATAAGTTGTTGTCAAGATATGCCTCGTAAAAGTTACACAGCAGTACATCTATTTTTTAGTGTTATAGTTTTTAACCTCCAGCCCCACCACCCAGGCATGGACCCAGGGGCCCGATGCCATGGAATGAAACTCAACCCTACAGGGTACCTATTGTCCGAGTATGAAAGCCCTCTGATAAAAAGTTTTCAAGATATAGACTTCTAGAATACTATATCACAGAAAAGCCATTATTATTAATGGTGTTCTAGATTTTAACCTTTAGCCCCACCCCCTGGCATGGACCCAGGGATCTGATGCCATGGAATGAAAGCCGACCCTACAGGGTGTCAATGGCCCAAGTATCAATGCTTTCTGATGAGTGGTTGTCAAGATATGGACTTCTAGAAAACTTTAACACAAGAATTGCCATTTTTGAAGGTGTTCTAGATTTTAACCTCCAGCCCCACCCCCTGGCCTGGACCCAAGGGGCCCGATGCCATGGAATGAAAGCTAACCCTACAGGGTATCTATGGTCCAAGTATGAATGCTTTCTGATGAGTGGTTGTCAAGATACAGACTTATAGAAAACTTTAACGCAAGAGTGACGCGCACGGGAACGTGGACGACCGGGGTGACTGCAATAGCTCTATGCACTTCGTGCAGTCAAGCTAAAAAGGCTAGAACAGGTAAATAAACTGAGTGCCCCACCCCCATACTCATTACATAATTTGCTGATATAGTCAGATAAATAGGTTAGTGTATAGGCGGCAACTTTAATATTTATATCTGGACGTGGTTGGCTAGTCCATTTGTTAAAGAAGGGAGATTATAGAAAAGTCGAACTCAGTCAGTGATGACCATTGTTACATATCTACTGTTAGAAATCAGCTACCTGTATTTTGTCAAATCCAGTAAATTAGGCAAATTTGTATTTCATTTTTATTTGCTAACAAAAAATCTGAGTTAAATCTTTTAAAGGTGTACATGCTGAAGCTTTTATCTATGTCAAAAGTAGTATAGGTCTAATAAAGTATTCATGAGGTATTGCCCATACAGTAACCTATTTGCTGAATTATACCTGGCCCCAAGTTATAAAACTGCTTTCATGCTCAACTCAGCTGGGCTTGAAATTTCAAATCCTCATAAATACTGAAATAGCCCAAAAATGTTGAAATTGAAGGTTTAGAACTCCAAAGCCTGTAATTTATCCTGCTAATAAATGTAACTAGAGGACCATTGGTCCTGTAGCTCACCTGAGAGATTATCACATTGTAAGCTCATGAGATTTAAATTAATTGAGAATCGACCAATGAAAGTCTATGCATGGACACTATTGACCCCCGGGGCATGGCCAAATTTGACCCAGGGGCATGACTGGCACAATTTATAATGGGGACTACCAAACAATGCTACATGTATACAAAATATAGAAGCTCTGGGCCTTTTGGTTTCAGAGAAGAAGATTTTTGTTAGTTTTTCCCATTGTAGGTCTATAGAGACTATCTAACCCCTGGGCGTGGCCAAATTTGACCCCAGGGGCATGGCTGGCACAATCTATGTAGAGGACCATTAGCCATTGCCACATACAAAATATCAAAGCTGTGTGCCCTGTGGTTTCAGAGAAGAAGATTTTTGAATTTTTTTCCCATAGCAAGTCTATTGAGACTATCAACCTCCGGGGCCTGGCCAAATTTGACCCCAGGGGCATGAATGGCACAATTTATGTAGAGGACCATTAGCCATTGCCACATACAAAATATAAAAGCTGTGGGCCCTGTGGTTTCAGAGAAGAAGATTTTTTAATTTTTTTCCCATAGTAAGTCTATGGAGACTATCAACCCCCGGGGCGTGGCCAAATTTGACCCCAGGGGCATGAATGGCATAATTTATGTAGAGGACCATTAGCCATTGCTACATACCAAATATCAAAGCTGTTGGCCTAGTGGTTTCAGAAAAGAAGATTTTTTTAGTTTTTTTCCTATTGTAGGTCTATGGAGACTATCGACCCCCGGGGCGTGGCCAAATTTGATCCCAGGGGCATGATTGGCACAATTTATGTAGAGGACCATTAGCCATTGCCACCTACAAAATATCAAAGCTGTGGGCCCTGTGGTTTCAGAGAAGAAGATTTTTTAATTTTTTCCCATAGTAAGTCTATGGAGACTATCAACCCCCGGGGCGTGGCCAAATTTGACCCCAGGGGCATGAATGGCACAATTTATGTAGAGGACCATTAGCCATTGCTACATACCAAATATCAAAGCTGTGGGCCTAGTGGTTTCAGAGAAGAAGATTTTTTTAGTTTTTCCAATTGTAAGTCTATGGAGACTATTGACCCCCGGGGCGTGGCCAAATTTGACCCCAGGGGCATGGCTGGCACAATTTATGTAGAGGACCATTAGCCATTGCCACATACAAAATATCAAAGCTGTGGGCCCTGTGGTTTCAGAGAAGAAGATTTTTTTATTTTTTTCCCATAGTAAGTCTATGGAGACTATCGACCCCCGGGGCGTGGCCAAATTTGACCCCAGGGGCATGAATGGCACAATTTATGTAGAGGACCATTAGCCATTGCTACATACCAAATATCAAAGCTGTGGGCCTAGTGGTTTCAGAGAAGAAGATTTTTTTAGTTTCTCCCATTGTAAGTCTATGGAACCTATCTGTTGCCATGGAAACCACAATTTTGATACAATCTGCTCCAAAACCTAATGCCATCAATCCCCAACCCAATTATGGTTCACATTAAATTTGATCAAGATCGGCCTACTAGCTTCAGAAATATTCTTCTTTGAAATTGTGGACGGACGACGATGGACGACGACGACGACGACGGATGCTTGCCTATCCTATAAGCTCACCTGTGAGCCGTCGGCTCAGGTGAGCTAAAAATGCCAACAATTGCTGGCATTTTAACATTTATGAGCAGGATAAATTTTAGTCTCAGCTGAGCTGAGCATGAAAAAAGTTTTTTTAAACTCGGGGCCAGTCTTACCTATAAAGAATCTCTGATCTGGGCCTAACCAGATGTTCGGTATAACCCATCTATGAATGGATTCCTTGCCCAGAAATGTTTGGATTCCAGTGGTCATGTCGAGGGATGGCACCACTCCAATGTTAGATATACCACCCATGATGCAAAGTATGATAAAGGCCAGCACTTGTAACTATAAAACAACCAGAGGACCAATGGTCCTGTAAACGCTCACCTGAGATCTGCTACATATGCCAATAAACATGTTTGAATATTATGGTATTTAGCCCCAGTGCAGGGGCAGATGAAGCCCTTGGACCATTTGTTTTCAGAATAATCAATTTTCTGTCCATTTGCCAATTTCTATTTTATTTATTCCCTTTAAATGACATGTTAACAGTTTTCCCCATTCAAATGCATTGGCAACCTATGTAGACCTTGCCGTAAAATAGGTCAAGGTCATCACAGGATCATGATTTATATATACATTGTAGTACTTTAGCCATCAATGCTTCATGCCAAGTTTCTTTGAAATCAGTCCACCGTTTCAGGAGAAGAAGATTTTTGAAGGGTTTTTACCATATATGGGCATTGCGGCCATCTTGGTCATGTGACCTGGATTATTTATATACACATTGGTTACCCCATCCTATAGATGCTTCACATAAAATTTGACTTTGATTGGCCAAGCGGTTTCAGAGGAGAAGACGTTTGAATATTATGGAGATATACATGTATATTGCCCCGGGGTGGGGGCATATGAGCCCCTGGGGTTTATTTTTCAGAATCATTAATATTCAGTCCTACTGCCCATTTCCTGCAAGACTTTCACTTTAAATGACATTTCAAAAGTTTTCCCCATTCAAATGCATTGACCTTGCCGTAAAATAGGTCAAGGTCATCACAGGGTCATGATTTATATATACATTGTGGACCTTGAGTCCCTCATGCTACATGCCAAGTTTCAAGATCCTAGGCCTTTGGGTTCTGGAGAAGAAGATTTTTAAAGGTTTTTACCATATATGGGCATGGCGGCCATCTTGGTCATGTGACCTGGATTATTTGTATATACATTAGTTCCCCCTTCCTATAGATGCTTCACATAAAATTTGGCTTTGATTGGTCAAGCGGTTTCAGAGGAGAAGATCTTTGAAAATGGTGGACGCCGGACAACGCCGACGGACGGACGCCGGGTGCCTACCTATCCTATAAGCTCACCTGTGAGCCTTCGGCTCAGGTGAGCTAAAAATGAGCCGCCGCATGGGAAAACCAACAATCTGCATAGGCAAAAACAAAGGGGCAGATCAGCTTCGCAGTAACCGCAAAGCTGATCAGCGCCTTTGTTTTTGCTATACTGATAGTACATTCCCTCTTCTACTTAAATACAAAATTTCAAGCCTGTAACCAACTTCTGTGACTGTACAGCCTGGTTTGTGTCGGACCTGGTCAGAAATCCAAATTGTTGGTTTCTCACGCACAGGATCAAATATTTTGTTTGAGCTGGTCCCTTATCCCAGCCATGTAACTATACAACAGAAATGTTTTGTTCGAGATAGTCCGTTATCCTAGCCATGAAACTATAAAACAGAAATGTTTTGTTCGAGGTAGTCCGTTATCCCAGCCATGTAACTATACAACAGAAATGTTTTGTCCGAGATAATCCGCTATCCTAGCATGAAACTATAAAACAGAAATGTTTTGTTCAAGATAGTCTGTTATCCTAGCCGTGAAACTATAAAACCGAAATGTTTTGTTCGAGATAGTCCGTTATCCTAGCCATGTAACTATAAAACAGAAATATTTTGTTCGAGATAGTCCATTATCCTAGCCATGTAACTATAAAACAGAAATATTTTGTTCGAGATAGGCTATAGAAATATTTTTTGAACATACCTTAATGAAAGAATTGAGTATTGGTAAAGATCAAAGGGAAATTAATATCAATACATAACTGTATAACTGTATTCTAGTGTTGACAGTGAGAATCGTTCATGTTCAGCTTTTAGAAAAATTGGACACACTACCAACAGAGCTATCGCTACCGTTCAGTTTAACGTCCCTTTCAAGATTATTTCAGCCCATATGAGATGGGCCAATCAGAAGGTGGGGCAAAAACGGGAGAACCCAGAGCAAAAACACCTGGCACACCCGCAAGCAGAACCTGGCTTATCTCAGATGTGCCCCATGTGGGCCTTGAAAGCTCACCAGACACAGCAATGAGACGATCGAATGGTTAACCGGGGTAATGAAATACCAGTGCCCTTAACCACTTGGCTACATGGGCCGCCCCGTTTTTAAATGAAATCTCTACTTTAATAACTTACTATAATGACTGTATAGGTAAAGATAGGTTTAAACTTGGGCAGTTTGCTCAGCTCATGTTTGATGACTGTCTGTGAAACCTTCTTTCTCTCACTGCTACGTAGGACCTTCCGCTTCAGATTTTTCCATTCCAAACCTTGGTCACCGTGGGGATTGTTGTGATATTCTGTATATAAAGAATGATTGTAGTAGTAGTAGTAGTAGTAGCAGTAGTAGAAAGTGGGCTTTTAATGTCTTCCCAGGTTGAATGGACTTATCCCATGATTCCACCTCAAGCAAGAAATAATGATAATACATGTAATGATGTTGCTAATCTATTTATTATTGAGCGTTCGCACGAGAAAACCAACAATATCAGTTTCTGACCAGGTCACACACAAACCAGGCTGTACAGCCACAGAATACGGCTAGTGGCTGGAAATTTGGGATTTACAAAGTAGGAGAACTGCAGTCTATCCCTGTAACGAAAACAAAGGCGCTGATCAGCTTCACTCTATCTGCATCTTTGTTTTGGCATATATGCAGATTGTCAGTTTTCTGGCAGGTCATATTTTTACTAACTAGAAAAAGTGCATTGAGAGGCACGTATACCCCCGGCTGGTAGCTTGCCCCCCCCCCCCCCCCCCCCCAATCACTGAATTGTGAAATAAGGTGAAATAAGGTCACACTGACCTATAAGTACTTTAGGGTCAAAAGTCTGGTCATACCCATTCATAATCTGAAAGAAGTATAAAAATATACCAACTGAGTGTCAAGATATAAGGCAAAATCACTGAACCATGAAATTAGGTCACAGTGACCTAGGACTACTTTAGGGTCAAAGGTCTTGCCATACACAAACATACTGTGAAAGAAATATGTTCATATACCTGTAATAACTCTGCACCTACCGCTTTGCCGTGTCTAGCCTTCGAAACTATTCCCCAGAGACGCCAAATCTGTCGAGAAAATCGGCGGTTCTCCACACGTGTTTCCAAATCCACTCCAGAACGAGGCTGCGGGTTTCGGGTCGTCTCGTACCAGTGTGCTTCCCGGTCGACTCGCCCCACAGCGGTGGTGCCGGTACAAGTGGGACGACTAGCGGTGTATTACATTCCTCCCCCCTTAATTGAAGACCCCTTACTAAACCCTCTTAATTTTAAATGGGACCTATATGTTTCCTTCAGCAAACAAGCAGACATGGAAGTTTGGACACCATACACAAACAGACCATGGGAACAATCATAACTGTGGCCAATAGAAACTGCACAATAAGACATTTTACTATAATCATTCACACCACAACACATGCACACAACCTTGAAAAATCTATTTACATCAGGGTCGCAGTATTGACTTCAAAAGATTCAATCATTCAACATACATTAACGTATTCAATCGGTATTTATTCAACTTTGAAAATTAAACTAATGTTCAACGTTTTTACATGTCTACATGATTCAGCATAGGTTAAAATATTTAACTGATACTTAGCTTTGAAATCTAATGATAACATTTTTACATATTTACAGACTAGATGGACGAGAGATCAATGCACGATAAAATCTCCGAGATGGGCAGGCTTCTTTGTCTTTCGCCCAACTCTTGTTTCATGGCCCACCCAATGGTCAGCTATTGCTTGGTCAGACTGAACTGATTCATTATTTACCTCTTCATCAGCTAGAAGCTGATCATCAGTTAAATTCCCAACTGAAGAACTTTAAAAGTTTCAGTTGCTGTCGAGACGGAATCATTCAGCTCTGATCTATATTCCTGGACACCCACCACATCATCATTAAATGACATTGAATGGTCTACGTCTAGGCTTGGTGTAGGAGGTTCTCGCTGGTTCCCCATAACTATTTCATGGGTAATCTCCACTGGGGTTTCTTTTGCTACGATCATTCCACTTGGAACATTACTTCCCCGGGCTTGGTCAGCCATGTCACTGACATTTTAACCAAACTCACCTACAGCCTTGGCCTTTGTGGTTCCTTCGTCCTGACTGTTCTCTGTATCAGTAGCCAAATTGGTACTGTTATCTGGTACCTCTGTTTCGGGTGTTGCCTTTTCCAAATTTGCATCTTTCAGACGATTATAATGAACAACCATTCGTTTTCTTCCATTCACCTTTTGAACCCTGTAAACAGCTTCAGAGATTACCTTGACCACTCGATATGGGCCTTTATAGCACCGCTTGAGTTTCTTCACATGTCCCTTTTTCGTTTGTGGAATATACACTCTTACCCAATCTCCGACATTGTATTTGGATCTTTGATTGTGGGGGTGAACCTTCCTGTCATAATAGTATTTCTGTCTCCGTTGTTCCATTTTAGTATTCTTGCGCACTTTTTCAAATGCTTTGTCAATGTAGTCTCTCTGTTTATTGACATAACCATCCTTAGTATCAAACCGCTCTTTAGAGCCACCAAACACAATATCTACAGGCAGCATGGCTTCCCTTCCATAAATCAAACTGAATGGTGAATACCCCGTGGTAGTCTGAACACTTGAACGATATCCTAAAAGTATTTTGGGCAAAAGCATGTCCCAGTTCTTCTGATTTTCATCCACACACGACCGAAGCATTGCAATAAGTGTCTTATTTAGTCTTTCCACGAGCCCATCTGACTCAGGGTGGTAAGCTATTGTTCTCGTTTTTTCAATTTCCAAAAGCTGGCACATATTTTTTATCAGGTTAGACTCGAAATCCATTCCTTGGTCCGTGTGAATGACTCTGGATACTCCGTGTCTACAGATGACATCATCAACCAACTTAGAGGCTATAGTCTCAGCCCTATGGTCCTTCAAGGCAAAGGCCTCTGGCCACTTGGTGAAGAAGTCTGAAACAACCAGTAGGTATCTATTGCCTTCCTCTGTAACTGGCAAGGGCCCAAGGATGTCCATCGCAATTCTTTCCCAAGGAAAAGATGGTAGGTCTTGCTGAAGAGGAGCTCGAATTGTATAAGGGGGTGCCTTGGAAGCAGCACATTCTCCACACTGTTTACAGAACAACTCTGTGTCTCTCTGATAACCGTACCAATAGAAACGAGCTCTGATCTTTGCTAATGTCTTTTCCAATCCAAGGTGGGCAGATGTATTCTGACTATGAAGAGCCTTCAAAACATCCTTTAAGAGGATTTTTGGCACCACAATTTGCAAGTGGGAAGTCACTCCATCCTCTGTTTCCCACTTCCTATGGAGCACACCATTTTCCACTGTGAACCTTGACCATTGACTCCAAAGACTGCGGATTACTGGATCTGTTGTATCTGGCATTGCCTCTCTGTTGCCATTCCTCATCATTCTCAAAATTGGTCCAATCTGAGGATCTTTGTCTTGGAATGCTTTCACATCTAGTTTTTGTACCCAGGACATGTCAAGCAAATCATTCTGTTCTCCACTGCAACCCTGGTCGTGTGAGCTGCTATCTGCTGCCGACACAGCCAAAGCTGCAGCCCTGGAACATTCTTTCATTTCCCTGGCGTCATCTCCAGTCTGGGGTCCTGCCACAGCCGATATGTGTGAGCGGCTATCTGCTGCAGACACAGTTTCAGCCATGGACAGGTCCCTTCGATCTCTACAGTTTTTTCCACTGCTGTCTCCATGAGGTAGCCTTGATAATGCATCAGCATTCCCATTGCTGGCTCCTTTCCGGTATTGAACAGTAAAATCATATGCGCTTATCTCTATAGACCACCTTTCCCTTCTTGCAGTTGGGTCATGTCCTGGCTTGATCGACTTGATATTCACAAGGGGTTTGTGATCAGTCATGACTGTGAAACTAGACCCTCCCAAATACGGTCTAAAATGTCTTATGGCCCATACTACTGCATAAAATTCCTTGTCGTATGCACTCCAGTTTCTTTCTGATTTGGACAGAGTCGAGCTGGCATAGGCTATAACCTTTTCCTGACCTTTGTAGTCTTGAGAAAGCACCGCTCCCACAGCCCAATTTGAGGCATCAGTTTGGACTCTAAATGGTCTTCGAAAATCTGGGTATGCCAAAATTGGATAGGCTGTAAGGCGATCCCTCAAAGTAGTGAATGCTTCATCACAATCATGTGTCCAGTGAAACTTCACATCTTTGTGCATGAGGTTGTGGAGCGGCTCTGCTATGTTTGCAAAATCCTGTATAAACCTGCGGTAAGTCCCAAGAAGCTTTGTAACTGTGTTATATCTCTAGGTACTGGAAACTTTTTCACCTTCTCAACATTACTTGGGTCTGGTCCAATTCCTCTTCCAGATACTTGATGCCCTAGGAATGTCACACTCTGTCTAAACAACTGACATTTAGAGCTCTTTAATTTGAGGCCTGCATCTCTAATGCACTGAAATACTTCCCTGAGACGTTTAATGTGATCCTCTACTGTCTCTGTGAAAACAATAATGTCATCCAAATAGACTAGGCAACACTTCCAGTGCAGACCAGCTAGAACCAGATCCATCAAAGCTGAAAGGTGGCAGGGGCGTTTGTTAGCCCAAAGGGCATGACCTTGAACTGATATAAATTTTCTCCTGTCGAAAAGGCTGTCTTCTCTCGGTCTTCTGGCCTGAGTTCCACTTGCCAGTAGCCACTAGCACAATCCAATGTACTAAATTCCTTAGCACCATCAAGGACATCAAGACAGTCATCCACCCTCGGCAGAGGGTGAGCATCTTTGCATGTCACAGCATTAAGTCTCCTATAGTCTACACAAAAACGGAATGATCCGTCTTTTTTCCGTACTAGTACAACTGGTGATGACCAAGGACTTTTACTGCTCTCGATAATATCTTGGTCCAACATCTCATCCACCTGTTTCTCCAGTTCATCTCTCATAGCAAATGGGACCCTTCTTGGACTCTGTTTGATAGGTGGTGCCTGACCTGTAACTATGCTATGCTGTGTTAAACCGGTTCTTCCCAAATCTGACTTGGACTCTGCAAAAATATCATGGAATTCTTCTAGAAGCTGTTTGGCACTGCTGTGGTCTTTATTGGATAACTTTGAGTCATCTAAGCTGACTGCTGACACACTAGCTTTCTTTGTCACTTCATGTGTTGGCCACTGGTTAGATTCAACAGGGTCGTCCACAAACTCATAAATGCCTACTCGTGCTACCTTGACCGTGTTTAAAACAGCAGCATAGAAAGACCCTAAGCATGTGTTGGCCTGAAGTGTGACTTCTGAGTCCCCTACATTCATCAGTTTCGCTGGGGCTGTACCACGTATCACTGTTCCAGCTGTTCTAGCCACCATAATACCTGCATCATTTCTAAATACTTCCTTTGCCTCACGGACCCCATCGAACCCATCTGGCACTACTTCGTAATTTTTTACTGGTTCCAACTTAGAGGCTACTACCATTTCACTTCTTGGGGGTATCACTGTAGTCTCTCTCAATGTAGCACCGCATACCCGTGGCAGTATCTTCCAAATTGGTAGAAACTTTACTGTGGTTGTACCAATGTTCATCTGTGATTTTGAACCATCAATAGTAACATTGTTCCCTTGAATAAAATCCCAGCCAAGTAAAACTGGATGTGACATTTCTCTGGTGACAAAAAAAGACCATGAAGTATCCATTTCTCCCAACCTTAGATTCAACCGCACCTTACCAAGCAACTTAACGGGTTCATTATTGACTGATGTTGCCTGTAGTCCGTTTATGCTTTCAACTGGCAATTTCTTCAGGAGGCTTGATGACTGACAAAACTTTTCACTCATCAATGATATCTCTGCTCCTGTATCTATGAAGGCCTTTGTATCAATGCCTTCTATTTCAATGTTACAAACAGTTGAAGACTTACTCAATGATGAGATGGTGGGTGCCCAGGAGTAAGCTGACACTGCGGGCTCAGTGTCAGCCTTTAGTGAAAATCCTGGGCAGAAGTGCTGCCCCTTCCCCGCGAAGATCCGCGACCCCGCCCCCGAAAACCTTTTGGACAATTATTTGATTGTCCCAGTGGCTTTCCCCCACCCCATTTAGGTTAACCACAGTCGCGTGCAAAATGTCCTATCATGCCACAATTGTAACACGCAAAGTCACGGCCACGAGCAGCCCTTGTATTACTGGCTGAAAGCAATGCCACTTGAGCTTTAAGCTCGTCCATTTCTTCAGTCATTCGGTTAAACCTGTCTTCTTAGCGTCTATTGTAACTTGCGCAACATTGGTCTGTTTCTTTTCTAGATCAAATTGAACTTCTAATCGACTAGCTTGCTCAATCGCCTCATCCACCGTTTTTGGATTACGTCTTCTAATTTTTTTTCCGATTTCTCCCGTTCCATCCAAAAATTTATTAAGAACAACATCCTCCCAGGCTTCCTCATTATATTTTGGAAACGCTCGCCGGACGAGGCGCCTTAACTCTGATGCATAGACAACAAGATTCTCTCCCTCTTTACGTGAGCGAGATTGTAATTCGGAGCAAAATGCATCAATTAGCGCATTGGATGAATACGCACTCCTAAATTCTGCTTTAATTGATTCAAAGTCACTTTGTTCCAATTCAGATAATGATGCATATACACTAAACGCTGCGTCGCCGAGCATTGTTGGAAAGTAGAGAACTTTATCATCATTGCTGGGGGCATGCAATTTGCACCACGCCTCAAACCGCTTGACCCAAAGATCAAAATCATCACCTTGTTTCCCTAAAAATGTGGGGGGTGGGGATGATATAAACATTGGCTTTTGATTATGTACTGGTGCACCAGAAGATGGATGGGGACCTGGTGTTAAAGGAGGGAAATCTGGTTTTGGGACCGTAGACTTAGTTCTGTTAACTAAATCACTTAATTTAGATGGGGTAGGTGCCAAACCTAGAGACCCTGGTTTCTTATCTTCTGCCATGACACTGACTAAAATAGGGTTAACTTTAGTTTATGTGTAAAAAAAATACAGCAAGACCACAAAGAGAATAGCATGATGTACTCTCACGCAACACACACCGGACGTGGAAATTACAGGACTTCACGCTGACTGTACTGTACGATGGATTTTTTTTTTTTTTTTTTATTCACTACAATATTTAAGGCATCGAACACTCACACATAAAAAGAAATTAGTCTGTTTTCCAAAACCTACGCTTTTTCTCACACACAGTGTCACTGGTTTGTGTCACAGCTTTTTTCTTGGAGGACAGAGTTAACTCATTCTCACGTGTGCATGCTTTGATGATCAAATTAAACCATTTTTGTTTTATGCGGCTTTTGGCATGCAGACCATCATACATACGCTGCGAATACACATTTGTCACTACACTTGACTTTTTATTTGACCGGCCTTTGGTTTTCTTATGGGTTTTGACAATCACTTCCGCTAATTCCAGCGTCCAGACCCTTTCAAGCTTATTGAATTCAACAATTTCCGAATTCACAAGTGACAGTTTCACACTCACACAATCTTGGAACTCATTTAATTCTTCCTCACTGTACAGTCAAACCTCTATAAAAGCGCCACCTTTGGGAGTGAGCTAAGCTGGCTGTTATACACAGGTGGCTGTCTTATCAAGGTTCAGTCAGAGCAGTTGTCATGTAGAAAATATTCTTACTGTCACAAGAAAAATCCTTTCTAAGGAAGGACTACCTGTATGTGTTTCATAAGTTGACATCATTTCATGCTTCGTTACACAAAAATATATACAAAGCCTCATGGGTATTAACTTAATTGATTTTTTTCTGCTAATTAACTGTTTTAAATACAATATAATGAATAATAATTGTCCAATTAACAGCTTGTAAATGGGAAATTTGACTTTAGGCAAGTATGATGTGGCTGTCTTATAGAGAGTTATAAGCATTTTGGGATTGATTTTACTGGCTGCTGGTTGTCTTGTGGAGGTGGCTGTCTTATGCAGAGATAAAATATAGTGAAAATGATTGGGAATGTTTCAGACTGGCTCTCTTATGCAGGTGGGGCTCTTATAAAGGTGGCTGATTCAGCAGGTTCAACTGTATTTCGCACTTTTTAACAAGCCCGACTTTAACCGAGACTTCTGCAGGTCACTGAAACTTACAGGGGGAATGGTCCCAAAAGCTACCCTGGAATTAGGGAACCTGGCCTTTAGCTTTGATTTTATGTCCGCCAAAGTTTCAATGAAAGATTCCACAGTAATCCGACTTGGCCTAAACTCTGATCCCAGTGACCCCAGGTATTCTTTTTCAATAAAATTATTGATACCTGCACAGATCTTGAAGGAAATGTGCCTTTCAGAGGGGACCCACCAGAGTTCAGTGAGGGTTTGCTCATACAGCTGTTCAACTGTCTTTCCTCTAGAAATTACATACGAAATGTCCAAGTTTGGTGGTTGTCTCTTTTGCTCAAATCGATAACCCCTGGAGTCAAGAACAATAACAAATAACGGTCTGCTTGTATTTTGATCCACTGTGGCAACTGAAACAAGCCTTTACACGACCTTCAATGATCAACGACCAAGAAAATGGAGAAAATTACACTTTACAGGGATTGACAATCAAAACCACCGCTGTCCACCACTGTAATAACTCTGCACCTACCGCTTTGCCGTGTCTAGCCTTCGAAACTATTCCCAAGAGACGCGAAATCCATCGAGAAAATCGTCGGTTCTCCACACATGTGTTCACTTTCCAAATTCACTCCAGAACGAGGCTGCGGGTTTCCGGTCGTCTCGTACCAGTGTGCTTCCCGGTCGACTCGCCCCACAGCGGTGGTGCCGGTACAAGTGGGACGACTAGCGGTGTATTAACTATTACATACCAATTGAGTGCCGAGATATAAGGCAAAATCACTGAACCGTAAAATCAGGTCACAATGACAAAGGACTACTTTAGGGTCAAAGGTCATATGCAAACATAGTGTGAAAGAAGTATGTCCATAAACCAACTGTCCAGATATAAGACAAAATCACTGAACCATGAAATTAGGTCACAGTGACCTATAAGTATATTGGGGTCAAAGGCCTGGTCATACTCACTCACAATCTGAAAGAAGTATGTTCATAAACCAATTGAGTGTCAAGATATAAGGCAAAATCACTGAACCATGAAATACAGTCACAGTGACCTATAAGTATATTTGGGTCAAAGGTCTGGTCATACTCACTCATAATCTGAACAAAGTATGAAGTGTCAAGATATAAGGCAAAATCACTGAACCGTGAAATTAGGTCACAGTGACATATACGTATATTGGGGTCAAAGGTCTGGTTATACTCACTCATAAACTGAAAGAAGAACAAAAATATACTAATTGAGTGTCAAGATATAAGGCAAAATCACTGGACCATGGAAAGTAGGTCAACCCACCCTTACCGCCATGACACACAAGTCAGTGTCACAAAGTTGAAAGATGAATGACCAACCATCTTCCTAAGTTGTTTCTATTTAGAAACAAATAAAAAGAAAAACTAGAAATGCGTAAAACACTATGCCCCCCAACTGTATGCTTGTCCCTAAACTGGCAGCTTGTATGATTCATTTATTTCATTTGAATGAAGTGAAATTTAATTTCCTGAAGAAGCTGTTTGGTTGCCTCTGTTTTGACCTTGATCCAGAAACAGAATGTAAGTTTTTTGCAGATAAATTAGAAATGGAGTAAAAATTTCAAAATGGAGTAATTTTGTCTAAATTTGACGGAAAGTCTTCAAAATGTAATCAGGTGATCTTCTTCTCAGCCCCAACCAGTGTACCGAATATGAAGGCTCTAGCTTAAATACTTTTTGAGATATCTTGCACACAAGATTTTCAAATTTTGTTTTAAACGGGACATAACTCCAAAAAGGCACATAACTTGAACATAAACAAAAATACGGGTCAACTACTTTTTCATAAGGAATCTGTATATGAAATTTCAAAACCCTAACATTCACCGTTCAAAAGTTTCAAATTTCACCGAAAAGTGCAAAAATTAATCAAAATTTCAAAATTCCGTATTTTTGTCAAAATTTGACAGACAGTTCTCAAAAGTTAATCAGGTCATCTACTCCTCAGCCCCAACCAGTATACCAAATATGAAGGCTCTAGCTCAAATACTTTTTGAGATATCTTGCACACAAGATTTTCAAATTTTGTTTTCAAAGTGACATAACTCAGGAAAGGGGCATAACTTTGACATGAAAAAAAATATGGGTCAACTATTTTTTCATGAGGAATCTGTATATGAAATTTCAAAACCCTAGCATTCACCGTTCAAAAGTTTAAAATTTCACCGAAAAGTGGAAAAATCAATCAAAATTTAAAAATTCTGTATTTTTGTCAAAATTTGACGGAAAGTTCTCAAAAGTTAATCAGGTCATCTACTCATCAGCCCCAACCAGTATACCAAATATGAAGGCTCTAGTTTAAATACTTTTCGAGATATCTTGCACACAAGATTTTCAAATTTTGTTTTCAAAGGGAAATAACTCAGAAAAGGGGCATAACTCGGACAAGAAAAAAAATACGGGTCAACTATTTTTTCATGAGGAATACACACATGAAATTTCAAATCCCTAACATGCTCCATTCAAAAGTTAACAGACGTACACACACACACACACACACACACACACACACACACACACAGACAGACAGACAAGCCGAAAGCAATATGCCCTTCCAACTTTTTCAAAGTTGGGGGCATAGAAATATTTCAGCAAGTTCTAGATTTTGACCTCTAGCCCAACCCCCCCAACCCAGCGGTCCAATGTCATGGAACCTAAAGTGTACGAAGTATAAATGCTTTATGATAAGTTTTGTAAAGATATGGCCTCCTTGTACAAGTTACACAGCAGTACATCCATTTTTAAAGTGTTCTAGTTTTTAACCTCTAGCCCCACCCCCAGGAATCATGCCGAATGGACCTAGGGATCCAATGCCATGAAATGAAACTCAACCATACAGGTACCTACATGTATGGTCCGAGTATGAAAGCCCTCTGATAAAAGCTTTTCAAGATATAGATTTCTAGAATACTATATCACAGAAAAGCCATTATTAATGGTGTTCTAGATTTTAACCTCTGGCCCCACCCCCTGGCATGGACCTAGGGATCCGATGCCATCGAATGGAAGCCAACCCCACACTTTTATCTATGAACTAAATAAGAATACATCCCTTTGATTGTTTGTTAAGATATGGACAAAGAGAAGAAACATTAACAAATTGTAAACAGCACATTTTAAAGGTGACCTAGTTTTTGACCTGCAGCCCCACCCCTAGGCAAGGACCCCAGGGTCTGAACTCATGGAGACAAAGCAAACCCTATAGGGTACCTATGGTCCAAATATGAATTGTTTCTGACCACTGGTTCATGAGATATACATCTCTAGAGAAACTTTAACCAAAACTTTGACGTAAATTCTACGAAAGTTCCGGAATTACAAACAAACTAACTAACTAACGAACATACAAACGGACGAACGGAAAAGCGAAAACTATATACCTGTCGACATAAATGCCAGGCGTATAACTAGTGCACATAATCCAATGAGACCATGCTCGAACCTTATTTGAGCTATTGTAAATCGTTCTGATCGGAAAAAAAAATTCCTAGACATCTTGATATGAGGGGCGTCATGAGAGAACCAACATTTTGCAATATGCGAAAACAAAGACGCAGATAAGCTTCACAGTAACTGCTGATATGTGCCTTTGTTTTCGCTACATGGATAGTATGATTCTTCTACTTTCTAAAATCAAAATTTCAAGCTTCAAGCCATCTTCTGTGACTGAACAGACTGGCTTGTGTCGGACCTTTTCGGAAACCACAGTCTTGCATATGCGAAAACAAAGACACAGATAAGCTTCACAGTAACTGCTGATATGTGCCTTTGTTTTCGCTACATGGATAGTACAATTCTTCTACTTTCTAAAATCAAAATTTCAAGCTTTAAGCCATCTTCTGTGACTGTACAGGCCGGTTTGTGTCGGACCTGTTTGGAAACCACAATGTTGGTTTTCTCATGACACAGCTCATATTATAACTTTCAGCATGACTGACCTGATGAAAGGCATATAAGATAAACTATTGCTGAGATCATTAATTGCATCATTCTGCTTTAAGCTTATGTCCCTATTTCTGTGAGAGTTTTATTAAGATTTTTGAAATCTAAAACAATAAATCAATAAAACAAACACTGTTCAAAATCTAAGAAAACAGTATCAAAGCAACAGCAACAACAAAAATAATAACAATAATAATCATAATAACAACATGAGAACCTCTAGCCAGATTAACAAGCTCATCTATGGCTTCCAATTTCCAGTCGTAGTCAGCCATTTTTTGTGCCAACTCTTTTTCTAGCTCCTTAATTCTTTTCTTTTTCTCTATCTATACACATGAGAAGGCAATGAGGTTTATTTCATGCTCAACTAAGCTGTCAGAGCTAAATATGCAAATAACATTGAGACTTAGTCTGCTAATTTTATGAAGTAAAACTGGGGTTTGCAGGGGTATACAATAATTTTCATTTATACAACTGAAAAAAAAAATCAGTTCATTGCATAGGCATGTTTTCATAATGTCTAGTCATCCTGTGTCTGTACGAATCCGCGACATTTCGTCGAAAATTACTTTTGTCGAAAATGTCCCCATGCCCAGACCTTTACCCTAACCCTAGTGGTTGGTGGCTCAAAATGTGGACCTATGTGCTAGTCTTCTACGGAATAAATTTCAAAATTTTGCGGTGAACATTTTTGAATTTACAAAATTTTTGACAAAACACATTTTCGACGAAATGTTGTGCATCGGACTGAACAACCCAATTTGCAAGCAGCATGTAAGTCAATCACATGAATCAATGTGTAAAATTTACAATCACTTACCGCTTTGTAATATTCAAAAGCTTCCTTTCCATAGAGTAGATCATCCTTATTTAGATTCTATAAAAAAGAAAACTATTTTGTAAAACAAAATACAGTATACATTGACATAATCAATCATGCACAATTTACAAAATGTACATAAAATTATGTTATTTTTGCATCTCTTTTACTGAATTAAGTGAATTTGGATGACGGATGTGAAATAAAAAATATCAGTAATGTGCATGATTTACTGGGACAGCCCCCGTAAATGCAAAAATGCAAAAACTTCTGACTTCCCAAACGGTGTAACGTCCTTGTCTTAATTTCAATTTAAATAAAAAACAAAGGGTCCAAGGGCACTATTATACTGTATAAGCTATGTTGAATCTGCTAAATATTAAAGCTGATATGCAGTAACTAAGCTGATCAGCTTCTTTGTTTTCGCTTCATCGATCATAGAATAATCCCTCTTCTTCTTAAATTTACACCAAATTTTAAGCTTCTAACCAGCCCCTATGGCCTATGTACCACAAATCTAAGTCACGTCATGAGAAAACTAACATGGTTTCCGACCAGGTCCGACATAAACCTGGCTGTACAGGCACAGAAGTAGGCTCTAAGCTTGAAATTTTGGATTTAAGAAGGGGAGGGATTTACTATCTGTGTAGCGAAAACAAAGATGCTGATCTGCGCCTTTGTTTACGCATATGCAAAATGTTGGTTTTCTCATGAAGTGGCTCAAATGGTCTGGCTGGTCTTACATACCTGCTTAGTGAGCAGTGCTGTTGTATCCCTAGACCTTCCACCTGTTTCTGATTCATCTCTGGCTGTATCTGAAAGGTATTGACACATACAGTTGTAGTCACACATTAATGTGACGTTCTACGAGATTATTCTGTCCCATTTTTACCCAGAAAACAGGTTTTACGTCCCATTTATGGGCGGAATCCCCCTAAAATTTCATAAGGGTAGCCAAGAAATATCACTGTACAGTGTTCCTTTACGCTAAAAAATTTCCAAATTAGAAAATTTCTTCATAAAAATGACAGTTTTCTTGGATTTGACAGGTGAAGAAAACAGTCAAAAGTTGTGAAACATAATGATTTCTCCAGTTTGTAACGTCTTTATGCATGTCTATCCGTATTTTTCAGGCTACAAACATGCTTTGACTTTTCCAATTTTTTCTGTTTTACACAATAATTTTCCTAATTCAAAGGATGCCAAATCCATTTCCAAAATAATGAATAGGAAAACTGCTGTCTCTAGTTACCATATTGTTCTCTGATTTGAATATCATTAAAATCTACTGGCACCGCTCTTTCTGCCCTCTCTGTGTCTCTGTTGCGCTTTTTAATTTCTCTCTCGGCCTATAAATAGAATAACTTTTAGATGAGCTGTATAGACACAATGTCAGCTTCAGTCATAAGTCACTGTTCCTTGTTACCATATTGCACTGTCATATGAATATCTTCAAAATCTACAAGTTATTGTGACCACCTCTTTGCCTCTCTGTGTCTATGTACTATTGCTGAATTTCTCTCTTGGCCTATAAATTGAAGCAACTTTAGATGACCTGTACAAATATCTTGATTATCCAAATCTCAGCACTGTGACTTAAGAGCTGGAAATATTTGAGCCAGCTCATGGGAAAACCAACAATGTGGTTTCCGAACAGGTCCCACACAAACCAAGCTGTACCAGCACAGAAAATGGCTAAAGGCTGGAAATTTTGGATTTAGAAAGTAGTTGAATTGTACTATCCGAGTAGCAAAAACAAAGGCGTGATCAGCTTTGCAATTACTGATCTACCCCTTTGGTTTCGCGTATGCTGGTTGTTGGTTTTCCCATGAGGCGGCTCAATTTTATGCTTTGTTTCAAACTGTTTTTTGTGGGCTGCCTTAATTTAGAATTCAAATGAATGTCAGGATCATCTCAGGGACACAGGCCAGGACCTCACCATTTGGAGTCTGACGCTCTACCACTAGGCCATCATGTATCCCCTATTTAATTTTATATATGACTTGCACAAAACAACTTAAGCTGTGCTTCATACGAGCTTCCCAGTCAACATCTACGGTCATGTCAGGACGTTGCCTCCATTTTATGGGACTTTACCAAAAATGAGGATGTCATGACATCCAGCAAGTGCTTCAAATATATCCACCAAACTAAACCAATAGGGCTTAAATGTATGGCTGGTTTAACTTGAACCACTTTTCCTGGGCAGGCTCAAACCTGGGCAGGCTCAAACTTGAGCAGTAAACCAGTAATCAAATGGTCAGTCGGCAGTGTAGAAACTTTGCCTGAAGGCACAGGCAGCCCATCTATTTCTTTAGGCCCTCGTAAATGTTAATCTGCAAATGAAAACCACATATATTCCTAGTTAGTAACTGATCCTTCAGTTTATCATGGAGAATTCAAAATTTTGAGCCGCTGCACTGGAAAAACAACAATCGGCATACGCGAAAACAAAGACACAGATTAGCTGTGCAGTTACTACACAGCTGATGAGTCCTTTTATCTCTACATGAATATTACAATCCCTCTTCTTCTTAAATCCAAAAATTTCAAGCTTCTATCTATTTTCTCTGGCTGTACAGATCGATTTGTGTCCGACCTGGTCGTATACCCAAATTGCTGTTTTTCACACACAAAGGTTATTTGGCGCCAGGGATCTCCATCGTTGGACAGCTTACTCAATCTGCGAGTCCTCGTTTTTCATCATGAAGTTTATCATAATTTATTTGTTTGTCCATGATGATTCATTGACTAGTTAGAGATTCACCACGAGGACCAAACAACTAACTAAATGTGAACCACTGCAGAAGCTGAGGGTGAGGTTAGGTACCTGTAAAGCCGGTTTAAGCCCGCCAGTAATTTTATATTACTGATCATTCCAAGGCGATACTTCTGTGGTGGTTCTTATTGTTTCATGTGCGTTCTTTCCGGGAATGACAGGTAACCAGAAAAAGAGAGACAGAGACTCTGAAGGTGATACACCAAAACCACAACATAAGATGGCCACGACAGGTGGTAACTCCCCTTCCCCTGCTATGTCTATAACGCAGGATAGTGAACTCGGTAAAACTTTGACTGATTTATTGTCAACTGTTCAGGATCTGAAAAAGGGGCAAGATAGCTTGAAAAGGGTGTTTGAGAAAAAAATTGACAAGCTGAGAAATGACTTGATGGAGAGCATTGATGCAAAAGTAAAGTCGTTGAGAGATGAATTTTCTCTTGATATGGCCCGGGAATCCAGTCGTATTGATACCCTGATCTCATCGGTTCAGTCACTACAGGGTAGGGTGAGCGATATCGAAAATATGCAGGATAACGGGACTATGAATGCAGATCTGTCGAACGGAACGGCATTTCACAGGCGAGGTCAACTTAACCCGTTAAATGATCCAGAGGTCACGGTAATCGCTAGCGGGCTTCAATTCACTGATGACGAAAATATATTATCAAAGGCTAGTGAGCTGATCGACGCCATTGGTGGGGATGTCGCTGAAAACGTCTTGGTAACGGCCGCTGCACGTCTGCCGTCAAAGTTTAGAAACAAGCCGGGTCTTGTGAAAATTAGCTTCGGTACGGTTGACGAGAAAGTCCTTGTTTTACGAAACAAAATGAACTTGAAAAATTCTATTGACTTCAAAAATGTCTTCCTGAAAAGTAGCAAATCACACGCTGAACGCTTGATTGAGCTCAACGCCAGAGCAATACTGAAAGAACTTCCACAAGGGCGATCACTCCGAGTTGATTCAAATGGCCGTATCAAACCACGCAGTGGCAATCGTGCAGAGGCAGCAGCATTCGATGCTGATGCCTAGGACCATTCCCGATCTAATGAGACTATAAAATTAGCCCAGATAAATGTTTGTGGTTGGACAAAAGAGAATCATGATCTTAGATCTTCCCTTATCACGTGCGTTAATGCTGATATTACTTCTATATGTGAAACTCATCTCGCCGGTCAGAACAAAATCGAAATCAACGGATACACCTGGTATGGACACAACCGTGTTGATATACATAGAAATGCGCCTAAAGCATCTGGTGGTGTTGGTATTCTCGTCAAAGACTCAGTTTCCAAGTTATTTAACATTGAAATAGTTGACAAATCCTATGATGGCGTGCTAGTAGCTCAGTTTACCCATAAACACTCAGACTATAATTTTGTCGTGTTTTCTTGTTACTTACCCCCAGAGAGGTCGAATAGGGGTCGTGATGCACAAGGATTCTTCGCACATATATTATCCCAAATATACCTTTTCAGTGATTGTGACGCCATCTTTGTATCCGGGGACCTAAATGCGAGATTAGGCTCTATGTCAGACACATCCGGGGACTTCGATTTAATTCCAGACCGACAGAGTTTAGACAATACAATCAACCAACACGGGCATGATCTGTGTGAATTTCTAATAGACTCAAAGTTTTGTGTCCTTAACGGCAGATTTAATAGTTCGTTAGACAATTTCACATCAATTTCACAGAAGGGGAGAGCCACGGTCGACTATATTTGTGTGCCACATGATGTCTTTCACTTATGTAAATATTTCAAAGTTTTAACTGTGGAATCTATTGTTAACGAGTTCAATTTGCATCAGCTTATTGGAACTAGAAGTAAGCTACCGGATCACTGTTTTCTTGTGACTGAATTCGAAATCGGCTACCTTGAACCCCCAGTAAATAATGATATATCGAATAACGGGAACGCCCCTGAACAATTTACTCCTCCCCGTTTTAAACTGAAAAGAATACCACCTAATTTTATGGAAAGTGTCAACTCAGCCTTAGCGATTTCCGAACTTATTTCACAAATCGAATGTGCCCGTGAAACGCAATGCGAAATAGATACTATGTATACGAAACTCTGTGACATTATTACACTGGAAATGCGCAGGACCGTCCCAATGTATACTCCAATAAAAAAGACACGTAAACATTATAAGTCAAACAAGCCATACTGGAGCGAAGCCTTAACAAACTTATGGGAAACAATGCGAGATAGGGAGCGCGACTTTGTGAAATTCAAGGGGCCACGAGCTGTTAAAACTGCCCTTCATCGACAATATAAAAATGCACGTTTTAATTTTGATAAGCTATTACGCCAATCAGAACGCTCATACAGACAGGCTATAGCGGACGATATTGAGTCTACGTCGACTGGCAATCCAAACGAATTCTGGGATAAAATTAAAAACTTAGGCCCAAGAAAGGACAGAACCATTCCGTTACATATACATGATGCTGACGGCAGTATCATCTCGGACGAAAACAGGGTATTTGAACGATGGAAAGCGGATTTCCAGAATCTATATAACTGTGAGAGCACAGATGAGTTTGATGAAGTTCATTATGATAGAGCGAAATTCCATAAAACATTTATTGAAAACGAAATGCTAGACCCATTATATCTTGAAAATGTAGAACTTAACAGAAACATCACCATAGAAGAACTCACTAGGATAGTTATGCATACAAAAAACAATAGCTCTACTGGTTATGATGCCATACCATACGAAGTCCTGAAATTTCCCCCTGTGATCGGAGTCCTCCATAAACTGTTCCAACTTATTTACGACACGAGTATCATCCCCTCAATCTGGCGAAAATCAATTATATGCCCCATACAGAAGGATCCTACGTCAGATAAATCCGTACCATTAAACTATAGGGGTATCAGTTTACTCTCGTGTGTGAGCAAAGTGTATAGTGCTTTTGTAAACAAACGCTTATCAGGATACTTGGAAAATAATAATATATTAGGTGATGAGCAGAACGGTTTTAGATCGAACAGATCCTGTGAAGACCATGTCTTTGTCTTAAATAGTTTGATTCAAAATAAAACAAACGTATTCACGGCATTCATAGACCTACGTAAAGCCTTTGATTTCATAGATCGAGATATGTTGTTGTACAAACTATTGCTCAACAAAGTCGATGGCAAGTTATATAATTCTATTAAGTCTATTTATGCTAGCTCTACGTCCTGCATTCGCATTAACAATAAACTGACAGACTGGTTCGATTGCAAGAATGGGGTCAAACAGGGAGATAACTTGTCACCCACTCTGTTCTCTGTATTTGTGAATGGTCTTATCTCTGAAGTAAATGACATGCATCTTGGAGTAAATTTAGGCGACGAAAACATTTCTATTCTTCTCTATGCCGACGATATTGCTCTAGTGGCTGAAAACGAGGCGAACTTACAATCTATGCTTAATAAACTTCATGACTGGTGTAAGAAATGGCGCGTTCTGATTAACACGGACAAATCTAAGTGCGTACATTTCAGACGTTCAAGGCAGACAAGAAGCGAATTTGACTTCAAGATTGGTCTTAACAGTTTAGAAACGGTTGACAGATATAAGTATCTGGGTGTCATATTTCATGAAAAAATGGATTTTTCTCACCATGCTGACGCACTTGCAAAAGGTGCTGGCAGAGCGCTGGGAGGTATTATTTCAAAAATTCATAATCTAAAAGAATTCCGATTCAAGACCTTTGATAAGCTTTACAATTCATGTGTCACGCCAATCCTTGATTATTCTGCTGGGGTTTCAAACAATATACGTCAATAGATTGTGTGCAGAATCGGGCAATGAGGTACTTCTTGGGGGTGCATAGGTTCGCTCCAACCCTTGCCATGACTGGTGACATGGGATGGATCCCATCTATGTACAGGAGATGGACCTCTATGATCCGATTCTGGAATAGGATTCTGAATATTGGAAATGACAGACTACTGAGAAGAATTTTTGAAGAAGACTATCGCCTCTGTAATAATAACTGGTGTTCTGAAGTTAGGTTGATCATGAGCTCTTTAGAGCTGGATGAATACTTTGAAAACAAACTGATAGTGAATTTTGATAGTGTTAAACATAAAACTGCATCTTTTTATTCAACAAACTGGTCAAACAATTTATTAACAGTGCCAAAGTTGAGAACTTATGTTACATTTAAAATGGAGTTCAAGACCGAAAATTATCTGTTACTTAACCTTAATAGAAAAGAGCGATCCCTTATGGCCCAGCTGCGTAGTGGTATCCTGCCTCTAAGGATAGAGACAGGTAGATATGCAAGAGAATCACCCGATGAACGTTTATGTAAATTGTGTAATGACTCAACGATAGAAGACGAAAAACACTTCGTCTTAAACTGCTCTTTTTACAGAGATATTAGAAATCAGCTGTTAAGTTCCATAGACTTACCTGCTGATTGGAACACATACTGTGAAACACAAAAACTTAAGTTTGTTTTAAATGTACAAACTAGGAAAATTGCAAAATACTTGGTTAAAGCATATTGCTTAAGAAGACGTCATATCTATTCCTCCAGATAACTTTACCACGTTCCCCTTAATTGTATATACATGTAGTAGTGCCTGTGTATATATGTTACATGTATTGGCTAAAAGTGACTTATAGACCCATTGGGTCGGGTGTTCATTGTTTTATGTTTGTCAAATTATTTGTATACTGTAACACATGTCACTATAATAAACGATTTACTTACTTACTTACTTACTATTGTTTTAGGTCTTGGTGTTTATTTTTTTTTTTTTGTGCTGTTGGTGCCTTATGTATGTTATCTTATTTTAGTTAAGTTTAGGTAACTGAGTGGCCACCTATTGGGAAAATAGCTGCTCATTCAGCTTACGATACGTTTTCATGGTATTAGTACCTGATTGTTAATTTAGTTTTTTTCCCACTTCGGTTTTTGGAATGGGAATCTTTTTCTGATTGCGCCTATTCCTGATAGTTGCCTACTTGTACCTTTTCTTCAAATATTTTACAGAACAGGCTAATATACCTTCTGATCTCTGATAAGAGTCTCCGATATTTTGTTGAGGAGTTTGTCTGCTCTGGCCACCACTTTCTCTCTATCTGTCTTGCCCATGGGCGCCTTCTGGTTCACATGGATACCGTAACTCCCATCCTGTAAGATATCACAATTTATGTCATTAGCATAATATGAGCCATGTCTCTGCGAAAACAAAGGTGCAGATCAGCTGTGCAGTAACTGCGGTGTTTTCGCATAATCAAAAGGCAGAATTTCTCAGGATGCAGATTATATTACTTTAATCTCAGCATACCTTTTGACCTTTCCTTTTTTCTCTTCCAGGTAGATATGATGAGCATTGAAAAAATTACAAACATTTTAGTCTGTGACAGTCTTTGCGAAAACTTCAAGACAGCTGCTGGACAGCTGTCTGACAGACTGAAAATTTTTGCTGGTCAGAAAAAAAATTTGTCGGACAGGAAAAATGACCAAAAAAAAAAACCAGAGGACCAATGGTCCTGTAAGCGCTCACCTGAGACCTGAGATATATACAAGTACATGTACCAACAAACTTGATAGACTAGAATGGTACAATGCATGTATATAACCCTAGGGCAGGGTCAGAATAACTCCTGGAGTCAATGTCTTTTTCAAATCATAAAACTCAGTCCATTTGCCAATTAACTGCAAGTTTTGTCCTTCAAATGACATTTTAACAATTTTCTCCATTCAAATGCATGGGCGATCTAAGTTGACCTTGCCGTGAAATAGGTCAAGGTCATCCCAGTGTCATGATTTTTACAAATTTTGTAGACCTCCATTCCTTAATGCTTCATGCCAAGTTTCAAAATCATAGGCCTTCTGGTTCTGAAGAAGAAGATTTTAAAATTTTTTTGCTATTTATAGCCATGGCGGCCATCTTGGTCATGTGACCTTGACCATTTATATAAACTTTCATGTCCTCTTCCTAAGGATACTCCACATAAAGTTTCGCTTTGATTGGCTAAGCAGTTTCTGAGAAAAAGCTGTTTGAAGATTATGGTCCTCTACATGTATATAGCTCCGGGGCAGAGGCAGACAACCCCTGGGCCTAAAACATTTTCATAAGCATAAATCTTCTGTCCATTGCTCATTCCTAGTAAGTTTTCTGCCATTACATGACACTTTCCTATTTCTCCCATTCAAATGCATGGGCGACCCAAGTTGACCTTGCCGTAAAATAGGTCAAGGTCATCCCAGGATCCTGATTTATATAAATTTTTTAGAGCTCTATTCCCAGATGCTTCATACCAAGTTTCAAAATCATAGGCCTTTCTGGTTCTGAAGAAGAAGATTTTTAAATGTTTTTGCTATTTATAGCCATGGCGGCTATCTTGGTCATGTGGACTTGACCATTTATATAAACTTTCATTCCCTCTTCCTAAGGAAGCTCCACAAAAAGTTTGGCTTTGATTGGCCTAGCGGTTTCAGAGAAGAAGATGTTTCAATATTATGGTCATATACATGTATATAGCCCTGGGGCAGGGGCAGACAACCCCCTGGGCCCAAAATATTTTCTTAAACATAAATCTTCTGTCCACTTGCTGATTTCTAGCAAGTTTTCTAACATTAAATTACATTTTCTTATTTTTTCCCATTCAAATGCATGGGAGACCTAAATTGACCTTGCCGTAAAATAGGTCATGGTCATCCCAGGGTCATGATTTATATAAACTTTGTAGAGCTCCATTCCCAGATGCTTCACACCAAGTTTCAAAATCATAGGCCTTCTGGTTCTGAAGAAGAAGATTTTTAAACGTTTTTGCTATTTATAGCCATGGTGGCCATCTTGGTCATGTGACCTTGACCATTTATATAAACTTTCATTCCCCCTTCCCAAGGATGCTCCACATGAAGTTTGGCTTTGATTGGCCTAGCAGTTTCAGAGAAGAAGATGTTTGAATATTGTGGTCATATACATGTATATAGCCCCGGGGCAGGGGCAGACAACCCCCCAGGGGCTAAAATTTTCCATTAACATTAATCTTCTGTCCATTTGCCTATTCCCAGTTAGTCTTACCCATTAAATAGGACTTTACCATTTTTTCCCACTCAAATGCATTGGATACCTAAGTTGACCTTGCCGTAAAATAGGTCAAGGTCATCCCATGGTCATGATTTATATAAACTATGATGGGCCTGCGTCCCCGATGCTACATACCAAGTTTCGTGGAAATCGGCCCACTGGTTCTGGAGAAGAAGATTTTTAAAGGTTTTTGCTATTTATAGCCATGGCGGCCATCTTGGTCATGTGACCTGGACCATTTATATAAACTTTCGTTCCCCCTTCCTAAGGATGCTCCACATGAAGTTTGGCTTTGATTGGCCAAGCGGTTTCAGAGGAGAAGATCTTTGAAATTGTGAACGACGGACGACGACGGACGACGACGGACGACGCCGGACGACGGACGCCGGAGCATGGGTATACTATAAGCTCACCTGTGAGCCTTCGGCTCAGGTGAGCTAAAAAGCAAGCTTCGTAAGCTCGTTGTTTTCCACAAATGAGCAAAAGAATTATTCATTTTTTTGTTTACTACTCCTTGAACAATATCGTTTGAACCTCCTTTTAGGGCATTCGAATTACCTGTAGGGAAATTATGGCAGCGCTCAAATTATTCAAGAATTTCACAACAAAATTACGCGACTTCGATCGGAGGAAGGTCAAGGCCAGTGCTTTAAGAGTTATTTCCCTTCTCTTCGGGTCAGATATGAAAGCCATGACCACGCAGTGCCTGCTCTTCCGAACCAGCTATAATATTCAAGTTTATTTTCACGAAATAAAACGCTTTTACATTATTCCGTATGTATCAATATTTCAAAATAATAGACTCATATAAACCGCATTAGTTATATTGTAACCATGTATTATTTTCACACTTTAAATGGTCATTCTAGGTTCGGCATACCCAGCATGGCAGGCGCAGTGCGGTCGACAGTTTCATACCTGACCGAATATTTCTGTACCAATGTATTCTATTGGCTGAAATTCTTGGCTGACCAATCAAAATTGTAAACATGAAACCAACATGGTCGCCCGCACGCATCTCAACAAACTGCAGAAAACAATCGGAACAAAGTTGATTTATTTTATCATTCGTCGCTGAAAAGGCGAGATGACAATTTTATAGTATGAACTGGCCTTTTTCTCGTCGGATGGATCGACCGGGAGCATGACAGAAATCCCCGGTCAGTTTCAAAATTTGTTGGAAATGACCGAGAGACCGACACTTTTCGTTAAGACTGCTGTGATGCCTTATTTTTGAGGTTCGGTATGTCTTAACTCATTTAAGCCTTGTGTCCCTTTTATGGGACATCGGCAAACAGAATAGCCCCAGATGTGACGCCGCAGAACGTGGCGCCCCATCTGGGGCTATTCTCTTTGCTTAGAGAATTTTCATTAAAAAATGAATTAAATTTAAAAAATCACTCTTGGCGCCCATAAAAATGAAAGTGGGCTCACCCGAATGATAAAGATGGGAAAATCCATTGGTCAAATATGGGTTAAGTTGAGACTAACCTTGACTTTTTTCTCTGCCAGTGACTCCCATTGCTCCACTACCTCCTCACTCTCTTCTCCAACACCAAAGAAATTCTTGAAGGTGCCAAACATTGTTCACTCAGGCTCTCTCTGAAAATGAAAATTGACACTGACTATATTAAGTTTTACGTGATAAATACATGAATATATGAAAGGGACAGAAAGAAATGTAATAAAGATATTCTGATAATTTAGATCTATAACTGAACGGATTAACTTTGGAAATATGTTCCTGGTAGTATCAGTATCAGTAACAGACCAACAATAGAATGTAGTGTATAAGTATCAAACTTGTTCTGGTTTGTTGGAATTATTTAAAGTGCAGTGAATATTGGGGTATTTTGGTCATTGGCAGGACCTTAATTAGACCGAGCAGTAGTAAACTCTTCAAATTGTTTGCTAGCATATAAACTTCAGTTCAGTCTTCACGAAAAGTGCTGGTCTGTCGGTCAAACCAGCAAAATTTTATTCTGCCTGACAAAATATTTTATTCTGTCAGACAAATGTCTGGCAAAAATTTCCAAAATTACAATGATTACATATAGAAATACCCTAATTTTAAAAATAATGTTTTTACCAAATGGAATCCGAAATACCCGATTTAGCCAAAGAGGTGGAAAAATACCCATTGCTATCAATCCTTATCTGGAGCACTGATGGAGGAAAAAATTGAAGAATGAATGCGCCATCAGCAGAACAAACCAAGGGTACATTCCCACCAGTGCACAAATGCACCTACAGCAAGTTAAGGTTAAGGCAAAGCTGTTGCAGGCTTGCGGCCGGATTTACAGTCAGCCTATGGTGGCCCTTATGGTTATTGCTACAGAAATATGCTTGGTCATGTACCAAAAATCTTGCCAAAGCTTATGTAAGGCTTAAAAAAAAAATGTTATGTGTCCGATTTCCCGACCGACTGGTCAAAATCTGCGCCGACTGCAACTTTTTTAGCGCTCAGAAAAAAAAAAAAAAAAGTCGGTGACCGACCCTGTTCAACGATTCCGGTTTTTATCAAAAGTCAAAACCATTTCGTTACGAGAATTTGTCTGCGCCGACTTTCGGATATTTTCGGTCTTTAACATTTACATCAAGAACAACAACATTGCTACTGTGTTGACACGACCAAGCACATTAGTCGCCATTTATTTCGACAAATGTAGCCACATACCTGCTTCAAATGTAATAAAAGCCGTGCGGCACAATGCCCCGTTATCCCTGTTATACGAAGACGGCCACAGTACCTTAATTAATTTTTTAGCCTATAGGGTATTTACGCACCCCTTTTTCATTCAATTGCGTATCTGGAATTTTAATTGGGTAAGTTCAATTCTGTTACGCACTCTATTTTCAATCAATTGGGTAAAATGGAAAACAATTTGGTAAAAATGATGTTTGAGGTGTACTTTCCTTATTTTCTTCTACTTTTGCTTTTGCATAGCATAAAATAAAATGGAAACATTGATTGGTTGAGAGAATTAACTAAAATCGCAGTCAACCAACGAAAAAACAGAAAAGAAATGGCTTCCACTCGATCGATTTGCGCATGTCCAATGACATTTTTTGTTTAATGTAGACGGCGTAAGCCGTTGTGCGGAGCACACCGATAAAAACCGGTACGCAATTGAATTTTCCGGTATTGCGTATCGGCAATTTCTTTTGCGTTTTCTTACGCTACCAGATCGTTATTAATTGCGTTTTTTCATATTTTAATTGGGTAATTACGCAAATACGCAGCCTAATTAAGGTACTGCGGCCATCCTCGGTGTAAAGGTTTCCGATTTGGAGTCAAATGTGCGGTAAGAAGAAAGTCTGGTCAGATTGTATATCGGTTTTTCAGACCTGTTTACAACTACGATTTTCGTGTATCTGCTATCCCTGTAAGCTGCAAAATATGCTGTAGTTTTTGGACATGAAACTACCTTTCAAGTTGAGTATTTGTCCTTTTTTTGAGGACAAGGATGAGCTTTTAAAAAAGTCAACCACTAGTTTCTGTGCATCTGACTGAAATTATGTGAAATACAGAAGACTGAAGAAGGTTTGTATCCATTCATGAATAAATGATGACACGGGTAAAAAAAAAAAAAAAAAAAATACCTACCTACCCTGATTTTCCAAGGGAAAAAATAAAAAAAAAAAAAAAAAAAAAAGCCTACCTACCGATTATGATGAAATCGGAAACATAACATTTTTTTTAGGCCTAACCTGCAGCCAGGCTGAGCCACAGAAACCCTGTCGAAAAGCAGGATGGTTTACTGCGCTATATAGTCAACACGCGATTCACAAAGTTTCGAGTTTCTAATTTGTTTATTACAAGCACCCAATAGTTGCAACTTCTACCAAGGGAGGTTATCCCGTCACACTTTTTTTCCCAAAAGCTTAAGCTTGTTTTGTCTGCATCTGATCATTTTAAGGATGTTCGCTGCTAACATTTGTCATTTCGGAACTTCCGGTTTTTCTTTTGTTGAATATCTCGTAAACGGTTGCAGATATTTTCCTAATATTTTATATTTGGATACATATTGATGATATGCATTGAATGACCAGTGAAAATTGTCAATCTAAGAAACTTCATTTTTTCACCCCATTTTCTGCAACATTTCAGAAAATTTTAGTTGTCAGTAAAATTTAGGGGGTAGGGTAGATTAAGCTTGAATATTACAAATCTTCAAATTTATTGCACTAGTTCGATTTTTATTTTAGCTGCAGTATATGTGTACATGGTCTTCTAAGTCAGTCTTTGGGTCTTTGGTGTGCTGGTTATAAAATTTTAGGTGGTTTTATGAAATGGGCTTTAAGAAACAAAACAGCCGAAAAAAGGCTGAAAATGGCGATTTTCAAGTTGTTGGTTCTCTCTTATATGCACACTACCCTATATATTTCTTTCTTTTATTCGAACAATATTACCAAGTTCTATGTTGTGTGAAAATACAAGAAAAAGTTTGAATCAACAAATATGGGTTTGGCACATTTCAAAATATTGCTATTTTCCGACTTTTCAAGTATGGGGGTAGGGTTGGAAAAGGATTCGTAAAATTTTGTAATCCACTTCAAGTTGCAAATTTGTTTTTGCTTTTGGTCCATAACAGTCTGCGATACGTAAATACTATGACTTTTAAAAGCATTTTAAGTATATGTTTGTTCAAGACAGGTATGTTTCAAAGAATTAAAAAAAAGATTAATTTTACTAAATTTAAAACATGGTGCTCAGAGGTCTCATTCAGAGGCATGTAGCTTGAAAAAATGCACACTACCCTATATTTATTTTGTTATCAAATGTCTTGTGTTGTATTTTGGAATCAAAAAAGAGGGGTTAGAAAAAAAGTTTGAATACTTTTTCATTGGCAGCGAACATCCTTAAATGAAATTTACATGAACGATCGAAATAAAATACCGTCCCTGCCCTTAGCAAATACATGCCCATCAATGTGCCATGATGCTACCTTGTAGCGATCAAGCAACTTCATGTAAATCTACTTAATTTACCGCCTTTAAAGATTTCTCGTGTCGTCTGAAATGGCGCCACAATGAAGGAAAATTTTACTGATGCACCGGTTGTTGTTGTTCTTGTACAAGTGATCCAGCCTAAATAGGTTCACCCCATTGGCGTAAGGTTCGATATCATGTCGAAACCCTGTTTTACAGACAAGTAACCAGCCTAGCAAATAAATTGCTCATTTAAAAGTTGTATCAGAATCACAAACGTTTACCGGTGAAATAATAAGCTGACAAATGTCATGTACCAGGAAGGTCCATTTGTCATTTTATTGAACTTATAAAATTAGCCGAAGATGACCATTCATGGTACATGTATTTGTCTTTTTTTTTTTATCTTCATATACTGATTCGATCAATTTCTGATCATCATCACAGGTGTGGAGTGGGTGCTAAATTTTGAATTTAGCAAGATGGGGAGATCATTCGGGATGGGCCATAAAACTTTTTACAAGAAGCTAAACAGAGCCATACTAAAACGTATCAGTTTCAGTTTAATTAAACATGTATGCGATATTATGTTTCATTGTTACTAACGGTTTGTACTTCATACGCTGCTGTGTGCTTTTTCTCCATTGCTTAGTCATACATTATGTGAACGTATCCGTACGCATTCTTCAAGCTTATCCATAGATATAGTATGACATTCACGATCAATGATTATTTGTTGTTATGGGTTGGTGCTCCTTAAACGGCACAGAAAACAAAGTTTAAACTGTTGCGGGCTCAAATCTAAGGTTATAATTATTATCACATTCTATTTTAACGCTTAGAACTGGGTTCTCACGTGAACAGTAAACCAAAATCGGAATGACTTTGTACGGAGTTATTCCCTTAATGGAAATGGACACCACTGAGCCACTGACTGATAAGTTAAGATGTAACATTAGCATAGGGGAATGCTTGAATTACAATGATACGGGTTGGTGAAGCCTCCAATAATAACCCATATTTGCGCATTATTATCAATTGGGCGAGTCCACTTTCATTTTTAGGGGTGCGAGGAGTGATTTTTATTTTTTATCCCATTTTTCCATGAACAAACAAACCGTTAAGCAAACAGAATAGCCAGATGTGACGCCGCATTCTGCGGCGTCACATCTGGGGCTATGCTGTTTGCCTATGTACCATAAAAATGACCCAGGCTTAAATGAGTTAAGTGTAATCTGGTTCTAGTATGCGGGAAGGTTGACTGAAACTGTAAACATTTACAAAAGTGTTTTTCTCTAGATTCCGAACGCAGAAGCAGCTACAGCTACAGCTTTTTAAAAAGGGAAACAGGATAACCACAGGTAAAATTTTAGGTGTATTTTTTTTTTTTTTTTTTTTTTTTTTTTTTTTAGTTACAGTAGCCCGTGAATATTTCAAGCCAATCTGTGATATGAAAAATATTAATACAAGATATGACAAAATTAAGCAATAATTCTGACAGACAAGGCCGTGATCACTTAGCAAAGAAATTAAATGGATTAGAATACAAGACTACAAATTGACTCTTAGTCTAGATGTATATATTATACGAGCCGCGTCATGAGAAAACCACCATTTTGCATATATGCGAAAACAAAGGCGCAGCTCAGCTTCGCAGTAACTGCAAAGCTGATCATGCCAGTTTGTTTTCGCTACACGGATAGTACAATTCCTCTACTTTCTAAATCTAAAATTACCAGCATCAAGCCATCTTCTGTGCTTGTACAGCTCGGTTTGTGTCGGACCGGCTCGGAACCGCGTTGTTGGTTTTTTCATGAAGCGGCTCATTAATTATTTCAGCTCCGGCGTGCAATGAATGTTCATGTATCAACTGTAGGCCTACTCGATCCTAGTCAGTTTCATCTCTGGATCTGCTGTTGCTGCTCATTATGGGCATTTCAGCTCACCTGGTGGACATGATAAAGATAAATTTACTGACGCACTGGCGAGGGGTCGTGTCTTTGTTGGTTTTGGCACTCGGCGATCGAATGACCATCGACAAAAGCGCGCAGGGGCGTCATTATTCACCAAGGCGATGTCTCAGCTGCTGAAGTCAACATTCGGTTACCGATGGGTCAAGCTGAGCGATGGTTCCAAAGTCCAGTCCTTTATAAAAGTCGGAACAGTCGAGGACACCTTTGCAGACTTCAACTCATTCGGACCGACGGGTGTAACGCAAATTGGCAATAAGTTTAGTGGTCGGGCAGGGAGGCAAGCGATAGGAGTGGTTACAGCGTCGCCTGAGTCCCCTCTCCCTCAGTTATATATAGGGGACCAGCTATCCAAACTGGTATATTATGTCGAGACGCCGGAAAAGGCACAACTAGCACTCCGTAGATTACAGGCGTTTTCGGATCTAACGTTACAAAAACAAACAAAACGTACATTGCACTGACTTTTTGCGTTTCAGAGGTTGTTTGGAACTGTCTTAATTTCCCAATATTAATATTGCCAAATGAGATTTTGTCTAATTTAAAAAAAAAAAAAAAAAAAAAAAAAAAAAAAAAAAAAAAAAAAAAAACCTAAACATTCAGGAATTCATAGTGGCGATGAAGCAAACTATGCACACCGATGATAAACTAAAGACAAAACGTCTTAAACATACTGGAGATAGTCCATATAACTTGGTAGTAGCTACAGCACTAGCGATCTCTTTATGGTGTTGAGCACAATGGCGGAACTCATTCAGTTTTTTTTTTTTTTTTTTTTTTTGTCATAAGTGGAAAATGTTTATCAGCCTAGAAGTCTGCCAAAGTAGGGAATTTGATTTACACCATGACGACCATCTGTCAGAAACTGCCCTTTTCAATATCTCACTTTTCTGAAAGACCTCCAGAAAAATTTGACCATGTCATCCTTTTGCAGCCTGAAAGTTTGCCACAAAAATTTATAAAATCGGTTCACTGTGCCCAAAAATTATTTGCATGTGCGAGGGAGGTAATCCCAACACATTGAAACTGAAAATCTAGCAAATCTGTGGAATAATTTTAGAGTTAGGCACTCAGTTTTGTATACTAAACGATTTTGTTTTGGTTTGGTGTATTTTAAATGAAAAATAATCAATTTAGATTTTTTTTGCGGGAAAATTGTTACTTCCCTTGCTGGCATTTTCACTATTCAAAATCATTTTCTGTCAGAAAAATTTTACTTGTTAACTGATTTTCATTTTTTTTTTTCAGAATGCAAAATGGTGACATGTTCATATTTTTCTTGAGGTGTTTCAGAAAAGTGAGATTTTAAAAAAAGCGGTTTCTGGAAGATGGTGTATTGAAAGTAGTGCATTACATCCACATTCAACAGCTACCGTTATGTTGGGACGGTCAGTTATCCAAGCCAAAGTGTTCTTGGGCAAGCCTTCCAGAGGTATAGAACGCCCGTATTATGAAAACATACCCATGTAATAAACCAGTTGTGAAAATTTCGTTGAAATTTTCAGAAACTGCATCGTCTTCGAACTGGCTCTAACAAGCACCCATAATCTATGTTTTGAAGCAATAATAAGAAAAATATAAACCCATGAACACCCAAGTTTTGTTATTATTTTTATAAATGTGGGGTGTAAGGGGTATACATTACAAAGACATGTTTTCCTGATATATACTAAGGTGCCTTATGACCTAGCTAGATATGCAATGTTTGAACAAGGGCTTAAATAAGGCAAGCAACCAAGAATCAGGAGTATTTTTCGTTTTATTTTACCATTATCTAAAAAAGAAACATAGAAAAACACATTTTATCCTCACATAAACAAGTGTCAAGAACACATTTAACACAAGCCATACACATGCCTATGCAATATTATTGAACAGCTACAAAGACTGTTTGCCCATGCAATACACAGAGATTTTTTCAGCTTTAAAAACTGAAAATTTCATAGGAAAAATTTTGACATTTTTGCTCAAAACATAGATTGTGGGTACGGTTCTAACGAGTACCCACAATCCATGTTTTGGACCAATAATAAGAAAAATCGCTATACCCCTGCTTACGCCAGTTTTACTACATAAAAGTCATGAAAGTGGGGTTTAAAGCGGTATACATGCCACAGACATGTTTTCCAGATGAGAATTGTTAATATTGGGGGACATTTCAGAAAGAAGATTTAAGTCTACACAATGTTAATAAACTTAAGCAGTTTATAATTACCATCGACAAATTTTACAAAGTAAAACTAATAATTACAGAAGTTTTGTTCCTTTTTCCCTACCTAAATTTAGACAAAGGTTACTCAACTAGGGGGTTCTACCCTTCAAGGAAGTGAATGGAAAAACAGCTCTTTCAAGATTTCATATGTAGTCCAGTTGTTGATCCCAATATACATGTAGCTGGTGCGTTCATTTTGGGACATGGGCAAACAGTAGAGCCCTAGATGTGATGTTGCTGAACTCTGCACCCAAACTGGGGCTATTCTGTTAGCTTATAGGAGTGATAAAAATTGAACATCACTCCTGATGCCCCTAAAAATGAAAGGACTGGCCGAAATGATATTGATTTACAAGTCTAATCATAAATGGATTAATGTTGCAAAGTATTGCATAGGCATGAACATGCAACAAGTCTCGACTGTGATTAAAACACACACACACAAAATATTTAACATAACTGATACAGTTACTGATTGTATAATTAGACTAAATGTTCAGAAAATTGGTCAGAGACAGCTAATGATAGACCCAGATTAGACTACTTCTAAGTCTTCTATAGTTTCTTTTATAATGAGCATCCTGATATGTGTCTGCACTGTTTGCCATGACCTTAACATTATTTCTAGACAATTGTCCAAAAATGAAAGAACAACACAATGGTGTCCAAAATTTAGGTCTCTTTCCAAATACATGTAGATAAAACATCATGTAATGTTTTAATTTGCAATATCGAAGACGCGGATCAGAGCACAGTAAATACACAGCTGATCAGCACTTCATTTCTGTGTCACAGATAGTACAATACATATACTTTCTAAATCTGAAATTCCAAGCCTCTAGCATTTAACTGTGACCACAAGGCCTTCCCAGCAAGCACATGACGTCAGAATGACGTCAGATCGACGTCGATGATGACGTCGCATCGACGTTGATATGACGTCAGAATGATGTCATGTGCCTGCTGGGTTATTTGTGTCAACCAGGTCCTATAGTATACTCAGAACAAGTTTCCTCATGCTTCAGATATGACATCATCACTATGACATCATTGCTATGGCATCATCGGGAGATAATCATGCACAATAACAACTGATAGCGATCAGCTGTTCGTACTGTCAATCTGGAACCAGTTGTTCAAAGCATCGTTAGCTTAATGATATTGTTAAGACATAAATTTGTTAAGCAAATATCAGCTAAAGTAACAAATACACTGTTATTTTTTGTTGAAAAAATGTGAGAATCCTTTGCACTGCAAAGGATTCTCACATTTTTTTCAACAAAAAATAACAGTGTATTTGTAATATTAATGTCTGAAATTTTTACGAAACGTTAACTAACGACGTCGTTAGTTTTGAACAACTGGGCCCTGGTTGTTAAACCTGTCTCTTACATTGAAGTCTGGTCATTTTAACAATATCCTTAATGTATCATTAATTTTGAATAGGCCCAACCTTGAAAGGGCTTGAAACTGTTCTTGACAAATACTGTGAAAGGAAAGGTTTTAAAGTAAGGCAAGTAAATGATCAACTGGAGTACTCTCCAAAATATCAAGACGACACAGTTTCCCACCTACAAGAACGTATGTTTTAATCATATCAAGGGCATTATAGAAGGTGTTGATCACAGTTCTTTCAATAATTTTGATTTATATTTCTACATTTATTTTATAAAGATGCTTTCCTCCACCCTAAACTTCCCCTTTTTTTTAAGGGCCAATAAACTATATTTATTCAGGATGTTGTCTTAACCTTTTATCAAAAGAGTGTCATCCTATTTCATTTCCCCTCATTTCAATGTCAAATAAACTTTGAACAGGACGCATGTCCACGCACATGTGATAACTTCATTTTATTACTATGCAATTGACTGGTAGTTTAAAGATAACACATGTCGTACAGATGACTAATAGTAGATACCAAGGTCATTGGCTGATAAACTGACCCGACAAATTTGGTCATTTACATCATTTTATCATTTCTACATGATATGATGCATGGTCTGGTAATTGTTTGTATTTTACACCCCTACCAACTGTTTTAAGTCATATGGAGATGTGACAACTGTAACAAGTCTCATACCAAGACTATACGAGCTGTGACGCGAGAAAACCGGTCTTCTGGGTTTCGGACCAGTTCTGACACAAACCGGCCTGTTCAGTCACAGAAGATGACTAGAGTCTGAGAATTTTGGATTTAGAAAGTAGAGGAATTGTATTATCCGTGCAGCGAAAACAAAGGCACTGATCAGCTTCGCAGTTACTGCGAAGCTGATCTGCGGCTTTGATTTTGCATAGGCAAAAATCTGGTTTTCTCATGAAGCGGCTCATACACAGAAGCCCATTCTCAAACTTACCATTCACCAGTTTTACTACACTAGGCTAGTCACTTAACCATTTAACATCTATTAGCCTGATAAATGACTGACTTGAAATTTCTATTAATTTTGATAATTTCAGTATTTATGAGCTATTTAAATATTGTACCGAGCGTGAAAACGTTTCAAAACTTCAGGACCAGACTCCACATTGTAAGAGATAGATTACACACCGGATATCCGAGACAACCAACACCGGATATCCAGAGACAACCAATATGACTGAGAACAAGGCAGATGCAATCTATTTAAGACAGTACCCAGCAGGCACATGACGTCAAAATGACGTCATATCATTTTGACGTCATATCGACGTCGATGTAACGTCATGACGTCACATCGACGTCGATCTGACGTCATTTTGACGTCATGTGCCTGCTGGGTATACTAAGCAATTACATGTCTGGGAATATAACTTTGGCATGATCCGTGGCATATTGTCACACATTGATTTTATCCACATTGGTTGTTCTCAGTCGTGTTGGTTGTCTCTGGATAGCCAGTGTGGGTTATCAACAACAGAGACAGTACTGTGTGTCAAATCTCCGAAAGGTCAAGGCAACATTACGAAAACTTGCCCATGCATTTTGAATACACAGAGACATTTTTTCACCCGTAAAGTTAAAAGTTTCAATGGAAAATTTTTGATACTTTTAATATTTTTGCTCAAAACATTGATTGTGAGTACACATTAGAACCGCCTGGGCTAGGCGGTTCTAACGAGTACCCACAATCTATATTTTGGAACAAAAATAAGAACCAGAGGACCAATGGTCCTGTAAACGCTCACCTGAGATCTGCTGTATATACGAATGTTATAGAAAATAGTCCCAGTATAGGGGCAGATGAAGCCCTTGGGCCATTTTATTTTTTCAGAATAATCAATATACTGTCCATACCAGTTTTTCCCTTCAAATGACATTTTAACAGTTTACCCATTCAAATACATAGGCAACCCATGTTGACCTTGTCGTAAAATAGGTCAAGGTCATCACAGGGTCATGATTTAAATACACATTGTAGTACTTTAGCCATCAATGCTTCATGCAAAGTTTCTTTGAAATCAGTCCACCAGTTTCGGAGAAGAAGATTTTTGAAGGGTTTTTACCATATGGGCATGGCGGCCATCTTGGTCATGTGACCTAGATTATTCATATATACATTGATTTCCCCATTCTATAGATGCTTCACATAAAATTTGGCTTTGTTTGGCCAAGCGGTTTCAGAGGAGAAGACGTTTGAATATTATGAAGATATACATGTATATTGCCGCAGGGTAGGGGCACATGAGCCCCTCGGGTCCAAATTTTTTTCAGAATCATTAATATTCAGTCCTACTGCCCATTTCCTGAAAGACTTTCACTTTCAATGACATTTTAAAAGTTTTCCCCATTCAAATACATTAGCGACCTATGTTGACCTTGCCGTAAAATAGGTCAAGGTCACCACAGGGTCATGATTTATATACACATTGTAGTGCCTGAGCCATCGATGGTTCATGTCAAGTTTCGTTGAAATCAGTCCACCGGTTCCGGAGAAGAAGATTTTTGAAGGGTTTTTACCATATATGGGCATGGCGGCCATCTTGGTCATGTGACCTGGATTATTTATATACACATTGGTTCCCCCTTCCCATAGATGCTTCATGTAAAATTTGGCTTTGATTGGCCAAGCTGTTTCAGAGAAGAAGATCTTTGAAAATGGTGGACGACGGACGGACGGACGACGGAGCATGGGTATACTATAAGCTCACCTTGTGAGCCTGACGGCTCAGGTGAGCTAAAAATGGGTATATCCCTGTATACCACAGTTTCACTATACAAAATTGGGGTTCAAGCGATATACTTTACAATTAAACATACTTTACAATTAAACCATCACATGAGAAAACCAACAAATTTTGTTTCAGACCGGGTCAGTCACAATCCGGCCTGTACAGTCACAGAAGCAGGCTACAACCTTGAAATTTTGGATTCAAGAAGAAGAGGGGATTTACTATCTGTGTAGGGATAACAAAGACATTGATAAGCTGTGCAGTTACTGCACAGCTGATCTGCGCCTTTGTTTTCGCCTATGCATGTTGTTGGTTTCCTTATGCGGAGACTCAATTGTGACTCAGAAAACATAACATGGTTCACTAGCAACATCACAATTGGATCAGGCAGTTCAGGTTTAAATGAGCAAAATACTTGAATTGTTGACCAGAGTTATCATTTTGATAAACCATACAAAATACCTGTACATGTATAATATTACTGACATAAACCATCTCATACTAAAAAGTAAAGCTACACAAGTTATAACTGTAAAAAGGTCACAGATGGGATGACATCAACTAGGCAGGCAATGACATTGTTGACTGTAAACCGCAGCGGACCCAACAGTTGTACATACATATTTTACATCCCTTTCAAGATTATTTCAGCTCAAATGAGACAGGTCAATCAGTTGGTGGGGTGACCACAGGGGAACCCCAAGAAAAAAACACCTGGCACACCCACAAGCAGTACTTGTCTCAAACCCACACCAGACACAGCAGTGAGATGATCAAATGATCAAGCGTGGTAATGAAATATCAGTACTCTGAAATATTAGTACTCTGAAATATTAGTACTCTGAAATATCAGTACTCGGCAACATGGGCTGCCATATCGCAAAAAAAAGTTTTCACATTTTGACATCAATGAACACTATAAATATACATGAGCCTGTGTGTGAGAAAACCAACAATTTGGGTTTCCCACCAGGTCTGACACAAACCAGCCTGTACAGTCACAAAAGCAGGCTAGAAACTTGAAATTCTGGATTTAAGTAGAAGAGGAATTGTACTATCCGAGTAGCGAAAACAAAGGCGTGATCAGCTTCGCGGTTACCGCGAAGCTGATCTGCGTCTTTGTTTTCGCTTATGCAGATTGTTGGTTTTCCCATGAGGCGGCTCATTTATTTCAGTTTTATGTAGAAAAAAATAAATTATAAAACACAATCTACATGAACCTATAAATAGTTGCACAACACAATTTGACAGTAAAATTCAGTAAAAATAAAATTGTATGTTGGTTCTTGTCCTAAATGAAAACCATATTCATGTCCTAATTGTACAAAACTGCTCTAAAACAGACATGGACAAATTTTTACTTATTTCTTAATAAAAGTGTGTTTTTGTTTGTTTGTATTAAGGCTTAACATCCCAGTCAACAATTTTTCGGTCCTGTCGGGATGGAGCTAATGTACACAGGGTTTAACCAGTACTGTAGAATGTTAAATTCATACAAGTAAGTTGTGGGTCCATAAAAAAAGATAAAAATTCTCCGCCTAAATTTTTTCTCTAAACTACTTGGTTCGGCTGAGCCTATTTTCTGCTAAATAAGTTGAACTATTATTTTTATCTTCATGCATGTACATAAATTCAAGAAATCTAAACCTGAGAGCGTAAAATTAAAGTTATAAAATGAACACAGACCTTTAAAAACCAAAACATTTCAGTTGTAAATTATTATGAGAATCACACACAAATTCAAGTCTTTTAAATTTGTGACGAAATTAAACACAAAACCAGTATGTTCAACGATAGAAGCTAGAGGCTTGAAAATGGGGAAAAATCCATCAGAAGTATTATTATTTTGATGACAAGGCTCTAAAACTGATCATGTCTATCGTCATGCCTCTGCTGCCCTATGCCCCCAATGCTGTACCAAGTGATCAAGATCGAGTTTCTTATTCTAAATCACAAAATTTACTTTAACTTGGAGAGTATAAAACAATGGAACCATTACGAAAACATGCCCATGTAATATACATATTTTTCATATGTTGTAAAAATTAAAAATTTTCAGCAGAAAATTTTTGATATTTTTATTATTTTTGCCCAGAACATTGATTGTGGGTTCACGTTAGAACTGCCTCGGGGAGGCGGTTTTAACGAATACCCACAATCTATGTTTCGGAGCAAATATAAGAAGAATAGGTATAGTAACCCCCGCAAACCCTATTTTCACAATGTAAAAGTTGGGTTTAAGGGGTTATACATTTCACAGGCATGTTTTCCTGATGCTGGCATCTTAGGTTCTGGGTGCTCTTAAGAATTGTCCATCTTGAGCACCCATTATGTTTTAGCTTTCTAAGCTCAAGAAGGTAAGGTTACCAGTACACAAAGATTGGTTTGATTTGGTCAAGGCTTAAAATCCCAGTCAATTTTCTTTCTACCATGTTGGAACAAAGCTCATGCTTCTGCTGCTCTGGTCCCGAGGTTATAAAACTTTATTCATGCTCAACTCAGCTGAGACGAAAATTTATCCTGCTCATAAATGTTAAAATGCAAACAATTGTTGGCATTTTAACATTTATGAGCAGGATAAATTAGTAGTTTTTGAGTTTTGAACCTGAATTTTCCACCAATTTTGACAATTTCAACATTTATGAGCAGTTGAAATTTCATGCTCAGCTGAGCATAAAGTGCCGTGAACATGGATCTGTCGTGGCATCATTCAATGTTTAAAAAATCGTAAAGCCCTGAAATTGAATTCACTCCCCCTTGAAAGAAGCTGCAGTCTGATTGGATGCACACCCCTCCCCCTATCCCCGGGGTCAGGCAGCAGGATCAGACAGACATGGGGACTATCAAACAAAAAATATCTTAACAGAAAATTTGAGCCTTGTCAACACATGATACAGTGGATACTTTATCGAGACAAAATTTGTCCTTTTTACCTCATTCAGTATGCATAATGCTACTATAAATATGTAATATGAGCCGCCTCGTGGGAAAACCAACAATCTGCATATGCGAAAACAAAGACGCAGATCAGCTTCGCGGTAACCGCGAAGCTGATCAGCGCCTTTGTTTTCGCTACTCGAATAGTACAAGTCCTCTTCTACTTAAATTCGAAATTTTAAGCTTCTATCTCTTTTCTGTGACTGTACAAGCCGGTTTGTGTCGGACCTGTTCGGAAACCAAATTGTTGGTTTTCCCACGAGGCGGCTCATATGTAAGTTAATAAATAACAGATACACCACAACCTCTTTATAACAGTGACTTTTGTTGGGAGAACAATCCATTTTCCATGTTAGCTACCTAATCAATATAATAATCAGAGGAAATTGTATCTAAAATCTACAGCAAAGTCAGTCTTAAAAGACAGTTTGGGGTCCAGCAATAATTTGTTTCATAACAAAAACATGTTATAATAATGAACCATGTTATAAAGAGGTTGACGGGTACTACATCACAAATGCTTAAAACACGAAGAATCACATTTTATCATTATCTAATGCTGCTTTAACAATAATTTATTACAATGTCCTCACACCGATTATCCAAAACAATCAACACGACAGAACTACAACAAATGTTGATAAAATTGAGAGTAAATACCTGTTTGGGAATTACTTGCCATGGATTCTGATCCATGGCAAGTTGTTCCCAGAAAGTTGTTCCCAGACAGGTATCTGCATCCTACAGCCTTATATTGATTTCATCTGTGTCGGTTGTGCTCAGTCACGTTGGTTGTCTCTGGATAACCAGAGTGGTTCAATTGTTCATTTGTTCAATAAATAAAAAGAACACATTCACACCTCAAAATTCAAGATCATGGTAGTCTTTCATTTTGCTAACATAACTGAGCGGACACATAAGGAAACCAACATTTTGCATGAGCGAAAACAAAGGTGCAGATCAGCTGTGCAGTAACTGCACAGCTGATCAGCGCCTTTGTTTTTGCTACATAGATAACTAGTACTTTTGCTCTGCTCCTTAAAGCCAAAATTTCAAGTTTTTAGCCTACTTCTGTTACTGTACATGCTGTTTTTTTTTTTTGTCGGACCTGGTCGAAAAACCAAAATTGTTGTTTTCTCATGTGAAGGCTCATATATTATATAATAGCAACATAATGAGAAAACCTGACTTGCAATGTGCTCACAAGACAGGTAGTCTCAAGATGTCATTAAAACAATTTCAAAAGACCCGCATATCAATACTATACTGAAGTTTTGCATTGTTAAAATTACCATAAACTAGTTCACTCTTCTTTTCTGCACACAATTCACTCATTGTATCTTTAAATCAACTGAGTCGCATCATGACAAAACCAGCATTTTGCATATGTGAAAACAAAGGCGCAGATCAGCTTCAGAGCAACTGCGAAGCTGATCAGCGCCTTTGTGTTCGCTACACAGATAGTGCAATTCTTACACTTTCTAAATCCGGAATTTCCGGTCTCTAGCCATCTGCTGCGCTTGTACAGCTTGGTTTGTGTCGGAACTGGTCAGACACCACATTATTGGTTTTCTTGTGATGCGGCTAAATTGTGTAAGTTGTGTACGGTTTTCCTTAAAACACACATCATTTGTTCTTGGGTATCTGCCAACACTTTAACTAGAAAATCATCAAAAATATCTATGAGCATTTGCAAGCTTAGTCAATTAAGCTCCATTGCATTAAAAACCTGATCAAAAGATATCCTATATATCAAAAGCTTTTGTTCCTTTCTGAAATTCCATTCTTGATCTAGAATTTCTTAATTTTACACAAGCCAGTATTATGACTTCATAACAAGCCGATTTCCTTCCTACATGTACTTTCCTGATTGTCTGAAAACTATCTACATGAGATTCAATTCATCCCAATGTCTCCACTGTGATGACCAGAATACATTCTTGACTTAGATTTTTTTCACTCGTTCTCCATAAAAAAATTGTTTGCGGGTACTCGTTAGAAATGACTCTGAAACTGTAAGCACTTCAAACAAGTACCCTCAATCGAGTCCTCCTACATGGTCAGCTGACAAAAAATATATGCCATATTGAGAAATAACCAATAATGAAGATGTTTCCATAGCTTTGTTATTTGTACATTCAGTTTTTTATGGAAGGCCGGGCCACATGCGAATTGCTAAATGCTAATTACTAAATATTAACTGCAAAATGTTAAATAGTAACTAAGAATTTTGAAACAGGTTGATAAACCATAATGAGAACATTAATAATTTTACATTATGTTGGACTGATTGACAATATAAATTATTATACATGTATGTACAATCTTAGTCAATGAAATTTACAATCAGTATTTAGCAAATAGCATAATGCAAATCTATGTAGCATTATATCGTAATTGAGACAAACGCATCAATATGGTCTTTTTTTTTTCTTTTTCATCCCTTGTTGTCTTAACTAAACAAAAACATGATTGACCACAAAATTTGCAATTAGAATGTCATTACGAAAACTTGCCCATGCAACAAACAGAGATGTTTTGAGCTTTAGAAATTGAAAAATTTCAGCTGAAAAATTTGATATTTTTCTTATTTTTGCTCAAAACATAGATTGTGGTTACACGTTAGAACCGCCTCAGCGAGGCGGTTCTAACGAGTACCCACAATCTATGTTTTGGAGCAAAAATAAGAAAAATAGTATACCCCTGCATACCCCAGTTTTGCTATATAAAAGTGGGGTATAAGGGGGTATATACTACATGGACATGTTATCATGATGTGGCAATTTGCGGTTCGCATTTGGCAAAAGACAACGAGGATTTAGCAAACAGCATTTGGCAATTAGCATATCACCCCGGCCTTCCAGTTTTTGGATGTTAGAGTACATTTGTAAACTTGAGACTAGAGCTTGTAAAAGATGAATTCTATTCTATATACCACACAAATATGACAATACTTTGCTATTTGATAGGTAGAAGATTTTGATTAAGTCTATTGCCACTGTGCTTTGTCAATGTCCAGCATCAACAAAGTCAGCTTATATAGTATACTTTGGCCTCTTTAAGCCACTATACTTGGGCCAAAACTACAAAGGATGTATACATTGCCAACAATTTGCCAATTCAAAGTAGGGTATTCACAATTGTAAGTGATAAAAGTGCACATAGTAAAACACGCAAGCAAGTTATCATAAAATGTTGATTATTTCACAATATGGCATACTTTAGATAATTTAGTGACTGTTATCTACCTATCTAAAGCTCCTTTTATCTACATCAACAGTAGTGATATTAATGCTGGAATTCATATTTTGTCTTAAAACATGTTATGTGACATTGTCGATTCTGGTTCTGTTGAGTTCCAACAATTTAATTTTCTCAACCTTAACAGAAAACACATGATAAAATATTCTCCTTTTGCCTTTTCACAAGAATTGGTAGTAACATTAATTCATCTCTACTGGAAGCAACATTAAAGATGTATTAACTTTCATCTCTATGTAGTGCAACATCGGGAGTGACCATTTTTCATCGGGAGCAAAATCGGGAGCAACATTATTTCATTTCCTCTATTGTACCACCCCAGCGTAACCGATAAGTTCTATGTCTCCATGTCACTGTCCGTGAGCCAAGATGGCCCTTTATAATCAAATAGAAAGACAAACACTCCCTGAATAACCAGGCACAGAAAAATTCCCATTTTGAAAATGGCAGTGGTCCATTCTGTAAAACAGAATAATAGAGTAGGTTATGATATAAATTTTACCGATATGGATGATTTCACTCAACACAGGAACAATTAAGTATTTAATTACGAAACTTTAATCTCTTCTAGCCATGCCTTGCAGTTTGACTAAATATATGCTTACTTTTTTCTTTGACTATACAGGCTAAGTTGTCAGACCTGGTAAAAAACCCTGAAGACAGTTTTTTTTTATGACCGATTCATATTATTTCATGAAGAGTCTTTCTTCCCTATTAAAATGAACCGCAGCATGAGGAAACCGGATTATTGCAAATACTAAAACAAAGGCGCAGATCAGCTGTGCAGTTACTGCACAGTTGATCAGCGCCTTTGTTTTCGCTACATGGATAGTAAATCTCCCCTCATATAATATCCAAAATTTCATGTGTCTATAACCTTTTTCTGAGACTGTTGACACTGGCCAGTTTATGTTGAAACTGGTTGGACAACCCAAAGACCGGTTTTCTCCTGTCGTGGCTCACATGGTGTACTGTGATGATGATGATAGTGTTTTACTCTGAAAATGAGCTAAATCGAGATGGACACAGTGGCGGATTTAGAAGGGGTTCAGGTGGTTCGCTTGAACCCCCCTCTGGGACCTAATTATTTCAGTTTCATGGGAAAATTTATGAACAATCAGGTAATTAAACTGTTGAAAATGAACCCCCTCTTTATGGATTTGAACCCCACTTCCAGAAATCCTGGTTCCGCCCCTGGGACATCTCGCAATAATTTTAAAATGCTAAACCTACCTGCACAATGTTAATTAACATATAGTCGAACAGGAACCAGACTAAAAGATGAAGCAAGAAGAAGGCCATGGCGGAGATTCCAAAATAGTAGTCCATGACCCACGAAATAATTATGCCTTGTAAGATGCTCTCCGAGATCGGCTCCAACAGGACCAGGAGCGGGACGGTCGAGGTACGCAGCTTCCCCCAGCGGACTAGACGTGTGTGAAAATGAGGTACGGAGTAGGAGCCGGAGTTCTGCATTGCACAGGTGTTACTCAAGGTGATGCCATAGCCCCTGTAATGTATAAGTATTATATTAATGACCTGTGGATAGAGAATTTATGCAGCGTGATGTCATAACCCCTGTTATAGGTATTATATTAATGACCTGTGGATAGAGGTGTTATGCAAGGTGATGTCATAACCCCTGTACTGTATAAGTATTATATTAATGACCTGTGGATAGAGGTGGTATGCAAGGTGATGTCATAACCCCTGTACTGTATAAGTATTATATTAATGACCGGTGGATAGAGGTGTTATGCAAGGTGTAGATCATACATACAAAGTGTAGATCATACATACAAGGTGTAGATCATACATACAATGTATAGATCATACATACGAAGTGTAGATCATACATACATGGTGTAGATCATACATGCAAAGTGTAGATCATACACACAAGGACACTTCAAGCAGAGAAATGCATGAAAATTATGCAGACAAAATGGTAAACAGTATGAATCATGACCAAACCACTCTTCTATAAAATGTCTGTTCTAGGTTAATGCTATTTATTGAATGCTTTACATAACTTTTATTGATATGAATGAACCTATAAAGCAATTAAGGAAGTAGTTTGTTAAACTACAAAATGCTATCTCAGTTATCCTAAATACATGTATACAATTACACAATTAAAATTTGTCAATGAAAATACATGTATTTCGTTGCATAAGGAAAAGATATTATCTCCAGTTTCACTACAGAAATACATTAACTGTAACAAACCGAGAAAGAAGGAAGTGACAAAGTTTTTTCTTAATTATTCTATCGCCTTTCTTATCTTTACTCTTTTTTTTTTTTTTCATCAATAAATATATCATCCTCTTATTTCAAATCCCTAGCTTGTACCATTCATAAGGTTCAATAAAGTGACTAACAGACGCACCCACTCACGCACAGACAGATAGACAAGCCAAAAGCAATATGCCCTTCCAACTTTTTCAATGTTCAATGTTGGGGGCATTAAAATCACTCATCAGTAAAAACAATGGCCCAAAATCACTATTCAGTAAAATTTTGGCCCAAAAATTGCTAATCAGTAAAAAAGAAATGGCCAAAAATTGCTAATCAGTAAACCCCATTGAGACCCTCAAATAAAGTCCTTGGTTTCTATGTACTATAATGATGACTCACAGTCCTTTCCTAGAACATTTAGATGTCTTGTAATAAGATTTTTTGAAAAATGTTTTCTTGTTTGTTGAATGGTTCAACCGAAGTCCTTCTAAGAAGAATCCCCTTGAGGTGATTTTAAGTCTCAGAAACTATTTTTCTGGGGAAAAAAAGGTAAAATGAAGTGACGTGTGATGAAAAAGCTGTTTATTTTTAGCTTTTTCTTTTTTTTTCTTTCTGTGTGTGTGTGTGTGTGTTTCAAAAACAATGGCATATTGGCTTCAATAACAATTCATATTTTCAACATTTTAAAGCACCTTATTAATTATGCTAACATTTTACTTACTGTTTTGTTGTTTCATTAGCAATGAAATGATCTTCAGCTAGATAGTGTGAGAACATGGCGAGACCGCCTGCGGCCTCGATAATCTCACGTCGAAATAACGATGACATCCCAGTTGAACAGTTGATCCCTACCGAGTTAGCGCTCAGGGCATTACGGGCTTGCATTGTGCCAAAAAATACCTGCAAATGACAAGAGAAAACAATCAGCCTCGTTAGGTTGTGTCAATGTTTTCTTTCCAACGAAAAATACAATTTAAATTGGTGTCTGTTATATTAGGGTCCTGGCTCTGAGGTTATAAAACTTTTTTCATGCTCAACTCAGCTGAGACTAAAATTTATCCTGCTAATAAATGTTAAAATGCCAACAATTGTTGGCATTTTAACATTTATTAGCAAGATAAATTACAGGATATTGTGATATAAACCTGAAATTTCAATTTATTTTGGCTATTTCAATAATTATGAGCATTCAAAATTTTAAGCTCAGCTGAGTTCAGTATGAAAAAAGTTTTATAACCTCGAGTCCTGTTTTTAAAATATTGTGAATGTGTGCTGAGCATGCTAATTCAACAAATTGGCAGCCCATGTGGCGGACTGATTAAGGTTGTTTGTTTCATTATTGCTCTTTTAAAATAATTTTGATCCCCTCAATGCGGAGTTTAGTGTGGGTTAGTTTTTTTTTTGTTTTGTTTTTTTTTTTTAATTGTTTGAGTTGTGGTTTAGCATCCCAGTCAACAGCTATAATCATGTTGGGACCTTGCCGCCATTTTGTGAGACTTTTAACCAAAATTAAAACAATGTTTTCTGAGGAAAACTATGTCCCCCCAACCGTTTAGTAATTGAAGTGTAGTTACCTTGTGATATGAAGTTTTTCTAGGGAAGACACCATGTAAGGTGTGATAGTTTAAACTTGTTTTGGACCCTGTCTAAAATTGGGTCACAATCACCAAATTCTTATAAACTCTGAACCTCCTCACAACAATGCTTCTGAGCAAGTTTGGTCAAAATCCATCAATTAGTTTACAAGATATCGTATCGGAAAAACTAATTTCAACAGTTTTTATGGACCCGTGACCTTGGAAATTAGGTCAAGGTCATCAAAATCTAATCAACTTTGAGCCTCCTCCAAACAATGCTTCTGTGCAAGTTTGGTCAAAATCCATCAACTGGTTTACAAGATATTGCAGTGAAAAGACTAATTTCAACATTTTTTATGGACTCGTGACCTTGAAAATTAGGTCAAGGTCACCGAAATCTAATCAACTCTGAGCCTTCTCGCAACAATGCTTCTGTGCAAGTTTGGTCAAAATCCATCAATTGGTTTACAAGTTATCGAGTTGGAAAGATTAATTTCAACATTTTTTATGGACTCGTGACCTTGAAAATTAGGTCAAGATCACCAAAATCTAATCAACTCTGAGCCTCCTCCCAACAATGCTTCTGTGCAAGTTTGGTCAAAATCCGTCAATTGATTTACAAGATACTGCGTTGGAAAGACTAATTTCAACATTTTTTATGGACTTGTGACCTTGAAAATTAGGTCAAGGTCACCAAAATCTAGCCGACTCTGCGCCTTCTCGCAACAATGCTTCTGTACAAGTTTGGTCAAAATCCATCCATTCGTTTACAAGTTATCGCGTTGGAAAGACTAATTTTAACATTTTTTATGGACTTGTGACCTTGATTATTAGGTCAAGGTCACCAAAATATAATCAACTCTGAGCCTCCTCCCAACAATGCTTCTGTGCAAGTTTGGTCAAAATCCATTGATTGGTTTACAAGATACTGCATTGGAAAGACTAATTTCAACATTTTTTATGGACTCGTGACCTTGAAAATTAGATCAAGGTCACCAAAATCTAATCAACTCTGAGCCTTCTTGCAACAATGCTTCTGTGCAAGTTTGGTCAAAATCCATCTATTGGTTTACAAGTTATCGCGTTGGAAAGACTAATTTCAACATTTTTTATGGACTCGTGACCTTGAAAATTCGGTCAAGGTCACCAAAATCTAATCAACTCTGAGCCTCCTCCCAACAATGCTTCTGTGCAAGTTTGGTCAAAATCCATCAATAGGTTTACAAGATATTGCATTGGAAAGACTAATTTCAACAGTTTTTATGGACTCGTGACCTTGAAAATTAGGTCAAGGTCACCGAAATCTAATCAACTCTGAGCCTCCTCCCAACAATGCCCTTGTGCAAGTTTAGTCAAAATCCATTCATTTGTTCAGAAGATATCGCGTCGGAAAACCTAATTTGATCAGTTTTCATAGGCTGGTGACCTTGAAAATTAGGTCAAGGTCACCAAAATCTAATCAACTCTGAGCCTCCTCCCAACAATGCTCTTGTGCAAGTTTGCTCAAAATCCATTCATTTGTTCAGAAGATATCGCGTCAGAAAACCTAATTTGATCAGTTTTCATGGGCTGGTGACCTTGAAAATGAGGTCAAGGTCACCAAAATCTAATCAACTCTTTCCCCCCTCCCAACCATGTATCTATGCAAGTTTGGTCAAAATCCATCCACTGGTTCAAAAGATATCGCGTAAGAAAGAAGCTACGCGGACGCGGACGCCGACGCCGACGGGAACCGCACCAAAAACAATATGTCCCCCACCTTCGGTTGGGGGGACATAATTAGGATGTCATGACATCCAAAAATTGCTTCAAACTAAGCCAATAAGGCTAATATGTATGAATGGTTAGTGCATTTAGTGCCTTGCACAGGGTATATTTGGGACATCATCAGGATAACATATCCATGTGATGTATATCCCCTTATACCACTCTTTTATATAGTAAAACTAGGGTTTACAAGGGTAAACAAATTTTCCTAATTTTGATCCAAAACATAGATTGTGTGAGCAAAAACGTTTTTGAGCAAAAATATTAACCAGAGGACCAATGGTCCTGTAAACGCTCACCTGAAACCCGAGATATATACCAATAAACTTGTTTGACTAGAATGATAATATACATGTATATAACCCCAGGGCCGGGTCAGAGCAACCCCTGGAGTCAATTTCTTTTTGAAAACATAAAACTTTAGTCCATTTTCCAATTTACTGCAAGTTTTGCCCTTCAAATGACATTTTAACAATTTTCCCCATTCAAATGCATGGGCGACCTAAGTTGACCTTGCCGTAAAATAGGTCAAGGTCACCCAAGGGTCACAATTTATATAAACTTTGTAGAGCTCCATTGCCTGATGCTTCATGCCAAGTTTCAAAATCATAGGCCTACTGGTTCTGGAGAAAAAGATTTTTAAAGGTTTTTGCTATTTATAGCCATGGCAGTCATCTTGGTCATGTGACCTTGACCATTTATATATACTTTCATTCCCACTTCCTAACAATACTCCTCAAAAAGTTTGGCTTTGATTGGCCAAGCAATTTCACAGAAGAAGATCTTTGAATATAACTGTAATATACATGTATATTGCCCCGGGGTGGGGGCAGACAGACCCCTGGGGTCCAAATTTTTTCAGAATCATAAAAATTAAGTCCATTTGCCCATTTCCTGCAAGGTTTTCCCTACAAATGACATTTTAACACTTTTCCCCATTCAAATGCATGAGCGACCTATGTTGACCTTGCCGTATAATAGGTCAAGGTCATCCCAGGGTCATGATTTATATAAACTTTGTAGAGCTCCAGTCACTGATGCTTCACACCAAGTTTCAAAATCATTGGCCTTCTGGTTCTGGAGAAGAAGATTTTTAAAGGTTTTTTCTATTTATAGCCATGGCAGCCATCTTGGTCATGTGACCATGACCATTTATATAAATTTTCTTTCCCCCTTCCCAAGGATGCTCCATATGAAGTTTGGCTTTGATTGGCCAAGCGGTTTCAGGGGAGAAGATGTTTCATTATTATGGAAATATACATGTATATATCCCCGGGGCAGGGGCAGACACCCCCCCAGGGGCTAAAATTTTCCATTTACATTAATCTTCTGTCCATTTGCCTATTCCCAGTTAGTTTTACCCATTAAATAGCATTTTACCATTTTTTCCCATTCAAATGCATTGGCGACCTAAGTTGACCTTGCCGTAAAATAGGTCAAGGTCATCCTAGGGTCATGATTTATATAAACTATGATGGGCCCACATCCCCGATGCTACATACCAAGTTTCATGGAAATCGGCCCACTGGTTCTGGAGAAGATTTTTAAAGGTTTTTGCTATTTATAGCCATGGCGGCCATCTTGGTCATGTGACCTGGACCATTTATATAAACTTTCATTCCCCCTTCCTAAGGATGCTCCACATGAAGTTTGGCTTTGATTGGCCAAGCGGTTTCAGAGGAGAAGATCTTTGAAATTGTGAACGACGGACGGACGACGGAGCATGGGTATACTATAAGCTCACCTGTGAGCCTTCGGCTCAGGTGAGCTAAAAACATAAATATTTTTCAAATGAAAAAAATATTATTTTTTTTTATGGCTGTTCAAAATCTATATAAATTGCATGTGCATATTTTCATAATAAAGTTCTGCTTTCAGATTGACTCATCTATCTATCTCTATATACTGCCACACGCCCTCGCAGACATTTTAGGCAGGTTGGCGCATCGTCTGTTAGTATCAGACAGAAAAAGGAAAGGTAAAGGAAGAATTAAAAGCATTTAGGTGAAGGGTAAAAACAGATGATAGGTTAAAATAGTTAAGAATAGCTAAAATCAGATAAAAACAGACAAGTCTGAGTGAAAGAATCTTGAAACGGACGTAAAACTGAATTAATAACTTTGTAAGATAAGGTATTGTCGCAGTAAACTGTTCAGATTTAGAAAGATTACTTCGAATCAAACTGTCTCCATAGTAAGAATGTTTACAAACCTTCTCATACACCCCGGCAAAGCCTTTCCTGTCACAGCAGTAAGGCATCTGTAAAACCAGGCCTACCTTGGGGGTCATGTGACCCACCATGTCCTTGAGAAGGTCGCGACCAGCTGAAAAAGAAAACATATGGTATTCATTCTAATTAGCGCACATGCTCCAACAAGCGCACACCCTGGTCGTTTCCAAAAATCGTGTTCATAACCGCACACTGCTCACCCAGCATATCGGTATTGGTACTTTATACCAAATTTATGCATTAATACTGTATTACCCTTATCAAAACTTAACCTTAGATGATCAAACACTATGCTGCAACGACTGTAACACCTAGATGACATCATCATTAGTATTTCTGACATGTTAATTTCAGCAGTTTAAGTGTTGTTTTCGTTCCTGGTGTGTGCTAATTAGACTGATATTTTGTTACCTTAACTTTCAGTTATTTTGAAACATTAAGCGCACTGTGCACTAATTAGAACGAATACAGTATTTATTCTAGAAAATGAGGTAATGTGATCATTAATTTGTCTTTTATAATAAGAGCCTGTGCATGAAAAAAACCAACAATTAGGGTTTCCAACCAGGTCTGACACAAACCAGCCCGTACAGTCACAGAAGATATCTAGAAGCTTGAAATTTCGGATGAAGGAAGAAGAGGAATTATACTATCCATGTAGCGAAAACAAAGGCGCTGATCAGCGATCAGCTTCGGGGTTACCGTGAAGCTGGTCTGCACCTTCATTTTCGCATATGCAGATTGTTGGTTTCCTTATCCAGCAGCTCATATACACATACATGAATACACCTGAGCATGCTAGGCCATGTAAGCAATGAAAGGACTGTAACATGTAGCCGAGCCAAGCCACAGCTAAATTCTGTTGGTGGAAAAGCATGCTCATCCACCAGGGTGGTTTACTGTGCTATATATGCAACACTTATTAACTTCAACAACTACCGAGTTAGAACTTTGCATAATCATTTTTAGCACACCTCTACAGGATTTTGAACAGGCATGATTTGACCTACCTTTGATAGAGCTGTCGGAGATGGCTATGAGATCATACTTGGCCGCTTCGAAAGGTTTGATCATGTTGTTCACTTTACCATTAGGACCCACATATTTTACACCTGTAACATGCAGTTTTAAACATTATTTGAGCCACATCATGAGAAAACCAACAATCTGCATATGAGAAAAAAAAAAAGAGGCAGATCAGCTTCACGGTAGCCGTGAAGCTCAGATCATCGCCTTTTTCGCTACACGGATAGTACTATTCTTCTACTTTCTAAATCCAAAAGTTCAAGCTTCTAGCCATCTTCTGTGATGGTACAGACCAAAAACCACATTGTTGGTTTTCTCACAAAATGGCTCAAAATTTGGGTAGGTTGAGTTTTGCTCTACATCCCAGTCAACAACTCTCAGTTATGTCAGGATGAAATAAATGAACACTTCCTGGGTACTGAAGGAACACCCTGTATACCCGATGTACTCATTTCGAAAACATGCACATGCAATATATAGATTTTTTCTAGAAGCTAAAGATGAAAAGTTCATTGGAAAAATCTTGATTTTTTTTTCAATATTTTCGCTCAAAACATACATTGTCTCTACCGCAAGTGAGGCGGTTCTAACGAGTACCCACAATGTGTGTTTTGAGTCAAAAATAAGAAAATTAGGTTTACTCCCAAACCCCCAGTTTTTCTATATAAAAGTGGGTTTTAAGGGGGTATTCATTTCACGGACATGGTTTCCTGATGTGGTACTTGTTTTGTTTTTTTTTGTTTGATTCAAAGTGCTTCATGTCCATGGTCAATGGCCATGGTCATGTTGGGACAGTCAATTATCCCAAACATACTGTTTCTGGGCAAGCCTCTGTCTGAAACAAATTACTTATTCTTGATGCACATTTCTTTCTCCACTAACTGAGTCTGACAAATCTTATTGAATCAGTGGCAGTCAGGATGAATTTTCATAACCTATCAGGAAAACATGTCCGTGTAATGTATACCCCCTTGAACCCCACGGTGAGGCGGTTCTAACATGTGCCCACAATCTATGTTTTGAGCAAAAATAAGAAAAATATCAAAATTTTTCTACTGAAAATTTTCATTTTTTTCAACTCTAAAAATCTATGTATATTGCATGGGCATGTTTCCATAATGAAAATGTTCAAGAAAAATAAGTGCTTGACATAAGGATCCATCAAAGCACTACTTTGTTAAAAGTCAGACACACTTTTTTATCATGTCTGCTTATGTACATGTTAAATGAGCCTGTGCGTAAGAAAACCAACAATTTGGTTGGTTTCCGAACAGGTGTGACACACACTGAGCTGTACAAGCACAGCAGATGGCTAGAGACGGGAAATTCCGGATTTAGAAAGTAGAGGAATTGTACTATCCATGTAGCGAAAACAAAGGCGCTGATCAGCTTCGCAGATACTGTGAAGCTGATCTGCGCTTTCATTTTCCAAAAGGCGAAACTCCGGTTTTCTAATGAGAAAACAAAACATTTTAAAAACAATACCGGTACATCTTTTATTAATGCAAAAATCTTTGTATTACAACCAATTTGCTAATTGGTTTGAACCAGGTGAATATTAACCTGTTTGTCAATACTTTATTGCAAACCTGGGGCAGTTTTATTCTAGAAATGACAGACACAAGGGATTTTATTCTGCATAATGAATGAGGCACAGAATGTAAACACACTTCCAAGGTGATACTTCTGTAGTGGTTCTTACTGTTTTATGTTTTGGCGTTGAATTTTTGTGCTGTCTGCACCATACGTATACTGTTTGCATATTTTAGTTCAGTTGTGGGCACGATACTCACTCGGCTTACAATACATTTGCCCAGTATGATACATTTTCCTATAATAAGTTTAGTTTTTCCGATCTTGCTTTTTGGAGGGGAATTTCTTTCTGATTGCGCCATTTCCAGATCATTGCCTTTACTCATCAGGGCTGACAGAAGTCATGCTGTGATTTTTTACAAAAACTTGCCCATGCAGCATACAGAGATTATTTTTCAACCATAAAATTGAAAATTTCATTGGAAAAAATATGATATATTTAATAAATTTGCTCAATACATTGATTGTGGGTACACATTGGAACCAAGGTTCCATTACGTAATGAGTCCCCACAAAAGATCTAAAATAAGAAAAATTACCCCTTCACAATCCAGTTTTACTATATATATTATTTAGAGTGGGGTATTAGGGGTTATACATGTACATTGCATGGACATGTTGTCGTGATGAACAGTACATATGGTGGAATTTAAAATTTTGATGTCATCAAGAAAACATGTCCATGTCCCTTAAACCCCACTTAAGCTTTCATATAGAAAAAACTGGGGTTCCCAGGTGTATACTTAATTTTCTTATTTTTGATCCAAAACGTACATTGTGGGTACTCACTAGAACCGCCTTGACGTGTACCCACAATGTATGTTTTGAGCTAAGCTATTAAAAACATCAAAATTTTTCTAATGAATTTTTTCAATTTTACAACTTGAGAAAAATCTATGTATCACATGGGCGTGTTTTTCGTAATGTTTATGAAGAAGAGCTATCAGTGCTAGATGGCAGTCTATGATATGATGTCATGTAGATGTGTGACATACTTGTACACACACCGTTGTTATTGTAACATTTACCTGATGACAATTTATAACTACAACATAAATTCAAGTTCAAAATTGTTTGGAGAAAAGCTTTGGATATTTAAATGAGAAATTTAAAGTGAAATTAAGGTCAACTATTCATATTTTTTGGCTCTTGAGACCAAAGCTAAGCAGGAATTATTGAATTATTAATCTACAACTTGAGCCACATCATGCAAACTTTGCTTTTTGCATATATGTATGCAAAGTATTATTAATCATACAAATGTATGTGCTATGAGCAGATCGGCTAGGCAATAAATGTGCCATTGTGTTTGTTACATAGATAGCACAGTCACTATGTACCGGTAACTTTCAAACTTCTAACATCTTTCTACGGCCATTGAGATCCCAGTTAGTGTTGGACCTATAGTCGAAAACAAAAAGAAATTTAAGCTATGTAGGGCTTAAGGATGTTCGCTGCCAATGAAAAAGTATTCAAACTTTTTTTCTAACCACTCTTTTTTGATTCCAAAATACAATACAAGACATTTGAAAACAAAATAAGTATAGGGTAGTGTGCATTTTTTCAAGCTACAGGCCTGTGAATGAGACCTCTGAACACCATGTTTAAAATTTAGTAAAATTAATTTAATTTTTAATTCTTTGAAATATACCCGTCTTGAACAAAAATACACCCAGAAAGCTTTCAAAAGTCATAATATTTACGTAATACAGACTATTTTGGACCAAAAGCATAGAAAAATTTGCAACTTGAAGTGGAGGACAAAATTTTACGAGTCGTTTTCCAACCCTACCCCATACTTGAACAGTCGGAAAAAGTCAATATTTTGAAATGTGCCAAACCCATATTTGTAGATTCAAACTTTTTCTTGTATTTTCACACAGCATAGAACTTGGTAATATTGTTCGAATAAAAGAAAGAATATAATATATAGGGTAGTGTGCATCTTAGAGAGAGCCAACAACTTGAAAATTCATACATGTGATCCATCTGAGAAGCCAAGTAGGGAGATTTGCTTTTCAAAATAGGGAGAATGATTAAACAAAGAAGGAATTTCTTAATTTTAAATAGGGAGATCTGAAACTCCAAATAGGGATATGTATAAGATATATAGGGAAATTCTGAAATTCCAAATAGGGAGATTTGCTCAAAAATAGGGAGATCCCTCCGAAATAGGGAGATATCACATGTTTGAAAATCGCCACTTTAAGCCTTTTTTCGGCTGTTTTATTTCTTCAAGCCCATTTCATAAAACATGCAAAAATTTTAAAACTAGCACACCAAAGACAGAAAGACTGACTTAGAAGACAATGTGCAGATATACTGCTGCTAAAATAAACCTAGAACTAGTGCAATTTACTTGAAGATGTGTAATATGCAAGTTTAATCTACCCTACCCCCTAAATTTTACTGACAACTAAAATTTTCTGGAAAAGTTGCAGAAAATGGGGTGAAAAAATGAAGTTCCTTAGATTGACAATTTTCATGGCTCATTCAATGCATATCATCAATATGTATCCAAATATAAAATATTAGGAAAATATCTGCAACCGTTTACGAGATATTCAACAAAATAAAAACCGGAAGTTCCGAAATGTCAAATGTTGGCAGCGAACATCCTTAATTCAATGTTTGTCAAAATAAAGAGGGTTAAACATGTGAAACAATTAGGGTCAAAATCATTTTCATCAATAGGTGTTAAATGGAAACCAGACTGAAGGGAGTCTATTTATATGGTGATTGAAAAAGTGATTGTATGGCTTTCTGGTAAAGCAATGTGAGGGGCATTTGTGAATGCGTTTGCTGCTTGATTTGTCCTAATATTCTCCAGCTTGATAAGATAGTCCCGACATGACCATTAATTTTGGCCAAAGGAATAATCGTTTACTCAAAGCATTGAATCAAAGCTACAAACTGTACATGTATGGTATTTTTACATTGAAAAAATATGCTAATTATGTTGTCTATGCCAATGCTTTTCCTCAATGTCAATACCAGTTCACATCAGGAAAACATGTCCGTGCATTATATACCCCCTTATACCCCATATTTATATAGCAAAACTGGGGTATGCAGGGGTATACCTATTTTTCTTATTTTTGCTCCAAAACATAGATTGTGGGTACTCATTAGAACAGCCTCGCCAAGGTGGTTCTAACGTGTACCCACAATCTATGTTTTGAGCAAAAATAAGAAAATTATCAAAATTTTTCAGCTGAAAATTTTCAATTTTTGAAGCTAAAAAAATCTCTGTTTATTGCATGGGCAAGTTTTCGTAATGTCAATACCAGTTCATATCACAAAATAAACATTATTAGGCCATCTGTATGCCAAAGCACACATGACAATTTAATGAGGACGCTTAAAGAATAAAATAATTGAAATCGAGGTCAAATGAAATTAATTTCACAGTAATGGAACCTTGACTCCCCTTACATACATTGTATTGCAATTGTATACCAATTAAACACATCTAATACTTAAAGATCGTAGCCAGTATTTAATTATAAAGCTTGTTGTGGTTGAAAACGATTTTTAGTGAAACTAGAAATTGGCTGCAAGCAAGGCTTTCAGTATACCCCCCGCAAAATTATCTAAGGCTAATAACTTCCTTTAAGTCAAACATGCAAAACATTTGTCAAAAATATCTTTTCAGCATTATAATCCTTCATGAAAATCCTCCGTATGTCTGACTCATGTCTGTAAGGTATTAAATAATATACTGAAAGCTCAGGGAGTAAAATTATTGTTGATTTCACTGTACACTGTTGATCATTATTTATCATGAGAAATGGTCAAAAACTGGCTATGCTAAAAAAAAGCTGTAAATTTGTCAAAAATAAATTATTCAGCATAAGAATTATTCATGCACATCTGAAATATATCTGGAACAAGTGTGCAAAGAATTCAAATGAAACAATGAAAGCACTAGGAGGACTTGATTTCATAAAGTATGCTCTACCAGCCGTATTGTATATTAGCGATGGTTGAAAAATGTCTAAGTTGAAAAATGCTGTAAATTTGTCAAAAAATATTTTTTCACCAATAAAATTCTTTATGCACATCTTCAACATGTCTGTAACATGTCTGCAAAGTATTGAAAAGAATTACTGAAAGCCCCAGGAGGAGTTGGATTTCACAAAGTATGTACTATCAACCATAATTGAATATAAGCAGAAATGGTCAAAATTGGCTAAGTTTAAAAAGCTGTAAATTTGTCAAAACTAAAATTTTCAGCATAAAAATTCTTCATGCACATCTTCAATATATCTGGAACAAATCTGCAAAGAATTAAAAAGAAACAATGAAAGCCCTAGGAGGAGTTGATTTCACAAAGTATGCACTTCCATCCATTATTGTATGTAAGCAATAGTCGAAAAATGGCTAAGTTTAAAAATGCTGTAAATTTGTCAAAAACTATTTTTTCAGCATTATAATTTTTCATGCACATCTTCAATATGTCTGTAACATGTCTGCAAAGTACTGAAAAGAAATACTGAAAGCCCTAGGAGGAGTTGATTTCACAAAGTATGTATGTAAGCAATAGTCGAAAAATGCCAAAGTTAAAAAATGCTGTAAATTTGTCAAAAAATATTTTTTCAGCATTATAATTCTTCATGCACATCTTCAATATGTCTATAACATGTCTGCAAAGTACTGAAAAGAAATACTGAAAGCCCTAGGAGGAGTTGATTTCACAACGTATGTATGTAAGCAATAGTCGAAAAATGGCAAAGTTAAAAAATGCTGTAAATTTGTCAAAAATTATTTTTTCAGCATTATAATTCTTCATGCACATCTTCAATATGTCTGTAACATGTCTGCAAAGTACTGAAAAGAAACACTGAAAGCCCTAGGAGGAGTTGATTTCACAAAGTATGCACTACCAACCATTATTGAATATAAGCAATTATAGAAAATTTGCTAAGTTAAAAATGCTGTAAATTTGTCAAAAATGATTTTTTCAGCATCACAATTGTTCATGCACATCTGCAATATATCTGAAACATATCAGCAAAATATTAAAAGGAAACATTGAAAGCTGTAAGAGGAGTTGATTTCACAAAGTATGTACTTTCAGTACTATGGCAAACATGTTATAGGAAGACTTAAAAAGTCCCATAACTCTTGCAATACTGACCCTTTGGCCCCTAAATTCATACCACACATGTATTGTCTGATGGTGCAAGTGTGGTGAAAATTTGAAACAGATCAGGCAAAAGCTACTCAAGTTATTCAGCAAAGATGTCCAAATGTTGACGGAATGACGGAATGACGGAATGACGGAATCACGGAATGACGGAATCACGGAATCACGGACAGGCTGAAAACAGTATACCCCCCTAAAACTTCGTTTTGCGGGGGGTATAAAAATTCTATAATGCACAATGTCAAGACAAAGTCAAACATTTGGGTCTGTGACAATATCATGCACAAACCACGCTTTTATACAACATGTACAATGTCCAGCTACTGCTTAAATAACAACATACATGTATTAGATCCACCGATACATGTATTTATTTTTTCGCAATTTCCTTGCTAGTTTATCCTTTAATGCTTTTTATGTGGGCTGGTATTGAAGGCTTAATTGAACAAGAAAATTATCAAGGTTGAAGCAAAAAGATATGAGCCACCTCGTGGAAAAACCAACAATGTGGTTTCTGACCAGGTCCGACACAAATCAGGCTGTACAGTCACATAAGCAGGCTAGAAGCTTGAAATTTTTTAGTTAAGTAGAGGAGGAATTGTACTATCCGAGTAGCGAAAACAAAGGCGCTGATCAGCTTCGCGGTCACCGCGAAGCTGATCTGCGTCTTTGTTTTCGCATATGCAGATTGTTGGCTTTCCCATGAGGCGGCTCATATTTTTCCCCTCTCTTGTAAGCAATGGCCTCAACATACTTTTCTTTCTTTGCATTTTAATAATTTTGTTTACAAAGTACAGTGCACATTACACTGCGGTTTATCTTTACCTTGACTCAGATAGTAACAATATGGCCTGTCTATTTCTCCTTCATTACGAAAACTTGCCCATGCAATATACAGAGATTTTTTTTTTTTTTCAGAAGCAAAAATTGAAAATTTAATTGGAAAATTTTTTTATCTTTTTTTTTAAACATTTTTGCTTGAAACATACATTGAGGGTACACGTTAGAGCCGCCTCACCGAGGCGGTTCTAATGAGTACCCACAATGTATGTTTACAGTTTTGGATCAAAAAGTAAGAAAATTAGGTATACCCCTGCAAACCCCAGTTATCCTATATAAAAGTGGGGTTTAAGGGGGTATACATTTCACGGACAAGTTTTCTTTCAGTATGCATGACAAATGTTTTATGCTGGAGCCAACTGGATAGCCCCCTTGTTGGAAAAGAGCTGGTCATTTTGCTTTGATATGAGCCCCATCACAGAAAAACTAACGTTGTGGTTTCCGAACAGGTCTGACACAAACAGAGCACAGAAGATGGTTAGAGGCTGGAAATTTTGGATTTAGAAAGTAGAGGAATTGTACTATCAAAGACGTTGATCAGCTTTGCAGTTACCTGATCTACGCCTTTGTTTTCAAATATGCAGATTGCTGGTTTTCTCATGATGCGGCTCATAGTTATGTGAGTACATGTAAATGAGCCTTTCTTTCATGTCTGACTAGGTTGAGATTTTTAATTTGATTGTCCACCCAAACTATGGCATTTTCTGTTCTATATCTTGAGATCATTTTGATAAAGTTGTCCCATTCTTTCACCCAATTCAAACAATTTTTATAATGACCAACATGGACAAGAGAAATACATGCACTTTACAATATGAGCAGCATCATGAGAAAACTAGATTTTTGCCTATGTGACAACAAAGACACAGATCAGCTTTGCAGCAACTTCTAAGCAGATCATCACCTTTGGTTCCGCTACATACATGTAGATAGTACAATTCTTATTCTTCCTAAATCCAAAATTTCAAGCTTCTAATTATAGCCATCTTTCATAGAGCTGTACAGGCCCGCTTGTGTCAGACCTGGTCGGACACCCAGAAGACCGGTTTTGACAAACACTGCCGCTCATATTTAATTGTTATTTGGACCCCTGCTGTCAATCTTAGCTCAGTAACAATAGCCGAAATATCTTTCTGAACTTTATGTGTCAATACACGCCTTAATCTTTTAACAAGAGATTGGGGTTTATTTACATGTATATTTAAGACCAATTCAATAAAAGTGCTTAATAAACATATTAAATTTTCACAGAAAACTTGCTCTCTGCATATTCGAAACGAATAAGCACTGCACAGCAGATCAGCATCTTTGTTTTTAAATAACAGTACAATTTCTCTTTTTGATAAATCCCAAATTTCAAGTTTCTAAACTTTCTAGCCTTTTTCTGTGCCTGTACATGCCAGTTTGTGTCAGTCTTGATCAGAAACCCAGAGGACAAGTTTTCTCTTGACACGACTTGCATATTAAATTTTCACAGACCCTCTATTGGAACCATGACATAGTAAGGACTTGTTTTAGTGCTTAAGAATGGGATTAAAGTGTTTGCTATTGTTTAGAACAAAGATTTAACAGAACTATTATCCATAGATCAAAGTCTAGATGGAATTTTTTACATCAATGACCAAAAGAGCCGTGACATAAGAAAATCTGTTTCAGGGGTTTCCGACCGGCTCTGACACAGACCGGCCTGTACTACTAGTCAAAGAGGGCTAGAACCTTGAAATTTCAGATTTAAGGAGGGGACAAATTGTAAGATTGTACAATCAGTGGACTGAGTGGAGTGAATTCAGTGAATTTAATGAAGATGCTCATGATGCAGCTCAAATGGGCCAAAACCAAAACGACCTTAATTCAAAGATGCAAACAAAATGCGAGCAGTTTATCAGAGTCTATTCTTCCATATGTAGCCAAAAAATAAGATGCCTCCTTTTAAACTGTTCAAGTTTCTAGCAACATGAACATGCCTGTTGTTGCCTTACAGTTCAGCCTTGTTGGAATTACGAAAACATGCCCACGCAATATACATGTACAGTGATTTCTAAAGTTGTAAAATGGAAATTTTCAGTAGAAAATTTTCGATATTTTTGCTCAAAACATAGATCATGGATACACATTAGAACCGCCTCGCCGAGGCGGTTCTAATGAGTACCCACAATGTATGTTTTGGACCAAAAATAAGAAAAATAGATACCCTGCATACCCCAATTTTACTATATAAAAGTGGGGTTTAAGGGGGTACTTATTGCACAGACATGTTTTCCTGCTGTCAGTTTGCGTAGGGCCTTGTTGGAATTATGCCTCAAATCATATTTTACTGTTCAATTCTTTCGTTCATGTGTAATAATCTTGTTCGCTTTAGTGTTTTTGCTGCATTATGACGTTTATAAAGCTGAAAGCCAGGAAGTTCAAGCCCTTCAATTAACCTTGACCTTTAGACAATTCAGTGCAAAAAAGAGAAGAATTCTCAGTCCCTCAATCTCTTTCTTACTCTCCTGGGGCCAGTTGTTCAAAATTAACGATGTTGTTACTTAGCGATTCGTTAAAATTTCAAATGGCAATATTACAAATACACTGTTATTTTTTTTTTTTAAAAAAGTGTGAGAATCCTTTGCATTACAAAGGAACATTTTTCAACAAAAAATAACAGTGTATTTACAAATACACTGTTATTTTTTGTTGAAAAAGTGTGAGAATCCTTTGCATTGCAATGCAAAGGATTCTCACACTTTTTCAGTGTATTAAAGGATTCTCACTTTTTTTCAACAAAAAATAACAGTGTATTTGCTTTTGAAGTCGATATACAATCAACACATTAAGGGCTTAACGACAGCGTTAAGCTAAGTTTTGAACCACTGATCCCTGATGTAGACCAAGAAAATCAGGGCTGTGTCTTTGAGTTTGATGACACTTTCAATCGTGGTCCCACCTCTACCTCATGATCCTAGTTGTTGAAGGGACGTAAAACACAAACAGGAGAACAACATTTTTTTTATCTTGCCATTAAAAAAGTTTCGCATCAACTTTTGGATTTCTTTCAATAAGTTTCTGTACGACCATGATTGTGCTTACCTATAAAAAGTTTCGCATCAACTTTTGGATATCTTTCAATAAGCTTCTGTACAACCATGATCGCTGGGTCGTGCTCATCATGGACGGAAAATAGCACCTCATACTGAAAGTAAACAAAAACAAAATTTTCATAAGATTTTTTTTTTATTATTTTTCATAGATTTGCTGAAAACATAGATTGATAGTACACGTTAAGAACTGCCTCTGACAGACGGTTCTAACAATTGAGTCCTCCGTCAAACCACCCATCATTAATACTCATTTTTAAATTGACCTTTCAAATCAGAACATTAGCTAACGGTCAATGACGGTTAGACAAGGGGTTAGACAAACAAACAAACACATGCTTTTTACAGGTACATGTAAATATACATACTCGTAGGTGCAAAAACACAATGTTTGTCTAAGGAAATAGGGGTGGGCGTGGTTATACCTTGAGGAGTCAATTACCCACAATCTATGTTTTAGAGCAAAAATAACAAAAATTGTATATCGTCTTTACATGCACCCCAGTTTTCCTTTCATGGATGGGGAGCTTAGTCTTCTGCAGGGCTTTTTCTGACCTTTTTGGGGGAAATTTTTTGGTACCAACAAAATTGGGGGAAAATATGGCATGATTTTGGGAAAAATAGTACCATTTTCAGCCAAATTGGGAAAGTTTGCCATTTAAATTTGGATTTTTCTGCTACTTATGAATGTTTCAGGTTAATTAGGAATTTTTTGAATTTCAGGCAGTCGGGGAAAATTTGGTACAGGAAATGGGACCCAGTTTTGTATAGAGAAAAATCCCTGCTCTGTGCCAGTGGAGTTTGAGCTCAACTAATTCACAAAACTTCTCGATTCAAGTTCTGACATTATTGCTAATTTGCTAGGTCACCATGCTCCCCATACATTTATTTTTGTTGATCACCTGCCTTAGAATTGAAATTTAAACCTAAATCGGTGACACCAGTCTAGACATTTATGCTTCCAAATTGAAAGGAACTTGTCATTTGAAACCATTCTAAACTATTCTGACATAACAATTAAAAGTATTATTGTGTCATTTAGGTAATTGAGACAATTCATGCTTAAATCAACAAAACAAGGCATTTATAAATACATTGGTTATGGCAATCAGATAGAGGATCTTACATGAGTGGTCATTTCATATGAAATTCATGAAACAAGCCTTCATCAAGTTTAATAAATTTCGTATGAAATGACCACGAGTGTAAGATTCATTTTATCATATGACTTTTAAAACAGGACTTTATTGCCTTCTAAGTGGGCATATTTTCAATGAAAATTTACATTGTTGTTACGGACGTCGTCAATGACGCACTCCTGCAAAAGTGTTAATACATGTGTGGTCATAACACTTTTTATTACATGACGTTATCCACTGGAAAACTGCGACATCATGATATATGTAACATTTCAACTTTTACAACGACTATTGTTGTGACTTGGCTGCTTGTCATCTTTATTTTTGGTTGATGCTATTTGGATGACTTAACTCACTGGGAAAGAGCTAGTCCTTTTGCTCTTCATGGTTCATGCCTGCTGCTTTTGGTGATAAATGTAATGTCCTTTCTTTCCAGCCTGGTGTCTAGGGTGGAATTTAATTGTATCAATACTGGACCTTTTATTCCTACATTTACTTTACTCACTTGTTCATGTAGTCTGTGTTTGTACATTGTAACTCAGCATAATATTCAAGACGAAACATGAATTCTTAAACAAGACATTATCATTTTTCCCAATGAACCTAATGGAAATGTCACTGTTTGCAAATTAACAATAATTCACTGTAAACAAAATTATGCGCACAAGGTGGCTTTGACGTTGCACATAAACATTAATGTACACCGAGAATGAGTCCACTGGGTGTTGGCATTTTAACATTTATGAGCAGGATAAATTTTAGTCTCAGATGAGCTGAGCATGAAAACAAGTTTTATAACCTCGGGACCTGGTACAATACTTACAGCTGGATAATCAATGTTGAAGAAAGTTTCTAGATTGTAGTACAGGTTGGGATCTACTCCCACCAGTGGTTTGATGATAGACACGCCCGGAATGTCCTCTGGGCACAGCGGAGGGGGACTCTTATGAAGCTTTCGTTTGCTAAAAGAGAATAATGACATAAGAAACAATATATGAAAATCTCAAGTCCCTTTTAGCTTATTTTGATCAAGGCTTAAAATCCTAGAAGGCCAGTTAACATTTTTGTCATGTTGTTTTGTTTGTTTGTGTTGAGGCTTAATGTCCCAGTCAACAATTTTTCAGTCATGTCGGGATGGAGCCAACGCTATCTGGGTTTAAACAGTACTGTAGGGAGTTAAAGTGTCTTGCTCAAGGACACAACACGATGGGATCGAACCCAGGACCTCTTGATTCGGAGTCTGACGCTCTACCACTACGCCACCGCGCTCCTTTGTCATGTTGTGACACCTTCCTGTGTGTTAACCAGTACTAGTGTGTGTCTTGTTCAACAGAACCTCTCCCTTTAGAGTCATGTGCTCCACCACTATGCCACCACACACTCCCACATGTACAATCATGTTCTAGCTAGCAGTACTGGCTCCCCTTTTATTATATGATTTACAAAACTTTCTTCAAGACTATAGTGTTTCCCCTAGCCACTTTTACTATGGCGCCGCGCCATGCCCATTTTCTCCAGCGCCATGCCCTTTTTCCCAGCGCCATGCCCTTTTTCTGAATCTACATTCTGTGCCCTACATTTTGGTAAAAAGTTTGTCAAAATCCAACAAAAAATAAGGAAGTTACAAGATTTTTTGCTTGAGATCTGCAGAAACAAATTTGGCAAAATTCATGATCATGACGTCCACACTGTTGTTGATTGCTTTAATCCCTTGTTTATTGTCACTTTATTGCAGTGGCAAATGTTGATAATTAATCCATGACAAGTACCCAATTTGACACCAAAGGTGTGAAAGTTGAATGTCCTACCTGGTAATATAAGTGTGCCATTTAATTAGTTCAGTTTTCAATTACAGTTTACTTTTCAAAACAAAACATGAGTGAGGTTATCTCTTATGGTTAATTCAGTATTAAAGTAATGTGAGGCAGAGGGAAAAGAAATTTTTATAAGTTGTAAAAGTGAATCTTGAAATATGGAAATTGAGGATAGAACAATTTAAACTGAAAAGCAAATTTGAAATTATAGAGAAAATATAAAAAGTGTTAAATTTAATGACTGTGAAAAGTGTGCCCTCCTAGCATGCCATGGGCCACTTAAAGGTGCCCTTTTGCTTGACATGGCGCGCTGAAAGTGCCCTTTTGACATGCTTCCGCGCGTTAAAAAGTGCCCTTTTTTAGCAACCTTACCATGCCCTTTTTTGGGTCTGGGGGAAACACTAGACTAAGTCTTATTATTTAATATTAAATAATTATTATTATGCCCACAATCATGCCTTATCTTAAATATGTCACCAACCAACTATCAAACAATTTTATTAAAGAACATGTTAAATAATGAAAAGCTAAAACCAGGTTCCTTTATAATAACATTAAGTCTGTACAAACATAACAAAGGTTAATTCTCTAGATCTGGTCCTTCCATAATTTTGTCACAGTCAAACTTCTGGGTATCATTAAACCATAAAATGCAACCCAGAGGGTTTCAGCAGGTAAGTCTAATACATATGTATATGTCAATGGTCAGCCAGAAGTACAGGGGTGGTCACCACCCCCTATTTTACCTCCTTCATTATGGAAAAATCTCGGTTTGCAATAAAGCTGATTTCGATTGAATTTTTGCATTTATTATTATAGATTATCTGTTTTGATCGCCTTATTGAGTTGATGATATCAGATACCCACAATATATGATTTTATCGGTAAATATTAAAAATCGATGATTTTATATCAACCCCTGACTTCCTCATTTTAAACTACATGTAACAGTAAGGTGCAAATATGGGGTAGAAAGGTTTCAGTCTTAGCGAAATCTTTTTTCAGCTGTAGAACAGCTGTCTGGCAGACTGCAAGTTTTTGCTGGACAAACCCCAATTTTGTAGGACAGTTCTATACGTTATCATTGCAATTCTGACAGAATAAAATATTTTGTCAGTCACAATGAATATTTTTTGCTGGTTTTGTCTGACAGACCGGCACTTTTCGCAAAGACTGAGGTTTCACACGGAGAAGTTTCCTTTCCATGATGGTAAAACAAAAACATTACGAAAACTTGTCCATGCAATATACAGAGATTTTTTGAGCTTTAAAAATTGAAAATTTTCGACTGAAATATTTTGATATTTTTCTTATTTTTGCTCAATACATAGATTGTGGGTACACGTTAGAACTGCCTCGGCGAGACGGTTCTAACGAGTACCCACAATCTATGTTTTGGATCAAAAACAAAAAAATAGGTATACCCCTACATACCCCAGTTTTACCATATAAAAGGGGGTTTAAGGGGGTATTCATTGCACGGACATGTTTTCCTGATGATATGGTTTAAAAGTCTTTGACCAGGCTAGATACAAAAACTTGATATAACTAGTTAAGTTCATCTGTGGCTATAAACTTCAGAATGTTGAGTTATTAAAGTATTCATGCATGAAAGGCTTTGATCAGCTGCTGTAAACATGCTGCTGATCTGCACAGCCAGAAGAAGATTTTCTCATGGAGCACCTCACAATCAAATACACCACAACCTCTTTATAACACGATTGTTGGGGTCCAAGACGATTTCCATAACAGACATCCAATCTGTGTTTTAATGAGAGTAAAATACATAGATATAATAATAATGACATAGACAAATAGAATCCATCATGGGTGTCCAGTGGAGATAGGAAAATCCCAACCCGAGGGTCCACCCGTTCCAGTGGGAAACGAGGCTCGCCAAGTTTCCTACTGGAACGGTGGACCCGATCGATGGATCGATTCTTTTTCTTACATACTCCGATTTTATCCTTTTACCGGTAACGTAACCTGGTACCGTGCTTTAACCCTTGTGACGTTGTGCATATTACGGATGTGACGTCAAATGTAAATAAATCGCTGTCAAAGTCAATAGTCTGAATAGAGATGTAGTTTTTATTTGTTTTTAATTTAAAACGAGCGTGATTCAAGAATACTCGCTGTGAAAAACATCACTTTTGTCTAGTTTTGGTGGACGCCATTGCTGCAAGCAGTAGAAACGATCCAATTATATCGCGTGCTTTTCTTATCTTGCATGAGCAACCAAACCAGCAGTGTAAGATCGATTTATCTACCACCACTAAAATACCGGAATATTTCTATCTTTATGTTAGCGGTATGTAAGAAAAATTAGTCTAAAATGGACATATATGCCAGGGTCCATAAATGGTATGTGTTATATCCAAATTTGTGATTAACAAACCGTGTTATAGAGAGGTAAACATCAGGAACACATGTCCGTGCAATGAATACCCCTTTAAACCCCACTTTTATATATTATACATGTTATATAGAAAAACTGGGGTTTACAGGGGTAAACCTATTTTTCTTATTTTTGCTCCAAAACATAGATTGTGGGTACTCGTTAGAGCTGCCTCAACGTGTACCCACAAATTATGTTTTGAGAAAAAAAAAAAGAAAAATATCAACAATTTTCTGATGAAAATTTTCAATTTTTACAACTTTAGAAAAATTTACCATACCAATATTTATTACATGGGCATGTTTTCGTAATGAAAGTGTTAACTTTTCTCAGTCATAAAATTGAACAGGAATTACAATTCATTGGAATCAATATGCCTCATGCTGTAACTTGCCACACTACATTTGTTGTTGTGAATATTTAATGAGCTTGAATCCCTGTAGGATTAGCTGAACAATAAGCTGAATATTCACAAGCACGATAGCTCCTAAGATGTCCAAGATAAATGGAGTAATTTATAATAATTTAAGGCATTGAATTGTGCATTTCTTTATAAAATTCTGTTTTGGGTGTTCAAGAGTACCCACAGACAAGCTAATTAAAGCAATTTATCTTTCAATTAACAATGATATGAGCCGCCCCATGGGAAAACCAACAACCTGCATAGGCGAAAACAAAGGCGCAGACCAGCTTCGCGGTTACACCGCGCGGTTACACCGCGCGGTTACACCGCGAAGCTGATCAGCGCCTTTGTTTTCGCTACTCGGATAGTACAATTCCTCCTCTACTTAACTCCAAAATTTCAAGCTTCTAGCTCTTTACTGTGACTGTACAGGTCGATTTGTGTCGGACCTGTTCGGAAACCACATTTTTGGTTTTCCCATGAGGTGGCTCATATATTAGCCATCAAATACTAAAATTTGTGGACAGTATTTGGCTCACAAATTCCTTCATGTGTTTATCTGAGCATAGACTATTTCATCAATATGCAATTTATCATTGGCAAAAAATGCCATTAAATAAGTTGCCAAATTTCAAATTTTGTATACACACCTGTATCTATTTTGACAACTTGACCCCGCCCACAAAATAGTAAATACTATCTTAGTGAATGAATTATTTTCCCACATCAATTATTACAAGAAATAAATATGACCGATAGCGTCAGTGCTTACCCATAAAGTACTGCAAGAGTATGAATAAACCAGTTAAAAAGATAAGCTCCAAAACAAATTATTAACAGAATAATTTCCAAAAATTCTCCCGCTGTCATTTCTTCATGGTGCTCATCGGCATTTTTTTCCGAGTGCGAGTGCGCCTGCGCACAGGTGTTAAGGGAGACATGATTATACATGAAAAAGCTTAATTAAAGACAAAAAAATAATACACTATATTTTCAGAATCGAGTAACAAAATTTTATAATAAATTGTAAAACAAGTTTAATTAGCTGTCACAACATTTCTTGACGTTAAAATGCATTTTATTGATAACTTTAAAACAATGTATTGATTTATTGATTGCTCCCTTTAATCTCTTAAAAATCCACACCACACAACCCAGGACACACCAACTGCGTAAGAATGTAAGGTGTTCGGGGTTCTCCCAATGGTACCGTTGGTTGGTAACATTTGTACCATATGGTACAAATGTTAGTGCATATGTTACCAACCAATGGTACCAATTTCTTTACCAGTGGTAGTCTCCCATTGACAATTAAATTGGTACAAATGTTACCAACCGGAGAACCCCGAACAAACGCACTGTATTTGATAATGGTTTTTCGCGAAAAAAAAAAAAAAAAAAAAAAAAAAAAAAAAAAAAAAAAATGTGTGGAGAAAGATAGGAAAATTATTTGCCTGCCAAAACGTCTTAGTCTAAGTTCGTCCTAACAGCTAGGACGTGCAAAGGTTTTGAAAATTATCAATGACCAAAATGAATTTTGAATGAATGATTTTGAGCAACTATAATGAAACACTTTTGATCAGAGCTTTTTCAGGGTTGCGACTCATTTTATATTTCAAAATTCCCTGACTTTTCCATGACTTCCCTGACTTTTTATAGTTTTCCAGACCCTTTTATCGGCATCTCGACTCCATTTTTAGCCCTCTGAAGCCATCTCACCTTCTATAATAACATAGGGGTTCTTCCTTTACCTGTCCCACTTCAGATTTTTTACTATGTTGCATGTAGGAAAATTATTTTCACAACTATTATAGATACCCCCATAACAGACTATGTATTAAACGTATGTAAGAAAAAACAGTAACAACCAATTTAACCCCCAAATGTCTTTTCTGCATTTCTTTTCTTTTGTCTCTATGTTTTTTCCCTGACAGTGTTGAAAGTAAATTTGCAATGAATTTTGGTGGGGGTCTGGGGGCCTAGGCGGCCCCCAGAAGCTCTTGGGTTATTAATGCAATCTCCTCTGATGTTGGCCTTCCCCTGAGGTCACATATCAGTTTTTACCATGCAGCCAAAATGAATAAAGGGATTAATTGAAGAAAAAAAAGTAGGATACAGAAAAGGTAGGTTTACTTTTAAGCCAAAGCACCGTAAGAAGGCAAAATCAATTACCCAGTACTTGTAAATTTTGTTTAAAGAAACATTTAATGCAATAGACTGATTAAGAAATTTTGAAAAACTGAAAGCCATCTAACTTTAGGGAAAAGAGTTCACTTTTTCAAACTCTTTTAAGTCATTGCCAAAGACCAAAAATTTTAATAAAATTTTGAAATTCCCTGACTTTTCCCTGACTTTCTGCACTTTGCAAATTTCCCGTACTGAAACCCAAATTCCCTGACTTTTCCCTGACCTGGAAAAAATCATTTTCCAGACTTTTTCCCTGACCGTGGCAACCCTTTTTTTTTTTCTTTTTTTTTTTTTTTTCGTTTATCAATCGATTTTCAAAAATAATTTGCTACACATTCTGAAACTAACTGAATGCTCAAGTGTGCCACGATATTATTATTTTGTTTCTGTTATGCCTTGAAATACACACTATAATAAAATGTAAGCATTTTTTTTTCTTTTTTTCTTTTTTTTTTTTCGTTTATCAATCGATTTTCAAAAATAATTTGCTACACATTCTGGAAGTAACTGAATGCTCAAGCGTGCCACGATATTATTATTTTGTTTCTGTTATGCCTTGAAATACACACTATAATAAAATGTAAGCAGCGGTCCCCGTAGCCGAGCGTTTCTTAATCACTCGATAATCTCCCCAATGTGAAAAGGCAATCTTGAGTCTCTACTGTACATGTAATGTAAGGCTAAGGTATTCTTAAGGCTAAGGTATTCTTAAACTATGAAATAATGAGTTAAAATGTTAAATTCCTTTGCTACGAATAGTTATTTTTTTAGTAACCGAGAAGTTATGAGGGTCTCAATGGGGTTTACTTTACTTGTTAGCGATTTTTGACCATTACTTTTAATGATTACCGATTTTTGGGGCAAATTTTTACCGGTTAGCGATTTGAGCTAATGATTAGGGATTTCGGCCACAAAATATAATGATTAGCGATTTTGGGTCGACAATTTTTTCTAGCTTTTCCAAAGACCTTGAAGTGTTCCATTACTTTTTTCCATGTGTATATAATAGACATTTTCATTCATGCTATTTTACATGGACCAGTAGCTTCCTTTTCCTCTTCTGAAATCCCTTTAATTATATATTGATAAAGAGAAAATGATAACCTGTATGCCAGTAAAAGTATCTTAAAATTCAACATCATTACATTAAAGCTATTTTACTGATTTGGGAATTTATTTTTACTGATTAGCGATTGTTTGTCCAAAATTTTACTGATTAGCGATTTTTGGACCAAAATTTTGCTGATTAGCGATTTCAGAGGTACCCCATATAGGCTCTCAGTTATATGCTGTAAATCAGTCAATACAGTGCAAAAACATTGGCCAAATTGCTGAATTCTCTGTGATTACGAAAATTCATTGTCTGTGATTTGTGAAATCATCATTTGAAAACTCTGTGATTTGTGATTTTGTGTTTTGAATCCCTGTGATCTGTGACCAGACCCCCCCTCCTGACCCCTCCCCCCCCTCTTTCATATGTGATCGTATATGACTATTTAAAATGGCGGCTAAAAATCAGGTTTCGTTCTGTTAGTGGGCTGTGTGCTACCAGTCAGTGGAAGGCATGGGCATTTTTACCCCGGCTAAGGTCCTAGTTGAAACATTAATGACGTAATACTGGCAAATTTTCTGCATATGTGGTGTGAATTCATTTTATATATATACTCTCCCGCTTATATTGTAACAAAAAAAATAAATGCTATATTTGTCATAATTTATTCAGGGTTTCTATTTTTAAGTTTTTCAAATGCACGTCGTACATGCATCAGACGCTCATTTCGAGTGTGTGCGGCGTGAAAACTAAAAGTTGCGGTAAGCCGAAAAATAGCGATTTACAGATAATATGCAAACAAGAAAGGGTAACAATATTTTTTTCGTACCAATGAAAAGCCTACACACATGTCTTAGACATGTATGAACTAGGGAACTGAAAAAAATGAGGAAACAAACCATGTGGTTTCCGAACAGTTCCGACACAAACCGAGCAGATGGCCAGAGGCTGGAACGTTTGGATTAAGAAAGAAGAGAAATTGTACTAACAAAGGCGCTGATAATATGTGAAGCTGATCATGACTGAGTGTTTGTTTTCGCATATATAATATGCAAAATATTTGATATTTTCTTTTGACGCGGCCCAAATTATTCGAAAAAGCTAGCAGCCTTTATACAGACATTATTTGTCTTTTTTTTTTTTTTTTTTTTTTTTTTTTTTTTGAATATATGTAATTCATATGTAATTCATATTGGTAATGATACATCTACTAATTTGCTGGGTTCTTTTCTAATTTTAGTCTTTTTCTCTACTTTATTCAACAAAACTCTACGGCCGTAGATCATTTCACCGCTGTCTTCAAGTCCATACCCCCCCCCCCCTTTGTGGGACTTGGCCCCCGTCCATTGGGGCCTTGAGAAATAGATGGGCTGCTTGTGCCTCCAGGTGTGGGTTCCAGCCCCGCACTGGCCACATATGAGACAAGCCAAGTTCTGTTTGCGTGTGTGCCAGGTGTTTTTTTTTCCTCGGGGTTCTCCCGTTTTCGCCCCATCTACTGATTGGCCCGTCTCATATGAGCCGAAATAATATTGAAAGGGACGTAAAACTGAATTAAAAGATTAGCTGGAGCAAATTGCATACTACTTTCTAAAAGGTTCATCGCCAACATGAATACACGTAATTGATTCACACAGATACAGAACTTAACAGTACCATATTCGATCTGTTTGTTTGAATTGATGCTTAATGTCCCAGTCAACACCAATGGTCATGTCGGGACGTTGCCTCCTTTCTAGGGGATTTTTACCCAACATTAGGATGACATGGCACTCAAAATGTGCTTCATAAATAAAACCATCCAGGCAAACCGATAAGGCTTATACATGTATGTATGGATGGTTTGAATAAACCACTTTCCCTGGGCAGGCTCAGACGTGAGCGGTTAAACATTAATCAGATGGATGTTAAGATCAAGATGTCGATATGAAGATTTAGGTGAAAAGCCAACAAAATATTTTTTAAATCTTGAAAGTAGGAATTATCAGGAAAAGGTTATTAATAATTTAATAGATGAAAACGGAGAGGAAATTTATACAACACAGGATATATTAGAGACTCAAAAAAAATATTATAAAAATCTGTATGATGAAAAAATTCAAATTGATGAAACCCCCATTTGTGAATTGATTGGGGAAAATGAAAACAAGCTTAACAACGAAGAAGTTCAATCTTTAGAAGGAGAATTAACATACGAAGAACTGACATTAGCGTTGAAGAATATGAAAAATTCTAAAAGTCCGGGAAATGACGGTTTTACTGCTGAGTTTTTTAAATTCTTTTGGGTTGATTTAGGAAAATATATTTTAAGATCTATAAATTATGCATACAGAAATGGTTTATTATCAGTTACTCAAAAACAGGGTATTATAACATGTCTTCCAAAACCAAATAAAGCCAGAAACATTTTAAAAAATTGGCGACCGATTTCTTTGTTAAATGTCATATATAAATTAATGTCATCAGCAATAGCTAATCGACTAAAAACCGTTTTAAATAAATTAATAAATCAGGATCAAAAAGGATTCATAACAGGTAGATTTATTGGAGAGAATATAAGGTTAGTGTATGATGTTTTATTTGAAACAAAAAAGCAAGAAATACCAGGTTTATTGCTCTCTATTGATTTCCAACAAGCCTTCGATTCAATTTCGTGGAAATTCATCCATAAAGTTTTAAATTATTTTAACTTTGGACCTTCGATTCAGCGTTGGGTAAAATTGTTTCAAACTGGTGTTGAATCTTGTATTCTCCAAAATGGTTTTATGTCTGATTTCTTCCTTTTAAAACGCGGTTGTAGACAGGGTGATCCCATATCCCCATATATTTTTATTTTGTGCGTGGAAGTTTTAGGAATGATGATTCGGAAATCAAAAGATGTTAAAGGAATTAAGATAAATAACATGGAATTTAAATTAAGTCAATATGCCGATGACACGCAAATGTTTTTGGATGGATCAGAAACATCACTAAAACAAGCATTAGTCATTTTACAAAAGTTCTACCAGATGTCTGGTTTAAATGTTAATTTAGATAAAACTAAAGCTTTATGGATAGGATCGATGTGTAAGTCATCTAAGATACTGTGTAAAGAATTTAGTATTGATTGGGAACAGAAACCTTTAAAAATATTAGGTGTATTTTTTTCCCCAGAAGTTTTTGATATTTGGGACCACAATCTAGATAATGTTATAAAAAAGGTTAAAGGATTGATTAGCATTTGGTCAAGAAGAAAACTAACACTAATTGGTAGAATCACAGTAATAAAATCTTTAATGCTTTCTAAATTTGCATATTTATTCCTAGCTTTACCCAATCCACCAGGAGAGTTAATTAAGAACCTAGAGAGAATGTTCTTCAAATTTTTATGGAATAAAGGACCTGATAGAATTAGTAGGAAGCAAATGATAAAAGATATAGTGGCAGGAGGATTGAGAATGGTTGAAATACACGCCTTTATAAATTCACTAAAGATAACATGGCTTAGACGTATAATTTTAAATTCGGAAATAGATAATTGGAGTATGTTATCAGGTATAGATTTCAGTAAAATAGTTAGTTTAGGAGATTGTCATTTTAAAAGTATATCTAAAAAGTTATCTAATCCATTTTGGAAGGACTTAACATATAGTTTATATTTATTCTGCATAGCTGTTAAACCACAAGGAATTGAGGATATCCTCTGCTCGCCTATATGGTGTAATTCAAATTTGTCACTTAACAATGAAACTTTTATTTTTAAAGATTGGTTTGATAAAGGAATAAGGAACATTTTCGATATAGTTGATATAAACGGACATTTGTATAATTTTGAAGAGTTACAAAGAACATACAGTCTAAAGGGAACTTTCCTTGATTATCAAAGATTAATAAGAAAAATACCTAAGACCTGGTTGGAAACAATAAATGACCATAATGACAAGTGCAAAATTTTGAAATATAATGTACAGATAAATCTATACCTAAAGTTAATACTTAAAGACAAAAGGGGATGTAGAGCAATATATGATAAATTAATACCAGTGAGGGAGCAAACTGCAAATAACAAGTGGAATGAAGAAGTTGGTCCAATAACAAATGAGGAACAAAGAAAAGTCAATTCAAGTTTAAAATATATAAATGAAGTAAAATTAAGAGATTTTCAATTCAAAATTAACAATAAAATATTGGTGACTAATTCCTTTCTATATAAAATTAATAAAGCAGAAAATAATTTATGCTCCTTTTGTCAGAAAGATATTGAAAATATACATCATCTGCTGTGTACATGTGATACAGTTAAGGTATTTTGGGACAATTTCAAAAAATGGGTAGGCGAAAAAATAAATACAGAGGTCAACCTTAGTGATAAAGATATCATTTATTCAGCTTTTTCAAAGTGTTCATTGCTTAATTACCTAATAGTATTGGCGAAATACTACATCTATAAAAATAAATTTTATCATAAAACTCTTAATATAAAAGGCTTTGAATCATATGTTAAAGTCAAATTCAAGAACGAAATGTATATAGCTAAAATAAACAATACATATGATAAGTTTCTAGGAATGTGGTCTTCTATTTATCATTACTTCATGGATGATAAATAATATTTAATACTTGTATGCTTTTTATGTGTTGACTGACTATTTAAATTTCTAAAATGTATGTTTTGAACAAAACCTCAATTTAAGTAAACTATAACTGACAGGTTAATATTCAGCTCTGCCTGAAGGTTCATTGTTGTTGTTTTTTTTTTCAACCTTCCTCATGCATACATAAATTTTCATATGTTTATTATGTATATTGGTTTTTGTTTAGACATCATACTTAATGGGAAGGATGTTACTTACAAAAGGGAGCATGCATGTGAAAATTATTGCCTAACTATCTTTCACCATGACCATGATTAAATATTCTTCAGTACTCATCCATGGCTCCTTTTGTATGGTGACTTGATAGTATAACCATATACATTATACAAATTATCATAACATAATATAGATATTGTGTGTATTGATTGAAATGCTGTTAAATTAAAAAAAAAAACATTAATCAGATGGTCGGTTAATAGTTTAGAAGCTTTGACTGGAGGCACAAGCAGCTCATCTATTTCTCCTAGGCCCCAATTTTGCGGGGGCCATACACTCGGTCTGTTCGACTAGAGGACAATGATTGTGCTCAATGTGACACCGCCCTCCCCGCTCACGTTTTCCAAAACTGCGCAGAACTAATTAAGAATAATCTACATTATTTTGGTAATGGCATTTTTCGGATGTTTTTGGGTCAGTACTTAATTTGATTATTCCTTCAAACAAGCTTTAGGTTTTATAAAAGCATCGCATGTATGTATTTTGAATGTGCTTGGTTGGTTTACCGTTTATTTTTGGATGGTACACCGGACAGGTTAAATTTTTTTGGAGGTACGGAGTAGATGTTGGGTCTTCAAGTCCATACCCCAACCCCCCTGTGTGGGGCCTTGAGAAATAGATGGGCTGCTTGTGCCTTCAGGCAAAGCTTCTATGCTACCGTGACTGACCACCTGATTACTGGTTAACTTAACCTGCCCAGGAAAAGTGGTTCACGTCAAACCACCAATACATAGACTTATTGGCTTAGTTGGGTGGTTACATTTGAAGCACTTTTCGCATGTCATGACATCCTAACTTTGGGTAAAAGTCCCATAAAATGGAGGCCGCATCCTAACATGACCAAAGCTGTTGACTGGGACGCTAAACCACAACTCAAACAAATTAATAACAGGCTCCTACTATTATACTGGGATGGAAAAAGTTAAACTTACGTTCTATGATATCTTACAAAGCGCATTTGGTCGGTATCTTCAGCCAGTGTCTTTTATCTTGGGCTCGCAGTGCAAACATACCCATCATTGTCAGTTAAAAGAGTAGTATACGGGACAATTAACATGCTGGAATCCTTCGTTCTCGTATAGTCGACTGACGTTTTCGCCTTAGTCGTTTACAAAGTTAGGTTAGAAAAACCTGGGACTTACCCTATGGAAGACCAGGAATAGATCATAGTGAAAAAAGAGTCAGGCACGCATCAGGATAACATGTCCGTGACATGTATACTGTCCGTGACATGTATACCCTCTTGAACCCCACTTTTATATAGCAAAACTGTGATATGCAGCAACCTATGGAAACGGTGTATTAGAAAAACGGTGAGACAACGGGGGTTAATCGGAAAAATGTGAAGCATCGGGCGATGTGTCGGTGAGACATCGGGATTTGCACTAGATAAAAGGTATGTTGTTTACTTCTATTTTGAAGCGAAAGCTAAAAATGCTGCAGAAAATAAAAACAAATCGAACACTTGCAGGAGCTGTAAGGGTCTTTGATGCAGCCCCGGAAACCCTAAATTTGTTGAAAATATATTTTGTTTAATCGCCACAGTGCGCCCCATTTTACCACTCAAACATTTCAGTTGACTTTCGGTTGTATTTTTTGTTTATTTTTTATGCTTACATCGAATTACGAATGTAAACAACCTTAATTCACTCGGATTGGTGAATATAGAAAAGTAAGCTCTTGATTATAAACCTTCAGAAAATGTGTAAAAAAACAAAGACTGGGAAAATCGAGATTCAGCCGGGTGATTGGTTATTTGGTGAGTCTCCGGGCAAGTTGTGTGTGTCGCCGGGGAGCAACCAAATTTTGATGGAATAAAACTTTAATAATAATTTCTTAATTCTAGCCAGTACATGATTGTTGTTTTTTAACTTTTAGTTTGAGTGGGATCATATCTATCCCAATTACGGATGCTATAAACACACGTTAATCACCGGCAGTGATGAGAACTCGGACGTTCCTCGTCCGCGGCGTCCGTCATTTCGCACTGTTCGCATATATATGGGCCACAACGTGAGAAAATGTACCTTACGACAAGTTTTTGAGTATTAGAATAACAATGTTACTTTGAATGTGTTATGTCTCTGGAGTCTGTTAGTATTTATTTGACCAGATTATTCAAGTTGTTTTGTGAGTTATGATCAATTTACTATATGAACCCCACAGACGTCATTTTCCTGAAGAATGACGTCAAAGTAGCGTAATGCATTTCTGCATGTTAGTAGAGCCTACAAAACTCAATGCATTTTCTTAAAACTGTTTAAGCACTGGTTAGAACTTATTGTTAAAATAGAAGCATAACATCCTAACAGGCAATCTATCGAAAATATGTTTTGTATTTTATGACAGTGTGGTTGCTATGGTTACTGTTTAAAGGTAGATATATGAATGTTAAGTATTTTATGGGATAAAACAAGGGCAGATAACTCCAAATATGGAAAATAAATATGCCTTAAAACTCATTTATTTGATAACCCAGTATTCAAAGATTACAAATATAGTATTATTTTTAAATCATGTATTACATATTACATGATTTTCCCCTTCAGTTTCCGCTTTCTACTGGTAATGTCAGAATGTCCGAAGGTACATTTTGTCGCGTTGAGGTTCATATAGCTTTTTTTTTCGCTGGTTAAATGAAGCTGAAGCAAATGAAAATTGGAAAAGATACTTTCTCCAGTTCTTAAATTTCTTCAGTTGAAATTGCGGACCAAAGCAGTTCAAAATTCGCATCTCTTGTGAGATCTAAATTTTAAGGACTAATCTCGCCATCACACAAACACCATCAGGCAAACGAGGCGAGGCGGTTCTAACGTGTGCCCGCAATCTATGTTTTGAGCAAAAATAAGAAAAATATCCAAATTGTTCCGATGAAATTTTCAATTTTTACAGCTGCAAAAATTCTCTGTATATTGCATGGGCAAGTTTTCGTAATGACGCCCCAGTCCCAATGGAGTGATGGTTGTCACTTTGGAATGTCACCAGTGGTTACTGGTCGGTTGCCGATTTGAAGACTGGGAAAATTATAACAGTAAACGCAGGTCCAATCTTTGGAAATAATATGGAACAGTATCTATTGGGGTAGCTTCTTTCCCAAAATTATCAGGGCCTGAAATGCCCTCTCTGATGTCTACCGCTGAGGTGCCAGATGATTGCGTGTCGAAGCTTAACGTTTCTTGTGAGATCTAGGGACAAAGATACCGTAGTCACAGCCCCCGCTAGAGCGCGGTAGCTGAAGCGGTAGAGCGTCAGACTCTGGAGCGAGAGGTCCTGGGGTCGATCCCCACGAGCGCCGCGTGGGTGTAGGGTTCGAGCCCCGCACGGGTCACATGTGGGACAAGTCAAGTTCTGCTTGCAGGTGTGTCAAGTGCTTTTTCCTGGAGTACTCCTATTTTCGCCCCACCTACTGATTTGTTATTGAGTGAAATAATTGGCTTTTAAGGCACGTAAAACTTAATCAATAATAATAATAATAATAATAATAATAATAATAATAATAATAATAATAATAATAATAATAGCAATATCAATAATAATAACTGATTCGTAAAACATGACATTTCGACAGGTTCCCAAGTTTGATTAGCTTTACAATATACCGGGACAATGCATATCTGACGGTATTAATTCATTACGAAAACACGCCCATGAAATATACAGAAAATTTTTTGGCTGTAAAAATGAAAAATTTTACTGGAAAAAATTTGATATTTTTCTTATTTTTGCTCAAAACATAGATTGTGGGTACACGTTAGAACTGCCTCGGCGAGGCGGTTTTAACGAGTACCCACAATCTATGTTTTGGAGCAAAAATAAGAAAAATAGGTATACCCCCGCATACCCCGGTTTTTCTATATAAAAGTGGGGTTTAAGGGGGTATATATTGCACGGACATGTTTTCCTGATGTGATGTTAACTTTAGGTTCGGTCTCCTTTTGTTCCTCAGTTCACACGACTGGATATTTATTTTCTCATGGGAAAAATGAGGATTTTCGACATGGCTATCCGAGTAACACAAGTATAAGCGTTTCCAAAACGCTTGCAATCTCTGTTCACTGTACGACCACGTATAAATCCACGGCGATAACTACAGTTGGGGTTGAGTTTAAAATGAATATACATGTACATATTTTAAATAACAAACGGTAATCCGTTTGGGAACGATTTTCACACAAGTGCGTCTTTCACTGGCAATGATTCAGGTGAACGCTAGCGTTTTACACTTGTCGGTCTAGCAAATAATTTCCCAACAAGAATGGGTCGAAGATGATGCAAAATATGAAATTACAGGGTCGAAGATTACACGGAATATGAAATTACCTTGATCAAAAATAGCTCTAGAGTGTTTATAATCGGAAATTAATGCAATAAGTTTTGATTGCCCGATGACTTACAAAATTCGCCCCGTTGTCTCACACAACTTGCCCGATGCCTCACATTATGTAAATGCACCTAGCATTAAATCCATTTGCAATGCTTGGCGAGATTTTATTTTTTGTGGGAATTTTCAAGTATACTATTATTCATTTGCAAATACCAATGTGACCTTCTTGGCCCATTTCTTTTACTAGAAAATCAAACGAAAATGTGTTTTCGTGGCCTTTAAAGGCATGCCCTCTAAAATGGGGCGCACAATCACGCGTTTCTTGGAATATTTATTTACAAACTGTTTACATAATAAAGAACACTAATGATTTCTACAGCTCCTGCAGCAAACAGAATTTTAACATGCAACGTCACCCAGCCATGTCGGAACAAAACAAAAAGAAGATTAAAACTACCTACCGTGTCACCATTGTAAATCCCGATGTCTCACCGACACATCGCCCGATGCTTCACATTTTTCCGATTAACCCCCGTTGTCTCACCGTTTTTCTAATGCACGGTTTCCATAGGTTGTGCAGGGGAATACACTTTTTTCTTATTTTTGATCCAAAACATAGATTATGGGTACTAACGTGTAACCACAATCAATGTTATGAGCAAAAATATCAAAATTATCATCATTTTTTTTTTTTTTTTTTTTTTGCGACTGAAAAAAAATCTCTGTAAATTGCATGGGCAAGTTTTCGTAATGAAACGATGATGATTTATCCCTTTTTTTACAATCAAATTTACACCAGAGACTTAAAATGAAAGAATTACATCCTCAGTGCACACAACAATCTTTACTAATATATTTCGACATTCTATTACATAATGAAAACTTGCCCATGCAACATAGAGATTTTTTTCAACAGTAAAAATTGAAAAATTTTAAGACAAAAATGCTGGTATTTTTCTTATTTTTGCCCAAAAACATAGATTGTGGGTACACGTTACCCCTGCATACCCCAGTTTTGCTATATAAAAGTGGGGTTCAGGGGGGTATACATTACACGGACATGTTTTCGTGATGATACAATTACAAAATGTAATATACTGATGTTGTAAAATTTGAATTTTCTTAGTTTTGCCCGAAACATAGATTGGTTTAAACGTATTTATTTCAAATTCATTATACATGCATATATATATATGAAACATACAATATCAAAATAATAGGATTTGAACGAAAGCCTATGGCTTATAAAGTTCATCTCCCAAAACATAGATTGTGGTCACATGTTAGAGCGAGTACCCACAGTCTCTGTTTTGGAGCAAAAATAAGAAAAAAGGTACACCACTGCATACTCCGGTTTTGCTATATAAAAGTGGGAGATAATATATATTAGGGGGTACATTTTACACGGAAATGTTAGCCGGGTGTACAGTAAAGGATTAGTGGCGAATAGTATATGAAGAGGCCCTTGACTTTTTATACACTGAAAAGTGTAATATTAAGTATATTTGGTTGGAATTTGCACAATCAGAAAATCATAAATCTCTTTTAATGAGATTTTTATTAGATTCCCAGCATTTCGCACAGAGTAGTACGTACCTATAGAAACAAATGTCTGTTTTTATCATACTGAACAGTAGAATTTTTTTTTCACCAATGCATCAGGAAAACATGTCCGTGAAATGAATACCCCCTCAAAGCCCCACTTTTATATAGCAAAATTGGGGTATGCAGGGGTATACCTACGTTTCTTATTTTTGCTCCAAAACAGAGATTGTGGGTACACGTTAGAACCGCCTCGCCGAGGCGGTTCTAACGAGTACCCACTATCAATGTTTTGGATCAAAAATAAGAAAAATATCCAAAATTTTCAACCGATTTTTTTTTTTATCAATTTTTAAAGCTTCAGAAAAATCTTTATATTGCATGGACAAGTTTTCGTGATGAATATACAGTAAAGTAGATTTTTAATTGAATTGTTTTGACGGTTTTAATATTATTATTTACTCAAAACATACTTATGGATACTGACAAGCTAGAACTAGAGGCGGTTCTAACAAGTACCCACAATTTATGTTTTGAAAAATAAGAAATATTGTATACCCCTAATTTACCTGTATATAAAAGTGGGATTTAAAGGTGTACATTATACACAGACATGTTATCCTGATGTTTTTTTTTTTTTCGTGATTTATTACCCCGTACTTAAGAAAAGCTGCCAAATAACCTTGACTTCGTAGAAATAAAAAAAGAAGATAGGAAGTGGCAAGACAGAATACCAAATTATCATGTAATTCATGTAAATACAATTAATAGTTGTCACGTGGTGTTTCTTACCTGCCTACGTCACATGACCTTTTTGGAAAGCAAAAATTTTGGCAGTCTAATACTGCAGCAGAGGGTTGCTGTTTCTTTACATTATACCTGGTTATCTAATGTAGCATAAGGAGTAATAACATAAACATTAAAACATAAAGTGTTTGAAACACTTAGTGTTTTTCTATTAAAAGTCTTGTGTGTAAGGTAGTTCGGATAAGAATGGCGAAAAGTGCAACAAAACCGCCGCCACCGCAGGCAACCGTTACCGCCAAACCACCGCAGCAAGCCGGGAAACCTGCGGTCAAAGGTGGCGTCAAAGGGAGCGCTCCACCGGTGGCCAAGGGGAGCGTAAAAGGAAGCGCTCCTCCTGTGGCTAAAGGAAGCTTTAAAGGCAGCGCGCCACCGGTGGTCACTCAGAAGCCACCCACGCATGCGCGCAAGCATCAGAAGATGTCACGAGACAGTCCAAAAGTATGGGCGGACGATGACGACATAGATTTGGAGGATCTTACTTTCGCTTTGCCAATAGTGATATCTTTGATTCTGTTATTTGTGTTCTTCTTTCGTCAGTATGTCCGACGGACCGTGCAGTGCCCAAGCTCTAACAGACTGGAGGGGAAGACGGTCGTCATCACAGGTAACACCTTTTGCGTCAGTTGCAAGTCCCATGTAATAGGCTAAGTGCGATTTTATCGCGGTAAACTGGCAATTTTGACAAGAAAAGTAAGGTATGTTTGCTTATGCCTGCTTCCAGCATACATGGTGGGTACTGGTTATAGATCTTAACACGTACCCACAATTGTTGTTTCGTCAAGAAAGAGAGAGAATATGTTACGCTGTTAACCAAAATGTTTCTCTATAAAATGTCGGACAATACGCTTAGAATATTTTTTTTATAAGCGATGACCTTATTACATGTAAAAGTACTGTCTGGTTGAACACCCGATGTATAGTTTTCTTAAACAATACTATAAATCCTATTTTGAATACATTATTTGTGCAAGTCATATTGCAGACTAATCTTTTTATAACCCAGAGCCAGGGGTCAAATATTCGTCATTTTATATTTTTCTTTATTTGTTCACATTGGGTATGATTTGCGTTGAGACGAATACAGATCACATTTGTTAATTTTCTTTTCTGTAGTGGTTCATAAACTTTAAATGAGTGAAGGACGAAGGACGCATTTCCCCCATATAGGATTCAGAACTAATTGATATTTACGTTCGCAGACACGTTATTTAAAAACAGATTTTCAATGAACAAATTATGCCTAGGAATTTGTCTTTTGGGTAATCAGATTACGGATTACTGATATGTGACGTTAAAGTTAAGGACATACCCCCCTCCCCTCCACCCCAACCCCCCCCCCCCAAAAAAAAAAAAAAATAATAAAATAAATAAATAAAATAAAAAAAAAATAAATAAAAAAAATAATAAAAAAAAAAAACTTGCATATTTTAAACATGCTCACTCCGCCTTGTAATTTCGTCAGGCGGGATCGAATCCATGGTTATATAAATATTTTCTACACTTTTAGTTTCAGGCCTATATATTTCGCTATTCCCCATAATGTTGCATCTTCACTGATTCAATATGCAACTGATATAATAGAATTAACACTCAGTCTGGCAAGCTGTCTAGCCAATTCACCTGTCGTTCATTATTTAGGTTCATCTGAGGACACGGACGTTTTCATAATGCCAGTCATAACTCATTAGGAACACATGTCATAGATGGCCAGTTTCCAAAGGTATGAAAAATGAGAGGTTACGTGTCCTTTCTTTAAAGTACCATCGAACAAAAAGATGATGTGCAGTATCCGTTCTAATTAGCGCACATGCTCTTATAAGTGCACCCTAGGACAATTTTAGTGTCTTGTTAAAGGACAGGGGACAATACGTCGTCATGGCTTTCAAAAGTTCGCGCATATGTCATCGCGCAAACGTACTTGTGGAAGTGGAAAAAAACTTCGCGCAAACGTATGCATACAAAAGTCTTCGCGCAAACGTATTGGTCGCGCCCAAAGGACGATACACGGAGAAGAAATGCTTCGAACCTAGGACTACTCGCTCCGGAGTCCGGTACTGCCTACAACTGCGCACTCCACAATTTGATGATTCAGCGCAGTTAAGAGTTTGTGCGTACATTTGGAAATACTGTTATTCTTCTGACGCAAGTCACAGGAAATAAGTGAAACAGATTATGCAACGTAAGCAGGTAGAAGTTGCAAGAAATTGTTTACAAAATAAACAGTGTATTTTGCTTCTGACAAGATAGCAAGCTGTATCTTCCATCAGATTAGACATCTTGGCTCAGAGATACTGTTCGTTTGTGTCACTGAAAACCTCAAGTTTGAATAAGTGAAGAACGAAGGCGTCAGTTTGGAAAATTGCGCACTATTCAACAGGCTGATCGGTGGCCTTGCGATGACTCTCTCTTCACTGTTAATATATGCGAGAACGACCCACCCCACAGCACTTCGGTACCTCGTTCCACTTTCGTGAGTAGACGGGGGTATGACGGAGTACCGACGGGAACATTCTTTCTAGTTTAATTTCAACTGCACACAATCAATTGCAGCTCAGTAAACCACGAAGGCAGGTGTCTGTGCATAATTTGCGTGTTCTGGCTAATTTCAGTTAATAATTTTGTAGGTTTTGCTGGTATACAATGTAGCTTAGCTATATATAGTCTGCAAATGAGAAAAAAAAAAAAAGAAACATTTTGCAAGGCTACAGATTCTTCAGATGTTTTGCCGAATCTATTAAAACCGTTTGGAGTTTATGTAGCCTAGCCACTAGGCGTTAAAATGACAAATCTGTAATGGTAAAATCTTTTATATAAAATGTACATCATTTGGACATAATATAAGTCTACTCCTCTGCACTCGATCAATTGCAGCTAAACCACGAAGGCAGGTGTCTGTGCGTATTTGTGTGTTCTGGCTAATTTCAATTAGTATTTTTGTAGGTTTTGCTTAGCATAGCTTAGCAACATTTTGCAAGGCTGCAGATTCTTCTGATGTTTGCCTAATTTACTAAAACCGTTTGGAGTTTATGTTTTTACACTATGTTGCACTCGAAGTTTAGTGGCTCTTTATGCTTATTTGCCCTTAAAAATTGAAATGCACGCTGGTCAAAATAATGCTTGATTCCGTAGTTACCTGTAAAGAGCGTTCGTGTCCTCAGGTGAACCCATGTTCTAGACAATGAAATAATGAATGACATATTTACAAGTACAGGAAATGGTCAGAACAAAATATGGCATATTCCGATTTCTGGCGCGACTGCCCTCATCTGGCCTGGCTCGGTCCCCTAGAACTGCCCTCATCTGGCCTGGCTCGATCCCCTAGAGCTGCCCTCATCTGGCCTGGCTCGGTCCCCTAGAACTGTGACGTAGTATTAAAGCTGACTCGGCTTCAAGCATTCATCTATCTGTCTATTGGTTTAACAAGGCAATGTAAAGTATAGTTTCTCAATTTTATTGATTTGATTAATTGGGTTTAACGTCCCACCAACAGCTAAGGTCAGTATGGATACGGGACCTGGGTTTATAGTCTCTTACGACAGACTGGATGGAGAGGGCCGGGATCGAACCTGCGACCCCTGGTTTACAAGGCGAGTGACATAACCAATGCGCTACGGAGGCTTCTAGTTTCTATATTGCCACAACAATTATAACAGTCATAACAAGGTCATGTGAAGTATACACATTTTTCATGAAGTGGTATTTGTTTCTAGGGCAGGCATTCACACAGTCTATGGATGAGACTTTTCTGCAGGTAGGCAATGGGCATGATGAAGGTTGACTGTTCATACAGTACTGTAAACTGGTATATGAGCCTGTGCATGAGAAAACCAACAATTTTGGTTCTGACCAGGTCCGACACAAACCGGGCTGTACAGTCACAGAAGATAGCTAGAAGCTTGAAATTTCGGATGAAGGAAGAAGAGGGATTGTACTATCCTTGTAGCGAAAACAAAGGCGCTGATCAGCTTCGCAGTTACTGCGAAGCTGGTCTGCGCCTTTGCTTTCGCGTATGCAGATTGTTGGTTTTCTTATGAAGCGGCTCATATATCATTACACCCAAATAGCAGTCCGCCTTCCCAGAATAGTCTCGCTTATCTGTTGCTGTTTACCAGACACTCTTTCATTTCTCTTCTTTTCCAAGCTATCTCTTCCAAATGCTATTGGCATTGTCAACTTTACCCCATCGTTCATTGCTACACATTGCGACAAAGAAAGGCAATGGTATAATTTTGTTTGAGAAAGAAATTCATAATAACATGTCAGGTATTTTCTCTATTAACCTTTGATTGTAAAGATCGAACATTCGGCGTACTCCCGCTAAGCCTAAGGGATTTTATTCGGAAATTTTGCCAAGATACGTAATTGTTTTAGATGGAGATTAAGCTTCTGTTTATGTATAAAGTTACATCTGTTTATATGATTAGTTATATTTTCTTAGTTATGAAAACTTACAATTATATGAGAGCAATTGGGTCTTTATTTATATCACGATGTTTAATACAGCACAAGCTTTAAGAGAGGGAGAGAGAGAGAGATTAAAAGAATCTGTGTGGTTGAGGCCGAGACAAGGAAATCTCAGGCAAGTTTTCAGATTATTCGAGACTCATCCGAGGCTCTGCCGAGGATGAGACTCGAAAACTCTGAAAACGCGTCTGAGATTTCCTTGTTTCGACCTCATGTACACTATCATTGATTATTTTTCTCGCCCATAACTTAATTTGACTCTGAAAGGCTTCAAGTGCTGTTCAGGCAGTCATTTTGTTTTTACATGAAACAATATGCAAATTAACCAGTGAAAAAAAAATATAATTTTGTATATGTACTATCACCTTACAAAATATTTAATCAGCATTTTGTTTTGTGCATAAAATGCTCTACAAAACTAAATTTTGAGATTTTTGTCAAAGCAGCAGACTACAATTACTCCTGTAAACTTCCTGAAATTAACAAGATGTTTATTTTTGTCACTGACAGTTGACACCCACCTTATCACTTCCTTATATGGATGTACACATAAAGAAGCACATTTCTATTCGCTGAGTACAGAAATGATTGACATTTTGAGACAGCTACTGAGACAGAAAAATCATAGACTAGGACAGACACACAATGGGATATGCTTGTCTGATGGGTGATAAGGTTCTCACATGGCAGTTTTATTGCTTGGGTATTTTACGATGTCATGACATGACAAGTCGTTTAAGAAAGACAAATGGGTATGTATTATTTGTTTTTCTTGACACCAGACAAAAATTGTCTTACAGACCCGTCCATTTATCAGAACATTTTTCTATTACACTTGGTATTGTTTTCGTCATTAGGAAAATACCTGACGCAGTCTCTAAGTTTTTGTGTAATATCTGAGTCAAAAATAGTTTCTTCTCCCCATATTTACCACGAGATAAGAGAAATTACGTTCACAAATATGCTTCTGTCTGATTAATGTCTGTATGCCATAAAGTATAGAAATGTTATGAGGACAATACGCAATGCTTTCTACACTGATTTTCAAATGAGTCAAGAAACTGGATAAATATGATCCGTTACCGTTTATGTTTATATGTAAGCACCTTCGCCAGTTTTGCTTATTATGCCTTCAACAGAACTGCACATTAGCTATATCATGACAAAGTTCAGTTTAGATTCTCAGTTTAGATGAGTTTTGCTCATCGCTGGTAACGAAAATACGTTGTTGGTATGCTTTAAATTGATCTTATTACCATGTCCTTTGATGAACAAGTTTAATGTCAGAAACGTAAGTGATTGAAAGTTTATAGCTATAGATGACAAACATAACACTAAAATCGAATAATTGGCAAAGAGTTGCGTGTTGACTATCCAAGTCAGAATTGAAGACAGTAACAGACTAGCACAGTTGGTACCTGGTGTAAAACACTTCAAATCTGCCAGCTACCTGTAATTTTGTTCAAGCGTTATCTTATTTACCCTCTTCCAGTCAACAATTCAAAATAATGTGTGCATAATTTGAGCCGTCTCGTGGGAAAACCAACAGTGGTTTTTAACAGGTCCGACACAAATCGGGCTGTACAGCCACAGGTGACAGCTAGAAGCTTGAAATTTCGGATTTATGAAGAAGAGGGATTGTACTATCTGTGTAGCGAAAACAAAGGCGCTGATCAGCTTCGCAGTATAACTGCGAAGCTGATCTGCGCCTTTGTTTTCGCATATGCAGATTGTTGGTTTTCCCACGAGACGGCTCACGAGATGCATTTTGTCTGTTTCCTTCAGCAAGCGATGATGTGGCTAGAATATTCAATCTCCACCGAACATCGCTCTTTCCCACCCTTGGTAAACATTCCTTTGTCAATTGAAGGTTTTAGTGTAACTCCTCTTGTCACTTCTGCTTTCAAATACCAGTTTGTCATTCCCTCATTACATCTTGGCACATTCTGTTATCAACTCATTACATCTTGACGCATTCTGTTATCAACTCATAGCATCATGACGCATTCTTTTATCAACGCATTATATCTTGACGCATTCTGTTATTAACTCATTGCATCATGACGCATTCTGTTATCAACTCATTATATCTTGACGCATTCTGTTATCAACTCATTGCATCATGACGCATTCTGTTATCAACTCATTATATCTTGACGCATTCTGTTATCAACTCATTGCATCATGACGCATTCTGTTATCAACGCATTATATCTTGACGCATTCTGTTATCAACTCATTATATCTTGACGCATTCTGTTATCAACTCATTACATCATGGCGCATTCTGTTATCAACGCATTATATCTTGATGCATTCTGTTATCAACGCATTATATCTTGGCGCATTCTGTTAGCAACTCATTGCATCTTGACGCATTCTGTTATCAGCTCATTATATCTTGACGCATTCTGTTATCAACTCATTACATCTTGACGCATTCCGTTATCAACTCATTTCATCTTGGCGCATTCCGTTATCAACGCATTTCATCTTGACTCATTCTGTTATCAATTCATTACATCTTGGCGCATTCTGTTACACGCATCAACTCTATATCTTGACGCATTCCGTTATTAACTCATTTCATCTTGACGCATTCTGTTATCAATTCATTACATATTGACGCATTCGTTTATCATCTCATTACATCTTGGCGCATACTATTATCAACGCATTACATCTTGACGCATGCCTTTTTATCTGTATGACACCGGTATCATGTAATAACTAATAAGCTAACGTTGCAGTTTCACTGTGTTTGCTCATCTCCGAAACACTTGGCATATTGTGTAAAATGCCACAGAGAATGCCGGATGCTTTCTCTCTCTCTCTCTGTCGTGTTCTCATAGCAACATGGAAGCCATATATGCGAACAACGTTCTGTTTATTTGTTGTGTTGAGTATTGTCAGTTTTTCTCATTAGTAAATTATATTTTAGTGTTATTTGTCGTTCGTAGCATTCCACCGAAGCATGTCGGAACCTTGCCAATCCCACTCTATTCGCAGAGCACCCGATTATTCACTGGCTCTGTAAATTATATAAAATGGGTGCTAATGGCGGAAAGCAATGATTCAGTCATAATTGGATGCTCTGGTGGCTCAGTTTTTTTTTTTTCACAAGATGGGTTTCGATTTAGATAGTAACTTCCATGTAGCAAAAGCTGACCAACTTGCTACGCGCAGTTACTGTGAAGCTTATCTGCAGTTTTATTGACTTTGTTTTTATTGTTTCATAAGTAATTATTTTTGTATCTATAATTTTGTGAATTTATTGAAACTACAAAAACAGTATATATGTGTTCGAAATAACGAATTTCGGGTGTTGTACTTACGACCGCCTATAGTTGGTGATATTTTCGTTATTGATTGAGAACTAAAGAACCCTACTAAAACCATTTGATTATTTCAATGTTATGAATTTCAGATGTTGGTGGAAGAATATCACGTGTTTATTTCATAGTTTATTGTCAGTTGCGAAGCAAGCAAGATAGGAAGCTATTTTTTCTGTATAGACATACGGTATCCGGCATATTTTCTGATGTCTCATTGTTTGGTGCGAACTTGTTTCTGTATTTATATAATTAAACATACCGAAAAACGAAACGCCCGACTTTTTATGGCTTGTAAAACAAATGAGTTAATTAATTGTGCTGTAATGAGCCTACTTACCGCGTGGGCTTCCTAAGTTCTTTATTTTGTGCATATCACAGCTTTTCTAAAAATGAGAAAATAGTTGCATGCTAACAGATTCTTCTGATTTTTTATGCTTAATTTGTCTTAAGTATTTTGGAGTCTATGCAATTAATCAGTGCTTGAATTTTCTCCTTAAATTTTTGTGCTGTATTCCTAGACACAATTTACCATGAAGTCTAACCTGTATGCTGATCAGATTAACCCATATTTGACGAATGGATTCTCCCATCATTATCAATTTGGTGAGTCCACTTTTACTTTTAGGGGTGTTAGGAGTGATTTCATTTATTTTTTTTTTTTATCTCATTTTTCGATGAAAATTCTGTGCAAACAGAATAGCCTCAGAAGGGACGCCGCGTTCTGCGGCGTCACATCTGGGGCTATGCTGTTTGCCTATGATGTTTGCCTATGTCCAACAAAAAGGACACCAGGCTTAAATGTGTCAACCGTATTCAAAGGTCCTTGCGAAAGGGGCCCGGGTAGTCAGTTGAATCCCACATGGATGATTGAAAAACCTTTATCGCCGTGTACACAATTGTTTGCAGTAGTATCTACTTGCAACATCCTTGCCGAGTACGTCGTTGCTGGGTACGGTTTAATATCATTGCCCAGTACGGTAAAAGCTATTTTAAGCTAATTATAAATAGAATCGTTAAAACGCTATTTATAAATAAAATCGTTTAGATATATTGACAGTGTAACTTACATAATGAGTACCTTTGATGGTCCAATTTTACATGTATATAGATTTTTTATTTTTGTTTTCATTTAATTACGTTCAAGTTTAAAATTCATTGTCAAGAAGATTAAATATAATTGTATTCTGCAGACCCTTAAACCAACTTGTATAAAGTAAAACTTAAAATTGAAGGGTATATATATTTTATTTTATTTTCTTTTGGCCGACAAAAGTCTAGCAGATATGCATTTTTATACAGTCGTGACAGTGAGTTTGGCGTTTTTTGTGGATTAACGCCCCAGTCAACGATGTTTCAGTCACTGTCATGTCTAGCAAGAGCTCAAGTTTTTAACAGTGTTAAACATTCAACGTGTTTTGTGAAAGGCCTCATACCTGCTATCCATTTGGGTTCTCACCCAAAGACCTTTTCGTTCTGAGTCCGATTATCGACCGATAGGCGACCGCGCTACCCTGAACGAACAATTTAAATAAAATGTTTTTCAAACATGCAAAATTTAATGATTAAAGATTTGGGTGCCCATTAAGTGTTTTGTTTGTTTGTTTGTTTGTTTGTTTGTTTGTTTGTTTGTTTGTTTGTTTGTTTGTTTGTTTGTTTGTTTGTTTGTATCAAGGGTTAACGAGGGAGTCAACAAATTTTCAGTCATGTCGGCAAAGCGGCAATGTTCCATGGGTATAAGACAGTTATGGGCCAATGTGTCTTGCTCATTGAATACAACACGGCAGCCCAAGTGGGGATCGAACACAGGCCCTCTCGATTTGGAGTTAGTTGGTCTACCGCTAGGCCGTGCTTGGGATTGCCGTTTATCCTGAGTGACGTGGAGTCTATTTCTAAAGCCATGTTCATGTGCAACATTTGAACTCGGGTGTATTTTTGCACACTGGATGTAAATTTGAACCCCGGGTGTATGGTATGCCATGAAAACTACACCCTGCAAAAATACACTCTGGTACAAATTTTCTCCTACTTTCCAGGTGGAGCAAATTGAATTGCAGCCGGGTGTATTTTTGCACCCGTGTGTATTGTGTGTATATGAACGCAAAACGCTTAATCGTTACACATTTTTGTTTGTTTGAATTGATACTTTACGTCCCAGACAACAGCTTAGGTCATGTCTGGAGATTGTATCCACTTTATGGGCCTTTCACTCAAAGTTAGGATGTCATGGCATCCAAAAATGCTAAAGATATAACCACACAGCTAAGCCAATAAGGCTTATAGGTATGACCAGTTTGACTTGAAACCATTTTTCTTGGGCAGTCTCAAGCCGCAGCGGTTTACCAGTAGTCAGATTACCAGTCAGTAGCGAACATGCTTTGCCTGAGGCACAAACAGCCCATCTACATCAAATGACCTCTGCTAATAAGGAGCATTTTAGTCAAAATTTAATGTCAAAACCATGATCTCGCTGCATATGGCCGCTACACAAGCGGATGAAAAATTACACCCGGTTGCACTGTTCAATAGATCTGCAGTACTAAATTACAATCTAAAGCCGTGTTCATATGCTGTATTGAATACAGCATATGAACACGGCTTTAGATTGTAATTTGGTACTGCAGATCTATTGAACAGCGAAAGACAACGTGTTTGTCCTAAACACCGCGATTTTCATTGTTGGTATATAGTATGCCATATAGGCTATCTGAAGAGCCTAAAGTAGCCTAAACACCCATTTTCACTGCTCTTAAAGTATTTAAGTTTTATATTTATATTCTACAATGGAGAACTATCAGTGGTTTAAGGATGATGTCGTAACAATGTCCCCAGTAGAGATATACAGTGTCATTCTCTTCAGCATCGTCCCCAGTAGGGATCTACAACACCATCCCCTACCATTCCGTCCCCAGTAGAGATCTATCGCCCCATTCCCTACCACAACGTCCCCAGTAGAGATCTACAGCGACATACCCTACCACACCGTCCCCAGTAAAGATCCACAGCGCCATAACCTACCACACCATCCCCAGTAGAGATCCACAGCACCATATTCTACTGGACCGTCCCCAGTAGAGATCTACAGCACCATATTCTACTGGACCGTCCCCAGTAGATATCTACAGTCGGGTATCCTACCACACCGTCCCCAGTAAAGATATACAGCGCCATATCCTACCACACCGTCCCCAGTTGAGATATGCCCCATTCCCTACCACAACGTCCCCAGTAGAGATCTACATTGGGGTAGTCTACCACACCGTCTCCAGTAGAGACATAGAGCGCCAAACCCTACCACAGAGATCCACAGCACCATATTCTACTGGACCGTCCCCAGTAGAGATCTACAGCACCATATTCTACTGGACCGTCCCCAGTAGATATCTACAGTCGGGTATCCTACCACACCGTCCCCAGTAAAGATATACAGCGCCATATCCTACCACACCGTCCCCAGTTGAGATATGCCCCATTCCCTACCACAACGTCCCCAGTAGAGATCTACATTGGGGTAGTCTACCACACCGTCTCCAGTAGAGACATACAGCGCCAAACCCTACCACAGAGATCCACAGCACCATATTCTACTGGACCGTCCCCAGTAGAGATCTACAGTACGGTATTCTACCACACCGTCTCCAGTAGAGATATACAACGCCATATCCTACCACACCGTCCCCAGTAGAGATATAATGTGTCAGTCTCTTCAGCATCGTCCCCAGTAGGGATCAACAACACCACGCCCTACCATTCCGTCCCCAGTAGAGATCTATCGCCCCATTTCCTACTACAACGTCCCCAGTAGAGATCTAAAGCGACATACCCTACCACACCGTCCTCAGTAGAGATAAAAAGCACCATATTCTACTGGACCGTCCCCAGTAGATATCTACAGTCGGGTATTCTACCACACCACCCCCAGTAAAGATATACAGCGCCATATCCTACCACACCGTCCCCAGTTGAGATATGCAGTGTCATTCTCTTCAGCATCGTCCCCAGTAGGGATCTACAACACCATACCCCACCATTGCGTCCCCAGTAGAGATTTATTGCCCCATTCCCTACCACAACGTCCCCAGTAGAGATCTACATTGGGGTAGTCTACCACACCGTCTCCAGTAAAGACATACAGCGCCAAACCCTACCACAGCGTCCCAGTAGGAATATACAGTGTCATTCTCTTCAACATCGTCCTCAGTAGGGACCAACAACACCATACCCTTCCATTCCTTCCCTAGTAGAGATCTATCGCCCCATTTCCTACCACAACGTCCCCAGTAGAGATCTACAGCGACATACCCTACCACACCGTCCCCAGTAGAGATCTACAGCACCATACTCTACTGGACCGTCCCCAGTAGAGATCTACAATGCGGTAGTGTACCACACCGTCTCCAGTAAAGATATACAACGCCATACCCTACCACTCCGTCCCCAGTAGAGATATACAGTGTCATTCGCTTTAGCATCGTCCCCAGTAGGGATCTACAACACCATACCCTACCCTTCCGTCCCCAGTAGAGATCTATCGCCCCATTTCCTACCACAACGTCCCCAGTAGAGATCTAAAGCGACATACCCTACCACACCGTCCCCAGTAGAGATCTACAGCACCATATTCTACTGGACCGTTCCCAGTAGAGATCTACAGTACGGTATTCTACCACACCGTCTCCAGTAGAGATATACAGTGCCATATCCTACCACACCGTCCCCAGTAGAGATATGCAGTGTCATTCTCTTCAGCATCGTCCCCAGTAGGGATCTACAACACCATACCCCACCATTGCGTCCTCAGTAGAGATCTATTGCCCCATTCCCTAGCACAACGTTCCCAGTAGAGATCTACATTGCGGTAGTCTACCACACCGTCTCCAGTAGAGACATACAGCGCCATACCCTACCACACCGTCCCGAGTAGAGATTAACAGTGTCATTCTCTTCATCATCGTCCCCAGTAGGGATCAACAACACCATACTTTTCAATTCCGTCCCCAGTAGATATCTATCGCCCCATTTCCTACCACAACGTCCCCAGGAGAGATCTACAGCGACATACCCTACCACACCGGCCTCAGTAGATATCTACAGCACCATATTCTACTGGACCGTCCCCAGTAGAGATCTACAATGCGGTAGTGTACCACACCGTCTCAAGAGATATTCAGCGCGATACCTTACCACTCCGTCCCCAGTAGAGATATACAGTGTCATTCTCTTCAGCATCGTCCCCAGTAGGGATCAACAACACAGTACCCTACCATTTCGTCCCCAGTAGAGATCTATCTCCCCATTCCCTACCACAACGTCCCCAGTAGAGATCTACAGCGACATACCCTACCACACCGTCCCCAGTAAAGAGTAACAGCGCCATATCCTACCAAACCGCCCCCAGTAGAGATCTACAGCACCGTATTTTACTGGACCGTCCCCAGTAGAGACCTACAGTACGGTTTACTACCACACCGTCTCCAGTAGAGATATACAACGCCATATCCTACCACACCGTCCCCATTAGAGATATACTGTGTCATTCTCTTCAGCATCGTCCCCATTAGGGATCAACAACACCATACCCTACCACAACGTCCCAAGTAGAGATCTGTCGCCCCATTTCCTACCACAACGTCCCCAGATCTAAGGCGACATACCCTACCACACCGTCCCCAGTATAATCTACAACACCATATTCTACTGGACCGTCCCAAGTAGAGATCTACAGTACGGTATTCTACCACACCGTCTCCAGTAGAGATATACAGCGTCATATCCTACCACACCGTCCCCAGTAGAGATATGCAGTGTCATTATCTTCAGCATCGTCCCCAGTAGGGAGATACAACACCATACCCCACAATTGCGTCCCCAGTAGAGATCTATTGCCCCATTCCCTACCACAACGTCCCCAATAATGATCTACATTGCGGTAGTCTACCACACCGTCTCCAGTAGAGAAATACAGCGCCATACCCTACCACACCGTCCCTAAGTAGAGATTAACAGTGTCATTATCTTCATCATCGTCCCCAGTAGGGATCGACAACACCATACCCTTCCATTCCGTCCCCAGTAGAGATCTATCGCCCCATTTCCTACCACACCGTCCCCAGGAGAGATCTACAGCGACATACCCTACCACACCGTCCCCAGTAGAGATCAAAAGCACCATATTCTACTGGACCGTCCCCAGTAGAGATCTACAATGCGGTAGTGTACCACACCGTCTCCAGCAGAGATATACAGCGCCATACCCTACCACTCCGTCCCAAGAAGAGATATACAGTGTCATTCTCTTCAGCCGCGTCCCCAGTAGGGATCTACAACACCATACCCTATCATTCCGTCTCAAGTAGAGATCTACAGCACATTAATCTACCACACAGTCCCCAGTAGACATATATCGACCCATTCCCTACCACAACTTCCCCAGTAGAGATCTACAGCTACATACCCTATCACACAGTCCCAAGTAGACATCTAAAACGAACTACTCTACCAATACGTCCCCAGTAGAGATCTCCAGCGACATACCCTACCACACCGTCCCCAGTAGAGATCTACATAACCATTATCTACTGGACCATACCCAGTAGAGATCTACAATGCGGTAGTCTACCACACCGTCACCAGTAGAGATATACAGCGCCATAAACTACCACGCCGTCCCCAGTAGAGATATTCAGTGTCATTTTCTTCAGCATCATCCCCAGTAGGGATCTACAACACCATACCCGACCATTCCGTCCCCAGTAGAGATCAATCGCCCAATTCCGTGCCACAACGTCCCCAGTAGAGATCTACAGCGCCATACCTATCACTCCGTCCACGCTAGAGATCTATCGACATTTTCCCTACCATAACGTCCCCGGTAGAGATCTACAGTGACATACCCTACCACACCGTCCCAGTAGAGATCTATCTCCCCATTTCCTACCTTAACGTCCCCAGTGAAGATCCACCTATACATACCCTATCACACTGTCCCGAGTAGATATCTAAAGCGAACTACTCTACCAATACGTCTCCAGTAGAGATCTACTGCACCATATTCTACCGGACCGTCCCCAGTAGAGATCTACATAGCGGTATTCTACCACACCGTCTCCAGTAGAGATATACAGCGTCATACCCTAAAACACCGTCCCCAGTAGAAATATACAGTATCTTCTCTTCAGTATCGTTCACCATACCCTACCATTCCGTCCCCAGTAGAGATATATTGCCCCAGTCCCTACCACACCGTCTCCAGTAGAGACATAAAGAGTCATACAGCGCCATACCCTACCACCCCGTCCCTAGAAGAGATATACTGTGTCATTTTCTTTAGCATTGTCCCCAGTAGGGATTTCCAACACCTATCCTATGGTTCCGTCCCCAGTAGAGATCCATCGCCCCATTTCCTACCACATCGTCCCCAGTAGAGATCTTCAGCGACATACCCTACCACACGGTCCCCAGTAGAAGTCTACAACACCATAATCTACCACACCGTCTCCAGTAGAGATATTTCGCCCATTTCCTACCACAACGTCCCCAGTACAGATCTACAGCTACAAACCCTATCACACCGTCCCCAGTAGAGATCTAAAGCGAACTACTTTACCAATGCGTTCCCAGAAGAGATTTACAGCTACATACCCTAACACACCGTTCCCAGTAGAGATCTACAGCACCAAACTCTACTGGATCGTACCCAATAGAGATCTACAGTGAGTAAGTCTACCACACCGTCTTAAGTAGAGATATACAGCGCCATACCCTACCATTCCGTCCCCAGTAGAGATATACAGTGTCATTCTCTTTAGCATCGTCCCCAGTAGGGATCTAAACCACTATACCCTACCATTCCGTCCCCAGTAAAGATCTATCGCCCCATTCCCTACTACAACGTCCCCAGTAGAGATCTACAGCGACATACCCTTCCGACGTCCCCAGTAGAGATATATAGAGTCATTCTAATCAGCATCGTCCCCAGAAGGGATATACAACACCATACCCTACCATTCCGTCCCCTGTAGAGGTCTATCTTCCCATTCCCTACCACAACGTCCCCGGTAGAGATCTACAGCGACATATCCTACCATACCGTCCCCAGTAAAGATCTACAGCGCCATATCCTACAACACCGTCCCAGTAGAGATCTACAGCACCATAATCTACTACACCGTCCCCAGTAGAGATCTATCACCCCATTCCCTACCCAACGTCCCCATTAGAGATCTACAGCACCTTACTCTACTGGACCATCTCCAGTAGAGATATACAGTGCGGAAGTCTACCACACCGTCTCCATTAAAGATAAACAGCGCCATATTCTACCACTCCGTCCCCAGTAGAGATATACAATGTCATTCTCTTCAGCATCTTCCCCAGTAGGGATCTACAACACCATACCCTACCATTCTGTCCCCAGTAGAGATCTGTCGCCCCATTCCCTACCCAAACGTCCCCAGTAGAGATCTACAGCGACATTCCCTACCACACCGTCCCCAGAATTATCTACAGCGCCATATCCTACCACACCGTCCCCAGTAGAGGTCTACAGCACCATAATCTACCTCACCGTCCCCTTAGTCCGGCAGAAAACAAATTTGTCCCAGTGCGTCTCAGCTACGATCAGAGGCAAATTTTTGTTTCACCTGTTTTCGGAGGTTTTTTGTCAAAGTTGTACCCTTGACTTTATTCCACTTTTTCCAAAATCTGTTGGTCATACAGTTTCGGAAAACATATACCTTTTTATCATTCTATGTCACAGAATTTCGTTATATCCAAAACACTATATCATCTTCAAAAATCATGAAAATTTAAGAAAGGGGATCTAACTTTTTATTTAGGAATCAGATTTGGCCGAAACGTAAAATAATTAAAGCTGATGTGTATACCCTGGTTACAAATAAGTTTGGACAGAATAAGAATAAATGCTAGCTAGAAAATAAGAAAACATTGTTTTCGCCATTATTTATAACCCTATGGGACCTATCCGTTGCCATGGTAACAAGAGTTTAAATCCGTTCCACCCTATATTCTAATAAAAGTTTTGTCCTGATAAAAGTATGCTTCATGTGAAATTTGATGGCTCTGGGTTTATTGGTTTAAGAAATTTTACACTTTTTGTTGTTGATTTTTTCTCTACGGACAGAACATTTTTGACCGAAATATAATTTCCATAATTCTACATTGTCATTGGCGTTGGTATAATATTTTTCTCATGACAATTATTAGTTCTGAAGACTCCATCCCCCAATGTGGTTTTCAACTTCTAGAAGTATAAGATGTCATAGATATAATGTATGGGTTACGGACAGGACACTTTTTCGTTACATTGTCCTCAGTATTTTGGGATATAAATTTATATCCAGCAATAAAAGTAAGCCACACTAGTGGTTATTTTTACTGATTAGGTATGTCCAAATATTGTTTATAACCCATTGAAAGTAGTATTGGATGTAACAGTCTGACTTATCAGGCATGTCACTCCTTTGTCACTTTAAAATACCTCAGTTTGGCACATGTCATCAGCTTCAGTAATCATGGCATAACTCAAAAACAAATAGTCGTAGCCCATTCAAATAAACAGCAGAATAAACAGGATATGATTGCTTACTAGCCACAAAATATTTTATTTGCACATAAAGTGTCAGTTTCAATCCCTATACCCATAAAAAGAAGCGATTTTCAAGTGAGACAGTATAACACCTGTTTTGGGGGTATTTTTGGCTATATAAAATTATACTGTGAAAAAATGACTTTTCCAATCAACATAATTGTTTTAGGCCAGTGAAAATTAATTGATATTGACATCCTGCAAGTCAACTTAAGTATATTAGTGTTGACGTTTTCATTACACAACCGCATAACACTTAGTAAATTTAAAATTGTCATCTGATCTAAGCTGACCCGCTGGAATTGTGTTCTAAAGTTTTTTTCTTTACTGAATTATGTTCATTTGGCATTGCCTTACAAGAATCTGAGTGATGCCACTTTGGCATCATTGAGCAATTTTGTATTTTCAAGATGGCGTTTAAGATGGCGGCCAGAATATATAATAATATTTAACAGGGGTCTCTGATTGTTTTTATCTGGCAAATCTGCGGTTAATTCAGTACAAAATGATGAACAGGTATCAGTTTTGTATAAGTATTTACATTCTATCAGTTTCTTTTCAAGACAGGATAAAAACACTGTATAGATGAAATAAGTCAAGGTTTTTCGTAATTTTGGTTTAACTTTTTTTATTCATACAATAAGCACTTTAACTTTCAGAACCATAACTCAAGCTAGATTGCCTTATCAAGATGCAGTGATTATCGTATTCAAGATGTCATTCAAGAAGGCAGCCATGATTTCTTGCGCAAAACGAATTTAACTTAGAATTGAGGTTATGGAAACGTTGCGGTAGAGTATGGCACCGAGATTCCTTTGGGGGCGTTGTGGTAGAATATGACACTGAAGATCCCTATTTGGGACGTTGTGGTAGAGCTTGACACTGTAGATACGTATTGGGGAAGTTGTGGCACTTTATAATCCTACTGGGGACGTTGCGGCAGAGTATGTCGCTGTAGATCCCAACTTGGTACGTTGTGGTAGAGTATGGAATAAAGATACATTCTGGGGACCTTGCGGTAGATTATGGCGATGTTGATCTCTTCTTGGTAGGTTGCGATAGAGTATGGCGCTTTATATCCCTACTGGTGACTTTGTAGCAGATTATGGCGCTGTAGACCTCCACTGGGTACATTGTTGTAGATGAAAGGTTTAATTTGGAAACAATGTGGAAGAGTATGTCACTGAAAATCCACTACGGACCTTGTGGAAATAATTGAGCTGTTTATATCACTTGGTAGATTGTTGTAGTGAATAGTGTCGCATATCCCTACTGGGGACGTTGTGGTGGATTATGGCAGTGTAGATCCCTACCGGGGACATTGCAATATAGTATGGCACTGTTGATCCAAACTGCGGACGTTGCGGTAGAGTATGGCACTGAAGATCTCTACTGGGGATCTTGTGGAAGAGTATGTCACGCTAGATCATTACTGGATACTTTGCGGTAGAGTATGTGGCTGTATATCCCTACAGAATCCGTTGTGATACATTATGGCGCTTTACAGCTCTATATCCTTACTGGGTACGTTGTGGTAGAGTATGGCACTGTAGTTCCTTACTGGAGACGTTGCGATAGAGTATGGTACTGTAGATCCCTACTGGGGACGTTCCGGTTCAGCATGTGGCTGTAGATTCCTACTGGGGACGTTATGGTAGAATATGGCGCTGTAGAGATCGCTTCTGCGGACGTTGGGATACAGTAAGGCGCTGTAGATATCTACTGGGGACGTTGCGGTAGAATATGTGGCTGTTTATCTCTACTGGGGACGGGTGAGTAGAGTATGACGCTACAGAGATCGCTACGCTACTGGGGACGTTGCGATAGAGTTTGGTGCTGTAGATATCTACTGGGGACGTTGCGGTAGAAAATGTGACAGCTTATCTCTACTGAGGACGTTGCGGTAGAGTATGGCACTGTAGATTCCTTCTTGGGACGTTGCGCTAGAGTATGGCGCTGTTTGTCTCTACTTGATGTAGAGTATGGCGCTGTAGATTCGTACTGGGGTCTTTGCGGTAGAGTATGGCACTGTTGATCCCTACTGGGGACGTTGCGGTAGGGTAGGGTAGTCGTTGCAGTATAGTAATGCAATCAAAGTTGCCAAGGCTGAAAAAAATGAAAAATTAAAAAAAAAAGAAAAAGAAAAAAAAGATCAGACTAGAACCCAGGCTACACTACTGGGGACATAGCTGTTTAGTATGTGGTTAGGGGCGTTGGTAGATTTTGGCACTGTAGATCCATATTGGGGATGTTGTATTAGAAAATGGCACTGTAGATCCCTATTGGACCATTGCGGTAGAGCCTGGCAGACCTGTTATCGATTACTTTCAAAGTTAATCACTAACGATTACAATTACTTTCAACGATTAACGATTACGATTAAAAGTATTTTTCCTGGCTTTATTCGATTACAATTACAATTGATTTGCAAAAGTAATCGAATAATCAATCGATTAGTTTTGCTACTGTCTACTGTCTACGTTGTGGTACAGTATGACACTGTAGAACCATACTTGGTCGTTGCTGTAGGGTATGGCTCTGAAGATCCCTAATAAATTTGGCACTGTACATCCCTACTGGGGACGTTGTGGTGGAATACGGCATTGTAGATCCCTATTGGGGACATTGCGATAGAGTATGGCGCTGTAGATACCTACTGGAGACGTTGTGGTACAGTATGGCGCTGTTGATCTCTACTGGGTACGTTGTGGTAGAGTATGGCTCTGTAGATACTTACTGGGGTCGATGTGGTAGAGTATGGCACTGTAGATCCCTACTGGGGAGGTTGCGGTAGAGAAAGGCGTTATAGATGCTGTAGACGTAGCAGTAGAGTATGGCGCTGAATATTCATAACAGGGAGTTTGCGATAGATTTTGGCATTGAATATCCACAAGGGGGCGTTGTGCTAGAATATGGCACTGTTTATCACTATGGGGGACATTGCGGTAGAGAATTGTGCGGTATATCCCTACTGGGTACGTTGTGGTAGAGTTCGGTACTTACATTCTTACTGAAGACGTTGCACTAGAGTATGGCGCTGTTGATATCTACTGGTGACGTTGCGCTACAGAATGGCACTGTAGATACCTAGTTGGGGCGTTGAGGTAGTTGCGAACTGGAGATGTTGTGGTAGAGTATTGCACTATAGATGCCTACAAGGTACGTTGTTGTAGAGTATTGCACTGTATTTCCATACTGAAGACGTTGCATAACAGTTTGGTGCTGTATATCTTTACTGGGGACGCTGAAGATCCATACTGTAGACGTTATGGTAGGGTATGGCTCTGAAGATACCTACTTGGGACGTTTTCGTAAACTAAGGCGCTTTATATCTCTACTGGGTACGTTGTGACAGAGTATGGAGCTGTAGGGAGGTTGCGGTAGAATATGACACTGTAGAACCCTACTTGGAACGCAGCGGTAGACTATGACGCTGTAGATACCTACTAGGGACGTTGCGGTAGATCCCCAATGGGTACGTTGTGGTAGAGTATAGCGTTGCGGTAAAATATATGGCTGTATATCTCTACTGAGGACGTTGCAGTAGAGTATGGCACTGTAGATTCCTACTGGGGACCTTGTGGTAAACTGTGGCGCTATATATCTTTACTGAGTACGTTATGGTAGAGTATCTAACCGTAGATCGTTACTGGGGACGTTGCAGTAGAATATGATACTGTAGATCGATACTGGGGACGTTGCGGTAAACAATGGTGCTGTAAATCCTAATGTGTACGTTGTGGTAGAGTACGATACTGTATATACCTACTGGGGAGGTTGCGGTTGAGTATGGTATTGTAGAATACTACTGGGGGCATTGCGGTAGCGCATGACACTGTAGCTCTTTATTAGGGAGGTTACGGTAGAATACAGCGCTCTAGAGCTCAACTTGGAACGTTGTGGTAGAGTATGGCGCTGTAGATCTCTACTTGGAACGACAAGAACCACACGCGATTTCACGTTTACGAGTATGTTATTTAAGAGAAAAAACGCAAGATTTTTATCGTGTCCCCGGGTCTGGGTAAGTAGTTTTATTTGTTTCCATTGCAAAAGAAGCTTGACAGAAATAACATTTTCTGTAACCCTCTATTGCATATAATGTTATTGAAGTCAAATTAAAAATCATATGGTATATTAAGTGCAATTTAAGAGCGGTGGCACATTATAGTGCTGTCCCTGGAAAACGTATCAGTGCTGTCACAGTTTTAAAACATCTATTTTGACCAGAGTTATGAATCATTTTCGGAGATCAAAACAATCGCATTTTTGTAGACGACAGCAAGCTGATGAAGTCATGGTAAACAACTTTTTGAGAAAATCGCATTACTCCGTTCATATTCCATAAAGACATGTCAAAATCGGTGTGGGAAATTTTTAGCCATCAGTACTATCACTATTTTGCCGCTTCTTGCAAATATCACGTACATTTTAAGGCCATGACTGAATTTCAGCTTAAGGCCGTTTTGAATAGATATGCAAAGTTTTCAGCCTGCATTCTGCTGTTAGTCATAATAATTAAATTTATGTGTAAAACTCAGTACTATCACGGTAAGTGCTGTCACGGTCGTGACAGTACTGATGTGTGACAGCACTGAGTTGACTTCTGTCAGCAGGTGTGGATTCAGGCAATTTCCTACACTGAAAAGAGTTAGGTCGCCTTTCACGAGAGGGTCTCAGCTACTAACACCAGTAGGAGTCAAAAGAGGTCAAACCATTTGAGGTGTGTGTGTGTGTGTGGGTGGGGGGGGGGGGGGGGGGGGGGGTGATAAAAAACTGCAAATTCAAAATTCTTCGTCGACCAGGGTATACCCAATGAGGCTGGTTACTACGAAGAAAAAAAGTAGTAGTTTCGTCCCGACATTACTGAAAGTTATTGACTCGGGTACATAAAAAATAAATATCAGACGCGTCATGAGAAGACATGATTTTGCAAAAGTGCAGCTCAGCTGCAGTGTAACCTTCCAAGGGGGTATTAGCTCCAAGCTCACTAAAAGAAAAATGACACAAGCTCCCTATTTTTTTTACTTGCTCCCAGCTTCCTAAAACTAAAAATGTTCTCTTCTAGTAATCCCCAACTCCCTTCAAATGTTTTCCAGTTCTCCCAAGCTCCTTGATAACGAATTACCGATTCCGATAGCGTAATGGTGAGAGCGTCCGCTTCGGGAGCGGGAGGTCGTGGATTCGATCCCGGGCCGGGTCATGCCAAAGACTTTAAAAATGGTACCAGTGGCTACCTTGCTTGGCGCTCAGCATTATTAGGCAAGCACTGGCTTCTCTTCTCCCAAAACAAAATATAGCATCACTAACATCGCATGTCTAATATGAAAATGTCCGAATAATAACAAAAGAGGTCCGAAAATAATCAATGTCTGTATTCACTAGAGGACCGTATGGAAGACTGGCCGTTGTGCTAAATACGTTATCCTCTATAAATATAGAGATTATTATTATTATTATTAATGGCCCTTCTACACAGAAAACCCGTGATAGGGTCCCAAATTAATTGCACTCTTTTGTCGTGAACAATCCTGTTTGTTTCAGACCTGGTCGAAAGCCCCAAAAAACATTTTCTCATGCTGCAGCTGCTTAAAGTGTTAAGCTGAATAGCGCTAATTGCGCTTGTCGTGTTACACCGCGTTTGGTTTGCGTGTACCGAACGTGTTGTGTTATCTACCCAAAGGTGTCCCTGGTTCGAGCATTAGCCGAGGCTTCGTTGGTTGCGACCGTAAGGCAGTCACTGTCCCTAAGCTCATCGGTTAATTGTCAGAAATTAATCAATTAATCAACTCCGCACACATTGGAATAAAAAAAGGCGAGATCGGATAATTAACAGTGCTGTCACGATATCAGTGCTGTCACGGTCATAATTATTTAAAATACTCAAAACGCATCATATAAAAGTAGTTGCTTTTGGTATGTAATGATACTATACTAAAATAGTAAACGTTTTGCAGAACTTAATTTTGGTTTAATCCTACAAGATTATGTCTACAGAAAAAAGCGCTTCAGAAACAGAACAAATCACAGTATGTGCATTTTCATTGAAGCTCTCTCCCTCGTTAATTCATTGAAAGTATTTAAGGTTTGTGACAAGTTATATATACCCCCACTTACAGATTTGGAAAGTCTTATCAAATAAGCGTTGTACGCAAGAAAATTTGTTCGTGACAGCACTGATATTTTTTCAAGGGTACCATACAATTGATTAATGCTGGTGCACAATTTGTTCAGTTAAACTCGGCATATTTTATTTCTATATTCTAAATGGTATTGTTAATAAAACTATCACATTAAAAAAGAAAAACTGGACAACGATTTTTTTTTCGTTTTGCCTTACAGTTTTCTGGATTGCTCCATTTTTTGATAATGACCCATATAAACTTTGTATGGCTGATTGACTTTGACCACTTTCCCTGGGCAGTCTCAGACATGATCAGACGGTCAGTCGGTAGCGTAGAAGCTTTGCCTGGAGGCACAAGCAGCCCTTCTATTTATTTAGGCCACAAATGGGCGAGGACCATACAAAGACGTCGAAAGCGTTCAAAGCGTATTCAACGCATGTAGAACTTATTCGTTATGCGTAAGACCGTCCGAGATACGCAGAGCTTCTGACATAAAGGTATCTGAAAACCCCTAAAACAAGGAAATCTATCAAATTTTTCCTCCAGTGGTGTTCGGTTTGTTGCTATGGCAACCATGCATATTAAATTGCAAAGCGTTTTATTGTTGAAACTTGTAATATAATACGTGTTTTATAATAATTAAACATTTATTTATCTGAACCAGCACTTAAATGCTATAGCCGCATGTTTTCGTAGCTTGTGTATTTCCGCGATGTACTGGTTCACATCCGCGTTTGGAAACATTTCCGCGCTTGTGATACCTGGATTGAGAAATAATCTTTCTTTTTTTCTAATGTATATAAATCAGACACACTCGATAAACGAATATATCTTAAAAAATCTTTCATAAACATGCCTGTTTCTTGGTTGTTTACAAGAATTTTATGGAGCACGATAGCCTTGTGGTAGAGCACCGGCCTCCGAATCGAGAGGTATTGGGTTTGATTCCCACTAGGCCGTGTCCTTGAGCAAGACAACATTAACTCACAACAGTAATGGTTAATACTCAAAAAGCGCTGGCTTTGTCCAGACATAGCTGAAAACCTGTACTAGAGAACCAATGGTCCTGTAAACGCTCACCTGAGATCAGGGATATATACCAATAAACCTGTTTGACTAGTATGGTCATGGACGAACTATATTGACTTGTCGTAAAATAGGTCAAGGTCATTACAGGGTCATAATTTTATGCACGCATATAGTACTCTAGTCTACAATGCTACATGCCTAGTTTTGTTGAAATTGGTCCACCCGTTCCATAGAAAAAGATTTTAGAATGATTTTTACCATATATGGACATGGCGGCCATCTTGGTCATGTGACCTGGATTATTTATGTACACATTGGTTTCTCCTTCCTACATGTGCTTTATATCAAATTTGCCGGGCTTTGATTGGCCAAGCGATTTCAGAGAAGAAGATCTTTGAATATTATGGTGATATTCATTTATATTGCCCCAGGGTGGGGGCAGACCGGCCCATTGGGTCCATTTTTAAGAATCATATACATGTATCTACAGTCCATTTGCCCATTTCCTTAATGTTTTTTCTCTTCAAATGACTTTTTGACAAATTTCCCCTTCAAATGCATGGGCCACCTATGTTGACCTTGCCGTAAAATATGTCAAGGTCATTCCTGGGTCATGATTTATATAAACTATGTAGAGCTCCTTTCCCTGATGCTTCATGCCAAGTTTCAGAATCATGGTTCTGGAGAAAGATTTTTTTTCTATTTATAGCCATGGCGGCCATCTTGGTCATGTGATCTGGACCATTTATATAAACTTTTGTTCCAACTTCCTTAGGATGCTCCACATGAAGTTTGGCTTTGATTGACCAAGTAGTTTCAGAGAAGAAGATCTTTGAATATTATGGTAATATACATGTATATTGCCCCGGAGTGGGGGTAGACCAGCCCCTGGGGTGCATTTTTTTCAGAATCATAAATGTTCAGTCCATTTGCCCTTTCCCTTCAAATGTTTCCCTTCAAATGACATTTTGACAATTTTCCACATTCAAATACATGGGCGACCTATGTTGACCTTGCTGTAAAATAGGTCAAGGTCATCCCAAGGTCATGATTTATATGAACTTTGTAGAGCTCCTCTCCTTGATGCTTCATGCCAGGTTTCAAAATCATAGGCCTTCTGGTTCTGGAGAAGAATATTTTTAAGGTTTTTGCGATTTATAGCCATGGCGGCCATCTTGGTCATGTGACCTGGACAATTTATATAAACATTGGTTCCCCCTTCCTATAGGGATGCTTCACATGAAGTTTGGTTTTGATTGGCTAAGCGGTTTGAGAGGAGAAGATCTTTGAAAATCCCTTTCACGTCCCTGGCACACCCGCAAGCAGAACTTGGCTTGTCTCACATGTGGCCAGATCGGGACTCGAACCCACACCAGTCACAGCGGTGAGATGATCGAATGATTAAGAAACAGCGCTCTTAACCGCTCGGCCACGGGGCCCGCCCTGGTGTGGGTTCGAGCTCCGCTCTGGCCACATGTGAGACAAGCCAAGTTCTGCTTGCGGGTGTGCCAGGTGGGTTTTCTAGGGGTTCTCCCGTTTTCGCCCCACCTTCTGATTGGCCGTTCTCATGTGAGCTGAAATAATATTGAAAGGGACGTAAAACTGATTCAAAAAAGTGTGTGTGTGGGGGGGGGGGGGTAAATCCAAAACGTCGATTGAACTTTTATGATCATAACAACACTTATATCCATCATAAGTGTTAGTTTTGCATTCGTAAAGGCATTTTAATTAAATTGTTGTTCAGGGATCATGTTTCTGGAATCATGATAATAGAGAGGTTATAAAAAAAATGATGCAATCAGAAAGAAATTCGGTAGGAAATGGGTCGCATGTACGTGCCCTTTCATGCCCAAATCTAACAACTAGATTAGCTTTCGCCCGCCAGGACAATGACTGAAACATCGTTTACTGGGACGTAAATAAACAAAAACTATCTGACTGTTATATATGTATAAATTAATCTGCCGGACTAATGTAAAATCGCTTTTGAAAATTTGCAACACGTAATCTATATACCCTTCAATTTCAAATTTTATTATATTCAGGTGGGTTTAAAGTCGAAGACTACATGTAGATTTAATATTATATATAGACCGTGAATGTTACACATGAACGTCATCAAATAAAATTAAGCTATAAAAATATTCTTATTATGAATTACTCTTATTATGAATTAGACCACAAAAAGGACTAATTGACATAATATGTTAAAAACATATATTAGACTATTTATATTTAGCTTAAAATAGCTTTTTTAAGAAATAACGATAACTCTTATAACGTACTGGGCAGAGATATAAAAACGTACTGGGTACGGACGTACATGTACTCAGCAGTGATGTTGCAAGTAGACCCTTCTCATTGTTTGACTGTTTGACTGTAACCACCGCGATGGTTTCACAGGGTATTTCCAGACTGAAAGTCGAGAACTACCCCGGCTCTCCTCCACCACTAGACAGTCGGCGTCTACACAATGGATTGCCAATCTAACTGATATTTCTGGAACGCGTGCAGCGTTGCAAACCCTTTTTTTTAATTACAAACATTGCCCATGACCGTACACGCAAAGAATATTAAGGGGATGCCAATTGTCAAAATCTAATACTTGTATAATTTTTACCTGCATAAAGAAAAATGACAATTTTACCAAGAAAACTGGATGTTCTTGAAACATTCTTGTATGACTCACTCAAACATCGAATACAGATTATTGTATGCCCAAAACCTCAGCTCTAGCGGGCTCAGCAACACGCTTATCAGCATTGTTCAAGCTACTTCCGGGTTTGATTCCGTTTTCATCCGTCTGGCATGTTTGGTAAATTTTACTAAAAGCTACCACCATAAACATGATCTCCAAAAGCATGACTACAATCTATGAAAGTTTGTCCCCTCAAAGAGTATTTCTTATAGAGGAAAACATGGTATTTATCATATGTGCTGAAAACCTTTTACAGCAGACACAGTAAATAGTATGATTTCTCCCCAAAACATTGACTTTTTGTTCGAAATACTTTCACAGATTGTAGTCAAGAAGTTGGAGATCATGTTTATGGCGATAGTTTTTAGTAAAATTTATCCGACATGCCAGACGGATGAAAACGGAATCAAACCAGGAAGTAGCTTGAACAATGATAAGCGTGTTGCTGAGCCCTCTAGAGCTGAGGTTTTGGGCATAAAATAATATGTATTCGATGTTTGAATGACTCATACAAGAATGTGTCAAAAATATCCAGTCTCCTTGGTAAAATTGTCAGGTAAAAATTATACAAGTATTAGATTTTGACAATTGGCATCCCCTTAATTGTATCATTTTCATAACGTGGGAAACTGGCCTTGATCAGAGTTACCTGTAAAGACCGCTCGTGTCCTCAGATGAACCGGCGTTCTGAACATTAAAATAATGAATGGCATTTTTATTGCTGACGTATTGCCAGCATTACCACATGACGTACGTGTTAACGCTGGTCTGTGCTCGACTGTATATCATCAGGAAAACATGTCCATGAAAAGTATACCCCATTGAACCCCCCTTTTTATATAGAAAAAATCTGGGGTATACAGAGACATTTTTATTTTGCTCCAAAACATAGATTGTGGGTACTCGTTAGAAGAGGCAGTTCTAACGTGTACCCACAATCAATGTTTTTAGCAAAAATAAGAAAAATATCAAAAGTTTTCTCATGGAAATTTTCAATGTTTACAACTTTAGAAAAATCTGTATATTACATGGGCATGTTTTCGTAATGCCACAATGACGTACGTGTTTATATCGCTGGTCTGCGCTCACCTGGATATTAACCCATATTTGACGAATGGATTCTCCCATCATTATCGATTGGATGTGTCCACTTTCACTTTTAGGGATGTTAGGGGTGATTTTTATTTTATTTTTTGTTATCTCATTTTTCGAGGATTTTTTTCTGTGCAAACAGAATAGCCCCAGATTGGACACCGCATTCTGCGGCGTCACATCTTGGGCTATGCTGTTTGCTTATGTCCCAGAAAAGGGACGCCAGACCATCGAGAAAATGCCGGGAAAAAGTTTTCAAGAAACATTTCAAAACGTTACATTCCACGTGTCTGGCTTTCGTTGCGTGTTTAGGATCACTGATGGGAGTTCATTACCCAAAACTGTACAAAATGACACGCCTTCTCCGCTACTTTCAAAGGATCATTTTTTTTAATTCAGTTTTACGTCCCTTTCAAGATTATTTCAGCTCATATGAGACGGACCAATCAGTAGGTGGACGAAAACGGTAGAACCCCGAGAAAAACCACCTGGCACATCCGCAAGCAGAACTTGGCTTGTCTCATTTCAAAGGATCTAACAATTTTCACCATCATGGCGCATTCTGTTATCAACGCATTATATTTTGATGCATTTTGTTATCAACGCATTATATCTTGACGCATTCTGTTATCAACTCATTGCATCTTGACGCATTCTGTTATCAGCTCATTATATCTTGACGCATTCTGTTATCAACTCATTACATCTTGACGCATTCCGTTATCAACTCATTTCATCTTGGCGCATTCCGTTATCAACTCATTTCATCTTGACACATTCTGTTATCAACTCATTACATCTTGGCGCATTCTGTTACACGCATCAACTCTATATCTTGACGCATTCCGTTATTAACTCATTTCATCTTGACGCATTCTGTTATCAATTCATTACATATTGACGCATTCGTTTATCATCTCATTACATCTTGGCGCATACTATTATCAACGCATTACATCTTGACGCATACCTTTCATATTATCTGTATGACACCGGTATCAAATACGAAAAAGATTGTAATAACTAATAAGCTAACGTTGCAGTTTCACTGTGTTTGCTCGTCTCCGAAACACTTGGCATATTGTGTAAAATGCCACAGAGAATGCCGGATGCTCTCTCTCTCTCTCTCTGTCATGTTCTCATAGCAACATGGAAGCCATATATGCGAACAACGTTCTGTTTATTTGTTGTGTTGAGTATTGTCATTTTTTCTCATTAGTAAATTATATTTAAGTGTTATTTGTCGTTCGTAGCATTCCACCAAAGCATGTCGGAACCTTGCCAATCCCACTCTATTCGCAGAGCACCCGATTATTCACTGGCTCTGTAAATTATATAAAATGGGTGCTAATGGCGGGAAGCAATGATTCAGTCAAAATTGGATGCTCTGGTGGCTCAATTTTTTTTTCACAAGATGGGTTTCGATTTAGATAGTAAATTCCATGTAGCAAAAGCTGACCAACTTGCTACGCGCAGTTACTGTGAAGCTTATCTGCAGTTTCATTGACTTTGTTTTTATTGTTTCATAAGTAATTATTTTTGTATCTATAATTTTGTGCCAAAATAAAAGAGCAACATCCTACTTACATAAATCGGCCACTGTATGAGAAATTCTGCGTTAAGCATATGTATTGAAACTACAAAAACAGTATATATGTGTTCGAAATAACGAATTTCGGGTGTTGTACTTACGACCGCCTATAGTTGGTGATATTTTCGTTATTGATTGAGAACTAAAGAACCCTACTAAAACCATTTGATTATTTCAATGTTATGAATTTCAGATGTTGGTGGAAGAATATCACGTGTTTATTTCATAGTTTATTGTCAGTTGCGAAGCAAGCAAGATAGGAAGCTATTTTTTCTGTATAGACATACGGTATCCGGCATATTTTCTGATGTCTCATTGTTTGGTGCGAACTTGTTTATGTATTTATATAATTAAACATACCGAAAAACGAAACGCCCGTCTTTTTATGGCTTGTAAAACAAATGAGTTAATTAATTGTGCTGTAATGAGCCTACTTACCGCGTGGGCTTCCTAAGTTATTTATTTTGTGCATATCATAGCTTTTCTAAAAATGAGAAAATAGTTGCATGCTAACAGATTCTTCTGATTTTTTATGCTTAATTTGTCTTAAATATTTTGGAGTCTATGCAATTAATCAGTACTTGAACTTTCTCCTTAATTTGTTCTGTATTCCTAGACACAATTTACCGTGTAGTCTAACCTGTATGCTGATCAGATTAACCCATATTTGACGAATGGATTCTCCCATCATTATCAATTGGGTGAGTCCACTTTTACTTTTAGGGGTGTTAGGAGTGATTTTCATTTTTTTTTTTAATCTCATTTTTTCGATGAAATTTCTCTGTGCAAACAGAATAGCCCCAGATGGGACGCCGCGTTCTGCGGCGTCACATCTGGGGCTATACTTTTTGCCTATGTCTCACAAAAACGACACCAGGCTTAAATGAGTTAACCGTATTCAAAGGTCCGTGTGAAAGGAACCCGGGTTGTCAGTTGGATTCTGACTAGCTATATACCTGTACCGTGCAGGTTAGGGACCTGGATATTAACCCATATTTGGCGAATGGCTTCTCCCATCATTATCGATTGGATGTGTCCACTTTCACTTTTAGGGGTGTTAGGGGTGATTTTTATTACTCTACGCGTATAGTACAATTCCTCTACTTTCTAAATCCAAAATTTCCAGCCTCTTCTGTAGAGCCTGGATTGTGTCGGACCTATTCGGAAACCCAAATTGTTAGTTTTCTCATGCGGAGGCTCTAATTGTTTCAGCTGGAGGTTAAGCTTTTGTTTTAAAACTAAATTAGCCTTCGCATTGGAAAACCAACAATTTGGGTTCCGACCAGGTCCGACACAAACCGCGCTGTACAATCAAAGAAGAAGGTTAGAAGCCAGTTTGAAATTTCGAATTTAAGAAGATGAGTAGCGAAAAACAAAGGCGCTGATCAGCTGTGCTGGTAACTGCACGGCTGATCTGCGGCTTTGTTTTCGCATATGCAGATTGTTGGTTTTCTGGTGCGGCGGCTGAACTTTGATTCGTTACATTTATTTATTATTAAAACGTAACAAGTAAGCTTCTGATATCTTTGGGAAAGCTTGATTTGATTGGGTTTAATTTAATCTAGTTTCATTCTTTAGACTGTAATATCTACCTTCATTTACGAAAATTTGGAATGTTTACCAAGGCAGTACTTCTGCTGCAGTTCTTTTTGTATTATCCATATTTTATCCTTCAAATATTGTCACCATATGCCTAATAAATGGACAATACTCAAATACTCCTCATAACAGCATTGTCATTCGGTGTGAAATGACTAAACAATTACTGCGAAGAAGTGCTGATCTCCTCATGAATAATGTTCATGTGCAGAATTTTTTGTTCATTCTTAATGTCTATAAATGATAAATCTTTCCAGCATCTCAGGGCGATAAGCTCTTGAAATTGCTATCAATGGCGCCCCACTAGATTTCTCCATCCCGACATAAATACCCCGACTCCCGATAACTCCCATCTTATGGAGCTGCGCAAAATCACCCCCGGCTTCTCGATTATAGATCAAATCTCGGACGTTTTTTGGGTTGGTCCTGTCGAAATCTTCAAGAGCTTTTGTATAGGATCCTTTCTTTCGGTAGACAGACACCTTCCCGTCAGAGAAGATATGTCTAGCGCCACTCATGATCAGCTTTATTACACTGTTGCTGTCCACTCGCCTTTTTGGTACTATCGCCGATCGCTTGACGTGGTCTCGAGCGAAATCTGAAAAAGAAAAAGAAATCTGAAAATAAAAGAAAGAAAGAAAGAAAGAAAGAAAAAGAACAAACAAAAAAAAAAAAAACATTTTATCTGAGCATGTTTAACTATAAGGGTTGGCAAATAAGTGTTATGTTTGGTCCAAATGCATCTTTAAGTAGCCCAAGTTTAATTCTAATTTTTGCTCAAAATATTCATTGTGGGAATACAGCTGATACGGTTCTAACGAGTACACACAATGTATGTTTTGGATCGAAATTAAGCCGAAAATTACAATGTAGGTGTACCTCTGCAAACCCCTGCTTTTCTATATAAACTGGGGTTTAAGGGGGTATACATTTCACTGACATGTTTTCTTGATGTCTATAACACCGTGAACAATTTTTCTCCCCGCCATTACAATGTAAGTTTAATACGGTAGAGCATACTTTACTATCAAAGCATGCTTAACCCTAAACTTCTAGATTTAAATATAACACGAACAAGACATGATGTCTACAAAATGAAGCCAAGGTTGTTCTCAAAGTCTTGCTGATCCATGCAATATTAATGGCCATATTTTGTCTAAACAAAAAATAGAAGTTCATTAACTCATTTAAGCCTGGTGTCCCTTTTATGGGACATAGGCAAACAGAATAGTCCCAGATGTGCCATCTGGAGCTACATGTATATATTGTTTGCTTAACACAAATGCATCGAAAAATGGGATAAAAATTAAAAATCATTCCTAACACCTCTAAAAATGAAAGTGGACTCACCCAAATCATGATATTGATAATGATATCAGTGATAATGATGGGAAAATCCATTCGTCAAAAAAGGGTAAATGCGGCACATTTTCCACCTACCTTTTACAAGTTTAGAGAGGGGAGCGCCAAAAGTATCAGCGTCTTGGATGACTAGGCCTTCAACAGTCCCTTCAATGCTATAGACGCGCAAAAATATCACGAAAATACTTGATAGAAAAAACTTCGTATTTGTTAAGCTCCCATATCACATTATCTTTATTTCGTTTTGTAGTCTATCAAATGGAAATGTACACCTCACGGTCAAGGTACAAACGTAATTCACCCTTATTCATTTTATAAGGTAAAATTCTTTGACCGTGTCGCTTGAACTTACATGATGAAGTTTGGGTAAACATGGTACAAGGGTCACCTATTTGCTTTACGACATTTTTTCCAGTCTCATGTGAAGCACGTGGTCATATAATGTTTACCGTCATAGAGTCGCATTTCCGATCAACAAATACATATCTATGTCAGAGGTTAAGCGGCACGGTCAAAGTATTTTACCTGTTAAGGACATTTTGAACACTGTGCGAATCACCTTATTTTGTTTTCTTTTCGTTGTATAAGTTTCATATGAATCTTAATACTCACGCTTGCACTACGATGTCCTCTAAAACAACCTTGCATACTCGTATAATGTATTTATTTTCTTGACTATCGACTTACAGGCAAACAGTATAGTTGGAAGCCCATATTCCAGTGCATTTCCCTTCCGTTCTGTACTGAGTATTCATAAGTACCAAAATACCTGACGCAGTTAGTTGATTTTATTTAACATCTGTGCCTGAAATAGATGTTTCTCCTCAACTTTGGCCTTGGTCACACTAGCAATGACGAATTTATGCATTACTATTACATATGAATGAGGTTTGATACGGGTACTTAAGGATGGAAACGGATAACACTGATAATTTTACATGCATTTGCGTAATAGAGGTAGTTAGGGATATATTCTGATATGATACGGATGCTGCCGTTTACTTCAGTATAGAGACGTTCGATACATGGCGTATTACTGCTTTTGGTCAACTTACACAATGTAGCTCAGTCTGATGCTTCCGTAAGAACACGTAACGATTTGTACCTTTTTCATTATCACCAGTAGCACTACATGCGTATCGTATACGCAATCACCCGTAGCTGTTCGTATCATTAGGTGCGCGGCGTCTGTGATTTTGAAAAGATTCAAATTCAGGCACGGATGAAGAATCCAAATCGGTTAAAACGAACTAAGATGAAATCGCTAAAGCTAATACTCGATCAATTCAGGTAAGACGAAGAGCTTCTTGATTAACTTCTGTTTAATATATTTAAGTTCCTGTCAGTTATAAGTAATTTTGATTTGTTATTTTGAATAGATATTAGTGATTTGCCTCTCTATCTACACTCATGGGCTGGCAAAACCTATTATAGTACTTAACACTTAGCCACTTAGCACGTTCGTGGACAGTACACGAAATGTATCAAACATGTTTTGCCATTATTGGTCATGTCCTGAAATAACCGGTATATGGTTTGAAGAGTAGGTTCCCTAAATCAGGATAACATGTCTGTATAAAGTATACCCCTCAAACCCCACTGGGGTATACAGGGGTATACCTACTTTTCTTATTTTTGCTCCAAAATCTATGTATGGAGCAAAAAAATGAAAAACATCTTTTTTTTGTTCTACATAAACTGTTCAGAGGCGGTTCTAACGAGTACCCACAATCTATGTTTTAAAGCAAAAATAAGAAAAGTAGGTATACCCCTGCAAACCCCAGTTTTTTTCTATATAACAGTGGGGTTCAAGGAAGTATACCTTTCATGGACACGTTTTCCTGATGTAATAAACTTAAATAATACAGTACAGACTCTCACTCTGTATCTCACATCCTCGTAGGTTTACTTACAACACTCTGCAAGTGCCACTGATAATGAATTTAAACATATTGTCGGCATGGTTTGAATTGATATTAATGCCGTGTCCTTTGGTGAACCGCCGTGCTTTGGAAACACAAGTAATCGAATGTCAGGCCATACAAAGATGACACGAATATATGCATATGACACTCGTATATGCATTTTACTACGTACCGACGTCATCTAATCTTCGAAAAACCAAGGGCTCTTAGTTCACCCCATTCCTTACAGCATTTTACGAAAACATAGATTATATCTCCTCTTGTCGAAGAGCTCTTCTGTTAGTGCCAAGATAGGAACGCAAAAGGAACGCATTTGGACGGATTTTGGTACCCTTATTTTGCGAAGATGACGTCAAATGTGAGCAAAGTCGGTTTTCTGCAAAATGATTTTCCGTTGTAAAAAAAATATATATAAAAAAACTTGTTACACAGGTCTATTCTGAAACCGAGATCTTGGCATAGACCTGTATTTTCCATACTATCGACACAGCCAGAATAGTACTGAAGACAGTAACAGACAACAAAATTTGTTACCTGGCGGAAAATACTTTAAATCTGTCAGTTTTGTTCAGGCATTATCTGTGGATTTGTTTTGTTGATCAATAATTTGACATAATATTTTGATAATATGTTTTCATATACCAAAAGGGATGCGGTTATCACAACATGATACGTACCTGTCCTTATTTCCGTCATCACGAAAACCTGCCCATACAATATACAGATTTTCAGCTGTAAACATTTATATTTGAGCCGCCGAAATGGAAAAACAAGCAATTTGCATATACTATCGCTACACGGATAGTAGAATCCCTCTTCTTCCTTTATCCGAAATTTCAAGCTTCTAGCTATCTTCTGTGACTGAACAGTTTGTGTCAGACCTGGTCGGAAACCCAAATTGTTGGTTTTCTCACGCACAGGCTCATTTTATTGTATCGTCACTTTAGCACTGTTTAGTGTTGTCGTATCTAAGCATTCAGCCACAGCATTATACAGTGAATATCTGGGCCTCTTTGCTCTTTTCATTTCAAACAGTCGCGATATCTTATTGAGTGACTGAAATAGCAAAGGTGGTCATCTTAGCACCATGGTAAGTATGTCGTAAGTAGCGTAACTTACAATGCCATCGAGTTACTAACCCCAGGTATCGAACTCGCAACCTAGCGAATACCCTATTCATTAGCCTTACCCCGGCCGGGCGGGCAAATAGATGGGCAAATCAGAAGGTGGGACGAAAGCGGGAGAACCTCAAGAAAACCCGCCTGGCACGCATCAGTAGTAGAACTTCGATGCTTTCGACTGACTAACCCCTGCATTTTATAGTAAATAAATTGTAGCTAAGCAAAGGCGCTGATCAACGGCGCAGTTACTTCTGTTCTGATCCTTTTGATATAGTTTGCCTATAATGTAAAGTTTCTTATGAAACGGCTCACCTTTCATGACTGATTATTTCATATTTTTATATAAATCGTTGCCAAAATAAGAGGGCAGTATCCTATTTACATAAATGGGCCACAGCATGAAAACGCAGCGTAAAACAAAAGGTACATATTCAACAGGTAAACGACCGCTCACATTTGGTGTTTTATTTTAGTTTAATGGTTGGGAAGTAACGAATCCTATCAATGTTGCATTGTAAACAATTAACTATCGGCTGTTTAATTATCAAGTATGCATTTTTTGTCTATATATACAAAACATGTTCCTATTTTAACTGCATATGACCTTTATGCACTTATTCTTTCCGCCACATGGTGCTAGAAACATCAGTCCACTAAATGCATATAAACACATCACAAAAATTCTTTCCTCTCTGATAGCTAGATTTAGTGCTAATGTCTAAGGAGAAAAAGTCCTTGAATTACTATCTGAGAGAATGCTGCATTTACTTAGAGGAATTTTTGACATTAGAGACTGGGACCAGTCTAGAAACATATCCAACAAATTATAGTCACTTGAGGACACATACGGTATTTTCTGCGCAAACATGTGTTGCATCAATTTTTGTATATTCAACACGTTTCCACTGTTACCGAGTAATTTATTTTTAATAAATCTGATTTTGCAAAGACCCATTTTGTTTTGACTGCAAATATACTCAACAAAAAAGTTAAGGAAATCTGTTTGAGGGCCTGTAACACAAGAACAGTTATATTACATGAAATGTGAACTCCATATTTTAATGAAGTGTCTTTTTTATGTTTCAAATGAGGGCTTGTTTGAGAAGATAGCACTTACAGAAGCTTGGAAAATCAATTTCAAAGTTGACTGGTCGCCCCTCCATGTTTCACAAATTTGCCATATTTCAATTGTCAGTGGAGCTTTTTCAAACAATAAACTGCCTCCATAGACACATTTTCTCGTGAACAGCTGTACAGTGTATACACTGAGGTGACCAGACCTGTTGTAAAGCATTTTCAACACCAGTACCATTGTTGGTACCACCTACGTCGGAGCAACGATGAGGTCAAGGACTAGGCAACGCACCCACCAGACATGCCTCCCGCGGAACAAGTGTTATACATTCTGGGACAGCATGATATGGTCCGGTGTGGAATACTGGCACCAAAAACTCACAAACCTCTTGATGCGGTGCTTCAGGAGGAAAGGAGGCTTATTTCTCAGCACAAAATTCGGCATATTATTGGTCAGATTAAAGAATTGTCAGTTGGTTGTGGGCTTTGCAGCCTGATATTGCCATCTAGGAAATTATGCTGATGCAGGAACAGCAGCATGGCATGCCTCAACATTTTGTCTTGTACACTGATCTGTTGCCGTGAGAAAACTTGTCTTCAAAGTCTATGCTTTTAAGGCAAAAGTCTGCATTAACACTTTTTACTCAAACCAAACAATATTGCAATTTTATGAAAACTGGATTGACGACTAGTCAACTTTGACATTGTTTTTCCCAGCCACTGCCGATGCTACATCTTCAGAAAGATAAAAAGACACTTTACAGGGCTTATCTGGAGACAGATACTGATGAGGTGTCTGTAGTAAATGCCCACTTAAACGATTTACCTGTTAAGTTTTCTGTTTGTGTCAATGAAGGCCAAGACAAACTTCCTACGATGTATTGGTTACCTAAGCTTCACAAAAGACCATACAAAGCAAGATTTATTGCAAATTCTAGCTCTTGTACTACTACTACTGAACTTTCTAAATTATTAATTTCCTGTCTTACTGCTATCAAATCTCATGTTATAAGATACTGTGAGACAGTGTATGAAACTTCAAATAAAAATTGGTTTTGGTCAATAAAAAATTCTGGTGAGGTGCTCAATAAATTGAAGTGTAGAGGGTTCCGTGCGACGAGCTTGTCCACATATGATTTTTCTACTCTGTATACAACTTTACCACATAATCTATTTAAAGAAAAACTTCTGGATTTGATAGAGTGGACCTTCAAAAGGGCATTAAAAACTATGGTTCACTTTATTTGGCATGTAATGACAGAAAGGCTTTTTTCACATCCTCTGACCAAAGTCGGTATACACTTTGGTCATGTCAGAATGTGTGCGACGCCTTATCCTATCTCCTGGATAATGTTTATATTAGATTTGGGACCAAGTTATACAGACAAATTGTTGGAATTCTGATGGGTACAAATTGCGCACCTCTCGTAGCTGATTTATTTTTATACTGCTACGAAAGAGATTTCATGGATTCTCTTAACCATGATAATCAAGCTGATGTTATCGAGGCTTTTAATTCCACTTCTAGGTACCTCGATGACCTTTTGAACATTGACAACCCTTATTTTGAAGGTATGGTCAATCATATCTATCCATCTGAACTACAGTTGAACAAAGCCAATATCTCGGATACCGAAGCCCCTTTTTTAGATCTACATCTTTCTATTGCAAATGGATTTGTTTCTTCTAAAATTTATGATAAGCGCGATGACTTTGATTTTGATATAGTAAATTTTCCGTTTTTGGATGGTGACGTTCCTCGTTGTGCTTCTTATGGTGTATACATTTCGCAACTTATTAGGTTTGCTAGAGTCTGCAATCATGTTACAGACTTCAACGCTCGAAATAAATCTTTAACGGCCAAACTTCTCAAACAGGGCTATCGGTATCATAAACTTCGAAAAACCTTTTCTAAATTTTATCGTAGACACTATGAATTGATTTCCAAATATAATGTTGGGTTAAACACGCTTTTAAGTGAGGGTCTTTCGGAACCAGAATTTTATGGTGATTTGGTTTACAAATTTAAGAAACTTATAGGAAGTAATGATTTTTCTTTTCAGTTTAGAAAAATCATAACACGTTACAGACGTATAGGTTATAACTTGAATGTTATGCGACAGTCTGCATGCTTAGTTTTTAACCCAATCACGGTTGATAACTATGCTGCCTTCTTTAATTGCACGCCGGTGGGTCGGGCGTCAGACTCTATGATGGCCCCGACTCAAAGCTATTCATTTTAGTTGGTTGGGGCCGGAGCTTCTTGTCTCAGTCATTCCAAAAATAACGTGAATTCCTATGTCCCTCTGGTATTTATCACAATATATCACAAAATAAGCAAAATAATTTGAAATTTGCGATGTGTTTCATTTAACTAATACACATACGTAAATCTATATATGCTTGTTTTGCAATAGGCAACATTTTCTAAGAAAGCCACTGATGGAGCAACCCCCACATATGCAAAAACAGCATGTCCCTTTCACAGATTTTCGGCATGTTTTAGTACTTCTATCAGATAAATTATCAAAATGATGCCGTGTTTTGCCAGTAATTATTAGTTAAGATGCAATCTAAGCTAAATAACTTCAGTAAATCAATGCTTGCCTTTATATGTGTGATTTATCACATCCGTGACATATGTCCCTCACTTTTATGTCAACTCCGTTACGATCGATATTTTTGGCCATAATTTGGTAATTACCTATTTGTAAACAAAATTGTTGATCAGTATATGCAGATTCTGTACTGTGGAAATAGGAAATCATATGCTAGTGAAGACTCTTACGTAGCTATTAGTGAAAAAAAATTGCTTTTAAGTGATTCCTATGTTGCGTATACTAATTTTTGGTCCACTCCGTTCATACTGTTTCATACAGATAATATGCAGCAAGTCAAAATCAATGAAACACATAGAATAATGATCATACCCAGGTGTGGTTAATGTTCAGTTTCCACGATAAAACTCCCGAATAAATAAGCTCAGTCATAAAATGTTATTAAATTGTCAACTCCGTTACGGTCAACTCCGTTACAAAAAGCCAAAAATGTCAACTCCGTTACGGTCAACTCCGTTACAATGAGTTTTGTAACGGAGTTGACAGACTTTACTTTTAACAGTCTGCTGACAACCACATGGCAGTTTATGAGAGATGCACATGTGTTTAACAGTCAAAAAAAGTGAGTAGAGTAAAATAGATAAAAGAAATTAAATGAAACATTTACATCATTTGTTGAAAAAGCCAGTTTAGAATTGTCAACTCCGTTACAATGTCCACTCCGTTACTAAAATGTCCACTCCGTTACATGGGGTAAAATACATAAAAATATAAAATAGCTTACTTAAAAATATAAAAATGCTTTCATTTTCTTATCTCTACTATGCAATCATTATCAAAATGTCGAAATTCCACTTTAAATTTATTTCTTGTGTGCAGCAATCACCATTTTGGACAACAAAACTGACCGAGTTTCCCTAAATATTGATAATCGTGGTTGTAAAGGTGAAAAAATTGCTTCTTAAGTAATCTGGAATTGTTTCTTTTGCATTTGTACATTAAGAAATTGTAAACTCTTATTTCCTAACAAATTGTTTTATGTATTTCATTAACATGTAGTGTTTTTTAGACAAGAAAATGTTCGTAACGGAGTTGACACTTGAGGGTCACGACCATACATAAAATTTTTGATATAGATCAAATCAATCAAGAACAATAAAACATTTGAGTTATTTTGGTTTCTGAATGGATGTATCTAATGATATGAACCACTAGGGGCACAATTAGTTGTCATCACCTTTGATCCATTTTCATTACTCAGAATGCACGTTATTTCTGGAATGACTGGTCTGTTGCTTGGCCCACCGGGGTCCAACTGATGTTTTTCTTTAGCTCCGGGGTTAGTAAGTTATTTGGCGCCCAGGGATCTCCATCGTCGGGCAGCTTACTGAATCTGTGAGTCCTGGTTTTTGATTCATCAAGATGTTTATCATGATTTATTTGTTTGTTCTTGATGATTCATTTACCAGTTAGAGATTCACCACGAGGACCGAAGAACTAACTAAATGTTATGAACCACTGCATAAGCTGAGGGTGAGGTTACGGCCGTGTAAAATCGATTTAAACCCGCCAGTAACTTTGTGTTACTGATCGTTCCAAGTCGATACTTCTGTGGTGGTTCTTTTTGTTTTATGTCTTGGTGTTTAAAATATTTTTGTGCTGTTGGCGCCTTATGTATGTTTGCATATTTTTAGTTAAGTTAAGGTAACTGAGTGGCCACCTATTGGGAAAATAGCTGCTCATTCGGCTTACGAAATGTTTTCATGGTATAAGTACCTGATTGTTAGTTCGGTTTTTTCCCACCTTGGTTTTTGGAGTGGGAGTCTCTTTCTGATTGCGCCTTTTCCTGATCTTTGCCTACTTGTACTTTTTTTATAATATACTAAAGTTTGAATTTCTAACTCTTTACTAGATTTATTGCAATAAGGACTGGAACACATTTTCCTTAACTTTTTTTGTTGAGTATACGAGAATCCCCTTCAGCTCAGGTAGCATAGTGCACATCAAAGACTTATTTTGTTCAAATGTACATGGAGTCATTTTGCTACACCTAAATATACATGTTCCCATAAAATGTGCATTGTCCAATTTGTTCATATAGATTTGATGGCCACTTTGCTGGGTTCTATCTGAATGAAAACCAATGAGTCTTATTTGTAATCTGCTAATACCTTTCCCTATTCCAGAAGATCGGTATCCTCACGAAAAACTTTATGGAATGAGCGTCTGTCTAGACACACTATAATTGTTCTTTATCTTCTGACATAATGAACATTACTTAACTTTTGCGCGGGAGTAAGAGGGTGGACCTTGAACTATACAATAAAGTTATCCAATTAACACAGTAATATGTAAAACAATTAACCGGAGTACGTACAAATTTGAGATACTGCAATTATAAACGTTAAGAGAAAACGTAATTATATTCTTTGTACCTACAATTTATTTTCATTTTATCGGTCTATTCCAAACCTCTGTTCTGGTCCCGAGGTTATAAAACTTTTTTCAAGCTCAGCTCAGCTGAGCATGAAATTTCAACTACTCATAAATGTTAAAATAGTCAAAAATTGTGGAAAATCCAGGTTCAAAACTCAAAAACTAGTCATTTATCCTGCTAATAAATGTTAAAATGCCAACAATTGTTGGCATTTTAACATTTATGAGCAGGATAAATTTTAGTCTCAGCTGAGTTGAGCATGAAAAAAGTTTTATAACCTCGGGCCCTGGGTGTGGTCTGTCATTATCCACCTTTGAAAGAAAAGCTGCTGTTTAAGATTATTTCGAACGAATGTGCACGTAGTCGCAGTGAACTAATATGGGGAACAAATAAGCTAGATTCTCATATTCCCTCAAAGTTTAACACCCCGAAGATGACTTTACCCATGACGTATATCCCCCAATATGATTGATGTTGTTGCACAGTGTTTAGCACCTAAGCAGTTATTGTTTTTATATTGCATTGAACGCATGAAATGCAGCACCTTGCCAACATTTTCAAGGTTAAGCATCCAAGATCGCATTGCAAAAGCACTCTTAAGACTATATTCTGTCATTATTAAGACAGCATGGTTTCAAGATTTTTTTTCTCATAAATTTATATTATACCCGCGCTACAGAAGATATCGATGTCTGTCACTTCAACTTAAAATGACCAAGAAATCTAAAAATACAGAAACATTTTAAAAACTGGTAGATTTATTTGAGCCGCATCATGAGAAAACCGGATTTTTGCCTAGGCGAAAACAAAGGCGCAGATCAGCTTCGCGGTAACCGCGAAGCTGATCAGCGCCTTTGTTTTCGCTACTCGGATAGTACAATTCCTCTTCTACTTAAATCCGAAATTTCAAGCTTCTAGCTCTTTTCTGAGCGTGTACAGGCCGGTTTGTGTCGGACCTGGTCGGAAACCCCGAAGACCGGTTTTCTCGCGTCGAGGCTCATTTGATTCTTCCATGCCATTTTGGTTTCAAGAGAGTCTAAGCGATGTTACTATAATCAATTCTAGGAAAACAATAATAATTCTATATTATGTTCGAAAGTTTTCCAGTGAAAAAACGTTCCAAAAAGCTCCGTCATCAAAAGGTAAAAAAGTAAGCAAATACCAGAAACCAGCTCACCCTCAGTCTCAACAGTCTTTCGCATACAGTGTGTTTAGTTACTCGTTCAGTCCTCATGATGAATCTTCAACAAGTCAAATGAATCAGCAAGCACAGACAAAATTAATGAATTAATATGATGATTAAAAAAACGAGGACTCACATATAATGCTGGCCGACAGTTGGAGACCCCTAGAAAGCCAATCGGACCCCATTGGGCCAAGCAACGGACAAGAAACTCCAGCCCACATTTCATGTTCTCAGGTTATAATAAGATCTGTAGTTCAGGTGGATAAATTTGAATTACCATACCTTCAAAATAAGGGTTGTCAATCGAGGTACCTGTAAGTCGAAATTAGTCTCTTTTGTAGCTGTATAAAAACAAATCAGCTAGAAGAGGGGCGCAATTGTCCCCATCGGAACCCCAGCAATGGTTCAGAATCTGATATTAACAATATCCAAGAAATAGGATAAGGCGTCGCACGTATTCCGACATGACCGAAGCTATTTTTCCTGTAAAGACAAAATGTTTTGGCGTACATTTATGTTCTGATGTATCATTCTGTTCTTTTTTATTGTGAACGAATGTTTAGATTTATGTAATCATGTTTGAAAATTTATATACCATCCTAAGATTCGTATGCTTAAATGATTTGTGCAGTGCTAGAGCCTACAGTCAGCGTGTGCTTGTTGAAGTTTGTTCGTGTGAGCTTTAGTGCATACTATTTTGGAGTCTATGTAATAAATAGGCACTTGAGTATTATTATTCAATTTGTCTCGGAATCCTGCAAATATTTACCATGTAGTCCAACCTGTACGAAAGTGTTGTGATTTTTTTTTACGTCCCTTTCAAGATTATTTCAGTTCAGCTCATATGAGACGGGCCAATCAGTGGGGCGAAAACGGGAGAACCCCGAGAAAAACCACCTGTGTCACCCGCAAGCAGAACTTGGCTTGTCTCACGTGAGGCCAGAGCGGGGCTCGAACCCGCACCAGACAAAGCTGTGAGATGATCGAGCGATTAAGAGATAGCGCTCCTAACCGCTCGACTACGGGGGACGCCCTTGTGAAGTTGTTTCATATGCAAGAACTACAACACTATCCGCCTGAATGGTTTGGTTCATGAGTTTAGTTCTTTGAACAAAGTTTGTGCAGCGTTGCAAGTCAGCGTTGCAAAGTCCAATTATCTTATACGACATGCCCATTACCCTACACCATTGTGACCAATGCATGGATGCAAAAATAGATCGGTAACATTTTCATAACGCGTGGGGAAACTGACCTTGATTGTCGGCTTCCTCAGGTGAACCTATGTTTTAATAATAATGAATGACATCTTTATTGGTCAGAAATATTGCCAGCATTACAACAAGGTGTGTTCCGAATCTTGGCATATTCTCATCGGACCTGGCTTAGTCCGTTTTATCAGTTAGAACGCCAGGCAAAATGTATACAAATATTTCCTGGAGGTGACGTTTAACATCCAACAATCCAACATCATAATTTAAATCATGGTTGTGGGTTGTTTCTTTCCCTTCTTTCACCATCGCTTGTATCTATTCCAGTCATGATGAAAGTATCTTTATTCTGCAAATTTGCCAAGATTCATTATTATTTTAGCTGGAGGTTAAGCTTTTGTTTCAAAACTACATCTGTTTTTGTAATTTGTTTGTTCGTACATTATACTGTTACGAAAACGTAAGTTACGAGTAAACACTTTGAGAGTTTTGGAAAGCTGGAATGGTTTAATTATTTTTCTGAAGTTTATAATCAAGATAACATAGAAAGGCAAGAAGATGATATTAATAACAATCAAGACATCTATGATGAAGAATTAGATTCTCCAATTAGTAACTCTGAAGTAAGCATTGCTATTAGAAATTTAAAAAAAATGAAAAATCACCAGGGTTTGATGGTGTTCCAGTTGAATTTTTTAAAGTTATATCTGATGTTTTTGTACCATATTTAGTAAAATTGTTCAATAAGATGTATGATGATGGTTTCTTCCCTGAAAAGTGGTCTTATGCGTTGATTAGTCCAATTCATAAATCTTTGGATAAAAATAAACCTGAAAATTACAGAGGAATAAGTTCGCAACCAATATTAAGTAAGATTTTTGCATCTATTTTGAGTAAACGCGAGGCAAATAACGTTATAGGAGAAGAACAGGCGGGTTTTCGTCCATCTAGATCTACGATTGATAACATATTTTGCTTACAAACTATTGTCCAGAAATATAAGTTAGGAAACAAGGGGGAGGCTTTATGCAACATTTGTGGATTTCGAAAAAGCATTTGATAGGTAAATCGCAAAATTTTATGGGATAAGCTAAATTCTCAACATGTTAGTAGCAAAATGATAAAAATGTTAAAGTCAATGTATGCATCAATACAAGCATGTGTTAAAACACCTTCAGGATTAATCGGCTCTTTTAATTGTCCAGCGGGAGTAAAACAAGGTTGCATTTTATCGCCATTGTTATTCTGTTTACTCTTGAATGACCTGCAGAATTTTATTTCATCTGGTAGCCATGGCATTGATTTAGACTTATGTACGATTTACATGCTCTTATTTGCAGACGATCTTGTCTTGTTTGCAGATACAAAAGTAGAATTGCAAAGATTAATCAATAGACTTAAGCTATATTGTGACAAATTTAAGTTGAAAATCAATCTAAAGAAAACAAATGTTATATTTTTTAGAAATGGTGGATATCTAAGACAGTATGAAACTTGTTTCTATGATAATATTCCTTTAAGAGTTGTGACTTATTACAAATATTTAGGGTTAGTTATCTCGTCTAGATTAGCATGGTCTGCTTGTCAAAAAAAAAAAAAACTCTAGCCGAACAAGCATCCAAGCTGAGATAAAGATGTATAGTATATATCTCTGATCCAAGGCACTATTTGCTATAAAATCTAAATTGAGTCAGTTTGGATCTCTATCTATTAATATGCTTTTTAAGATTTTTGATACAAATATTCTGCCTATACTCACATACGGTGCAGAAATTTAGATTGAACATGAAGGAAAGGATATAGAAAAAGTTCATAATGATTTTTGTAAATATGTCTTGAAGGTTACTAAGTTTACACCAAATGCATTTGCTAGGGGCGAACTCGGAAGATATTCAATCTACCATGTCCGTAGCCTTAAGTGCATAAAATATTGGTTAAGAATTTTACATATGCCAAACGATAGATTTCCAAAAATTTGCTATAAACTACAATGTAAATGGCTTGAAGGCAACCCCAGAACAGATTGATGGGTAAATGTTGTCCGAGGTTTACTTCTGGCAAATGGATTTGGATATGCTTGGTATAACCAGGGAGTTGGTAACGAATTAGAGTTTATGAAAAGCTTTGATCAAAGGGAAAAAGATACTGACATTTCATTATGGTCTATAGATTTGACGAATATGGATAGGCTTAGAACTTATAGAAAACTAAAGGACAGATTTTGTTTCGAGGATTACTTGAATGACAATATGAACGCTTCATATAAACAGATATTTATCAAGTTTAGGTGTGGCCTGTTAGACCTGAGAGCGAATACAGGCAGAATTGAGTCTATAGCATACAGTGAAAGAATTTGTCAGGTATGCAATTCAGACATTGAAACCGAAATGCATTTTCTTCTAGAATGTCCGTACTATGATCACTTGAGACACGATTTTTTCCTGCACCCTTTTATCTTCATCCATCAACTATGCAATTTAAAAGATTAATTAATCATAAAAGTCTAGAATTAGAACTAAAATCTGTCAATATATTATTCATGCTCTTAGATTAAGAAATCCTTTCTTACAAGAAAACAATTGATTTTTTAGTGGTTTCAAATTTAATACTGTTTGACAGTATTGTTACTCTAGCTAGAAATGAGAAATCTCACTGACATATTTACAACCAGGCAAATAGCAGCTTAGCAATCCAGGTGTTTCAAGCATCTCTTAACTAGTTGTCAAAAAGATGAAATTGACATTTCCTGTCCAATATTTGTATCAACCTTGAAATGTACATTATCACCTTATATATTTCTGATTGGTCACAGTAAGATTGAATTGACAGATGTTGATTTCTCTTTTCAATAATTTCATTGGTTGTTTGAAAATAATGAAGCAGACCAAGGTATTTGTTTGACACCTTTTGGCTATTTTAAAGAAATGGACAACTTTTTCCATATTTAGATACACTACACCTGGATGACTGTTGTGAACTGCCAATTTCTAGTCTTTGACAACTGATTTTGAGATGTGTGAAACTTGTGAATTGCTAAGCTGGTCTTTGCGCGGTTGTAATAAGAATTTGATATGTTAATATCAGGTTACATTGATTTATTATTGATTGTCAATTACTGTAATATATTGTAAATTGTATGCTTTGTATTTTGGGCCGGAGGCCTATATTACGGAATAAATTACTTACTTACTTACTTACTTACTTACTTACTTACTTACTTACTCATAAAGAGTTAAATTTCTAAATATATTGAACAGAGCAAATAAATATACATGTGATTTGTAGCCGGTAATAAAGTGATCGCCAACAATACGGATAACAGACAAACTGTACATTTTACCACGTGGCCTCACAAAGTGTGCTTATGATATTTACAAAGGGACCTGTTAGAAGGTGTCACCCCATGCCGCACCCTATAGGCGGTTTGCCTTTATTACGTCAGGGTGAACATTTGTCACCAACATGACAGGCATATGTACCAGCCGGGTTTCTAACCCGCAACCTCTTGATTGTTAAGCGACTACGCTATCCATTACACCACCACGGCTGTACGTAGTTTAATAGAATGTGTCAGTCTAAACTAGGAATTTGGTACAATTTGTAATAGTTCATAGACCAGCGACAAACATTCAAACAAGAAAGTAGAAATCAGTTTAAAATATCATGCAGTCTATTTATCTCCTATACTTTTTGTATTTCTCTCAGTTTTTCGTTATTACGAAAATACCCTATTACATAGTCTGTAACTTTCACTTTTTAACTTTTTTCAACGTTCGTTTGTCTAATCCGCATTTGAGATGGCAGGAAAGTACGTTATTATGTATTCTACCGCCTATTGGTGATCAAATTCTCTATATATTTAATACTGTTAGTTTTATCATTTTGTGACTGAAATGATTTACATCAAAATTGTACTCCAAGCCACTGAGATCCGCTGTTTTATTTATCATAAATGATCCTCAGTGCTGCTTTCTGATATCTTTTATAACTCTTTTGATGAGTATTACTTTCGTCTCGGGTAACATCATAACATCATGTCAGGCTGATATGTTTGTATTTTATCAAATAATTATGTGTTGGTACATCGCCTACTTGTCTTTGAAACATCAGAATGTTTTTATATATATTTATTTTTCATTTTTGTTTAGATAGCATTATTAAAATCCATACATTGTTTATAGTCACCTCCCCGTGACCGACTGAATCCCGCCTTAACTGTTTAGTTAACGGAACACGGAACCAATATTACCTTTGCCACGACATGTTCACAAAATGGCATTATACATATCGTTTATATTCTTATATTTTGCAACTTCAGCCAGCCTTAAGAGTGTATGAGTGACTAATTTTGTCTCTAAGTTTTGTCTGTCTATTCCTTGAATAAGACTCTTCAAGTGTCATGCTTGGTCATTAGTTCTATCACGAAGACATCATAGAATCAATTATAAAATCGCCTGTTATTAATCTTATACTATGCAATGTTCTTAACTTCCGGATGGTTTACGTTCTAGGGATATATTTGGTTACTGGGATTACTCTCAAGCTTGAGCCACATTGAGAAGACAAGCCATGTAAAACGTCCTAGGGGAGGTGGGGGGGGGGGTAGCCATGGAGTGGTGATTTTACCTTCGATTTGTGCCCCTAGTGCAGGGGCATTGCCTGGGGTTTCCATTATATTTGCAAAAACAGCAGTGCGATGAAAACATAACAGGCAGCGGGAGAAACAACACCAAAGTGGTGTCCCCGTAGTGCAGATATGAGCCGCCTCCTGGGAAACCCAACAATGTGGTTTCCGAGCAGGTCTGACACAAACCGGGCTGTAGAGCTACAGAAGCAGGCTGGAAACTTGAAATTTTGGAGTTAGGTTGAGGAGGAATTGTACTATCCGAGTAGCGAAAACAAAGGCGCTGACCGCGAAGCTGATCTCCGCCTTTGTTTTCGCCTATGCAGATTGTTGGTTTTCCCATGGGGCGGCTCATATCTTTGCAGTGATTGTTACATCCCTTGATATTCACTGAGAATGGGGGGCCGTGGTTATAGATGGCTAGTGCAAAATGCTATACCAAAGTTTCGGCAACTGGTGTTGTCTAACATGTCTAATGGGCGTTAATATTACTACAACCATGTATTTACTTTATGTCAGCTCGCGCACAAGCGTGGCTGAACGAGGTTCTGATTTCTCGGATCAGAACATGATCTTTTGGGGGTGTTGTATTGATAGACATTATCCTACATGTAGTTGACAAACTAGCAGGTTCATTAAAACACTGACTGGAGAAGCTCTCTCTCTCTCTCTCTCTCTCTCTCTCTCTCTCTCTCTCTCTTCTTTAATGACACCATAAATATGTGCTTATTATGCTTATAGTATTGCTGCTCATGATGTTATCATGTATATTGTATAACTTGAGCTATCATGAACAAATTTGGGAAAAAAAAGACAAGGACAGTAGTAGCCGTGAACATTACTGTTGCAATATGAATTTGACAAACTTCAAGAACAGACTCTCACTCCCTCGCAAGTTTTACCAATTACGCCACTCCGAGAATGTCACTGGTAATGAAAATAAATACACTGATGGCATGCTTTAACTTGATATAATTGCAATTACCTATGCGCAATGTGTTTTGGGTGTAGCACAAGTGGCTGAATGCTACCCGAGAAAAATGACAAGAATTTGTCTGCAATTGGGTTAGCATTCATACGTAATGACGACAGTTATGATCAGAGTCGTGTAAGAAAGCCGCGACAGCTCTCAAAACGGCTCTATTTTTAAATCGGGTTATTGGCAAAAAGCTGCATTTCCAACAGTTGTTATCGCAGCCAGAAAGAAGACAGTAACAGACAAGCACATTTGCTACCTGGCGTAAAATACTTTAAATCTGCAAGTTACCTGTGATTTTGTTCAAGTGTTATCTATGGATTCGTTGAAAATGTTGTTCAATAATTTGACATAATGTTTAGATATTACTGTTTTCTGCTTTACCGAAAGGGCTGCGGTTAAAATTTGATCACAGCATGACAATATTTATGTTCCTAACCACATGATCCCACCTGTCGTAAAAAGGTACAAGTAGGCAACGATCAGGAAAAGGTGCAATCAAAAAAGATTCCCACTCCAAAAACCGAGGTGGGAAAAAACTAAATTAACAATCAGGTACTTTTACCATGAAAACATATCGTAAGCCGAATCAGCAGCTATTTTCCCAATAGGTGGCCACTCAGTTACCTAGACTTAACTAAAAATATGAAAACATACGTAAGGCACCAACAGCACAAACAATTTTAAACACCAAGACATAAAACAATAAGAACTAACACAGAAGTATCGCCTTGGAACGACCAGTAATATAAAATTACTGGCGGGCTTAAATCGGGTTTACAGGTACCTAACCTCACCCTCACCTTCTGCAGTGGTTCACAACATTTAGTTAGTTTCCTCGTGGTGAATCTCTAGCTAGTCAATGAATCATCATGGACGAACAAATAAATCATGATAAATACCATGATGAATCAAAAACGAGGACTCACAGACTGAGTAAGCTGACCGACGATGGAGATCCCTGGGCGCCAAATAATAAAATATAATTGTAAGATCCTTTGAAAGCAGTAAAAACATTCAAAGAGAGGTGGGCCATATTGTACAATTTCGGGTAATGAACCTTCAGCAGTGACCCTTTACAAAAGTGGCAGCGAAAGCCAGACATTCATGATTGCTGCAATTTATCACCAGTATAGTCTAAATCAAAGACTTATATTCCCAAAGGGGCCAAATATGCAAAATTCTGTTAAGATGATGATCCTTAACGTACAGTTTATTTGAAATACTCCAAATATCTTCACTGATCTCAAAGGATCAAAAGAAAAATATAATCTGCACTATGGATGATGTACGGGGAGACTTTTTAGGGCCGCCACACGGCACAACACCAGCTGCAGTAATAGCAAATAAAATATAATTGTAAGATCCTTTGAAAGCAGTAAAAACATTCAAAGAGAGGTGGGCCATATTGTACAATTTCGGGTAATGAACCTTCATCAGTGACCCTTTACAAAAGTGGCAGCGAAAGCTAACTCTGGAGGAAAAGAAAAACACCAGTTGAAGGATCTGTTTTAATTTTTATTTAATCAAATGGTTTCGTTAGCAAGCCACCTTCCATAACCCCCTTCAGCTCAGGTAGCATAATGCGCATCAAAGACTTATTTGATCCAAATGTAAATGTGGAGTCATTTTGCTCTACCTACATAGAGTCATAAAATATGCAATGTCCAATGTGTTCATGTATAGTTTTGTTAACCAATTTGCTGAGTTCTCTACCTGAAAGAAAGCCATATATAAATCTCCAACGGGTCGTATTTGTTATCTGCTCGTCCCTATTCCAGATTGTTATCCTCATGAAAAAAACTTTATGGAATGAGCGTCTGTCTAGACACACTATAATTGTTCTTTATCTTTTGACATAATGAGCATTACCTAACTTTTGCGCGGGAGTAAGAGGGTGGACCTTGAACTATACAATAAAGTTATCCAATTAACACAGTAATATGTAAAACAATTAACCGGAGTACGTACAATTTGAGATACTGCAATTATAAACGTTAAGAGAAAACGTAAATATATTCTTTGTACCTACAATTTATTTTCATTTTATCGGTCTATTCCAAACCTCTGTTCTGGTCCCGAGGTTATAAAACTTTTTTCAAGCTCAGCTCAGCTGAGCATGAAATTTCAACTACTCATAAATGTTAAAATAGTCAAAAATTGTGGAAAATCCAGGTTCAAAACTCAAAAACTAGTCATTTATCCTGCTGATAAATGTTAAAATGCCAACAATTGTTGGCATTTTAACATTTATGAGCAGGATAAATTTTAGTCTCAGCTGAGTTGAGCATGAAAAAAGTTTTATAACCTCGGGCCCTGGGCGTGGTCTGTCATTATCCGCCTTTGAAAGAAAAGCTGCTGTTTAAGATAATTTCGAACGAATGTGCACGTAGTCGCAGTGAACTAATATGGGGAACAAATAAGCTAGATTCTCATATTCCCTCAAAGTTTAACACCCCGAAGATGACTTTACCCATGACGTATATCCCCCAATATGATTGATGTTGTTGCACAGTGTTTAGCACCTAAGCAGTTATTGTTTTTATATTGCATTGAACGCATGAAATGCAGCACCTTGCCAACATTTTCAAGGTTAAGCATCCAAGATCGCATTGCAAAAGCACTCTTAAGACTATATTCTGTCATTATTAAGACAGCATGGTTTCAAGATTTTTTTCTCATAGATTTATATTATACCCGCGCTACAGAAGATATCGATGTCTTTGTCACTTCAACTTAAAATGACCAAGAAATCTAAAAATACAGAAACATTTTAAAAACTGGTAGATTTATTTGATTCTTGCATTCTATTTTGGTTTCAAGAGAGTCTAAGCGATGTTACTGTAATCAATTCTAGGAAAACAATAATAATTCTATATTCTGTTCGAAAGTTTTCCAGTGAAAAAACGTTCCAAAAAGCTCCGTCAGGTGAAAAAGTAAGCAAATACCAGGAACCAGCTCACCCTCAGTCTCAGCAGTTTTTCGCATACAGTGTGTTTAGTTACTCGTTCAGTCCTCATGGTGAATCTTCAACTAGTCAAATGAATCAGCAATCACAGACAAAATTAATGAATTAATATGATGATTAAAAAAACGAGGACTCACATATAATGTTGGCCGACAGTTGGAGACCCCTAGAAAGCCAATCAGACCCCATTAGGCCAAGCAACGGACAAGAAACTCCAGCCCACATTTCATGTTCTCAGGTTATAATAAGATCTGTAGTTCAGGTGGATAAATTTGAATTACCATACCTTCAACATAAGGGTTGTCAATCGAGGTACCTGTAAGTCGAAATTAGTCTCTTTTGTAGCTGTATAAAAACAAATCAGCAAATTGTCCCCATCGGAACCCCAGCAATGGTTCAGAATCTGATATTAACATTATCCAAGAAAAAGGATAAGGCGTCGCACGTATTCCGACATGACCGAAGCTATTTTTCTTGTAAAGACAAAATTTTTGGCGTACATTTATGTTCTGATGTATCATTCTGTTCTTTTTTATTGTGTACGAATGTTTAGATTTATGTAATCATGTTTGAAAATTTATATACCATCCTTAGATTCGTATGCTTAAATGATCTGTGCAGTGCTAGAGCCTACAGTCAGCGTGTGCTTGTTGAAATTTGTTAGTGTGAGCTATAGTGCATACTATTTTGGAGTCTATGTAATAAATAGGCACTTGAGTTTTATTATTCAATTTGTCTCGGAATCCTGCAAATATTTACCATGTAGTCTAACCTGTACGAAAGTGTTGTGATTTTTTTACGTCCCTTTCAAGATTATTTCAGTTCAGCTCATATGAGACGGGCCAATCAGTGGGGCGAAAACGGGAGAACCCCGAGAAAAACCACCTGACACACCCGCAAGCAGAACTTGGCTTGTCTCACGTGAGGCCAGAGCGGGGCTCGAACCCGCACCAGACTTAAGAGATAGCGCTCCTAACCGCTCGGCTACGGGGGCCGCCCTTGTGAAGTTTGTTTCATATGCAAGAACTACAACACTATCCGCCTGAATGGTTTGGTTCATGAGTTTGGTTCTTTGAACAAAGTTTGTGCAGCGTTGCAAGTCAGCGTTGCAAAGTCCAATTATCTTATACAACATGCCCATTACCCTACACCATTGTGACCAATGCATGGATGCAAAGAATAGATCGGTAACATTTTCATAACGCGTGGGGAAACTGACCTTGATTGTCGGCTTCCTCAGGTGAACCTATGTTTTAATAATAATGAATGACATCTTTATTTGTCAGAAATATTGCCAGCATTACAACAAGGTGTGTTCCGAATCTTGGCATATTCTCATCGGACCTGGCTTAGTCCGTTTTATCAGTTAGAAGGCCAGGCAAAATGTATACAAATATTTCCTGGAGGTGACGTTTAACATCCAACAATCCAACATCATCATGGTTGTGGATTGTTTCTTTCCCTTCTTTCATCATCGCTTGTATCGACATTCAATCAATTTATTCCAGTCATGATGAAAGTATTTTAGTCTGCAAATTTGCCAAGATTCATTATTGTTTTAGCTGGAGGTTAAGCTTTTGTTTCAAAACTACATCTGCTTATGTAATTTGCTTGTTCGTACATTATACTGTTACGAAAACGTAAGTTACGTGTAAACACTTTGAGAGTTTTGGAAAGCTGTTACAGAAGTTAAATTTCTAAATATATTGAACAGAGCAAACAAATATACATGTGATTTTGTAGCAGGAGACAAAGTGATGAACGACAATACAGATAACAGACATATGTACATTTTACCACGTGGCCTCACAAAGTGTGCTTATGATATTTACAAAGGGACCCATAGGCAGTCTGCCTTTATTACGTCAGGGTGAACATATGTCACCAATATGACATGCATATGTACAAACCGGGTTTCTAACCCGCAACCTCTTGATTGCTAGCGACTACGCTATCCATTACACCACCACGGCTGTACGTAATTTGATAGAATGTGTCAGTCTAAACTAGGAATTTGGTACAATTTGTAATAGTTCATAGACCAGCGACAAACATTCCAACAGTAAAGTAGAAATCAGTTTAAAATATCAGTCTATTTATCTCATATACTTTTTGTTTCTCTCAGTTTATCATTATTACGAAAATACCTTACGTAGTCTGTAACTTTAACTTTTTAACTTTTTTCAACGTTCGTTTGTCTAATCCGCATTTGAGATGGCAGGAAAGTACGTTAACATGTATTCTATTGCCTATTGGTGATCAAATTTTCTATATATTTAATATTGTTAGTTTTATCATTTTGTGACTGAAATGATTTACATCAAAATTGTACTCCAAGCCACTGAGATCCGCTGTTTTATTTATCTTAAAAGTTCCTCAGTGCTGTTTTCTGATATGTTTTATAACTCTTTTGATGAGTATTACTTTCGTCTCGGGTATATCAGTAACATCATGCCAGGCTGATATGTTTGTATTTTATCAAATAATTATGTGTTTCGATACGACTAGGTACATCGCCTACTGGTCTTTGAAACATCAGAATGTTTATATATATATTTATTTTTCATTTTTGTTTAAATAGCATTATTATAATCCATACATTGTTTATTGTCACCTCCCCGTGACCGACTGGATCCCGTCTTATAACTGTTTAGTTAACGGAACACGGAACCAACATTACCTTTGCCACGACATGTTCACAAAATGGCATTATACATATCGTTTATATTCTTATATTTTGCAACTTCAGCCAGCCTTAATAGTGTGTGAGTGACTAATTTTGTCTCTAAGAAAAAAAAAGAAAAACTTTTGTCTGTCTAAGACTCTTCAAGTGTCATGCTTGGTCATTAGTTCTATCACGGCGACATCATAAAATCAATCATAAAATCGCCTGTTATTAATCTTATACTATGCAATGTTCTTAACTTCCGGATGGTTTACGTTCTAGGGATATAGTTGGTTACTGGGATTACTCTCAAGCTTGAGCCACATTGAGAAGACAAGCCATGTAAAACGTCCTAGGGTATGTGGGAGGGGGGGGGGTAGCCATGGAGTGGTGATTTTACCTTCGATTTGTGCCCCTAGTGCAGGGCCGCCTCGTGGGAAAACCAACAATGTGGTTTCCGAGCAGGTCTGACACAAACCGGGCTGTACAGCTACAGAAGCAGGCTAGAAGCTTAAAATTTTGGAGTTAGGTAGAGGAGGAATTGTACTATCCGAGTAGCGAAAACAAAGGCGCTGATCAGCTTCGCGGTTACCGCGAAGCTGATCTGCGCCTTTGTTTTCGCCTATGCAGATTGTTGGTTTTCCCATGGGGCGGCTCATATCTTTGCAGTGATTGTTAAATCCCTTGATATTCCCTGAGAATGGGGGGCCGTGGTTATAGATGGCTAGTGCAAAATGCTATGCCAACGTTTCGGCAACTGGTGTTTGTCTAACATGTCTAATGGGCGTTAATATTACTACAGCCATGTATTTACTTTGTGTCAGCTCGTGCACAAGCGTGGCTGAACGAGGTTCTGATTTCTCGGATCAGAACATGATCTTTTGGGGGTGTTGTATTGATAGACATTATCCTACATGTAGTTGACAAACTAACAGGTTCATTAAAACACTGACTGGAGAAGCGCTCTCTCTCTCTCTCTCTCTCTCTCTCTCTCTCTCTTCTTTAATGACGCCATAAATATGTGCTTATTATGCTTATAGTATTGCTGCTCATGATGTTATCATGTATTGTATAACTTGAGCTATCATGAATAAATTTGGGAAAAAAATAAGGACAAGGACAGTAGTAGCCGTGAACATTACTGTTGCAATATGAATTTGACAAACTTCAAGAACAGACTCTCACTCCCTCGCAAGTTTTACCAATTACGCCACTCCGAGAATGTCACTGGTAATGAAAATAAATACACTGTTGGCATGCCTTAACTTGATATAATTGCAATCTCCTAAGGTGAATCTATGCGCAATGTGTTTGGGTGTAGCACAAGTGGCTGAATGCTACCCGAGAAAAATGACAAGAATTTGTCTGCAATTGGGTTACCATTCATACGTAATGACGACAGTTGTGAGCAGAGTCGTGTAAGAAAGCCGCGACAGCTCTCAGAACGGCTCTATTTTTAAATCGGGTTATTGGCAAAAAGCTGCATTTCCAACAGTTGTTATCGCAGCCAGAAAGAAGACAGTAACAGACAAGCACATTTGCTACCTGGTGTAAAATACTTTAAATCTGTCTGCTACTTGGGATTTTATTCAGACGTTATCTTTGGATTCATTTTGTTGTTCAATAAGACATAATGTTTAGATAATACTGTTTTCTTTTACCAAAATGGGTGCGGTTAAAATTTGATCACAACCCCCGCCCATTGGGGCCTAAAGAAATAGATGGGCTGCTTGTGTCTCCAGGCAAAGCTTATACACTACTGACTGACCATCTGATTACTGGTAAACCGCTCTGGTTTGAATATGCCCATGAAAAGTGGTTTAAGTCAAACAAGCACTTACTTGTCACTTACTTGGATGGTTATATTTTAAGCACTTGTTGGATGTCATGACATTTTCATTTTGGGTAAAAGTCCCATAAAATGGAGGCAACGTCTCAGCATGGCATTAGCTGTTGACTGGGACATTAAATATCAATTCAAACAAACAAACAACATTATAATAATAATTATGTATCTTTATATCAATAATCTGCCATTATATATTAAATACTCTCTTTTGGACATGTTTGCAGATGATGGTACACTGCACACTTCTGGTGTCCATCTTCCAACTATAACAACTTTAATAGACGCAGATCTAGACAACTTCTCAGATTGGTGTGATGATAATGATATGAAACAGAATACTTCAAAATCCAAGGCTTTATTCGTAGCATCCAAAACTACAGCCAACAAAATAATGGAAGCCCCACCATTTCTGACTTAGAGGAGATCAAATTCAAATTTCTGAAACGGAAAAACTGCTGGGTGTTCATGTAAACAACACCCTAACCTGTTCTGTCCACATTGAGGCAACCTTGAAAAAATGTAACTCATTACTTTATCTCTTAAACAGGATAAAACGGTACCTTGATGACCCAATCAGGAAACTCTTTTATAATGCCGACGTTCTCCCTCATCTAGATTATTGCTGTTCAATATGGGGCAATGTAAATATTGAGCTCATGAATACAGTAATCAAATGTCAGAAACGAGTAGCACGCTCAATATTAGATAAGCCAATAGACACGCCATCAGCACTCTTCATCAGGAAAACATGTCAGTGCAATGTATACCTCCTTGAACCCCACTTTTATGTAGTAAAAGTGGGGTTTGCAGGGGTATACCTATTTTTCTTATTTTTGCTCCAAAACATAGATTGTGGGTACTCGTTAGAACCGCCTCGGCGAGGCGGTTCTAACGTGTACCCACAATCTATGTTTTGAGCAAAAATAAGAAAGATATCAAAATTTTTCAGCTGAAAATTTTCAATTTTTAAAGCTAAAAAAATCTCTGTTTATTACATGGGCATGTTTTCGTAATGTTACTGAACTAAAATGGATGACGTTCCCAGAGAGGGTTACCTACCAGAAGGCAATAGTGTACAAAATCATGCAAAACTTGACCCCACCCTACCTATCTAGTCTTTTTAAGTTTCCCAAAGAGTCCATGATCGAACCCTTAGATCCACATCAGAAAATCTTCTGTATGTTCCTGTTATTTGTTCGTTCTTAGCACTCAGCCACAGCACGACACAGTGAATATCTGGGCCTCTTCGCGATGCATTTACCGGAAATATCGCAAAATATTGAATAGACTACATGATCAGCTGCAATTTTAAATTATATATATTGGATTTCAAAAATAAATAAATTGTAGCCAAGCAAATGAGCGGATCAACGGCGTAGTTACTTGTATTATGATACTTTTGATATTAAATGTCTACAATGTAGTTTCCGATGAAGCGGCTCACCTTTAATGCGTGATTATTTCATACATTTGTATAAATCGTTGCCAAAATAAGAGGGCAGTATCTTATTTACATAAATGAGCCACAGCATGAAAACGCAGCGTTCAGCACAAACGAAAAAACAAGACGTGCATATTCAACAAGCTACGAACGACCACTCAAATTTTGTGATTTATTTTTAATGGTTGGGAAGTAACGAATCCTATTAAAACATTTATTCATGGATGTACAGTAAACAGTTTACTATCAGCTGACTGCTCATCCTTTTTGTCAGAAAACACTAATCTTTCGTTTAAAAATACATACAAAAAGTTTCTGATTTATCCGCATTTGACCTTAATGCACTTATTCTTTGTGGTGCTAGAAAACTATCCAACAATTTATTTATCTGGCAGACATATGTTGCAGCAATTCTTGCATATTCCACACGTTTCCTCTGTTAGTGAGCAATTTAATTATTAAATCTGATTTTGCGAAGGTCCATAAAATGTTTTGACTGCAAATATAAAATATTAAGAAAGAACAGCATAAAACATAGCAGTTTAAGTGCGTATTTTATCAAATGGTTTCGTTAGCAAGCCACCTTTCCATGACCTCCTTAACAGCTCAGGTAACATAGCGCACATGAAAGGACTTATTTTGTCCAAATACATATGAAGTCATTTTGTTCTATCTACATAGAGCCATAAAATATGCAATATCCAATGTGTTCATATATAGTTTTTTTTAACCAATTTGCAGGGATCTACCTGAAAGGAAGCTATATATAAATCACCAACGGGTCATATTTGCTCGTCCCTATTCCAGCAGATTGTTATCCTCGTGAAAAACCTTTATGGAATGAGCGTCTGTCTAGACACACTATAATTGTTCTTTATCTTCTTACATTATGAGCATTACCTAACTTTTGCGCGGGAGTAAGAGGGTGGACCTTGAACTATACAATAAAGTTATCCAATTAACACAGTAATATGTAAAGCAATTAACCGGAGTACGTACAAATTTGAGATACTGTAATTATAAACGTTAAGAGAAAACGTAAATATATTCTTTGTACCTACAATTTACTTTCATTTTATCGGTCTATTCCAAACCTCTGTTCTGGTCCCGAGGTTATAAAACTTTTTTCAAGCTCAGCTCAGCTGAGCATGAAATTTCAACTACTCATAAATGTTAAAATAGTCAAAAATTGTGGAAAATCCAGGTTCAAAACTCAAAAAACTAGTCATTTATCCTGCTAATAAATGTTAAAATGCCAACAATTGTTGGCATTTTAACATTTATGAGCAGGATAAATTTTAGTCTCAGCTGAGTTGAGCATGAAAAAAGTTTTATAACCTCGGGCCCTGGGTGTGGTCTGTCATTATCCGCCTTTGAAAGAAAAGCTGCTGTTTAAGATTATTTCGAACGAATGTGCACGTAGTCGCAGTGAACTAATATGGGGAACAAATAAGCTAGATTCTCATATTCCCTCAAAGTTTAACACCCCGAAGATGACTTTACTCATGACGTATATCCCCCAATATGATTGATGTTGTTGCACAGTGTTTAGCACCTAAGCAGTTATTGTTTTTATATTGCATTGACACTAGTTCTCACGAAAGTGGGCCAAATTGGGTCATAGCGTAAAATGCACATCTTATGCTATTTTAATGAATAGGTAACCTGAACTAAGTTTGCGTTTTGAAGTATCTACCTCGTATTGAAATATTTGAACAGAAAATTTTAGTCTAACATACCGCACGGTACATATGCTAGCGTGTGTTGATGCAAGGCCCCTATTCAATCTGAATGTCATAGTTAAATATGTCAATTCTCACTTATATTTAATTGATTGATTTTTCGCATTAAAACAGCCATACACGCTCGGAAAATGTTACTACAGAAGTATTGTTCTGATCCATAATAAATGCCCAATGACCAGAGATAAATGGAAATAAACAAAATCAAAGTATATTTGTCATTGCCTTTGGTGTATTCTACGAGCCCAGATATAAAAGCTTAAATAAATGCTTTCAAAAAGAGATAATGCATTATGATTGTTTTCGCCAGAGAGTCACAAACACTTATCTCGACAAAAAATAAAAGTATTTTAATGGTATATTTTAAACTAATCGTTGGGTATGATGCCGCATTCTTTATCATGAAATCGTATTTTTCTGTTGTATTCTACGAGCATATCAATAGTAAGGACGTGCCTAATCATAGATAATTCTCCGTCACTATTGTGAAAGGGAGAGAGCCCGTATTGGTCACTTCAGACATTTCATAATTTTTGTATACTACGGTTCGTCGGAAATGAATCTGAAATCGCGTAAGTATTTTACGGGACGTATTTTACGGGACAGTGGCTTGGGCGTGGAACCAGCGATTAGCTGACCATATCTTAAACTGTAAATTTACGTCATAATCTATGGACGGACGACCATTTTCGAAGCTGCTAGAAGCTGAGAGAGGTTGTGAAAACAAACATTATTCATAAAACAGATATAAATTTCTTATTAACGTGATGCCACGAGACAAACTTTTCAGAGGTAAAATATGCACGGAATAGTGTCGATTACGTATGTTTTAATTACACCAAAATCGATGCCATGCTGTGTGCTCAATAATCAATAATGAGTGTAAACTTTGGCCGGTGCAATACAATAATAGATCTACTCGAATTTATTGAGAAATGAAATCGGTTGTTCTGATAGGGATTTTGTGTGGGTATTCAAAATGCGTGTCAATAATTTTCATTAGGCTCGAGCAGAATGTCCCGTAGAATAGGTAATACAAAATACATCGTATTCGTTCTAATTAGCACACAGTGCACTTATGCAAGTTTTCAAAATAACTTAAAGTTAAGGTAACTAAATATCGTTCTAATTAGCGCCCACTACGAACGGAAGCATCACATACAATTTGCTGAAATAACAATGTCAAAAATATCAATGTCAGATGATGTCATTCAAGTGTTCCATTCGTTTAAAAACAGCGATTCATCATTTAATGTTATTGTATATGATAAGTTTTGATACGGTATTTATGTGTAAAATTGGTGTTAACTACCAATATATTAGTCGAGACATGTGCGCTTATGAACATGTTTTTTCGGAAACGTCTAGGGTGTGCGGTTATTGGAACAAGTGCGCTAATTAGAATGAATATGGTAGTCAACATCTTCAATAGGGTAAGTGGTTTTCAGCAGTCTTATAATGTCTCGAATCAACGTTGAATCTACTGACCAGCGAACATCAAAGACCTTGATCAACATGCGCAGATCTGTACCTTTGTTATTCACATTTTCGATTAAATCATGTCCATTACAGGTATATAGCATCTGGATGGATTGCTCACGTGTTAATACGAAAAAAAGGAGATTTTTCTTCTCTTCCTCTTGTTAAGAACGTCGATTGTGGATACATGTTAGCTTCGTATGAGCGAGACGGTTCAAACGGATACCCACAATCCATGCCTTTGTACAAAACCTCAAAGCAAAGATTGAGGGTACATATTAAAACGCCTCGACTGAGTTCCCACAATCGATTGATATTGTCAATGAACCTATACCTACAGGAAGGAGCAAGCGTTTCTCCAGTCGTTAGTTAAAAGAAATATCTGACATAAAAAAATAATTATTTATGCTGCTTGCGCATAAGTTTGACTTTAAGGATGTTCGCTGCTAACATTTGACATTTCGGAAATTCCGGTTTTTATTTTGTTGAATATCTCGTAAACGGTTGTAGATATTTTCCTAATGGTTTATATTTGAATACATATTGATGATATGCATTAAACGCTTCATGAAAATTGTCAATCTAAGGAACTTCATTTTTTCGCCCCATTTTGAAAACGTGTCAGCAAAATTTAGGGGGTAGGATAGAATAAACTTGAATATTACACAACTTTAAATTACTTGCACTAATTTGATGTGTATACAAGGTCTTCATTATCAGTATTTCTTTCTTTGGTGAGCTAGTTTAAAAGTTTTGGGTGGTTTTATGAAATGGGGTATAAGGAATAAAACAGCCGAAAAAAGGCTTAAAAGGGCGATTTTCAAGATGTTGGTTCTCTCTTATATGCATATTATCCTATATTTTTCATTCTGTAATTCGAAAAAATATGAACAAGTTCTATATTTTGTGAAAATACAAGTAAAAGTTTGAATCTACAAATATGGTTTTTACACATTTATAAATATTGAATTTTTCCAACTTTTCATTTCAAGTTAGGGGGTAAGGTAGTCGAGAAAAATTGTAATCCACTTCAAGATGAATATTTATGTTTGTTTTAGGTCCAAAATAGTCGGTGTTACTTAAACAAAAATGACTTTTGAAATTATTCGTGATGTATTGTTTGTCCAGGAATGTATATGTGAAAGAATTGAAAATCAAATTAATTTTTCAAATTTTCAAACATGTTGTTTAGAGGTCTCATTCAGAGGCCTGAAGCTTGAAAAAATGCACACTACCCTATATTTATTTCGTTTTCATATTTCTTATTTTTTATTTTGGAATCCAAAAAAGTGTGGTTAGAAAAAAAAAGTTTGGATACTTTTTCATTGCCAGCGAACATCCTTAAGATGTTCTAGAGCATTCACCATTTTTCATTATCTACTGGTTCCCAGCTAATTGAAATTAGTATTGGAGATACAGGTAACCAACCCCCCTTGGACTATAGATTATTTTCTCAGGGGGGGGGGGTGTACCTGCATTTTCAATAGTGATTATGTGAAAGCTGGGAACCAGCAAATAATGCAAAAATGGTGAATTTTCAAAAGTACATGTATTCTACGGGACAACCGTCGGGACAGTAAGAAGAAAGAAATAGCTGAATTTTGCCTTGTAGATGAACTACAATTTTTTGTGTTTAAAACAGCCATTGTGCCAAACGATCCATAAGACAAAGGGATTTCCTATTATTTGTAGGTTTTTGAAAGTGCAGGCTTTCTATGAAATTGACACTAGTTTTTTTTCTGAAAGTACAATATATTTGTACTACTTCGGACTGAAAAACAGAAATATATTTTTCTAGATACCCGTAAATTGGTTGCATATTTCAAAAGCAGTATTTAGTCCAAATAAGAAGCACCAAATGATTATCGTTAGCGATTGCCCATTTTCATACAAGACTGTATAATGTTTAATATGCCTGACTCGTAGAATACAAACCAAAACAAAGTAGTGTTGTTATGCCGTAACATGTGTTTAGGCACTATGTGATATTTACTGTGCAAAAACTTTAAAACTCGTTACAATAGACATGAAACAAGTAAATGACAGGCATTGAATCTCTATTTGGTCCAAATAGTTTCTCCTTTTGTTCATCACTCAAAATGCCCACTTTCGTGAGAACCAGTATTGAACGCATGAAATGCAGCACCTTGCCAACATTTTCAAGGTTAAGCATCCAAGATCGCATTGCAAAAGCACTCTTAAGACTATATTCTGTCATTATTAAGACAGCATGGTTTCAAGATTTTTTTTCTCATAAATTTATATTATACCCGCGCTACAGAAGATATCGATGACTTTGTCACATCAACTTAAAATGACCAAGAAATCTAAAAATACAGAAACATTTTAAAAACTGGTAGATTTATTTGAGCCGCATCATGAGAAAACCGGATTTTTGCCTAGGCGAAAACAAAGGCGCAGATCAGCTTCGCGGTAACCGCGAAGCTGATCAGCGCCTTTGTTTTCGCTACTCGGATAGTACAATTCCTCTTCTACTTAAATCCGAAATTTCAAGCTTCTAGCTCTTTTCTGAGCGTGTACAGGCCGGTTTGTGTCGGACCTGGTCGGAAACCCCGAAGACCGGTTTTCTCGCGTCGAGGCTCATTTGATTCTTGCATACTATTTTGGTTTCAAGAGAGTCTAAGCGATGTTACTATAATCAATACTAGGAAAACAATAATAATTCTATATTCTATTCGAAAGTTTTCCAGTGAAAAAACGTTCCAAAAATCTCCGTCAGGTAAAAAAGTAAGCAAATACCAGGAACCAGCTCACCCTCAGTCTCAGCAGTCTTTCGCATACAGTGTGTTTAGTTACTCGTTCAGTCCTCATGGTGAATCTTCAACAAGTCAAATGAACCAGCAAGCACAGACAAAATTAATGAATTAATATGATGATTAAAAAAACGAGGACTCACATATAATGCTGGCCGACAGTTGGAGACCCCTAGAAAGCCAATCAGACCCCATTGGGCCAAGCAACGGACAAGAAACTCCAGCCCACATTTCATGTTCTCAGGTTATAAGATCTGTAGTTCAGGTGGATAAATTTGAATTACCATACCTTCAAAATAAGGGATGTCAATCGAGGTACCTGTAAGTCGAAATTAGCCTCTTTTGTAGCTGCTGTATAAAAACAAATCAGCTAGAAGAGGGGCGCAATTGTCCCCATCGGAACCCCATCTGATATTAACATTATCCAAGAAATAGGATAAGGCGTCGCACGTATTCGGACATGACCGAATCTATTTTTCCTGTAAATACAAAATGTTTTGGCGTACATTTATGTTCTGATGTATCATTTTGTTCTTTTTTATTGTGAACGAATGTTTAGATTTATGTAATCATGTTTGAAAATTTATATACCATCCTAAGATTCGTATGCTTAAATGATCTGTGCAGTGCTAGAGCCTACAGTCAGCGTGTGCTTGTTGAAGTTTGTTAGTGTGAGCTTTAGTGCATACTATTTTGGAGTCTATGAAATAAATAGGCACTCGAGTTTTATTATTTGTCTCGGAATCCTGCAAATATTTACCATGTAGTCTAACCTGTACGAAAGTGTTGTGATTTTTTTTTTTTTTTTTTTTTTTTTTTTTTTTTTTTTTTTTTTTTACGTCCCTTTCAAGATTATTTCAGTTCAGCTCAGATGAGACGGGCCAATCAGTGGGGCGAAAACGGGAGAACCCCGAGGAAAACCACCTGACACACCCGCAAGCAGAACTTGGCTTGTCTCACGTGAGGCCAGAGCGGGGCTCGAACCCGCACCAGACAAAGCGGTGAGATGATCGAGCGATTAAGAGATAACGCTCCTAACCGCTCGACTACCGGGGACGCCCTTGTGAAGTTTGTTTCATATGCAAGAACTACAACACTATCCGCCTGAATGGTTTGGTTCATGAGTTTGGTTCTTTGAACAAAGTTTGTGCAGCGTTGCAAGTCAGCGTTGCAAAGTCCAATTATCTTATACAACATGCCCATTACCATACACCATTGTGACCAATGCATGGATGCAAAGAATAGATCGATAACATTTTCATAACGCGTGGGGAAACTGACCTTGATTGTCGGCTTCCTCATGTGAACCTATGTTTTAATAATAATGAATGACATCTTTATTGGTCAGAAATATTGCCAGCATTACAACAAGGTGTGTTCCGAATCTTGGCATATTCTCATCGGACCTGGCTTAGTCCGTTTTATCAGTTAGAAGGCCAGGCAAAATGTATACAAATATTTCCTGGAGGTGACGTTTAACATCCAACAATCCAACATCATATTTAAATCATGGTTGTGGATTGTTTCTTTCCCTTCTTTCATCATCACTTGTATCGACATTCAATCAATTTATTCCAGTAATGATGAAAGTATTTTAGTCTGCAAATTTGCCAAGATTCATTATTGTTTTAGCTGGAGGTTAAGCTTTTGTTTCAAAACAACATCTGCTTATGTAATTTGCTTGTTCGTATATTATATTTGTTACGAAAACATAAGTTACGAGTAAACACTTTGAGAGTTTTGGAAAGCTGTTATATAGTTATTGAACAGAGCAAACAAATCTACATGTGATTTAATAGCCGGAGACAAAGTGATGACAAACAATACAGATAACAGACAAACTGTACATTTTACCACGTGGCCTCACAAAGTGTGCATATAATGATATTTACAAAGGGACCTGTTAGAACGTGTCACCCTATGCGCACCTTATAGGCGGTTTGCCTTTATTACGTTAGGGTGAACATTTGTCACCAACATGACAGGCATATGTACCAGCCGGGTTTCTAACCCGCAACTTCTTGATTGCTAAGCGACTACGCTATCCATTACACCACCACGGCTGTACGTAATTTAATAGAATGTGTCGGTCTAAAACTAGGAATTTGGTACAATTTGTAATATATAGTTCATAGAGCAGAGACAAACATTCAATCAGTAAAGTAGAAATCAGTTTAAAATATCAGTCTATTTACATGATTTATCTCCTATACTTTTTTGTTTCTCTCAGTTTTTCATTATTACGAAAACACCTTACGTAGTCTGTAACTTTAACTTTTTAACTTTTTTCAACATTCGTTTGTGTCTAATCCGCATTTGAGATGGCAGGAAAGTACGTTAATATGTATTCTATCGCCTATTTGTGATCAAATTCTCTATATATTTAATATTGTTAGTTTTATCATTTTGTGACTGAAATGATTTACATCAAAATTGTACTCCAAGCCACCGAGATCCGCTGTTTTATTTATCTTAAATGATCCTCAGTGCTGTTTTCTGATATCTTTTATAACTCTTTTGATGAGTATTTCGTCTCGGGTATATCATTAACATCATGCTAGGCTGATATGTTTGTATTTTATCAAATAATTGTGTGTTTCGATACGACTAGGTCTTTGAAACATCAGAATGTTTTATATATATTTATTTTTCATTTTTGTTTAAATAGCATTATTATAATCCATACATTGTTTATTGTCACCTCCCCGTGACCGACTGAATCCCGCCTTAACTGTTTAGTTAATGGAACACGGAACCAATATTACCTTTGCCACGACATGTTTACAAAATGGCATTATACATATCGTTTATATTCTTATATTTTGCAACTTCAGCCAGCCTTAATAGTGTATGAATGACTAATTTTGTCTCTTAAGAAAAAAAAGGAAAACTTTTGTCTGCCTGTTCCTTGAATAAGACTAAGTGTCATGCTTGGTCATTAGTTCTATCACGGCGACATCATATAATCATAAAATCACCTGTTATTAATCTTATACTATGCAAAGTTCTTAACTTCCGGCACTGATGGTTTACGTTCTAGGCATACTGTTGGTTACTATGATAACTGTCAAGCTTGAGCCAAGAGCACATTGCGACGACAAGCCATGTAAAACGTTCTAGGGGAGCAAGGGGGCGGGGTAGCCATGAAATGGTGATTTTACCTTCGATTTGTGCCCCTAACGCGGGGGAATTGCCCGGGGTTTGCATTATATTTGCAAAAACAGCAGTGTGATGAAAACATAACAACAAGCGGGAGATACAACAGGGTTTATACCAAAGTGAAGTCCCCGTAGTGCAGATATCTTTGCAGTGATGTTAAAATCCTTGATATTCCCTGAGACTGGGGGCCGTGGTTATAGATGGCTAGTGCAAAATGCTATACCAAAGTTTCGGCAACTGGTGTTTGTCTAACATGTCTAATGGGTGGTAATATTACTACAGCCATGTATTTACTTTGTGTCAGCTCGCGCACAAGCGTGGCTGAACGAGGTTCTGATTTCTCGGATCAGAACAAGATCTTTTGGGGGTGTTGTATTGATAGACATTATCCTACATGTAGTTGACAAACTAACAGGTTCATTAAAACACTGACTGGAGAAGCTCGCTCTCTCTCTCTCTCTCTCTCTCTCTCTCTCTCTCTCTCCTCTCTCTCTCTCTCTCTCTCTCTCTCTCTCTCTCTCTCTACCATAAATATGTGCTTATTATGCTTATATGCTTATAGTATTGCTGCTCATGATGTTATCATGTATTGTATAACTTGAGCTATCATGAATAAATCTGGGAAAAAATAAGGACAAGGACAGTAGTAGCCGTGAACATTACTGTTGCAATATGAATTTGACAAACTTCAAGAACAGACTCTCACTCCCTCGCAAGTTTAACCAATTACGCCACTCCGAGAATGTCACTGGTAATGAAAATAAATACACTGATGGCATGCTTTAACTTGATATAATTGCAATTACCTATGCGCAATGTGTTTCGGGTGTAGCACAAGTGGCTGAATGCTACCCGAGAAAAATGACAAGAATTTGTCTGCAATCGGTTTAGCATTCATACGTAATGACGGCAGTTATGATCAGAGTCGTGTAAGAAAGCCGCGACAGCTCTCAAAACGGCTCTATTTTTAAATCGGGTTATTGGCAAAAAGCTGCATTTCCAACAGTTGTTATCGCAGCCAGAAAGAAGACAGTAACAGACACGCACATTTGCTACCTGGCGTAAAATACTTTAAATCTGCAAGTTACCTGTGATTTTGTTCAAGTGTTATCTATGGATTCGTTGAAAATGTTGTTCAATAATTTGACATAATGTTTAGATATTACTGTTTTCTGCTTTACCGAAAGGGCTGCGGTTAAAATTTGATCACAGCATGACAATATTTATGCCCCTAACCACATGATCCCACCTGTCGTAAAAAAGTACAAGTAGGCAACGATCAGGAAAATGTGCAATCAGAAAAAGATTCCCACTTCAAAAACCGAGGTGGGAAAAAACTGAATTAACAATCAGGTACTTTAACCATGAAAACATATCGTAAGCCGAATCAGCAGCTATTTTCCCAATAGGTGGCCACTCAGTTACCTAGACTTAACTAAAAATATGAAAACGTACGTAAGGCGCCAACAGCACAAAAAATTTTAAACACCAAGACATAAAACAATAAGAACCAACACAGAAGTATGGCCTTGGAACGACCAGTAATATAAAATTACTGGCGGGCTTAAATCGGGTTTACAGGTACCTAACCTCACCCTCACCTTCTGCAGTGGTTCACAACATTTAGTTAGTTTCCTCGTGGTGAATCTCTAGCTAGTCAATGAATCATCATGGACAAACAAATAAATCATGATAAATACCATGATGAATCAAAAACGAGGACTCACAGACTGAGTAAGCTGACCGACGATGGAGATCCCTGGGCGCCAAATAACTTACTAACTCTGGAGGAAATGAAAAACACCAGTTGAAGGATCTCAGTTTTAATTTTTATTTAATCAAATGGTTTCGTTAGCAAGCCACCTTCCATAACCCCCTTCAGCTCAGGTAGCATAATGCGCATCAAAGACTTATTTGATCCAAATGTAAATGTGGAGTCATTTTTCTCTACCTACATAGAGCCATAAAATATGCAATGTCCAATGTGTTCATATATAGTTTTGTTAGCCAATTTGCTGGGTTCTCTACCTGAAAGACAGCCATATATAAATCTCCAACGGGTCATATTTGTTATCTGCTCGTCCCTATTCCAGATTGTTATCCTCATGAAAAAACTTTATGGAATGAGCGTCTGTCTAGACACACTATAATTGTTCTTTATCTTCTGACATAATGAGCATTACTTAACTTTTGCGCGGGAGTAAGAGGGTGGACCTTGAACTAAACAATAAAGTTACCCAAGTACCGCAGTAATATGTAAAGCAATTAACCGGAGTACGTACAAATTTGAGATACCGAGATGCTAAACGTAAATATATTCTTAGAACCTACGATTAGTTTCATTTTATCGGTCTCTTCCAAGCCTATGCTCTGAATTTGGTCTGTCACTAGTTTTCAGATAATAAAAGAAAGGCTGTTGTGTAAGACTATTTCGAACGAATGTGCACGTAGTCGCAGTGAACTAACACGGGGGACAAATATTCTTATAATTCCATTTGGTTAAACACCCCGCAGATGACTTTATCCCGTGACGTATACCCCATATGATTGATATTGTTGGAGTGTTTAGCACCTAAGCAGTTATTGTTTTTATATTGCAATGAATGCGTGACATGCAGTATCTTGCCAACATTTTCAAGGTAAAGCATCCAAGATCGCATTGCGAATACACTCTAAAGACTATGTTCTGTCATTATTAAGACAGCACAGCTTCAAGGTTTTTTTATTTCATTTTTGCAAGTTTACATTATACCCCCGCTACATGAGATTTAGTTGTCTTGCCATGTCACATAAAAGGATCAAGAAATTTAAAATATCAAAACGTTTTGAATACTCCGCAAATGGTTGGTAGGTTTGTTTGATTCTTGCATTCTATGTTGGTTACAAGGGAGTCTAAGCGATATTACTAAAATGAATGCTGGGAGAACAAAAACAATTCTATATTCTTTTCGATAGTTATCCCGTGAAAGAACGTTCCAAGATGCTAGATTTAGCAACTCTTTCTCAAAAAGCTGACCAATTTGGCAATTCAAACATAACGAATATATTCATACACATTAGGTAGAAAATGCGTCTGAAAAAAGACACTAAAACAAGAAACAAAGAGAACCACCCTAGAAGAAACGTCTTGGAATCAATGGAAGCTCCAGAGCACGCGGGATAATGGTATGTCGTAATCAGCAGAGAGGGGAAGAGTTTACCTGGAGGATTCTCTTTTATCGATTCATTGTCGTCATTCTTGCTTCAGTGGTCAAGCTGGGAGTGGTAAAACAATAGCTTTGTAGTTGGCTAGCCGTTCAGCATTTAATTACACGAGATTGTAACTTCTTCATTCATGAATGAGATGTCATTTATGTTTCAGATGATGATACCGGGATTGGCAAAGCCATCACTACAGAGTTAGCAGGCTGGATCATGTGATATCTAGAGACGGCCAAATCAATATTTATCCTCAATAATGTCATTTTTGTTTCAGGAGGAAATACCGGAATTGGCAAAGCTACCGCTACGGAGTTAGCCAGGCGTGGGGCCCGTGTTATTATGGGATGTCGCAATCATCAAAGAGGTGAAGCGGTTGCCAGGATGATTAAACAAAAGACAAAGAACCAGGATGTATTTTCTTACCAACTTGATCTCGCAAGTCTAGAATCCGTCAAGAGCTTTGTGGATGATTTCAATAATAAGGAATCCGCACTACATGTATTAATAAACAACGCAGGTAAGAATATAAAGACACGTATAGTGGTTGATTCCAAGTACTTCAATAGTGTTCGCATTGTGGACACATTGGAGAGGTATTGTCTATTTGTCAATGCGTTATATGCGTATGCTATGTCTTTCATTTAAATTTTGATATATATATGAGCCTGTGCATGACAAAACCAACAATTTGGGGTTCCGACCAGGTCTGATACAAACCAGGCTGTACAGTCACAGAAGCAGGCTAGAAGCTTGAAATTTCGGATTTAAGAAGAAGAGGAAGTGTACTATCCGTGTAGCGAAAACAAAGGCGCTGATCAGCTTCGCGGTCACCGCGAAGCTGATCTGCGGCTTTGTTTTCGCTTATGCAAATTGTTGGTTTTCCCATGCACAGGCTCATATTTAAGTTAAACATATAAACTCATACAGCAATCGTTTACACGTATTTTGCTATTTCATTAGCTAGTTCCGGAAATATACCGTCATTCTCTCCTCGCTATACACGTATTTCCATCACCTCCAGCCATACCAACCCACCCTCCAGACTTTTAGATTTGAAATATTAAACGCGGAATAAGCCTATTTGCTCATTTAAGTGTAAAGGAAAATGACTCAGATGTAGTTTATTCCGTAGAGGGGAGGAAGACGGTATATGTCCTTCTAGTATGAAGTTACGATTCTAAAACGCCCGATAGCTAAAATGGGTATTTTAGTTAGTCTTAAATGTGACAGCTAACACTATGGAGTATCATCTTGTATTTTAAATAAACAATACTTTTTTCAGCTTATATGGGCCCTAGAGCAGCAACTGTTGAGCACTACGAACGTACTTTCGGTGTGAACTACCTCGGTCATTTTATGCTCACCAACCTTTTGATCGACCGACTGAAACGAGGCGCCCCAAGCAGAATAATCAATGTCGTATCAGACTCGTATAAGAAGGCAAAGCTGGATTTCGATGACCTATCTATGGCTAATAAATATGATATATATCAAGCATACGCCAGGTAACCATATATATACAATTTTATTCAAAGCGGATAACATATTGGCTTTGGTATTATTTTACTGGTTATAGACTCCGTGCCGCGGTGGTTATGTCACTCGCGTTGTGTACCAGGGGTTGTATGTTCGATCTCGGGTTTCTCCAGTCTGTCAGATGAGACTATAAATCGAGGTCCCGTCTCCATACGACCTTAGCTGTTGGTGGGACGTTAAACCGCAAATCAATCAAATATTTAAAGTGAATCTTATTAAAAACGACACAAAAATGGAACAGGCTTAGGGCTGCAGACAGTTAAATCAGGATAATATGTCTGTTTTAATATATACCCCATTACACAACACTTTAACAGAGTAAAACTGATTATTTAGGGGTATACATTTCATTTCCTCTTCCAAAACATAGATTGCTGATACTCATTCTGTACGTCAATGTTTAGAGTGAAAATAAGAGAAAAAATTATTAAGGAAAACCACTGAAGGTAAACGTAGGCAATGGTCAGGAAATGGGGCAATCACAACGAAATTCCAACTCCAAAAACCGAGATGGGAGAAATCTGAATTTATCGTAAGCCGAGTGAGCAGTTATTTCCCAATAGGCAGCCACTCAGTCACCCAAACTTTCAGTTTCATTTTCGTACTGTTTATCCCGGTTCTAAAACTTGTAGGTCTAAGCTGGCGCAGGTTATTTTCAACATTGAGTGCCATAGACGGTTCTACCGAGATGTTGTTTGTTCCTATGGTGTCCATCCAGGTATGTGGAAAATATGTTGACATCAGTAAAACATGTCCGTGTAGCCTTTAAGCCCACGTTTATGTAGTTAAACTGAGGTTTTACAGGGGTATACCTATCTTTCTTATCTTTGATCCAAAACATTGATTATGGGTATTCGTCAGAACCGCCTCGCCTGAACATTTGGTTTAGCTCTGACACTTGTTTACTTTTTCATGTAAGGTGTGTAAAAGCTATAAATTCAAAGAAACGCCATAATTTTTAAGAACCATGCTGCATATTTTATTGGCTTATACTTCATACTCCCGGTCCCGAATATCTACACGGTTAATTGTATCATTTTTTTTTTTTTTTTACTATTCTTTTTTACTTTTATCAATATTTAACATTATAACTAAAATGCATCTTTGTATTGTCTGAGGCTATTTATCGTGTAATAAATCACACCTAACACAATCTTCTATTTTCAAGGCATGGTTTGTACTGATCTGATGCGCAACTGGCCAGGGTTTCAAGGCAACATGCTACGCACTATAGCTCGTATCCTCTTCAAGCCACCGGAAGACGGATGTCAAACCGTCGTCTTCTGTGCAGTCGCTGACAAGCTGCGCGAGCAATCCGGGAAAATCTTCTCAAACTGCCAGTTGTATAAGGTCAAGGAATCAGTGAAAGACCATGACCTCGGTGCTAAACTATGGGAAACAAGCTTGCACCTTTGTGGATTAGATGAAGAAGCGAAGTACGAGAAAGAGGCAGCGGAAAGCGCCGCGAAGAAGAGAGGTGCGCCAGGGGTGCAGGATTTGGGACCCACTGAAGGAAAGAAAGATAAATGAAATCGCATATTAAGGGAAAACATAAATGGCGTTCCGTCTGGGATAAAGTGTGGTATTTTTTGCTAAATCATGTGTTTTGCAAACTTTTGATAGTTTTGATAATATTAACAATCAGAATTGGAATCGAAAACTACTTTTAGTGAAATATGTAACGACAGTTAATTATTGCGTGAATATAGAGAAAAAAAATAAAATTGAAGTGAAAATGTATGGAATAGAGTGAAGATATTCTCATTACGTAGAAACATATCAAACAGTTTACAAGTGCCTGAAAGTCTGAAGTTGTCATGAAGTGTACAGAGCTTAGGCTCTCTAAAATGTTAGAGTAACTCATAAAATTGTTATGTGCACGTTGAAGTCTTAAAGATGGTGATGAGTTAATATGTTACTATGGACATTATCTTCAATTTTTCGAAGAATGTGTCTTACATACGAATTTAAATTGAGGAGTATTTTGTACTTGAAAACTTGAGCAGGAATATAAGTGGAAAGGTATCTACGCAGTCTGATGTTTCGTGTATTGACAATCATGCAGTTTCTAGCTCTCGGGAGTTATGAATATTCATTGTGAGCTGTTTTGTGACATCACTATAGTTCTACATCTTCTATATCATCTGCATATGTTTGTGCTAGAGGATTAGAATAGTTCGCTTGTTTTTTGCCTTTCCGGAGTGAAAACGTGTATTCTGTTCGACTGTGTGTATAAGAAATACAGGCATTGTCATATTACATTATATTCGTACATAGCTTAAAGTATGCTTTGGCGTGAGAAATGCCTACTCTTCAGATGAACATTTGTGAAATCTAAATGAAAACACAGTTATTGGGGAATGTTAGAACAACGTCATTTCGGAGGATGTAATGAGTCTAACAAACCTATGTTAACGTCATGCAGTGGTACTCATCGGATGTCATGTCAACCAACTTATAATCGTGTATCTCTGTTAGTTTAATTTGATAACAAGTGAGACTCAGGTTTTCTCACCCATCAGACAAGCATATCCCACTGTGTGCTTGTCTGAGATTTTTCTATCTCAGTACTGGGTAATTTAAACTGTCTCAAAATGCCAATAATTTCTGTATTTAGCCAGTAGAAATGTACATCTTTATGTGTACATACATATAAGGAAGTGATAAGCTGGGTGCCAACTGTCAGTGACAAAAATAAACTTTTACGTGTTAATTTCAGGAAGTTTAAAAGAGTAGTTAGAGTCTGCTGATTTGATAAACATCTCAAAATTAATTTTTTTCTGAGAATTTTATACATAAAACAAAATGCTGATTAAATATTTTTGTAAGGTTAGTGCATAAACATTTTTTCACTAGTTAATTTGCATATTGTTTCATGGTACTCAACATCGGATGTCATATCAACCAACTTATTTTTGTCACTGATAGTTGAAACCTAACTTATCACTTCCTTATATGGATGTGCACATAAAGATGTACATTTCTATTGGCTAAATACAGAAATAATTGGCATTTTGAGACAGCTAAAATCTACCAGTACTGAGACAGAAATTTCTCAGACAGGCGCACACTGGGATATGCTTGTCTGATGGGTGAGATTTCCTTGTCTCAGCCTCAACCCCATCATATATTCTTTTAGTCTTATGGGCCTGCTGATGTTATGAATGATAGAAACCTTTATTGGTGCAGTTTGATTTGTGTAATCGTTTGTGTGATGAAATAATGGATATAGCTTATAAAAGTGTGATGCAAATAATAAACTATGCAATTTTATTATATAGATCTATTCCGGAAAATGACAAATGGGGCACAGCAAACATAACACAAGGGTAACATGTCCGTCTAATGAATACCCCCTTAAACCCCACTTTTATATAGTAAAACTGGGGTTTGCAGGGGTATACCTATTTTTTCTTATTTTTGCTCCAAAACATAGAATGTGAGTACTCGTTACAACAGCCCACAATCTATGTTTTGAACAAAAATAAGAAAAATATCAAAAATGTTCTGATGAAAATTTTCGATTTTTGAGCTGAAAAAATTATTGTATATCATATGCGCATGTTTTTTTTTTTAATGAACCACCTACTGTAATGTCTATGATGTTTGCCTAAATTTTCAAATTTGGCTAAAAATGGTAACTAATGGGATTTAGCATATATGAAATTCGGTACTTTTAAATTTGTGTGGACATTTGTACAAATATCTGCTTAAGCTTAAAGTCTCTCATAGCTCTAAACTAGAGCCTCTCAGTATAAAGTTTTATATTGTTGTTTGCATATTTTACTTTTAATGAAGTAAAGCTTTAATGAAATGTTTGTATTGGATTGTATTAATTTTGTATTTTTTTTTTTTAAATGTGCAGTGTTTGCCATTTTCGGGAAAGTCGGATCATTTAGTTAATGAATGTATGCCCTTAGTCATTTTGTTGAGTTAATGATTTGAAATAAAATGTAATATCTTATTTGCATTTTATCTTAAATCCCGTCAGTTTGCAGTATAATAGCAAAACAATCATTTATAAAGTAAAACGCTACTTAGAAAAGACCATCTTCTAGAGAACCTTAAACCCCTCTCCATATACGAGAAAGTGTTTGAAATGGAATTTCATTCGTTCATTCTATAACAACTTGATTTATGTAAAGTTAAAATAGGGGAAAATGGAAGGAGTCATTTAAATTTTTTTTTCCTATTATAGAATGGCGTATGATGCGATCTTCCGTACGATTATTCTAAACATGGCAAAAAAATAGGTTTAAATTATTTTTCATTTTAAAAACCCTCGTACACTGCGACCAAATCGACAAGAGACGAATTTCGTTCCTCCGTACAAACCTCCGTACAAATCTATATTCCATATTTCGACTAAAATTCGTTTACAGATGCGAGGCCACCCAGTTTGACAATGTGCGTTTATCTTTCATTATTGAGATTTAATCCTTCTGTTTTTGCCTGAGCTGAAACTTAGTCCGTTCCACTTTTGACATGAGTCGTAGTATCTGGAGTGTTTCTCAGAACTTTTAAAACAATATCTCTTGACGGGCGTCTTCCTGTGTCCAAGATATCTAATTCCACATTATCAATCCGTGAACTTCGCCTGCTTTTAGAAAATGGTAATGGCGGCGGTGTAAAATGGCGTTCCAAATTGACATCCGCAAGAGATCCTTTACGCATGCGCGACTGGTTATACGGTGGACTAGTATAGCCAGAATCTGAAATGTATCTGAAACATTACGAAAACATGTCCATCATCGCGCGGCAAAACTCAGCATTTTTTCTTCTATAACAATGAACATTTAAAAATGTTTTGCAAATGTTCTTATTTCTTGCTTAAGAATAGATTGTGGGCATTTTGCACTGTTGGTCATTATTTTGTGGAACAGAAAAGGCTAAAATTATAAAATGTGTCAAAATTGAACTAATTCTATTAAATATAATTTAAAAAGATATATACAAACATGAACACTGAACAGAATAGAAAAAGGTACAAGTAGGCAAAGATCAGGAAAAGGCGCAATCAGAAAAAGATTCCCACTCCAAAAACCGAGGTGGGAAAAAACCAAACTAACAATCAGGTACTTATACAATGAAAACATATTGTAAGCCGAATGAGCAGCTTTTTTCCAAATAGGTGGCCACTCAGTTACCTAAACTTAACTAAAATATGTAAACATACATAAGGCGCCAACAGCACAAAAAATTTTAAACACCAAGACATGAAACAAAAAGAACCACCACAGAAGTATCGCCTTGAACGATCAGTAACACAAAGTTACTGGCGGGCTTAAACCGGTTTTACATGGCCATAACCTCACCCTCAGCTTCTGCAGTGGTTCATAACATTTAGTTAGTTCTTCGGTCCTCGTGGTGAATCTCTAACTAGTCAATGAATCATCAAGAACAAACAAATAAATCACGATAAACATCCTGATGATATGAGTCAAAATACAGGACTCACAGATTGAGGAAGCTGCCCGACGATGGAGATCCCTGGGCGCCGAATAACTTACTTACTCCGGAGCAAAAGAAAAACACCAGTTGGACCCCGGTGGGCCAAGCAACAGACAAGAAGCTCCGGTCCCAACCAACTAAAATGATTAGCTTTAAGTCGGGGCCATCATAGAGTCTGACGCCCGACCTACCGGCGTCTGAAACTGCACTTACTTGTCAAACTGTTGATACACATTTTCCATTTCGGCATAAGAATCCGGTGACCCCATTGATTTAGTCGGAGAACCACGACGCTTACTAGAAGACAGTTTCGGCAATCGAACGGAGTTTGATGCTCTCCTGTTTAAGCTTGATCGTAAATCTGTATTTTCTCGTACCAAGTCTGAAATATGACTGTCTTTCCAGTCAAGCTTTTTCCTTATATGCTCGATTTCAACTCTGAAAAATAAAAGTATGTTTCTTTTAAAGAGCTTCTCTGTCCCCTCGCCCACAACACGTTCAGTGAAAACATTTTACAGAAAGATGGCAAACCAACATCTTAATAGAGCGGTGCAAGACAAGCAGCACAACAAAGAGATTTAAGAATATTGTGAAAATCAAACAGTGGTGATTACATTAAGGACAATTATTCTTTGACAAAGTAGGTTTGTCGCAGAAAAATATGCTAACGGCCAAACTTCTCCAACAGGGCTATCGGTATCATAAACTTCGAAAAACATTTTCTTTTAGGTGAGGGCCTTTCTGAACCTTAATTTTTGTTATGGTGACTTGGTTTACAAATTTAAGAAACTTATTGGAAGGAATAATTTTTCTTTTCAGTTCAGAAAAAGCATTACGTTACAGTCGTATAGGTTATAACTTGAATATTATGCGACAGTCTGCATGCTTAGTTTTTAACCCAATCACGATTGATAACTATGCTGCCTTCTTTAATTGCACGTCTGTGGGTCGGGCGTCAGCCTATGATGGCCCTGACTTAAAGCTATTCATTTTAGTTGGTTGGGGCCGGAGCTTCTTGGCTGTTGCTTGGCCTATCGGGGTCCAACTTTGCTCTGGAGCTAGTAAGTTATTCGGCGCCCAGGGATCTCCATCGCCGGGCAGCTTACTCAATCTGTGAATCCTCGTTTTTGATTCATCAGGATGTTTATCATGATTTATTTGTTTGTTCTTGATGATTCATTGACTAGTTAGAGATTCACCACGAGGACCGAAGAACTAACTAAATGTTATGAACCACTGCAAAAGCTGAGGGTGAGGTTATGACCATGTAAAATCAATTTAAGCCCGCCAGTAATTTTATATCATTGATCGTTCCAATGCGATACTTCTGTGGTGGTTCTTTTTGTTTTATGTCTTGGTGTTTTAAATTTTTTGTGCTGTTGGCGCCTTATGTATGTTTTTATATTTTTAGTTACGTTTAGGTGACTGAGCGGCTACCTGTTGGGAAAATAGCTGCTCATTCGGCTTACGATATGTTTTCATGGTATAAGTACCTGATTGTTAATTTAGTTTTTTCCCACCTCCGTTTTTGGAGTGGGAATCTTTTTCTGATTGCGTCTTTTCCTGATCTTTGCCTACTTGTACCTTCGTGTAAATTCAATTTTGTGGGCAAAATGAACAATACCGTAAAGTGGCTGCCTGTGACTTCAACATTTTCAGGTCTATCTGTTCAGGTATCGGATAGGTCTTTCTCGTGTTCCTCTTTCCTCGTGTGATTTCCAGCAATCTCTCAAGTTCGTGATGTAATTCTAATTTTCCTTTCTCTTGCCTCCCTATATATGATTTAACAACTTCAGACAGCGGCTGGTGTTTTTGACGTGACGATGTCTTCAACATGCGCAAAACTGCGTCTCTTTCCATGATGCTGCTACTCGTATTTGCCTCATTTTCCTGCGCAAATCGCAACAGTTTTCTTACATTCTGCTCTAAAGTAGACATTTTGGTGTATTTTTCATCATTATCACCGTCATCATCTTCATTGTCGGTGTCATCGTCCGCTAAAAATTCTTTAACCGTAACATTAAGGATTTTAATTCTCTCACTAAAACTGTCAAAACGTTGTCGTAACTGTATAACAGAGCTATTATTTGCTGTATTAAAGCGGGTCTGTTTGCTTAACTCATCTTTAAATTCCTGCTTCATGTCTTCAATATGTTTTTTGAGGTTGTGTATTTCTTGATTACGTTTCTTTAGTTCCTCTGTAAGGTAAGAGGCCTCGTCTCGAAGAGTTTGAATCTATAAGTAAATGAGATTTAGTTCCAAAACATAAAATGTATATCCACTTTACCCAATTTTATAGTAAAACTGGGGTATACATGGGTATACATTGATCCAAATCATAGATTGTAGAGCCTCGCCGTACACACAATCTATGTTTTGAACAAAAAAATTAACAGACAATTTTCAGTTTTTAAAACTTACGAAAGAACTGCAAATTGCATGAGTATACAGTTTCTTCATATAAACCATATTTAAAAAAAAAATAAGAGCATGTGTACGAATATGACTAAATGTAAGATAAATTATTTTTTTTTTTTTTTTTTTTTTTCAGATTGCCAAATTATATACATATTAGCGCAGCTGCAAAACATTGAATACAAATACACAAATACACTATATTGTATTAAATACAGTACTCATTTGGCTCTGTTTTCAGTTGAGGAATCACAATAATAAAAGAGTATGATTTTGTTACTACTAATAGAATTCAGTTTCAGTAATTTCTGGACTAGGTAACCACGTCTTCGAATCTACATTTATTTATATTTAGATTTACTTTTTACAGCTTACCTTCTTATTCTTTGCATTAAGTTTGAATCTAAAGTCTTTCTCGTTGTCATAACAAATCTTTCTGGATTCCATCAGTTCTGTTCTATCAGGTCCAGATTTTAACCAAGCTGTGGTTAAAGACCGCTCCCGTACCTGGAGTAGGTATTTCAGAAAGTCGTTTACTGTACATAATGGTGTAAAGAACAACCGAGCCAAGCCACAGCCCCGTCGGTGGAAAAACATGCACATCCACCAAGGGTTGTTTACTGCGCTGTATGCTCTACACTTACTCGATTCACAAAGTTTCGAGTTTCTAATTTGCATATAACTAGCGCTCCAGATGCCGCTTATACGTTGCACCAACGTATTCTACCAAGGGAGGCTATTCCGTCACACTGGTTTGTAATGGGCCGTATTTCGTGGAATGAACAATCGAAATGGACATTAGTCGTCGCGGTTTCGTAGGTTTTGTTACAATAGGTCAAAGTCCATGAGGTAAGTTGGTTTATTTTGATCATTCCGGTAATCCTAAATATGCCATTCAGCTTAAATAACACGCATGCATAGTCATATATTATATGTATGAAAAAAGGTATAAGAAGGCAATGATCAGGAAAAGGCGCAATCAGAAAGAAAACCCTCCGTCAAAAAAAAAAAAAAAAAAAAAAAAAAAAAAAAAAAGAAAACCCTCCGTGGTGCAGTGGATAAGTCACTCGCCTTGTAAACCAGGGGTCGCAGGTTCGATCCCGGGCTTCTCCTAAAAAACAACAACAAAAACAACCTTCTACTCGGTTGAGCCTTCGGGTGCTCCCGGGACTACAAAACCAACAAAACAACCTCATAGTACTGGTCTCGCCCAGGAAAAAAGAAAGAAAACCCCACTCCAAAAACCGAGGTAGGAACAACTAAATTGACAATGAGGTACTTATACATAGAAAACCATATCTTAAGCCGAGTGAGCAGCTATTTCCCAATAGGTGGTCACTCAGTTACCCGAACTTAGATAAGAATATGAAAACTATCAAAATTAATCAATTTTTTCCAATGATTTTTTCCGAATTTTTTAATGCTGAAAAATTCTCTGTATATTGCATGGGCAAGTTTTCGTAATGTTATCAGACGTACGACTGCTCCTGAAACGGGCGCTATGACCACATGAACCTCTGGTTAAAATGAAGCTTCAAGTTTCTCTGACTTTATCTTACCTTTGTTTCTAAATATTTTAGTAGTTTGGACTTCACCTCATCGCTGACAGTTTTGAATGCATCCGGAAATTTGTTGAATATTTCATCGCCCTTCAGGATTCTTAGATCACCATCTATAAGATAAGAAGTCACGATGTGAGTCATACCAATGAATGTAGGTATTTTCAGCAATTATCCCACCGCTTGGGAAAAGGAGCTCACTAGGTTGACCATTTTTCAACGCTTCTCAATGCATCCGTAACATTGCAGTTTCCAATTTCGCTGTGAAGCTGTGTACAGTCCATCAGGAAAACATGTCCGTGAAATGTATACCCCCTTAAACCCCACTTTTACATATAGCAAAACTGGGGTTTGCAGGGGTATACCTATTTTTCTTATTTTTGCTCCAAAACATAGATTGTATGTACTCGTTAGAACCGCCTCGCCGAGGCGGTTCTAACGTGTACCGACAATCTATGTTTTGAGCAAAATAGCATCAAGACCCCCTTAAACCCCACTTTTACATATAGCAAAACTGGGGTTTGCAGGGGTATACCTATTTTTCTTATTTTTGCTCCAAAACATAGATTGTATGTACTCGTTAGAACCGCCTCGCCGAGGCGGTTCTAACGTGTACCGCTAATCTATGTTTTGAGCAAAAATGAGAAAAATATCATTTTTTTCCAATGAAATTTTCAATTTTTACGGCTTAAAAAATCTCTGTACATTGCATGTGCAAGTTTATGTTATGGTACAGTAGATAGGCGGGTCTTCGGTTCTGATTGCACCAGTTAATATCACACGGTCCTGGTCCCGAGGTTATAAAACATTTTTCATGCTCAACTCAGCTGAGACTGAAATTTACCCTGCTCATAAATGTAAAAATGCATTTTAACATTTATGAGCAGGATAAATGGTTTTGAACCAGAATTTTCCACTAATTTTGACAATTATAACTTATTTTTTATGAGCAGTCGAAATTTCATGCTCATCTGAGCTGAGCTTGAAAAAGGTTTTATAACCTCGAGACCAGGTGTTGTCTTTTTTTTCAGTGACAATCTCACGATTCCTCCATTCCGATCTGCAGAAAACTTAAGTAAAATTGTAGCCGAGTTACCTAATAAGAAACACCCAAATCATTATTTCCCAGTGATGTGCAAGCTTCAGTGTGGTTCAGAAACCGTCGAAAGACTAGCGTGAAATCTTAACATCAGGAAAACAAGTCCATGAAATGTATACCCCCTTAACCTCCAAACCATACATTGTGGGTACTCATTAGAACCGCCTCGGCGAGGCGGTTCTAACGTGTACCCACAATGTATGTTTTGAGCCAAAATATTAAAAATCATTTTTCCCCGAGAAATTTTCTATTTTTTTACAGCTGAAAAAATCTCTATATATTGCATGTGCATGTTTCATAATGATGTGTAAAGTTGAAAGGTGTGTACACGTTACGAGGCCACAAGAAATGATTCTCAGTACCTTCTCCATAAAGATGGTCGGCGAGAAAAGTGTGTCCGGTGAGATATAATACATGGCGGAACTTCCGGTAAGCGTCTCCACCTCTAAGCTTAAGAGTTTCTAGCAGACGTCCATTTCTTTCTTCCCGCGTTGACTTGGACTATGAAAGAACGTTAACGAGGAGTAATACTTATGGAACGCCATAGCTGTCTTATGATCTACCAACTTCATTATATGATGCACCTTCTTCATTATATGATGCACCTTCATCAGTATATGATGTACCTTCTTCATTATATGATGCACCTTCATCATTATATGATCTACCAACTTCATTATATGATGCACCTTCTTCATTATATGATGCACCTTCATCATTATATGATGCACCTTCATCATTATATGATGCACCTTCATCATTATATGATATACCAACTTCATTATATGATGTACCTTCATCATTATTTGATGTACCTTCATCATTGTATGATCTACCTCCTTCATTTTATGATGCACCTTCATCATTATATGATGTACCTTCATCATTATATGATCTACCTTTATCATTATATGATCTACCTCCTTCATTATATGATGCACCTTCATCATTATATGATCTACCTTCATCATTATATGATCTACCTTCATCATTATATGACCTACCTTCATCATTATATGATGTACCTTCATTATTATATGATCTACCTTCATCATTATATGATCTACCTCCTTCATTATATGATCTACCTTCATCATTATATGATGCACCTTCATCATTATATGACCTACCTTCATCATTATATGATGCACCTTCATCATTATATGATGCACCTTCATCATTATATGATGCACCTTCATCATTATATGATGCACCTTCATCATTATATGATGCACCTTCTTCATTTTATGATGTACAAACTTTATGATGTAGCGTTTTCTTTATGCACCTACTTCATGATGTAGCGTTTTCTTTATGAGCCGGGTAAAATCACAAGTAAAGATTTTTACATGAACACCGGTAGAATTTGCTTGTATAATTCACGGTATTGAAGAAGTCAGGAACAAACTCGAGTCTTTTCGTTCCAAGCCATTCCTTCGTCCACGTTCACAGTAGGGGAGCTGAAGTGAACGAAAATTACGGCACTTGCGTTTTGTACATTGGACGATCGGTCACATGCTAACTGTACCACAGACGATCGGTCACTTGCTCTTTACATCATTAAAGCAAGTGATATTTGGCATCCTTAAACAATTCTGACACTTGTTTAATCTATTATCTCAGTAAGTATTTCTATTCGATGACAAAAACTTTCAATGACAGGTGTTTTAGCTCACCTTAGCCGACGGCTCACAAGGTGAGCTTATAGGATGGCCATGCTCCGGCGTCCGTCCGTCCGTCCGTCGTCGTCGACCACAATTTCAAACTAGAATATCTCAGAGACAAGAAGGCCGATTGGAATCAAACTTCATCAGAAGCACCACTGTGATAGGGGATTTTCTGCATTAGGTTTTGGACTAGGTAGGATCAGAACTCTGGTTTCCATGGCAACAGGTAGCTCCCATAGAGTTATAATGGGAAAAACGTTGTGAACACTAGCGCCTACATTTTTGATCGGATCTTCTCATTTTTGCAGGTATCAAGGACATCCATACGATGTCGAATGACTTCGAAATTCGGGTAGATTCGATCATGGACCTTGAGCGTTTGAAAAAATCCCCATTGACTTACAATGGGAGAGATGTTGTGAACACTCTAGCTAGCTCATTCTTGCAGATGACAAGGGCAGCCATAAGATCTCGGATAAGTTCGAAATTCAGTGAGATTCGACCATAGACTGCAGAGTTACCTGCCCTTGAGCGTCTGGAAATTGGCTTTTTAGTGTTGTGAACACTCTAGCGCATACATGTTTGATCGGATCTTCAGAGCCCCTCAAGCGACGCAGCGTCATCGATTTGGTTCCAGGAGGAGGTAACTTATGTAAATATTGAAAGATGTGGCGTATGTAAGATTACTGGACTGTTGTATTTGGAAGATAATGTTGCTGAAAAACGATTTTTGTCCGATAATACCCCCATTGACGTTATGACTTAACTAAAAGCCAAATAACCTATGTTTGTCCACTTCTGTGTGTATGTGACAGAACGTTTCGAAGCGTGCAAACGCAAACAAAAAATCAATAGAGCAAGTGACCGATTCTCCAATGTACGAAAAGTCAAGAGACGTTCGTTTCCGTTCAACACCCTGTAGACCGTTGGATACAACCAAATTCTTTACAGCAAAGGTGGATACAACGTTACACGGCGCGTGACAAAATGGAGTGCGCTGATTGGAAGACAGATCGATTGATATACACTTTACAGCGGAAAGTCATCGATTTAGATACACTTTACAGCAGAAAGTCCATGACAATGAACTTTCCACTGTAAAGTGTATCGAAATCGATCTGTCTTCCAATCAGCGCACTCCATTTTGTCAAGAGAGAAGTGAAAATATAAATCGTTTCTGTATTCATGCTTTGTTGCGCACAATTAACATATAATCTCGCGAGACGAGTGTTCTACCGGTGTTCATGTAAAAGTCTTTACTTGTGATTTTACCCGGCTCAAGAAAACGCTACATCATAAAGTAGGTGCATAAAGAAAACGCTACATCATAAAGTTTGTACATCATAAAAAGAAGAAGGTGCATCATATAATGATGAAAGTGCATCATAAAAAGAAGAAGGTGCATCATATAATGATGAAGGTGCATCATATAATGATGAAGGTGCATCATATAATGATGAAGGTGCATCATATAATGATGAAGGTGCATCATATAATGATGAAGGTGCATCATATAATGATGAAGGTGCATCATATAATGATGAAGGTGCATCATATAATGAAGAAGGTGCATCACATAATGATGAAGGTGCATCATATAATGAAGAAGCTGCATCATGTAATGAAGAAGGTGCATCATATAATGAAGAAGGTGCATCATATAATGATGAAGGTGTATCATATAATGATGAAGGTGCATCATATAATGAAGAAGGTGCATCATATAATGATGAAGGTGCATCATATAATGATGAAGGTGCATCATATAATGAAGAAGGTGCATCACATAATGATGAAGGTGCATCATATAATGAAGAAGGTGCATCATGTAATGAAGAAGGTGCATCATATAATGAAGAAGGTGCATCATATAATGATGAAGGTGTATCATATAATGATGAAGGTGCATCATATAATGAAGAAGGTGCATCATATAATGATGAAGGTGCATCATATAATGAAGGAGGTAGATCATATAATGATGAAGGTACATCATATAATGATGAAGGTGCATCATATAATGACGGAGGTAGATCCTATAATGATAAAGGTACATCATATAATGATGAAGGTGCATCATATAATGAAAATGGTACGTCATATAATGATGAAAGTACATCATATAATGATGAAGGTACATCATATAATGATGAAGGTGCATCATATAATGAAGATGGTACATCATATAATGATGAAGGTAGATCATATAATGATGAAGGTACAACATATAATGATGAAGGTACATCATATAATGAAGGAGGTAGAGCATATAATGATGAAGGTACATCATATAATGATGAAGGTGCATCATATAATGAAGGAGGTAGATCATATAATGATAAAGGTACATCATATAATGATGAAGGTACATCATATAATGATGAACGTGCATCATATAATGAAGATGGTACGTCATATAATGATGATGGTACATCATATAATGATGAAGGTACATCATATAATGATGAAGGTACATCATATAATGAAGGAGGAAGATCATATAATGATGAAGGTACATCATATAATGATGAAGGTGCATCACATAATGAAGGAGGTAGATCATATAATGATAAATGTACATCATATAATGATGAAGGTACATCATATAATGATGAAGGTACATCATATAATGAAGGAGGAAGATCATATAATGATGAAGGTACATCATATAATGATGAAGGTGCATCACATAATGAAGGAGGTAGATCATATAATGATAAATGTACATCATATAATGATGAAGGTACATCATATAATGATGAAGGTAGATCATATAATGATAAAGGTACATCATATAATGATGAAGGTACATCATATAATGATGAAGGTGCATCATATAATGAAGATGGTACATCATATAGTGATGAAGGTACATCATATAATAATGAAGGTACATCATATAATGAAGGTACATCATATAATGAAGGAGGTACATCATATAATGATGAAGATGCATCATATAATAATGAAGGTGAATCATATAATGAAGAAAGTACATCATATAATGATGAAGGTGCATCATATAATGAAGAAGGTACATCATATATTGAAGCTGGTAGATCATATAATGATGAAGGTGCATCATATAATGAAGAAGGTACATCATATAATGATGAAAGTGCATCATATAATGAAGAAGGTGCATCATATAATGAAGTTGGTAGATCATAAGACAGCTATGGCGTTCCATATATCAGGCTAGATTTTTTTTTCATTTTCATCAGGAAAACATGTCCATGAATGTATACCCCCTTGAACCCCACTTTTATATAGTAAAACTGGGGTATGCAGGGGTATACCTATTTTCCTTATTTTTGCTCCAAAACATAGATTGTGGGTACTCGTTAGAACCGCCTCGGCGAGGCGGTTCTAACGTGTACCCACAATCTATGTTTTGAGCAAAAATAAGAAAAATATCACAAATTTTCTACTGAAAAAATTTCAAATTTTACAACTAAAAAATCTATACATTGCAAGGGCAAGTTTTCATAATGTGTAGTGTATCAGGCTAGATTTTTTTTTTTTCATTTTTTTCACGGGTATTTCTATACAGTGCACTAGATAGTATTCCATTCAGGGTGACACAACCAATTACACATTTGAGCCGTCTCATGGGAAAACCAACAATTTTGGTTTCCGAACAGGTCTGACACAAACCGGCCTGTACAGCTACAGAAGCAGGCTAGAAGCTTCAAATTGTGGAGTTAAGTAGAGGAGGAATTGTACTATCCGAGTAGCGAAAACAAAGGCGCTGATCAGCTTCGCGGTTACCGCGAAGCTGATCTGCGTCTTTGTTATCGCCTATGCAGATTGTTGGTTTTCCCATGGGACGGCTCATTTAAAGTTTATTTTTGCGTGATCAAATTCATTAAGGAAATCTAAACGTGTTTGATTAATATGTTCTTTTCATGTTATCTACTTTTTTGTTGAACAAAACTTTATATTGACAGTTTCTCTAGAGTAAGTTTTCTATGCATATCTTGTACTTTTTTTACAACTGAAAAAAAAAAAATCTTTGTATATTGCATGGGCAAGTTTTCATAATGATGAAGTACACTTGAGCAAGACTTATGTTTTCAGCAAATATATTAAAAAATCTTTTTTCTAAAGACACCAGCTGCCGAAGGCAGCTTCGACCGGCCAGCCGTAGGCTGGCCGGTCGAGGTGTCTTTAGTATGTAAACACATTGTCCTTCCGAAGTGTCTTCGGCTGTTTCCGCCACATGCCGAACAAATACGAACGCCGTAGGCGTTCGTAGAAAAACACCGAAGGTGTTTTAAAAAAATGATCAAGTAAAATAAATTGCAGAAAAATTTGTTTTTCAAAATATTTATGTATACATTTTCAATAAATGATTTTCTAAATAAAATACGGAATCGACCGAACTGGGTGGCCATATTGTTTTGGAATGGATCCATCATATTTTTTTTTCACCAGCTTATCGAATCTCACGTTATGCGAAACGCGGGTACCATAGCGTTTCCGGGTCTCCGTAGCAACGGCAAGGTTCTAAAATTATTGAAAATCTAACGCAATGCAGCATATGATGAACGTTTCTCGCGATTTCAAGACCTATTTGGAGTCGCTCGCTGTTGGACAGTTGTAATTACAGATGCCGGAGACTTTAAAGTGATAACTGACGTAGAAACAAGTTGTAAAATCAGGAATTTAACTTTTAACGTGAAACAAACAGGAGGAAGTCGTCATTCGAAAGTGAAAGTACAGGTGTAAGTTTAACACAAAAAAGTTTTACTCTTCATTTAACACATTTTCTACATTCACTAGCTGCCACAGCCAGCACGACCAAAGTTTTGTGTTCCTATTTTGGTTGGCGTCACTGTCTATCAAAGTGTCTTAACTGCCGTAGGCAGTTTTCGGTTTCTGAGATGGATGGCATCACTGCCTATCAAAGTGTCTTAACTGCCGTAGGCAGTTTTCGGTTCCTGAGATGGGTGGCTTCGACAGTTGATGGGTGGCTTCAATAAGACACTTTGATAGGCAGTGATGCCATCCATCTCAGAAACCGGAAACTGCCGTAGGCAGTTTTCGGTTCCTGAGATGGGTGGCTTTAATGAGACAGTTGGCGTCACTGTCTATCAAAGTGTCTTAACTGCCGTAGGCAGTTTTCGGTTTCTGAAATGGATGGCATTACTCTCTATCAAAGTGTCTTAACTGCCGTAGGCAGTTTTCTGTTCCTGAGATGGGTGGCTTCACTGAGACAGTTGGCGTCACTGCCTATCAAAGTGCCTTAACTGCCGTAGGCAGTTTTCGGTTTCTGAGATGGATGGCATCACTGCCTATCAAAGTGTTTTAACTGCCGTAGGCAGTTTTCGGTTACTTAGATGGGTGGCTTCACAGAGACAGTTGGCGTCACTGTCTATCAAAGTGTCTTAACTGCCATAGGCAGTTTTCGGTTTCTGAGATGGTTGGCCTCACTGTCTATTAAAGTGTTTTAACTGCCGTAAGGCAGTTTTCGGTTGCTGAGACGGTTGGCATCAATGTCTATCAAAGTTTCTTTTAAAACTGCCGGTAGGCAATTTTCCGTTCTAAGTTTCAAAGTCAGATCCGTTCAAATTCAGATCAAAGTTTCTTAACTGCCTGTAGGCAGTTTTCGGTTTCTGAGACAGATGGCCTCACTGCCTCTGAGACGGTTGGCGTCAGTCTTATCAGTTTTCTGTTCCCAAGAGGAATGGCCTCACTGTCTTTCATAGTGTCTTTACTACCGGTAGGCAGTTTTGGGTTCATGAGAGTCATGGCTAACTGGAAGACAGTTTTCAGTTCCTGAGATGGATGTCCTCACTGTCTGTCAAAGTGTCTTTCGGTTGCTGAGACTGATGGCCTCACTGTCTATCAAAGTGTGTTAACTGCCAGAAGTCAGTTCTGTTTTGTTTTAACCAGTTTATCGATTCTCAAAAACTGAGTACCAGAGCGCTTCCAGGTCTCTTTAGCGACAACAAAGTTCTTAAATTCTAAAGAAGCCTGACATGCGGCAGCACAAACCCACAAATCCATATATATAAAGCTTTTTGCAAAGCTTTCTGTATTGAGCAGCTATAAAATTGAAGTTCGGAACCTTTTAATTTATGCATTGAAGTCCGGATATTAGTCGAACAGGAAGTGACTTAGCCTGACAGAAATACCAATGAAAGATATTCGGAAAGTGAAAGTAGAAATGTCAATGAATAATTCTGCAGAGGCTCAAACCAAAGTAAAATGCTTAACAGACTAGACAATACACACCCCAAAAGACTCTCAAGTTTTATCAAGCAGGCAGCTCGACCAGCCAGCAGCTCCAGCCTGTGGCTGGTCTGTGTCTTAAATACTGTCCATACACCATCCTCCAAAAACTATGTTTTGTGTCTTTTGAAAATTTCTAAACTTTTTAAACACTAGCTGCCGCAGGCAGCTCCACCAGCCACAGGCTGATTGGTGTCTTGATTGTTCATACACCATCCTCCAAAAACTATGTTTTGTGTCTCTTCTAAATCATGCGCGGATCCAGAGGGGGGACCGGGGGTCCGGACCCCCCCTTGAATTGGAAAATTTTACCTAAAAAAAGGTAATTTCGAGATTGGGGGGGGGGGGGGGGGGGGGTAGACCCCCCCTCTCGTCTGTGACCAAAAAATACCATTTTCGTTGGACCCCCTCTCATGAAAATTTCTGGATCCGCTCATGTAAATAAACCAGCTCTTCTAAATACACCAGTCAGTGAATCACAAGTTTTATCAAGCGTCTTTACTGCCGAAACACCCGATGCACGACATTTCCTTTCAGAAAATGTGTTTTGTCTGGGCATGGGGACATTTTCGACAAATGTAATTTTCGACGAAATGTCGCGGATTCCCAAACAACACCTCCGCGACATTTCGTCGAAAATTACATTTGTCGAAAATGTCCCCATCATCAGCCCAGATCTTCAGCCTAACCCTAGTGGTTGGTGGCTCAAAATGTGAACCTATAGGCTAGTCTTCTACGGAATAAATGTAAAAATTTTGTGGTGAATATGTTTGAAGTTACAACATTTTCTACAAAACACATTTTCGACGAAATGTCGTGCATCGCCAAACACCATCCTCCAGAAACTATATATATATATATATATGAATTTTATGTTTTGTATCTTTTGAAAATTTCTAATTACACTAGCCACAGGCAGCTCGACCAGCCATGGTCGCTGGTCATTGGCTTTACTGTCCATACTTCACCTTTCTCCAGAAACTATGTTTTGTGTCTTTTCTAAATACCACAGGCTGGTGGGTCGGGGTGTGGGTCCCTGTCTTTATTGTCCATACACCATCCTCCAGTGTTTTGTGTCTTTTCTAAATACACCAGCTGCTGCAGGCAGCTCAACCAGCCTGTGTCTTTACTGTCCATACACCATCTTCCAGAAACTATGTTTTATGTCTTTTCTAAATACGCCATCTGCTAGACTGCAATACCAGGGCTCCACCCTATTCAATGTCTACCATACAGATGAATCACCCATTGATTTTCTTTTTTTTATTAGTGGACCGATTTTCTTTTCCTTTTTTTTTTGCGGCTCTTTTCAAGACTTTTGGGTTACAAATTGAAAAGGATGTTATGGTGATATTTTTCTTGAGGTGTTTCAGAAAAGTGAGATTCTGAAAAACACAGTTTCTGAAAGATTGTGTATGGGCAGCAGTTTGTTTTCCCATTCTCTCTCCGAAGTATCTTTGTTTTTTTTTTCTGCCACATGCCGAACAAATACATAGAAAAGACACATACTAAGGAAGATGTCACATGTAAACATTCTGACATGAGCTTTGCTGTTGACTTGGACATTAAGCAACATTATAACATACAAAGAAAACCTGGTTAGACAAAACCACAGGCACTGGGTAGATGCCTGAAGTATAGGATTGAGTACAGTAAGCAGTGGAAATGTACTATCTTTTTGTTTAAACAAGACTTCATTGATTGTGTAGCTGTGTTTATCCTGCTGCTGCAGCTTATCTAAGTCTCGACTTTAGCATGCATAAAATGTTTTCTCATGATATGGCTCTTATTAAAAAGGTTTCCTGTCTTTATTTCAGTAAATTAATATTATGGCCAATGGTTGGGAAGGATGGTTGAAAGATGCAAAGCTGATGGGGTACTCAGGACAGCTAGCTCATCAGTTTTGTGATTCATTGAGCAGTATTTTAGGTATGTATGTAACTTTTGTATACAAGTTTCTAAATATTTTTATAGCAGTTTAATAAAAACTTAAATCATTTTGTTAAGTTTGTAAAATAACACCTTTGAAAAACATACTGTCACCCTCAGGCTGTGAGAATTTGATAAATAGATGGGCTGCTACAGTGTTGACCAGCCATTACACTTACATTTTCCAAACCAAGAACCACACATGCACATTGACAGAAACCACTCCAAATCAGACACTTTCTTTGGTATTTATAATACATGTACCATTTTTTTATCTATATTGGGAATAAACTGCAAAACTTCATGATTTTAAGCTTTGAAACTCAGTAGCAAGGGTTTGAATTTGATAAATGTAGAAATGTGATGTACCACTGATCATAGCTCTATGAAGTTACTGTGTTGTTGAAATGTATTGATACAGTGTTTTCTGCATCTGCAAAATACACACTTTTATCATCACAGTGGCTGCTTACACGAGCTTTGTCTTCGAGGTTTGCGACAAAGAACAATTTAAACCAGGCTGCATATATATGAAATAATACAACTTATGAAGATTATGTTAAAAAAAAGTTGTGAAATTGATGTAGTCTGCATGAAGTGATGAAGATTGTGTTTGAAGATTGATTTATAAATATAAAAATGTGCCTTCATCTCAAACACTTTCTTATGCATGATTTCTATTTTCTTTCAGCATAACCATGCTCAGAGGCAGGGGATGTAATCATCCATGACTCACTCCACAAACCAGAAAGCTTAAAGACGGATTATTGGTCTCTGATGATAAATCATGAAAAAATTTATCAACTGTATAAATGAGCCGCGACGCGAGAAAACCGGTCTTCGGGGTTTCCGAACAGGTCCGACACAAACCGGCCTGTACAAGCTCAGAAAAGAGCTAGAAGCTTGAAATTTCGGATTTAAGTAGAAGAGGAATTGTACTATCCGAGTAGCGAAAACAAAGGCGCTGATCAGCTTCGCGGTTACCGCGAAGCTGATCTGCGCCTTTGTTTTCGCCAAGGCAAAAATCCGGTTTTCTCACGATGCGGCTCAAATGAAGAAGGACACCATAACAAGCACAGCTCAACCAAGTTTAAATTTTTCTGCTTCATAAATATTGGACTAGCCAAAGTCTGTGGGATGTAAATCACCAAAGCCAGCCAGTTGTCCTAGCTGATAAATGTAATAAACAGTACTGCTGATAAATTAATGCTGATATTTTTATGCTCAGTTGAATTAAGAATGAAAATGGTTTTATAATTTGTTAACCACAAAGCAAAGATCTTCTCTAGACACAGTCAGTGATTGTGAAAACAGAAATTAATAAAAGAATAGAGTGCAATATTGTCTGTTTCATGTGAAAACATCACAGCTACACCCTACATGTACACATTTAGTATTGATGTGCATGGTTATGTTTTACACCAGACCTCTTTCAAAGGGGCTAACAACCAAATAGATGCACCCAACAGGCTTTATAAAAATCACAAAATATATGCATGGAATTTGGTATTTTACGGTACAGCAATGGCCTGGTGGTAGAGTAGCCAATTCCAGAGCTAGAGGTTCTGGGTTCCATACATTTGCAGCGCAGTGTCCTTGAGCTCTAAAAATATTTGAGCCCCGGCATGAGAAAACCGGTCTTTGGAGTTTCCGACAAGGTATGGCACAAACCTGTACAGTCACAGAAGCAGGCTAGAAGCTTGAAATTTCGGATTTAGGAAGAAGAGAAATTGTACTATCTGTGTAGCAAAAACAAAGGCTCTGATCAGCTTCTCAGTTACTGTGAAGCTGATCTGCGCCTTTGTTTTCATATAGGCAAAAATCTGGTTTTCTCACGATGCGGCTCATTTGTTATATACTCAGAAATGGCTGGTCCTAATACCACATGACAGAAAATAATGATATTCTGCCATACAAAACTAAACCAACAAAAGGCTTTAAGAATAAGAATAATTGTTCTGTTTATATCTTGAGGGGGTGCTATAGCTTGGATGATAGTGTCCGATTCATTATGAAATGGGCCTGACAATCATTCCCACAGACAGCACATTTCTTTCATGAAGATCAGGTTATAAAATAAACACACTAAAAAGCTATGTTCTGTCTACATAATAAAAAAATAAGATCACTTTAAAAGGGAAACATGGTGGCCTAGTGGTAGAGCATCAGGCTCTGAATCAAGAGGTCCTAGGTTAGATCCACACTTGATGTGCCATGCCATTGAGCAACACATTAAATCCCAAGAGTACTGGTAAATATCCAGGGAGACGGGGCTTTGCCCTGACATGATTGAACCATTGTTGACTAGGACTTTCTGCACCCATAATAGCTCACCTGAGCCGTTAGGCTCACAGGGTGAACTTTAAGTATAGCAATGATCGGGCGTCCTTGAGGACAATCCGGCATATAGCCAACTCCATGTGTACTTACACCTTCATATCAGTGATGAGCATACCAAATCTGATTGCTCATGCTTTAAACACTGAAATTGTTCTTATACACAAGTCATTTGTATCCACTGCCCCACTGGGGCCAGGGAATAGCAAGGCATTTAATTTTTCAGTTTTTGAAGCCCGGCTTAAGTCAGATTTGTGGTAAAATCCCTGCTAAAAGCCCCCGCTCCCCAAAGGCTGCCAAAAATGTGGAACAACAGTTGGTAGTTGTTCTATTGAAAAAGAATATGAGAGAGGAGTTTGAATTTCTGCATGTAAATGTACAGGGTCATTCACTTTACATTAAATAAGGACCATAGAAGTAATAAAATGTTGAAATACAACTATCATCTAATTTGAATTAATGTTCACGACTCTGTATTGGCGGGAAATTAAAAAAACCCTGGCCTATCCTTGGCACGGCCGGGACTCATTAGAGGTTAAAACCCAGCACTTTAGCCCCGCTGTGGCCCCGCTATCCCCGGCCCTAGGGGAGCGGGGGATACAAATGACTGGTGCATTAGGACTGGTGTTTCTGATACCCGTTGTTGGTTTTTGCCTAAACTCTGGATGAATCAGAGTATTTAAACTCCCGCAGCTTTGCTGCTTTTTCTTGTTTTTTCAATGAAATTTTCATTTTTTTTCTTCTGAAAAAAATCTCTGTATAATTACATGGGCAAGTTTTTTTGTAATGTTAAAAGCTTGTTATTACTTTTAAATTTTTGTCTGGAATAATTTTGAAACAATTAAAAATATACATAAACATCTGTAATTTCAGACTGTCAATTTGGAAGTCCTTCTTTTCGTTTTTTTATTAGTATAAGTTTAGACTTATTTGTAAATGTCCACAATTTCTCAGTCATTTTTGCATTTTTCAGTCATTTCGGCATGGCACCCTGTTACAAGGGTATTTCACTAATATGAGCATGAGTTAAAACAGAGCCTTACTCAAGAAAATAACACAGCAGTGGCAGGATTCAAATTTTTCCATGTATGTTTTGAGACATCATTTGTTTTGGGACACCTTCCATTTTCTGCAAAATAATTATTTCACTGCCCTTTAAGTTTTGGGACAGTCATTTTTTAGAATTTATTTTGTATTGGGACACATCAATTTTTGCAAATATGCTTTTCTTTTTTCCTCTATATCTATTTAACTTAAATGTCAGACTGTCTATTTCAAAAGGTATGTAAAAAAAAAGGCAACAAAAATAAGGTATAATTATATTTTATTTAGAAACAAGGGCATTTTGACTGTACATTACACTAGAGTTCAAAACAACCATTGTCTATGGTACATTACATAACTTCATCTACAATGCTAACTATGTAATGTCTGAAAAAATAATATTCTTACAATGCAATATTCGATACTTTTTAATGCAATGCCATCTCTTCTTTTGAAACTGAAGCCTAGATAAGAACAGTGCTAAGAAAAAGTTCTGTCTGACTCATGACAAAAATGCAAATTTTTGTGAGTAAAAGATTCATTTATGAGTCAACAGTTGTGTATGTATTTCATAAAGAGCAAAATATGGGATTGAAATCGTCATTATACATAAAGCAAAATTAAAACAAGAGATTACAACCTCTTTTTAGAACAATGTTACAAGATAGATAAATGAATAGAAAATCAAATGCCTAATTAAGTTTGAAAAAAAAAATCTTTATAAAAACCATACATGTCAAATTTTTAAATTGTTAAAGTTTTTTCCTAATAAATTCATGGATTTTTTAAAATGATATTGCAAAAACATACAAGGCACAGTATAAATAGCCTTTAGAAAAAGATGACAATATTAATGTAGCAAAACTTTAAAATGATCTGCAAAAGCAACTTATAAAAATTGAGGTAAAAGTAAAAAAAAAACAAAAAAAACAGAACATTCAATTTGGGTATGTAAATTGGTAACTAAAGGATATATTTGAGTTCTCCATTGTGTTTTGAGTACTCATTTGCATGAACGAGAACTAAAATTTGTTTTTGGAGAAATATGTCTCAGTTCCTTCAAAGTACCCACTTGCTCTGTTCTGCAATAAATGAGCCACCTCGTGGGAAAACCAACAATGTGGTTTCCGAACAGGTCCGACACAAACCGGCCTGTACAAGCACAGAAAAGAGCTAGAAGCCTGAAATTTCGGATTTAAGTAGAAGAGGAATTGTACTATCCGAGTAGCGAAAACAAAGGCGCTGATCAGCTTCGCGGTTACCGCGAAGCTGAAGCTGATCTGCGCCTTTGTTTTTCGCATATGCAAATTGTTGGTTTTCCCATGAGGCGGCTCAAATGTTGACTCTTTTCTGGTTAAAAAAACAAGGTCCATAACATCTCAAATGGCCAGTATTTGGATAATATTCAATCAACATAAAATGATACATTTACACAAATGAAATTTGCTATTAAGTACTTAATATGAAATGGAAGATGGGGTGAAAGTAAATGTAAAAATTAAATACTGAATAAAATGATTTAAACATAATATCTACAGTATCTACACATTTTTCTTAATAAAAATGAGATGTATTTTTTGAAGTGTACACCCGCCTTGCTTTTCTGAATATTGATGAATTACTGGCTGACCAAATGCAGGTCTGATGATGTCCCTTTTGGTTGTTGTGCTAGAATTGGCCCAAATGTACATATTTCCCACACATCCTCCATTTTATGTGATCATAACTACTCATACTACATGTATATATGTTCAGAATAGCAAAGAAACAGAACAATCAACCTCATGTTTTGGCACTTCAATACATTTACACAGTCCGATCCAACCTTTATATGCTATGCATAGGTCAAGGGCATCCAGAGATAACTAACACAGCTGAGAACAAGCAACACAGATAAAATCAATAAAAGTGACAATTCTTGGGGGTAAAATACCCATCAGAAAAACCTCTCCATTAAATATATACCCCCTCATACCCCACTTTTATACAGCAAAACTGGGGTATGCCAGGGTATACCTACTTTTCTTATTTTTGCTCAAAAATATAGGTTTTGGGTACTCGTTAGAAATGCCTTGGCAAGGTGTTTCTAACGAGTACCCACAACTTATGTTTTGGAGCAAAAATAAGAAAAATATCAAAAAATTATAATGAAATTTTTAGATTTTTTACAACCAAAAAATTTCTGTATATTGCATGGACGTGTTTTCGTAATGCTTGTCAGGGATCATTCTGATCCACGAAAAGTTGTTCCCAGCCAGCCTACAGTCTTATATCCTAACTGTGTTAGTTGTTCTGAGTGTGATGGTTGTCTCTTCAAAACAAATGAGCCACCTCTTGGGAAAACCAACAATGTGGTTTTTGAACAGGTCCGACACAAACCGGCCTGTACAGTCACAGAAGGAGGCTAGAAGCTTGAAATTTCGGATTTAGAAAGTAGAGGAATTGCACTATCCGTGTAGCGAAAACAAAGGCGCTGATCAGCTTCGCCGTTACCGCGAAGCTGATCTGCGTCTTTGTTTTCGCCTATGCAGATTGTTGGTTTTCCCACGAGGCGGCTCAAATACTATTAAGTTCCATATACATGTGCCCATATCTGCTAAAACAAGCAAGCTACAAAACCAAATTCAGCTGACTCACTATTCTAAAATTCATGGTCAGCTTTTTAAGTTAGACATTTATAAATATTTCTACAAAAGAGCACCCATAAATCAGTAACACCTCAAGAAGCATTCTCAAACTTTTGGCCTAAGCTTATACAGAATAATACAAAATTTATATATATATACTATAATACTACATTGAAAATGTAATGCAAAATGTAAGTTTTCATCAAAATGATTGCTTATTTTAATTACACAGATATGAGCCACCCCATGGGAAAACCAACAATCTGCATTTGCGAAAACAAAGACGCAGATCAGCTTCGCGGTAACCGCGAAGCTGATCAGCGCCTTTGTTTTCGCTACTCGGATAGTACAATTCCTCTTCTACTTAAATCCGAAGTTTCAAGCTTCTAGCTCTTTTCTGTGCTTGTACAGGCCAGTTTGTGCCGGACCTGTTCGGAAACCACATTGTTGGTTTTCCCACGAGGCGGCTCATATGTTAAAAAGAAAATGTGTATGAATGCAAATGAAACAATGTTATGTTGTGTTCCTAAGGTGACCTGCATATTTGTGTACTCGTAAGTACATGTATGATATAATCCCTCTTCTTCCTATTTTAAAATCTGATGCTACAACTGTTCTTTGATTGTACTGCCGAGTCTGAACTGGACCTGGATGAAGACTTACAGCAATATAGCTGACAGGTGGTTTATGGTAGATCTGTTCATTTCATTTTATTTGCTAGGAAACATTTTACTGGCCATAAAAAATGTCAGTTACAAAAATGATATAACTATTTTCGTTTGAGAGAGCACAGTGATTTCTTTTTATTTATTTCTATATTTTCACAAAATACAATGCACAGGATTCTCACATTTTTTCAACAAAAAATAAGAGTGTATTTGCTTACATAGTCAGCATTTACTTAACAAGTTGAGGTCTTAACGATGACGTTAAGCTAACAAAGTTTTGAACAACTGGCCCCAAAAATAAAGGCAAACTTAATGTATCATTTGACAGAATATAAGAATCTTACATGAGTGTCAGGTATGGATAGACAAATCTGACCCGAGGGTCACATTTTGGCATCACGAGGCTCGACGAGTGATGCCAAATTGTGACCCGAGGGGCAGATTTGTCTATCCATACCTGACACGAATGATGGATTCTTTTTCTTGCTCACCTTAATGCAGCGAAGATTGATTTTTATACTATTTACCAAGAAAAATGATCAAATCGCGGCGTCCGCCATTTTGATTTAAAACGTTTTGACGTCATTGTGACGTGTGCGCTTAGCGACGAAATTACGTGACGTCCTATACAACCAGTGTTAAAAAAGAACACTTGAACGCAGGGTGCGACCGGGGTGAGATAACGAGGGTGAGATAAAAATTTCTCACATGGGGTAAAATGTAGGATTTCTCTATCTGGTGTGCAAGAAAAAAATATCTCTACTGTCCTCATTCAAATGAAACTGGTTATATCTTTCAAAAAAAATTAAAACTTACGAAAACATGCCCATGCAATATACAGAAATTATTTTGGTTATAAAAATCTACAATTTCATTAAAAAATTGATATTTTTCTTATTTTTGCTCAAAACGTAGATTGTGGGTGCATGTTAGAACCACCTCGGCGAAGCAGTTATAATGAGTACCCACAATCTATGTTTTGGAGCAAAAATAAGAAAAATAGGTATACCCCTGCATACCCCAGTTTTTCTATATAAAAGAGGGGCTGCATGGACATGTTTTCCTGATGAGTGGTACATGTACAAGCTATATAAAAGTAAAAACTAAATAAAAACATCTCAAAATCTTTACAAACTATTTACAATAAATACAATCAGCACATTTTATATTGTACAAAAAAGATGAGTTGGCTATGACACTGCTTCAAGATGCATGGTAAACTTGCAAAAAATACTTCAAATGAGGACCCTAGGGAAGATTGGACTTCCTCTTGAAATGAATCTTTATTATCAATAATTTTATAATCATTATTATCTAACAGTAGGCCAGAATAGACATTAATTATTAATTGTATTAAAGTAACATATTTTTCCCTCAAAAGTAAGTATGTTAAGCTTGCTTTTATTATGATACATATGAATTTTGCTTCCTCAAGAAAACTGAGATGTAATGGATACCTCAGTATAACATAATAATTTTAAAACTCCCCTCCACTGGTTTATGTAGTACATGTAGTTAGATCATTTTCCTGCCAACATTTTGTCAGCGAAAGAATATTGCCCCTTTTGATTTTTTTTTTTTGCTATGCTGTTGTCATGATGCGTTGACACATGACATACGGTAAATGATGCAGTTTCGGTGTAAAATCATTTCAGCCATGTTATCAGAAAACCAACAATGTGGTTTTCGAACAGGTCCAACACAAACCGAGCTGTACAAGCACAAAAGATGGCTAGAGGCTGAGACAAAATTTGGATTTAGAAAGTAGAGGAATTGTACTATCCGTGTAGAGAAACCAAAGGCGCTGATCAGCTTCGCAGTCACTGTGAAGCTGATCTGTGCCTTTGTTTTTGCATATGCAGAATGTTGGTTTTCTCATGACGCGGTTCATTTATTTCATGCACCTCCCTGTTGATTTATAATGCATTATGATTCATTAAACTTCCTTTGTTTACTGACCATGTTTCCTTTGTTTGGTAAAACATGAGTGTAAGTTATATGAGCTAGCTTCTACTGTAGAAAATCTGTATTCAGTATTTCAACTGAGATTGCATAGCTAAGTTATAATTAGCATGCGTATCAAGTGTATACATTTCATAGCCAGTTTGTAGCCCGAAAATCTAGTTTGCAGCTTGTATAGTTTGTTGTTACCTGCACTGTGAGCTAGTTTATAGCCTGCATAGCTGGTTCATAGCTGGTTTATCGCTTAAAGTTAAATAGCTAGTTTATTACAGCCAGATTAGGTAGCGTTTGCATAGCTATTTTGTAGTATTCATAGCTAGTTTGTAGCCTTCATAGCTAGTTTGTAGCGTCAATATTTAGTCTGCCACGGAACAAACTAACCATAATTTGAAGATAAAATCTATACATCTATATCTTTAAATTTCATCCAAAGCCAGCATGTAGCAAAAGCTGTGCATTAGCTTAATTATTGAATATGATGAATACAGATTTTGTAGTCTGTGTGTAAGTTATAAGAACATTTATACTAGTCTGAAATAACCATTCCTTCAAAATGTCTTAACTGAAAACCTGAAATCCCTGGACAACTTCATGGCTAAGTGGCTCATACTAGGTATATTTTCTGGTATTTGATTGAAAATCTACAACTCATATTTGAGCCGGCCCAGGAGGAAACCAACAATCTGCATATGCGAAAACAAAAACACAGATCAGCTTCACGGTAACCGCGAAGCTGATCAGCGCCTTTGTTTTTTTGCTACATGGATAGTACACTTCCTCTTCTTCACAAATCTGAAATTTCGAGCTTCTAGCCTGCTTCTGTGGCTGTACAGCTTCGTTTATGTCGCACCTGTTCGGAAACCAAATTGTTGGTTTTCTCACAAAACGGCTCATTTCTTTGACCGAAGTGGATACAGTGCTTCCTTGATGATAAATGATGCGTAACAGTGCTAACACCGGTTATCCAGGGACAACCAACATGACTGAGAACTTCTCAACAAATGCAGATGCAATCGATTTAAGACTGTATGATGCAAATTTCTTTCTGGGAACAACTTGCCATAGATCATTTTGATCTGTGACCAATTGTTCCCAAACAGTTGTTCCCAAACAGTTGTTCCCAAACAGGTGTTTACAGAAATTTACTCCCTTTTTGTCGTTTATTGATTTAATCTATGTGGTTTGGACTCAATCATATTGGTTGTCTACAACCAGTGTAAATTCCACTTCCACATTTCCTTAAGAAAAATAGCAAGGTATCAAAAAATGGCACTGGGACACTAACATTTTGGTGCCATTTTCAGTTATATATTTGTTCCAAATTTGAAGAGTGCATGAATTGCAGCAACCCTGAGGCACAAGGAGAAGTGAGAAATTTGCTTTTGGATTATCATCAAACAAACACCTTATATGCTGTTCCTTTAGATTGCAAATGTCTCTACACCAGTCATAGCTTAAACATTTATACTCGGCTATCTCTGCACATTTCACTTCGGTATTTTGACTACCTTCCGTAATCAGACAATCACAAATCTTTTTTCCACTCAGCCATTTTGAATCCTCACAGCCAATGAAATCTACAAGTATGTCAATTTCTAATCTATTTTTAGACTCTTATACAAGAACAAAATCATGGTCTCCTTGGTGATTGCAAGTGTCTGATTCATGGTGAGTGATCATCTTCCATTTTCCATGGCAGTGGTTCACCTCAATGGCTTTCCACATTGTCTCTTGCCTGAAGACACCGTGTCCGCGACATCTCTCTAGCTGTTTGTTCATTGAGGTTGGCTGGCATTCGACACAGACTTCCGCGCCTTGTTCTAGAACTTTGGCCCATGGATGTAGTTTGCAAGCTTTGCTGACATGTGTCACTCGGTAGTAGGCACGATATCTAAAATTAGAAAAAAAGCAACATTACAATTTACATCTTATCTGCAGTGATAGAAAAAATGTTTCACAAACTGAATTTCTACAGCAATGGCAATAATACTTTGCAGTAGCAACAGAATGTACAGCAATAGCATTGACTGCGATGGCAAGAATATGTGCTGCAATGGCATCAACATGTGCTAAAATGGCAATAGTATGTGCTGCAATGGCAACAGTATGTGCTGCAGTGACAACAGTGTGTGCTGTAATGGCAACAATATGTGCTGTAATAGCAACAATATGTGCTGCAATGGCAATAGTGCTGCAATGGCAACAGTATGTACTGCAACGGCAACAGTATGTGCTGCAATGGCAACAGTATGTGCTGCAATGGCATCAGTATGTGCTGCAATGGCAACAGTATGTGTTGCAATGGCAACAGTATGTGCTGCAATGGCAACAGTATGTGTTGCAATGGCAACAGTATGTGCTGCAATGGCAACAGTATATGCTGCAATGGCAATTAAAAGTACCGGAATACAAAGGTGACATTTACAAGCAATAATATGTTAAAAAAGCTGCAAAATTACAGCAATTAATAGTCTATGTAATTAATAGTCTATGTGTATTGCAAACAGCCATACTAGGGTGAATGACTGGAATCAAAGACAGGCGCATGGTTCAAAATTAAATGGGTTAATTCACTGTACCAAACATCAGTGCACTACTTCTGTCAGTCATTTGATACAATCCATGATATTCAAAATTTTCATTTCAATTTACATCTGTCAATTTTTCTTGTCATGACATGATGATTAAACTTTTCATGACTTTGTACCTTAAGACCTTTCTTGGATGATGATATGAATGCTAATAAGATAGGTGCACTTTATTTAAAATCCAATATTAAATATTATTTCATTAATGCATTCAATGCAGATTTCGGTTAATATATTCAATGCACAAAAATAGGAAATTAATGCATTACTCCTACACTCATGAGTAAAGGAGTAAATAAATCAGTCCATCCTCCTGAAAACGTCTGAAAACAGTCCTTTTTAAAGAAGATCTTCTCTTTTGAAACAATTCTACCATCAAACAATTTCAAGTCAACCATTGAACATGAAGAAACATTTTGCTCTCCACAAATAAAACCACAGATGAGAAGTCAACCACCTCAAGCCACTCCACAATGACAAGAGTCTCATTTGGTTTGGAAAGGTTATAATCGTTTAACTCATTTAATCCTGGCGTCCCTTTTATGGGACATAGGCAAACAGAATAGCCCAAGATGTGACGCCGCAGAACGCGGCGTCCCATCTGGGGCTATTCTGTTTGCTTAGAGAATTTTCATCGAAAAATTGAATAGAATTTAAAAATCACTCTTAACACCCCTAAAAATGAAAATGGACTCATCCAATTGATAATGATGGGAGAATCCATTCGTCAAATATGGGTTAACATCACAGTCAATGTCAGGAAGGAGCCATTGCTTTCTGTGTATTAACGAGTACTATGGGGTGCTTAAAGTATCTTGCTCAAGGACATACAGCGGATGTAGGTATCAACACCAGGACCTTTTGCTCCAGAGACCTATACTCTTAGTGCACTAGTCATTTGTAACCACGCCCCCCCCCCCCCTCCCCCCAGCCCCGGGGAATAGCGGGGACTTTGACTTTTGGTCCAGCAAATCCCTGCTAGCAGCCTGCTATCTTTTCATTTTACTGCCCTTTTTGCATATACAAAGCAAACCTCAGGTATTTCCCCCCGCACTGCCGTGGCAAAACTTTGGTCAAAGCCCCGCTCATTTCCAAGGCTATGTGGTTACTATGCACTAGTAGGGGTCCCTCTGTCATTTTACCCCAAATGCCATCTATGTCATGAAATTCTTTCACTTGACTTTAAAAGATCTCTCAACAAACACAGGGATACCAAGTCAAATTCCTTTGCTGCTTTTCTCATTAACATCATTACTTCATGCATTTCTGCACAATCAGATACTGTGTAGAATGACTGAATGGCGTAATAAAGTAGATCACAAGTGTTTTTTGGCATACAACAGTGCTTCTTATAGAATAAGTTATCAAGGAAACATGTGTTAGCATCTCTTCAATTTGTGTTATACTTGTCTGGTAATTAGGAAAACAGATTAATGCTCCGGTGCCTTTTTCATCTTTTGTCTTGAGAATTCAGTCAAAATGATAAATTATAGTTTCTTTGTATTCCAAAATAAATATTCTTGTTTTGCACTCAAAGACCTAGCAAAGGTAAAAGAACTACACAGTTTTTCTGCTTTTTTTCTGTGCTATTTGTGAAGTTGTCTCCATGTCTATAGGTAAAGGATACAAAAAGATAATATACTCAACAAAAAAAGTTAAGGAAAATGTGTTTGAGAGCCTGTAACAAAAGAACCGTTATATTTCATGAAATATGAACTTCATATAATCATAAATTGTCTTTTTATCTTTCAAATGAGGGCTTATTTGGGACGATAGCCCTTACAGAAGCTTGGAAAATCAGTGTCAAAGTTGACTGGTCGTCGCACCATTTTTCACAAAATTGCCAAATTGTTCATTTGTGTATCAGTCATCACTGGAGCTTTTTCACACACTATTCGCACCTCTATAGACACATTTTCTCATTAAAAGCTGTACAGTGCACATACTGAGGTGAGAGTAGACCTGTTGTAAAGCCTTTTCAGCACTTAAGTGTCATTGTTGGTACCAGGAAGGCAATGTCAGATGAAAATCGCCCCAAGATCACCGAAAATTATCTACGTCAGAACAACGATGTGGTCAAGGACTAGGCAACCCATTCACCAGACATGCATCCCATTGACCAAGAGTTGCATATTCTGGAACAGCCTGGTAGGGTCTAGTGTGGAATGCTTTCAGCAAGAACTCTCCAGGCTCTTGCTGTGATGCTTCTGGGGTAAAAGAGGCTGATTTCTCAGCACTAAATTGGGCATATCGTTGGTCAGATTAAAGAAAGTTGGTTGGTCATGGTGCATTGCAGCGTGATTAGTCATCTAGGAACTGATGTAGGTGCAGGAAAAGCAGGCTAACATGCCTCTACATCTTGTTTTGTGCACTGGTCAGTCGTCATTAGAAAATTTGTCTTCAGAGTCTGTGCTTTTAAGGCAAGAGTCTACAATGACACTTTTTACTCAAACCAAACAATATTGGAATTTTGTGAAAACTGGTTAGACGACTAGTCAACTTTGACAATGATTTTCCAGGCGACTCCAGGTGCTATCAGTTCAAATAAGGCCTCATTGGAAAGATTAAAAGACACTTTATACCATTCTGAAGTTTGAATTTCCAAAACTTTGCTAGATTTATTGTAATAAGCACTTGAACACATTTTCCTTAACTTTTTTTGTTGAGTATATGATGGAGCACTCAGTGGTGAAGGGTCATAAATGTTGAAATAATCATTTGAAATTAGTGGAAAATTATGGTTCAAAACTCGAAAACTAGTAATTTATCCTGTTTATAAATGTTAAAATGCCAACAATTGTTGGCATTTTAACATTTATGAGCAAGATGAATTTTAGTCTCAGCAGTGAGTGAGCTGAGCATGAAAAAAGTTTTATAACCTCGGGTCCAGGGCTCAAACCCTAGGCTACATCCACAAGGTCTACACAGTTTGCCTGTGTCAATTATTTTAAAAGCACTTCTAAATTCCCACAAAACAATGTCAGTTTTCTCTTGCAAAGGTGGTCACTAACACAGGTTTAACTGTAGATGTACAAAAAGTATTTTATAGAGAAAAAAAAATGCTATTTTAATAATCTTTAACTTTTATCTAAATTGTGTCTAGTATATGTCACTACTTTTATTTTTTAACTTTAACACCCTTGTTTCATTGAGGGTGACTGACTGTACCTCCATTTATGATTCAGAAGTTTTATCAAAAATTATGAATGAACAAACTTTCAAATTTGGAATTTCATATTTTATGATTATTAAATTCCCCATTAAGACTGAATATAATTTGTGCCAGGTCGAGAAAAAAGGACTTTGTATAGGGGAAAACAAAGACGCAGATCAGCTGTGCATGCAGTCTTTGTTTTCGCTACACAGATAGTACAATCTCTGAGCTTGTAGCCTTTGTCTGAGACTGTACAGCTGGTTTGTGTTGGAACTGGTCGGAAAACCAGGATACATGTTTTCTTGAAGTTTTGGCTCATTTTTGAGGAGGCATTGAAATGGTATAGAAGCACCCCTCTGATACCAATACAAAGATCAACAGATCTTTATCAAACATTACTGATAGATATCACCTTGATTAACCTCATCCAAGAAAACCTGTCATATGCCCGGGTTTCTGCCCAGTTTAGTCATGAACTGGACTGCTCGGACCCACAGGAGCAACTCCTGTGAATATATACTAAGGGAGGTAAACTTATCTCTAAGCAGAGTGCCAAAAAAAGTCTCACTCTGGCTGATTTTGATCACAGATATTTTCAAGGACATAAAGCAGATTTTATTATACTGGGGCTCAAAGCCTGTCATTCATTTTTTACCCCATTTCATGCTGTTTGAATATTTTGAAATCATGGAAATTTTGGTATTCATTAGAGTCTATTGCAGATTATTTGATAAAAGATAATGATTTGTAATAAATAATTGACAAAGATTGTGATCTGGTCTAAAAAATTCAGCTTAACCCCCTGACACATAGACACAGGGTCCAGACAATCAGATTATTGTGTCAAAAATATGAGCCGCCTCGTGGGAAAACCAACAATGTGGTTTCCGAACAGGTCCGACACAAACCGGCCTGCACAGGCACAGAAAAGAGCTAGAAGCTTGAAATTTCGGATTTATGTAGAAGAGGAATTATACTATCCGTGTAGCGAAAACAAAGGCGCTGATCAGCTTCGCGGTTACCGCGAAGCTGATCTGCGTCTTTGTTTTCGCCTATGCAGATTGTTGGTTTTCCCATGAGGCGGCTCATATATCTGTTACTATCATCCATGACAGTGCCCTTTAAATTCATTAAAATGTAATCCTTATTGTGTCAAAAATATATATCTTCTTATATCACATTATATCAGTGCCTTTTAAATTCATTAAAATGTAACATGGTACAGCCAGTCCTTATCTTATGCCATCATACTAAAGTCATGTCCAGAACCAAATGACACAAAGTTGGTTCATTTAAAATACAAACTACATGTCAAATGTCAAAAAGACAGAATGGGATTCAAACTATGTACTCAGTGACCATTAAATCTGATGGAAACTCTCTAGATTTTATATCGTTTCCAAATCCTGAAATTTCTAGACCCCACCCCCCAACGTCAAGATGCACAGGAACTAGAAAATGTATTGGTCCCAAGGCTTACTGGGCTTACATAAAGGACTTGTGCAAGGGCCGCTTACAAACACCTAATGCACCAGTCATTTGTAATCACTGCTCCCCCACCTACGGGGAAGGGAGGGCATTATGACTTTCAGCTTTCAGTGCCCTGCTATAAGCCCCATGTCCAGGAGGCAAACTGGAGGTCAAAATGGAGACACTTGAAAAGTAACTACCCCGCACTGTAGCCCGGCTATCCCCAACCCTTCCCCGTAGGTGGGGGAGGTGGGAGGGGGGCAGTAGTTACAAATTACTGGTGCATAAAGCACAGGGCAATAATTACCAGCTAAAGCTATTTCATTATTTATCTTCAGTTCATTTTTTGTTATTTTCACAAGAAAACCAGATTAAAAACTCTCCCAACCTTGAAAAGATGTCTAAAATTACCCTCAGCTGCAGTTTCTCCTATTTAGATATCAAATTTAACTTGACACATCAAAAAAACTGCAAACAAAAGGATTCATATTTTTAAAGGGGCTTTGATAAAATATTAGGGTCAAAACAAGGCCAAAGTGTCACATGACCAAAGGGACCTACAAAAAAATAATATTTATCTGACCAGAAAGGTCACTTCTCTTTTCAACATAAATTACAATGTACATGTATGTTTCACCAACTGTCCAAGTTTTCATGTTTAAAAGGCTTCTGGTGACCAAGAATGGGCAAGATCAAGAGATTTGAATGTACTTCAATTTATGGTTCAGAAATTCTATCAGGAATTATGAAAACAATGGACACCAGTATGGTCCATCCCTTTTCTCATTAATATGTTCTTAAAAGATCTCAGTTTTATTTTATTCATTATTTAATTAAGATTTAAGGTTTTACAGAATGGCCCCTGTCTGTCAAAAATGGCATTCAACTAAAAGAGACCCTCGACCTGTTTATACAATGGAAAAAGTGTCCATTAATGGTCAAAATAACAAACACAAAAACATGTACAGTAATCAGTAATCATAAAAGCTCCTTTTCAGTACTAGTAATTTAATTAATTATCACAAAGCAAAATACAGAATACATTGCTTTATAAGAGTTGTGTATGTGTAAATATTATTTGTAAAGAAATTGCATTTTATAACTAGATATATTATATGTTGTAAAAGTTTATTTTCATCTAAACATTTATTGTGTCAGGCGAGATACACAAAATCATTTGAAAGAATATACAGTAGTAGCTTTAACTTGGACCAGAAGGTATGGCATATGGTCCTTTATTGCATTAGTTAGGTTACCTTTTAAATAAATAGAAAAACTATAATTCTATATCTATTATGCACCAAGTGCAAGGTTGTGACATTCTTTTGGGACAGCTTGCCTATTCATTGTAAATAACAAAAATAATAAATAATTCAAATCTCAAGAAGCCTGAAGCTGAGATGGGCAGTATATAAGGTCTATGCCTTTCAACCATGCATCACTGTTGTACAATAAAAACAACAAAACTGATGCATGTGTTCCTGCTCATTTCAGGTAAGAATTTTACTTTCATATTTTAAACTTAACATTGCTTACATATAAGAATGCATCATGTCTTCAAATGTTTTTAAATGTTGATTAGGATTTGTGGTTGTTATCTTGAGTATTTCAATGTATTTAAATTTAGTAGATAAATTAAAATACTGATTTATAATTGTTCTGGCAAATATAAGTTAAGGATAAACCAGGCTCTCACATCTTAACTTATGTTATTAAACAAATTGTCATAAATGATATTCATTGAAATAGTATACCAGATGCATGTACATCAATCTTAAGCGGCTTGTACCTCTTGCGCCAAGCGAGCATTTATTCCCCAAAGTAAGTTAAATTAGTAAAAAGGCGATTGATATGCATCTGGTACCTTTGTATTCATGTATATATACTGATATGTTATTCTATGTATGATCACTGTTGTACAATAAAAACAACAAACTGATGCATGTGTTCCTGCTCATTTCAGTCGCAATAAAACCTGTCATAAATTGTGGTGGAGCATAGGGTTCCCGACGCTTGTTATTTTGTATGACAAGAAGAAAAACTTATACACCAGACCCAACTTTCACGAGACAGCTTAGAAGCCACGCAAAAATGGCTGACCAACAAAATCAACAACAACAGCAGGATGAACAACAACCTCAACAGCAGGTACAACAACCTCAGGTTCAACAGCCAGTACAAGATCAACAGCCGTTTCAGCAACAACAGCCAGTACAAGATCAACAGCCGTTTCAGCAACAACAGCCAGTACAACCCCCACAGCCAGTCCAGCAACCGGGTCAACAGGGTAATCAGCCGATTCAACAGCTTCAGCAGCCAGCAGATGGAGCCCAAGCAGCACCAGAAGGTAGGCCATTTAATTTACCTAAATTCAGTAGCAATATTTGCGAAAAGTTTGACTGCAAGGTTATGGATGCACACACTTGGCTTCACAAATTCATGTTAATTGCTAATTGGGCAAAATGGACAAACGATCAAATGTGTATTTTCTTTGGGCTTCATTTATTATCTGATGCCTACAGCTGGTTTTCAAACTTGCCAACAGAAATATCACAAAATTTTGAGCAACTGAAAGAGCAATTTATAATCAGATTTAGTTTACATGGTTCAACTAAATGGTCAATTTTACCTGAAATATTTGAAATGCAGCAAAAAGCAGATCAACCTGTACAAGAATTTATCCAGAAAGTGCAAATGAAAGCTAAATTAATTGATCTTCCAGAAGACCAAATCATAGGTGCTTTAATGAAAGGATTTTTGCCAAATATTCGAGCTGACTTAATAAGATCTAATATCAACACAATAGCTGATGTAATAAAAGAAGCAACTATTTCAGAGCAGGCAAATAAAATAAAATCTTCCCAGTCAGATAACATTTTGTCAGAAGAAAGATTAATTAAAGCCATACAAACAGCAATGTCTATAAATAGTGCGCAACCAGCATCACAAAATGTACCATCAAGTTACACTAAGGAAACCAGTAAACAATTCAATAGGCAGCCGTTTAATAAGCATCAGCAATATGGACAAACCTATCACAGAACAAGACCACAAAACAAACCTCATCTAGCGCCACAAGAACATAAGGTTAATTCAAATTACATTTGCATTAGATGTGACAGACAAGGTCATCACTACCAAAGTCAATGTCCATTCATTAATACTGTTTGCCATGCGTGCAATAGGATAGGGCACATACTGAGGGCATGTAAGTCAAAGCATCAATAGGGGGCTCGGCCTGCCATTGGTAAAGGAGGGAACCAAATGGAAAGGCATAAAAAACAAAATAAATTAAAAACCAGTCAATCATTTAAAAATTCAGGAAGAAAACATCAAATTAAAACATGTTACAAATCAAGACAGAAAAACACACAGGTAAAACATTCTAAAACAGAGGAGTGCATCGGTCAGGTTAAAAATTCTCAACATGCCAGTCAAAATCAGGCAAAGAAAAACAAAACCAAGAAAAAACAGCATAAAAAACAAATTCCAAATATGTTTACAAGCACTCCTCTTCAAGGTAGTTACATAAATGTTAAAATACTAGGAAAAACTGTCAATACCTTAGTAGATACTGGTTCAAATTTAAGTTGCATTCAAAAATCTCTCCTTGACTCACTCGATCAAGACTTTATTGTATATGGCTCATCAGAGTATGAAAAAGTGAAGGGAATAGGTGGACATTTGATAAGCATTATAGGCACAGCCACATTGCCATTGAAGATAGGTGATAGTGTGTTTTACCAAAAATTTTACATCTTTGATAAAATTTTACACCCACTTCTATTGGGTATTGACTTTTTAAAAACACACAAATGCACACTGAACTTTGAAACAAAAAGTCTTGACACAGACTCTGGTACACCAGTCATTAACTTCATTGAAGAACAAACAAAGCGTGTAACAGGTCTTGCTCGACCGGTGAAACACACTGTCATACTGCCACAGTCAGAAACAATTATTCCTATTAGGATATCAAGACTCCCAAATAAGGAGACAACATTATTTGAGCCATTAGGACTCCTTGCACACAAAAAATTAGCTGGGGCAAGAACCATCACAACAGTAAATAATGGCCGGGGGCTCTGCAGAATTCTTAACCCTCTACCTACACCTATTTCATTGGGTCCTTCAAATGTTATAGGCAAACTAATCCCTGTAGATGCATCTACAATTCAAGAACTAAAAACTGAACATACAAACATGGACACTTCTGCTCAAGGTGTAGCCTGTTCTGAGCCCATTGATAATTGTATACAAATAAAGATGGAAAGAAAAGATGGTAAAATGATAGCAGATGAGCTGGGCATTTCTTTAAATGAATCTGATCTAACAGAAAATGAAAAGCTAAGACTTTATGAATTTATTGCAAAGAATCGCTCAACATTTGCGAAAGACACGTCCGAACTGGTTGGGTGCAATATGCATAAACACAAAATAATCACAGGACAGGCCCCACCTCAGCACAAGCGACCTTATAGAGTCTCTCCTAAAATTAAGCACTTAATTGATGAGCAGATAGATGATATGCTGAAAAACGATATCATTGAGCCCTCAGATAGTTACTGGGCAGCCCCTGTAGTAATGTGCAAGAAAAAAGATGGAACATATAGGTTTGCTGTAGATTACCGAGACTTGAATGCTGTAACAGAACCAATAAATTTTCCATTGCCAAGACTGGAAGATGTAATTGACTCAGTAGGGGAAAGCAACTCTAAGGTGTTTACTGTTTTAGATTTAAAAGCAGGCTTTCACCAGATTTTTCTTGATGAGGAAACAAAACATAAAACTACCTTCATCACACATAGGGGTTGTTACTCTTTCAAACGAATCCCATATGGAATAAAAAATGGGGCTATAGCATTCCAGACTTTGATGAGCAGGGTTCTAGATTCAATAAATTTCAAGTATGCTTTGGTTTACATAGATGATATTCTCATCCATTCAGCAAACTTTGAAGAACATCTTGTTCATCTCCAGGCTGTTTTTGACAGACTTAATGAAGCTTGTCTTAAACTGCAACCAAAAAAGTGTCAGTTCGCGACACCAAGAGTTGAATACCTTGGACATTTTTTTTCCAAGAAAGGCATAGAGGTAAACCCAGCCAAAATTGAAGCTGTCAAATCTTACCCAGTCCCCAAAACTCGCAAACAGCTGAAAGCTTTTCTAGGTCTCGCGTCCTACTATAGACGTTTTGTACAGGGCTTTAGTAGCATAGCAGCACCACTACACTCCTTGCTCAAAAAAGACTCAGACTTTCAGTGGTCAAAGTCTTGTGATGAAGCATTCAATCTTCTTAAACAAAAACTAACATCAAGTCCAATACTTGCCTTTCCTAACATGCAAGAACCATTTTTCTTGTCAGTAGATGCTTCAGGTTCAGCAATCGGGTTCATTTTAGGGCAGCATGATGCTAGTGGACGTGAAGTAGTTATCAGTTATGGTGGTAGGGCATTAAGGGGTACTGAGATAAAATGGAGTATTTGTGAAAGAGAATGTCTTGCTCTAGTGGAGGCCATCAAACAATTCCAGCCATATCTTTCTCATAACCATTTTACTGTATATTCAGACAATATTGCTTTGAAATGGCTACAGAAAATAAAAGATCAAAATGGTCGTTTGGGGCGTTGGTCTATTAAGCTTCAGGGCTATGATTTTACAATTATTCATAAAGCTGGGATTCAGAACCAAAATGCAGATGCCCTCAGTAGAAGATGTTATGACTCACAAACCTGCAGTCCAGAAAAATACAAGGTAATAAAATCCAAAAACAATATTGATGAACAGAAAGAGTGTACCCAGTCCCCAGTTACAAGCCCACTTAATGAGCAAGACTGTCACATAATGGCGCTTCAAAACCTCCCAACTGAAAATGAGGAACCAAAATTACAGCCTACAAAGGTCCCTGTAGTTAACACTAAATCAAAAAAAGAAATGTCTTATCTGCAAGCATCATGTGAGGACATAGGACCCCTTTACCAATACATGACAGTAGGTCAGCTACACTGGCATCTGACCTGCACTAAATGCACTGTATATCAGTGATTTTAGCATGTTTGAGCTTTTAAAAAAAGAAGACACTTGTATTGATATCTATATAATGGCGGTGCTCTGTATTTTGATATAAAACAGTTTCTGATGTTTTCTTGTTCTAAACGAAATTTCTCTTACACGCCACTTCGCGGTTTTATAAAGCTAATATCCATTTACAATATACAAAAAGTAGAAATCCTGTACCCTCCAATGTCCTAAGAAAATCGCAGTTTTATAGTCCAAATTCGGCAGTAGACAATCCAAAGTACCCCGCCGAGACAGGTCCGACACATGCGGTTCGTTTAATTTGGTTCCTGGTCGTCTCGGCCCAAAATCCATCCTCAATCCGTTTTCCGGCGCACCTGGCTTAAACAATCAGTAAGTGTCATTCTTTCACCAGGTAAAGCTACAACTACATTTTTATGATAAATTATAATTGAAAGAACAGATACTGTCATAATGACATGTAGTTGTATCTTTGTCTCGTGGAAAAAGAGACCCCATTGATGGGTAAAGCAAAGTGCGCGGAAAAATGGAGTGAGGATGGGTTTTGGGTCGAGATGACCATGAACCAAATTAAACGAACCGCATCAATCGGAATGTTCTCATGGTGGTGACTTGAATGTTGGACTGTCAATTTCAGATGAAAAAGTGATATTTTCTCAGGAGATTGGAGAGTACAGGATTTTTACTTTCTGCATTTTTGAAACGGACATTTGCTTGACTTAACCGCGAAGTGGCATGTAGGAGAAATTTCGTTCAGGACAAGAAAATAACAGAAACTTATTTTCTGTCAAAATCACAATGTCCACCATGTTGTATATGGTTCAACAATAATAAACATGCAAGTACTAGCTTTTATAAAATATACAAAACTAGAGTGCATTTAGTAAAGATCAGATGCCAGTGGTCAGCTACTAGAAAATAAAATAGAGCAAAAGAAAATCATGATAAGCTCTGAGCAATACATTGTACGTGATAACATTCTTTATCACTTCTTAGATACAAAAACAAAAAAGAACAAGAGACTACCTGAATCATTTTCTCAGTTAGTTGTCCCAAGGTGTTTAAGAGAAGATGTAATACTTTCTTATCATGATGGCAATGCTCATCTAGGGTTTGACAAAACCTATGCAGCAATAAGAAATAAATATTACTGGCCTAAAATGTATGCTGACATTGATATACATGTTCGCACGTGTAATACCTGTCAAAGATCTAAAAGGAACTATGGCAATGATAAAGCACCACTCACACCTATGCCTATAGCAGCCCGACCATTTTCGCGTCTACACATGGACATATTAGGTCCCCTGCCATGCACCTCAGAAAAACACAAATACATTCTCCTAGTTGTTTGTGCCTTCACAGGGTGGTGTAAATGCTTTCCCATCAAGTCCCAGGAGGCTTCAGTGATTGCTGAAATCCTTTATGCAGAAATATTCTGTCGCTATGGCTCACCAGATATCCTGATCTCTGATAGAGCTCAAAATTTCATGAGTAAACTTGTCTCAGCACTGTGTGAACTCTTTCAGGTAACTAAACATCACACCTCAAGTTTCCACCCACAAACCAATAGCGCGGCCGAGCGCACCTTCTCTTCATTGTCACGTGCAATACGGTCATACTGTAATGTTGAGCAAACAAATTGGCATAAACAACTTCCAGCTATCATGATGGCTTTTAGAAATGCTGAATCAGCTACCACTGGGTACACACCATATGAACTTGTCTTTGGCCGCCAAATGAGAACACCAATTGACACAGCATTAATCCCAAGTGAATCATTAACCAAATCTGCACAAGAACACATGCAAGAATTAGTGGATTCACTTAAGCTTACTCATTTGCTAGTGAAGTCAAATCGCCTTGCCGCACAAGCAAGACAGAAGAAACACTATGACAAAACAGCTAAAAAGCCAACATATCAGTTAGGGCAGCAAGTAATGCTACGGAAAGAAAATGTGATTCCAGGTCTAACCAAGAAATTTGCACCAAAATTTGATGGACCATATTATATCACTAAAGTATGCCCAAATCACACATTTCGCCTCAGAAGGCAATCAAACCATAAACCCATAAGATCTCGTGTGCATGCAAATAGGTTGAAACCTTATTACAATCCTACATTAAGGAAGTATGCAGATGGTATAAATGCACAGCAGCAACAAATAAGAGAATCAATGGACAATGAGGTAACAAATGTGAGACAAAATGAAACTGAGCCAGAGCCAGAGCCAAAAATCACAAATGAGACAAACTTGGTTGTTGATAAAATATTGGCATCAGCCTATTACAGGGGTGAACGGCTTTATAGAGTAAAGTGGGTTGGTAAAAAGGGATCAACTTGGGAAAAGAAGCAAACAATTCCACAAGAGCTGGTCAACCAATTTCACATAAGCCATACAGCAAAAGGCCGAAAGAGAAAACGACCCCATAGATATTTTGTTAAACAGCAAAATACTGATAAGCAAGATTAGGTCACAGCTTCAAAATAAGACCTAAATAAAAGTATTTTCCAGCTTGAAAGTTAATAAAAAAATAAAGAAGAAACAAAGAAAGAGCTAGAAAAGATAGTAAAAACAATTTAAAACATACATGTACATGTAATAAATACACTTCTCAATTAAGGTATTCTTCATATGTATGGACAGCAGAATTAAAATAGGCATGATGGGAGAGAGAACTGGAAATTGGTTCCTGCACAGTCCGGAATGTGTAAGACAGTGTTGATGGCTGGAGGCTTAGGGATATTTAAAGAGCACACACCTCTACATGTCTTTGACAACTGGAGTTGTGATGATAGAAGACTGATCACCTTCTTTCACCTGCAATTTATCTGTCTTTTTACGCTTCCAACCATTCACACATTTTCCTTTTGCTTTCTTCTATCAATAGGTTGCCGACCAAATCTGATATGGATTTTGATCCTGCTGATGATTCAAGTACAACCTATGCATATGATGACCATAAGTAGAATCAATTATGGAACTATATTTGAGAAGTATTCTGATGTATATTTTAGTGCAGAGCACTGGACTCATACATTCGTTTTCAAGCTGGAAAAACCAGAGTATCTGAATCCATTTTGGGCAGCATGCAATTGCACCAATATAAATGATATGTTTCATCCAGATTACAAGTATGTTTTTAGTGAATTGAGCCAATTACACAATGACACACTAACTGATGTTGACAACACAATCGAGAATATTTTCAAATTAATACCCTCCCATAATAAACACATCTCTAGGAGACGGCGAGCAATTTTGCCAATAATCGGATCTATAAGTAGGTCATTATTTGGAATAGGGACCGTTGAAGAAATTGAAAAACTAGCTAATGTAGTAAATCGCATTAAACATAGGCAAGATAAAGTCATTGATGGTTTCTCACATGAAATTGATATTTTACATTCAGTTATAGGTGCTACAGATCATAGAATAAACAACCTTGTTAAGGGTATAAAATTAAATAACATGGCACTTACAAGAATTGACAATGAATTCAAAACCAACATTGAAAATGCACAACAAAAAACATCATGGGTTATGTCTGTTTTAATAGACCAAATGCATAAAACTTCACAAATCACACAAATATTCTCAAAACTGATGCTAGGAATTCATGGCTTACTGCAAAATAAACTAACAACCAACCTTGTGCCATACTCAACTTTAGAGAAAACCTTACAAGAAATCCAGGATACATTGGAAATCAAAAGACCTGGTTTCCAGTTGCTGTTTACTGATCCACATTTCTACTACAGACATGAAAATGTGTTCTTCTTTCGACATGAAAACGAAATTATGGTTACACTTAAATTTCCTATTGGAAAGCTACACAAGCCAATGACTTTGCTTAAAGTACAAATGCATAAAGTACCAGTGCACACTTCGTCCAATCATGCAACAGCAATTTTGGACTTACCTACCTATCTAGCTGTTTCAAAAGATTTAAAGTTCTACTCCAACATTCAAAATAAAGATATTCAAAACTGCCATAAATATAACAAGGTAATCTTCTGCAATCACAACACAGAACTCATCCCAGAATCACACTGGACGTGCAGTTTCGCACTCTTTAAAGACAATCAACAAGAAATAAAGAATACTTGCAACTTTCGCTTTCTACCCCATGGTATAATGCCAACAGTTAAACTTATAAACCAAACACACTTACTAATTTATAACACTTCTGAGCTAAATCTACAATGCTATAATGGAATGAAAACAATAAATGGATGTTTTTTCTGCCTTATGACGTTGCCATGTAATTGTTCTCTCAACACCAAACAGCTCTATGTCCCTGAACGATGGACAGGATGTCATGAACAAACTACTAACATCAGCTTAATACACCCAGTCAATTTGGCCATTCTTCAAGAATTCTTCCACCCAAAACAACTAGTACAAATTAGCTCCCATTCAACATTCCCTGTCCCACTCAATGTATCAATTCCACAATTTAAACTGCAGACCAATAACATTTCAGAAATAGTGGCAAATGATCATCAGTATCATCTAAATTTAAGAAAAATCATACAACTTTCCAAACAGAACAAGGTTATATTTTCTTCCTTAGCTGAAGCAATAATGCCCAATGAAACACTAAATACCAAGGCTGTTTCAGTAAATTTAATTCTCTCTATAATAGCGACTGTCCTTGCCTTGCTGGCTACCGGTTTTCTGATAATCCTTTTTCGCAAATATAGATATATTTGTTTGGCATTAGCAGCTCATCAGTTATTGCCCGAGGCGGCAGCTTTTCCTAGCCTACCCTCCTTCTACTATACAATGTCAACAGAAAAAACCATGACAACAACATACCCAACACTTACTCTCGCTCAAATATCTGATACTTCTACCATGTATCTTGTTGCTTTTACAGTTTGTATTCTGGTAGTAGTCATTGTCCGAAAAATACTAAATTCTAAATTCAAAACAATATTAGTCTTGGAAATAACAGATGGAATTGAGTGTATAAGGGTAAATGTCCAAACCTTGCCAGCTAATATAGCATCTTGTCACTTTTCCGGAGTTAATGTACTCAAAAATATCACCTTAACAGCAAGCATAATACCTAAGTTGACAATAAACTGGGGTGACTTGACAATAACAAATAGCATGTTTAAAACGGAACTTCAACTACAGTCCACTATAAGACTAAATCCTTATAAAGGAGTGTTGCTAAAGAAAGTACTTTCCAACAAATTCTCAATGTTTATTTGGATCAGCCATAATAATGTTTGTATACCCATCAAACTGTGTCAACCCATGTGTAAAGAGTGTTCTCCGCAGGGCATTATTTGTGCAGGCACCTCAAATTCAGGTTCTAACACCCCACTGTTGAAATAATAGGGCAATAGCAATGATCTAACAGAATAAAAATAGGATTATCACAGAAATTTACAATATTCAATAACTTTTAATAAACCTAAATAAAGTGTTCCTAAATTCAATTATAAGGAACTGAGACCACATTTAGCCCTTATATAGTAAGTTATTGATTTCTAATTATGGGCAACTAAAAACATATTTAGTAGCAGTAATGGATGATGATGACTATACTTGTCATATTAGCTTAAGTGTGTGCACCCATTCTTGTGGTACTTAGTAGCAAATTAGCTATTGATACCTGGTAAATTAGTGGCTTGCTGAAGGTGTCATATGGACTCACCTACAGACAATGACAGGAAGTGATACAAAAGACAATCAATGACAGAGTGAACAATACAGTACTGTGAATCTAACTGTGTGAAATAATAGACAATGTATAGTTCCAAAGTGATATATGAACTCATAGAAAGAGAATGTTGTGTTCTCCAAGGTACAGAGATGATGCAGGAGCATCATTTTTCCCAAGCGGCGGGAAATTTATCACAAAGCAAAATACAGAATACATTGCTTTATAAGAGTTGTGTATGTGTAAATATTATTTGTAAAGAAATTGCATTTTATAACTAGATATATTATATGTTGTAAAAGTTTATTTTCATCTAAACATTTATTGTGTCAGGCGAGATACACAAAATCATTTGAAAGAATATACAGTAGTAGCTTTAACTTGGACCAGAAGGTATGGCATATGGTCCTTTATTGCATTAGTTAGGTTACCTTTTAAATAAATAGAAAAACTATAATTCTATATCTATTATGCACCAAGTGCAAGGTTGTGACATTCTTTTGGGACAGCTTGCCTATTCATTGTAAATAACAAAAATAATAAATAATTCAAATCTCAAGAAGCCTGAAGCTGAGATGGGCAGTATATAAGGTCTATGCCTTTCAACCATGCATCACTGTTGTACAATAAAAACAAAAAAACTGATGCATGTGTTCCTGCTCATTTCAGGTAAGAATTTTACTTTCATATTTTAAACTTAACATTGCTTACATATAAGAATTCATCATGTCTTCAAATGTTTTTAAATGTTGATTAGGATTTGTGGTTGTTATCTTGAGTATTTCAATGTATTTAAATTTAGTAGATAAATTAAAATACTGATTTATAATTGTTCTGGCAAATATAAGTTAAGGATAAACCAGGCTCTCACATCTTAACTTATGTTATTAAACAAATTGTCATAAATGATATTCATTGAAATAGTATACCAGATGCATGTACATCAATCTTAAGCGGCTTGTACCTCTTGCGCCAAGCGAGCATTTATTCCCCAAAGTAAGTTAAATTAGTAAAAAGGCGATTGATATGCATCTGGTACCTTTGTATTCATGTATATATACTGATATGTTATTCTATGTATGATCACTGTTGTACAATAAAAACAACAAACTGATGCATGTGTTCCTGCTCATTTCAGTCGCAATAAAACCTGTCATATAATTACTCTTGGAAAAAATGAGTAATCATAATTTATTCAGAGGTGTACAGGCCAGTGTAATTGTAATTGAATTATTACAGCTACCCAAGAAATCATCCCATGTCTGCCAATGTTTTCCAGGTTAAACTGTGTATACAAGACAGAGAAATGAACCCTCTGATGAATTCTGTTAAAGCCCACAGCCTTTACCAGCTTCAAGTATCAAAAGTCTAACCCATAAACTCCCTGCTTACTCAAATAGGACATTTTTACCTCAAAAACCACAAATCCCGCCCAAGAGATCAACAAGGGTGACTTCTAATTAATTTATCCAGCCTATGTCATTATAAAATATCTTTAATAATGGGCTTCTTATCTCTTGGTGGGATCTAAGGTCAAAACCCCAAAACCAAAAATTATAAGTTAGTGAAACACAATCTGAGTGTGAAATGAATAAATTACAACTAAAGTTGGTGACCAATAATAATAGGCCATGATTAAATTGTTAAAATCACAGCATGTTCAAATAAGCATGTATCACTGTAGGTCCTAATAATGAGGCCCAGTATAAAAATATTTGGGGTATCACAAAAATTTGTTTAACAGCATGTTGTCCACCTAAAAACATCAATTATCGAATCATTGGCATGGCCTGAGCAGAAAATTTATCATATACTCAAATAAAATTGATATTTCTGGAATGAGCTCTTTATTAATTCACGCTAAACAATCATTGACACCAACTAAACCTTACCAGACTTTTCAAGTAATAATTTTATTATATTGTCATACATTCATTTTCAGGGAAATTTTATGTTATTTTGGGATATATACCTGTTACATTTAAGGCAATGTACACATTGTTTTGAGAATAAAGGACAACACAGGCTGATTAGTTTGAAAATAAAAATTGGTTTTATATCAGAATGCAAAATGCATTCTGATTGTCTACGCGCCAGCGCGTAGACTACTCTAAAGTTTGAGATTGACCTACTTTAAATTAAATTACAAGACAACTCGTACACCTCTCTACAACTGCAACTGCACGTTTGAGTCTAGTGGCTTGACCATTGTGTTAGTAGGATTCCGGGTCGTTTCGCCAAGGACCGTGTAAACACCCAAAACACCCAGGCAAACCTCCCTTTGGTTGATAACATTTGTACCAATGGTGCAGTAGGTATCAAAAATGGGGCAAATTGTTAAATTCGTGGAACTTGTGCATGACTGCATTCTATCTAAGCAACAACGAAATGAAATGAACCGACGGTATTGTGACGCTATATGGTCAGGCCTGAAAGCTTTGACCGCACCCCACCTGCCGTGTAGCCAATTACATTCTATCCAAGCCACAACGGAATGAAATGAACCGACAGTACTGTGACGGTCGATTGTCAGGTATGAATGCTTTGACCGCGCAGCGTTTTATTTCTGTTCAGTCACATGAACCACGATGAAATGGGAGTACGGTCAGATTCTTTGACATTCAAGTTTATATATGCGAAGCGTAGACCAAGCTTTTTGTAAAAGCTTATACTTGTATGATAACAAATGTGAATTTCTTTTTGATTTCATTACATCATGAAAACATGTCCGTGCAATGTATACCCCCTTGAACCCCACTTTTATATAGCAAAACTGGGGTATGCAGGGGTATACCTATTTTTCTTATTTTTGCTCCAAAACATAGATTGTGGGTACTCGTTACAACCGCCTCGCCGAGGCGGTTCTAACGTGTACCCACAATCTATGTTTTGAGCAAAAATAAGAAAAATGTCAAAATTTTATCAATGAAATGTTCACTTTTTTAAGCTGAAAAAATTCTCTGTATATTGCATGGGAAAGTTTTCGTAATGTATACCTACTCAGATCTGAAACAACTTGATGATGCAACAAGCAACCTCCCATGACGGTAACCTTGCGGTTCTCACCTGTGGTTGCAGTGCACCATTCAACATGAAAGTAAATCTTCTCACAGTTGCACAGGTGAAAGGACAGAGCCCATTAAACCTCATTACATAATTAAACCACCAAAAACTGTTTATCTACACCATTTATGCAAAGGATATGGGTTGAATCGTGTGAAAACATGCTTTAACATATGCGAAAACAAAGACGCAGATCAGCTGTGCAGTAACTGCACAGCTGATCAGCGCCTTTGTTTTCGCTTCACAGACATAAAGCGAAATCCCTCTTCTTCATAAATCTGAAATTTCAACCTTCAGACTGGTCTACTTCTGTGACTGTCAAGGCCGATTTGCGTCAAACCTGGTCGGAAACCACGAAGATAGGGTTCCTCGATACATGGCTCATGTAGAAGTTTCCCATTGAGACAACAAAGACCGCCTGTGACAGTCATGCTAAGATGAAGATTAGGGTTCAAGTGCAGTCAAATTTATCAAAATATTGAAATCAGCCAAATTTTAAAATTTCAGAACAACTTAGCAACTTGCTACAAACTTCAACAGCCCCCTTGAAAGAGACAAATCTGCACTAATCTGAGAGGTGTCAAACAAAAACTTTTTAAGACAATACAAACTGCTGTACGTGGCATTAATTTTGTTCACATCACAGAAGAAAAATCCACCGACGTCTCCGTCGTCGCCCTGACGACACTACCGCTAAGAGGCTTGACGATCTACCGATCGGGTCAGCTAAGATCAGATGACAATTTTAAATTTACCAAGTGTTATGCGGTTGTGTAACGAATTCTTCGACACTAACTTACTTAAATTGAATTGCAGGATGTCAAGATCAATTAATTCTCACTGGCCTAAAAACATCATGTTGATTGGACAAGCCATTTTTTCACAGTATAAGTTTAAATAGCCAAAAATACCCCCAAAACAGGTGTTATACTGTCTCACTTGAAAATTGCTTCTTTTTATGTGTAAGGGGATTGAAACTGACACTTTATTTGCATATAAAATATTCTGTGGCTAGTTAGTGGTCATATCCCCTTTATTCTGCCGTTTATTTGAATGGGCTACGACTATTTGTTTTTGAGTTATGCCATGATTACTAAAGCTGATGACATGTGCCAAAATGAGGTATTTTAAAGTGAGAAAAGTGACATGCCAGATAAATCAGACTTTTACATCCAATACTACTTCTAATGTGTTATAAACAATATTTGGACATACCTTATCAATAAAAATAACCAGTCGCGTGACTTACTTTTATTACTGGATAGATATTTATATCCCAAATTATTGAGGACAATGTAACAAAAAAGTGTCCTGTCCGTAAGATGTCATTTCTCTATGACGTCACATACTTCTGGAAGTTTAAATCACATTGGGAAATGGAGTCTTATGAACTGATAATTGTCATGAAGAAAATATTATACCAACGCCAATGACAATGTAGAATTATAGAAATTATATTTTGGTCAAAAATGTCCTGTCCGTAGAGAAAAAATCTACAACAAAAAGTGCAAAATTTCTAAAACCAATGAACCCAGAACCATCAAATTTCACATGACGCATCTTTTTATCAGAACACATCTTTTATTACAATATAGTGTGGAATGGATCAAAACTCTGGTTACCATGGCAACGGATAGGTCCCATAGGGTTATAATGGTGAAAACAATGTTTTCTTATTTTCTAGCTAGCTATTAATCTGATTCTGTTCAAACTTATTCATAACCAGGATATACACACAAGCTTTAAGTATATTAAGTTACAGCCAAATCCGATTCCTAAGTAAGAAGTTAGCTCCCCTCTCTTAATTTTTGATGATTTTGAAGATGAAATAGAGTTTTGGATATAACGGAATTCTGTGGCATAGAATGATAAAAAGGTATAAATTTTCCGAAACTGTTTAACTTACAGATTTCGGAAAAAGTGAAACAAAGCCAAGGGTACAACTTTTACAAAACACCTCTGAAAACAGGTGAAACAAAAATTTGCTTCTGATCGTAGCTGAGACGCGATGTACTAACAGACGGGATCTAACGGCAATGACCGGGTCAGTTAGCGAGAAATCCACTGAGACACTCCAAGAAGATACCCACGGCCATAAAATCCGTCAACTTAAAAACAACCAACGACTACCTCATGGATATAAATTGTACACTACGACAGTATTGAAGTCTAACTTACCGACGAATCAAAACAGTCAGAGGAACAATATAGCTACTGAACATACAAACGAATCGGTTGGAAAAACATTTTTAACTCTCAGATACCTAGATGATGACATTATGATATGGTCGAGAAAGCCTGAGGAGTAAATCTCCCGTTTTATGACCAATATACGTCACAAGATATGATAGACATTCTGTTAACATATCACGCTATTCACTTAATCATTAAGCCATAAAACTTCAACATTTTTCTTACCTGAATCTACGGAAATTTGTCCTATGCATATAATAACTAACTGATGTCTAAAATAGGAACTATATACGATCAATTGACATTGTCTAATTTTTAACCAAGACACTCATTTCACCATTGTTGTCCAAGTCTTATTACATGTACCTCATTTCTTCAGTTGCTAAGTAACGTCAATACTATTTTTAGAACAATACGATCACGTGACCAAAGACAACCGCTAATCTTTACTTCAGGGAATGAAATCTGTATGGCAAACCATCCTGAAGAAGGTCTTTGAAAGACCGAAACGCGTCGATCCCATTAAACAAACAGTTAAATGTACCGTTGTTGTTTGTTTGTTCTGTTATATACCCTTAATAAATGATTTAATCGAAGGCAGAACTTGTATCCTCGTGATCCAACAGCAGCGGTCGCAACAACCGTCAAACGTAGTGGTGTGTGGACGGACATTAAAGCTTCCAGCGTTCCGCCCAGAATCCCTACAGAGGGATCCACCGCAACAGCCATACTGCGACTTTTGATAAGTTCAAATACGGCATTGACGTTAAAAATGAGTTCGCATGGTGAAAATATACCGTTCAACGCTACGATAGCATCCACCGACGTCTCCGTCGTCGCCCTGACGACACTACCGCTAAGAGGCTTGACGATCTACCGATGTACTAACAGACGGGATCTAACGGCAATGACCGGGTCAGTTAGCGAGAAATCCACTGAGACACTCCAAGAAGATACCCACGGCCATAAAATCCGTCAACTTAAAAACAACCAACGACTACCTCATGGATATAAATTGTACACTACGACAGTATTGAAGTCTAACTTACCGACGAATCAAAACAGTCAGAGGAACAATATAGCTACTGAACATACAAACGAATCGGTTGGAAAAACATTTTTAACTCTCAGATACCTAGATGATGACATTATGATATGGTCGAGAAAGCCTGAGGAGTAAATCTCCCGTTTTATGACCAATATACGTCACAAGATATGATAGACATTCTGTTAACATATCACGCTATTCACTTAATCATTAAGCCATAAAACTTCAACATTTTTCTTACCTGAATCTACGGAAATTTGTCCTATGCATATAATAACTAACTGATGTCTAAAATAGGAACTATATACGATCAATTGACATTGTCTAATTTTTAACCAAGACACTCATTTCACCATTGTTGTCCAAGTCTTATTACATGTACCTCATTTCTTCAGTTGCTAAGTAATGTCAATACTATTTTTAGAACAATACGATCACGTGACCAAAGACAACCGCTAATCTTTACTTCAGGGAATGAAATCTGTATGGCAAACCATCCTGAAGAAGGTCTTTGAAAGACCGAAACGCGTCGATCCCATTAAACAAACAGTTAAATGTACTGTTGTTGTTTGTTTGTTCTGTTATATACCCTTAATAAATGATTTAATCGAAGGCAGAACTTGTATCCTCGTGATCCAACAGCAGCGGTCGCAACAACCGTCAAACGTAGTGGTGTGTGGACGGACATTAAAGCTTCCAGCGTTCCGCCCAGAATCCCTACAGAGGGATCCACCGCAACAGCCATACTGCGACTTTTGATAAGTTCAAATACGGCATTGACGTTAAAAATGAGTTCGCATGGTGAAAATATACCGTTCAACGCTACGATAGCATCCACCGACGTCTCCGTCGTCGCCCTGACGACACTACCGCTAAGAGGCTTGACGATCTACCGATGTACTAACAGACGGGATCTAACGGCAATGACCGGGTCAGTTAGCGAGAAATCCACTGAGACACTCCAAGAAGATACCCACGGCCATAAAATCCGTCAACTTAAAAACAACCAACGACTACCTCATGGATATAAATTGTACACTACGACAGTATTGAAGTCTAACTTACCGACGAATCAAAACAGTCAGAGGAACAATATAGCTACTGAACATACAAACGAATCGGTTGGAAAAACATTTTTAACTCTCAGATACCTAGATGATGACATTATGATATGGTCGAGAAAGCCTGAGGAGTAAATCTCCCGTTTTATGACCAATATACGTCACAAGATATGATAGACATTCTGTTAACATATCACGCTATTCACTTAATCATTAAGCCATAAAACTTCAACATTTTTCTTACCTGAATCTACGGAAATTTGTCCTATGCATATAATAACTAACTGATGTCTAAAATAGGAACTATATACGATCAATTGACATTGTCTAATTTTTAACCAAGACACTCATTTCACCATTGTTGTCCAAGTCTTATTACATGTACCTCATTTCTTCAGTTGCTAAGTAACGTCAATACTATTTTTAGAACAATACGATCACGTGACCAAAGACAACCGCTAATCTTTACTTCAGGGAATGAAATCTGTATGGCAAACCATCCTGAAGAAGGTCTTTGAAAGACCGAAACGCGTCGATCCCATTAAACAAACAGTTAAATGTACCGTTGTTGTTTGTTTGTTCTGTTATATACCCTTAATAAATGATTTCACAGAAGAAAAAGTTTCAAAGCAATTAAAAAAGTATATTTTGTTTGTTTTAATGCTTTATGTCCACTGTCAACAACTACAATTCATGTGGTATGGACACTGACGCTAGCAACACTTTGCATGAATAAGCATCATGGAGGCACATTATCAGTACTTAGTGCAAATTCTTTCCATGATCGTAAAAATACTTTCATGGCCAAATCTTCATCATGAAAGCAAGGTGCTAGACATGAGAAAGCAAACTATTTGTATACTTTTCAAAAAAGAAATATCAGGTGAAGTTTTAAATGAAGTGGATATAATTTTCATACCATTTCTGCCAAAGCAAGCATAAAACTTAAGGTCAATAAATAAATGATATATGGAGGCATTCAGATTTTAAGCAAATACCATTGAAAAGCTTAATGGTTTAGAAGATTTTACTTGATATAATCTGCAAAAGTTTGCATTAATTAAAGGACACATGAAAAAATGTTTTTAGAATGATTTTTAACTTCATTGAAAAGATGAGAAAATATTATTCTACAGGTGACATATTCGTACTATACTCTGGGCTTCAAATCAAATTACCTATGAAAATTTTCAAATGTCCAACACATTTTTGCACACAACCAATTAAGACTGTGGTGCCCCTACAAGTTAAGCATCACCTGGTAAAGAGAAGGGGGGTCCAACAAACAACTTCTCCAGAGTGGGAATTGATAGGCATTCATTTAACATCAGGAAAACATGTCATTGCAATGAATACCCCCTTAAACCCCACTTTTATATAGTAAAACTAGGGTATGCAGGGGTATACCTATTTTTCTTACTTTTAATCGAAAACATAGTGGGTACTCGTTAGAACCGCCTCGGTGAGGCGGTTCTAATGTGTACCCACAATGTATGTGTTGAGCAAAAATGTTGAAAATACATGTATCACATTTTTTCCAATGAAATATACAGTTTTTACTGCTGAAAAAGTTCTGCGTGTATTGAATGAGCAAGTTTTCGTAATGATACCTAACTGTTGGACTGTGCAGCTCGATCTTCTTCCAATTTGGGGATTTGGGCGATGGTCTAAACAGCTGTTTTGAGTGAAATAATTGGCAGTATTGGCAGTATATGACTTCTTACTAAAGATCACTTGAAGTGTGTTTGACCAAAGTGGATTCATCATGGCTAAGAATTTGTAAATATTTACAAATCTTCAAATAAACCATTTCTCAAGAGGATCTCCTGTGATCTTATAGTATTGCAAATCAACATTGGCACACAATATAATAATGTGGAGAGCGAAATGGTATTGAGTTTTTGTCCAAAGAAGACTCAAGCTTGCAGTTGGTATACAAACCAACACACATGGGGTTTCATAGGGTTTATTCTCATTAACTACTGCTTCTTATTTTAGAAACAAATTTGATTGATTGATTGGGGTTTAACGTCCCACCAACAGCTAAGGTCATATGGAGACGGGACCTCCGTTTATAGTCTCAATCCGAAGGACTGGAGAAGCCCGGGATCGAACCTGCGACCCCTGGTTTACAAGGCAAGTGGCTTAACCACTGCACCACGGAGGCTTCTCTTAGAAACAAAGCAGAAATTGGTTGTGATAAAGTGTACTAAGAACTGCCCTCCACTCAGACCTAAAAACTGGATGAAAAGCACCAAGAATTCAAAAGAACATTTTTTCGGACTATTTTTCTCCTTAATTATACCATACAATTTGATTGGCAAATAACCCAATTTGTTGAAAATTATCAGTTTTGATGACATAAACTGTGGTTAATTTCTCACATTAAGCACTTTGTGGTGCTAGACCTTAACTGTCAAAAGTTTATACAAACTTGAAACTTAACCTTTAGCATGCTGAGCAATATAGTGAAATCAATATCGCAGCCCACTGATGTTTTTTTCCAATTTTTTTCCGTGTTTTCTTAATTTTTGAGCCATAAAAACAGCTGAATAAATTCAACAAACGCAGTAAACAAATCTACTTTCGGTTTCGGAAGTCTTTGTTACGCCGATTTCTAGCGTAAAAATTCATCATACGTACCGTTACGATGTCATATTTCGGGTGTAAATGCACCCAATTTTCCATTTACCAGCGAAAAAAGCGCTGAAAATGCATTTCTAATGCAAAAATAACGAAAATCCGATCAAAATCGGCCGACAAATCGGTCCCAAAACCACAAGCCGCCATGTTGTTTTCATGCGCAACTGTCTGGGCATCGCTCATTAATATTCATAAGTAGGCAGTGGGCGAAAAGTGCGGGAAATTTGAAAGCGGTTTTTCTTGTCGACCGCAGTCGCCTCTAGTTGGCACAGATAGGTATTCCACGGGTGACCGCAGTCGCCTACAGCATGCTAAAGGTTAAGATGGAAATTGTCCCATAGAACACTATCTTGTTTCTTTTTAATTACCACAATGAAAATGTACATCAAATAAAAAATATAGTTCAAAGATGACTGAACTACTGTAAAATGCTTCTGATTTGACCTATTTAACCTCTAAACTATATCTTTTTCTACAAAAAAATTTACAGTAAAAAAGTTAAAAGTCATTCTGTATTCTTCCGTCCATCTGTGCACCAGTTTTGTGATATCAACAGAAAAAGACCAACTTCTGCAGCAGTGCATGCAGTTTCAAAGTGGTATATCCATGATAAAAGTAAGTGGCACCAAAGTGGCCTGTCCATTTCAATATGAAGGTCCCTCGCAAAAAACGCCTGAGGCTTTAATGCATGGCAACACAGGGTCCAAACAGTATTATTATATCAACAGCAAAGCAATAAAGCATGGGCAATACATTAAAGGAATGCCTTTGCATTGGCTTTGATTCCGTTGTCCAATGCTAATGCCAATGCAAGTCAGAAATAATTTGTTTTAGAATAATGCTTTAGAATAATGCTTATTCTAATGCATTTGCTGCTACTGCAAATTTGGTAATTAATGCATTGGCATTAGATTGTGCAGTTGAAGTTGCATCATAAAAACAAGTACTGTCAGTGAGCTCTTACTTTGTACAGTAGGGTTTGTCATACATCATGAAAACATGTCTGTGTAATGTATACCCCCTTAAACCCCACTTTTATATAGAAAAACTGGGGTTTGCAGGGGTATACCTATTTTTCTTATTTTTGCTCCAAAACATAGATTGTGGGTCCTCGGTAGAACCGCCTCGCCGAGGCGGTTCTAACGTGTACCCACAATCTATGTTTTGAGCAAAAATAAGAAAAATATCAAATTTTTTTCTGTGAAAATTTTCATTTTTAAAACCAAAAAATTTTCTGTATATTACATGGACGTGTTTTCGTAATGAACAAGCAAATTCAGAGAATTTATGTCCCCAGCCTTAATTGTTTAGTTACACAAATATATCTGACAATAATGTATATCCAAATCACATGCATTTAATTCATGTCACAGTGTCAAACATTAATCTGAGGATTATATTCAAACCACATGCAAATCTTCAAATCATGGTCAGGACATCTGTACAGTTTGAAAAGAATCAGAATAAAACTGAGGGAGGAGTTTGCACACCAAGGTACACAATGTCCATTCACTTTCATTGTATAAATGTGTCACAGTGTGACCATTCTGCCCAATTTGTATATATATGATAATAATGATAATAATATTAAAAAAAAAAAAATAATAAATAATAATAATAATAATAATAATAATAATAAAATATGATGAAGAACATATATAGAAAAGAAAAAGAAGAAGAATAGAAAGAAGAACATATTTTACATTGCAAAATTTAGAATTTTTAGAAATGTCTTTTGTAACAAATGATTAATTTTGATAGTTCTGCTCATAGTTGTATATCATATTTTTGACAGTTTTGCTTTTACTCAGGAAAATGGAAATTGTTTATTAACTCTAAATTGGCATAAATGATCTCAACTCTATGTCACAGCTGATTGGCTTCAAAACTTAGGTGTGAAATGTTTTGTTTTTATCACCTCTTGAGTGACTTGAATTGTTTGGCAGGAAAAATAGTGATTAAGTGATTGGCAGCAATAACTGATCTCAGACAACTAATTGATGTGTGTCACTTTGCTCACAGGACACAGTTCACTAATCTTCTTAAACAATCAAACACTTTTGTAAAAATTAGCTTTTGGCACTTTGGCTTCCTAAACTGAGTAATGTCACTCTTTCGGCCCAAAACATATAAATAGTCTTTGGAAAAATTGTATCTTCAGTCTTGCAAAGGAATCAAACTTGCAAAGTTATTGAATCCTACTACAAGTAGTGGACTCAGCTATTCTCCAAACTTGAGATAGCTTAATATTGTGAAACTGGATTATGTTGGAATAGTGAAACTGAGGAAGGACTTGAAGATAAGTAAAACTTAAACTTGTTACTTTGAAACTCTGAGACAACTTTGTTAAATTAAAGAAGATTCCTAGAAATAAACTCTGCAAAGAAACATAGAAAGTGAACTTAGATATTGAATACATTTCAAGAAACTGAATGTTACATAAATAGGAACTGGTAGTGAAATAACATTGTGAATTCTATATGAGCAGAACTACTTCATGTATTGATATAACTTTATAAATTTATGAACTGTGCTAAATAAACAAAGATAGTAGAATAACAGAAATAATAAAAGAAACTTTTGGAGAAAATTTTAATAATAATTTGGGAACATTCTACTTGTGTTCGGACTTGTGATATTCGAACCTTACGTGTCTACGTTAGAGTTAGAGTATTTCAAACATAGTTTAACTAGACCGGACCCCGTGACCAGAGACACTCCATGATACCAACGTGAGCTAATTCCCCCAAATCTGCAAAGTTGGTATCTTGTCTCGTGTGAGGCTTCTTTGGGTGGAACGTTTCGGCAACAGGGTTATTGACCATTAGTAACAGTTATCATATTGAGTGAACATCATTAACTTGAGCGACACTTAGCGATAGCTGTTACATGAACTGACTTAAATAGCTCTTTCCCGAAAATCGGACTACACTATAAATCTACGTCATTATCAACGTCACAAAGCAACGTAAGACCCAATACACACCGACGTCACCAACGACCCCAGAGAAGGCCCAGCACACCCTCATCGGTCGCATGTGGTAGGAGAAACAACGGGCAGATTCAACGGTATCAAGACTTAAGTACATTAAAGATCAACAAGTGGCAATTTTTATTAAAACTAAGTGTTCCATAAAGCAGTGTTACTATTAAATAAATGTGTATTAATTATAAGTGTTAAGAAAGTGTTAAATAAAGTGTTAAAAGTTGAATTTGTGATACAAATAACAGTGACTTAAGGATTAAAATTCTACTGGTGGATCATCAGTCGCAGAGCAACAGACAAAAAGAATTACAGTAACAAAGAACTCAAGCAAATCATCTTAGATTGGTGAGTACAGTCTTTTGTATACATGCTTCTTCATATGTCTGTTTTATATGTGACCATATATGTGACCACAGGTTGATACTATATTGAAATCATTATTGTTTTAAATAAAAGAGTAAAATTTAAAAACAAATTAAGGTGTAATAAAATAAATTGAGGTCCGAAAGTAAAGAAAAATAAGTTTCATCAAGTAAATTGTAGTGTTTTTGAACAAGTGTATTAAACGAAATACCCAAATTAAGTGCAACTAAATAAAAGTGATTAACCAAAGAAAGTATAATTTAATATCTTAACTGAATAACAAGTGCAATTGTAAATTTAGTGCAAAGAATAAGTATTAACTGCTGCATATTTTTTTTTTCAACTGCAGCCAAAATTTCTTAGCTTCAATATTATATAACTGCAACTGCACTTTTGGTTAAACAGCTTCAACTGATTTTTGGTTTACAGCTGCAACTGCATTTTTGGTGTAATTTTCTATAACAACAACTTTTTACATTGACAACTACAGTTTAAAAGCCAATATAAGTAATTTTGATTAAATTTCATTACATAAGCTGTTTATAATTGCTTAAAGGTCAAACTAAAATAAGTGTAAAACCTGTCATAAAATATAAGTAAGTTTACCTAAATCAGTCAGATAACAATAAGTTCAAGGGACATAAACATTGTAAAGGCAGTAGATAAATAAGTATGGCTCCAAGGTGGAAAAACAGGAGACAGTGGTTATGCTCAAGGCAAGCATGTAAGTCAGAGAATAAAGTAGACCCTGAATGCCCTGTGTTAAACTTTACGCCAAAGTTAAACAAGAACAAAATGAACATTAAGTTTGGCAAACATAGTGTCCAATGCCTAGTAGATAGTGGCGCAGGGATCTCGGCAATAAGTAAACATTTACTTAGCAGGGTAGCTCCTGAAGCAATTGTAAGACCTGCTACTTTGACAAATATTGTTGGTGTGTGTGGTGAAATACACCAGGTGCTAGGTCAAGTTGACCTTGAATTTGAATGTGAAGGCTTGTTCTTCAAGCAGCGTTTCTATGTGTTTGAACATTTACATGTGTCAGTCTTGGTTGGCTTAGACTTCATGAATGCAAATAATGTGACCTTGACATTTGGGGAGGTCGAAATTTCAGTGCCCCTAGGTCAGGCAGCATCAGTTTCAAGTGTTAAGGTCCCAGTGACACCAATCACCAGTGATCAGACAGCATTCGCCTACACTACAAAGGAGGTCATTATACCACCACACAGTGAGGCTATAGTCCCCATTAGAATTTCAGGTTTTGCTAACCAATCGGTTGTTCTGATTGAGCCAAAGCTCAACTTGAGTGATATTTCATTGGTTGGTGGTAAGAACTTATGCACTGTTGAGAATTCAAAAGGTGTGTATAGGTTGATGAACCCCACAAATTTGCCAGTGTTTCTCAAAGCAAATCAGAGGTTGGCCAAGGTCAGTTCTGTTGACCTTAACTCAGTATTTGACATGAAAGAGCCAAATGAGGCTCATGTGTTCAGCATGGGTGAAACTTCCCATAAGGCTGACCATGAACAAGTGATTAAGGACTTGGGAATAAACTTGGATAATACTGACTTATCTGAAGATCAGAAAAATAGGTTGTACCAATTTCTCGGAAATAATAGGAATATTTTTGCTAAGGACATCTCAGAACTTGGAGTTACAAATGTTCACACTCATACCATCAATACTGGTAATGCTCCTCCTGTCAGTTCTGCACCATACAGGCAGACTCCAAAAATGAGAGCTGAACTTGAACGGCAGCTTGAAGACATGAAAAGGCATGGTATCATAGAAGAAAGTAACTCTGTTTGGCATTCCCCTGTTGTCATGGTGAAGAAACCCAACAATGAGTGGCGCTTCTGTGTTGACTACAGGAAACTGAATGCTGTGACAGAGCTTATGGCCTTCCCAATACCACACATGACTGAAGTGTTTGATACGCTGGCCGAGTCAAAAGCAGAAATTTTCAGTACATTGGATTTGCGCTCTGGATTTTGGCAAGTGCCCTTGGACAAGTCAAGTAAGGAAAAGTCGGCTTTCATTACTCATCAAGGAATCTTTGAATTCAATCGCCTCAGTTTTGGAATGGTCAATGCGCCAATGTCTTTCCAGGCCCTGATGACAAAGGTCCTGAAGAACCTGAATTTTAAGATTGCCCTGGTATATATTGATGACCTCATTATCTTCTCCCGGAATTTTGATGAACATTTGCATCATCTGAACTTGGTATTCAATAACCTGAGATCAGCGAACTTGAAACTCAATCCTTCGAAATGCAGATTGGCAACTAAAGAGGTCAAATATCTTGGATACATTGTTTCTAAACAAGGTTTAAAAGTAAATCCTGAAAACATAGATAAGATCAAAAACTGTCAGAGACCCACAAATGTAAAACAGGTTAGGTCAGCATTGGGCATGATGGGCTACTACAGAAAATTCATTCTAGGGTATGCAAAGATAGCACAGCCATTAAATGACCTACTAAAGAAGGAAACAAAGTTTGAATGGACAGAACAATGTGAAAGTGCATTTAACAATCTAAAAGATAGGCTTACAAAAGCACCAATATTACGATTTCCTCAGTTCGATAAAGAATTTACGCTATCCGTCGATAGCTCAGACTATTCCATTGGGTTTGTGCTTAGCCAAGAACATGAAGGTAAGCAACATCCCATTTGTTTCGGTGGTCGTGCCCTCAGGGACAATGAGCTGAAGTGGCACATTACTGACAAAGAAGGACTAGCATTGGTAGAAGGTATTCAGCACTTCAGGCATTACCTGGCAAACAGTAAGTTCACAGTTTTTACAGACAATGTATCTGTGAAGTATCTGCAGAAACTGAAAGACAGTCAAGGTAGGCTAGGTCGCTGGGGAATTCTTCTTCAAGGCTACAATTTTGACATTAAACATAAATCCGGTTCACAAAACTGCACAGCAGATTTTCTCTCAAGGCAAAGGTACAAGGATTCTCGCTCAACAGAATCAAATGATTTGGCCGATCATATCTTCTCTCTCAGTTCTGGTGAGTATAATCAGACAACTCTGGTTTACCCGGGTGAAGATGATACTGAGATTATGATAGCTGCCGCTGAGCCGGGGCAGGACGGAGTTGATGTAGACAGAGACCTGTTCATTGGGTTATCTGTCTATCAACAGGACTGCCCTGACTTCAAGCATATCTATCAGTATCTTGCTCATCATCAGGTACCAGAGAACCCACAGTTAGCGCGCACAGTTGTGGCTGAGTCATACAACTATGAAATGGAGGATGGGGTGCTCATGCACTTCTACTCCAAGAGAGGTAGGCATGTACCTTTGGAAGAGCGTTTGGTAAAACAAATGGCGATTCCGCGCTGCCTTAGAGATGAACTGCTGAAGTCATATCATGACTGCATAGCAGGTGGTGGGCATCAGGGGTTCGAACGGACTTATGCATCACTCCGAAACAAGTACTACTGGCCATCTATGTATGAAGACATAAGGCAGTATGTCAGGACTTGTGAGGTGTGCCAGCAGTCCAAAAGAGCCTTTAATGCCAAGCCTCCTCCTTTGCAACCACAGGCTGTAGATGATGTATTTGGTAGGTGGCAGATGGACATTTTGAGTGGTCTTCCTACAACTAAAGATAAGTATAAACATATTCTTGTGATGGTAGACAGTTACTCAAAATGGGTGGAATTATTTCCCTTGAGAACACAGGAAGCCCAAGAGGTTGCTACTGTGATCTTTCGGGAAATAATAAGCCGGTATGGGGCAATGAGGTCAATCTTAAGTGACCGAGGTCGAAATTTCATGAGCAAGCTGGTGCAAGCCTTAGCTGAAATGTTTGACATTAAGCGGCACTTTACAAGTCCATACCACCCAATGACAAATGGTTTGACAGAGTCAAAGAACATTTATATCTTGCAAGCTCTCAGAGCCTACTGCAAAGGACAGCAGGATGACTGGCCTGAGTTGCTACCAGGTATAATGATGGCATATCGGTCAACACCATGCACTCAGTCGACTCAGTTTAGTCCATTTTTCATGCTCTATGGCAGAGAAATGAGACTGCCAATTGACACTCTACTGCAACCAAAGGATCATCTTCCTCAGGATCATAAGGTACATTTGAGCAGAATATTACAAAACTTAGAAGTTTGCAGAAAGATAGCTGGAGAAAATATCAAAGATGCTCAAAGTAAGTACAAATTTCAATATGATAAAAGATCAAAGGTTCCGGAATACAGGCCAGCGCAAAGAGTGTGGCTGTATTGCACCAAAGTACCAGTAGGCAAGGCACCCAAACTGCATCGGAAATGGGTAGGGCCTTATTACATAACAATGTTGGGACCAAACCACACATACAAGCTAAGAAATGTCAGAACAAATCTAGAGGTAAAGTCCCTGGTTAATGCAATGCGTCTGAAACCATACTTTGATCCTGAGGACAGGCCTACTAACCCTCCTGAACAGCTAGCTGACAATGAGGATGAACTTGATCCAGAAGAACTAGATCAGCCAAAAAGACAACAAGGTAAGGCAGGCAATGTGGAAGGGCAAATCAATGATGAACAAAGGCAAAACAATGATCAGCAACAAAATGGTATCACAAACAAGAAAAGAGACCGAAGGTCAGAGCCTGAAAGGCAACAGCAAACTGAAACAGTCAGTTCAAAACAACAACACAAGATGTCAGTGCCTGAAAGGCAAAACAAAGAATCAGAGAGCACAAAAAGTAATGAAACTGTGAAGCCGACAGATTGTTCAAAAGAAAGTAAAACAAAAGGTAAAGCAACCAAAAAGGGTACTCAGGTTAATCAAAATCAACCTCAGAATAAATTAGGTTCAAATAGACAAAATTCTGCAGAGCCAAACGGAAATCAACCTCAAACTAAAAACCATAAGGGAAATAATCATAACACAGGGCAAAGCAATTCAGGTAAAAGCAGTGGTAAAAACTCAAGTACAGATGAAGCAAGTAAGAATAGGAATAAACAGCCTGCAAAAGAGTCTGCTAGTACAAACAATGGTAAGCAAAATGATCAAACAAATCAGAATCAACAGAAGGTTAACCAAAATACAAATGGCAACCAAAAGAAACAGGACAAGAAAGGTATCATCCCATCATGTATTGATTGTAAGGCAGGAAATTGTAAACAAATAGATGAAAAAGACATTAAGGCAATTGTTGCATCTCAAAGGAGTAATCGTGCAATGTACTACAAGCTTAAGTGGCAAGATAATAGTACAGACTGGTATTTCCCATGTAAAATACCAGGTCATTTAATTAGGGAGTTTCATTCAAATAGGACCATGTCAGGCAAAAAGCGTAAGAAACCACTTCATGATAAGCAACATAAGTTCTTTACTGAAACTGAAAAGCAGGTAAATGTAGCAGCTAACCTTAATGAAGTTGCAGCTAACCATAGGCCAGCAGTTATAGCAGTTAAGATAATGAATGGTAGGTCCTATTATCTTGTTAAGTGTGGTAATGCTGAACCACAATGGCAACCAATTTGCATGGCCTTTGATCTTGCAGCTGACATGATAGATACCATTTACAAATCAAGAAAAGAGCTACTTTATCAGCTTAAAGTTAAAGCAGCGCAGGAATCAAACATCCCCAAGCACCATGATCCAAATCAGCCAAATCATGCGCCTTGTGTCAAGTTCATACATGAAATGGAACTGCGCAAAGATGGCCAGTGGTATTGCCTTATGAGCTTTAGCAAACCCGAAATTCCACCTGGATGGATGAGTTTGATGAACATACCCCCTGGCGCTTCTGAGAAATTCATCAAATTCCTCTCAAAAGAGTATGAAACATTTGTAGAAACAGATCCTTATGCAAAATATTAGAAACATTATTGGTGGGCTATTCTTTGATACAGCAAGGGTACATTTATTAACCTTAGTTTAACTATGGTGTTTTATAGTGCTATGAAGTTTATGGAGAGCTCCCATTTCTTCAACCCCTGCCCTTGTTCTGTCAGATTTTAGTAATTCTTTAACAAATTTGATCAGAGAGAAATTTCAAAACCAACACCACCTTTGAAAATTAATGATTTTAATTGAATATTTAAGAATACAAATTTATAATGATTGAAATTCGAAAACATGTATTTAACTGTATTATCTTGGTCACAATATGGGATAAAACAGGGATTTGAGGCTGCATATTGCGCAAAGGACTGTACAACCCAAGGGATGGTTTGCTATAAAGTATGAACAGTGAATAAATTTGAAATGAAAAATGAATAAACATAATATGAACAGTGCTTTAACAAACTCAATATTGTCATTTATCATGTTTTAATAACCTTCTTGTTTCAGCTAAGCTTAAATTTGTCTTGTTTATCATTCATCAGCAATTAATGAAGTCATGTAATGATATTACATATATTACATATTATGCATTAAGTCAAAGTAAGCAATGAGGTTGGAACCCAGATTTATGCATTAGTGTCTGCAGAATGAAAACCAATTGGTGTACATATTGTAAATAAAGTTGTTGTTTTTTTTTTCTGTCTCATGCAGCAAAGTTTGGGGACAAACTTAATAAAGGTAGGGGGAATCTGTCACAGTGTGACCATTCTGCCCAATTTGTATATATATGATAATAATGATAATAATATTAAAAAAAAAAAATAATAAATAATAATAATAATAATAATAATAATAATAAAATATGATGAAGAACATATATAGAAAAGAAAAAGAAGAAGAATAGAAAGAAGAACATATTTTACATTGCAAAATTTAGAATTTTTAGAAATGTCTTTTGTAACAAATGATTAATTTTGATAGTTCTGCTCATAGTTGTATATCATATTTTTGACAGTTTTGCTTTTACTCAGGAAAATGGAAATTGTTTATTAACTCTAAATTGGCATAAATGATCTCAACTCTATGTCACAGCTGATTGGCTTCAAAACTTAGGTGTGAAATGTTTTGTTTTTATCACCTCTTGAGTGACTTGAATTGTTTGGCAGGAAAAATAGTGATTAAGTGATTGGCAGCAATAACTGATCTCAGACAACTAATTGATGTGTGTCACTTTGCTCACAGGACACAGTTCACTAATCTTCTTAAACAATCAAACACTTTTGTAAAAATTAGCTTTTGGCACTTTGGCTTCCTAAACTGAGTAATGTCACTCTTTCGGCCCAAAACATATAAATAGTCTTTGGAAAAATTGTATCTTCAGTCTTGCAAAGGAATCAAACTTGCAAAGTTATTGAATCCTACTACAAGTAGTGGACTCAGCTATTCTCCAAACTTGAGATAGCTTAATATTGTGAAACTGGATTATGTTGGAATAGTGAAACTGAGGAAGGACTTGAAGATAAGTAAAACTTAAACTTGTTACTTTGAAACTCTGAGACAACTTTGTTAAATTAAAGAAGATTCCTAGAAATAAACTCTGCAAAGAAACATAGAAAGTGAACTTAGATATTGAATACATTTCAAGAAACTGAATGTTACATAAATAGGAACTGGTAGTGAAATAACATTGTGAATTCTATATGAGCAGAACTACTTCATGTATTGATATAACTTTATAAATTTATGAACTGTGCTAAATAAACAAAGATAGTAGAATAACAGAAATAATAAAAGAAACTTTTGGAGAAAATTTTAATAATAATTTGGGAACATTCTACTTGTGTTCGGACTTGTGATATTCGAACCTTACGTGTCTAGTTAGAGTATTTCAAACATAGTTTAACTAGACCGGACCCCGTGACCAGAGACACTCCATGATACCAACGTGAGCTAATTCCCCCAAATCTGCAAAGTTGGTATCTTGTCTCGTGTGAGGCTTCTTTGGGTGGAACGTTTCGGCAACAGGGTTATTGACCATTAGTAACAGTTATCATATTGAGTGAACATCATTAACTTGAGCGACACTTAGCGATAGCTGTTACATGAACTGACTTAAATAGCTCTTTCCCGAAAATCGGACTACACTATAAATCTACGTCATTATCAACGTCACAAAGCAACGTAAGACCCAATACACACCGACGTCACCAACGACCCCAGAGAAGGCCCAGCACACCCTCATCGGTCGCAAATGCCTGAAAAACGACTAAGTTCAAATTGCGAAAAAGTGTCAAAAATTAACCTGAGGATTACGAGGGTTGTCCCAAAAGTTCCATTACACTCACTGTTTTGCCACAATAAAAGCACGTCAGAGCTTACAACACTTATAATCACTAAGTAATATATCTAAGGGCTTTGGGTGCAAATTTTCTTATTGCTGCGTGCATCTGTTAAAATGCAGTGGAGGTTTGAACCTTTGTTCTCCTACTGCACCGGAGCAGGTCTAATGACGTTACCGTCAATTCTGATTTTTTCTTAATATTTTGCAGTTTGGATAAATACACTACAAACAAAAAATCTATTTCAAAATTAGAGTTATATTTAGCTAAACGATACTGTTGCATATATTTGGAAATCTGAGTAAAATGTTTACAAGCAATTCGTCAAAATAATGCTATAAAGATCAGCCATGCAAAATAAGAATAATTAATGAAATGCTATCCATGTTAACAACTGCCCATGTTTCATTTGGCCGAGTAATATTACTGTTAGCCGATATATCGTTTTAAAAATAGGTGTTGTGTTATAGTATTGAAGTCACCAACTTATATCAACCTAAACAATTGCTTGGTTTCCATTAAAGAACATATTTCAGATGTTTAAATATAACGACCCTGTATTTTTGCTCCGCATGTTTTTGCCGATGTCGTAATTTTGTTGTTGATTTTTTATAGGTAAGCTATTTTATTTGTCACCCAAAGTATCAAATTGTTCTCAAATTTCATAACATTATCACTACATGATGCTCATAGAATAGTAGTTAGGCTGGTATATTTTTCTAAATGGTCACATTATACCTATGTTGATTCAGCAGATTGTGAAAAATAGTAATTACGAAAATATTTTGCATAATTTGACTTGCTCCGGTCATGCCTACTTATGGTAACCAGGGTAACTGTAGCAGTGAGGTCATTGAAGTGAGTATCATTTTGTACAGTAAAATAAGTTCCAATATGACCAATTATTCTGCATGAGTAACTGTTGTTGGTTCCTGCTATGCGTTCAGAATAAAATGTATGTGTAACGGGACTTTTGGGACAAGCCACGTATATCCAAAGCACATGCATATCTTCAAAGCATCATCAAGACATCTGTAAAGTTTCAAAAGAATTTGAATTAAAAACTGAAGGAGGAGTTGCGCACACAAGGCACCCACTGTCCATTCACTTTCATTGTCAAAATACCGAAAAACGACTAAGTTCAATTTGCAAAAAAAGTGTCAAAAATTAATCTGAGGATTATATCCAAACCACATGCACATCTTCAAAGCATGATGAAGACATCTGTAAAGTTTCAAAAGAATCGGAATAAAACTGTAGGAGGAGTTGCGCACACAAGGTACCCTTTGTCTATTCACTTTCATTATCAAAATGCCCGAAAAATGACTAAGTTCAAATTGCAAAAAAAGTGTCAAAAATTAATCTGAGGATTATATCCAAACCACATGCACATCTTCAAAGCATGATGAAGACATCTGTAAAGTTTCAAAAGAATTGGAATAAAACTGTAGGAGGAGTTGCGCACACAAGGTACCCACTGTCTATTCACTTTCATTATCAAAATGCCCGAAAAATGACTAAGTTCAAATTGCGAAAAAAGTGTCAAAAATTAATCTGAGGATTATATCCAAACCACATGCACATCTTCAAAGCATGATGAAGACATCTGTAAAGTTTCAAAAGAATCGGAATAAAACTGTAGGAGGAGTTGCGCACACAAGGTAATACTCCTATAGGGGGACGGAAGGACGGAAGGACAGATGGAAGGACGGAAGGAAGGACGGACGGACATACGGAAGGACGGAAAGCCAAAAACTATGTCCCTCCGCTTTTCTTCGAAAAGGCGGGGACAATTAAAATGGAGAAAATTAAGTAAAACCCCTGACTGACAGAGTCAGATACACTTCTATTCTGTAAAATTCAAATCTGAGAACAAATACGTCATTGTTTCCAATGTGTGTTGATCTGTGTTATGTGGTGGTTTGTATACTGACACTGGATGGTACCTTAATCTGTCTATTGTTCCAAATTTACTTACGGACAAGTACTGTACTGTTTGTGCCAAAAATAAGAGTTGGGTTGTGACAAAATCAACTTGGTCATACACTAACTGGGTTGTGCAGTCACAAAAGAAGGAAAAAAGTTTAGAATCCTATGAATTTAAAAGAAGAGATTGCATTTAGTCTATCTTTATAGCATGTTAACTTATCAGCATGCAAAATACAGGCTGTTTCATGACATTGCTCATATATAAGTAAATATGTCTTTTTTACTTATATGATAAAATGTAATAAATGAGATCCATTTTCAACAACTTCAAATACACATCAAGCATTTTTTTTTTTTTTGTTAATGTAAGAATTTTGGCTTATCAAACAAAACTGAGAATGATTAATTATTTGAGCTACCGCATAAGAAAACCAACAATATGCATAGGCAAAAACAAAGGCGCAGATGTGCACAGATAGTTCCTCTTCTACTTATATCTAAAATTTAAAGCTTCTAGCCTGCTTATGTGACTGTACAGGCTGGTTTGTGTCGGACCTGGTCAGAACCCAAATTGTTGGTTTTCTCATGCACAGGCTCATTTTATTTGTGACTGCATTTATTTTATTTGTCATTTTGGATTCACAAAAAGATTGTGATTCAAATAAAAGTTGCGAGTTTCACACCCATTATCCAGCAATGCCTAAGAACAACAAATGTGTTGGTTGCATTATTTGTCTCTGGGTAACCAGTGTGTTTTTGCAATGACCGTCAGAACATACAAACCTCTAATATTCTTTACAGTTACTGGTTTGCGTAGTGGTTCAAAGGCCAATATACGTATTTGAAAGTTTCTGTTAATGTAACACAGTTCTTTGGTTTGTTTGGGTTAAGGATGATATATACCACTTTTTTCAGTCATGTCTGAATAGAGTCAAAGCTTCCTAAGTAGAACAAGTACTACGTCTACCACTACAACATGCAAAATCCAGCAGAGGTAGGGTTCAAACGCATGACTTTCATGCTGTTTACGAGGTTGGCCATATGATGAGACTACCCCTGTATATACTTTAATAAATTCTTTATAGGTGTACTTTATGATAACAAGTGGACAATAAAATATTTAACTGACTTGCTGTAATAACCCATGAAATTTTTGCCAGATTCATATTTCAAAAAATTGCCCAGTAATAAATGATCTGCATCATGAGAAAACAAACATTCTGCATATGCGAAAACAAAAACGCAGATCAGCTTCGCAGTTATGATCAGCGCCTTTGTTTTTCGCTACAGGTAAAGTTTCTTTCTAAATCTGAAATTTCCAGCATCTAGCTATTATCAGTGACTTTAATCAGGCCAGTTTGTGACGAGCCTGGTTGGAAACTCAGATTGTTGGTTTTCTCATGCAAAGGCTCAGTCATTCAGTGACAAATATTAATAGTCATGTAGATAAAAGAGCTGACACAATGTCATGCCTTTTTTAACCTTTTCCACCTTTTTTTTCAAGGAACAGGGTTTATTACCCCCTTATGTACAATTGTGAACTGTCAAGAGGATTCAATGTAGAAGTATATATAAGCAACCTACATTTGTAGACATTGTTGTATTTTTCTTAAAAGACAATATAAATTTACTGATAAAAGCAACAGACCATGAACTATGTGCCAAAAAAACTAGGTCAAATTATGTACTAGAAGTGTGACTATTGACCATAAAATATAGGTCATGGCCACCAGGTCATAGAAAATAGGTCATGGCCACCAGGTCATAGGGGAGCATGATTTTGCTAGATGCATCACGAAAACATGTCCGTGTAATGAATACCCCCTTATACCCCACTATTATATAGCAAATCTGGGATATGCAGGGGTATACCTATTTTTCTTATTTTTGCTCCAAAACATAGATTGTGGGTACTCGTTAGAACCGCCTCGGCGAGGCGGTTCTAACGAGTACCCACAATCTATGTTTTGAGCAAAAATAAGAAAAATATCAAAATTTTTCAGCTGAAAATTTTCTAATTTTAAAGCTCCAAAAGTTTCTGTTTATTGCATGGGCAAGTTTTCGTAATGAATACTTCTTTGTCTTAAGCAGCAGCAATGTGACTTGAATGTTACTCTTGCAAACAAAAACATTAAGATGAAATTTTATTCCAAGTGTCATAATTTAGTATGTACCTCTAAAAGATGATGTATATTTTGTTTCTAATAATTTGTAACTTGATCTAACCATAAGTCATCTTTGTATATCAACCATAAAGCAATAAAACTTGAAAAGTTTAAACATTCTGAACTCAAACACCCCAAAAAGTTAAATACAGGTTAATATATGAAGCATAATCTCCTATTCAAAGCCTCATAAAATGTCAAATTTGTGAAATTGACAAAATTATGCAGCTTAAAAGTATATATATCAAAGCATGAAGTTTTATAGTGTGCATATGATGTTTACATCTGAATGATTTTATATTCACTTTTTTCAATGAAACTTTCAAAGGTGTTAATGCACTAATAGTCTTTGGTTTTTTAGGGTAGACTTTAAGGATAGACTGACTAGAAATGATCAATCAATAGAAGAAGAAATATTTTCATGGCCAAATCTTCATGAACTTGAAGATAAAAAGACCAATCTCCTGTCTGCTTCAATGAGAACACCAGAAACAGCTGACATGATTGTCCCGGGAACAACCAAAGAAGAATTGACATCAATAAGGCACGACAGGGTCAGTAAATACCTGTCTTGGGCACAACTTTCTGCAGACCATAAGACCGTGTAATCCACGGTCTTCAACCTTTAATTGGGTTACGTTCCCAGGCACATTGGTACCGTCTCTGAATAAACTGTGTAGGAATCTGAGTCACCCTACTGATCCACTACCACACATAGTTCTGCTTTGACTTGTACCAGCCCTATACGTATATAGGGACATGTAAAGGCTAATGAAAACGGGCAGAATTTTGCCCGTGAGACTTCAGCGAGATTTCGCGAGATTTCGATTAAACTGCATAATTCTTTAAGTTAATTGAAAAGGCAGCTGAGGAGGAAAAAGAAATATTTCTATTAGGGGACTTTAATAAAGATTTATTAAATCCACAGGTAAAAACCCAATGGCTTGGTTATATGAACTCTCATGGTATGGCTCAGCATGTAAATGAAGCAACTAGGGTTGTACCTCAAGTCAGTTCAACCTTAATTGACCATGTTTATTCCAATTTTTCTGAAAATATTCAGTATATTGATATTCCCAAAATAGGTTTGAGTGACCACTATCCTGTATTCTTTACCCGTAAAGTCAATGCACGCATTCTAACGGCAACGCACCATACCATTAAGTATCGCTCTTTCAAAAATTTTGATGAAGAAAAATTTAAGGAGGATTTAAGAACCATTCCATGGGATATTATAAAGGTTTTTGACACAGCTGATGATGCTTTAGATACTTGGTATTCTCTATTCAGTGAAGTTATTGACAAACATATTCCCCTGAAGCAGCACAGAGTTAAAAAGATAACTCAGCCAAGCTGGCTTACCTCTGAAATAATTGATGCTATTAAAACAAGGGATCATTTGAAAGCCTTAGGCAACAATATTGAATTTAAAATATGGAGGAATAAGGTAGTGAAACTCATTAAAGAGTCTAAGAAGTTAAACTATGAAAAGATTATTGATGAAGGTAAGAATCAGCCAGCTACAGTCTGGAAAATGTTCAATGAATTAGGGGCTGGAAAGCGCAAATCTAATTCTGCTAATTCTATTAACTCCTTAAAAGTAGGTAATTCTGAAACTGATGATGTAGCAGAAATTGCAAATGCTTTCAATGATTTTTTCATAAATATAGCAGACAATATAAAAGAACCCACTGAACCTTCAAGTCATGAAAAACTTCAAGATTATTGTAAAGAAAAAATCCCTGAGAATGTAGTTTTTGATGTACCCATGCTAACTGAAGATAAAGTATTAAAGTATTTAAAAAATTTAGACGTAAGGAAGTCTACAGGCACTGATGATTTAGGGCCCCGGCTTTTAAGAATGTCATCTCCTATCATTGCTGAAAGTCTAACGTACATATGCAATTTAAGTATCAAAACAGGGTCTTTCCCAGAAAGATGGAAAGAAGCTAAAGTTAAGCCACTGCATAAAGGAGGGCCATCTAATGATCCCAACAACTTTAGGCCAATATCAATTTTACCTGTACTTTCAAAACTTTTTGAAAAACATGTCCATGATGGTTTGATTAATTTCTTAGAAAGTTACAAACTCCTACATGATACTCAATCTGGTTTCAGGCGTAACCATTCTTGTGAAACTGCACTTATTCATATGGTTGAAAAATGGTTAAAAGCCTTAGACAAAGGTGAATTAGTTGGAGTTATTTTTGTTGACTTTCGTAAAGCATTTGATCTAGTTGATCACAGTATTTTATTGAAAAAGCTTGAAATCTACAAATTCAGTCAGGTTACCCTTAACTGGTTCAAGTCCTACCTTTCCGATAGAAAACAGATAGTATCATTTAAAAATGTAGATTCAGATCAGGAAACTGTAAAATGTGGTGTACCCCAAGGATCCATTCTAGGGCCTCTTTTATTTCTCTTGTTCATAAATGATCTTCCATTGCATTTAAAGGTGATGACTGATTTATATGCGGATGATTCAACATTATATGAAATCAGTCGTTCAAAGAAAGAAATTGAAAGAAAGCTTCAGTTAGCAATTAAAGATTTAGTTAAGTGGTGTAAACAAAACGGAATGATAATTAACACAGAAAAAACCAAAGTAATGCTAGTAACAACACGGCAGAGACGATCAAGAATTGATGACAACCTCAACCTATCACTTAATGATATTCAGTTACTTACTGTTTCTAACGAAAAAGTATTGGGTGTTCAAGTTGATAACAATCTAACATGGGGGGAACATATCCGGAAAATTACCAAAAAGATGTCCACAAACATATGGCTTTTGTCCAAAGTAAAGAACTATTTGTCTACCGAATACAGAGTGATGTACTATAAGAGTTACATACAACCACACCTTGACTATTCAAATATAGTCTGGAGTAGCATGTCAAAAACAAACCTAATGCAAATAGAAAGACTCCAAAAGAGAGCATGCAGGATAATTCTTGACTATAATTGTGACAATGTTTATCAGTCCATGAATGATTTGAAAATTATGACTATATCAGAGAGGATATTCTTTAGAAAGGCAAAATTCATGTTTAAAGTCTCTAAAGGTATTACACCAGAGTATATAAATGTAATGTTTACTAAACGTCAGGACAACAGAAATGCTAATGATTCGCTTGTCCTCCGTTCTGTTACCTCTGATAACTTTGTACTGCCCAAGCCAAATACAGAGTTATTCAAGGGGAGTTTGGCATATTCAGGGCCAGTGATATGGAATTGTATTGACAATGCAGTAAAAAGTGCTCCTTCCACCGAATCTTTTCACAACAGATGCATTAAGTGGTTGAAAGCTTGAAATGTCATATCATTTGTACATGTTTGCATTTATGTAATGTAAATAGACTTCATTCATTCATTCATTCATTCATTCATTCATTCACTCAGTTTTGTTCATACATTCAGATTTGTTCCGTCATTTTTTTGTTCATTCATTCATTCATTCATTCATGTGTTGGTGTGTTTGGTGTGAGCGTGTGTTCCATATTTATTTCACATTCATTGTAAATTGTATTTGTTTGTATATATTTGAGGGCCGCAAGGGAGATTAGTTTTGTACTAATTGTGTTACCCTCTTGAAATAAAGTCTTTATTATTATATTATTATTATTATAATTTATTATTTCGTAACTTTGGTCTTATAAGTAATCACAATAAAATAAAGAATGATTGAAAGAAATAATCGATAGTAAATTTAGAAATAATATGATAATGATATGCATAATATTTGAAATTATGTAATGCTAGGTTTGATTGGATTATCGATTTTTTGAATAAGCCAATGAAAGCCATCAAGACAGTTTCCTATGCCGGTTGTCACTTTTGGTGATAAATGGGTACCAGTTCAGGTTTTGCTCAGGAAACTGTCCAGGGATCTTATATCCTCAATTGTGATAATAGCCAATAAATTACAAGTGAAACTGGACAATGTTCAGTTTGTGATACAATTGTGTCAATACCCTATAGGGCAAAGATACAAAATGGTCTCCAATCCAAACCACTTAAGTAGTTGAGTCTGACATTATACCCACAATCAGCACAGTTTGAGACAACACTTACAACAATCAAACCAAGTCAGCCTCGTCACGAGAAAAACCGGATTTTCGCCTGTGCGAAAACAAAGGCGCAGATCAGCTGTGCAGTAACTGCACAGCTGATCAGCACCTTTGTTTTCGCTACACAGATAGTACAATCTCTCTTCTGCTTCAATCTAAAATTTCAAGCTTCTAGCCTTATTCCGCGACTGTACAGATCGGTTTGTGTCAGACCTGGTCAGAAATCCTAAAGACTGGTTTTCTTGAGTCCCTGCTCAAATCTAACCACTAATTTAGTGGAGATATTAACCACTAATTTAACAGAGATATTAAGGATACTGCTGTCACTAAAATAGCAGTTGATGAAAGGCTTGGTGTGGTAATAAAAGGTATAGATGTTTCACAAGAAGATAAGTCCTGTGGTTTCAAATCAAGTCAGACACAAACAAGTGTGCATAGCTAGTTAGACCTGTTAGTACTTGAAACATAGACTAGAGAAACAAAGTATTAAACTATGCAATACACCATTACGAAAAATTGCCCATGTGCAATATACAGATTTTTAAGTAGCGAAAAAGGAATATTTTCAGCAGAAAATGTTTGATATTTTTCTTATTTTTGCTCAAAACATAGATTGTGGGTACTCGTTAGAACCGCCTCAGCAAAAATAAGAAAAATAGGTATACCCCTGCATACCCCAGTTTTGCTATATAAAAGTGGGGTTCAAGGGGGTATACATTACACGGACATGTTTTCGTAATGCAGAAGATGAAAAAAAAAGAACAATAAAGACAATGATGAAATGCATCTGAAAGACCTATCCGCCCAGTAAAAACAGGTTTTATGCTAACTAAAAGGTGTAACAATTGCACTGGTCATTGAGAAACTGATCAACAGTCAAGATAATGCAGATACAGCAGATTTTATCAAAGCCTATAATTTAAATGCACCAGGTAATTTAGATAAGAAGTTAGGTGGACAGTTAGATAAGGTGGTTAATGAAGAATTAAGTGTTGATGGTGTTAAAGATAGTGCACAGGTAGATAAAGCTGATTGCCCCAAAGAAACAAACACCTGTCTATAATGTGCTGGGGAAATTGACAACCAATTAGTAGAAACTGAAGGCAAAAAGCTTGAAATATACATGTAAGAATTTACAACCATTTGGAAAATGTCAAAGCCATATGACAGAGTTCCCAAAGCCATATGATAGAGTTGCGAACTGTGGAGGCAATGTAGGCCCCATTTGGCAGATAAACTCTTGCAAAGGATGCACTGGAGAAAATGCAGAGAGGGATTGCAATAACCTACAAAGATATTAACCCAAATATGCCAAACATCATAGAAAGCTTGAAAGGACCTCTACAATGGTGAAATAGCAACTGTTTTAAAGTGACTCTCTTAAATTCCAACAAGTTACTTTAAAAAGTATATTTTTACCCACAAGATCTAATTCCCATGGCAATAAAGATACCCCCAAAAGAGAAACAAGAGCACAATATAAGGAAACTTGATCCAGTGTTAAAAAGTGCTTTCAACTTTCTAGATGTATCAATTTATCCAACATTTGCATACAGAGGTGGTCAGCCTTCTGAACATTGACACAGTTACTAACAAATGCAATGGTATTGTAAATCTTGTGTGAATGAACAAAAAAAGAAAATTATGATTAATGAAGGTACCGGTGGGGATGTTGGCCCTTGTAGTCAAATGTCATGGAGGAAACCGGAGAACCCGGGTAAAAACCACCGACCTTGGATTAGCGACCACTACCCTGCCACATGCCCTGACCCAGATTCAAACCCGGACCGCAGAGGTGACAAGCGAGTGTGTTATCCACTACACTATCCAGGCCCCGTGTGTATTGCTTTATAGATTGATTTGTTTGGAGGACTTTAAGCTATGATGGCTGTGTATCAAATTTTGTGCAAGTAACCAAGAACACCCCTAGACTAACCATAAGGTTAATGCACTATTTTGGGCTAATTGTTCACGATATTAGGTAATTTTAAATGTAGCATAAATGAGCTTGAATTAATGGGAACTTTGAATGGAAACTTTAGATCAATTTGTTTTGATTCACCTGGCAATAAACTTAAGGTGGACAACTTTCGGAGCCTGAAGCTACACCGAAATGTGTCAAACATGTTTTAATAACTTGGACCTGATGACTTAATTGTTGTGGTTCACAATGAATACAGGGAGTAACTGGTTGACAGAACAGTGAACCCCAGTATATGATACTGTCTATAATAATTGCTACAATGAATCATTCCCACACTGCTTATCCAGAGACAACCAAGGTGACTGAGAACAACCAACACAGATTAAATCAATGTGAGGAACATGTAACACGATAAAATTGACCTGTCTGAAAATAGCTGACCATGGATCTATGGTATGTTGTTCCCAGACAGGTATTTACTCCTAACTGTAACTTACTGCCAGTTGGTTGTTCTCAGTCGTATTGGTTGTCTCCTGATTAACCAGTGTGATCCAGGTTTTTAGGGGGACTTTACAATGACGCTAAGATTACCTGTTGATATTTGCGGCCAAATGACAGAGAAAAATTGTGATGTTCTTCACTATTTTTTTTTTAAATAATTTGAGCCGCATCATAAGAAAACCAGTTTTTTGCCTATGTGAAAACAAAGGCACACTCTTATCAGCTTTTCAGTAACTGCTATTAGCTGATCAGCGCCTTTGTTTTCCCAGCTACATGTATAGTACTATCCCTCTTCTACATATATCCAAAATTTCAAGCATCTAGCATTTTTCTGTGACTGTACAGGCCGATTTGTGTCTGAGCTGGTCGGAAACCCTGAAGACCGGTTTTCTCACGTCATAGCTCATTTACTGATATTCGGGTAAACTTATGTCACTGTGCTCAGGTGTTGTAAGGAATCTCTAAGAGGCGACTATAAAGATGCACCCACAATCTTGTTTTAGAGAACAACAAGACTGAAAATGCCAGCATGTGTGATCAGACAATCAATAAGTTAAGTGATTACCAGTATGAATCTGTAACCTGTATTCACTAAATGAGCCACCTCGTGGGAAAAACAACAATCTGCATAGGCGAAAACAAAGACGCAGATCAGCTTCGCGGTAACCGCGAAGCTGATCAGCGCCTTTGTTTTCGCTACCCGGATAGTACAATTCTTCTACTTTCTAAATCTGAAATTTCAAACTTTCTGTGCTTGTACAGGCCGGTTTGTGTCGAACCTGTTCGGAAACCACATTGTTGGTTTTCCCACGAGGCGGCTCAAATGGTAAAGAACTTGTTCACAGACATACACATCTTTTGGCTCAGGTGTGCTAAATATTGTTACCATATCCAAGTACATCTTGTTATATCAGCTGCCAAAGCAGCATCTGTTACTGTTTTCAATGCAGTACATTCTGTCTGAAGAGAAATAATCCATTTTATGAGAAGCTTAGACTTGATTGGGGTATAGTACCAAGCTTCCTTTTATCTACTTGGTGTGGCAAACTGGCAGCTGATTGTGGCACTCCCTAGTGTTCAAACTAAGATTTGGGACTTATTCTGAGCTTGAATGAGAGTTTTGGTTGGCTGATTTGGGCTTTCTGTGACCAACAGCTAAGGCCATACTAAGTTGGCACTTCGATTTATTTGTTTGATTTTGTGGTTTAACATCCAAGCTATTGGCATGTACTATGAGGAGATACATGTAATTGAGCCTGTGCGTGAGAAAACCAACAATTTGCATGGGCGAAAACAAAGACGCAGATCAGCTTCGCGGTAACCGCGAAGCTGATCAGCGTCTTTGTTTTCGCTACACGGATAGTACATTTCCTCCTCTACTTATTCCCAAATTTTCAAGATTCTGGGTTTCTTCTGTGACTGTACAGGCTGGTTTGTGTTGGACCTGGTCGGAAACCCAAATTGTTGGTTTTGTCGTGCACAGGCTCAATTTATACTGCTCAGTGGACACAACCTGGTCCCAGTAGGGTTCAAAGCCAACATGCTCCCTCATGTCCTCAGTTTAAAGTCTCATCCTAAAGATTATAGAAGCCCGGCATCAAACTGCCATCCTGGTTTAATAAATAAAGGTTAACTTACACTGGTTTTCTAGGTATAATATTGTCGTCAAAATTCTTGAAGAATAGATTTCTCCTGATGTCGTGTTGCGGACTGTAATCTTTGCTGATTCTGAAGATTGAGTAGTTGGCCGGCATGATTCTTCCCACCTCTGAAAGATAGATGATACGATTTATTAACCCATAACCAGATACAAGACGTCAAAATGATGTCACATTTTGTCACTTATAATGATGTCAAGTAATCTGAAGATTGAGTAGTTGGCTGGCATGATTCTCCCCACCTCTGGAAACAGGATCATTAACCTGGTCTGCAGTGAAATTACCTCACATAAATTCGCGTCACATGAAATAACTTAAAATTAAACGACATATCTCATAACATTTGCTGTCTCTGAAGATCGAGTAGTTGGCTGGCATAATTCCCTCTCCCCTTTCTCCGAATATAGACAATAAAGCTGGATCATTAAGTGTGACAAACTGGTAACTACTGTCAGTAGTTGGCAACAATATTTTGCTACTTTGCTGCAATTTCCACATTTCGAATTTCGAACTCACCAGAATGACATTTGCATGGCCTTAATAATATTTGTGAATTTTGGCCAGAGTTGGCATATAATTCGCTCCTGCATCATGAATGACCAAAGATTAATTCTTGTGCAATGGTCATTAGATATTCACGAGAGTGTCTCGGGACATTCCCAAGAGTGTCGCTCAGATTAGTTTTGTTCCAAGAGAGTCGTACATGCTATGAAATTTATTCTCAAGACTATCGTGCAATAGTCATATACGTACATTCTCGATAGTGCTATTTTCTTACAATAGTCATGCAATATTTTGCAGGTGTCACAAATTCGTCGCATAGTAGGTTATATGAGATTTTATTGTGTTGGATGAAAATGAAATGGTGTCATGACTTTGCAATGATTTTTGTCACATAAATTTTTTGAAAGTGTTTCAAACTTTCTGAAATGTTAGTGACTAAATCGTGATACGTGCAACAATATTGCAAACATAATTATTGTGTCACTGGACAATGCAATATAGTTCTGAAAATTAAAGTATATGACATGGATTACAAACCCAGTATAGCATAAGCAGCATCAGGCTTAGGCCACCTTCGACACAAAACATCTTTCAAAGTAACAGTTAGTAAAGCAACACAAATCCAATATTTTTCCATCTTAAAAAAGTCCATTAACAAAAATATTTCAATTAAAAATCCATTAAAATAACATTCTACATTTAATTCCCATGCAAATGACTAATGAATTTTGAGGTGGTCCAAACAGTGAATGATGCACAAAACATGTTATAACATAATATGTATTACTTTTTAAGCTCATAAAGGGTAATAATTGAGCCACCCCATGGGAAAACTAACAGACTGCATAGGCGAAAACAAAGGCACAGATCAGCTTCGCGGTAACCGCGAAGCTGATCAGCGCCTTTGTTTTCGCTACTCAGATAGTACAATTCCTCCTCTACTTAACTCCAAAATTTCAAGCTTCTAGCCTGCTTCTGTAGCTGTACAGGCCGGTTTGTGTCAGACCTGTTCGGAAACCACATTGTTGGTTTTTCCATGAGGTGGCTTAATTGAAGTCATAGTGCCATATTCTCAACTTTATCATCAAATAAAAACATGTTTAAGAAGCTTACTCAAACATTAGGATAAAAATGCTTAATGCTAGTACTGTTCTTTTGTAGTACCACTGATCTGCTATAAACATACAACAAAAACATGCTTAGTATATACCTGCACCTACTTGCACATTACAAAACAATGTATTCCCGTTAAGTTATGCCAAATTTGAATTTTTGTGTGTGTTTTTTTTTTTTTCATAAGATGCTATTACATTTGCACTCTTTTTTGGAAAATCTTGCATGCACTGACCTCAGTCATTTTCGAATAATTCATTCTCTAAAAGTACATGTTCAGTAGTGCTAAGATGAATGGTAACACCCTTGTGCACTTGGAGTGCACTAGTAAATCCACCAAGTGCACTTTAATACTGTTATCTTGGAATGTTCTCAGATTTAGTATTACATTTGCATGTTAATGGTGACAACATACAGAAGGAAAATGGTGGGCCATACAATCTTAGTGCAATCCAAGAATTTCTGGAAAACGGTGTAAAAGAAAGCAGCCATTACCAGAACTTGCTCATGCAATAACCAGAGATTTTTATAGCTTCAACCCTTCAATGTATTATTCTATAGCTATAACTGTAATGGAAAAGTTCCATGTAGATATCCATCCGAGAAAAAAAGAAGTCCGGTTTTAAAAGATTGTTTATTCGTGAATATGATTATTTTAGGATGTAAAGCTGTAGTAAAAGTAAATAGATTGTTTTTTCAACTGGGACACTTAAAAGTTTGAAAGTTACTAACGTTTCTAATTAAAAAGACTGCTTAGAGGCCATGGGTAGTGATTCGGTCGGCGGTCATCAGTCTGCGGTCTTTGCAAGCCTTAGGCATATTCGTCCCCAATTATTTCGATACAAATTGTTATTTCGGTTTCTAATCTATAAACGACATGCTTAAGACATGATTTCTATCATTGATTATGCCTGTAGTGCCTGTCTGTTCTTCATAATAATAATAGTTCATCGCGGTTTGTATTTAGCTCTACACTGCCGTGGTCACTTCAATAGTTTTTTTTTATGATAACCTCGAAGGTACGAATGAAGCCGAGATAGCCTGATTCTCTTTTCTCTTCTAATCAAGGGCGGGATCAATTAAGCATGGCACTGGTTCCTATTCCGAATATATTTACATATAACATAAACCTGATAACGGGAAACCAGCCGATAATGGCAACTATTTTTAGATTATTATCTATACACCATAAATATTAATGATAACATGAGTAATGCCGTTTAAAGTCTGTCGGCCCCATTAGCTCAGTGTGTTAAGCATCGATCTTCTAATCAGACTCTTACAGGTTCGAATCTCGCCGAGTTATCCGCTATTCACTTTTTTTTTTTTTTTTTTTTTTTTATCATAATAAGCCTCTTTTCTTTCTTCATTCGTTTTTATTCTTCCTTTTTTATGGAGTCTATTTAGCAGTACGCTGAAAAAAGTTGTTCAGTACTGGCGATGACAGATGAATGTTGCATTATCAAATGAGCCGCGTCACAAGAAAACCGGATTTTTGCCTATGCGAAAACAAAGGCGCAGATCAGCTTCGCAGTAACTGCGAAGCTGATCAGCGCCTTTGTTTTCGCTACACGGATAGTACACTTTCTCTTCTTATTAAATCCGAAATTTCAAGCTTCTATGCTGCTTCGGGGACTGGTCATGTTGGGATGTTGCCTCCATTTTACAGGACTTTTACCCAAAATGAGGATGTCATCACATCCAACAAGTGCTTGAAATATAACTATCCAACTAAGACACAAAAGGCTTATACGTATGGATGGTTTGACTTGAAATGTTTCCTCGGCAGGCTCAGACAAGCGCGGTTAACCAGTAATCAGTCAGCAGTGTATTTAGCTTTACCTGAAGGCACAAGTAGCCTATATCTATTTCTTTAGGCCCCAGTGGGAGGGGGGCCCATAGTCTCCATGGTGAAAATAACAGTCACAAATGATTAGCGTGTGTCTAAGGTGTGTACAGGTCGTATAATAATCTCAGCATGCTGAAAATTTTGGATTGCATGTACTTTTGTACAGTTATGTTAAGCACACAATACAGTATAGGCGCGTATCAAACGTTTAATGTAACGCGTGTTGAACTTATTCGTATAAGACACATACCCGAGACACGTCGAGCTTTATGCATGCTGCATGCTTAAAATACTTTAACGTACACCAAGCGTACAGAACGCACATGTACGAGGTTTGTGGACACCTTGGCTAGCAGGAAAAGTAAAGTGCTGTTGTTTAAGTTTTTGTATAAATATAAGCAGCAATATCTTATGAGCATATTTGAGGAATTTGTTTCAATTTGAAGTATCAACACGTTAAATATGACATATTTTCTACTTAAGCGTACGTAGGGCCACACGGGACAGGTGCCAAAACGTCAACAAAATGTGACGATTTTCATATTGTGTTTTTTCCCTGTCAAACGGCACGTAAATATGTTATAACATTAAAACATTTCGTCCTAAAACCAAATAACACTGACTTCAGTTTCAGAAAGATTCCGACTTGGCGGCAGTGTTGTTTGATTTATGTGAAAAAAATCAGAAGCAGACCGAAAAATCTGTTTGAAATAATGGCGTAATTTGACGTCGGAGAACAGCCGACGCTGATTGTATGTTTCGTTAAGGAAATCACCCACAGATACGATGAAAATGTTACAAACAACAGAAACGTCATCGGTTTGTCAGTTACTATTTAGTTCTCAGTAGTTGTGGCACAGACGATTTTCAGCTGCTCAGAAGTCCACCTATGATGAGAAAGGGAAGATCACCTGTCTGGCATGCTCGCCGCAAGAAATTGTTACACATGTTCAACAGGTGGACGAACAATTTTGCGAGAATTGGTACGGCGTATCTGCATTTGACAGCTGGATACACAGACATAAAAATGTTGATAGCCAAGGATCTTTTGTTAAAAAAAAACAAACACCCTGAAACAAATGTATAACGTGTTGGCGGCTTAAAATGTCAAGTAACGTCATATAGAGACGTTCACCTTTGCCCCGCACTCGGTTCGGAAGTGCAGGGAAAAGGCTGTAGATGACGTGTTTTTGTCAGATTTCAATAAAATTTCTTGTATATTTGCTTATAAAATACTTTTGCAAAAGCAGATATATTCATTTTTCTGTTGAAAATATAAATGGTGTACACGAACTTTTCTATGGAAATACATTGGTTGAATTAGCGGCATATTTTTCCACACGCTCGGTGCGCGCTTTGTCTTATACGTTATTGACTGCGATAGAAAATTGAAGCTATTGATATGACACTTGTGTCATATCTTTTCTTGTTTAGCTTTAAAAATGGAAACTTTTCAACTAAAAAATTTTGATATTTTTCTTATTTTTGTTCAAAACATTGATTGTGGGTACACGTTAGAACTGCCTTGCTGAGTACTCACAATCTATGTTTTGGAGCAAAAATAAGAACAAAATAGGTTTATCTCTGTATACCCAAGTTTTAATATATAAAAGTGGGGTATGTGGGGGTATATATGTCATGGATATGTTATCCTGATGTGCTGCAATCCAAGAATTTCTAGAAAGTGGTGGTGTAATTTGTGGTCTTGGTTCATAAATGCACGACTTTTCAAAGTAATATATTTGTGCACATACTTTTATCCAAGTAAATGGTGTACCTTTGAAATGAGTCCATCACTTACCATAATTTTGTTGGTTCATTTGATGTTTTACGTCCCACTATTAGGTCATATCGAGATGGGACCTCAGTTTAAAGTTAGACAAAGGGACTGGAGTAGCCAGGAACCAACCCACAACCCCTTGTTGACAAGGAGTCTCAGTGCTTATAAATATTAACCGCTGTGAAATATTTAATTGCAACATTGGTTTTCATAATAAAACCAGAAATATGAAGAAAACAAAACTTGGTATGGCTGTCCTTAACTTAAACTTTCCTGCTAAACATAAACCTTCTTATAACACAAGTATAACATAGAGCAACACCAAAAAGCTCAAAATTAGATTACTTCAATCAGGCAAGATAATACCAGTTTAATCAAAACACATGCCAAAAAGATCAAATGGTGTTAATAATGAGCTGTAAATCCAATTCTTCTATAGGTCAGGGTGCCATAACTTGGTCAATAAGATCAACAAATATTACGAGCCATATGTAACTAGAATAGTAGTCTTTGATGTTTCTGACAATGTCTAGCACAAACTGGGGGCCATAGAAGATAATAAGATGTTTGAAATTTCAGACATACATGTAATATGAAGTACACTACTGTGGTACCTAATGCCGGTGTCCCAGTTTATCTTACCCCCTGGACAGCTTACCCCCCGGGGGGTAAGCTGACCGCGGTTGGCTTACCCCCCGGGGGGTAAGCTGTCCCGGGAAATCTTGCCCCCACCCTGGATATCTTCACCCCCGGGGGGCAAGCTGTCCAGGCCGGTTTATCTTGCCCCCCACCCAGTTTCAAGTATTGGTTGTGATTGTTTTTTTAACTATCCAAAAATGAAAATGTTGGATTAAAATCACAAGACAAGTTCTAAAAAGTTGTTTTCAGAGTGGCAAAAGTGGAAACTTATTGGGGGGTAACCTGTCCAGGGCAGGTTATCTTGCCCCCCACCCAATTATAACTATATTTTCTATACAAAGCATCTGCATATAAAAGAATATTGAATATTGAATTAAAATAACAAAACAGATCCTATAAACTTGTTTTCAGTGTCGGAAAAGTAGAAACTAATTGGTAAAAGGATGGGGGGGGGGAGGTAACCTGTCCAGGGCGGTTTATCTTACCCCCCACCCAGACTTTGATGTTGATATTCTTTGTCTTGATCATCATTTGTACAACCTCAATATGAAATAATATTGGATTTCAATCAAAAGACAAGTACGTCCTATAAACTAGTTTTGAATGTCGGAAAAGAAGAAACTGCATGTAATTGGTACAAGGGTGGGGGGTAACCTGTCCAGGGCGGTTTATCTTGCCCCCCACCAGGTTTTTGATGTTGATTTTTTTTTCTTCACTATCACTTGAACAACCTTAATATGAAATAATATTTGATTTAAGTCACATGACAAGCCCTATAAACTTGTTTTCAATGTCCAAAAAGAAGAAACTAATTGTTATAAGGGTGGGGGGTAACCTGTCCAGGGTGGTTTGAACTGACCCCCACCCAGGTTTTTGATAGTGATATTTTTTTCATCACCATCATTTGAACCACGTTGATTTAAAATAAAAGTGGATTTGAAATCACAAGACAAGTCCTATAAACTTTTTTCAATGTCGGAAAAGAAGAAACTACATTTAATTGGTACAAGGGTGGGGGGTAACCTGTCCAGGGCGGTTTATCTTGCCCCCCACCTAGGTTTTTGATGTTGATTTTTTTTTTCACCATCATTTGAACAACCTTCATATAAAATAATATTGGATTTAAATCACAAGATAAGCCCTATAAACTTATTTTCAGTGTCAGAAAAGAAGAAACTTATTGGTACAGGGGTGGGGGGTAACCTGTCCAGGGCGGTTTGAACTGACTCCCACCCAGGTTTTTGATGTTGATATTTTTTTCTTCACCATCACTTGAACAACCTTCATATAAAAAAGTATTGGCTTAATACTCACAAGACAAGCCCTGTAAACTTGTTTTCAATGTCGGAAAAGAAGAAACTAATTGGTACAAGGGTGGGGGGTAACCTGTCCAGGGCGGTTTATCTCGCCCCCCCACCCAGGTTTTTGATGTTAATTTTTTTTCTTCACCATCATTTGTACAACCTAAATATAAAATTAAAATGGATTTAAAATCACAAGACAAGTCCTATAAACTTGTTTTCAATGTCAGAAAAAATAGAAAAAAATTGGTACCTGGGTGGGGGGTAACCTGTCCAGGGCGGTTTATCTCGCCCCCCCCCTCCCGCCCCCCCCCCCCCCCCCAGGTTTTTTTTTATGTTGATTTTTTTTTTCTTAACCATCATTTGAACCACCTTGATATAAAATAAAAGTGGATTTAAAATCACAAGACGAGTCCTATAAACTTTCTTTCAATGTCGGAAAAGAAGAAACTACATGTAATTCGTACAAGGGTGGGGGGTAACCTGTCCAGGGCGGTTTATCTTGCCCCCCACCTAGGTCTTTGATGTTGATTTTTTTTTCTTCACCATCATTTGAACAACCTTCATATAAAATAATATTGGATCTAAATCACAAGATAAACCCTATAAACTTGTTTTCAGTGTCAGAAAAGAAGAAACTTATTGGTACAGGGGTGGCAATAACCTGTCCAGGGCGGTTTGAACTGACCCCCACCCAGGTTTTTGGTGTTGATATTTTATTCTTCACCATCACTTGAACAACCTTAATATAAAAAAGTATTGGCTTTATACTCACAAGACAGGCCCTATAAACTTGTTTTCAATGTCGGGAAAGAAGAAACTAATTGGTACAAGGGTGGGGGGTAACCTGTCAAGGGCGGTTTATCTCGCCCCCCACCCAGGTTTTTGATGTTGATTTTTTTTCTTCACCATCATTTGTACAACCTAAATATAAAATTAAAATGGATTTAAAATCACAAGACAAGTCCTATAAACTTGTTTTCAATGTCAGAAAAAAAATGAAAAAAATTGGTACCTGGGTGGGGGGCAACCTATCCAGGGCGGTTTATCTCGCCCCCCACCCAGGTTTTTTGATGTCGATTTTTTTTCTGAACCATCATTTGAACCACCTTGATATAAAATAAAAGTGGATTTAAAATCACAAGACGAGTCCTATCAACTTTTTTTCAATGTCGGAAAAGAAGAAACTACATGTAATTCGTACAAGGGTGGGGGGTAACCTGTCCAGGGCGGTTTATCTTGCCCCCCACCTAGGTTTTTGATGTTGATTTTTTTTTCTTCACCATCATTTGAACAACCGTCATATAAAATAATATTGGATTTAAATCACAGGATAAGCCCTATAAACTTGTTTTCCGCCCTGGACAGCTTCACCCCCGCCTGAGAAAGTGAAGATAGGAACTGAATGAGGAGGAAAAGGGTTATGTATTCAAACTAAATGCACTTCTAACTGATAATTCTTCCTACTGCATTAATTTTTAATCAGTGAAATAAGCCTAGAAAATTTTATTATCCAATACCTAGGCGGGGGGCAAGATAAACCGCCCTGGACAGCTTCACCCCGCCTGAGAAAGTGAAGATAGGAACTGAATGAGGAGGAAAAGGGTTATGTATTCAAACTAAATGCACTTCTAACTGATAATTCTTCCTTCTGCATTAATTTTTAATCAGTGAAATAAGCCTAGAAAATTTTATCATCCAATACCTAGGCGGGGGGCAAGATAAACCGCCCTGGACAGCTTCACCCCCGCCTGAGAAAGTGAAGATAGGAACTGAATGAGGAGGAAAAGGGTTATGTATTCAAACTAAATGCACATCTAACTGATAATTCTTCCTACTGCATTAATTTTTAATCAGTGAAATAAGCCTAGAAAATTTTATCATCCAATACCTAGGCGGGGGGCAAGATAAACCGCCCTGGACAGCTTCACCCCCGCCTGAGAAAGTGAAGATAGGAACTGAATGAGGAGGAAAAGGGTTATGTATTCAAACTAAATGCACATCTAACTGATAATTCTTCCTACTGCATTAATTTTTAATCAGTGAAATAAGCCTAGAAAATTTTATCATCCAATACCTAGGCGGGGGGCGAGTTAAACCGCCCTGGACAGCTTCACCCCCACCTGAGAAAGTGACGATAGGAACTGAATGAGGAGGAAAAGAGATATGTATTCAAACTAAATGCACTTCTAACTGATAATTCTTCCTACTGCATTAATTTTTAATCAGTGTAATAAGCCTAGAAAATTTTATCATCCAATACATAGGCAGGGGGCAAGATAAACCGCCCTGGACAGCTTCACCCCCGCCTATGTAACTGAGGGTATAAAACTGAATGATGCGGAAAAGGGCTTTTTGATCAAATAAATTGCATTTCTAAAAGGGAGACCTTATGGTATTAATTTTGAAACAGTGTAACATGCTTTGAAAAATTGATCCTCCAATACCTAGGCGGGGGGGGCAAGATAAACCGCCCTGGACAGCTTCACCCCCGCCTGAGAAAGTGAAGATAGGAACTGAATGAGGAGGAAAAGGGTTATGTATTCAAACTAAATGCACTTCTAACTGATAATTCTTCCTACTGCATTAATCTTTAATCAGTGAAATAAGCCTAGAAAATTTTATCATCCAATACCTAGGCGGGGGGCAAGATAAACCGCCCTGGACAGCTTCACCCCCGCCTGAGAAAGTGAAGATAGGAACTGAATGAGGAGGAAAAGGGTTATGTATTCAAACTAAATGCACTTCTAACTGATAATTCTTCCTACTGCATTAATTTTTAATCAGTGAAATAAGCCTAGAAAATTTTATCATCCAATACCTAGGCGGGGGGCGAGTTAAACCGCCCTGGACAGCTTCACCCCCACCTGAGAAAGTGACGATAGGAACTGAATGAGGAGGAAAAGAGATATGTATTCAAACTAAATGCACTTCTAACTGATAATTCTTCCTACTGCATTAATTTTTAATCAGTGCAATAAGCCTAGAAAATTTTATCATCCAATACATAGGCGGGGGGGGCAAGATAAACCGCCCTGGACAGCTTCACCCCCACCTATGTAACTGAGGGTATAAAACTGAATGACGAGGAAAAGGGTTTTTTAATCAAATAAATTGCATTTTAAAAGGTAGACCTTCTTATGGTATTAATTTTGAAACAGTGTAACATGCTTTGAAAAATTGATCCTCCAATACCTAGGCGGGGGGCAAGATAAACCGCCCTGGACAGCTTCACTCCCGCCTGCATAACTGAGGGTATAGAATGGAAAGACGAGGAAAATGTCTTGATAATAAAATGGATTGCAGTTAAAACTGATAAAGCTTCTTAAGTACAGTATTAATTGGAAACAGTTGTAATAAGCCTAGAAAATTTTATCATCCAATACATAGGCGGGGGGCGAGATAAACCGCCCTGGACAGCTTCACCCCCGCCTATGTAACTGAGGGTATAAAACTGAATGATAAGGAAAAGGGCTTTTTAATCAAATAAATTGCATTTCTAAAAGGTAGGTCTTCTTATGGTATTAATTTTGAAACAGTGTAATAAGCTTAGAAAAATTGATCCTCCAATACCTAGGCGGGGGGCAAGATAAACCGCCCTGGACAGCTTCACCCCCACCTAAATATAATTTTTTTTTTTTTTAAAAAAAAGGGCGAATTAGATAACATGTCACTAAATAATGGTAAAAGGTTATGATATTATTTCATTGGTGCAGGAAAATAAACATATATATTCTAAAAACACTTTCTTTCCGAGTGGGTGGGGGGCAAGATAAACTGGCCTGGACAGCTTACCCCCTGGGGGTGAAGATAATCAGGGTGGGGGGTAAGATTTCCCGGGAGATTTTGCCCCCCGGGGGGCAAGCTGTCCAGGGGGGCAAGATAAACTGTTACACCGGTGTGCTACTAGGGCGTTTAACACCTGATTTTGGCCTCAGATTTTGCTAAAATATAAATTTTGGAATTTAGGTGAGAAAATTATTCCTTAAAACAGCCACATGTCTCCTCTATTAAAAACAAGAACAAGAACTTCATTTATCCTACAAGCGTTGTCATGGTAACGCCCAGAAGAACCATAGATAGAACACATTCTGCACATTTTGGTCTATTTTTGACCATTTCTGCACACATTTTTTTAATTTTGAAGTGCCAGCCCACACGACGAACAAAATGATACTTGGCATACAATATCTCTGGATGATACTTCATAAATATTTCATAATAAGAAATTGTTCGTCGCATGGGCCGGTAGTTGAAAATGATGTTGAATGGTGAAAAATAGACCCAAAATTGCAAAAAGTGGTATTTCTATGCTTTTCGGAGCGTTGCCATGGCAACATGTGTAATTTGAATGTGATAGTTGTGCTAGAGTTTATAAGCTGGGACCTATACCTGCTATTTGCTATACTTTTCTCCTCAAACTTCCAAAAATCAATTTTTACCAACATATGAGGCCGAAATCAGGCCTTATATCCCCTAGGCCTTTGGAGTTACCATATATACATCTGATCAGCACCTCAGTGTGTCAGTAAAAGGAAGGATTCCTCATGTGCCAGATGATCCTGTTTAATTATGATTACTAGAGGTGTTAAATGTTAGAAATAGATACCAGTAATTGATATAAACTACAACAGCGCCACTGCCTCAGAACGATCAGAAGCACAGGATATGAAGAGCTCAGACCAATTGAGCTGCATCGTGAGAAAAACATATTTTTGCCTATGTGGAAACAAAGGCGCAGATCAGCTGTGCAGTAACTGCACAGCTGTTCAGCGCCTTTGTTTTAGCTAAACAGATAGTACAATTCTTCTTCATCTTCAATCCGAAATGTCAATGGCTTCTTAAGCCATCTTCTGTGACAGGCTGGTTTGTGTCGGACCTGGTTGGAAACCCCAAAGACTGGATTTTCACGTGTCACAGCTCAATTAAAAAGAGATTTAAGTCCCCAGTGGCATCCCAAACATCACACATACAACCACACAACCACTCACACATGCAATTTACATTAGTGATCATCAATAAATGAAGATAAATCTAAATGCCAGGAGAAAAAGAACAACAATCATTCTCTTCTTGGGAAAATATTTGGCATGTCTTTCTGCAAAAAACTTGCATTCAGATCTCTGTCTTGACAAATGAGCCGCATCATGAGAAAACCAACATTTTGCATATGCGAAAACAAAGGTGCAGATCAGCTTTGCAGTAACTGCGAAGCTGATCAGCGCCTTTGTTTTCGCCTATGCAGATTGGTGGTTTTCCCATGAGGCGGCTCAAATGAAGATAAATCTAAATGCCAGGAGAAAAAGAAGAACAATCATTTTCTTCTTAGGAAAATATTTGGCATGTCTTTCTGCAAAAACTTGCATTCAGATCACTGTCTTGACAAATGAGCCGCATCATGAGAAAACCAACATTTTGCATATGCGAAAACAAAGGTGCAGATCAGCTTTGCAGTAACTGCGAAGCTGATCAGCGCCTTTCTTTTCGCTACACGGATTAAGTACAATTCAGCTTCAATCTAAATCTAAAATTGTCAGCCTCTCCCCATCTTCTGCATTTGTACAGCTTATAGTTTGTGTCAGATCTGTTCAGAAACCACATTGTTGGTTATCTCATGACGCGGCTAAAATGTTTTTCACCTGATTACTGCAGATTAATATCTTTTACACCTGCTCCAAACCGTAATCTGTTTGTAATGACAAAATCAAAAGCCACTCTGCACTTGTGATAAGCTGATCACACCAAAAAACTTATGCATTGCTGATCTGACCCTAATGCTTAATGTCACCAATTATTTTGTAATCTTATTTTCTAAAGAAAGGAATGTGCAACAGATTTGACAGAAATAATGCAGAGTCTGTTTTGCTATAGACACTGACAAAAGAGAAAATTTTAAAATCATTCCCTTAAAAAAAAAAACAACTACAAATTCATTTCTTTCTCTTGGGCTTATATTGCAAGCCACATGAGAAAAAAATGCATGTCAATTTATCATTGTGCGAGAACAGTGCCCCTCTATACAAAAGACTTGCCTTAAATAAGCAAGCAATTTTAGTGTTCCCCTTGGCTGGTTGCAATTATTAAGACAGGATGGACTGTATATTATCATAGTGGTACAACTGACACATGTAAGACATATGAACTGGAGTGTCCTAAAACTGTAACATACTGCTCTTAGTCTAATATAATGCAACTGATGCATCTTGATGCAAAAATTGTGAACAAAAATAACAACTATTTTTATTCTGCCTTTTTATGCCAAAACTTTCTCCACATAATGTTGCTAATCAGCTTCTATTATTACATACAATTTATATGGTTGTTAAGAGACTGCCTGACAAGCATTATTGTAATGGCTACTGTTCAACTCCTGTTGCAAGATAACTTTTTTGAACTTCAAAGCTCCATGATTCCTTGGTAAAACATTTATCTTGATAAAACTCAAGTTTATCTACCAATGTATAGGTTTATTAACCCTAAACCACAAAACAGAAGCTGTGTGGCAAGTGGTTTTAGATAAGGAAACCCAGTAGAATTATGGAATTTTTATTGGACCAGCCAAGTAGCTTATGAGGGGTCATGAGCTCTTGACCAGCTTAAAGCAATGTTGAACTTTTGGTTTTAAGCTTAAGGTGGTGCTTTACGTCCATGGCCAACACATCAGGAAAACATGCCCGTGCAATGAATACCCCCTTGAACCCTACTTATATATAGAAAAACTGGGGTATGCAGGGGTATACCTATTTTTCTTATTTTTGCTCCAAAACATAGATTGTGGGTACTTGTTAGAACCGCCTCGGCGAGGCGGTTCTTTAGAACCGCCTCGTCGAGGCGGTTCTAATGTGTACCCACAATCTATGTTTTGAGCAAAAATAAGAAAAATATGAAAAATTTTCAGCTGGAAATTTTCAATTTTTAAAGCTAAAAAAATTTCTGTTTATTGCATGGGCAAGATTTCGTAATGACCTACTGTAATGCTGGGACAGTCAGTTATCATAACTACGCTGTTCCATAGTATCTCAAGCCTCCCGGAGGCAGGTTACCATTACTTTGTGCACGTTTCGTTCACCATTAACTGACATACAAATGGTCTCCTTGTATCAGCGGAAGTGGGAGAATGGCTGCAGAAATAATTTCATGACCTAATTTCATGACCTAATTTCATGACCTAATTTTCATAAAAGAAATGTGATGTCTGCTTCAAAATATGAGCCACGTCATGAGAAAACTGGATTTTGCCTATGCGAAAACAAAGGCGCAGATCAGCTGTGCAGTCACTGCACAGCTGATCAGCGCCTTTGTTTTCGCTAGTCAGATAGTACTATTCCTCGTCTACTTAAATCCAAAATGTCAAGCGTCTAGCTTTCTTCTGCAACTGTACAGGCTGGTTTGTGTCGGACCTGGTCGGAAACCCCAAAGAACTGTTTTCTCGCGTCGCGGCTCATATGAATCTGACATGCTATCCACTGTGCTACCATGCCCTGTCCAAAAAATGCATGTTTTAGTGAAGTCCATTTATATGTTTGAATGGTTTTGGAAAAATGTTCTGATTAAAGTCTCGGAAGTATCTGCACTGTTTGCTCCCCAAAACTTTGCAGGCCAAACTACTATTACCTGAAATGCCAATTGAGCCTGTGAGTGAGAAAACCAACAATTTGGGTTCTAACCAGGTCTGACACAAACCAGACTGTCCAGTCACAGAAGGTGGTTAGAGGCATTTACAAAGTAGAGGAGTTGTACTATCCATGTAGCGAAAACAAAGGCGCTGATCAGCTTCGCAGTTACTGCAAAGCTGATCTGCGCCTTTATTTTCGCCTCTGCAGATTGTTGGTTTTCCCATGCGGCGGCTCAATTAAAGTAATATTTTTTTAGTCTGAGGGAACAAAAATTAACTGTATGAACAGACATTCTACATTATAAAAAGCAAATTTATAACAGAATGAAGTTTTTTTTCCAGATTCCAGACAGCTTGCCAAATTTTTCAAGTATAGAACATGTAATAACATTGGCACAAAGAAATTTCAAGAACAATCGCTTCTGCAGCTACGGTATATCCCAGCAAAGCAAATTACACTTTTGTTCTTTTTTATTTCTTTTTCTGATTTTAAAAGTCAATATACATGATATATGTACATGTATGTAGAAAGACCCAGTACATTACAATACAAATCACCCCCTTTTCAAATTTCATTCATGTTTCCTTTTGTTTGAACATAAACAAATATAATATCTATAAATTTATAGGTCATATTTTCAAGAAATAAATTATCTTTAAAATTAGGAGATAAACATTAGAATGGGGTGTGTCACAAGAAAAAAAGCTTATTTTTTGTGAAAAAAAAAAAGACAGGTTAAACATATATTAGCGTGCCTTTTCTTCCAGCCATAGACAACAATGATATGAAGGGAAGTTTGATTTTGCTAACTTAAGGTTGTGGGCTACAGCTAATATCAGCCACCAAAACACCATGCACAAAAAGATGGTTTTCTTGAGAATATATCTCATATACAAAGTATGATTTATGTCAAATATAAATGAGGGAGAAAATTTATGAAGTTATATGAGTCGCCGCATGGGAAAGCCAACAATCTGCATAGGCGAAAACAAAGGCGCAGACCAGCTTCATGGTGACCGCGAAGCTGATCAGCGCCTTTGTTTTCACTACACAGATAGTAAAATCCCTCTTCTACTTAAATCCAAAATTTCAAGCTTCTAACCTTTTTCTGTGACAGTACAGGTCAGTTTGTGTCAGACCTGGTCAGAAACCCCGAAGACTGGTTTTCACGCATCGCGAGTCATATTAAAGTGTTCTGGATCTGGTGAAAATTTCAAACATCTATTGGCATGACCTACTTAACTCCGCTAACTGACCTAGAAATACCACTGATCCAAATCTATCAGTTTTTTATTTTACTGTTTTTTTTGTTTTTAAAAAAAGATACTGTTGTATAAAATTCCATTTTACAACCATATCTTATGATGAAATAAAAATAAGATTTAAAGCATTTATTTCAATTTCTCTGAACACTGACTCTTCTGACCTACTTATGAGCATTAGTATGACCCACTTTTAAGATGCAGTGTAAGTGAGGCTTTCCAGATTGCTTGAGTTGTCGTTTAATGTCCCAGTCAACAATTGTACAGTTATGCTGGGACAGGACCATCAATTCCCGGATCACACTTAACCAGTAGTATCATCAGGGAATAAACTACTCAAGGGCTATGTTGGGATTCAAACCCTCAAACTAGGCGGCCCCCATGGCCGAGTGGTTAAGAGTGCTGTTTCTTAATCACTCGATCATCTCACCGCTGTGTCTGGTGTGGGTTCGAGCCCCACTCTGGCCACATGTGAGACAAGCCAAGTTCTGCTTGCGGGTGTTCCAGGTGGTTTTTCTCGGGGTGCTCCCGTTTTCGCCCCACCTACTGTTTGGCCCGTCTCATATGAGCTGAAATGATCTTGAAAGGGGCGTAAAACTGAATTAAAAAGAATAAATATGTCTTTCTCAAGGGCTGTATTGGGATTCAAACCCTCAAACTCCCATCCAGAGACCAAGGCTACAATACGCCAACACGCTCCCCAATGTTGCGTCTCCAATAGCCCATATAAGCCGCAACGCCAGAAAACCGGTCTTCAGGGTTTCTGACCAGGTCTGACACAAACCGGCCTGTACAGTCTCAGAAGAAAGTTAGATGCTTGAAATTTCGGATTTAGGAAGAAGAGAAATTGTACTATCCAAGTGGCGAAAACAAAGGCGCTGATGGCAGCTTCGCAGCCACTGCGAAGCTGATCTGCACCTTTGTTTTCGCATAGTCAAAAATCCGGTTTTCTCATGACCCGGCTCATATAAATTGTCTTCGAACTTAAGGTATCATTAGTTACAGTTTAATAGCAAACACTTAAAAAGCTCTTAAAATTTCTACTTATGGAATGTGACCTATAGATGTGAGAGGTTGACAGACAGTAACTTTAGCCTCGCCACCAGAAGACTGGATTTTTGCCTATGCGAAAACAAAGACAGTAATTGCACAGCTGATCAGTGCCTTTGATTTCGCTAAACAGATAGTACAGTTTCTCTTCTACTTGTAAACATGTATGAAATTTCAAGCATCAAGCCTTCTTCTGAGACTGCACAGGCAGGTTTATGTGTTGGAACAGGTCGGAAACCCCTGAAGACCAGTTTTCTTTCGTCGCGGCTCATATAATGTAACATCATCCCCTGAAACACACTGGGTATCCAGAAACAAACAACATGACTGAGAACTTAGCAAACCCTGGGTTTAAATCAATAAAGACTGAATAATGCAAATACCTGTCCCTGAACAACTTACCATTGGTGAGTACAATCAGTGGCAAAATGGTGAATTATCTTTGATTAACGTGTGATGCTGTCCGGCAGATGCGATATAAAATGCACTCTGGCTGCACTGTCATGCATACATCGCAATCTGCCTTCCAACATCCCTTGTTAATCATGTTTACCGTAAAATAAAATCATTTCTTAAATAGCAATTAAAAATGACTTTGTCATTCATTAAGATTCGCCAGGTCCCTCGGACAGTGTTGAAAACTGAGGGCCTAGCCCTAGGTTTTCAACACTCCTCGGGACCTAGCGAATGTTAATTAAGTGAAAAAATCATGTTTGATCCCTATATTGTTAATTTCATCTCAGTTGGTTGTTCTCAGTCATGTAGGTTGTCTCTGGATATCCGGTGTGTTGAAACAATGTCACCTTGTCACCTTGTTTAACCAATTTGCCACCAGGCCACTTGTCAAAGCAACCTTTGATCTCTGAAGTTTGAATTTTATTGACATTGTTTTTACTCTGTATTTAATTTGAATGAAAAAGATGAATATTACTTTTGTGGCTTTGCACCCTTTGAGCTGCATCAAGTGATAACCTGCTGTAAGTCTGTGTGCAAACAAAGGGCTAGCTATTATTACGTATTTTGGCAAAGGCACCAGCACACTCTGCTTTATAACTTACGTACTTACTAGCTGCCTGCAGTTTCAGCAAGTTTAATATATAGCTAAATTACTGTACTGTTTATGTACTGGACTGAAGGATGCTGTATAATATTGTCTAAAATGTTTCATTCTGAACTGAGAATGAGCCCTGTCCTTGAATTAGACTCAACTGTGTTAAGGTCATTTAATCAGGTTCAACTGTATCAAGGTGGACTGTTAGGTCAGGTTAGACTGTACACTGGGGCTACCTGTAAAAGCCAGACTGACTCGGCTTGAATAGAGGTTTGTTGGCCACGATCATCACCATCCAGCTATATAAATTGTCGCAAGGCTTGTATTATAGGGCTAGACTGAAGTAGCTATGGGTAAAATTCAAATTGTTCAGGTGGTGTTGTCACATAAAACCAGTACCTATATTATAACTGACAAATCTAAAGAATAGCGTGTCAAATTGACAAAACCATACACCACGCTTATCTAACATTAAAAGAATAGATTATGCGCTTCCGATTAACCCCGGGGCCTTTTATGGCCAATTACACCACTAAAGTTTATACCTGACTGACACACCATTTAAAACACAATCGAAGATCTGTCGATAAATCGTTAACATTTGCCAAACTCAACAATGAACCTAATTTTAAATTACATTCGCTGCATACTTTTGTATTTTTACTTGAATTCTGAATGGACAAACATTTCGCTTTTTCGCTATTTTGCTGAAACTAACAATCTAAATTAAAATTTTCATTTCCGAAAAGATTCGAAACATGATACTGTGCCGAGCACTCACATGTACCATCGTATTTCAATGAAAACGTATCATTTATCGTTTTCACTATTTTCAAAATAAAAATTGTAGATTTTGAGATAACATTCTGACCTATTTTCCAATGATCGCACCTGGCCATGCGAACAGACCAAATTTCAATCTGAAAACATTTTTTTTTTTGATAGTGCAGTTGTTTTTCAACAAAAAATATTAGCTAAAAAACATATGGTATAAAACCATGCATTAGTGTCAGTTATAAAAACAAGCATGCAAAATAATATAATAGACAAAAATGATAAAATTTGTGGTCCCATTCTTTCAAAGAATGAAGGTCCCTCTTCTTCATAACTTAAAATATAACTTTTATCTTAGGCATGTCAGATGCTAATTCTAAAATAAAATAATGTTTGACCTGGTAACCCCAAAAACAGCTTTGTTTAGGCATCTAATAGCACAAAATATAGATTCCTTGATTTCCCTCTTGATGAATTGGGGTTTAATGTCCCATGACTCCCATCAACAGCAAAGATCATATGAAGACATGAAAATATTGATAAACTTACCCATCATTTCCTCTCTTGAATATTCTACACTTTGCTGCAGACATCCGAACTCTCCGTGACACGATGTTTTCTGTCGTCTCGGCCCCGGACACCGTTTCCCGCCAAAAGCTCTCTCCTGAGTTATGGCCCTTTTTCTCTGCTTACTCCCCTTGCCGCAAGAATTACTGCATTCAGTCCAAGTGCTCCAATCTCCCATTAAACAATCTTTAGCTGAAAGATCAAGAGTAATACTTTTACTTTTCTTGTAAAATTTTGTTAAGGACGTACATGCACATGGAAGATTTCATTTTACATATCAGGCAGCATTGTCGTAGCCTTTGTACTTGTCAGAGCGTTAGCACACCCATTATCTAGAGACAACCAGATACAACCATGCTTGATGCCTCCATCACAGATGAAATCTGGAAACAACTTGCCACAGACCATTCTCCCTATTGCTCCCTATTGTTGTTTACTGGTAGATCAGCTGGCTAACCTTCACTCCGCTCCACTTCGGTACCTTGTTCCACTTCTATGACAGCTTAGCTTAGGTTGCCTTTAAACCAATGTCAACCTGATTACAGATTTCGTAATTCACTTGTAGCTGCATAATTTATTTGGTATTATGTGTGGTTTTTGTTAGGTATTTGTAGCAGTAGCAAAAATATTCCAAAAACATAAAGACATAAATTGTCTACAAACAATAAATAAACGTAGATAAAACAAACTATTTTCGACACTAAGTCTCTAAGTTCTACAGTTGTTTCCCCTGATCTATTTATAGATATCTGTAATATTTTCTATAGAACATGAAGAATTTTAGGAATCTATTATTTATGATTCTAGTTATATGTGTCTGAAATTAGAATTAAGATAACACAGATTCTCATTTATTTGTATAAATTACCGGTATTGATTTCATCTGATTGGAATGTTCCCAGTTGCATAGGTTGTCTAGGGATGACCAGTGTGGTTTTAACACTTAATGCAATTGCATGATTCCTGGTTGAGAATCCATGACACCATGGCAGCTTCAAAAAGCATTGATTCTATACCTCAAACTCCACCTCTATATCATGAACCATGAATCAAGATGGGTTCAGTGCTCTACTTCAAATTAAAGGTTAAGAACCATTATCATAAATATTATTATAATGCAAAATAGTATCATTAATCAACATACCAGTTTACAACCATTGCCTTACACATGAATGAAACATGACTATACATAATTATGAACAATAAATCTAATTTGACAGGGTAAGCATGGCTGCAACCAAAACTTTTTGAAAAAATTAGGCCAAGAAAAAATGCTTATATGGTTCATGCTTCACTATTAGTGTTTGTTTGTTTGTGTGTTTGTTTTTTTATCAGGAACACCTTCTATGAAAAGTGGTTATTTAGTATGAAAACTGTGATGTCTGAGACGGTTCTAACAAGTACCCACAATCTGTGTTTTGGGGCAAAGATAAGAAAAATATTTTAAAAAAATTCTACTGAAAATTTTGATTTTTTTACAACTTTAAAAATCTCTGTATATTACATGGGCAAGTTTTCGTAATGAACAGAATACCTTGCTTTATGGATCAAATACCGAAATTGTCGCTTTCATTGATACTGAACCCAATTTTTACCAGGCATTAAACCAGTGATTCATCATCTGTTTTTTTTTTTTGTTTTTTTTTTCAAACATTAGAAAAATGAAAACATATATTTATTATACAAAATATGTAACTTCCCTTACAATATATACTAACTGGGGGATCTAGGTAACCCATGGATTATCCAAAGACTACAAAAGACTCCAATCCAAGGGGGGTCAAGATATAATTTGATCTTTTCAGTATAACATTTCTTGTAGAAAGTTTTGTTACAATATACTACCTTAATTGCTTTCCACTAATTAGCGCTAATTGTCTGCCCTTAATGAATAAAAGTAGATATAGGGGGCACAATGTCACCCGATCCTGGCACAACAAAAGATACTCAAAAAGACTCGCATCTGACAAGCTTTTGTGGCCCTCTAGGTTCTGAAAAGGTTTAAAACCATAATATCTCTATATTAAAAGCTTAAGTTAAGCAGACCCTGATCATTCAAGGTGAATCCATCACTGGAGTTAAAAGTAAGAGTAGAAGGTAAAGGAATTTTCCTTCATTTTGTCAGGCCATGGCTCATACATTTTTGTTAAAAAAGACAAATCTGATAAAATTGATAAAATTGTAATTTTACTGTAATAGTCCCTAAACTCACTGATAAAATCTATGTTTTGTATGGAAAACTAACAAAACAATAACTCATAATGCATATCACCCAAACATATGTCTTATTTGATCCTTATTCTAGGGGGTTAGGTGCCAAGGGGGATTATAGAGCTCTACATCAGTCTAGACTAGGCTTAAGGATGTTCGCTGCCAATGAAAAAGTATTCAAACTTTTTTTCTAACCACTCTTATTGGATTCCAAAATACAACATAAGACATTTGAAAGCAAAATAAATATAGGGTAGTGTGCATTTTTTCAAGCTACAGGCCTCTGAATGAGACCTCTGAGCATCACGTTTTAAATTTCGTAAAATTAATTTAATTTTTATTTCTTTGAAACAAACCTGTCTTGAACAAAAATACACATAGAAAGCTTTCAAAAGTCATAATATTTACGTAACGCAGACTATTTTGGACCAAACGCATAGAAAAATTTGCAACTGTGAGTGGATGACAAAATTTTACGAGTATTTTTCCAACCCTACTCCCATACTTGAAAAGTCGGAAAAAATCAATATTTTGAAATTTGCCAAACCCATATTTGTTTATTCAAACTTTTTCTTGTATTTTCACACAACATAGAACTTTGTAATATTGTTCGAATAAAAGAAAGAAATATATAGGGTAGTGTGCATATAAGGGAGATCAACAACTTGAAAATCACCATTTTCAGCCTTTTTTCGGCTGTTTTATTTCTTTAAGCCCATTTCATAAAACCACCTAAAATTTTAAAACCAGCACACCAAAGACACAAAGACTGACTTAGAAGACCATGTACACATATACTGCAGCTAAAATAAACAAAGAAATAGTGCAATTAAATTGAAAATGTGTAATATTCAAGTTTAATCAACCCTACCCCCTAAATTTCACTGACAATTAAATTTTTCTAAAAAGTTGCAGAAAATGGGATGAAAAAATGAAGTTTCTTAGATTGACAATTTTCATGGCTCATTCAATGCATATTATCATTATGTATCCAAATATAAAATATTGGGAAGATATCTGCAACCGTTGACGAGATATTCAACAAAAGAAAAACCGGAAGTTCCGAAATGTAAAATGTTAGCAGCGAACATCCTTAAAAGTAGACACTGTCACTTATTCATGTTGGCTATTCAATCTGTTTTATTTTTATGTTTTGAAAAAAAAAAAAAAAAAATCTTACCTGCTTTTTTATATTTTTTTTCAACAAAGAACCAAGCAACATTTTTTTTTTCTGAATTACTGGTAATTTCAGCTGCATGTGCACAATTGCATAATTCAAAAAACAAAACAGCACATGATTTAAATGGAACAATTTATGTCTGGAGCATGCCAACTATAGATGGTCTGTTTCCACCAATTTTAGAGAGCAGGAATATCTCACAAATTGCTCCATATTATATTATAATGCAATGCCCATGTTTATGTGCATATTGCAAGTTGAAATTATGGCCTATTTATATTAAAAACTTTGCATTTATGTACAGTTCAACCTCATTAGCCTGCCTCACTATTGTGCAGTTTTCAATATAACAAGGCCATGTCATACCTCCCAAAATGATTGATTTGCTATATTGTCTGGTCTAAATACATGTATTAAATCCCCCAGATTCACTTATAACACAGTCTGTTTCCGCGGACCCTGAAAGGTTATAATGAGGTTTGCCTGTAGTTGCAAGTAGCTGTCCACACTGGTTCACCTTGCCAAATCTGAGCCCATCTAACCCGAGTATACCAAGCATCCTAACCCAGTAACATGCGTCTTAACCTGGTAACATGCACTGGTTATGATGACCAGAGTATTTATCATCAATATGACAAGTTAATTGACAGGGTTATGACTAGCATGCTGCAATTGACCAAAATTACTACCATTCCCCTGTATTATTATGATAAATTGCCACACTTATATCTACAAACATTGGATCATGGTCCAGAATTTCAGCAATAAATGGGCCATGCTATGAGCCAATTTTGACCAGCGAAGGACTAAGGATTGTATGAATCCATTTTGCAGTGCCTGAATATTAAATTTGTGGAAGTTACTGCATAAATTTATACAAGAAATATTGGGATCAGATATTATTAGCACCAAATTAAACTTCTCAACTGTTTTCAAGAATATTATGCATTATAAACAGATAAATTTTTTACTAACTGCAACATAGAAAACAAAAATCTGCCTTAAAAAACCTTTTTTACACAAATAAGGAAATCAAATTTCAGTAATCAAAGCAAATTAACTTGAGTACATGTACTTGAATTAAACAGCAAAGAGCTAATTGATGATAATCAAACAATATTGCTGAAGTGGTTTCCTATTAAACGAGCCTGTGATGACTTAAGAAAACCGGACTTTGGGTTTCCGACCAGGTCCGACATTAACCGGTCTGTACAGTCATTGAAGAAGGCTGGAAACTTGAAATTCACAATTTAAAAAGAAGAGGGGTTGTACTATCGCAAAGTGAAAACAAAGGCGCTGATCAGCTGTGCATTACTGCACAGCTGATCTGCGGCTTTGTTTTCGCCTAGGCAAAAATCGTTTTTATCATGACGCGACTCGAATGTCAAACAAAGGCTTTTGAAATGGAAGCTGCTATTTTGTTGATCGATTTTGACTCAATTTCGAATTCCCCAGCCGATATTAGATCAATATATTTCAATCTGCCTTAATCATAATTAGTCATCAACTTTTGTAACTCAGGGTCACCGCACCAAGAAGGTTGAGGAAGCTGACAAATATTGCCAAAAGAAACACTCCGCCTTTAATTGAACTGGCAGCTTGTCTGACAAGACAATCATAACATAATTTGGCAGCTCATGTGAAAATGGTTGATCAAACAGCTCATCGGTGAGGGATCAGTTAAATTGCATACATTATCAAACTAAAATATATCACTATATAGACAGAGGATGCGATCTCAAGATGCGCGAGAAGAAGTCATACATAGGCACATTTAAAGATGCGTTTGCCACTATGTAAGTTTAAAAGAATCAAAAAATGAAAAACTATACAAGCAGGATCACATCAAATGGCCACAATTATTCTAATTCAAAGGCAAACTGTGTGTCTAATTCAATGTGACACCTTTCTTACAATTCTCAGACACAGGATTGGAGATTCGCATCAAAAATATGTGAGCCGACCAGGTCCGACATAAACCGGTCTGGACAGTAAAAGAAAATGGCAAGATGCTTGAAATTTTGGCTATAAGTAAAAGAGAAATTGTACTATCCGAGTAGCGAAAACAAAGGCATTGATCAGCTGTGCAGTTACTGCACAGCTGATCTGCGCCTTTGTTTTCGCATATGCAAAAAAAAAAACAGTTTTCTCATGACGTGGCTCATATGATTCATGTGACAATCTCTGCCAATCAGATCACATTAGCAATGGTTTGTCATAATTTCTGATGGAAGATAATGAACAATTTCAATAATTCAATTACTTCTTTTCTAATATGCTAATTGCATTCACACGCTGGATTGACAGCCATTCCCAGGCAAACCATATGACAGTCAAAATTGAGAAAACAAATATTACCATAAGGATGATGAAAAGAGCCTCTTGATGCATAATAGTCTGCATAACAGTCCCTTTTTATTTGAAGATAAAGAAAAACATATATAATAATGATTCATTTAGCTTTATCCTCTATGAATTTTGGCATAAATTACCAGTCCTGAACACTTAGGCCAGGGCTTGTATGTTTTTGTACGCCAGATGTATCCATTTATTCGGCAATTTAAGAAGATTTAGAAAATGCACCCACGTTAGATATATTAAAATTGGATTTTGCACGCTTTGTAGGGATTACGCAGCTATTATAAGTATGTAAATGTTGAATCAAAATCAGATCATGCACAATCTTGTAGTGTTTCCTAGTCATGTCAAGATGGAGCCACTGCTTCCTTGGTGTTATCCACTAACCAGGACAATTGGGAGTTAATTTGTACTGAGTAGGGTTTGATGGCAGTCCTGAGGCTTGAAAGTTTGGATTAATGAAGTGGGGATATAAGCCTGGCATCCTTATTGTGGGACATAGGCAAACAGCATATAGCAAAATGTGGCATCCAATCTGTGGGCTTTTCTGTTTCAGCTTAGAGGATTTTCTTTGCAAAATTTAATAATGAAATTTAACAATCACTTCTGATGCCCCTAATTTAAATGAAAGTGGACTCATCCAAATGATAACCAATCATAATTATATGGGTTAATGAAGTATATATAGGGATAAAATTTAAAGATGCTGAAACACTCAGAGCAGTCATCCGTGCACGCTTGATCCTGTAAGAAATAATTTCTCTCCATGCAGGGAGCATGATAGCGTACTGGTGGAGCATCAGACTCCGGATCAAGAGGTCCTGCCATGGGTTCGATCCCCACAGGAAGCATGTGTTGACGTGCTTGAGCAAGGCACATTTGAGCCGCATCGTGAGAAAACCGGATTTTTGCCTAGGCGAAAACAAAGGTGCAGATCAGCTTCGCGGTAACCGCGAAGCTGATCAGCGCCTTTGTTTTCGCTACTCGGATAGTACAATTTCTCTTCTTCTTAAATCCGAAATTTCAAGCTTCTAGCCTGTTTCTGTGATTGTACAGGCCGGTTTATGTTGGAGCTGGTCGGAAACCCCGAAGACCGGTTTTCTCGCGTCGCGGCTCATTTACTCCCCAGAGTACTTATTTCAAGTTAATACCCAGAAAGCGCTGGTTCCATCCTGACATGATCGTAAAATTGTTGACAGCGACATTAAACCTCAATACAAACAAACAAACATGAGCAACTCCTTTCAGTGGAATTCCCTCCATCAATTGTGGAGGCAAAATTTTAGACTATTTATGAAAGTTACAATTTGAATGTACCTGAAAAGATCAAAGTATACAGTAGCAGACTTTATACATCACTTGGGCTGCCACATATGAATTCAACAAAACAGCAAAACATCAGTGCACAAATATATGACCGACATAACTTAGCCAAACATCAGCTTTTTAAGGAAGCCTCAGGATCTGTAAAACAGTCTATCCAAGGGCTCATCAGTAAGTCCCAATATTGCCAAGCTTAGTTCGAAAAGGTATAGACTTTACTGGTGTCTATGTTTGAAAAGGAATAGATTTTACTTTGCCACTCTGAGTAGCACATCAGGTTGTAAGAATCAGCTACAAGAGGTGTAAAATGGCTTATCAAGATAAAGATCTAGATCATACATACATACAGGCATATATTTTTACCAAATTCTTCCAAAATGTATATGAAATGATTATTTCGTCCTGCTGTTCTTAGCTTTGACCAATATCTGCATTAGTTTCAAAAACATTCAAAATGCATGCAGGGCAGCACTTCTAATCTGGCTAACAGGTAAGTAATGCACCAGTCATTTGTACCCCCCCCCCCTCCCACACACACACACACACACATGCCTATGGGGAAGTGTGGGGGATAGCCGGGCTAAAGTGCAGGGCAATTGCCTTTTTATAGTGGAAATGACAGGGTTAATTTTGATCCCCAGGGAGATTTTCTATTGCAAAGAGCAGGGCAAAGAGCATAAATTTTTACCTCCAGTTTGTCCCCTGGGGGTGGTGTCTAAAGCAGGGCACAGAAAACTGAAAAGTCATAATCCCCGCCCTTCCACTTAGGTGGGGGAGCCGTGGTTACAAATGACTGGTACATAACCTGAACAGGCAATTTTTAGGTTGAATATGGCGAATGTCTATGTAGCAATGTCAGCAATTTGTTTCTTTTCTAACCACAGAGATCCTCAGACAGATGGCTTCAAACCACAACATACTTCATGTCACTTCTAATACAATACTTCTTTTGTGCCGATTGTTATTTAATGGCCCATTTGACATTATGTTCAGTCATGTCAGGATGGAGGACCTCTCAGTTTGGAGTCCGATGCTCTACCAGTACATCACTTTGCTCCTAAATCATGCAAGTCTATACTATACATGGAGAAAAAGATTCACAAGATGCCATTCTCAGTGATCTGAAAAGTGCTGACAAAATCAAGTGGGGCAGAGCACACCACCTGAGATTGTCATGAGACCATTAAATACATCTCCCTAATCATTTATGTCATGAGCCGTGGCATAAGGAAACCAGATTTTTGCCTATGCGACAACAAAGGCGCAGATCAGCTGTGCAGTAACTGCACAGCTGATCAGCGCCTTTGTTTTCGCTACACAGATAGTATAATTTCTCTAGTTTCTATTCTAAAATTTCCAGCCTCTAGTGCTTGTACAGCTCAGTTTGTGTAGGACCTGTTCAAAAACCACATTGTTGGTTTTCTCATGATGTGGCTCAATTATTTATGTCATTATAGATCATTGCAGGTGTCATTATTAACTTTCTTAACCTAATAACACAACATGAAAAAGCTTTTTTTTTTCAATGATTTGTGGGCCCCAGACACTGTAATGTCATGTTAATTACAGCATCTAGAGTACAGACAAAGGTCATTTCACACCTTTTCACCTGAAATGACAATTGGACCAGCTAGGTAAAAGTATGTAAGAGAAAAGTTATACTGACCTCAGCAAAATAATGGACTTATCCACTAATTGTTGCTGATGTCAATGTGGCCGAAAGTGGGACTCAAGCCACAGCCTCTCACCATGTGAGCACCCCCCTACCAACTTTTTCCTCCTGCTATTAAAGTTTCATCCCCGAATGTGCATGGTGCCAGAACTGATGAGATATTCTTGTTTGCTGCCCACAACCACCACCAAATGTCACAGGGACAGTACAGGACATGGCCTTCAACAGGGACTTAAACACAGAGCTTGTCACTTTACTTTCTTTCCTGCTATGCAGACACTCTGTCCACAGAGCTTCCGAACCACATATATATATAGTCAACATGTTACACATATTAGCCCACTGCGGAATATGAATAGCAATATGATCTTAAAAGGGCTAAGTCAGTGCTATGCTCAAAGGTGTGAAATGGAAGCTGATTAACTTCTTTGAGAATACCCCCAGGTATCTCCCCAGGAGGTTCACTCAGGGATACACAACATGTTGGGAGCACCTGCTCCAGGTAATTATTATCTTAACTCCAGGGGAGTAATTAGTTTGCCATGAGGCTAAAACAGAGTTCTGAACAGAGCAAGGTAAAATGTGAGTTGCAAGTTGCGAGAAGCGAGTTGAAAGTTGCGAGTATCGAGTAGAAAGTTTTGAGTTGCAAGTTGAATGAATCCCAGCCATGAGGTCATACAATGGATTTTCTGTCTATTTAGCAGAATTCTAAACATTGATACTGGAATCAACATACCTATTAATAGTTTAGTCTAGGAAACTGTATGGCCACCTTTTGGGAAAGAGCTGCTAACTCTTCTGTTAGTTTATGCTCTCTTTGTGCATGTGGCACTGTACTTCTATGTGATTTTGATTGAATCCCATCTTGGTTTATATTATGCTAGAACTTTGGCTCTGATAGTGCCATTTCCTAGCCTTGCGGCATTTGCGATCATAAGTGTAAGGCGGCTCCTTCCTCTGACCAATAAAGCAGTGACACTGAAACATGCTCTTTCCGTCTTTCTGTCCATATTTTTGGAGCAGTTTTGAGGGTGTTTCTCTAAAAACCATTAATTAGATTTGGTGCAAGGTAATTACAGGTAATCATGTGTACTGACAGATTTTACATACAGCTGTCGGCTCAAAAGAAAACCTGACTTTTTTCTGCTTATGGAAAACATAGACTGCTCAGGCCTTTTACATGTAGCTGTCCAATATGCAGACTGATAGATAAGTGGAGGCAAAAGAAGGGTCCCATGTCCCAAAACTCTGATGGTTAGCTCATTAATGTAGAGAATGTACATGTTTGCTGGCATAAATAAGAACAAACAGTATCCTGAGTTGGCTCATTCCAGTACAAGATTGGAACTGAACATGGGAGATAAGGATTTAAGCAGATTGTACTGGATAGCAAGCTGTGCAAGCTTAAAGTACATAAATTCCTGGAAATTCTGAAAGAAAAGTAGAAAATATTTGAATAAATTGAAAACAATCATTTAGCCATTTAGATATCTATGATGTATTTTCTGGTCATCCGGTGTGTACTATAAGTAGTAATGGTCGCCCAAGTTTACTAGCAGTAGCTGTAGCTTTTATGTTGACAGGCATCTAAGAAGCAGTTACCAGCTTAAACAGCCTGAAGGATTGACGTTACTGTCATTACTAAACTACTAAACAGTTCATATGACTGTTCTTAAACCAGAGTTGGCTTAAAACAATATTCCAGACTTGCTGAATAAGCAAAACCTCAAAGCAATCTTTTGATGTGGTTATGGTGGTTAAATGGCTGAAAATTGGGTCAGACAATATTCTTAATTGTTTCAGGTTTATTCAATTTAAGAAGCTAATATCAACTTAGGCCTACCCCACCCCCAGCCTGCACCTACCCGGAAAAAAGGATTATGTGATAAGGTTGAGTGAAGCATCATAAGTTAAGTTGTTGTGAACAGTCTTTTACATCCCATCATACAGAGATAGTTCATTTGAAAGAAATCCAATTTTAATAATAATAATAATAATAATAATAATAATCTTTATTTACAGAGGGTGACACATTTATACAGCCACTAGTTTACTACACGAGTAGCTCATTACAAAAACTTGTCCATGCAATATATAGTGATTTTTAAAGATCTAAAAAATGAAAATTTTAAGTAATTTTCTTATTTTTGCTCAAAACATAGATTGTGGGTACATGTTAGAACTGCCTCAGCGAGGCGGTTCTAACAAGTTCCCACAATCTATGTTTTTGAGCAAAAATAAGAAAAATAGGTCTAACCCTAACAAGCAGAGGACTATACCCTCTAAATTTTGTACTTTTGCTATAAAGATGACAATCATAAATGAGACTGTCTGAGTCAAAAAGGTTTTTAAGTGGCCATTATCATTCATAATGATATGTTATACTGTAAAGTACCCAACTTCAAAAAGAAAAAAAAAATGAATAACTTTTCCTTCATAAATATTGATAAATACCAAATGATTACTGTTTTTTTCTCCAAAACAAAAATCTCATGCCAGATGTGGTCATGGTGAAAGTCCACAGTGTAGGGCTTTGTGTATGAAAGGACAAAGTCCTCACTTGCCTTAGGAATGGGGTGGGGAGGGGGCTGATGCATATTAAGAGATAATACCTCGGATGCCCTCCAATCAAATCTCGTGTGTATGCAAACCCATTTAGCCACCAGACAGAATTCATAAATGCAAAGTAAGAACAGAGGGACCAGGAATCTATGCAATCAAATTTGAGCCACCGCATGGGAAAACCAGCAATCTGCATATACGAAAACAAAGGCACAGATCAGCTTCGCAGTGACTGCGAAGCTGATCAGCACCTTTGTTTTCGCTACATGGATAGTACATTTCCTCTACTTTTTAAATAAAAAATTTCACGCCTCTAGCCATCTTCTGTGACTGTACAGCCTGGTTTGTGTCAGACCTGGTCAAAACCCAAATTGTTGGTTTTCTCATGCGAAGGCTCATTTAAAACCAACAGACATCAAGTCTTAGCAACTCAGTTTAAACATTTTTTTCAACAAAAAGTAGGTTTTCTTGTGATGATTCATATTAAAGAAATTTTGCAAAAATTTCAATATTTGCACAGATAACAATAAGCTAGGTTAATGAAGCTTCATTGCATAATAATGTTGCAAAGACATGATAAAAGAATATTTATTGACTGTCGCTTGTGTAAATATTTACAGAACTGGTCATTCATAACCAAGGTGTCAACCATCTTGCACTCAAGATTGCAGCTTTTAATTTAGTATTTGAGCCGCCTCATGAGAAAACCAACAATTTGTATAGGCGAAAGCAAAGGAGAAGATCAGCTTTGCGATAAGCCCCTTGTTTTCCCTACTTGATCGTAAAGTACAATCCCTCTTCTTTTTAAATCTGAAATTTCAAGCTTCTAGCTGTATTCTGTGGCTGTACAGCCCGGTTTGTGTCGGACCTGTTCAAAAACGACGACACATTGTTGGTTTTCTCACTAGGTGGCTCATTTCACATTCTTGAACCAGGAAAACCAACAACACAAATAAGCCATACCCACTGAAATAATAGCACCTCATGTTTCGTTATTGTGTAACCTGAGAAGTAACAAAATATGAAATTGTAGAAAATAGAGATTTATTTGAGCATTAGGCATGCAAAGGTATATATGAATTGCAACAACAGAAGTTTATCAACCAAAGTTTAATTGGGGCCAAGGTCATCGCCCATGGCCCTTATGTTGTCACCTCCGACCCTAGACACTTGTAAACCCCTCAAAAAGTCTCCATCCCTCTTGCAGCCAATTAAACCCAGTAGGACAATGACAAATTCATAGATTCTAATTCTCCACAACTAATGTCAACATAAAAACTGGGCCCTTAAAATCAAGAACATGAAACCCTAGCTAATAAAAGGCCCCAATTTATTGTCTTTCTTGGACACACCGTTCATCCAGATACAACAAACGCGGAAAGGTCTGCTAAACGCGGATGTAAACAATAGTATTTTAGACGGCGAGAAAAAAGAGTGAGTATTTATTATCTTTAATTATATCGAATATCGACCGAGTTGATTTTTGTTTGACATACAGTGAAAAAGTACATCACTTTGAAAATGTTTGCCCAAAATCCTGCCTCACAAATTATATTAGTTTGAGAAATATAGGCTTCTAAATCTGTCTTGGCTGCACGAAAAGCGAAAAATCTTCGTAGGAATGTCTGTAAATCATAATTAAAACACGAAAATATGGCCAAATTGGTGTTTTTCGGAGGATCGGGGATCGCTTCAAGTGTTGCCTTTAAGAGAACTCGCGCAAAATTCTAGAAAGAGAATAAGAACTTTTTGAAAGTGAGTACTATCATTTAATATGGTGCAACATACCACGGTTCAAATTCTCAAGCAGGTGAAACAAACTCGGACCATTCGGTACAACCGACACGGATGATAAAAACCAAATTCTGATCTTAGTTTATGGAAAACTGGCTGCAGTCATTGTTAAAACCAACTTTAAATGGATAGAGTCCATAGATGATTGGTTGAATACCAATCATGGCGTGATAAAACCACAAGGAACGTGCCGATGAGCACTTTCACTACGCTTTGGCCACGTCATTAGGTTTATATGTTTTATAAAGCAGCTACATGTTAACCGAGAAGCTGTCCGTGCCTTTGTTTTCGCTCTTTAAATTTGAAAAAGGCCTTAGCATGCAGTTTGAAAGTGTCAGATAAGGGTGGTCGGGTGGGAATATGGGAAGATGGGCTGCTTGTGCCTACAGTCAAAGCTTGTACGATGCTGACTAGGTATCTGATTACTGGTTTACCGCTCAGGTCTGAGCCTGCCCAGGAAAAGTGGTTTCAAGTCGAACAATCCGCACATATAAGCCCTTTTGGCTTTGTTGGATGGTTATATTTGAAGCACTTGTTGGGTGTCATGACATCCTCATTTTGGTAAAGAGTCTCATAAAGTGGAGGCAACGTCCCGATATGGCATTAGCTGTTGACTGGGACGTAAAGCATCAGTTCAAACAAAACAAAGCTTCGCCTTTCTTATTCAAACACCAACTCTACTACGAATGTCTGTAGATTATTTATAAAATACATGCAAAACCTACGGTGTATGGATGCATTTCTTTCATGAAGATAAGGCCAAGAATACTGATATTTGTCAGATTGTTTTTCTCACTCTTAAGTGTGGTTAAGTGGAAGACTAAATGTGAAAGGCCCTCTGTGACAACATGTAAAACAAATTATGAATACCAAAGCACATAGATTACGTAGATTTAAGAAGAGCAGTTATTTGTGATGAAAAAAAAATGTGTACAAAGAATTGGTAATCATGCCTCTGGAAGCCTTTTGGTGTGAAAATAATGGCTGACCGTCCCTATATGACATTGGCTGTTGATCCTGTACGTAATGACAGAACAAAACTTATAGCAACGTGGCATCTCCTGATTCGGCGAGGTCGGGGGTGTGGGTGGGGCGAACCAGGCAGGTTCAAGATTATTTCAGCTCATATGAAGGTACAAGTAGGCAAATATCAGGAAAATGCGCAATCAGAAAGAGATTCCCACTCCAAAAACCAAGTCGGGAAAAAACTAAATGAACAAGCAGGTACTTATACCATGAAAACATATCGTAAGTCGAATGAGCAGCTATTTTCCCAATAGGTGGCCACTCAGTTACCCAAACTTAACTAAAAATTTGACCAGAGGACCATTGGTCCTGAGAACGCTCACCTGAAGCCTGATCTTGGAGTATTAAGTCATAATGAAATGACCTTGACCTTGAATACTCACACACCTTTATTCACTTCATAAGTTGTCTGCATCTGCAAAGTTTCAGGTCTCATGCTGCAATAGTTTCCAAACCCAGTGATTTCTGAGAAAACCATAATTTTAATTTTGATATTTAAATGACCTTGGGCCAAGGTCAAGACATGACCTTGGCCTTCATTAATTACTTACCTTCATTGACATCATTAGTTGTCTGCATCTAGCAACTTTCAGGTCTCAGGCTGCAACAGTTTGTTTTCGCCTTTTCCCATGTGAAAGCCTATGTTTCCAAAATTGACCTTGCCGTAAAATAGGTCAAGGTCATCATAGGGTCATCATTTCAACAAACTATGATGGACTGGAGTCCCAAATGCTACATACCAAGTTTCATGAAAATTGGCCTGCCGGTTCTGGAGAAGAAGATTTTTGAAAGGTTTTTACCATATATGGGCGTAGCGGCTATCTTGGTCATGTGACCTGGATTTCGCGATCAAACTTTTGTCTCCCCTACCCATGGATGCTGCACAAAAAATTTCACTTTGATTTGCCAAGCAGTTTCAGAGAAGAAGATCTTTGAAAAGTGTGTATGGACAACAGACTGGCCAAGGTCAAGAGATGACCTTGACCTATATTAAACACATACCTTCATCTACTCCATTAGTTGTTTGCATCTACCACTTTTCAGGCCTCAGGCTGCAATAGTTTTCAAAAAATCCACAGTTTTCACTTTTACCTATGTAAAAGCCTATGTTCCCAAATTCGACCTTGTCGTAAAATAGGTCAAGGTCATCCAAGGGTCATCATTTTATCAAACTATGATGGGCTGAGGTCCCCGATGCTACATACAAAGTTTCGTGGAAATCGGCCCACTGGTTCTGGAGAAGAAGATTTTTGAGTGGTTTTAACCATATATGGGCGTGGCGGCCATCTTGGTCATGTGACCTGGATTTCTCGATCAAACTTTCGTCTCCACTACCCATGGATGCTCCACATAAAATTTCACTGATTGGCTGTGCAGTTTCAGAGAAGAAGATCTTTGTAAAGTGTGTATGGACAACAGACTGGCCAAGGTCAAGAGATGACCTTGACCTATATTAATCACATACCTTCATCTACTCCATTAGTTGTTTGCATCTACCACTTTTCAGGCCTCAGGCTGCAATAGTTTTCAAAAAATCCATAGTTTTCACTTTTTCCTAAGTAAAAGCCTATGTTTTCAAATTTGACCTTGCCGTAAAATAGGTCAAGGTCATCCAAGGGTCATCATTTTATCAAACTATGATGGGCTGAGGTCCTTGATGCTACATACCAAGTTTCGTGGAAATCGGCCAGCCAGTTCTGGAGAAGAAGATTTTTGAGTGGTTTTTACCATATATGGGCGTGGCGGCCATCTTGGTCATGTGACCTGGATTTCTCGATCAAACTTTCGTCTGCCCTACCCATGGATGCTCCACATAAAATTTCACTTTGATTGACCAAGCAGTTTCAGAGAAGAAGATCTTTGAAAAGTGTGTATGGACAACAGACTGGCCAAGGTCAAGAGATGACCTTGACCTATATTAATCACATACCTTCATCTACTCCATAAGTTGTTTGCATCTACCACTTTTCAGGCCTCAGGCTGCAATAATTTTCAAAAAATTCCATAGTTTCCACTTTTTCCTATGTAAAAGCCTATGTTTCCAAATTTGACCTTACCGTAAAATAGGTCAAGGTCATCCAAGGGTCATCATTTTATCAAACTATGATGGGCTGAGGTCCTTGATGCTACATACCAAGTTTCGTGGAAATCGGCTCAACAGTTCTGGAAAAGAAGATTTTTGAGTGGTTTTTACCATATATGGGCGTGGCGGCCATCTTGGTCATGTGACCTGGATTTCGCGATCAAACTTTTGTCTCCCCTACCCATGGATGCTCCACAAAAAAATTTCACTTTGATTGGCCGTGCAGTTTCAGAGAAGAAGATCTTTGTAAAGTGTGTATGGACAACAGACTGGCCATGGTCAAGAGATGACCTTGACCTATATTAATCACATACCTTCATCTACTCCATTAGTTGTTTGCATCTACCACTTTTCAGGCCTCAGGCTGCAATAGTTTTCAAAAAATCCATAGTTTTCACTTTTTCTTATGTAAAAGCCTATGTTTCCAAATTTGACCTTGCCGTAAAATAGGTCAAGGTCATCCAAGGGTCATCATTTTATCAAACTATGATGGGCTGAGGTCCTTGATGCTACATACCAAGTTTCGTGGAAATCGGCCCACCAGTTCTGGAGAAGAAGATTTTTGAGTGGTTTTTACCATATATGGGCGTGGCGGCCATCTTGGTCATGTGACCTGGATTTCGCGATCAAACTTTCGTCTCCCCTACCAATGGATGCTCCACATAAAATTTCACTTTGACTGGCCAAGCAGTTTCAGAGAAGAAGATCTTTGAAAAGTGTGTATGGACAACAGACTGGCCAAGGTCAAGATATGACCTTGACCTATATTAATCACATACCTTCATCTACTCCATTAGTTGTTTGCATCTACCACTTTTCAGGCCTCAGGCTGCAATAGTTTTCAAAAAATCCATAGTTTTCACTTTTTCCCATGTAAAAGCCTATGTTTCCAAATTTGACCTTGCCGTAAAATAGGTCAAGGTCATCCAAGGGTCATCATTTTATCAAACTATGATGGGCTGAAGTCCCCGATGCTACATACCAAGTTTTGTGGAAATCGGCCCATCGGTTCTGGAGAAGAAGATTTTTGAGTGGTTTTTACCATATATGGGCGTGGCGGCCATCTTGGTCATGTGACCTGAATTTCGCGATCAAACTTGAAATGCCACTACCAAAGGAGGCTCCACATAAAATTTCAACAAGATCGGCCAAGCGGTTTCAGAGAAGAAGATCTTTGAAATTGTGGACGACGGACGACGGACGACGGACGGACGACGGACGGACGGACGCCGGATCATGGCCATCCTATAAGCTCACCTTGTGAGCCTTCGGCTCAGGTGAGCTAAAAACACACATAAGGTGCAAACAGCACAAAAATTTCAGCTCATATGAAACTGACAAATCAGGAGATTGTGCGAAAACGGGAGAACCTCGAGAAAAAATACCTGGCACACCCGCAGTCAGAACTTGGCTTGTCTCACATGTGCCCCGTATGGGTCTCGAACGAATACAACGGTGAGATGAACGAATGATTAAGCGGTAATAAAATATCAGCGCTCTTAACCACTTGGCCACGGGGGCCGCCTAGAGATTTATTCAAACGATGTCCAGTTTGCAATGATTGCAAATATTTCATGCATAACAATAGAAAACTGAAAAATACGTGTAATGAAGTACAAATACTTTGACCGTGATTTTTGACCTCACGTGATGAAGTTTTGTAAAAACCATAAAACTGGCAGACATATTTTCCAGTGCCACGTGAAGCAAATTGTCATATATTGTTAGGAGTATGATGGGCAGTGTCAAAGTATTTGCACTATACAAACTTACTTACTTACTTACTGGAGATAGAACGTCAAGCTAGTCATTTCTACTTAGCTAAGCAATTCTGCTTCTTAGACGCCGACTGTCTAGTGGTGGGGGAAAGCCAGGGCATTTCTCGACGTTCGGTCAGGAAATATATACCCTGTGAAACCACCGCGCCCGGAAGGTGACAGTCAACCGATGCGGGAACCATTGATAGTTTTTTTTTTTCAATATTTGATAATATTTACTTGCGTCGCCAGTGGGATTCGAACCTACACGGCAGAGGTACATAGCTAGTGAGAAGCCAAGTTTCGCGCTACCGACTCAGCTATCCGGGCGCCCCTTACATCAAATATTCCACAAATGGGCTGTTTAAAGTTTCATCAAAGTTCTTCCGTGTTTATGGGCTGGGAGACTGGTCATAAAAGTAACACCAACAGGTTCACCAGTTCCTTAGGAAAGCTTTTGTCTGTTGAATAGATAGAACGCGGATTTCGCATATTAGCTCATTTCAAAACGGAGTTTGGTACCTGGGATAAAATGACTACCTTCTTGAAAGTTTTTTTTAATTACAGTAATTCATTTTGGCTCCATGTTGCCAAACCTTAAGGGTCACTGATGAAGCTTAAATAGCAAAAACCGCGGTATGGCCCATCACCTTTCTCATTAATATGCTCACTGTTCTTAAAGGATCTAAGTTTTTATTTTAAGCGTGTGATGTCTTTGTAGTTCGAAAGCAAAATCAATCATTTTGAGTGAAACGACTTTTATGTCCAATTTCTGTATCTACAACTTTCGAAGGGTATGACATTGGCGCAGTTTGGTATCATTCGTGTTAGAATGGTTTCAATATATAGTGCAATATGACGTTAAATGTTGCCATTCCAGGATCCCCCCGAATTCGATAATATATCAAGTGAATAACCAACTATAGAAGCCAACATGATGCATTTATAGCACGTTTACTTTATAAAAATCTAGCATTCTTCATTGTATTTTATTTAAAAAACGTTCTGCCAGTGTTTTGCAGGTTAAAACCAGGTTTTCGAATCCGAGTTTGTTTTACCCAAATTATTTGGATCATCCGCGTTGTGTTGTATCAACGTCCGTGGTAAGTTGTACCTTGAAACAATCTAGGCCGATTTTTAAACATGGATTTCGACACACACAAAATCTTTTCCAGTTTGACGCTTGGTGTAGATATATTCTATAGATGTCGAAAATTAGTTTTGAAGAGATATTTGAACGAAACCAAACACACTAATTCCACCAATATCGAAAGAATAGGGAAAAAGGCGAAAAAATTGTAATTTATGAATTAAAATCGCTTGTATCTATAGTTTACACAAATCTTTTGCTGTGATACGGTACCATTTTCAAGATAAACCAGTTCGCATCAGCTCTGCATAAACACATATTATATAGGAACAATTTATAGGCTATATGTTGATGTTTTCTTACTTTGTGTATTCCTGCGATACAAATGTTTATATCCGCGTTTAGCAGACCTTTCCGCGTTGGTTGTATCTGGATGAATGGTGTGTTGGAGGTGACAGTTGAACAACAGTTGGGCCGCATCATGAGAAAACCAACATTTTGCATAAGCGAAAACAAAAGACGCAGATCAGCTTCGCGGTAACCGCGAAGCTGATCTGCATCTTTGTTTTCGCTACTAGGATAGTACAATTCCTCTACTTTCTAAATCCAAAATTTCCAGCCTCTAGCCATCTTCTGTGCTTGTACAGCTCGGTTTGTGTCGGACCTGTTTGAAAACCACTTTGTTGGTTTTCTTATGACGAGGCTCAGTTTTTTTTTTTTCACCTTTGAACCAGACACCTGTGGTCACCACCTAACTCATCCATCCACTCTTAATGTTGAAAAATGGGTGTTGTCAAGAGCTTAAATGATTCTCGTCAGGAGAAACACATTTTTAGGGGTTACCAATGATATCTGACAGAAAAATTCCTGTCCTGGACATGTGAAAGACTTTTCAGAAAGAGGTTGAGCTTAAGTTTTGGCTGAGAATGGTCAGTGGGCCTTTATTTACAATACCGCTATTAAAAAGTGGTCAGCCTTTTTGTAACATTGTCTACAAGTAAATGTTTAAAGCAGGTTTTCTTACAAAGCAGCTCAAACAACATTGTTACCCCTCCCTATCATTATAATTAGAATCTGAGCCACAACAGAAGAAAACCTGTCATGTTTTTACTTCAATTTTAGATACACCTGACCTCAGATAATACATGTATTAAAATGCATAATTCCATTCAGTCTTAAAAATGTTGTTGCTGAGCACTATTTTTTAGTCATACACTATGCTTGTCATGTCAGTATAAAACACAGAGACAGGCCTTCTGACGCGGTTACCGCGAAGCTGATCTGCGTCTTTGTTTTCGCATAATGCAGATTGTTGGTTTTCCCATAAGGTGGCTTAAATGTTGCTTCATTTTTCAACATGACATCTTAAATGGACACTGTCCAGAGATCATAACAAAAGGCAAACTTGAAAAGACAAAATTTGATAGCAGCTTTGTTATAAAACAAGATCTTGAATCCGTATCCAAAAAATGGTACAAATACTGTACAGACCTGTACATGAGGCACTCAGTCCCAGCAGGCACATGACGTCAGAATGACGTCAGATCGACGTTGATATGACGTCATTTTGACGTCATGTGCCCGTAGGGGTTGGACTAACCACACTGTTCTTGGGCATACTCTCTCGAGTCTATTACCAGTCCTCAGTGCACATCAATTATGCCAGCAACTGACATCCATTGACTTTGGTCACTAAGAATGGTAGGGTGATAGAGCTGGAATTGTCACCGAAACAACTTTCATGGTTGATTTCGACAAAATATGTGCCAAACCCTAGGATTGAACGATAACTTATCCTGAATCAAGGGCATAAGGCCAGAATGTTTTATTACTTGGTTCTTGGGAAATTTCAGATAAAGAGCATGGTAGAAGGAGGGAGGGGAAGGTTGAGTCGATCCAAAAGACATTTTAATTCGTAATGCATGTAAAATATGCATAATTTGCTTAAATAAATATGCATGTTGGAAAAAAATAAAAATACAATTCAAAAAGCCAATTTTATCTTTTGGGAGGGCCTAAAATTGTTGTGTATAGGCTCTCCCGAGAACCAGAAGAGAAAAAAATTCTGGCCTATTAGGCCAGAATTCTTTTATTTTCTGGTTCTCTGTAAAGCTGTAACTTGCCTGAAAGTATTTGGAGTAAAGTTGGTATTCAATAAATGAAAGCAGAAGTTTCGGAAGTCAGTCTAATGTCTGCATCTGATTGTAAGAATGCAGAACATAAACATTCATTCTGTGTTATAAAATAAGCTCACTAAGCACTTTTGGATGGTGTCTGCTGGAAAATCAGTGGGAATCAAGTTCAAAAGTACAATGTTTTACTTTATGTTGGCTTTTAAGTTTTTAGTCAGAGAAATTGTAAGCCTCTGTTTAGCCATAATCAAGTAGCTTATGAGGTGTCATGAGCTCTTGCCATATTACATTCAAACGTCATTTGTAACCATAGGGCTATAATCGACCCCTCTCATCGAGGCTGTGAGAAATAGATGGGCCCAGTGTAGTCCGATCCCGACAGGACACTTTGACCATTTGACTCCAGACAGAAGCAAAGTATAACAGATCCAGGATAAAAGAAGAATTTGCAATCAAGGCAAAATCTAAAGACTAACAACTAGCCAGGGCAAAACTGTCAAATATAGTCAAACTGATAAGCAGTGATACCTTCCAAATGGTCAAATTGAGCCACATCTCAAGAAAACTTGGTTCATGACCAGGTCTGACACAAAAAATAGACCTTTCAAGAAGCCTATTATGAGACACAGAATATGGTTAAAACTTGAAATTTGATCAGGTGACTTTGTAGCTACACTAAGGCACTGAACAACAGCTGATCTCTGTTTCTTGTTTTTGTACATGCAGATTTATCTCACGATGCTCAAATGGTCCACTTAACAAGTTTGGACATAATCTGCGAGATCAGAGTTATCTGACTATTTGAGACTTCAAGTCATTTCTTAGCCACAAAATGAGCCGCAACGCGAGAAAACCGGTCTTCGGGGTTTCCGACCAGGTCTGACACAAACCAAACTGTACAGTCACAGAAAAGAGCTAGAACCTTGAAATTTTGGTAATGCATAGTAGAGGAATTGTAGTATCCGTGAAGCGAACACAAAGGCGCTGATCAGCTTCGCAGTTACTGCGAAGCTGATCTGCGCCTTTGTTTTCGCCTTGGCAAAAATCCGGTTTTCTCACGACGCGGCTCAAATAAATTATGCAAATATTTATTTTTGCTTTTAACTGTTTAATAGTAAGTTACTATGTTAAATCAGTATAAAACCCAGACAGGTTTGCATAATATTACAGTTAGTCACATCGTGAGAAAACCTGGCAAAGGTACTTTAACAAATTATAATCGCCTGTACATCAAACTTAGGGGTGTACTTTCAATTTCAGATGAAGTATAAATGTGTACCATTCTCTATGTATGTATAAAGCTACAAAGAAAGATCAAATCAGCCTGTATATTTTATAAACATGGTCTACAGTATGGTTAAACCAGATAGTTTGTCATGGCAGGGCCTTCACTACATCTATACTGTCAATTTGTCACATTTTCTTTATTTAATGCCTTAACAGGCAAAGAAAATGTTTTCACAAGATAAAATTGATACCCTATTCACTGTTGCTTTAAGCCTGTATAAAACATTAATAATGATCTTAAAACCATTAAGAACATTTTTCATATTTTTATAACTTATAATAGGTGATTTAAGACCCATCACCTTCATACAATAAAGCTTTAAGAAAAAATCAAAAGTATTATAATTATAGCTCTCAGGTGTTTTAAACCAAATACCACAAAAATAATTAAACCAAATACCACAAATTTTTGCACTCTATGTTTTGTCAAGTATACTCATCACACACAGATCTCAAGTAGCTGTGCATTAAGCATTATGTCATTCAAAAATAAATTCTCAGTCCTAGACCTCTTTTAACATCAAGTGGTCTAATTTCACAATTCAGCAAGTTTTTTTTAACATACTGACACACTTAAATACTTATGTCATTTCATGATTTACTGTCCAATTTACCTACCTGCCTTTTTCAAATAAAAGAAATTTGTCAAAAACATGAAATTGGAACAGTTCCATTCTCAAAGTAAATATTGAAACTTAATAGTTGGAGAAAAAGACAGTCACAAAATTAAGTAATTTTGCAAGACTCCCTCTTTTTCAAAACAGACAATTTAATAATATCAAGTGGGGGAAAGGGTTAACAGCTCAATGTTTAATGAGTATAACACCTCCTTGAGACTGCCACATACGGACATGCAGGGTTATCTCTCTTAAGTATCTCTTTCTACCTTAATTTCCCTATAAAACTGTACAATCTGCAGAAATTCAATTTGTAATCATGATGTTAATTGGGGCATGATTGACACTTGCATGCCTGTCAATTTGCAATTTGTCTAAATAATTATGTCACAACTTAGAAGAAAAAGCAACCACCTGAAATTTTCAAGTGAAAACGAAGGCTTTGTGATATGAACGAAAAAAAAAAAAAAAAAAAAAAAAAAAAAAGCCATTCTAGAACTACATGTAACGCTAGTACATGACAGTTCTGTCGTCTTTTTGTAGAAGAAGAAGAAGAAGGTGTCTGCTGGCACTCACCTTTACAATAACTTTGAAAATCAGAACAGCAGTCTCCCATTTCCAGGCACTTTGTGTCACAGTAGCACTTCCCAATGCTACCATCCATTTTTCTGGCGCTTGGCACATAGCATTTGTTGTCCAAAGATTCGCAACATAAGTTTGCCTCCTGACAGTTTCTAAATGATTTCACCTGATAGGTGTCATACTGTCCAAGAACTGAAGCCGTGCCGAAAATGGCAAATACTAATGCAATTTTGTATGTTTCCATTTTGACAAATACTTTCAGGTATGAATTTATGAATGAAAAGTGTTAGAAAATGCTATAAAATCCAGCAAGAAATTGCAACAATTTAGTTTTCTCGAAAATATCACTCCAAGACGTACTTCCAGGATATTACGTACTTCCAGGATATTTCCTCCAAGTGTGTTAAAGAGATTTTCAAAGTGTGTGAAATGATGCTACTCTGCCAACTTTGTTGTAGATCTAGCTACTTGTTTAGAGAAATTAACAACTAAACTTTGCTGCTTTGATATTTATAACAACTTTTCTTTGTTTGGTTTTTGATGAATAATAGGTCAAAAGCTTAAATCATCCCACGTTTTCTTGTGCAGCAGCCCAAAAATAGATTTATTCCAAATTTCTTTCTTTTACACAAAACTCCGTTACTGTCCGTAAACCGCAGCGGACCTAACTAGAGTAGAAATCTACCTGTCAACCCTATAGTACATGAATGAAATCGTCCAATTAGTTAGCGACTGCGCGCGCCGACTAAGGCGGTAGCTCAATAGAAAATGGGGGTTGATTCAAAAGTTTCAATGAAGCAATAAAAGCGTTTAAAATGGAAAGGAAACTGATCGGACTGGACCATTTCCAAAGCTGTGGCTGCTTTGTGCATGTTCATGTCTAGTTCGAGTTATTTCGGTCCTTAATCTATATTTTTCAGTCTTGTAAAATCATGCAAAGCAAACGCAAATAGATTAATTAATTTAAAAGAAAGTTGTTTCTTCTCAATTTCGTCTCTAGAGAAAGAAAGCGAGTAAAAGTTCGTGGAGAACTTCAAAAACAGATGTCAGAAACGTGAAGAACTTCAAAAAAAAAAAAAAAGATGTCAGGAGCATTTGTTTTCCAAGGAACTACCGTTTTCGCGTCTCACACTGATAAGTGAAAAAATCTTAAAAGGGACGTAAAACTGAATCAAACAAAGAAAGAAGAAAACAAACAGAAAGAGAAATGTTCACTTTATCAAACCGAACCGCTCATCTGCCATGGTAGGTTGGTTCGTCTCGTTTTACGCCCCACTCAACAATTAATGTCTTTTGGAGATGGTACCTGGGTTTAAAGTCTCAAAAGAACGAGTGTAGAAGCCCGGCATCGCACTTATGACCCTTATTATATGATTTAACCACTGCGGAGTGGACGTGTGTTTCTGACAAATCTTTACAATCATGTTTTGTTTAAAAGAAAACTGTAACAGTAATCACCAAAGTTTATAACTTGCGGTTTTAAGTATCATGGATGTGTCAAAACCAAACTCATATAAAAACAAGATTTTATACCACGTTTATATAAATCTATGAAAAACTCCCATGCTATGTACGGATATTTTTAAGGTCGTGAAAAATGAAAATTTTCAGTAGAAAAAATTTGATATTATTCTTATTTTTGCTCAAAGCATAGATTGTGGGTACATATTAGAACCGCCTCGCCGAGGCGGTTCTAACGAGTACCCACAATCTATGATATGGAGCAAAAATACTTTGATGAAAAACAGGTATACCCTTGCATACCCCAGTTTTACTGTATAAAAGTGGGATTTAAGGGGAATACATTTCACGGACACGTTTTAAAAAAAAAAGGGGGGGGGGAGTGGGAGAATTCGCAAACTAAAAAGCAAAAAGAGGGGACCGTCAGCAATACTTCTAAATGTCATTGCCTTGAACCGTGAGATGCGTCTTCATATTTCCCATATGTATGAAGATTGCAGCAATACTTATGTCCTCCGTACCTCGCACAATGGCGTGCTCGTTTTGTCTGCCTGTCTGTCTCTCTGTCGGTATATCTTGCTTAGCTATATGGAACATATCTTTAAGTGCAATCACGTATCAACCGGTGTATTTTCTGTCTCAATTGAACTAGCGGATTAACAATTCAATTCAATTCAATTCTTTATTCAGATTGCCAAATACATTTTAGCGCATCTACAAAACATGTAATAAAAGGACATCAAACAATAACAAATTACACACTAAATTTAGGAGGTTTTGATAGTGCAAACTGGCCGACCAGAATGTGAACATCATAGGAAAAACTGGTGCAGTGCCTATACAGTCATACATACAAGTATATCCCTGATATAGGCCGTGCCTACCAGCCATCGGTTTAAGTTGCAATCAAACCGGGCGCCCAGTTCACTCAGGCTAGTAGTCTTTGTATACAATTATGCATTACGAATACATGTTCATGCAATAAACAGAGGATATTACAGATGAAAAATAAGAAAGTTTTTGTGATATTCTTCCCATTTCTGCCCAAAACACAGACTGCCGGCACACGTAACTCCAAAAACGACAAATCGACCATGCTGCTATTTTACAGTCGTACAAAAGTGTCACGGGTTGTCTTCTTGTTTTGTTGTTCATTTGTAAGGAAAAGAGGTCGACAGAAAGTGCAGAGGAAAGATTTAAAGGGGCAATAGGTGCTAAATGTTTACAAGAAAACCGCATGTTTTGATGAGTAAATAATATTTTGACAGTCATGTTCAATAACTTGATTTTTCGCAACCTGTTAACAGTCATACTTCGTCAGCTAAGAAGAGTGCCATATTCTTAATTTGTGATACTTACACGCTAATTAAACCCGAATGCAAGTAACTATCTGACTATTGAGTACAATAATTCATCTAAATGAGCCGAATCACGACAATACAAAATACCATGTTATAGCATTCTGGGTCCAGTTGTTCAAAATTAATGACATTGTTATCGTTAAAATTTCAAACATGAATATGCAGTTGTTATTTTTTGTTGATAAAATATGAGAATACTTTGCATGCAAAGGATTGTCACATTTCATCAACTAGTCGCCTCACATAACGAGTCGAGGTCGAAGTTTTGAACAACTGGCCCCTGAATTGGTTTGATTTGGTTATGGCAAACAACACTTCTTCCGCCATGTCGATCGGCGCCAAACCTCAACGTCGATGGAACAGCTGTAGGATTCAGAGACGATTCAGTGGGAATCTGTACCTTAAAATAGGCATAATGACATAACTCATAAAAACATAGAGAAAATACGAAAAGAAATTATCCATTCTTTCCATGATGCTGTCATAATATCTACCAATTTGCGGACATTAAACTTGTGGTTTTGATTTCGATTGAGTTGTTTCTATTTTATAAAGAGGATGTTTGTACAAACTGGTCAAACTTCCAGGTGACTCACCGAGGCGACCATGTACTTTTGCTTCTTGACAGTTTTTGTGTTTTTGTTTCGAGTTCAGAAATGATATGAGCCACCTCGTGGGAAAACCAACAATGTGGTTTCCGAACAGGTCCGACACAAACCGGCCTGTACAAACACAAAAAAAAGAGCTAGAAGCTTGAAATTTCGGATTTAAGTAGAAGAGGAATTGTACTATCCGAGTAGCGAAAACAAAAGGCGCTGATCAGTTACCGCGAAGCTGATCTGCGTCTTTGTTTTCGCCCATGCAGATTGTTGGTTTTCCCATGAGGCGGCTCAATTATATTCTTATTAATACGGATGTAGGACATATGTTTTCGTCTAAATTTCGCCAGTATATAATTGCTATTCATATTATACAGGATATTTGGCCTAGATGCCATTTCGTCGTCTGAATCATGCGATTTCATCTTAACGTAGATCTATGCCATTTCGTCGTCTAAATCATGCGATTTCGTCTTGGACGCAGGAGTATATTCATACATATTTCCTTATAACACATGTAAGCATGCCTTTTTTTCAGAGGCAGCCATTTATCGTTGCGTTTTGACCAATAGCAAAACAAACTAGGACTACATCATTTGTTTTTTGAACATCAGATGCTAGAAAAAGCATCTTTCATCACCGTGTAACACTATATGGATATTGTGGCTGTATTGGTTCAGTGGCTTTTGTTAATGACGAAATATACCTGCCCATTATTTTCATTACATTTTATATCCTTTCGGCGCTTGACCCTGTTTAGCCATTTTTGCAGTCAGTCGCGACTTCATTTGTCCATTCAATTTAATTTGAAACATAGTCAGTTTCGCCATAAATTGTAACAAAATGTCGTTTTATTGTGTACTAAACGATAGTTTTTGAAACAATTTATGGCTACTACTGAAAACCAAAATTAGCCCAGTTTCCAGTTACAATTCACCCCTTTGCAAAGAGAAACAAAATAATGGGTCAAGGTAAAACACGACCTTGGACACGGTATTGCACTTTCTGAGACGTGCGCTCTGGTCTCTGGTGTCTATTTTTCATACGTAAATTTCGTGCAGTAACCAGAGATATTGTGAATTATAAATGGTTTGAAAAATGAAAATGCAAAAAATAGGCCAATTTGCATAAACCCTTATGCTCCAAAAATCAGAAACAATAAAACTAATAGGTAAAGCTCGTCTGGTTTTTGAAGATGCCAAATAATACGAGTACTGAATCAATGAACGGAGAAACTTTGGAATTTACAACAACCTTTGAATGTCTGTATCATAATTGAACCTCGACGCGAGAAAACCGGTCTTCGGGGTTTCCGACCAGGTCCGACACAAACCAGCCTGTACAAGCTCAGAAAAGAGCTAGAAGCTTGAAATTTCGGATTTAAGTAGAAGAGGAATTGTACTATCCGAGTAGCGAAAACAAAGGCGCTGATCAGCTTCGCGGTTACCGCGAAGCTGATCTGCGCCTTTGTTTTCGCCTAGGCAAAAATCCGGTTTTCTCATGATGCGGCTCATATGTAAATGATCAATCACACCAACAGGTGCTGAAATTAATACTTTTTGTTCGTAGTTTTTATACGAAAGGTAAAATGTATCAATATATTTTTTTCCAGCTCAAACTATGATGATTTAAGTTATACAATAAACTCGTACCGAGGAGCATGACCCCAATTTGTTTCACGCCAAATAAACTCTTGTAAAGCCATAGTGCCTGTTGCTTTCAATCAGGTACGCGCTAACACTTGTTGCCCTCTTTCACGTCCGTCATTATGTGATAAAAGTAGGTCATCATCACCAGACAAAGATTTGATAAGATGGAATGAAGTATTTTATCAGCGGAAATTGCATCCGTTCTGATCATACTTATTCAATGCTTAATATCATAATAATGACATGATGAGCGCAATAAAACGATGATTTTTATCTTTGAAGAGGTGGTCTTTATGAAGTAGCAAATATAGAATCAGAAAAAGTTCTTAGCTGACAGCAGCATATGAGCATTATTTTGTCTTCAAAAGATACTTGGTTATGCAACGTGGACATTCGTTTTAGACGTGCAAATAGTTTTCGGACAACATTTTTGTACTGTCTAGATTTTCATTATTCTGGCCTTCAAGACCACACAGCATTTCTCGGAGCATTGTCCCCTTTTGTCAAGTTATAAAAATCAATTAGTCACACTCTGCTATCTCGCAAAATTGTATTAAAAATGATTTTTATGACAAAATGATAAATGACGCTTTTGATTTGATATGAGTGAATTGGTCTTTTTATGAATCATATATGAGAATGTTCGTTCAAACATGCATGCGTCTGATACAACATGTCGGCACATTTGAAGACTGTCGAGAAAATTATTTATTTCAGCCAAATGTCCGCGTACCAAAACGTGTGCCATAAAGAGCCATAGAGAGAGAGAGAGAGAGAGAGAGAGAGAGAGAGAGAGAGAAGAGAGAGACAGAGAGAGAGAGAGAGAGTCCTCAAATACATACGAATGCAGATAAAACCGAAACAACCGAAAACAATTACGTGCAATTTATGATAATTCATCCTCATTTTTTCTCGGCAAAACCACTCGCCTCCTGTATCAGCATTTTCGTTTGGCTAGTCATTACGAAAACTTGCCCATGCAATAAACGGAGATTGTAGAGCTTTAAAAATTGAAAATTTTCAGCTGAAAAAAATTGATATTTTACTTATTTTTGCTCAAAACATAGATTGTGGGTACATGTTAGAACCGCCTCGGCGAGGCGGTTCTAACGAGTACCCACAATCTATGTTTTGGAGCAAAAATAAGAAAAATAGGTATACCCTTGCAAACCCCAGTTTTACTATATAAAAGTGGGGTTTACGGGGGTATTCATTGCACGGACATGTTTTCCTGATGCGATGTACTCACCTTTCGTCATCCTTTGAAAGTTCACGTAGAACTGACCCAGTTCGGTCAACGTTGAAGAGTCCGGTTCAAGTAAACTTGCCGAGGACCTCACGAACCCGGTGGCATCAATGACTCTCGCCGCGTACCAAGAATAACGATAGATCATCGGCGATGTCTCAAGCCAATGCAGGATCTCTGACATGTACTCCAGTTGCTTCAGGTCACTCGTGGTGTGGGGACAAGCGAATTCCGTCAGCCAGATCTTTAGTCCATAGCGGTAAAACAGTTTTGTCAAATAGGAAATTGTCTCGTCAACGTTGCAGAAGTACGCATGCGTTGCGAGATAGTCAACTCTACAGTCATCACACTCTTTAAAGAATTCGTCAAACCACTCGGTGGTGTCGCCATGGCAACCAGTCTTTGAGCCACACGGTGCCGCCGCTGGGCTTACTAACAAATACCCACGTGCTCCCTTTTCAAGAATCCGCCAATACTTTGCCGCTTCTTTGGCCGTCAAGTTGGATTGGCCATCGTGATTTGGTTCGTTAAATCCAAGCACATACTTCGCCGTCTTTGGAATGTCTGGAAATGAGATAAATCATACTAAAACTTTTCATGCTCAGCTCAAGCGAGCATGAAAATACAATACTAGTAACTGTCATAAATTCTGAACGGTTTGAAATGAAATGATTTTCATGCTTCCGTCATTTTAGCCTCGTCACATCCTTGTCGCAGACTGTCGTAAAAATGTTAATATGTCATGTTTTGCGATTTCTGGAAAAAAAATCATTATCCTCCGTATACCGTTCGTTTGAAAGATTGATTTTATATAACATATTTCGATCAAGATTGCTAAAAAAAGACATTTATCCTATACGCAATTCTGCGCAAGTTTGCGTCGATGGACTTTCGCCTTTAAAGACTCAGTGCAAACTATTGGAGCATTCAAGCATTTTATGAGCATGATAAATTTCAATTTCAGGTGAATTGAGCAAGAAAAATTTATAACCTGGACATTCTTTATCCGGATGCCATCCCCAAACCATTGGGATATGGGACGTTTCGTTCTTGTCGATGTCTGTGCAGTTCGTATAGTTGTGAAAGAACGCAAGGTCAAGGCTCCAATCATACCTGAATGAAAAAAGAATATTTTATGCACCAGTCATTTACGGGGATAGCAGGGACATAGCGGGGCTTAAGTGCCGGAATTTAACCTCTGGCGAGTCCCGACAGTGCCGGGGATGTGCCGGGGTTTTAATTTTCCGCCAATCGTAGCATTTTAGTGTCCAACCACACTTTATCATATGACGTCGCTGTTTTTCATTGGATAACGCCATGTCATAAAAATCGTATGACCACACGTGTATTAACACTTTTGCGGGAATACGTAACGTCTTGACGACGTCCGTAACGACAATGTAAATTTTTATTGAAATGTCTACTTCGAAGGCGATGAAATCCTATTTTAAAAGTCATATGATAAAACGAATCTTACACTCGTGGTCATTTCATATGAAATTTATTAAACTCGCCGAAGGCTCGTTTAATAAATTTCATATGAAATGACCACTCGTGTAAGATCCTCTTTATATCACATTATTTGAATGAAGTATTTAGCTGTATTTTCACATTTAATATATACTTTAATTTCGTGAGAACATGCCACAGTTGTTGTATTCTAGTATGCAAAATTTCATGAACATGAATTAAGTTCATTTAATGTCAAAGGCTCCCCGGTGTCTTTTTGTATGAGGTGTTCAAATTCTTCTCAGAGACCAATGGGCTAACTTATGACTAATCTCAGCACCATGGAATATGCTAGTAAATATTATTCAAATAACTTAGGTCATTTGTCGTCACTCCTCATTATTGCGAGTCCCCCGGGGGAAGGGGGCTTTTAGTAGGGATTTTATCAAAAATTTGAATAGTTAAAAGCCCCGCTATTCCCGGCCCTAGGTGGGGGCGTGGATACAAATGACTGGTGCAATAAGAACACATGAACAAAGGAGAAATCGGTCACCAGCGAAGCACCGCGGTTTGCAAAGGACCATAACGCAAAGGGAACTTATCGGGCCGGAGCCAGGCAACGATTCCTGGGAAGTAGTACCAGTGCGTTGGTTGGTAAAGGCAACCCAGCGGAGCAAGGTTTCGAACTCGGGAGCTCTGGAATCACTGTACCACGTGACCGTTGGCTTACGCTTCCCTTAAACATGATTGAGGTAATAATTGCATGCACACAGGACAGAGTTGTTTTAGTGAGAAACTCCTTTTCATTGGCAATGCCAAGTCACGAAATGAACCCATCGAATTACATTTTTCCTGAAAAAAAAAAATAATAAAAAAAAATAATAAAAAGAAAAAAGAGTAAAACAATGTTAGTGATGAAGAAAACAAACTTACCACCAAGTAATACCTGGAAATGTCTTCAGATCATCACACAGGAAGTGGTGGTGGCCAACTGCCAGACCCCTCTTGTTCGATTCCCCAGTTGTCGATACACTCGCAGCAATGAACACTACAGTAACCAAAAACAATGGAATCTTTGCCATTGTGGCGATATTGTGAAATGTTTTGGGTTTCGTACGCTCGAGTTTGTTGAAATTTACCTAGATATGTGGATATCAAGTTTTATTTGAACGTTTATTCAATTAACTTTAATTTGGAATACAGACACAAAATTGGTTTTGGATGCAGTTCGGGAAGCAAACATGATGTAAAGTCACGCCGTGTAAAATCTGCAAACAAAATTAAACCAGGAGATACAATTTAATGATCAGGAATTCTGAAAAACTTTAGGAATAAATAAGGAATCACTGTAATGAACACATATAAACGCTATTATGTACAAAAACTTTTGTGATAACCCCTACCTTTCATCGGACTCGCCCATTGTAAAAACGGGTATTTGGATATGTTGAAGGCAAGCTACCCAAAGGGGCAATCGCTCACCTGAGACCCATTATATGTCTATGTCGATTTTCTAGGCACTCAATACTATAACAAGTAGAAGAAAGTCTAAAATAACTATAAAAACAACCTCCCGGTTGAGCCTTCGGGTGCTCCCGGGACAACGAAACCCAGATAGTACTGGTCCCGCCCAGGAAAAAAAGTAAAGTCTAAATCATGCGGGATATAATGCATGTTTTTGAATACGCGTGCGCTAGACTTTCAGATGCCAGCTGACAGCAGGAGAATGTAAGATTGAAAGTCCAAGAATTGTTACAATTAAAAAAGAAGTCCCAGCTCAAACACCAGGCAAGAAAGAAAGGGCAGCACAAACATCATAAAAAATTTCAACACATGATTACAAATTCCCTGAAAGTTCCCTGACAATTCCCAAACAGAATTTCAGACTTCCCTGACATTGATTTGCCAATCGTCTCTAAATGCTGTTTAATAAGACATTTTTAAAACTCGGAAATTCGTTTCTTAACATAAAATACACTTGACGTGTGAAGATACATGGTTGGGAGGGGGGAAAAAGTTGATTAGATTTTGGTGACCTTGACCTCATTTTCAAGGTCACCAGCCCATGAAAACTGATCAAATTAGGTTTTCCGACGCGGTATCTTCTGAACAAATGAATGGATTTTGACCAAACTTGCACAAGAGCATTGTTGGGAGAAGGCTCAGAGTTGATTAGATTTTGGTGACCTTGACCTAATTTTCAAGGTCACGAGTCCATAAAAACTGTTGAAATTAGTCTTTCCAACGCAATATCTTGTAAACCAACGGATGGATTTTAACCAAACTTGCACAGAAGCATTGTTGGGAAGAGGCTCAGAGTTGATTAGATTTTGGTGACCTTGACCTAATTTTCAAGGTCACGAGTCCATAAAAATGTTGAAATTAGTCTTTCCACTGCAATATCTTGTAAACCAATTGATGGATTTTAACCAAACTTGCACAGAAGCATTGTTGCGAGAAGGCTCAGAGTTGATTAGATTTTGGTGACCTTGACCTAATTTTCAAGGTTATGAGTCCATAAAAACTGTTGAAATTAGTATTTCCAACGCAATATCTTGTAAACCAATTGATGGATTTTGACCAAACTTGCACAGAAGTATTGTTGGGAGGAGGCTCAGAGTTGGTTAGATTTTGATGACCTTGACCTAATTTTCAAGGTCACGAGTCCAAAAAAACTGTTGAAATTAGTTTTTCCGATAGGATATCTTGTAAACTAATTGATGGATTTTGACCAAACTTGCACAGAAGCATTGTTGGGAGGAGGCTCAGAGTTGATAAGATTTAGGTGATCTTTACCTAATTTCCAAGGTCACTAGTCAAAAACTGTTGAAATTAGTCTTTCTGACGCAATATCTTGTAAACTATTTGATGGATTTTGACCAAACTTGCACAGAAGCATTGTTCGGAGGAGGCTCAGAGTTGATAAGATTTTGGTGACCTTGACCTTATTTCCAAGGTCACTAGTTCATAACTGTTGAAATTAGTCTTTCGGTCGCGATAAATTGTAAACCAATTGATGGATTTTAACCAAACTTGCACAGAAGCATTGTTGTGAGGAGGTTCAGAGTTTATAAGAATTTGGTGATCGTGACCTAATTTTAGACAGGGTCCAAAATAAGTTTAAACTACCACACCATACAGAACAAGATGGGCATGGTGTCTTCCATATAAAAACTTCATATCACAAGGTAACTACACTTCAATTACTAAACGGTTGGGGGACATAGGTTTCCTCAGAAAACACTGTTTTAATTTAATTTCAGCTAATCGACAATGTAGTAAACTTTTCCAAGTAATTATCTCACTCCTCAAGCGTTGTCATAGATTTAGATGAACTTCAGCGTTGGTTGTACATGCTCCTAGCCAGACTTGATCTGTCATCTTTGAAGGCTTATCCCAGCAGGCACCCCAGCGAGCACATGACGTCAAAATGACGTCAGATCGACGTCGATGCGACGTCATCATTTCTAAAAGAATATCCTCAGTAGTTAATGAAGCAGCAACGGGAGATATTAATCAGATTGCTGGGAAAAAAAGAAAATCTAGATGCCAATCTCTCCCAGTCCCATGAGATTTTTGAACCCTGAAAAAAAAGCCCTCAAACAATACCCAGCAGGCACATGACGTCATAATGACGTCAGATCGACGTCGATGCGACGTCATGACGTCGCATCCAGTATAGCCCCCACTTTTTCAAAGCGGGGCTATAATAAGTTGCGAAATGTACACGCCATATACCGGAATCAAAATGTTCTGTGTTCGATACCAATACTCGTTGGGTTTCGTACTTGAGCAAAACTGGTAAACATGTATTACCCTGAAAGTGTTGTCACCATGGGACTTAAACATTGTTGACTGTTAAACTGAACTCAGGATGATTTTCGCTAGTTGTACTTTCAGCAGGCAAGTACAATGTATAAATCTAAATGATTACGATTAGTCTTGTGCTGGCATTCATAGAGGGTGAATAGAGTGGTAACCAGTAAGCCCAAATGCACGTTTTCCATTTCTATATATGCATAATCGTACACATTATTAATGTGCACATTCTATACTAGGAACAGATTAATCATAGTGTGGTCATTAAATTGAAAATAAATAATTTTATGTTAACATTTATACAGGTATTTTGCCGTGTTTCGCGGCGAAATAGGAAATTTAAACTTACCCGTTGTAGACGTTAAAAAAACGAATTTCGCTGCGAAACACAGTTAAATTTCACCGCAAAAATCAGATTTTCGCCGCGAAATTGCGACGTGTTTTGCGTCGAAAATTGACCGAGTAAACGTTTAAAATTTTTTCTTGGCCGGTGAAATAAGCGGTGTTCTCGCCGCGAAAAATCACAAGTGATCAGCGCGAACTGTGCAAAAATGGGGTTTTAGCCATAACACCACTGTATATTGGAACTGAAATTATTGGTAGATCTCGATCTGCCTCAGACAGAACTTTTGTTACATGTACATGTACATGTAGTTGTTCGGGTATCCCAAGCAATACCCTTTATTTCGATAGATTTGTGTGTTATGTGATAAAACACAGGGACAGATCCAGAATTTCTGGAAGGGGGGGGGGGGGGTTCAAATCCATCCAGGAGGGTTTGTTATCTACATTTTAACTTAATTTTTTTTCTTAAATTTCCCTATGAATTTGAATCAATTTGGTTCTGAAGGGGTTGGAGCAACCCCCACCTCCCCCCCCCCCCAAATCCCCTCTAAATATGCCACTGAAATTAACTGCTTAAAAATATAATAGGATTATCCCAAACATTTTAAAATGGTCGTTTATTAGAGGTTCCTGGAATTCCAAGACTCACAGATGTAATGGCCATTTTTGCATCCAAATAGGGGTATGGGCGATTATTAGAGTGTGGTCGTTTAATAGAATTTTTATGGTCGATACCACAAAGCAGTAACGGTATTCAGTATAATCCAACACAACCAAGAACAAACATTGCAGAAGACATTACGAAAACATGCCCATGCAATAAACAGAGATTTTTTTAGCTTTAAAAAGTGAAAATTTTCAGCTGAAAAAAATTGATATTATTCTTATTTTTGCTCAAAACATAGATTGTGGGTACACGTTAGAACCGCCTCGCCGAGGCGGTTCTAACGAGTACCCACAATCTATGTGATTGTGGGTACACGTTAGAACCGCCTCGCCGAGGCGGTTCTAACGAGTACCCACAATCTATGTTTTGGAGCAAAAATAAGAAAAATAGGTATACCCCTGCCTATCCCAGTTTTGCTCTATAAAAGTGGGGTTCAAGGGGGTATACATTACACGGACATGTTTTCATGATGCTAACAATAACTGACACGTTTGAACCTTCTTGTGTCCGAGACAATTCTTATGCACCACTCAGTGATTTTTCAGTTGTCCCATGGGCCGAAATAAAGGCCCATTCCCAATGGTATATAGGTGACGTTTTTTCCAATCTGGGGAAAAAATCCATAATTTCCATAATTTTAAACAGTTCCAAACATTGCTAAATTCAAAATTTAGATAATTTCTATGAAAATTGGATATTTTTAATGATTCTAAGTGAATAATTTCTATTTGTCAATGTAAAATTTTATCAATTTTGTATGTTATGAAAATTTACTCTGTGCTTGCACAGCTCGGTTTGTGTCAGACCTGATCGGAAACCGCGGAGACCGGGTTTTTCGCGTCGCGGCTCAATTTGAGCCTTGTCACCGGACAACCTTACTTAAATGCCAAACCAAACGCCACACAGAAGGCTTATAAAGCTTGCAAATTTGGATGACTGTATATGAACATACAAAAAAGCAGATTTTATCACCTTGCGACTCATAGAAAAGGTAGATCAAAGGTAATGTCGGCCTGACTAAATCGCTTCATGAGAAAACCAACAGTTTGCATAGGCCGAAATAAAGATAATTCGTCTGCTTTTGATTCCGAAATTTCCAGCTTCTGTAGCTGTATTACCCGTATTGTGCCGGACCAGGCTTTTGATTCCGAAATTTCCAGATTCTGTAGCTGTACTACCCGTGTTGTGTCGGACCAGGCTTTTGATTCCGAAATTTCCAGCTTCTGTAGCTGTACTACCCGTATTGTGCCGGACCAGGCTTTTGATTCCGAAATTTCCAGCTTCTGTAGCTGTACTACCCGTGTTGTGCCGGACCAGGCTTTTGATTCCGAAATTTCCAGCTTCTGTAGCTGTACTACCCGTGTTGTGCCGGACCAACCTTTTGATTCCGAAATTTCCAGCTTCTGTAGCTGTACTACCCGTGTTGTGCCGGACCAGCCTTTTGATTCCGAAATTTCCAGCTTCTGTAGCTGTACTACCCGTGTTGTGCCGGACCAGCCTTTTGATTCCGAAATTTCCAGCTTCTGTAGCTGTACTACCCGTGTTGTGTCGGACCAGGCTTTTGATTCCGAAATTTCCAGCTACTGTAGCTGTACTACCCGTATTGTGCCGGACCAGGCTTTTGATTCCGAAATTTCCAGCTTCTGTAGCTGTACTACCCGTATTGTGCCGGACCAGGCTTTTGATTTCGAAATTTCCAGCTTCTGTAGCTGTACTACCCGTGTTGTGTCGGACCAGGCTTTTGATTCCAAAATTTCCAGCTTCTGTAGCTGTACTACCCGTATTGTGCCGGACCAGGCTTTTGATTCCGAAATTTCCAGCTTCTGTAGCTGTACTACCCGTGTTGTGCCGGACCAGGCTTTTGATTCCGAAATTTCCCGCTTCTGTAGCTGTACTACCCGTGTTGTGCCGGACCAGGCTTTTGATTCCGAAATTTCCAGCTTCTGTAGCTGTACTACCCGTGTTGTGTCGGACCAGGCTTTTGATTCCGAAATTTCCAGCTTCTGTAGCTGTACTACCCGTGTTGTGTCGGACCAGGCTTTTGATTCCGAAATTTCCAGCTTCTGTAGCTGTACTACCCGTATTGTGCCGGACCAGGCTTTTGATTCCGAAATTTCCAGATTCTGTAGCTGTACTACCCGTGTTGTGTCGGACCAGGCTTTTGATTCCGAAATTTCCAGCTTCTGTAGCTGTACTACCAGTATTGTGCCGGACCAGGCTTTTGATTCCGAAATTTCCAGATTCTGTAGCTGTACTACCCGTGTTGTGCCGGAACAGGCTTTTGATTCCGAAATTTCCAGCTTCTGTAGCTGTACTACCCGTATTGTGCCGGACCAGGCTTTTGATTCCGAAATTTCCAGCTTCTGTAGCTGTACTACCCGTATTGTGCCGGACCAGGCTTTTGATTCCGAAATTTCCAGCTTCTGTAGCTGTACTACCCGTATTGTGCCGGACCAGGCTTTTGATTCCGAAATTTCCAGATTCTGTAGCTGTACTACCCGTATTGTGCCGGACCAGGCTTTTGATTCCGAAATTTCCAGCTTCTGTAGCTGTACTACCCGTGTTGTGCCGGACCAGCCTTTTGATTCCGAAATTTCCAGATTCTGTAGCTGTACTACCCGTGTTGTGCCGGACCAGGCTTTTGATTCCGAAATTTCCAGCTTCTGTAGCTGTACTACCCGTGTTGTGCCGGACCAGGCTTTTGATTCCTAAATTTCCAGCTTCTGTAGCTGTACTACCCGTGTTGTGCCGGACCAGGCTTTTGATTCCGAAATTTCCAGCTTCTGTAGCTGTACTACCCGTGTTGTGTCGGACCAGGCTTTTGATTCCGAAATTTCCAGCTTCTGTAGCTGTACTACCCGTGTTGTGCCGGACCAGGCTTTTGATTCCGAAATTTCCAGCTTCTGTAGCTGTACTACCCGTGTTGTGTCGGACCAGGCTTTTGATTCCGAAATTTCCAGCTTCTGTAGCTGTACTACCCGTATTGTGCCGGACCAGGCTTTTGATTCCGAAATTTCCAGATTCTGTAGCTGTACTACCCGTGTTGTGCCGGACCAGCCTTTTGATTCCGAAATTTCCAGCTTCTGTAGCTGTACTACCCGTATTGTGCCGGACCAGGCTTTTGATTCTGAAATTTCCAGCTTCTGTAGCTGTACTACCCGTATTGTGCCGGACCAGGCTTTTGATTCCGAAATTTCCAGCTTCTGTAGCTGTACTACCCGTATTGTGCCGGACCAGGCTTTTGATTCCGAAATTTCCAGCTTCTGTAGCTGTACTACCCGTGTTGTGCCGGACCAGGCTTTTGATTCCGAAATTTCCAGCTTCTGTAGCTGTACTACCCGTGTTGTGCCGGACCAGGCTTTTGATTCCGAAATTTCCAGCTTCTGTAGCTGTACTACCCGTGTTGTGCCGGACCAGGCTTTTGATTCCGAAATTTCCAGCTTCTGTAGCTGTACTACCCGTGTTGTGCCGGACCAGGCTTTTGATTCCGAAATTTCCAGCTTCTGTAGCTGTACTACCCGTGTTGTGCCGGACCAGGCTTTTGATTCCGAAATTTCCAGCTTCTGTAGCTGTATTACCCGTGTTGTGCCGGACCAGCCTTTTGATTCCAAAATTTCCAGCTTCTGTAGCTGTACTACCCGTGTTGTGCCGGACCAGGCTTTTGATTCCGAAATTTCCAGCTTCTGTAGCTGTACTACCCGTGTTGTGCCGGACCAACCTTTTGATTCCGAAATTTCCAGCTTCTGTAGCTGTACTACCCGTGTTGTGCCGGACCAGCCTTTTGATTCCGAAATTTCCAGCTTCTGTAGCTGTACTACCCGTGTTGTGCCGGACCAGCCTTTTGATTCCGAAATTTCCAGCTTCTGTAGCTGTACTACCCGTGTTGTGTCGGACCAGGCTTTTGATTCCGAAATTTCCAGCTTCTGTAGCTGTACTACCCGTATTGTGCCGGACCAGGCTTTTGATTTCGAAATTTCCAGCTTCTGTAGCTGTACTACCCGTGTTGTGTCGGACCAGGCTTTTGATTCCAAAATTTCCAGCTTCTGTAGCTGTACTACCCGTATTGTGCCGGACCAGGCTTTTGATTCCGAAATTTCCAGCTTCTGTAGCTGTACTACCCGTGTTGTGCCGGACCAGGCTTTTGATTCCGAAATTTCCCGCTTCTGTAGCTGTACTACCCGTGTTGTGCCGGACCAGGCTTTTGATTCCGAAATTTCCAGCTTCTGTAGCTGTACTACCCGTGTTGTGTCGGACCAGGCTTTTGATTCCGAAATTTCCAGCTTCTGTAGCTGTACTACCCGTGTTGTGTCGGACCAGGCTTTTGATTCCGAAATTTCCAGCTTCTGTAGCTGTACTACCCGTATTGTGCCGGACCAGGCTTTTGATTCCGAAATTTCCAGATTCTGTAGCTGTACTACCCGTGTTGTGTCGGACCAGGCTTTTGATTCCGAAATTTCCAGCTTCTGTAGCTGTACTACCCGTATTGTGCCGGACCAGGCTTTTGATTCCGAAATTTCCAGATTCTGTAGCTGTACTACCCGTGTTGTGCCGGACCAGGCTTTTGATTCCGAAATTTCCAGCTTCTGTAGCTGTACTACCCGTATTGTGCCGGACCAGGCTTTTGATTCCGAAATTTCCAGCTTCTGTAGCTGTACTACCCGTATTGTGCCGGACCAGGCTTTTGATTCCGAAATTTCCAGCTTCTGTAGCTGTACTACCCGTATTGTGCCGGACCAGGCTTTTGATTCCGAAATTTCCAGCTTCTGTAGCTGTACTACCCGTATTGTGCCGGACCAGGCTTTTGATTCCGAAATTTCCAGCTTCTGTAGCTGTACTACCCGTGTTGTGCCGGACCAGCCTTTTGATTCCGAAATTTCCAGATTCTGTAGCTGTACTACCCGTGTTGTGCCGGACCAGGCTTTTGATTCCGAAATTTCCAGCTTCTGTAGCTGTACTACCCGTGTTGTGCCGGACCAGGCTTTTGATTCCGAAATTTCCAGCTTCTGTAGCTGTACTACCCGTGTTGTGCCGGACCAGGCTTTTGATTCCGAAATTTCCAGCTTCTGTAGCTGTACTACCCGTGTTGTGTCGGACCAGGCTTTTGATTCCGAAATTTCCAGCTTCTGTAGCTGTACTACCCGTATTGTGCCGGACCAGGCTTTTGATTCCGAAATTTCCAGATTCTGTAGCTGTACTACCCGTGTTGTGCCGGACCAGCCTTTTGATTCCGAAATTTCCAGCTTCTGTAGCTGTACTACCCGTATTGTGCCGGACCAGGCTTTTGATTCCGAAATTTCCAGCTTCTGTAGCTGTACTACCCGTATTGTGCCGGACCAGGCTTTTGATTCCGAAATTTCCAGCTTCTGTAGCTGTACTACCCGTGTTGTGCCGGACCAGGCTTTTGATTCCGAAATTTCCAGCTTCTGTAGCTGTACTACCCGTGTTGTGCCGGACCAGGCTTTTGATTCCGAAATTTCCAGCTTCTGTAGCTGTACTACCCGTGTTGTGCCGGACCAGGCTTTTGATTCCGAAATTTCCAGCTTCTGTAGCTGTACTACCCGTGTTGTGCCGGACCAGGCTTTTGATTCCGAAATTTCCAGCTTCTGTAGCTGTACTACCCGTGTTGTGCCGGACCAGGCTTTTGATTCCGAAATTTCCAGCTTCTGTAGCTGTACTACCCGTGTTGTGCCGGACCAGGCTTTTGATTCCGAAATTTCCAGCTTCTGTAGCTGTATTACCCGTGTTGTGCCGGACCAGCCTTTTGATTCCAAAATTTCCAGCTTCTGTAGCTGTACTACCCGTGTTGTGCCGGACCAGGCTTTTGATTCCGAAATTTCCAGCTTCTGTAGCTGTACTACCCGTGTTGTGTCGGACCAGGCTTTTGATTCCGAAATTTCCAGCTTCTGTAGCTGTACTACCCGTGTTGTGCCGGACCAGGCTTTTGATTCCGAAATTTCCAGCTTCTGTAGCTGTACTACCCGTGTTGTGCCGGACCAGCCTTTTGATTCCGAAATTTCCAGCTTCTGTAGCTGTACTATCCGTGTTGTGCCGGACCGGGTGGGAAACCACAACGTTGGATTTCTCGTGTCCGACCGGGACTCGAACCCAGGGCCTCTCGCTTACCGTGCTAGCACTCTACCACTGAGCTCCTGAGCCACACGACGACGAAACTTTAAGCAGGCAAGTACAATGTATAAACCTAAATGATTACGATTAGTCTTGTGCTGGCATTTATAGAGGGTAAATAGAGTGGTAACCAGTAAGCCCAAATGCACGTTTTCCATTTCTATATATATGCATAATCGTACACATTATTAATGTGCACATTCTATACTAGGAACAGATTAATCATAGTGTGGTCATTAAATTTAAAATAAATAATTTTATGTTAACATTTACAGGTATTTTGCCGTGTTTCGCGGCGAAATAGGAAATTTAAACTTGCCCGTTGTAAACGTTAAAGAAAAACGAATTTCGCTGCGAAACACAGCGAAATTTCAACGCAAAAATCAGATTTTCGCCGCGAAATTTCGACGTGTTTTGCGGCGAAAATTGACCTAGTAAACGTTTAAATTTTTTCTTGGTCGGTGAAATAAGCGGTGTTCTCGCCGCAAAAAATCACAAGTGATCAGCGCGAACTGTGCAAAAATTGGGTTTTAGCCATAATACCACTGTATGTTGGAACTGAAATTATTGGTAGATCTCGATCTGCCTCAGACAGAACTTTTGTTGCATGTACATGTACATGTAGTTGTTCGGGTATCCCAAGCAATACCCTTTATTTCGACTGCAAGAGAAAAATAGATTTGTGTGTTATGTGCTAAAACACAGGGGCAGATCCAGAATTTCTGGAAGGGGGGGGGGGGGGGTTCAAATCCATCCAGGAGGGTTTGTTATCTACATTTTAACTTATTTTTTTTCTCTTAAATTTCCCTATGAATTTTAATCAATTTGGTTCTGAAGGGGTTGGAGCACCCCCCCCCCCACCACCACCACCACCAAATCCCCTCTAAATATGTCACTGAAGCAGCAAAATAGAAATTAACTGCTTAAAAATATAATAGGATTATCCCAAACATTTTTAAAATGGTCGTTTATTAGAGGTTCCTGGAATTCCAAGACTCACAGATGTAATGGCCATTTTTGCATCCAAATAGGGGTATGGGCGATTTTTAGAGTGTGGTCGTTTTAATAGAATTTTTATGGTAGATACCACAAAGCAGTAACGGTATCATCAGGAAAACATGTCCGTGAAATGCATACCCCCTTCAAACCCCACTTTTATATAGAAAAACTGGGGTATGCGGGGGTATACCTATTTTTCTTATTTTTGCTCCAAAACATAGATTGTGGGTACTCGTTAGAACCGCCTCGCCGAGGCGGTTCTAACGTGTACCCACAATCAATGTTTTGAGCAAAAATAAGAAAAATATCAAATTTTTTCCAGTGGAAATTTTCATTTTTACAACCAAAAATTTTTCTGTATAATGCATGGGCGTGTTTTCGTAATGTTCAGTATAATCCAACACAACCAAGAACAAACATTGCAGAAGAGAACAATAACTGACACGTTTGAACCTTCTTGTGTCCGAGACAATTCTTATGCACCACTCAGGGATTTTTCAGTTGTCCCAGGGGCCGAAATAAAGGCCCATTCCCAATGGTATATAGGTGACGTTTTTTTTCCAATCTGGGGAAAAAAATTCCATAATTTCCATAATTTTAAACAGTTCCAAACATTGCTTTATTCGAAATTTAGATAATTTTTATGAAAATTAGATATTTTTAATGATTCTAAGTGAATAATTTCTTTTTGTCAATGTAAAATTTTATCAATTTTGTATGTTATGAAAATTTACTCTATGCTTGCACAGCTCGGTTTGTGTCAGACCTGATCGGAAACCGCGGAGACCAGGTTTTTCGCGTCGCGGCTCAATTGAGCCTTGTTACCAGACAACCTTACTTATGCCAAACCAAACGCCACACAGAAGGCTTATAAAGCTTGCAGATTTGGATGATTGTACATGAACATACAAAAAAGCAGATTTTATCACCATGCGACTCATGGAAAAGGTAGATCAAAGGTAATGTCGGCCTTACTAAATCGCTTCATGAAAAAACCAACAGTTTGCATAGGCCGAAACAAACATCAGGAAAACATGTCAATGCAATATATACCCCCTTAAACCCCACTTTTATATAGAAAAACTGGGGTTTGCAGGGGTATACCTAATTTTCTTGTTTTTGATCCAAAACATACATTGTGGGTACTCGTTAGAACCGCCTCGGTTGAGGCGGTTCTAACGTGTACCCACAATGTATGTTTTAAGCAAAAATAAGAAAAATATCAAAAATTTTAAGCTGAAAATTTTCAATTTTTAAAGCTCAAAAAATCTCTGTTGATTGCATGGGCATGTTTTCGTACTGAGAATTCTTCAGCTGTCTGATTCCAAAATTTCCAGCTTCTGTAGCTGTACTACCCGTGTTGTGCCGGACCAGCCTTTTGATTCCGAAATTTCCAGCTTCTGTAGCTGTACTACCCGTGTTGTGCCGGACCAGCCTTTTGATTCCGAGATTTCCAGCTTCTGTAGCTGTACTACCCGTGTTGTGCCGGACCAGCCTTTTCATTCCGAAATTTCCAGCTTCTGTAGCTGTACTACCCGTGTTGTGCCGGACCAGCCTTTTGATTCCGAAATTTCCAGCTTCTGTAGCTGTACTACCCGTGTTGTGCCGGACCAGCCTTTTGATTCCGAAATTTCCAGCTTCTGTAGCTGTACTACCCGTGTTGTGCCGGACCAGCCTTTTGATTCCGAAATTTCCAGCTTCTGTAGCTGTACTACCCGTGTTGTGCCGGACCAGTCTTTTGATTCCGAAATTTCCAGCTTCTGTAGCTGTACTACCCGTGTTGTGCCGGACCAGCCTTTTGATTCCGAAATTTCCAGCTTCTGTAGCTGTACTGCCCGTGTTGTGCCGGACCAGCCTTTTGATTCCGAAATTTCCAGCTTCTGTAGCTGTACTGCCCGTGTTGTGCCGGACCAGCCTTTTGATTCCGAAATTTCCAGCTTCTGTAGCTGTACTACCCGTGTTGTGCCGGACCAGCCTTTTGATTCCGAAATTTCCAGCTTCTGTAGCTGTACTACCCGTGTTGTGCCGGACCAGCCTTTTGATTCCGAAATTTCCAGCTTCTGTAGCTGTACTACCCGTGTTGTGCCGGATCAGCCTTTTGATTCCGAAATTTCCAGCTTCTGTAGCTGTACTACCCGTGTTGTGCCGGACCAGCCTTTTGATTCCGAAATTTCCAGCTTCTGTAGCTGTACTACCCGTGTTGTGCCGGACCAGGCTTCTGATTCCGAAATTTCCAGCTTCTGTAGCTGTACTACCCGTGTTGTGCCGGACCAGGCTTTTGATTCCGAAATTTCCAGCTTCTGTAGCTGTACTACCCGTGTTGTGCCGGACCAGCCTTTTGATTCCGAAATTTCCAGCTTCTGTAGCTGTACTACCCGTGTTGTGCCGGACCAGCCTTTTGATTCCGAAATTTCCAGCTTCTGTAGCTGTACTACCCGTGTTGTGCCGGACCAGGCTTCTGATTCCGAAATTTCCAGCTTCTGTAGCTGTACTACCCGTGTTGTGCCGGACCAGGCTTTTGATTCCGAAATTTCCAGCTTCTGTAGCTGTACTACCCGTGTTGTGCCGGACCAGCCTTTTGATTCCGAAATTTCCAGCTTCTGTAGCTGTACTACCCGTGTTGTGCCGGACCAGCCTTTTGATTCCGAAATTTCCAGCTTCTGTAGCTGTACTACCCGTGTTGTGCCGGACCAGCCTTTTGATTCCGAAATTTCCAGCTTCTGTAGCTGTACTACCCGTGTTGTGCCGGACCAGCCTTTTGATTCCGAAATTTCCAGCTTCTGTAGCTGTACTACCCGTGTTGTGCCGGACCAGCCTTTTGATTCCGAAATTTCCAGCTTCTGTAGCTGTACTACCCGTGTTGTGCCGGACCAGCCTGGTCCGGCACAACACGGGTAGTACAGCTACAGAAGCTGGAAATTTCGGAATCAGAAGGCCAGGTGGGAAACCACAACGTTGGTTTTCTCGTGTCCGACCGGGACTCGAACCCAGGGCCTCTCGCTTACCGTGCTAGCACTCTACCACTGAGCTCCTGAGCCACACGACGACCGGTTTCGTGTACGGATGGTTTGACTTGAACCACTTTTTTCTGGGCAGGTTCAGACTTGAAAGCGATTAACCAGTTATCAGATGGTCAATCAATAGTGTATAAGTTTTGCCTGGAGGCACAAACAGCATGTCTATTTCTTTAGGCCCCAACGGGCGGGGGCCGAAGATTTTTTTTTTTTTTTTTTTTTTTTTTTTTTTTTTTTTTATTGATCAGTCCGTTTCTTATCATTGGATCCCCGAAAACATTTTAATGAAACTGCTCAACCTGTCAGCTACTTTTGCGATTACAAAAGCTTCCTCATTATCATTATTATCTTCAGATGGTCAGAATACAAAAACTTGAGATACCACTGGGGTTATACAGACTGAGCCGCGACGCGAGAAACTGGTCTTCGGAGTCAGTTTCGACTTGGTCCGACACAAACCGATCTGTACAGCCAAAGAAGGAATTTTGGATATAAGTATAAAAAATGTACTATCCATGAAGCGAAAAAACAAACAAAGGCGCTGATCAGCTTTGCAGATGCCGTCTTTGTTTTCGCACTGTGATAAAACTCCGTTTTTCTCACGACGCGGCTTAAATATTAACCCTATCACGAATGTGTCGGGTGATATTGTAATGTCCGATTATTAGGACAGAGACCAGTAAATGTAACGTTGCCTGTGATTGGCCCGAAGTGTGGGCAGATCTACCGCGGCAAATTTAAGATGTAACGCTACCTACCATTGGTCATAAATGCGTATCTATCAAATGTCTTTTGTCACATGATAGTATAGTCGTTCTTGAATATTTTGCTATATATTTCTATTTAATCGGCTGCTGTTTTGCCATGCTACGGCCGAATTGCGGATGTAGTTATTTTTGAATAATTATTTTTTCATTGTTGAGCGATTTTGGGGTGTCCCTAAACAGCGAAAAGTACCGTCCTTGAATGCTGGCTAACCCCCTATTTTTTTGCTGCACTTGTACACGGCCTGGGGCGATCTCTCGTCTGCAGAATGTGTCGGGGTCCACTATAAGCTGTGAAGCCTAAGAATGAGTCTTGTTTTGGGGCAAATTACAATGGGAGTCTATGGGAACGATAATTAGAGGTCTCTGCCCTAAAGAGAATATCACCTTCAGGCGTGCTCCCTGTTTCGACACTGAAATGAAACTGTGTTTTCAGGAACCAATACCCCCTTTGTATCTCTTCATGATTTCACATCTGAAGCCCAAGGCGGAACAGACAGAAACTGGCCATCCTCGAATTTTAAAATAGAAAAATTCACATAAAAATGCACATACAAACAGATCAATTAACAGACAACATAAAGATTTTTCACAACAGAACAACACTGGAACTGTTATTTAAGAAATGACTTGGGTGCTTTAACGAAATTTACTGGACCAAAGCTCACCCATTGCATCAGTAATGGTTCCAAACACCCCTGGGAAGTCAACAAGGAGCAGTTATGACCCCTATAATGTATAATGTAATCATTAATGATTTTCAAGTTTTTCACGTTCTCTGGTGTAATAAGGTTAAACTCACCATGATAGTGCATCATAATGTTAAAATGAAAAGAACAATATACAAAACAGACAAATTGAAGGTCAAGGTCACAGTTTTTACCCGTTATTTTGTGAAGAATAGGTAATTTTGGTGCAAAAATCCAATTTTAAGTGTAGAATTGTGACTATCATAAAGGTCAAGGGTCAAAGGTCAAGGTCACTGAAATGCCTTATCTAACCTTTCCTGTCATAGTCCTTAACAAAACGATACCAGAATTGGTGAAGCGTCAATGCTTTGAATTAATTCAGTGGCTGTATCTTTACCATGTAGAGAGGCAAATTTGTCTTATTTTGGACTTATTGAAGTAGGGGGTCGGTTGACTTTTTGAATAGCTCCAAGACTATGATACGTTTAACCAAGCATCAAACAGCATCGTTGTTATTGTAAGAGCTCCCTTCATTGTATAATTGCAATATCTCGTCAAAATAAACGAAATAATGGGTGTCTTTAGGACAGAGACCAGTAAATGTAACGTTGCCTGTGATTGGCCCGAAGTGTGGGCAGATCTACCGCGGCAAATTTAAGATGTAACGCTACCTACCATTGGTCATAAATGCGTATCTATCAAATGTCTTTTGTCACATGATAGTATAGTCGTTCTTGAATATTTTGCTATATATTTCTATTTAATCGGCTGCTGTTTTGCCATGCTACGGCCGAATTGCGGATGTAGTTATTTTTGAATAATTATTTTTTTCATTGTTGAGCGATTTTGGGGTGTCCCTAAACAGCGAAAAGTACCGTCCTTGAATGCTGGCTAACCCCCTATTTTTTTGCTGCACTTGTACACGGCCTGGGGCGATCTCTCGTCTGCAGAATGTGTCGGGGTCCACTATAAGCTGTGAAGCCTAAGAATGAGTCTTGTTTTGGGGCAAATTACAATGGGAGTCTATGGGAACGATAATTAGAGGTCTCTGCCCATTATGGCTGAGGCTATCCGCATGACGGTCGTGCCGATAAGTGGCGTTATCCGCACGACGGTCGTGCCGATAAGCGGCGTTATCGGCCCGACTGTCGTGCGGATAGCCAATGCTACAGGACGACGGCAGCATAAGATTTTCTAACAAGCTTACTTATGCATTAAACTTTTAGTTTGTCATTAAATAAATTAATTATGCTTTAGCTATATAGAAATACATTCGAAATTAACATTTTTGTTAATTATGACTAAGAAAACTAGTTTGATTTGATTTATCCAGCTGATGCAAACTGAATCACAACAGACGGAGAAAAAAATATAATCATTGCAATTATTCAATTGTGTAACTGAAATGTTTCCACACTTCATTGTTAAAATCAAAGGCTGTTTATTCTTTTGGATTACCTTACCACATTTTTTTTAATATTTAGGTTACGATAATTGACATAATTTCTTTCTCATTTACGCATACGCATGACTGATTTTTACAGGTAAATTCACAGGTAAGCCAATTTCAGCAAAATTACAATTTTGTTAATTAAAAAGTAAAAAATTCCTGCATGTGTAATATTCTGTTTCAGTTTTGAAGCCAGTGTAATATATTTATCAACTTAAAATGTATCCATTTCTAAACATTTTTAACATTTGGATATCGATTTCCCTGTCGTGCGGATAACGCCGCTTATCCGCACGACGGTCGTGCCGATAAGCGGTGTTATCGGCACGACCGTCGTGCGGAGAGCCAGTGTCGATTATTATACGGAGCTGGTGGGATTAGTTTCGATTCCTTTTTATAAAACCGAAACCGGGCGTTAGTAATTGCAGTTGCAGATTTACAATTTAGAAAGAGTTACGTATCTTGTGTGTATTAAAATATTTTTCGGATTTCCAAATGGTTTATTTTTAGGAACAAAGAAAAAGAAAGAGAATCTGGGATCGATAATCGGATATGAAAAACAAGTAGGTATTGGAATAAAATTCCGTGAAAAGCATACATTATTTTTGACGATCTTTGCACGGGGCGATGACTTTACGTCAAATTTCCCTTTGTTTTCTTGTTACTGAAATGAAAAAAGGCAATTTTATCCTGCCATACGCAGGTGTTCAAGCTATATCCATAAACATAATAATTTACTAAAAGATCGATTTTCTAATAGATCACGGCTAACAAACCTTTAAATGCGTAACCGCGGTTAAGAAAAGAAATCCGATTCATGTCTTTCCGGTTTCGCATCAGATGACCAACAAAAGGTAAACAGATGATTTTAACATTGTGTGAGGTCTGGTGACAGTTTCGTTGCCTCTGGCCAATGCATTCTATGCATATGTGGTTAAAAGCTGTGTCAACATTTCGGTTACGAATTTAATCATTAGAATGATAGCAATATAGTCATTATAGAACACATGTATTAAAGTTTTTATTTTTGTTAATTGTTTTACGTCCTTTCTTAATAGTTGCTTACTCAAATTTGGTGTGTTTGTGATATTTGCAGTGAAAATGTTTGATATAAAATAATACAAACTGTCTATGAAATACATGTAATACAATAGTTCACATGCATGATATTCCTGTTCATGAAGACGATTTTGCAGCATTCTGTACTCTTTAATTTGTTTTTTTCTTGGTTTTATGTCTTTCAAAACGCTTTACAGGGAAATAAATTCCATAACTTGAACAGGTTGAGGTTTTCAAACGTGTCTTGAAATATATCCTTCATATTTTAATGATTAAATGCGTACCCATCTTTTCCTTCCCTTCAAATCGATAATGACGGGCACTAACACAACGAAATACTGGCAAAGACATCAGATGCAATTTAGTAAATACATATCTGTAAATTTGTCGTGGAACAATCACTAAAATTTGATATTTACCAGCAAATTGTCCAATTTTTAGCTGTATTTCGCCGACTTTGGTCTTGTTGGAACACCAGGTTCGAAGAAGGGAATAAATAACTCAAAGACCATCAAATTATTTTGCGGGCTACTTTGGTGCTGAGTTACAATAGTAAATAAGTGACAAAATAGCATTCATAGATAATCGATATATTTCTGTACTAAAATATAATCATCAATCGATCCTAGTAGTGTATGTTTTGTTTACCTTTTCTTGGTCTTCATATGCGGAACCGGAAGGGCGTGAATCGGATTTTCTTTCTTAACCAGCGGTTACGCATTTAAAGGTTTGTTAGCCGTGATAGATGGGTTAAAATAGTTAAGACGAGTTTAAAATCAGGATAAAAAACAACTATTTCTGGGTCTACGGCCTGGGATGTTGCAGCTTACTAACTGCGACCTTGAAGGACTCAAGGTCTGGTAAGCATGCAACATCTGCAGGGAGGGCATTCCACTAGACAGAAGGAGTATTTATAGTACATGTAGTTTGTTCTTGCTTGTAGCTGGCGGAAGGTCATTGAATGGCAGTATCTAGAGATTCTATTAGAAGGTTCAATGTATTCAGGAAGAGGTACAGCAACCAGGCCATTTACTATTTTGAAAAATAGACATACACATGTAGACGGGCATCTGCCCGTCATAACTCAAGCGTTCTCCAAACGAGTTTGTCTACGGTAGCAGTAGTGCTTAACCTGTCATCGAAATTGCTAGTGGTCCAGCGTGCTGCCCGGCGTTGAACTTTTTCCAGCTGGAGTCTTTTTTCTTTAGTGTGGGGGTCCCAAACGGGGGCTGCGTACTCCAGCTGGGGGCGGATCAGTGTGCTGCAGGCAGTCTCTTGTACCTTTTGGTCTGATGTTACGCTGGATGAAATTTAGCATCCTGGTGGCATTTTTAGTCATTAGAACTGTCAATGTGGGGATTCCAGGAAAGGCCACAGGAGATATCAACCCCCAAGTACTTCGCACTTGTGACAACCTCCAGGACTTGGCCATGCAAAGAATATGTTATATCAATGAGTCTCCTGGATGTTGTCACCCGTACTACTTGGCACTTGGAAGGGTTGAACTCCATGTCCCACCTGTCCTCCAACACAGATAGTCTGTCCAGGTCATTTTGTAGCACTTTGCCGTCTTCCGTATCTCCTATTGGTTTCGATTTCATGGGGCTTTCCAATTTAAAATCATAATAATAAGATACTGCATATATACATTTTCCATATCCTACAGACTGCAGTTTAGCAACCTGATCTAGTATCACCCCCAATGTCGCCTTGCAAATATATTATGTTCTCTCAAGATTTTCAGTACCGTATTCATTCAAATTAGCGCACATGCTCCAATAAGTGCACACCCTGGTCGTTTCCTAAAACAATGTGCATTAGCACACTCTGCTCAACTAACAATTTTTTACTAAAAAATACCGTATTAACACATTGAAACTTAACCTTAAATGGTCAAACACTATTTTAAAAGGACTGGAACACTCAATTAAATGATATCATCATTGATTATTTTAAGATGACTATTTAATTAGTTAATGCATTGTTTTGGTTGGTAGTGTGTGCTTATTAGAACGATATTTTGTTACCTTAACTTTAAATTATTTTGCTTCCGGTTCCGGTGAAAACAAAATGTAAACAAAAAATCGCTCTCAAAATTTATGTGATTACAAGGAAATTCTTAATGGAAAATGGAATTAAAGTTGTCAAGTAAGATGTAAAAACACTTATAATCGAACTACAAAGGCCAAAATCTGTATCCAGTGTGCGGAAATGACATTGGTAAATTTCGAAAGAACAATAGCCTATGAAAAGGCGGCCATTTAAACAGTGCGCGTGCTGTAATAACTCTAATGTTTGCCATATAGAAATGTTATAATGACATTATAATGACATTGACATCAAGTCCGTTGGATTCAGACAAGAAGCCTACTAGACGTAAACGAAGTGCACGTAAACGTAAGAAGAGTAAACCACCACCAATTAGTGACGTTACGTTGAAAAAGATAAAACAGTTAGAAGCACAAGCTGATACTGATATTGAATCTGAACCCGATTTGTTCTTGGACGCTCAAGAAAATCCTCTCGAGCCACCGTGTACGCCACAGACGAATAGTGTGTGCGGGGAAGATAGTGAACCGGAAACTGACACGTTACATATATCCGTCCCTGTATCCGTCCCTGTATCTGACTCGAGTAGTGAAACGTTTGTTAAAACTGTCCTCGAACCCTGCATCATGGAAGATCCTTCGCCCACTCAATCGCAGCAGTCGCAGTCATTGTTAGCAGGTCCAGGCTTGGGAGCACATGAAGGTGGTTTTGTTTCCGATCCTATCCAACATCAATCACAACCAGATCATTACTATTTATCCGGGATACCACCTATGTCACAACCTTCACACATGTCCCAGCTTCCTCAGGGATTACTACAACCAGCTGGGGCAGCTATGTTCAACCCAAGCTTCCCGGTTCCTCCATATCAGACTATGCCGAACTTCCAAGTGGGGCTATCAGATAATGATATAATGAAAATTGCGATGCAAACCAAGCTGTTACTCTCACAAGAAATTGATAAACTCGTCGAAGAGAAGGTGAAAGTTAAAACGGCTGAGCTCAGTAAGTCTGTGGAGTCGTTGCAGTCTGACAATCAGAAACTCAAAGACAGCATCTCCAAGTTAGAAACCAAGCTGACAACCAAGATGGATGACTTAGAACAATACAGTCGACGTTCTTGTGTGCGCATTGCGGGTATTCCTGAAAATACAAACGAAAATACTGATGAACACGTGCTCGACTTAGCCGCGAGACTGAATATCGATATAAGCCCACGGGATATCGATCGCAGCCACCGTGTAGGGCCTCCACCAACTGAGGCTACCCCGATCGCCGATGGTGCCCAGCCCGCACGACCAAGGGAGATTATCGTCAAGCTTAAGAGCTATCAGGCGCGTCTTCGTCTTCTACAAGCTAGAAAAACATTACGTGACAATAAAGAAAAAGTGTACATTAATGAAGACTTAACCAAAACCAGAAAATCATTAGCCTTTGAGTGTCGTCACTTACGCCGCGAGCGCAAGATATTGAGAACTTGGGTTTATGACGGTAATATTTTCGTGACCGAACGCGGAGGAACAAAACTGAAAGTGACTCAGGATAGTGAGCTCGATGAGTACAGGAACCTTGAGGTCCCACCCGCGTCGGAGGATAGACTGTTCCCTCAGAGGAAATGAACTGTTGCTGAATTAACCCATTTATTATGAAAATAAACATTTGGACCAATTACACTTAATTGAACACACACTAAAACACCCGGCCTTAACTTGAATTACATGTACATATTTTGCCTGCCGAAAAGTGTGCTTTGCATAAGTGCTGCTAGCGTTATACACAATTTTCATTCTAATTATTCCTCATTTGCCAAGTGTCTTACCTGATCATAATGGTTGTTTAGTTGCTGACAATTTTGCTGTTCTTGCAATTATCTCCGTACGGTGTGCCAATTCTGTCTTTCCTGCAACACCGCTATGGTCTGTCATCATCATCATCATGTTACTCGCCTTTTAAGTTGAAACTGAAATTAAAATATGTTTAAGCCACATGTTAAAATGTTGAACTGAGAAAATTAATTTTTGTCTTTTGTCTTAATACAAGTAGCTTATGAGCACTAACGAGGGTTCGTTACCCGAATTTGGGAAGTATGACTCATACTTTCATCCTTTCTATGTTATCACGGCTTCCAAAGGCTGTGTCCTGATACGACTGAAAATATGTTGACTAGGCATCTATTATATCCTAATATTAGAATGTTTACAACATGCCTTTGTGTGTGTATATATATATATATATATATATATATATATATATATATATATATATATATATATATATATATATATATATATATATATATATATATATATATATATATATATATATATATATATATATATATATATATATATATATATATATAGTATCGTAAATTCACATTCCTAAATTGTCATGTGACATGCTAATTCATTCATTCATGCTTTTCGAGTATTCGTGAAAATTCTAGCGGGCAAAACTTTGTACGGATTAAATTTTTGGTCCGGTCGGGCGATGAATGACTATCCATGTCTATATCGACAATGTTTACTAATGACGAGGTTTTGCATATTGCAACATAAATATAATGCACTAATACATGTACGCTCAATTTCATTGCAATGCAAGACATGATACTATTATACAAATATTATACGCCCTATTAATCGCACCAAAAATTTGAGCCACCCACATCTTTAACTTAATAATATTTGTTGATTGATTTTGTTTTTCGATTTTGACCACAGACGGATCAAGGGTTGAGCGGGTCGTAATGCAGGTTAATACTGAATTAGATTTGAATGTCAATGATGTGATATTTTTTTTTTATTTGTTGTAATTAGATAGGTACTAAGTGGCATTTCACATTATGCAGCGTGGGCTTCAAGGGTCTTTCATCCGTCTAGGGTCACATGTAAAGCGAATAGAATGGTAGCTGAATGAAGAACGTAGCTGAATTATAGAGAATTGTATGGCTCCGATGTAAAAACTACAGCTTTTTTGGAATGAATTGTCTCACATCATGAAACAAGTTGACATTTGGAAGACTGCTACATGTGCACATTACGCAAACACGCCCGTGCAATATACAGGTTTTTTTTTTTTAAGTTGTAGAATATGAAAATTTTCAGTAGACAAGGTTTGGGGCTTGAGGCTTTTCTTGTTGTTGCTCGGAGCGTGGATTGTGGTTGCGGGTTAGAACCCGAGGCGGCTCTAACCCGCAACCGCGATCCGCGTTCCGAGCGGCAGTGGGGGGGGGGGGGTTTCGGGTTTCAGGCTTTGTCTACTGAAAACGCGGGTTCTGAAAACGCGAACCCGCGGTCTGCGTTTGGGGCGAAAATAAGAAGAATAGGTGTACCCATGCAAACCCCAGTTTTACTATATAAAGGTGGGGTATAAAGGGGTATACAATTCATGGACATGTCTTCTTGATCAGTGGAGGAGAGATGCCCAATTGAGTATCACTGACCTAGATAGCTTTGACAGGTAAATGTTACTATTAATAGCAATTTGATACTCAATTGGGCATCTTTTTGTCATTTTTATAGTACTCTCAGAAAATCGAAAAAATGTATCACAGTTTTTAACCGATTTCCACCAATTTTGGAGAGCTTAAAGATGAATGAATTTCCAAACTTTTGACCGTTCAGATTTTTTTTTAATTGTCTAGAAAAAAAGTTATTAAGGTTTAAAATCAGGATTTTTTTCTGATTTTCTGTGATTCCTATTTGGGAGCTAGAAAAGAAAGTGATGCCCATTTAGGAAACGGTGATTCCTATTTAGGAACATATAATAAGACCTATGATTCCTGAATGGGATACAAATAATTTGTTATGCTTCCTGTTGAAGAACTTTGTTTACCAGAGCCTCACTGACTTATCTGCCATGTTATTTTCTGAATACCTTTCTGTATCTCATATCGATCATAGAGATGTTCCACATTCAACCTTTTTTTTTTTCATTTTAATGGCTAGAGTATATTTTAAGTTCAGTTTCACAATCATTTATACAAGTGCGTTCAGTTATTGATATGCCCCTGCCATATTCAGAAATAAATTGACAACTCTTCTTGCTTTTGAACAATCTTCACTGGCAAGAAATAGACGGATGAATTTGTTTATATAATGTGTTAAGTGTGTCTATAAATATTTACTCTGTATATACATCTTCCAGAGTTTGTGATGCTGTATGCCTTCTTTGATCACATAACATATGGAGCCAAATTTTTAACAAAAATTCGCTGATATTCGAGTTTCAAAGATACCACAAGGAACCATGGTTAATGGTTTGTAATTTTGTTTGTAAATTACGAAAGAATAGCCATTTTTGAACTACGGCCGAAAATTTGGTGTCTTTATTAGCTCTATTTACAATGTAACACCGCTGATTTTCATTCATTGTACATTTTAGAATTTCATGGTAAAGCGGTTGTTACAATATAAAACTAAGCAAGTCAGTGTTTTTGCAAGAAATATTCTACTAGGACGGTTTTATGACCAAAGCTTGCTTATGGGTTCCTTCATGAGGTAAGCATGTCTTAAAGTACTCTAAAGTCACCCATGACTTTGTATTCTGTCAAAACGTGGGTTGGCATTTCATCATACAGTTTCATGATTGTTTCACCAAGGGGCTAAGTGGGCTAAATTTATTGTTAAGCAATGACTCACATCTCCTCTTCGTGATATTCAAAACCTCTTCTATAGGGTTTAAGTCATGGAAATTAACATGCCAGTAAAGGATGTCAAAAACTAGTAGTATTAATACAGCTGTACAAGGCAATATTCTTTGTATTCATCCTTGATCCGCAAAATACATTATTGATACATGTATTAGAAGAATGTCTGTCTGTGAATGTCCTGGTGATTCCCTTGACTTAAAGCCTATACAAGAGGATTTAAATATCATGAATATGAGCAGTGAGACATAGCCTAAGTATAAATGTTTCTCTGTGAAAGTCCCAGTCCCCTTTGGTATTCTGTGCCAAGAAAACAAACCATGAATTTTATGATGAAATGCCAACCCACGTTTTGGCAGAATACAAAGATATAGGTGACTCCATAGTACTTTAAGGACTTTTGTGTGGTCACTGTATATACATGTTTGAAGATTTACTTGTATAAAAAAGCATTGTTTATTTTTGTCAACAATATTATATTCTTTAGCATGCTTTATCATGGGGCTGTTGAATATGTTGCAAATACATGGATTTGTGTATACATGATTGTGAAATGAGTGGTCAGCTCAGAGCAAGTGAGTCATTTTTCAGTTACTTCCAGGTTGAAATCGTCGGACCCATTTTTCTTAGCTTTTTGAAAAAAAAAATAAGCCAGATTTTTCGATGTACAGGGTGTCCCAAAAAAAAAAATGTGTCCGCTACAATATATGTTTACTATTTATTTCATTTTTACAGAAAACTCAATCAAACTTAGTAGCAGTATGCTTAAAAACAATGTCTTTAAATATTTAGTAATTGCAATTATGTACTTCGCCTAATATCCGAAATGACCACCATTAGTTTGAATGACCCCTTTTTGAGCAATGAAAATTTTACATGACACGTTTTATGGTCGTTCACTCCCCATTTGGGAATAAAATTTCTACGTTTCACCACATTTTCCCCATGTTTAACAAACCCTTTTGATTTTCTAATAATAATTGTTACTTCCTCCTCTTTATAACATTTTCAAGGGAGAATAAAGGCTTGAAAATGCTTGGATATTGTATTTTGTTACTTTTTTCAATTTCCAGCAATGCAAGTTGCAGCAGATAGCAGGAAATGACATCATCGATTTGATATGACGTCACTTGCTAATGAAGCACCACCTAGCAAAATGGATGTCAGATTCAGAATCAATTATAATAGCACTACCACTGTGTAAAATATCTTGCTTATATCTGTATTATTTAAAAAGCTATGCACTTTTTTGTAGCGGCTACGTTTTTTGGGACACCCGGTAGTCATTGACTTCAGTCACATAAGAACCTGAAACAAAAGGCATGTCATCTTCTAGCAAACAATAAGTGCACACGAGCTGCCCAAAAATACTCACTTCGAGAATTTTCCAGAAAAAACATGTTTACACTTACTTTTTCCAGAGAAATACATTTCCATGACCCCAAAATAATCTTTAATTTTTCAGATTATGTATCCTAGACATGTAGGCTTTGTGTATTTTATTCACATGCATTCCATTTTCCAGGAAATGGGTCCCACGAAAACCAGTTACATTTCCAATTCTACAAGCTATTTAAAATTTTAAAAGAATAACTTTATTTAGTCATTCCTTGTATCTGTGACATCTATTAGCAATAAATGCACATCATCATTTGATTGACAGATTACAAAAACAGTAGATGTCTGTTTAACATACCCCACCCACTCATGTCAATATTGATAAACTCTTAAGGCATGCTTACCTCCTGAAGGAACCCACAAGCAAGCTTTGTTCGTAAAGCCGCACTGGTAGAATATTAGTTTTCTTGCAAAATAACACTGACATGCTTAGTTTTATATTGTAACAACCGCTTTACCATGAAATTCTAAAATGTACAATGAATGAAAATCAGAGTGTAACTTTGTAAATAGTGCTGATAAAGACACCAAATTTTCAGCTGTAGTACTGACAACCATGGTTATTCTTTCATAATTTACAAACAAAATTACAAACCATTAACCATGATTCCTTGTGGATTCTTTAAAACTCAAATATCAGCGAATTTTTTGTTAAAAAATTGGCTCCATATGTTATGTAATCAATTTAGGCATACAGCATCATAACTCTGGAAGTTCTATATATAGAGTAAATATTTATAGACACACTTAACACATTATATAAACAAATTCATCCAGATGTCTATATATATTGTTCAAAAGCAAGAAGAGTTGTCAATTTATTTCTGAATATGGCAGGGGCATATCAATAACTGAACGCACTTGTATATATGATTGTGAAACTGAACTTAGAATACACTCTGACCATTAAAATGAAAAAAGGTTGAATGTGGAAGAACTAACTAAATGTTGTGAACCACTGCAGAAGCTGAGGGTGAGGTTAGGTACCTGTAAAACCGGTTTAAGCCCGCCAGTAACTTTGTGTTACTGATCGTTCCAAGTCGATACTTCTGTGGTGGTTCTTTTTGTTTTATGTCTTGGTGTTTAAATTTTTTTGTGCTGTTGGCGCCTTATGTATGTTTTCATATTTTTAGTTAAGTTAAGGTAACTGAGTGGCCACCTATTGGGAAAATAGCTGCTCATTCGGCTTACGATATGTTTCATGGTATAAGTACCTGATTGTTAGTTTGGTTTTTTCCCACCTCGGTTTTTGGAGTGGGAATCTTTTTCTGATTGCGCCTTTTCCTGATCTTTGCCTACTTGTACCTTTCTCTATGATCGATATGAGATACAGAAAGGTATTCAGAAAATAACATGACAGTTAAGTCAGTGAGGCTCTGGTAAACAAAGTTCTTCACAAGGAAGCATAACAGACTATTTGTATCCCATTCAGGAATCATAGATCTTATTATATGTTCCTGAATAGGAATCACCGTTTCCTAAATGGGCATCACTTTTTTTTCTAGCTCCCAAATAGGAATCACAGAAAATCAGAAAAAAATCCTGATTTTAAACCTTAACTTTTTTTCTAGACAATTAAAAAAAAATCTGAACGGTCAAAAGTTTGGAAATTCATTCATCTTTAAGCTCTCCAAAATTGGTGGAAATCGGTCAAAAACTGTGATACATTTTTTCGATTTTCTGAGAGTACTATAAAAATGACAAAAAGATGCCCAATTGAGTATCAAATTGCTATTAATAGTAACATTTACCTGTCAAAGTAAACTAGGTCAGTGATACTCAATTGGGCATCTCTCCTCCACTGTTGATGAGAACCTGTTTCTAATAGTCATTGATAGTTAGTTCTTATATACTAAGTAGTTAATATCGTAAATGCTCTCATTACTTGACTCGGTTACCAGTAAGGGAAATAAAATATATTTATAACCATTCTGTGCTATGAAGAACAGACTTCTCTTCCTCCTTCATATTTCGTTTCGGTGAAGGAGGGAGTAAACTCTGTTCTCTTCTTCATGCGTTTAACATATGGGCCGCCTCGTGAGAGGAACAACTTAGTTGATTTTCTTATGGGGTGGCTCATATCTAAAGTCATAATTGTAGTTTAAAAAGTATTTACACGAGACATCACTCTGTCCCTTTGTCTGCCTTCTTCATAATGAAGGCGATTGAGGGGAAGAGGTGGTGTACGCATATGAATGGTTGTGAAAGGAAAAACGAAAAAAAAAGCAAAAAAAAAAAAAATTAAATTTTTAACTATTAATTTATCACTATATATAAAAAGCATGCGGTACTTACATGATTCTCCTCTTTGTCTTTGATCAACACTGGCAAACTTGTACATCGTACTGTCGATCACGCCTTTCTTGCACGTTTCGCACAATCTCCACGAGTATCACAATACATGTATGAGGGTCTGGATGGGGTATAATGATTAAAGAATAATGGCCTAAAAATTTTAATGAGAGTGAATAAAGAGCAAAAAATTTAATGATTAGTGAATAATGAGGTCATAAAGAATAATGAATAAATGTAAATTTTTAATGAATAGCAGAGTAATATACTGAATAGTGAATAATAACATTTTAAAGAATAATGAATATGCTAAAATTTGGCTATGGCATTGTCTTAGATGGCCTCCCTGACATTCCAGAATTTCATTTTTTTCTGGGGTCTGGGGGTCTGGACGCCCCCAGACCCGATTTAGTTCAAATGTTGTATTCATATTTCAGAAATCCTTGAATGTTTGGAAAGACATATGTCTGGAAGCCAAGCATGTAGGGACTCACCTCATGGACCAATTGAAAAAGAAATGTGTCATTTGAAGGCAGAGAGAAATAAATTAATTCATTCTGGATGTTTACTGAGCCAGATACTATTTCACTGTTTTTTTTTGCTTATGTTATATGTATTTTCTTTTTATTCTATTACCCCACTTTGTCCTTATTATGTATGTTCCAATCCTATAATGATAATCTTTTTTGTGGATGGACATCAGCTTGCTTTTTTATAGGACAGAACATATAAATTATAGTGTCTTTTGCAATCAGAAACAAGGCAGCACTAAGAACGTTAATGCAAATCTATCTGGCAACTTATACGATATGGCGCTACATATTTTTTTTCCTCGCTCGCTTTGCTCGCTCGGTATTTAAGACTTTAATAAATAATAAAATGTATTGTACAATCAGGCACAAGCTTAAATCCATACATTACTAAATAAAAACAACATGTTTTATTATAGCTTTTATCCCTGAAGTTACATTTTTTCTTAAATAACCTTTGGTATGCATAATTGAAGAGAAAGATTCAGGGTAAAACTTAGGGCGTATTCAGTATTTAAGGTGGAGGGGATTATACTCCCAACAGATTTATAAGGGGATTTGCTAAAATAAATCGGTATATTTCGGAAAGTTTATATGAGGCTTTGTGGTCTAACACAGTATATATGCTTCTCTCAAGATGTTAATATCAAGGTTGCACTCAGCAGTCTACAATTTAATATCATAGAACTAGTCCTAGTGGCTTGAGACAGAGGATGCCTTAGGTGGGGAACATCTATTTGCTCATGGATATTAGCTGGATGAAGACGGCGTGACTAGTAATTTTCATATTTTAATGAATAATTGAGCTAATTTTAATGAATAAGCCAAAATTTTAATGACAGTGAATAAATGGCTAAATTTTTAGTGATTAGTGAATACCAGGACCCCCCATCCAGACCCTCAGGTATGACCATTTGTACAGGATGTATATGAGCAGTGTCATGTAAGAACCTATTTGTTTGCGCACTGAGAATGAAAGGGATGTTGTCCAGTGTCATTATTGCTCTTTCCTTTTTCTTTCACGTTTTCACTCATTATACATTCTAAAATCAGCTTCTTATATCGAACGCTACAGTCTGAGTCGTAGCGGGTATTGAGTATTATGACTGGAATTCTGGTGACGTGGCTCATAAATACAGGTGCACGCTAAATGTGCGTACTAGATACAAGTCTTTCGTGAAAATTATGGTCTCATATCTGATCGTGTGAATGTTTCGACTTCTTTTTATCAGCTTTATTTGCTGATTGATTAAATGCAAATGGATTTCTGGCAATGGCAAATCTTAGTTAGTTTTTACTCCAATGATTTTTTACACTGGGTACATCTTGACTAAAACGATGTTTGTTTAAGGGTGTGAACGTTTATATTTCACTTTGTAAAAATATGTATTGTAGATAAGAGCTCTTCATACTTTAACTTCGTTTCAAAGTTTGTTGTATATTTATTAGTTTATTCAAAATACAAACTATTGTGTATTACTTAGTCTGTCATATTGCTTCTGTGTTTTTCTTCGTTTATTCTTTACGGATAAAGAATGGAACAACTATAATTGTCAAATCCAGCATACCATGTTATTAAGAGTAATTTTTCATTGGATTGTTGTATATATTCATTCCTTAAAATCACATGTAATCACTATTTACATAACCATGCTCTACTTTTTTGTGTTTTCGTATTTTTCAATGATCGATTTCTTTCTTTTTTCTTTCCATACAAGCTGTTTCTTCTCATTACTTGCTTTCTCTTCAATCTATTTATACCTTACAATTTCTCAAGAAATCTTATTTATTGATCATCAGTCTCCATTATTTTTAAGAGTTGTTAACCTTAACGCGCCCAAAAAAGTCAGTCGAGCTCTCATTGATTGTATTTCGTAAACTGAAATGAATATTGACTTGTGTATTTACAGGGCGCGAATAGGTATGCACTATCGTAGATTATTTAAGTTAAAAGGAATTAAGCATTTTAATAACTTTGAATTGTTTTCATTCCTTGCTATGATATTATACCAGGCTGGGGATGTAGAAAAAAATCCGGGACCAGAAACCGAAACTGATGATATAAGTGATTCTGCATCGGCAGCTGTTTTTCATGGTAATTTCTCAGTGGTGCATTATAATGTGCAAAGTGTAGCTAATAAGCTTGATATAATCGAGCCAGAATTCTCAAACTTTAGCTTAATTTCTTTGACGGAAACATGGTTGAATGACTCTGTTCAAAATCAAGATCTTGCGTTCAATGACTTTCAGCTTCCATTTAGACGTGACCGCGCAGGTGATAGTCACGGGGGAATTTTAGTCTATGTTAAACATGACATCCCATGTAGACGGAGAAACGATCTGGAGTTAGTAAATATCGAATGTTTATGGGTTGAAACAAAAATGTATTGGTTGGAACGTTTTATCGACCACCAGAATCGAGTTCGTTAGTATTTACCGATTTTGAAAATTCCATTGGAATGGCTGTTGATACAGGTATATCGGATATTGTTATCCTGGGTGATTTTAATTTAAATACGTGGGGTGATCGGAAAGTTCGTATAAAAATGTTGTCATTTCTTTATTTTTTGTTATTTCGAGATGAAGTTACATCAAATAATGCAGCAATATATATGCAATTAATCCATTGCAATAACGCATGCATAAAACGCGCACGTGCGTTGCAGCTGTCGTTATGGAAACACCGCCTAGCGTTATGCGGCGCAACGTAACGTCGAAATTTTATTCTTATTACAAAATACTTCTTAGTTCAAAGTATTGTAACACCCGTTTTGATTGCGCATGCCCACATTTTAATTGATACTCATTAACTGCAACGTACACGGCTTATATTTGTAAAGTTACGAGGTTGTTTATCGAATGGATTTGTCTGTAGAGTCTTGCAAATACCGACTGTGTCAAATAAACAAAACTGTTAAGATTTTCGAAAATGTTGCATTTTCGGGAAGTCATTATTTTAAAAGTATATGTTTACTGCAAGCTCGAAACATATCTATTCTTGAAATTGTCTCTACTACTTATAGTTTATGCCAGTCTTTTGTCATTTCGTTAAACATCGGCCAGAAAACAAGGTATTGAATTTAAGTTTACAAAATGAAATCGACGTTCTTGCATATTTTACGATAGCCTTTTGCATTCAATTTCACCGTATTAGTAGATAAAGCATCAGAATGCCTTACATTTTCGAAAAATGGTCAATTAATGTTAGAATATTAGTTTCCATTAAAAAATGTCGACCAACTTTCCCAACCCCACCAAATACACTAACAAAGTCAACCCAGGGGTACAGGTGCGCCGGGTCACGTGAAGTGACGTCATTACGCTGCCTCGTGCATGAACGTCTGACGTCATTGTTTTAAAATGAGAATGGCATTTAATTACGAAAGGACCACTGTTTCTTCGTACTAAATTTCATATCAATCGGTTGACGCAAACTTATTTAACAGCATTTTTATACGTACTTTCCGATCACCCCTCGTACTTTAAATGAACGAACGGCCAAGAAAATTAAAGATTTGTGTAAACAATACAACCTTTCTCAATTGATAAACGAACCAACTTATACTGAGGTGTCATCGTCTATCATAGATCTTATAATGGTTAGTAATGTAAATTCTGTTGACTTATCTGGTGTGGGTGAGCCCTTTTTGTTACAGAACATATTAAGGTTTCATTGTCCCGTTTTTTGTGTTTTCAAATATAAACGTCAGACTGTAAAATCATTTCAACGTAAAATATGGCTGTATGAACAGGGCAATTATAGAGGGTCTGGATGGGGGGTCCTGGTATTCACTAATCATTAAAAATTTAGCCATTTATTCACTGTCATTAAAATTTTGGCTTATTCATTAAAATTAGCTCGATTATTCATTAAAATATGATAATTACTAGAACCGCCTTCTTCACCCAGCTAATTTCTAATAGTAAATACATAGGTATTCCCCACCTAAGGCATCCTTTATCTAAAGCCACAAAGACTAGTTCTATGATACTTAATTGTAGACTGCTGAGTGCAACCTTGATTTTAACATCTTGAGAGAAGCATATATTATCTGCTAGACCACAAAGCCTCATAGAAACTTTCCAAAATAGTTAACAGATTTTTTAGCAAATCCTCTTTTAAATCTGTTGGGAATATAATCCCCTCCAAACTGTATACTGAATATGCCCTGAGTTTCACCCTGAATCTTTCTCTTCAATTATGCATATCAAGGGTTAATTTAAGAAAAATTGTAACTTCAGGGGTAAAAGTTATAATAATAAGCTGTTGTTTTTATTTAGATAACTAGTAAGCATAGGAGTACTATGTAAAGTATGATTTTGTGCTTGCGCCTGATTGTACAAAACATTTTATAAATGTCTTAAATACCGAGCGAGCGAAGCGAGCGAGGAAAAAATTATGTAGCGCCATATAAACTGCCAGTTAGATTTGCATTAACGTTCTTAGTACTGGCTTGTTTCTGATTGCAAAAGTCACCACAATTATGCTCTGTCATATAAAAAAGCAAAGTGATGTCCGTCCACAGAAAAGATTATCATTATAGGATTGGAACATACATAATAAGGACAAAGTGGGGTAACAGAATAAAACGAAAATACATATACATAAGCAAACAAAACAGTGAAATAGTATCTGGCTCAGGAAATGACACATTTTTTTAAAAGATTCATGAAGTGAGTCCCTACATGCTATGTCTTTCCAAACATTAAAAGATTTCAGAAATATGACTATAACATTTGAGCTAAATCGGGTCTGGTGGCGAAAAAAAATGAAATTCTGGAATGTCAGGGAGGCCATCTAAGACAATTCCATAGCCAAATTTAGCATATTCATTATTCTTTAAAATGTTATTATTCACTATTCATTACATTATTCTGCTATTCATTAAAATTTTTCATTTATTCATTATTTTTTAGGACCTACTTATTCACTAATCATTAAATTTTTGGCTCTTTATTCACTCTCATTAAAATTTTTAGGCCATTATTCTTTAATCATTATACCCCATCCAGACCCTCATTATAATAATCTTCGTCTAAAAGTGGGAAACAATTTGTGACAATGATGTTAATATATATGCAGAGAAATTTACAGAGAAATTACTTAGTCTTTCCGAGGAATGCATTCCTACGAAGAACGTTACTATTAGACCTCGGGATTTGCCTTGGATGAATAATACGATAAGAAAATTAATGAGGAAACGAAATCGTGTATATAAACAGTATAAAAAGAATAAATCTAATAACTTGTATGATAAATTCAAAAAGTTAAGAAACGAGGTAGTAAGTAATCTTCGTAAATCTAAAAATGAATATGTCAGTTCACTTGCGAACAAATTAAAAACGCCAAATTTATCTTCAAAGGACTATTGGAAAACGCTTAAATCGTTCATAAAGCCATCACAGACGTCATCTATACCCCAACTCTACCATAATAATGAATATATAGGAGATACTGATGAAAAGGCTAACCTTCTAAATAATTTTTTCGCGGAGCAATCAGTCTTAGATGACCACTTAGCAACTCTCCCAGCTTTTTTTAACCACAATGGTCCGACGCTAGACTATTACCTTTTTGCCAACTGAAGTTAAAGACATTTTAAACACTTTAAAAATTGGTAAGGCCTCAGGTCCTGATAATGTTAGTACTAAAATTCTTAAAGAAGTCGCAGTGCCTTTGAGCAATCCTCTTTGCGATCTTTTTAATTACTCAATGTCAAAACGTGTTTGTCCAAGTATATGGAAAGAGGCGAATGTTTCTCCGCTTTATAAGAAAGATGATCCTTCTCTTGTGTGTAATTACAGACCTGTCTCTCTCTTGAGTACAATTGGCAAAGTAATGGAAAAAATCATTCATAAGCATATGTTCAACTTTTTTAATGACAATGAAGTTATAACTTGTTTGCAATCAGGATTTGTTCCCGGCGACTCGACAGCAAATCAACTGGTTGATATTTATAATACTTTTTGTAAGGCCTTAGATGAAGAAAAGGAAGTTAGAGCAGTATTTTTAGATATAAGTAAGGCTTTTGACCGGGTATGGCATAAAGGGCTAATATCGTTGTCGTTGACGATAATAACAAAATATTGCCCCCTCCAAAAACCATATTACGTGACCGTCTCGACATTCTTGAAATTTCACAACAGTCAGTCAAAGATGTTTTTGATGGATTAGACGTAAATAAATCTTGTGGTCCTGATCACATGAGCCCCCGCCTCCTCAAAGAGGGCTCCCAGATTCTAGCTGAGCCTTACTCCTTAATTTTTACCTCGTCCCTTCGTTCAGAAAAATTCCCAACACAATGGAAAGACAGCAACATTACAGCACTTCATAAAAAAGACGATCGTTCAATGCCATCAAATTATCGACCAATTTCGCTTTTATGTCAGGCGGGGAAAAGCTTCGAAAAATGCATACACAAACATTTATACAACTACATTAATGAACACAAACTACTAACGCCTTTTCAGTCAGGCTTTGTCCCAGGAGACTCCACGACCTTCCAGCTACTTCATATCTATCATACGTTTTGCGAAGCTGTTGACAGTGGCAAGGAAGTTCGTGTAGTCTTCTGTGACATAAGCAAGGCGTTCGACAGGGTATGGCATAGAGGCCTAATTCACAAGTTGCAAGATATAGGTTGTTCGAAGTCTCTAATAAAATGGTTCGCAAGTTACTTAACTAACAGACGACAGCGCGTTGTGTTGAATGGACAAGCATCTGAATGGTCCTACGTAAAGGCAGGCGTTCCCCAGGGTTCTATCCTGGGGCCACTGTTATTTCTTATATACATCAATGATATTGTAAATGAAATTCAGGCATCTGTCAGACTGTTTGCAGATGACACAAGTCTATATATAATCGTTGAAAACCCTTTTGCTGCTGCTATTACATTAAATAATGATCTATATTTCATCACATCCTGGGCAAGTGACTGGCTCGTTAACTTCAATGCAGCCAAAACTTTATCTATGCTCTTAACTTTGAAGCATTTCTCACCATATCACCCACCTCTTTTTATGAACGGAACAGCTATAACTGAAACCACTTCGCATAAACATCTGGGACTCACTCTTTCAAAAAATTGTAGCTGGAACGAACACATTAATAATATTACTTCTACAGCTTGCACAAGACTTAATCTTTTACGAACACTCAAATTCAAAATAAATAGAAATGCTCTTGAAAAAATATATAACAGCTTCATCAGACCTCTACTAGAATATAGCGACGCAGTCTGGGACAATGCCAGTAAAGAATGTAAAAAGCAACTGGAGACAATTCACAACGAAGCAGCTAGGATAATTACTGGAGCAACGAAACTGTGCAGTATATCGAAATTACTAACAGACTTGGGATGGGAAACATTACAGGAAAGACGCTTGAAGCATAAACTGGTTATCCTATACAAAATGTTAAATGGTAGTGCACCCGAATATCTTCAAAGATTAACTCCGCCAACAGTTCAAGATGCAACGTCCCGCAATTTAAGAAATTCCAACGACCTAAGAAACATTAGAACAAATACTAACCTGTTTTACGACTCATTTCTTCCATCAACTATTCGAGCATGGAACGAACTTCCTGACGAAATCAAGAACGCTCCGTCTATCGCTTCATTTAAATATCGTTTAAATAGAAATCTTAGTAAACCTCCAAAATACTATAACACTGGTACTCGTCAAGGTCAAATTTTGCATGCTAGATTGCGAATGGAATGCAGCTCCTTAAATGCTCATCTTTATAAGAAAAAAATCGTACCTAGCCCTACATGTGCATGCGGTGGTTTTGAAAGCCCCTACCATTTTCTGTTCATATGTCCTATCTATTCACGGTTTAGAACTAGATACCTTCCGAATAACCTAAACCAACTCAACACAAACGACTTATTGTGCGGCATATCAAATGTTTCTGACACTGAGAACGAAGCACTTTTTCTCAAAGTGCAAGACTTTATAATTCACTCAAAACGATTTGCTTAGGATGGCATCTTAGAGTTTCCCAAATAAATACACGTAACATTTTTAAAACTCTATCAAATTGTCGATCGGCGATGGGCTATATCTCTTTCTTTATCATCACTTTAGGAAATCACCTTTCAAAGATCCCATCATCATCATCATCATCATCATCATCATCATCATCATCATCATCATCATCATCATCATCAGTAGTAGTAGTTGTAGTAGTAGTAATATCATCTTTAATGTGTCTGTACTCATGTAACATTTCATGTACTGTCTATTTTCATCTATCACTCACGTACTATACCTGAACCTCAATCAATTATTCAGGAGATGATGTCTATAAGCTTTTAGCTTTTTATCAAATCCTGTACCATAAACCATGTAAATTGTATGTGTAGAATTATATTTGAATAAATATTGTTTAAACCAAAGGGCTAATATTCAAACTGAAACAAGCTGGTATAAATGCATCTCTTCTGGAATGGCTATCAAATTATCTTTCAAATAGGAAGCAAAGGGTTCTTATTCCTGGAGGAAGCTCCGATTGGCTACCTGTTCAAGCTGGTGTCCCGCAAGGCTCTATTTTGGGTCCTCTTTTGTTTTTAATTTATATTAATGATATAGTTGTTGATGTACATTCAACTGTCCGATTATTTGCAGATGATACAAGTTTATACCTTATAGTTGACAATCCAATTGAATCTGCAAGACGTCTAAACTCAGACTTGGATCGTATGTATCAATGGGCCGAGCGTTGGTTAGTTAAGTTTAATGCACAAAAATCGGAAGCCCTTTTAATCTCAAGGAAAGTTAATAAACTTGTACATCCTCCACTCACAATGAATAAAGAAATAATTAATGAAGTTTCTTATCATAAACATTTAGGCATTTTTCTTTCTAGTGACGGAACGTGGCATGAGCATATAAATTACATTACCAGTAAAGCATGGGCAAGGATTAATATTATGCGTAAACTTAAATTTCTACTAGATAGAAACTCATTAGAGATAATTTATTTTTCTTTTGTACGACCTTTATTAGAATATGCTGATGTCGTTTGGGACAATTGTACAGATTACGAATTTAAAGCACTAGAGAAAATTCAATTAGAAGCGGCTCGCATGGTAACAGGAGCCCGAACAGGAGCAACCAAACTAGTATCTTTTGAAAATTTATATAAAGAAACTGGCTGGGAAAAACTTGAAGTTAGACGCTCTAAGCATAAATTATGTCTTTTTTATAAAATGAGTAATAATATTTCTCCAGATTATTTGTCAACTCTAGTTCCACAACCTATTGAAAATACAATTGGTTATAATTTACGTGACGCTTCGAATTTACGCCAACCTTTTTCAAGAACAGAACTGTATTATAAATCATTTTTACCCTCTTCTGTAAGATTATGGAATGACCTTTCGTCTGAAATAAGAGAAGCACCTAGTTTTACAAGCTTTAAGTACCAAATAAATAAGAACCTAAAAAAACCACCTAGACACTTTTCAGTTGGCGACAGATATGCACAAATACTACACACGCGCCTTCGTACTTCCTGTAGTTCTTTGAATCAACACTTATGTTCTAAGAATATAGTGAATGACCCGCACTGTCAATGTGGTGCAATTGAAACCACAAAACATTATTTGTTTGAATGTCAGAGATATAGACAGATACGCGAGGAAATGATAAATGTAATATCAAGATATTGTACGCCTAGTTTAAAATGTCTGCTATATGGAGACGAACACTTGAGTTTTAATTGCAACTCGGTGATTTTTATTGCTGTACAGAAGTATATTTCTGACAGTAAACGCTTCAATTCTTGAGAAAATCTCTCTTTTTTTCTCTCTCTCACCATATATACGTATATCTCTCTCTTTCTCTTTCTCTTTCTCTCTCTCAATTTGTTAATGTTAACATGTAGATCTATTGGTTTGAACGATAAATTGAATGTGTTATAATCATAGCTACTTATGTCGTCACCGGCTGTTTGTAATTTATGTTATCAGGGAGACAGATTCGTATAAGCCATTTGGCTTCTTTCTGTATCCTACTATATATTTTGTATTGTATGTAATATTTGAGAATTTATACTGAATAAATATGTTTAAACCAAATTATTTTGAAAAGTTAAGCGCACTGTGCGCTAATTACCGGTAGAACGAATACGGTATGTATAAATTGTTTAATTAAGTATCATATTTTCTCATATATTTGAAACCAGTTTGATCCAATTCTTTTATATAGCTATGTATGGTCCAGTGCAAAATTACAAAATGGCTGTCAGTTGGAAACTAAGCATAACTGACATTTAAATTTGCAATCATCAATAAACAATTAGCATTTAGCATGTAGCAATTAGCATGTAGCAAATAGCATGTAGCAAATAGCATTCAGCAAATAGCATTCAGCAAATAGCATTTAGCAAATAGCATTTATAATTAAGACAAACTTATCAACTTTCATCCCCTGTTATACTTGTCATAACTAAACAAAATTATGACTGACCACAAAATTTGCAATTTGGATGTGGCAATAAGCAATTCGCATTTAGCAATTCGCATTTAGCAAATAACATTTAGCAAATAACATTTTAAAACATTTCGCCCAGGCCTTCCATAGTTCCTTACAGATATAGCACAGTTCCTTACAGATATAGCACAGCTCAGATAGCACATGTATATATTTTATCGTGTTAGTAATATTATACATGAATGCCATATTAATGTGATTACATACACGGGATATGATTTCTCTGCTACATATACTTGAGAAAATCAACAATCTGCATATGTGAAACTAAAGGCGCAGATCAGCTTTGCGGTAACTGCGAAGCTGATCAACGCTGCGCGTTTTGTTTTCACTACACTGATAGTTCTATTCCTCTTCTTTCTTAATCTAAAATTACCAGCCTCTAGCCATCTTCTGTGCTTGTACAGCTCGGTTTGTGTTGGACCTGTTCTAAAACCACATTGTTGATTTTCGCATGGTGCAGCTCAGTTCTCTGCATTATGATGACTGGAATTACTAAGTACAGTAACAAATAACAAGCATCGACAAGACTTAGTCAAAACCAGCCTTCGGTGTTCTGACCAGATCAGACATATGTCACGCCGACAAAACCAACTACGGAAATTGTTTAAATTCGTTCATGTTTCTCAAATTTATTTAAATGCCATTTCAAACTTTTTATGTCATCTCGTTGTACTTATTTTGCTCTGTTCATGTAAGACATGCATATAACGCATTTTGTACACGACTAATATCTGTATTTCACTGATTCGAAACATTGCAGAAAAAGCAAATACTGATAGCTTTTAACTTTTTAAACATATTGAAAAATATACATGTATGTTGAAGGCGCGTAAGTTTTACTTGTTCAACTGCTGTAGGGAAATAATGCTGAAAACTTCAGTTACTGTCAACTTATCAGGCACATCTTTATAGCATCTTTCTGTAGTCGCTATCATTTACGGCATGGTTAATTATCTAAGATAATGATCTTTATGTGCATCTTTAAGACTGCAGTTGACAATTCCTATTCTCTTACTTGATGTTATCTAAAATTCTTATCTGATGTCCAGAGATCAATCATTTTTGAGCTTCCTGCACTTGCCCAATATAAGCTGGGATATTCAATGATTGCACTCACTTCAAACTGAGTGCTTCTTGAATGAAGGTCATAAGCGCTCACTAAGTGTTTGACTCTTTGGACGTATTCCTTTTAGGTAAGTGAATCTTCTTAATTTATCTTTCTCTTTGTCTATCTTTTTAACTAAAAATTTCTATTGCAATAATCTAGATTATTTTTATTCTTGTTTGTAACAATTATTAAGCTTCAGTGCATGCATCTCTGTTTTGGGTGCCCATAAATGAGCCGCCTTGTGGGAAAACCAACAATCTGCATTTGCGAAAACAAAGATGCAGATCAGCTTCGCGGTAACCGCGAAGCTGATCAGCGCCTTTGTTTTCACTACTCGGATAGTACAATTCCTCGTCTACTTAAATCCGAAATTTCAAGCTTCTAGCCTGCTTCTATAGCTGTACAGGCCGGTTTGTGTCAGACCTGTTCGGAAGCCGCATTGTTGGTTTTCCCACAAGGCGGCTCAAATTATGATATACAAATTGATTACGTTTTTTAGTAACATGTGCATGTTGCCTGTAATTTGCATTTATGCTCAAGGTGTGTCCTTTAGTCTCCGACTATTTATGCATGCATTTTACGCATGTAGATTTGTTAGCATGTATTGTTTCTTTCGCCTGGAAGGCTGTTTCAGGGCATGCAATCTATGCATGTAGCTAAATTAACATACATTGTTTTCATCACCTTTGAGCATATAATGCATTTACATGTAGCGCACGATATTTAGTATGCAATGTTGCGGTTTTGAGTATTGTTTATTTATTTGTAATATTGTTGTTGTTGTTATGTTATTTGTACATAAATGACTTCAACCTGAGTGCTTCTTGAATAAAGGTCATAAGCTCACTAAGTGTTTGACTCTTTGGACGTATTCCTTTTAGGTTGTCCTCACGTGTCACAAAGATTCCCACGTAAAACGATACAACAAATTCGTTGGCGGGAAATTTACCTATCTTTCCTATTTTTGATCCAAAACAAAGATTGTGGGTACTCGTTAGAACCGCCTTGGTGAGGCGATTCTACCATCTACTCACAATCTATGTTTTGAGCAAAAATATTAGAAAAAAAAGCATCAAATTTTTTAGATGAAAATTTTCCATTTTTACAGTTTTAAAAATCTCTGACATCTCTGTATATTGCCTGGACAAGTTTTCGTAATGTATGCACCATGATTTTATAGATTGTCGGCACCAAAGAAAACATCATGGAAAGTGACGAGAAGAACGAAGGGATATCCGTTAACCAGCCAGAGCCAGTAGAACGTGCCATTGAAGATGATTTTGAAATCGGAGTGTCTATTGACAGACGTCTGTCAATAGCAAATATTCGGTAAATGTGCTATTACCAGACGTCTGGCAATAGCAAATTTTCGGTAAATGTGCTATTACCAGACGTCTGTCAATAGCAAATATTCGGTAAATGTGCTATTACCAGACGTCTGTCAGCATCAAAAAATCCGTTAATTTGCTATTGACAGACGCCCAGGGTAATAGCAAATTTACCGACATTTTGCTGCTGACAGACACACCATATCCCATTTACATGAACAATGCCCACTGAATAATTTTATTTGTTAATTTTTTGATAAAACCCTGGATGCCGTGTGGAAAAAGAAATACGAGACCTGTAAGAGACACAGATACATGTAAACTCGATGCATTTTCTCTTCTTTTTTTCTTTCTTTCTTTTTTCTTTCTTTCTTTCTTATTTTTTTTTTTTTTTTTTTTTTTTTTTTTTTTTTTTTTTTTTTTTGTAATTCTTTTGGAAATGCTAAACTTACAAAATATCTCACGTGTGTGTTTGTGTGTGTGTGCGAACGAGCTGATGCTGAAGTTACTTTTTCATTTTAAGAAAAACAGTTTTGTCCAGAAATTCAAATCTATTTTTGTTCGTGAATTTCATATTGAGCGTACATGGATGTACCCAACATTAGGATGTCAAGACACTCAAAATGTGCTTCATAATTATAACCATGCACCCAACTAAGCCAATAAGGCTTATATGTATGGATGGTTTGACTATACCACATTTCCTGGGAGCGGTTAACCAATAATCAGCTGGTCGGTCAGTAGATTAGAAGCTTTGCCTGGAGGCACAAGCAGCCCATCTATTTCTCCTAGGCCCCAATGGGCGGGGACAATATTCCCACCCGACCACATGTATGTTTTTATTCAAGATGCGGTTAAATGTCAAGAAGAGCTGTCAATCCTTTAGAGCCCATGTTTGAACAACAATGAGGATAAAGATCGGTAGAATATGTTTCCGTGCACCTTGGAACCATTGCGTTTCTTATTTTGTCGGTAATGTATCAGTCGTGTTATGAAAAAAAGTAGTTATTTTCACTCGGCAAATCTTAACAAATCATTGTTCATCCAGCGCGAACATAAAATATGACTAAGTATTTGGAAATGTATGCTGGTGCGCGTGCGTGCATGTTTGTCCAAACTAAAAAAAAAAAAAATACCTAGACGGCATTATGGTCGACTGACAGACACATTTTATGGAAGTTGAGAACCCGGATTAACAACGCAATAATGATCAATAATGCTTAATATTAGTGAGATCAGGGGTGTTGGCTTTAAGCTGCGTAGAAACCACACTTTTGTTTTCTTTTGGCCCGGCTCAGGTGTCATAAAAACTAGAATACCCCTAACATGTTTTTATAGTACGCGTGGCAAACACTTCTCTTTTCACGCCTTGAGGCATATTCATACGATACATTGTCATATTTTGCAAAATACGATGAACATACTCAATTAATCCAAGTTTGTATATAGAAATGCCTACCGAAAAAACTGCTCAAGTTGAAATTATATAACGCAAATTATGTGAGTGACAAGTCAAAAAAAAAAAAATAAAATAAAATTAAATAAAATAAAATAAGATAAAAATAGAATAAAAATAAATACATATCTAAGTATATGGAAATGCATGCGTGTGCGCGCGCGTGCATGTGTGACCAAATTGGAAAAAAAAAGGAAGTTGAAAACCCGGATTAACAATGCAATTGTTTTCAATAAGCTGCGTAGAAACCACACTTTTGTTTTCGTTTATATAATTTAAAAAAAGTTTAAATGTATGTTGTCTTTTTTGTGACCCGGCTCAGGTGTCATAAAACTAGAATATCCCTAAAATGTTTTTATAGTGCGCATGGCAAACACTTCTCCTTTCACACCTTCTCCTCAAGTTCTGTTGACAGTAATTTTTTGTTGTAATTATATACACCAAACTTTGAGAAACATCTTGAGAAGAATTACAATTTGTATAAATACAGTATACGTATTTAGAGAGCAAAGAAAAATGAATGAAAAACAAAAACGCTTTTTCGACCAGTACCGACCCAACCCAGTTGAAACCCTGCTATGTATATTTTACGCCTAAATGTATTCGAAATTTTGATCCATGAAAATTTTTCAAAGTCAGTGGACCGTGAAATATAGGTCAAGGGCACCGGTTTAAGGTGCGTGCTTGAAGGGTATGTCATGGACAATTACTATGCAAGGTTTCAGACTCTCAGGTATCTCTGATGTCGAGAAAACCAAACTTCGACGTAAATGTTGACGGACGAACGAACGAACGGACGGACGGACGGACGGAAATTTGGACTCCTATATCGCACACTGCTTTAAGCAGGTGCGATAACAATTAATTGTTTCAGATAATACAATATTGCGAGTACATGTATAAAGTTTCTGGAATGTTTTATACCAAGAAGAAGGTGACAGAGCATCTTTTGTTAAGAACAAGGTCTGTCTATAGAAGAGAGACCCTGGTGTGAATTATCGCGGTAGGTGTAGATTGGCATGCGCGTCTAATGACACCTTTGCTGCGTAGTTACGTTGTCTCTATACCATCGTAATCGTGAACATTCGAAGGCTCAAAGTGAGCTTATAGGCATGATCCGGTGTCCGTCCCCGTCGTCGTCCGTCGTCGTCCACAATTTCAAAAAGGGCGCAGCAATACGTTTGCGCTTGGCCGATCAACTTGGAATTTTGTGGAGTGGGAATTTCTTTCTGATTGCGCCATTTCCTGATCATTGCCTATTTTTACATTTTTATGTGGAGCCTCCTTGTGTAGTGGCATTGAAGTTCGAGATATTTGTTCGAGATATCTTTTTCTTGCGCACCAGATAGAGAAATCCTACATTTTACCCCATGTGAGAAATGTGAATTCTTATCTCACCCTCGTTATCTCACCCCGGTCGCACCCTGCGTTCAAATGTTCTTTTTTAACACTGGTTGTATAGGACGTCACGTAATTTCGTCGCTAAACTAGTGCCAATGGAGGTATGTAATTAATTAAGGTAAAGGTCATTTCTTGACCTGGGCTCAAGGTCATTAAAATATCGAAATTAATGACTTGTTTTTCTCAGTAATCTCTCAGCCTGTGAGTGTGAAATCATTGTTATTTGAAGCCTTCATGCATAGGGAGAATGAAAAGCTTATCCAGAACGGATGTGCCGATATTCTTCTCCAGAGCCTGTGTGCCGATATTCCTGAAACTTGACATGTAGTATCAGGGACCTAAGCCCATCATATTTTATTCAAATGTTGACATATTTTATGTCAAGGTCAATTTTCGAAACTGGCTTTCAATAAGCTGCGTAGATGGATAAAAGTGAAAACACTGGGTTTGTTTGGAAACTATTGCAGCCTGAGACTTGAAACTTGGCAGATGCAGTGACAACTTGTGAAGTCAATCATTACGAAACCTTGCCAATGCCATAGACAGAGATTTTTTAGCTTTAAAATTTGAAAATTTTCACCTGAAAATTATTGATATTTTTTTCTTATATTTGCTCAAAACATAGATTTTGAATCAAAAATAAGAAAAAATAGCTGAAAATTTTGGAGAACATTTTTGTTACGTCGCAGATACGCTACGCACGCTCTATAGGCACGCAGCAAACGTTCAACGCGCGCCTCATACACGCTTTGGGTACGTTACTGAAGCAATCTCTCGTAAACTTAGAACGCGCATGTAGCGTACACTGTCGTTCAGGACTAGAATGTGTGCCAAACGCGTTCAGAGCGTCTTCAACGCGCATGTAACGCGCATGGACCTTATTCGAAACGTATAAGACACACGCCCGCGACATGCCGGGCTTCGAGAAAATTTAAACATGCTTAAAAATCTTTTGAGCCCAAACACGCGTGGAACACGCACCGACCTACAGCGACATATATCAACGTACACCAAGCGTACGAAACGCGCATGTATCGCATTCCTAACGTGTCTCTGACGTGCTCCTGACGTACGCTGGATTTTACAATCTTGTCAACACGCCCGGTATGCGTTTGGCTTATACACTAATATGTGACTGCTATTTTAGTCGTATTAACAACATGTACACACTAAGGTCGTTCGCAGTCTCTTGCATTAGATTTCCGATTGGTTCAAGAATTATTTCAATGGCTTCATCTTGACCAGCTGATTTACAATAAGCAATCTGCCAAATACATGTAAGTCGCCAAATTAACTTATGCCAGGCGTCTGGTAATAGCAGATACACCGAAAATTTGCTATTGACAGACGTCTGGTAATAGCACATTCACCGAAAATTTGCTATTGACAGACGTCTGGTAATAGCACATTTACCGAGTATTTGCTATTGACAGACGTCTGTCAATAGACTCTTCCTTTTGAAATTCTTGACATTCGTGACGCTCAGGAAGATGATACAACGGAATGGACAGAGATGCAAAACGCAATAGTGGCGACGGGGAAAGAAGAGAACATAATGGAAATCGATAGACAAGAAGAAGTTGGGAATACTGATAGGCGCGAAGTAGCTGGGGAAAAGGAGGTTGGCATTTTGGCAAAGCCGAAAGAAACATGCGCGGATCCAGAAATTTTCATGAGAGGGGGTCCAACAAAAATGGTAATTTTTGGTCACAGACGATGGGCGGTCCAATCCTCAAAAAATCCCGAAATTACCTTTTGTTAGGTAAAATTTTCAAATTCCAGGGGGGGGGGGGGGGTCCGGACCCCCGGTCCCCCCCCTCTGGATCCGCGCATGAGAAAGCGCTTCGCAAGTTAACTTGGTATATTCTTAAACCAAAACAAAAATGCAGTACATAATACATTATATGCACATCGTGTTCCTTTCCTGATTATAAAGATCTTGGTATATTTTTTGTTAGACTATCTAATTTTTTCTATGCAGCAAAATGATCACAAAATAAGAAGAATTTCAGAATGAATTATCCAAACACATTGTCATACATTTAAATGCACAATCACAGTAAGTTGTTGATACCAAACTTCTCTCTTGTTAATATTCTCTCTTAAAATTTCACGAGGCTCAGTATTCCTGTATGATGCATTCCTTTTGTTTGTAGAAGAAAGAGGGCGTGAATCACGTTGATTTCTTTGAAAGCGGACGCCAACCGAAACCATGCAAACTAGAATTTCTAGGAGATGGGTCCGTGAAAATAGACAATGAAGAAGTTGCAATGAGCAAGCTACGGTATGCCGCTCGGCGACAGTACAAGGGTTTTCCCAAGAGAGCCGCCCATTGTATCATAGTGTCTTATGTGGCCCCCACTGATACGGGGGAGGCCGTTGTCAAACATAGGTTCCTCGAGATGCCAGATGTTAATGGTACAATGAACCTTGAACAAGATTTCAAGGTATTGTTAATAAGGAAATTTCAGGAAATGCTTGATTTAGACCAAACCAATTTGGATTGCCTTGAAACAGTTAACGAGCAGCCACTGATTTTTAAAACCTCAGATCTGATAATCAGGGACGTAAATGACAGACGCAACAGTATTTACGACGGTCGGTGTTTGGTTGTAATGGACATAGAGTGTCTGTCGATCTACCCTGTTATCGATAAAGGGATGAAAGAACCACACCGACTAATGTTCTGGAAAGAAGAAGGGAACAACAGTGTCAAAAAGATCTGGCCTTACTCGATAGAAAAGATTGTTTTTGAAACGCCGACTACAGTATTTGAGCTGGTAATTAGTTATTGACTTTGCTAAGGTATGAGCCGTCTCGTGAGAAAACCAACAATGTGGTTTCCGAACAGGTCCGACACAAACAGGCTTTACAGTCATGACTTGAAATTTCGAATTTAAGAAGAAAAGGAAGTGTACTATCCTTGAAGCGAAATCAAAGGCGCTGATCAGCTTTGTGGTTACCACGAAGCTCTTCTGCGTTTTTGTTTTCGCATATGCAGATTGTTTGTTTTCTCATGAGGCGGCGTAAATTACCCTACCCTGTGAAAATATGTGTAAGCAAGGACATTTTGAGCTCGAAGTTATTGTCTCTTGAGCCGCGATGCCAGAAAACCAGTCTTCGGGGTTTCTGACCAGCTCCTGCACAAACCAACATGTACAGCCGCAGTTACTGCACAGCTGATTTGCGTCTTTGTTTTTGCACAGGCAAAAATACGATTTTCTCATCATGCGGCTCATCAAATAGAAGAATATAAGGTGAACTGCGATGATTAGTCAATATGAAATGAGCCGCCCCATGGGAAAATCAACAATCTGCATAGGCGAAAACAAAGGCGCAGATCAGCTTCGCGGTAAACGCCTTTGTTTTCGCTACTCGGATAGTACAATTCCTCCTCTACTTAACTCCAAAATTTGAAGCTTCTAGCCATCTTATGTGACTGTACAGCCCATTTTGTGTCAGCCCTGTTCGGAAACCACATTGTTGGTTTTCCCACGAGGCGGCTCAAATGTTGAAAATATTTTTTTGAAAGTTTCTGGGCTTTTGGGTGATAAATACTTAATATCATATTTTGAAAAAACGACAACAACAACAACAAAAAAAAACAAAAAAAAAAAACAAAAAAAAAAAAATACATTGACAGTGCCTAAAATTTGAACAATGCATTTTTAATATGAAATATGAGAAAAAAATCATTGATAGTGTCTGAGCATTTGATGGACAATGAAGTGAAGCATAATGTTGTGTTTTAAATTACATGAAGATATGTCCTAAAATTCTTCATACCCTGTCCGTGTTATGTATACCCCTTAAATCCCATAGTAATACTGGGGTATCAGTACTGGGGGGTACATTTTTCTTATCTTCGCTTCGAAACATAAATTGTGGGTACTTGTTAGAACCGCCCAAATCAAGGCGGTTCTTACGTAAGCAAGAAAATATTTTTTTTGAACTGATTTTTACAGCTCTAAAATCTCTCTTATATTGCATGGGTATTTTCTTTAACATCATTAACTCATTTAAGCCTGGCGTCTCTTTTATGGGACATAGGCAAACAGAATAGCCCCAGATGGGACGCCGCAGTTTGCTTAGAGGATTTTCATCGAAAAATTGAAAAACATTTAAAAATCACTCTTGACACCCCTAAAAATGAAAGTGGACTCGCCTAAATGATAATGATGGGAAAATCCATTTGTCAAATATGGGTTAATGTACATGTACTTTTTTCAGCCTGTGATCGGCAACATCATGGAACAACTTGATGAACTGGACCCCAAAGAGAAGGGACTTCTTCATGGTAAGATAGTACACATTACAAAAACTTGCCCATGCGATAAACAGTGATTTTTAAAGTGGTAAAAAATGAAACTTTTCCGCAGAAAACTTTTGATATTTTTCTTATTTTTGCTCCGAACATAGATTGTAGGTACTTGTTACACGGCTAACAAACCTTTAAATGCGTAACCGCGGTTAAGAAAAGAAATCCGATTCATGTCCTTCCGGTTTCGCATCAGATGACCAACATAAGGTAAACAAACTTTTGCAGCTCGTGTTTCAGAGTAAAATATTTCGATTCGAACACAAATATTATAATTCTCTCAATGCTATTTTATTAGTTAGACATTGCTATATTTGGACCCCAAAGGATTTCCAGAAATTTTTCTTTATAATCATGATTTTTATTCCCTACTCCAAAACACATGTTGGGATTGCATTGTACACGACGCAAATGTGGGTCAGTCGCAGGGGTATTTTTTAGATTTCCGCTCATTACGTCCATATTAACGGAAAGCAATACAGTGCGCAGATGATTTTAACATTGTGTGAGGTCTGGTGACAGTTTCGTTGCCTCTGGCCAATGCATTCTATGCATATGTGGTTAAAAGCTGTGTCATCATTTCGGTTACGAATTTAATCATTAGAATGATAGCAATATAATCATTATAGAACACGTGTATTAAAGTTTTTGTTTTTGTTAATTGTTTTACGCTGAAAATTATTGTCACATTCTCTCAACATTCTCTCGTCCTTTCTTAATAGGTGCTTACTCAAATTTGGTGTGTTTGTGATATTTGCAGTGAAAATGTTTGATATAAAATAATACAAACTGTCTATGAAATACATGTAATACAATAGTTCACATGCATGATATTTCTGTTCATGAAGACGATTTTACAGCATCCTGTATTGTATACTTTAATCTGTTTTTTTTTTTTTTTTTTTTTTTTTTTTTCTTGGTTTTATGTCTTTCAAAACGCTTTACAGGGAAATAAATAACATAACTTGAACAGGTTGAGGTTTTCAAACGTATCTTGAAATATATCCTTCATATTTTAATCATTAAATGCGTACCCATCTTTTCCTTCCCTTCAAATCGATAATGCCGGGCACTAACACAACGAAATACTGGCACAGACATCAGATGCAATTTAGTTAATACAAATGGACCACAACGTGAGAAAATGTACCTTCAGACAATTTTTGTGTATAAGGAAAACAAAGTTACTTTGAGTGTATGATGTTTCTAGAGTCTGTTAGTCTTCATTTGACCAGATTATTTCAGTTATTTTGTGAGTTATGACCAATTTACTATATAAACCCTACAGACGTCATTGTCCTGAAAAATGACGTCAAAATTGCGTACTGCATTTCTGCATGTTAGTAGAGCTTAAAGAACTCAATGTATTTGCTTAAAACTGTTCAAGCACTGCTCAAAACCTATTGTTAAGCTAGAAGCATATCGTCCTTACAGGCAATCTGTGGTAATTATTTTGTCTATTTTTATGATGATGTGGTTGCTATGGTTACCGTTTAACGATAGATATGGGAAAATTATGTGTATTATGGGCTAAAACAAGGGCAGATAACTCCAAATATTGAAAAATAAGATGTCTTAAAACTCATTCATTTGGTACCCCAGTGTTCAAAGATTACAAATACAGTGTTATTTCTAAAACGTATATTACATCATTTTCCCGCTTTTTGCTGCTTTCTACTAGTAATGTCAGAATGTCCGAAGGTACATTTTGTCACGTTGAGGTTCAAATATGTAAATTTGTCGTGGAACAATCACTAAAATTTGATATTTACCAGCAAATTGTCCAATTTTTAGTTGTATTTCGCCGACTTTGGCCTTGTTGGAGCATCAGGTTCGAAGAAGGGAATGAATAACTCAAAGACCATCAAATTATTTTGCGAGCTACTCTGGTGCTGACTTACGATAGTAAATAAGTGACAAAATAGCATTCATAGATAATCGATATATTTCTGTACTAAAATATAATCATCAATCGATCCTAGTAGTGTGTGTTTTGTTTACCTTTTCTTGGTCTTCATATGCGCAACCGGAAGGGCGTGAATCGGATTTTCTTTCTTAACCGGCGGTTACGCATTTAAAGGTTTGTTAGCCGTGTTGTTAGAATTGCCTGGGCGAGGCGGTTCTAACGAGTACCCACAATCTATGTTTTGGAGCAAAAATAAGAAAAATAGGTATACCCCTGCATACCCCAGTTTTGCTATACAAAAGTGGGGTTTAAGGGGGTATATATTACACCAACATGTTTTCCTGATGACACGGCCATGTCTTGGCTCCCAAATTGATTTTTTTTTTCTACATTGATAGACAATTGTCTTGGATATCAGTTTGCACCATTTTCAGCTCTTTATGACCGTTTGAGGCGATGATAGAAGGACTTTTGTATGTACACCCATTATCGTTTCCGCGTTTTTTCCCTATAAGTTTTACCCATGCATAAAAATTATTAAAACATTTAATCGGATAATTAATATATCTGAATACCAGCTAATGTGCCTTAGTCAAAGCAATCATTTAACACCATTTTGGGGCCGGCAGAGGCCGAGATATAAGAACTTATGTTAGTATACCCCTTCATTTTTCCTCAATTTTTCTTTAAGTATTTATGTTTTCAATAATATTTTTGAAATTTGAAACCATATGAATAATATATATGATTACACTCCAATAGATAATTGTCTATAATAGAAATTATTATTTGAATTTGATGTTGTTACATTTGCGCAAGAAATTATGTCAGTTCAAGGGCAGCTGTCGACATATGACGTTAGACTTACGTTTGAATCCGGCGTCATTTCGACGTCATATTAATACATCCACTGACGTCAGGACTGGACGTCAGGTGGACGTTGGTTATTGGTTGTATGACGTCGTGACCAAAATACAACCAATATCCGACGTCAAGTTGACGTCAGATGCCTGCTGGGGACGTGTTTTTCATATATGTCGACAGAGTTAGCTGCCCTTAAACTGACATAATTTATTACACATATTATGTATTATCATATGACGTCGCTGTTTTCCAGTGGATAACGTCATGTCATAAAAATCGTATGACCACACGTGTAATAACACTTTTGCGGGAATACGTAACGTCATTGACGACGTCCGTAACAACAATGTAAATTTTCATTGAAAATATGTCCACTTCGAAGGCGATAAAATCCTATTTTAGAAGTCATATGATAAAACGAATCTTACACTCGTGGTCATTTCATATGAAATTTATTAAACTCGCTGAAGGCTCGTTTAATAAATTTCATATGAAATGACCACTCGTGTAAGATCCTCTATATAATATCAAATTCAAATAATAATTTCAACCTTGCCACTTAAAAGTCATATCTGAGTCTCGTATGGGAAATCCCATATTTCGCCCTCATGCTTAATTAATGTAGAAAAAAATGATTATCTATTAATCAAAATAAAGTCTTTCACTAAATTATCAAACTTTCAATTAAGATGAAAATAAAATTTGTATATTTTAATATTTATTTCACCATTGTTCAGAATAATCTTATTTCTCACACTAATGTCTTATTGGTTTTAGCACCATAAAGCAATAAAATTTTGCTTAAATAAGATGTACCAACATCAGGCTGAATTAATATCTTGAACATTTTGTATGTTCCGAAAAACTCTATCAAAGAGAAGCCTCCGTGGTGCAGTGGTTAAGTCACTCGCCTTGTAAACCATGGGTCGCACGTTCGATCCCGGGCTTCTCCTAAAAAAAAACCTCCTTCCGGTTGAGCCTTCGGGTGCTCCCGGAACAACAAACCCACAAAAAAAAACTAACTTCCTATAGTACTGGTCTCGCCCAGGAAAAAAAAAAAAAAAAAAAAAAAAAAAAAAGAGTGAAAGGGACTATCAAAAGTGCATCACTGCTCTTCTGAATCCACTGTTATTCAAAATGCGAAAAAATATACACCTTAAACTATTTATATGACATGAATTCAAACGTCGTTTTTAGGACGTCAGATTGACGTCAGCTTTCAGACGTTAAACCGACGTTGGCTTAAGGACGTCAGATTGACGTCTAGTTTTGACAACAAACAAACTTTCAAAATCAACCTACTCCAACGTTATTATGACGTTGGAGTCTGACGTCAATCTGACGTCCAACGGACGTCATATGTCTGCTGGAAGTAACATAGAAAAAAAAGAAAGGAAGAAAGCAAAAGAAACACACGAAACGAATGATCTGATTTTTACCCAAAGTGAAGTTTCATTAATTTGCAGACCACACATGGTCAGAAGTATGAAAAACACAAGGTCTAAATCACGTCTTGATTACGACGTCTAACTGACGAACTAGTTTGACGTCAAAACAACGTCCAATCCAGACGTCCAAAAGACGTCAGGAAATGACGTCTGATAGACGTTGGAAATTGGTTATATGACGTCGCGACCAAAATATAACCAATATCTGACGTCAAACAGACGTCAGGTGCCTGCTGGGCTCTTTATTTTTTCCCACTATTTTGCATGAGTGTCATAACGTTTTCTTGACACTTTAAGCCTCATGATTATATATCTGACATTGCTTCAACATTTTTTCAATACCACTTCCAGCCTTTCAGGACCGTGAGAAGCTGAAGTACTATTTAACTTTGGTACATATAGCCTTTTATTTTTATAGACAACACTAAAATACATCGATATGGACATACCTATAATGTATTGAACAGGGATTGATACCTTTTTGGTATACGAATGTGGCCCATTTAGTACTTCTGATTTTGCCTTCCAAATGTTTCATTATAACTAGATGAAATATGAATTTTGTCCATAAAAGAACTGATTTCGGCAAATTACGTGCTACAGACATACAGTTGAATAGACCAAAACGGTCAGCTGTAGATACAAATACCCAGATAGGCACAAAGACAGAGTGTAATCTTGATCAATGATAATGTTTCAAATAAAAGTATCTAAAAAGCAAAGCTATAGATAAATTTCGAACACGCACATTGCTTGAAAGTGGGTGGGGTAACTTGGCATGACAAAACCCTACATTATAAAGGATTTATAGCACTTTATGATCTTTAAATGCATTTTAAAAGGTGTGTCCAAGCTATTCATATTCAAAGTATTTATATAAATAAGCATTGTTTTATTTATTAAAAAAACACAATGTCCCCTTAAATGATGTAAAAGTCTGCTTTGTATGGAATGCGTATTTCCCCATGGTACCTCAGAACATGGTGTGAGTAAACCTATCTGCCCAAAAAATTTCCAGAGCAGCCCACCTAAACCATTTATGGGAAGATTAAAACTATTCAAAAATGCATTCAAACCAACTACAGCTCCTTCAAAAATTACCCTGGCTGGATTCTAGGGTATATTGTAAATAACCTTATTATATAACACGGTTCACTTTTAACACGGTCAGTTTCATTTGATCCCAAAGATAGCCTTATAATGAGGTTAGTATGTATTTGAAAAAAAAATAAACAAATAGGGAGTGTACTATCCGTGTTGTGAAAACAAAGGCACAGTTACTGCACAGCTTATGAGTCTGTTTTAGCAGAGGCAAAATTTCAATTTTGCCAGATTATGCAAACTTAGCAAAATAGTATGTCACTCATCAAATTTGATAATTGCAAGATCAGCCGAAAAAGATTTAAAAAAGTTTTGCACTGAAACACTATCAAATTCAGTCTGAATTAAAGCCTGGTCTTGGTGAAGACAAAGGGTATAGGTTCAATCTTCAAGTTTACAAAGCATACAAAAACTAATTTCCTTGATGTTACAAATGTTTTGTTTTACCAACAGTTCGAAATCCTAAATATTTGACCCCTAACTTATTTCATTCAATTTATGATATAAAGAGACAAGTTGCATGCTTTCGATGACTTGAACCCAGACTAGTTTCACGTGTAATTTATTTTCAGATAAACATTTGTTATATCAGTGGGTCACCACATCCCAGAGGTCGAAGAAGAAACCGTCGTCAGCAAGCGCTTCATTATACCCAGGTAGATTACGGAAACATGCCTATACACGATTTTTTTCAGGAGTAAAAATTGAAACTTTCATTAGAAATAATTTTATATCTTTAATATTTTTGCTCAAAATAAAGATTGTGGGTACACGGTAGAACCACCTCACCGAAGGTAACCAGTAGCCTCTGTGGCGTTGTTACATGTACCACTTGCAATGTAAATCAGGGATCGCGGGCAGTATGAAAAGATGCAATATACGAGGGTTGTCCGGAAAGTTTTAGGACTGTGCCTATATCTTAAAAATTGCTTTATGCTATACGATGAAAGATACTTCAGTTTATAGATAAGGCCTTCCTTAATAACCTATGGGAAAATTAGAATCAAAACCTACATAAATTTGGAAATATTGGTCTCCAAGGCAACCAATGTGGCGCTTCTCGGAGCACTTTGAATTAGATGTTTTCTAAAACCTGGAGACAAGGAAACAATTGCGCACAAACTGGCCATATGGCATTTAAATACAACAACAACTTGCATGGTGTCACGACATCATCTGTTCAACATGTTCGCAAAATTTCCTGGTATTTCGACGGTTAACAACTTTACAAAAACGGAAGTGTATGTGTCGATCAAAGTGTTGGAAAGAAACTTGACGTCGCAACGGATGAAGCAGCACTTTTTGTATCAAAAACAGTTCATGCCGAAATAAGTTCACAAATCTTATCAAAATTTCTTACTGTTGACTGATCCAGATCCAGGATGTGTAAGATCATTAATTTTTCGCTTTTTCGAAAAGTTTCAGCCAGGAAATCGGTGATAAGACGAATGGCTACAGGCCGTTCGATGTGTGCGAAAAGCGAAACACCATTTAAAACTGGCGCAAAACAGTTTGGAGGTAGTCACATGAAAACGGGCGCGACGTTGTTGACGTCAAAGTGCTCCGAGAGTAGCAACATACTCGTATTAAACTGGTTATATCAATATGTTCTCGGTAAGCGAATATTCTGAAATTTTCAGCAATATTTCATTATATAATCTAATATTCCTGTATAAAATTTCAACTGTTTCTTTTGAATAGTTTTTGAGATATAGACGCAGTCTCAAAACTTTCCGGACAGCCTACGTACAGAGGTTTTTAAAGTTGTAAAAAATTGAGAAAAAAAATCAGTAGAAAATGTTTGATATTTTCCTTAATTTTACATCATACATATACGAATACTCCATGCATAATTGCACATCAGGATAACAAGACTGTGCGACATTTACCTGTGTACACAATACTTCCCTGTAGTGCAACTGGGGTGGATAGGGATATACTGGGGCTGTATTTTCATTTCTTCTTTGAAAAAGATTGTGGGTACCCGTTAAAACCGCTTCATCGAAGCGGTTATAACATATATACACAGAATCAATGTTTTTAAACAAAAGTAAGAAAAGATTTATAAGTCCAACCTAAAAATTTGATTTTTACAGCTAAAAATGCTGTGCATTTCATGTAATGAGCGTGTTTTTGTAAAACACTACGTATTTCCCCAACAGATATCCACCAGGCTCACAATGTTCAAGCGAGGCGTAGGCCTGACAGGGAGTGTTTTTGTAAAACACTACGTATTTCCCCAACAGATATCCACCAGGCTCACAATGTTCAAGCGAGGCGTAGGCCTGACAGGGAGTGTTTTTGTAAAACACTACGTATTTCCCCAACAGATATCCACCAGGCTCACAATGTTCAAGCGAGGCGTAGGCCTGACAGGGAGTGTTTTTGTAAAACACTACGTATTTCCCCAACAGATATCCACCAGGCTCACAATGTTCAAGCGAGGCGTAGGCCTGACAGGGAGTGGAAGAGACCAGCAGACAGGGGAACTGAAGTGTGGGAATATCATCAAAGTAATATATTGATTCTATTCTTTGTTTTATTTCTTAACGTTTGATTTAAAAATGAGGTTGAGGCACACTGAAGATTTTTTAAGCTTTTAAAAAACACAAAAACGTGTGCATGTGAAACACAATTTTGTAAATTGTTTGTTTGTTTGAATTGATGATTTACGTCTCGGTCAACAGCAACGTTGATAAATGGACGTTGCTTCCATTTGAGCCGAAGGCTCACAGGTGAGCTTAAACCCATGCTCCGTCGTTGTTGTCACCGTTGTTGTTGTCCACACTTTTCAAACGTCTTCTCCTCTGAAACCACTTGGCCAATCAAAGCCAAACTGCATGTGGAGCATCCTTAGGAAAAGGGAACGAAAGTTTATATAATTGGTCCAGGTCACATGACCAAGATGGCTGCCATGGCTATAAATAGCAAAAACCTTTAAAAATCTTCTTCTCCAGAACCAAATGGCCATGATCTTGAAACTTGGCATGAAGCATCAGGGAGAGGAGCTCTACAAAGTTTGTGTAAATCATGACCCTCAGATGACCTTGACCTATTTTACGGCAAGGTCAACATTGGTCGCCCATGTATTTGAATGGGGAAAATTGTTAAAATCTGATTTGAAGGGCACATCTTGCAGGAAATGGGCAAATAAACAGAATATTTGTGTTTATGAAAAACTTTTGTCTCCAGGGGGTTGTCTGCCCCTGCCCCAGGGCAATTTTATTTATACATGTACATGACCATAATATTCAAACATCATCTTCTCTGAAACCGCTTGGCCAGTCAAAGCCAATCTTTATGTGGAGCATCGTTATGAATGGGCAATGAAAGTTTATATAAATGGTCAAGGTCACATGACCAGGATGGCCGCCATGCCCATATATGGTATAAACCCTTCGAAAATCTTCTTCGCAGGAACTGGTGATCCTATTGCAACTAAACTTGACATGTAGCAATTAAAACTAGAGTACTTCATTGTATGTATAAAATATGATCCCGTGATGACCTTGACAGATTTTACGGCAAGGTCAACATAGGTCACATATGCAGAAAACTGTTAAAATGACACTGAAGGGAAAAACTTTCAGGAAATGGGCAAATGAACAGAATATTTATGAATATGAAAAAGAAATTAAACCCAGAGGATGTTCTGACCCTGTCCTGGGGCTATATACATTTATATGACCTTTATAGTAAACAAGTTTATTGGTATATATCTCAGATCTCAGGTGAGCGTTTACAGGACCATTGGTCCTCTGGTATGGGACTTTTTATAAAAATGAGGATGTCATGACATCAACAAGTGAGCCGCCTCATGAGAAAACCAACAATCTGCATATGCGAAAACAAAGACGCAGATCAGCTTCGCGGTATCCGCGAAGCTGATCAGCACCTTTGTTTTCACATCACGAATAGTACTATTCCTCTACTTTCTAAATCCAAACTTTCCACCCTGTAGCCATCTTCTGTGACTGTACAGATCGGTTTGTGTCGGGCATGGTCGGAAACCACATCGTGGGAAAGTGGTTTTCCCACGAGGCGGCTCAAGTGCTTGAAATATAACCATCCAGCTCAGCCACAAAAGGTTTATTCGTATAGATGGTTTGACTTGAACCATGTTTCATGGACAGGCTCAGACCAGAGCGGCTAATTACCAGTAATCAGATGGTCTGTCAGTAGTGTAAAAGCTTTGCCTGGAGGCACGAGCAGCCCATCTATTTCTTTAGACCCCAATAGGCGGGTACAGTATCTATACAAATGTATTTGTGTTACTTCATACCTGAGCAGTGTCATTGATTTAGCTACATACAGTACACTTCCCCTTCTTCCTAAATCTTAAAACATTGGAACCTATTGCCTTGTGCTGAGTAAATTGATCAGCCATAAATACACTTTCAATTTCGGATTTAATGGCGGTTATTTCCTTTTTAATGTTAGAATTCTATTTCACAGGACAGATCCAGATCACCATTGTCAGGGAACTAACTAGTGAGTACACGTTTAAGCTGCCTCGTGGGAAAACCAACAATTTGGATTTCGACCAGGTCCGACACAAACCGACCTGTACAAGCACAGAAAAGAGCTAGAAGCTTGAAATTTCGGATTTAAGTAGAAGAGGAATTGTACTATCCGAGTAGCGAAAACAAAGGCGCTGATCAGCTTCGCGGTTACCGCGAAGCTGATCTGCGCCTTTGTTTTCGCCTATGCAGATTGTTGGTTTTCCCATGAGGCGGCTCAAATCCAACAAGTTGTCTTTCCGACCATGTCTGACCGTGACAAATTGGCCTGTACAGTCACAGAAGCAGGCTGGGAGTTTAAAATTTCGGATTAAAGTGGGATTTGTACTATCTGTAGCGAAAACAAAGGTGCTGATCAGCTGTGCAGTTGCAAAGGCGCTGCTCAGCTGTGCAGTTTCTGCACAGCTTATCTGTGCCTTTGTTTTCGCACATGCAGATTGTTGGTTTTCTGATGCAGTGGTTCATTTCTCTATAGCAAATCAAGAGGATAAAAGTCCCATACAAGGGAAGTCGTTGGTCGTTAATAGCTATTTTTCTTTTGTAGTCATCGACATTTTGATTGCAATTATTATGCTGTCATTGCAGAGTTACCATCTAAAATAATAATTATTACTTTAATGCATGTATAGCTTTTAGCCGCACCACTAGAAAACCTGTCCCGGGGTTTCTGACATGGCTGCACGCCATCAAAATCGTCTGCTCGAAAGCAGAATATCATCAAAGGCTAAAACTGCAATTTGAATAATATGCGAATAAGAGAAGTGCACCAGCTACATGTATGAAGAAAATAGAAGCGCTTCTAACAAAGTATCATCTTTTTAGCTCACCTGAGCCGTCAGACCCACAAGGTGAGCTAATAGTATATGAGTGGCCTGGCGTCCATCATTTTAAAGATCTATAAAACAATCGGGCAAGTCGAACATTACACGAAGCCTCCTTTATTAGGGTCATTGACAGTTTCTATTAATAGTCATATGAATCTTCTCCAGGACCCAGTTGATCAAAGCATCGTTAGCTTAACGATATTGTTAAGACATAAATTTGTTAAGCAAATATCATCTAAAGTAACAAATACACTGTTATTTTTTGTTGAAAAAATGTGAGAATCCTTTGCAGTGCAAAGGATTCTCACATTTTTTCAACAAAAAATAACAGTGTATTTGTAATATTAATGTTTGAAATTTTAACGAAACGTTAACTAACGACGTCGTTAGTTTTGAACAACTGGCCCCAGAACATTTGTATCATGGTCTAGAGTTTTCTCTTTGATGTTGCTTATGAAATATTTGAATACAAATGCTAAAGAACTGGAGTCTCTGAGTAAGAAGGCGGAGCTTAAAATTTCCATTCACTCATCTTTTGTCTGAAATGTAGGTCATGCTCTTACTACCGATACACTGCACGGGGTACTTAGAGCACAATTCTTTCAGTTTTGATGTACATGTATATCCCAAACACCTAAAACTGCATCGTTGAACATGCTCGAACTATAGGGTAAAATTGCAAGAGTCGTATAATAGCAGATACTAACAAGTTTGGTTTAAGCTTTTATTTTAACATTTTGACTGTTCTTGCTATCCTTTAGTATATTTTGTTAATTTATTTCTGATCTCCCCCTTTCATTTGCTCTGCATAAAATACAGTCTAGGGTAAACTGAGAGTCAAATTAAAATGCCTATCAGCAAGGAATGTGGAAAGTAGGTTTCAACACCTAAATCTACCATTCATTATTACAGATACCAATTAAAACAACATCATGTGACATTTTAAACTTTTTAGTACCAAAACTCTTTATCCTGATTGGACCATGATACAAATCATTTAGAAAATAGTTTCTATGAGTAATTGATATAAACTTACAAGGGGGCGGATGGTCGAAGTCATATGAATCTTCTCCAGAACATTAAGACATATGCTCTTGAATCTTAGGTATTGAAATCTCTACAAAATTTGTATAAATGATGATCTTGTGATGACCTTGACCTGTTTTATGGCAAGGTAAACTTTGACCGACAATACATTTGAATTGACAACTTTCCCACTTGCTTTATATGACCTTGGTATTTAGATGTCCATTTCTCCGGTCAAAGCCAAATTTAATGTGGATGGCTTATGGGTAATTTTATGTAAATTGCCAAAGTCACGTGACCAGGTGATATTCATGCTGATATTTTGTAGAAAGAAACTTTACCAATCATCCTCAAGGCAGTTTTTCCTAATATTATCTTGAATTTTGGTGAAGCGTGGGAGTTTTCAAGCTTTACAAAGATATTATAATGATATTGGCCTATTTTACGGGAATATCATTTTTGATGCGTTTGTCTTGACATTAGGAAAACTATTACGTGGGGAAAGATGGGTAAATTAAAGGTCAATGTTTTTGGACTTTGAGCCAAGGTTTGTTTGCCACTGCCCACGGCAATATAAGAAAATGCATGGATTGGCATATACACCAGATCTCAGATGAGCATTTACAGGACCATTATGCACCAGTCATTTGTAACCACTGCTCCCCCACCTACGGGGAAGGGTGGAGATTATGATTTTTCAGCTTTCAATGCCGTGCTAAAGCCCCACTCCCAGCGGACAAACTGGAGGTCAAAACTTTGCTCTTTGCCTCGCCCTTCGCAGTAGAAAATCTCCCTGGTATGGGGTAGGATCCTAATGTCAAAACCCCGTCATTTCCCTGCACTGAGAGGACACTCGAAAAGTAATTCCCTGCACTTTAGTCCAGCTATCCCACACCCTTGCCCGTAGGTGTGTGTGTGGGGGGGGGGGGCAGTGGTTACAAATGACTGGTGCATTAGTCATCTGATTTATCTAACGGAGCTGAATTTTTACATAGCGGAGCTGAATAACGCAGCAGCATCATTTGCAACCAATGAAGATATGCAGATGTACTGGATCACTGTTGAAGAAGATCTACGTCTTATTATTGAGAGCGGGTGTGTGCAGGAGACTGATCCTTACAGCGGAGGTGAGAACAAAACTATAACCATCAGGAAAACATGACTGTGAAATGTGTACCCCCTTATACACCAAACTGGGTTATGCAAGGGTATACCTATTTTTAGCTCACCTGAGCCGAAGGCTCACAAGGTGAGCTTATAGGATGGCCATGCTCTGGCGTCCGTCTGTCGTCCATCCACAATTTCAAAGATCTTCTCCTCTGAAACCACTGGGCCAATCAAAGCCAAACTTCATGTGGAGCATCCTTAGGAAGGGGGAACGAAAGTTTATATAAATGATCCAGGTCACATGACCAAGATGGCCGCCATGCCCATATATGGTAAAAACCATAAAAAAAATCTTCTTCTCTGGAACCGGTGGACCGCTTTCAACGAAACTTGGTATGTAGCATTGGGGACTTTGGCCCATCATAGTATATATAAATCATGACCTTGGATTGACCTTGACCAATTTTACGGCAAGGTCAATTTTGGTTACATAGGCTTTTCAATGGAAAAAGTGAAAACAGTGAATTTTTCAGGAAGTTTTGTAGCCTGTGACCTTAAAGTTGGTAGATACAGACAACATGTTGAGCTAATGAAGTGATGTGAGTATTACAGGTCAAGGTCATTTCTTGACCTTGGCCAAAGGTCATTTACAAATTAAATGTTAAACTTAATTTTCTCAGTAACCGCTCAACTAATCAAAGCCAAATTTTATATGTAGTATTTGGATGAGGGAATGAAAGTTGATATAAATAGTCAAGGTCACATGATCAAGATGGCCGCCATGGCTATAAATAGCAAAAACCTTAAAAAATCTTCTTCTCAAGAACCAAAAGGCCTATGATTTTGAAACCTGGCATGAAGCATCAGGGGGAGGAGCTCTACAAAGTTTATATAAATCATGACCCTGGGATGACCTTGACCTATTTTACGGCAAGGTCAACATAGGTCGCTCATGCATTTGAATGGGGAAAATTGTCAAAATGTCATTTGACAGGAAAAACTTTATGGAAATGGGCAAATCGACTGATTATTCATGATTCTGAAAAAAGGGACCCCAGGGGCAGGTCTGCCCCCATCCGGGGGCAATATACATGTATATATTACCATAATATTCAAAGATCTTTTTCTCTGAAACCGTTTGGCCAATCAAAGCCAAACGTCTTGTTGAGTATTCTTAGGAAGGGAGAATGAAAGTTTATATAAATGGTCAAGGTCACATGACGAAGATGGCCGCCATGGCTATAAATAGCAAAAAACCTTTAAAAATCTTCTTCTCCAGAACCAGAAGGCCTATGATTTTGAAACTTGGCATGAAGCATCAGGGAGAGGAGCTCTACAAAGTTTATATAAATCATGACCTTGAGATGACCTTGACCTATTTATGGCAAGGCCAACATAGGTTGTACATGCATTTGAATGGGGAAAGTTAGTAAAATGTAATTAAATGGGGGGAAACTTGCTGGGAATATGCAAATGGACAGAACATTTATGTTGATGGAAAAAATGTCCTCAGGGGATGTCTGCCCCCACCTCAGGGCTATATACTTGTATTTGACCATAATATTCAATGATCTTCTTCTCTGAAACCACTTTGCCAATCAAAGCCAAACTAAATATGTGGAGCATCGCTAGGAAAGGCGAGTGAAAGCTAATATAAATGGTCCAGGTCATATAACCAAGATGGCCACCATGCCTATAAATAGTAAAAACCATTATAAATCTTCTTCTTCAGAACCAGAAGGCCTTTGATTTTGAAACTTGGCCTGAAGCATCAATGAATACAGCTCTACAAAGTTTGTATAAATCATGACCCTGGGATGGCCTTGACCTATTTTACGGCAAGGTCAGCTTAGGTTGCATATCCCAGTTCTCAGGTGAGCGTTTACAGGACTATTGGTCCTTTTGTTCTTATTTTTCTCCAAATAATTGATTGTGGGTACTCGTTAGAACCGCCTCGCCTGTGTTTTGAGCAAAAATAAGAAAAATATCAAAACATTTCTGAAATTTTGGATTTTTTTACAGCCAAACAAAATTCTGTATATTGCATGGGCGTGTTTTCATAATGATTTTTAGTACTCTCAGGTCAAATGAAATGACATAGGAGGAATTACTTAATATATTTTAGTCATAGAATGGGCATTTCATTCAAAGATAACAGCGCTCTGTCACATTGAGAAGTTGAGAACGCAGTGACTAGCCTTTTTCACAAATGAACACGTTTTGCATGCAATATCACAACCTTTCACACGGTTTTTAAATCAATGTGAGCACAGTAGGAACGCCACTTGGTCTCATAGACACTCACAATGTCTCAATATTAGGAACTGAAAGTTGAAAATTTACAGTCATTGAAATTTCAGTATATTGTACATGACTGCTTTAACAATGACTTCTGTTTACAGGTTTAGATCCAGACAATGGCGATCACCTGAAGAGGGCTCTTAACGATGTTGCCGATCAGTTATCAGAGCAGCAGTAAGTTTCATTACGAAAACATGCCCATATGATATACAGCGATTTTTTTTTCAGGCCAAAAATCGATAATTTTCAGAGGATTTTTTTATATTTTTCTTATTTTTGCTCAAAATATAGATTGTGGGTACACGTTAGAACCGCCTCGACGAGGCGGTTCTAACGATTACCCACAATCTATGTTTTGGAGCAAAAATAAGAAAAATAGGTTTACCCCTGCATACCCCAGTTTTACTATATAAAAGTGGGGTTTAAGGGGGTATTCATTGCACGGACATGTTTTCCTGATGCAAGGCTTGATATAGTTGGTTGAATGATTATATGTTCAACAGCAAAGTTAATATGGAGACGACCTCGAATTAAAGTGTTAAATGAAAAGCTTGAGAAGCCCGGGATATATCCCTAGACCCCTGGCTCCGAGGTTATAAAACTTTTTTCAAGCTCAGCTCAGCTGAGCATGAAATTTCAACTGCTCATAAATGCTAAAATAGTCGAAATAAATGGAAAAATCAGGTTCAACCTCAAAAACTGGTAATTTATCCTGCTCATAAATGTTAAAATGCCAACAATTTTAACATTTATGAGCAGAATAAATTTCAAGCTCAGCTGAGTTGAGCATGAAAAAAAGTTTTATAACCTCGGGACCTGGTTTACAGGACGAATGGCTACATCGGTAAAAACATGAAAAAGTATACCCCCTCATACCCCACTCTTATATAGCATAACTGGGGTTTGCAGGGGTTTACCAATTTTCTTATTTTTGTTCCAAAACATAGATTGTGGGTACTCATTAGAACCGCCTCGCCAAGGTGGTTTTAACGTGTACCCACAATTAATGTTTTGAGCAAACATAAAAATTATCTTTTTTTTTTCTAATGAAATTTTCGATTTTGAATGCTGAAAAATTTTTCTGTATATTGCATGGGCAAGTTTTCGTAATGAAACCGCCTAAACTACAGCAGCTTTTAAAGCAGCAGTGTGGTAGTTTCAGGGGCATGAAATTGAAATTTCTGATTATAAATAAACCCATATATGACAAATGGACTTGCCCATCATTATCATTTGGGTGAGTCCACTTTCATTTTTAGGGGCTTCATATGTGATTTTGAATTTTTATTCCATTTTTCGGTGAAATTTCCTCCATGCAAACAGAAAAGCCCCAGAAGGGATGCAGGGTTCTGTGGCATCACATCTGGGACTTTACTGTTTGACCATGTCCCATAAAGAGGACGACAAGCTGATATGAGTTAAGGTTTAAGGTTGAAATCCTTAAACTATGTTGAAAAGTGTTAATCATATTTCCTTATTAATTAATTTCCTAATTTTCTTTGTTGGTTCATAAAAATCAAAGTTAATTTCATCCCAAAATGAATATATTCAGACTCAACAACACATTTTTTCAGCTGCATTGTATTTACGAGTACCGTTTCTGTGGGATTTTTTGCATCAAGCAAAACCCAACAATAATTCCTTGAATGAAGAATATATTTTCTGCATTGTACATGTAATATTTGCTCATATGTAACAAATATGTTGTAATCTGAGCTTACAATAAAGAGTTTGTTGTGTTATGTTACCAGTTAAAATAAACACTTTTGTTAACTTTCGTTTACAGATTGGAACTGGCTGTTTCGCGGATACAAGCAGCTCGACGGATGTTCTCTGGCTCACGTAATCCAGAGATATGGCATATATTTCAAGCTTATGACATGGAGTTGTTGAGAAAACTTTACTTTAGATCCTTGGTCAAATAAACGTGATTGACTACACTTACTGCAGTTTTTACAAGAGACTTCCATTTCCCCACCGCAATATATATAGCCGCCTCATGAGAAAACCAACAATCTGCATATGCGAAACCAAAGACGCAGATCAGCTTCGTGGTAACCGCGAAGCTGATCAGCGTCTTTGTTTTCGCTACACGGATAGTACAATCCCTCCTCTTCTTAAATCCGAAATTTCAAGCTTCTAGCCATCTTCTGTGCTTGTGCAGCTCGGTTTGTGTCAGACCTGTTCGTAAACCATATTGTTGGTTTTCCCATGAGGCGGCTCATATATAGCCTGGGTCCAGTCGTCAATATAATTATTTTTCTATTATTTTTTCAACAGTGCGTACGTTATAAAAATTACACATCAAATTAATGTATCGGTAGCCGTTATTAATTATCATAGATATTTTTGACCAAGAAACAAAAAATAAAAAAGAGAGAAAATGATCAGGCTAAAACCCAGGCTACAATATATAAGTCGAGGCATGAGAAAGCCAATAATGTGGTTTCCAACTAGATATAACACACACCGATCTGTATAAGCACAAAATATGGCTAGAGGCTGGAAATTTTAAATTTAGAAAGAAGAGGGATTGTACTATCCATGTAATGAAAGCAAAGGCGCCGATCTGCGCCTTTGTTTTCGCATATGCAAATTGTTGGTTATTTAGGGGGAATGTATTGTATGACTTATGCATCAGGAAAACTTGTCCATGATAAATATACCCCCTCATACCCCACATTTATATAGAAAAACTGGGGTATGCAGGGGTATACCTATTTTTCTTATTTTTCTTATTTTTGCTCCAAAACATAGATTGTGGGTACTCGTTAGAACCGCCTCTGCGAGGCGGTTCTAACGTGTACCTACAATCTATGTTTTGAGCGAAAATAAGAAAAATAAAAAATTTCTACTGAAAAATTTGAATTTTTACAACTTAAAAAATCTCTGTATATTGCATGGGCGAGTTTTCGTTATGTGTTTAGCGTGATGAGAGGAGATTCTAGTCATTTGGTTGCCGTTGTTTATGTTGTGATTTGCATCTGTCTGTGTTGTGCAATAAGTGACAAAGTGATGTGACTTATTTGTGCCACCTCGTGGGAAAACCAATAATGTGGTTTCCGGACAGTTCCGACACAAACCGGCCTGTACAGCTACAGAAGCAGGCTAGAAGCTTGAAATTTTGGAGTTAAGTAGAAGAGGAATTGTACTATTCGAGTAGCGAAAACAAAGGCGCTGATCAGCTTCGCGGTTACCGCGAAGCTGATCTGCGTCTTTGTTTTCGCCTATGCAGATTGTTGGTTTTCCCATGAGGGGTTCATATGTTAGGATATACAACTTCCTTAGTTATTGCCCTTGCTTCTTCATAATTTTGTTATATCATTTTTCTATCATATCAGGGAAACATGGACATGACATGGTAATCTCCTTGAACCCCACTTTTATATATACTCAGAGTCAGTGAAAAGTTACCACCACTAAAATTTCGATATTTTGAAAACTATAAAATTTCTTTCAAAAATTGTACCTTCATTCATGATTCTGGTCAACAGCAAATTGATGTAGAGACCTTCAACAGTTCCACTAACTCTGGAACTCTAGCGCACGTGCAGCACGTGCAATTTGTGATTTTCGAATTATTTTAGAATTAGAAAGCCTTATTTTCAAAAGTTGTCATGTCTTCTCATGCATCTAACACCCGCAGTTAAAACGCCACCAAATTGGTTTAATTTTTTCCATCGACTGCCGGAATTGAGGACCTTACTTTTAGGTAGTACCCAATTTTCTCATTTCCCCATACATTTCAATGGAAGCTTCTGACATTTGTCCAGAACTGCCTTTGATCGTTTAGGCTTTGATGAGCACGGTTTTCAACAGCAATGATGGATGGCATTCTATGCCATGAAAATGAATGCTGAAGCACCGGCAGTTTTTCTTTTCAGATTGAATAAAGTGTTAAATGAACCTGATTTACCGGTAACTTTTCACTGACGCTAAGTATAGTAAAACTGGGGTATGCAGGGGTATATTTATTTTTCTTTTATTTGATCCAAACATAGATTGTGGGTACTCATTAGAACCGCCTCCCCGAGGCGGTTCTAACGTGTACCCATCATCTATGTTTGAGCGAAAATAAGAAAAACATCAAAATTTTTCTAATGAAATTTGCAATTTTTCAGCTGAAAAAATCTCTGTATATTGCATGGGCGTGTTTTTGTAATGAAATGCGGTACATTCTCTGTTCTATGCAAATGCAAAACACAGGACTTATCTTTACATTGTTTCGAAACATATTAATCCAAGATGGTTTGTAGAATTAAATCAGATAGCAGGAGATGCTTATCTCAGTTTTAATTTTTATTTGCTATTACTGCAGCTGGTGTTGTGCCGTGTGGCAAAGTCTCCCCGTACATCATCCATAGTGCAGGTTATATTTTCTTTTTGGTCCTTTGAGATCAGCGAAGATATTCTGAGAACTCAGAAATATATTATCGGTTAAGATTAATTTACTAGCCAATGTTTAATATATTTGGCCCCATTTAGATAACACTGGTCTTTGTATCGACTACCCTGTTGAAAGTTGCAAAATTTCAGTAATTCTTTGGCTCCATGTTGCCAAATCTAAAGGGCCACTGACGAGACTTCAATAGTCGAAACCGCGGTATGGCCCATCACCTTTCTCATTTATGTGTTCACTGCTCTTAAAGGATCTCAGTTTTAATTTTTATCTCTTACATAATACAATAGTATTTGCAGAACATTCACGAAGCAAGCTGCCTTTCGCTTGATGAGCCGTGACGCGAGAAAACCGGTCTTCGGGGTTTTCATCCAGGTCTTACACAAACCGGCCTGTACAGTCACAGGAGATGACAAGAAGCTTGAAATTTTGTGTAGAGGTAGAGGAGGAATTGTAGTATCCGAGTCGCGAAAACAAAGGCGCTGATCAGCTGTGCAGTTACTGCACAGCTGATCTGCGTCTTTGTTTTCGCATAGGCAAAAATCCGGTTTTCTCATGACGCGGCTCAAATCATTAACAATGACTTTAAAACATGTGAAAACATATCAAACAATTACATTGAAACTTAAAGATTACAGTACCATATATCTCAAAAACTTGACCACTCTCATTCAATAGAACTGTGGTATTAAAATCATCATATTGAAAGAAATATTTATCGTGTTACTTTGCTCCGGTTAATGGGTCAGTCGGATTCTTGTCTCTTTGCATAACAATTACATGCAGGTTAGATCTTCTAGCAGAAACCATTCCTACGCTGGGGGTTGATGATTACATTCATGTCTTTGCATTAGAGCCGTCTCGTGGGAAAACCAACAATGTGGTTGTCGAACAGGTCTGACACAAACTGGCCTGTACAGCTACAGAAGCAGGCTAGAGGCTTGAAATTTTGCAGTTAAGTAGAGGAGGAATTGTACCATCCGAGTAGCGAAAACAAAGGTGCTGATCAGCTTCGCGGTTACCGCGAAGCTGATCTGCGCCTTTGTGTTCGCCTATGCAGATTGTTGGTTTCCCCACGAGGTGGCTCAATTTATTCTTCAAAATATTGTTTACTTACGCTTCAACTTAGGAGTATATATTAGAAAAACACATGACGAAGAACTATTTCAGGCCTAAATGTATACATGTATATCCATCAATATAATATAATATAATTGTTTTTCTAAATGTATGTTGTTGTCATGAAAATGCAATTTTCTTTGATCAGTTTCATTTATGAACTACATTTCATAAGTTTTGATAGAGTATATCAAATGTTTTGAATGGAGCTGCGTTATGAGAAAACCGCATTTTAGCTCATGTGAGCCTTCCACATGAGCCGAAGGCTGACAGGTGAGCTTATGGGATAGCCATGCTCCGGCGTCCGAGCGTCATCCCGCGTCTGTCAACTATGTCAAAGATCTCCTCTGAAACTGTTTGACCAATCAAAGCCAGACTTCATGTGGAGCATCCTTAGGAAGGCAGAACGATGGCCAAGGTGTCCGTTATGGCTATAAACAGCAAACAACTTTAGAAACCTTCTTGAATAGGTTCGTGTGTGTTGGTGAGGTCTTTGATGGCTGACTAGGCCAATTCTAGCTCTAAACCGTCGGTTGCAAGTAGAGCAAGTCAGTGTCACGCAATCAGCTGGTGGCCCGTTGGTATTGGCTTTGCATTCTCTATGCTTTCTTTCAGCTTCACAGATTCTCTGTTTCATAGAGAGCTGCTCCTGTGTTGATGAGACCTCGCCACTTTGATTGCTTCTGTGCGCTTTCTTTCAATACCTTTGCTATTTGGCTTCGTACTTCATACTCGGTGTCCCGAAATTTGACGCTCTTATAAACACAGGAAAACTATCAGATGTGCATTTCTTCAAAGTAAAACAGTATGGGCACATGCCTGGGCAAATTTCGGGACCCAGAGTATGAAGTACATGCCTGTTTGAATGCTTATATATGAGCCGCATCATGAGAAAACCAGATTTTTGCATATGCAAAAACAAAGGCGCAGATCAGTGCAGTTACTGCACAGCTCTGTGCTGATCAGCGCCTTTGTTTTTGCTACACAGATAGTACAAATCCTCCTCTACATAAATAAAAAATTTCAAGCTTCTAGGACCTGGTCAGAAACCCCGAAGACCGGTTTTCTCACTTCGCAGCTCATATAAGAATGGGCTTAAAAAACTTCACAGACAATTTCCTTTCATGCAAGAATCACAAACAGACTGTTCATATCAATATGGATTTGCAAAGAATAAAACAACTGCTTTTCAACATTTTCATTAATTTCCAATTTCACAGACATACCACATATATTTCTTTTTACATAATTGAGCCGCCTCATGAGAAAACCAACAATCTGCATATGCGAAAACAAAGACGCAGATCAGCTTCGCGGTAACCGTGAAGCTGATCAGCGCCTTTGTTTTCGCTACTGGGATAGTACAATTCCTCTTCTACTTAAATCCGAAATTTCAAGCTTCTAGCCTGCTTCTGTGAGTGTACAGGTCGGTTTATGTCGGACCTGTTTCGAGCCCACATTGCTGGTTTTCCCACAAGGCGCCTAATATTTCTTTTTACATAGTTGTGCATGATTTAAAAAATTGGGATAATTAAATCTTCATTAGTACTGTTTCAATGAAGCTGCTCTTACGCCATTCTTTGGAAACCACCATCCTTCCTTGCACTCCCTCCAAAAACACGGGTCCACTATACTAATACAGTTCAACCTCATTATAACGCACCTCATTATAATGCGGTTTTCAATATAACAGCAATGTCATGGCTCCCAAAATGATTATTTTGCTATTTGTCTATTGTAAATAACCTCATTATAACACGGTCTGTTTCCATGGACTCCAAATATAGAGCTATAATGATTTTAACCTGCAGTCTACAGTCTTTTTCTGAAGCTTTCCTAATGAATGGCACACACTTTCCTTAGTGAGGTCTTTGATTACATTATTCTTGCTTCCTTGTGAAAGACAATAAGCTATAAACTTGTTCTAATTATCAGTTTATACACTTCTGCCATTGCCTATATTGCCTAGTCAATGGGCCAGCACCTTGTGTTCCAACTGTCCCTTTCATTGACCCCCCCCCCTCAGTCTTCATCACTCCCTCCCCCACCCGAGCCCTCACCCCCTCCTCCAGTGTCCATATCTTCTCCCACGGGGGTATCTCCTCCACCACTCCCCCCAGCCCCTCCCCCTTCTTCATCTGAACTTTCTACAACCCGGGCTTTCTTCTTCTTGGGACCGGTGTCGGAGCCTGAATCCTGCAATTAAAAGTAAAATACATGAGCCTGTGCATGAGAAAACTAAAAAATTGTGTTTATGACCAGGTCCAACACAAACCAGGCTGTACAGTCACACAATAAAGCTAGAAGCTTGAAACTTTGGATATAAGTAGAAGAGGAATTGTACTATCCGAGTGGCGAAAACGAAGGCGCTGATCAGCTGTGCAGTTACTGCACAGCTGATCTGCGTCTTTGTTTTCGCATATGCAAACTGTTGGTTTTCTCATGCGAAGGCTCACATTAGAACACAAGTAGTCTTTCTTTCAAATGAGCCGCATCATGAGGAAACCATCTTTTTGTATATGCAAAAACAAAGGCACAGATCAGCTGTGCAGTTACTGCACAGCTGATCAGTGCCTTTGGTTTTGTTACTCGGATAGTACAATTCTTTCTCTACTTATATCCAAACGTTCAAGATTCTAGCACTTTTTGAGACTTGACAGGCCGGTTTGTATATTTCATAAATTGTCTACAATCATGCCAGGGTATGCATGTTTAAACATCTAACTAGTACATTCTATAGGTACCCATCTTCATTTTTTGCAATGTTTTGCAGAATCTTTCTCAGTGGACCTGAATGTTTGTGTGATTCTTTCGAAAGCAATTTTGTTTACAGTGAATCATCGTCAATTTACTCATTTGCATTAAGTTCAGTGCTTCTGCCGTTTACTAGCCTTCTTCTGCTTGTGTGGGAAAACTGTAATTTACTGATGTGTAACACTAGGTGCTTACTTGGTCCGGATATAAAAAGGTTTTGTTTGACTTTTAGGTTACAGATTTTGTTCTAAAACAGAGTCGGCAATATCATTAATAGTACAATTTATATCACTTCTTAAATCAAATAAAAATTTACAATAAAATTGCATTCAAAGCATCATTTTATTACTTGAAATTCTTTGAATGACATCATGAGAATCAAAAATCATTGACCAAAGTCTAAGAATTATTGTAGAAACAAACCTGATACCAGAATCAAACAAAACGGAATCCTAATGGGACCTGTTTTAAAAGTAGAAGTCAAACAAAACCTTTTTATATCGGGACGAAGAAAGCACCCAGTGTGATAGAGACTATATTTCTTTAACATTAATTTGTGTATAGCCGGCATATACCTCGTCATCACTGGCTAATTTCTTAGCTTTCATGAGCCGCTTAGCTCCCCTTTCTTCCTTGTCAGAATCATAACCTTCTTCACTGTCTGATGAATATATGTTGGGACGATCTGGAGAAAAAATGATGCCAAGATTAAGGAAATAAATGCATGATGAATTCAGTTTTTGCGATCTCGCCACGGCGAGAGCGCATATATAATTGAACAGGGCTGGAATCTTGTTGTTAATTGACCACCGACTTCTGGTCGTTCTTGATTGGACGAGGCAGCTCCTATTGGGTCACACTAAATACCACATGCCGGCTTGGGTATGAAAGCTCACGTTAAACCGAGCTGCCAGAGTCTTTTCCGTCTGTGGTTATCACCGTTGATTTATACATGGTCATACAGTGAAAACAGTGCTGAGAGATCGCAAGCGTTTTGAAAACGTTTATAGGACTCAAAGGGAGATAATTCAATATTTTTATGCCAGATGTCAACCTAAAGGTAAAGGAAAGTTGTTTTAAAAGATTACACAAAATTTTGCAATAACGCTGGAGCATATGCAAGTCTTATGTCAGATTAGGTGTAATTAGCTCTAAATATTTTTAGTATCATTTGTTGATGTTGAAATCTGAATCAACCCTTCTTGATATCTCAGAAATAAGTGATTTGCTAGTTTTTTATCTAAATCCCTTTTCCCCCAAAATTTAATTGAACCACGTCATGAGAAAACAAACACTTTGCATATGTGAAAACAAAGGCGCAGATTGGCTTTGCAGTAACTGTGAAGCTGATCTGCACCTTTATTTTCGCTACACAGATAGTACAATTCCTCTACTTTCTAAATCCAAAATTTCCAGCCTCTAGCCATCTTCTGTACGTGTACAGCTCAGTTTGTGTCGGACCGACCTGTTTCGAAAACCACACTGCTGGTTTTCTCATGACAAGGCTCAATCGTGCATACCGAGACTTACCTTTCTTCCCTGGCGCTCCACTACCATGTTTATATTTATTTTTGATAGCGGATATGGAGATATCTTCATCCTCTTCTTCTTCCTCCTCCCCTTCCAGATACCCAGCGCTCAGACCCTTGGCGTGGGCTCGCTCACGAACACGCCGCTTCAGACTCTCTCGCTTGGTGGTGGCCCTTAATCTCTCTTCTTCTTTCTGAAAAACAAATGAAGTTGATTTATCTATAATGCACCATTATAAGTCATAATCTATATCCCAAACACAGACACTTGGCGTGGGCTCGCTCACAAACACATCGCTTCAGACTTTCTCGCTTTGTTGTGGCCCTCAATCTTTCTTCTTCTTTCTGAAACACAAATGAAGTTGATTTTTTCTATAATGCACCATTATAATTTATAATCTACATCCCTCGCTCAGACACTTGGCGTGGGCTCGCTCACAAACATGTCGCTTCAGACTTTCTCGCTTTGTTGTGGCCCTCAATCTTTCTTCTTCTTTCTGAAACACAAATGAAGTTGATTTATCTATAATGCACCATTATAATTTATAATCTACATCCCTCGCTTAGACACTTGGCGTGGGCTCGCTCACAAACACGTCGCTTTGTTGTGGCTCTTAATTTCTCTTCTTTCTATAAAATAAGTTGTTATTCAGTTGTGGCTCATTTTTCTTGTACATTATACATGTATTATTAATGAAAGATGAATCACTGAAGACCCGCGCTCAGACCCTTGGCGTGGGCACCCTCGCGTACATTCTGCTGCTGACTTTCTTGTTTTGTAGTGGCTCATAATCTCTCCTATTATTTCTGTAAAAATATGTTATCATTCACTTGTTGCCTCTTTATTATCAAGATAAAAGATGAATAATTGTATCATAGAAGATATCCCACGCTCAGGCCCTTGGCGTGGGGATGTTCACGAACACACCACTACAGACTCTCTCACTTGTTATTAGCTCTTAATATTTCTGATTCTTTCTGTAAAATAAAGTTTCCAATATCTAAAATGCAAAAATAATACTGCCAAAAACCTTTGCATGGGCACACTCACAAATGACCTACCAACCCTAATCATTTCTGACTTCAGGTGTCATTTTGCAGACCTGTCGGCAAATGACAATCATTTTTCTGTGGGTAATTGACTCAGAAGGATAGAGTCAGTATGTAACCTTTGAATCCTAACTCGATCATTTCTGACCTCTGTGTCCTCAGATAGGCAACACTGACTTTCTGTTTCTTCGTTGATCTATTTGTGGGTGAATGACTCAGTAAAATGGGGTCAGTATGTGACCTTTGAACCCTACCTTGATCATTTCTGACCTCTGTGACTCAGGGTCACGCCCGGAGATGGGCAACACTTTGACTTTCTGTTTCTTTGTACTCCTGTCAGCTAAAGACAATGTCATCTTTCTGTGGGTGAATGACTCTGTGGAATGGGGTCTGAAATGTAAAATGATTTTATGGTTTGAACATAATATACTACAAGTGGTATTGTAAAGCAATTTATCACAGCTGTTTAAATTCTTGGTTTTTCTCCATCTATATTTTGCATAAATGAAGAAAGCTTCAACTTACTGGTATTGTTCTTGATTTTCTGTTTTATTTCCCACTCATCTGCTAAGATGGTTTGGAGACTGGACAAGCCTGGAATTCTGTGACCCTTGGTTTACAAGGCAAGAAGCTTTACCACTATGGCATGTCATTAGTGAGCAGTGATGTTATTATACTACTTGAACAGAAAATGCTTCTGGGAATGGTATGTTACTCTTGAAACAGATCATCTTTACATTTGAGCCGCCTCGTGGGAAAACCAACAATTTGCATAGGCGAAAACAAAGACGCAGATCAGCTTCGCGGTAACCGCGAAGCTGATCAGCGCCTTTGTTTTCGCTACTTGGATAGTACAATTCCTCTTCTACTTAAATCCGAAATTTCAAGCTTCTAGCTCTTTTCTGTGCTTGCACAGGCCGGTTTGTGTCGGACCTGTTCGGAAACCACATTGTTGGTTTTCCCACCTGGCGGCTCATATTATTGTTTGGTTTGGTTATGCCTCATGGCCCTGGTCAAGAATACTTTAGTCAAGTTGGCACCGACTCACCGCTTCCTGTGTGTTAACCAGCACAATAGACAGTTAGCCTCCTGGTACCATTTCTCGAACGGGACCAACTCTCGACCAATAATTTGATTTACACTAAATTAAACATAAACTCTGGTCCACAAGAAAACAATTTGGACGGGTTTTTCTTCGTCAGTCAATGGGCGACGAAACAGGCACAGTGCCAAGTGACAGCCTCGTTTTGGATTTCCCTAGCAGACGATGGAAACCGCCCAAAATCAAAGCAAAATGCATCTACTCTGATTGTCTGAAAAAAAATTCTTTGCTCAAAAACATTCCTGAATTCCATTTTATTTTCTATCTCATGCCAGAAGCTATCTTCTATGTATTCAAATCAATTTTGGACGAATGAAACACACCGAGCGTCTTCTAGCTTTACAAATGTTTGTTTACACCCCTGTGAAAATACAGTGTCCGTGAAAATCGCATGAGCAACAAGAACGTTTTTCTTTTGTTACTGGTACTACCTCCCATTCCTAGTGACTCTCCCTAGTGTGATCACTTGTTTAATCTCAAAAAATCAAATAGAAATTGGCTAAGTCTGCTCAGTTTTGGTGCTGGCAAAATACAAGGAAACAAAGTGTAGTAAGAGACCAGTGTTTAGGTTGGACCTACTCATAATGACCTACGTGGTAACATGCCTGCATTTTACCATATAATCTTACATTTAAATACCTCCTGGGTGACTACACACTGTTTTTCCCTGATTCCCTCGCATTATTATATATGAAAACGAGCTCAAATAGTTTGTTCGAGAGTTGGTTCCATTAACTGAAGGAAACATGATTTTTAGTGGTGATGCAACGGACCGTGCTGTGCACGCGCCATATGACGTCACACACAATTTAATAGGTCATTGACATTGGCAATGTTGTGTCTACAAAATCTGAGGATTAAATTAATTTTATTGCATGTTCTAAAATTATTGCATGTAACAATGTTATAAAAGTGGTTCGAGATATGGTACCAGGAGGCTAAGTGTCTTGCTCAAGACACTGTTTGTAAAGGGAAATATCAAATCCAGGACATTGTGCGCCAAAGTCTAGACCTGGATACCAGGGCTCCGTTGTATTCAATACTTAAGTTCGGAAATTTCCACGTGATTTTTATTTCGCGAATTTTCGATTTCCGAATTATTAGCGAGTCTATGAATTCGCGAACGAGTACTTGTGCAGTCTATAAAGCTTGTTGTAACTCTTTATTTGCCAGAACTTTATACTCATGAGGAAACAAATTCACGAATATTAACAAAATTAAGTTCTCGCGAACATTTACAGATTTACAGTATCTATCATACACTCTCCCATCAGTTTGTTTGCAAGACTACGCCAAAGTTCTGTACTCTACCAATAGGTCACCATGCTCACTGTACATAATACTGTGAAAGGACTATACCTGAATGACAATTTGGTTTTAAATATGGACTGTCCCTGCAGCCCTGTTCCTTGTCGTACAAACAGATGGTTGAAATCTCCCAGGATAGGCATGGTGTGAATGTCAAAGATTTCTTCTCCTAGATGTAGGGACATGCTGAAAAAAGTAATAAATTGAGCCGCCTCATGGGAAAACCAACAACCTGCATAGGCGAAAACAAAGACGCAGATCAGCTTCGCGGTAACCGCGAAGCTGATCAGCGCCTTTGTTTTCGCCACTCGGATAGTACAATTCCTCTTCTACTTAAATCCGAAATTTCAAGCTTCTAGCTCTTTTCTGTGACTGTACAGGTCGGTTTGTGTGGGACCTGGTCGGAAACCACATCGTTGGTTTTCCCACGAGGCGGCTCAATTATTGTAGTCATGTATTTGAGAATAGCTGTCTTCAGGTCTTGACACTGTCAAGGAAGATTACTGTAAACTATTTTTTTTTTTTTTTTTTGATTCAGTTTTACGTCCCTTTCAAGCTTTTTCACTCATATCGAGACAAATCAATCGGTAGGTGGGTGAAAACCGTAGTAACCGGGGAAAAACCACCTGACACACCCGCAAGCAGAACTTGGCTTGTCCCACATGTGACTCGTGCCCGTAAACTAATTTTGTGTGACTTTTATTTCACCAATTTTCTAATTTTGAAATATTAGTTCTTGAATTCCTGAGCTAGTACTGTACATATGCACTACATAAGTTTATTGTAAGTTTTTAGACTTTGAATTTTGGAGGCAACAATTCACGAATATTAGCGAAAAATAAAGTTCCCATGAATTTTTCTGAATTTACATTATTAGATGCTTTAAACTATTTACTTCTATATGTAGTTAAATAAACCTCTATATGACTTAGTGCTACCTGCTTCAACATGCCATTTGTGTATACATGTAAGAACTGATGTTTATCAAATTTCTAAAATATTGTTTAAACCAAGAGGCACTGTACAATATTGTGAGAAAAAGCACTTGTCAACTGTTTGGGGCTCAATCAAATTATCTGCTTCCTTATCTAAATATGTGAAACTCAATTACATGTATCAATGCTTTACTTTCAACAGCTTTCAGAATTATGTTATCTTCTTTGTTTCAGTTTTAATATACTTTCACTTTCATTTTCAGCCCCAAATCTAATAAGAGCTGTCGCAGGACAGCGTAGCTCGCCTGACTTGTGCTTTGCCACTAACCTTATCAAAATCTATGACCCATGACCTTGACCTCAAGGTTGCTCAGGTGGGTTGAGATGGTACAGCATAAAATTTCAGACCAATATCCACAAACATGCAAAGTTTCAACTTGATCCATCAATATAGAGATATATAGACTTCAAAAATCTTTAACCCAAAACTTTAACCAAAAATTTCTAAGGCCATGACCTTGACCTCAAGTTCACCCAGGGTGGGTCATAATGGTACAGCATAAAACTTCAGACCAATATCTACCAACATGCAAAGTATCAACTTGATCCATCTACATGTTCAAGAGATATAGACTTCTAAAAACTTTAACCCAAAACTTTAACAAAAAAATTCTAAGTCTGTGACCTTGACCTCAAGGTCACCCAGGGTGGGTTATGATGGTACTGCATAAAACTTCAGACCAATATGTACCAACATGCAAAGTATCAACTTGATCCATCAACATGTTCAAGTGATATAGACTTCTAAAAACTTTAATGAAAAAGTCACTAGAGCACGAAATATAGGTCAAGGTCACTAGATCAATGTGGGTGCAAAGTCGGGACATCCAGGAGAAGCCATATGCAAGGTTTGATGGTTGTAGGCTTTATAGTTGATGAGATATTAAGGGTTGGCTTAAAAAATGACAAAGTCACTGGAGCATGAAATATAGGTCAAGGTCAGTAGGTCAATGTGGGTGCCGAGTCGGGACATCGAGGAGAAGCCATATGCAAGGTTTGATGGTTGTAGGCTTTATAGTTGATGAGATATTAAGGGTTGGCTTCAAAAATGACAAAGTCACTAGAGCACGAAATATAGGTCAAGGTCACAAGGTGAATGTTGGTGCCGAGGCGGGACATCGAGGAGAAGTCATATGCAAGGTTTGATGGTTGTAGGCTTTATAGTTGATGAGATATTAAGAGTTGGCTTCAAAAATGACAAAGTCACTAGAGCACGAAATATAGGTCAAGGTCACTAGATCAATGTGGGTGCAAAGTCGGGACATCGAGGAGAAGCCATATGCAAGGTTTGATGGTTGTAGGCTTTATAGTTGATGAGATATTAAGGGTTGGCTTAAAAAATGACAAAGTCACTGGAGCATGAAATATAGGTCAAGGTCAGTAGGTCAATGTGGGTGCCGAGTCGGGACATCGAGGAAAAGCCATATGCAAGGTTTGATGGTTGTAGGCTTTATAGTTGATGAGATATTAAGGGTTGGCTTAAAAAATGACAAAGTCACTGGAGCATGAAATATAGGTCAAGGTCAGTAGGTCAATGTGCGTGCCGAGTCAGGACATCGAGGAGAAGCCTTATGTAAGGTTTGACAGTTCTAGGCTTTACAGTTGATGAGAAACTAACACAGCATCTGAGCATTGTAAAAGGTGTTCTAGAAATTGACCTCTAGCCCCGCCCCCAGGCATGACCCCACGGGTCCCTTCACACTAAATCACAGAGGACCCTCATATGCAGCAATGTTCCAAATATGAATGATTTCTGGTCAGTGACTATCAAGATATAACAATTTTAAAAACTTTAACCGAAAGTGTGACGCGTACGCGGACGTACACGTAAACGCGGACGACCGAGGTGACAACAATAGCTCTGTGCACTTCGTGCAGGCGAGCTAAAAATAACTCTCACCTTCCATCCGTCCAGCGGACAACCCTAGCATTACTTTCTCTCATTGGTTTCCCAAACTCGTCCTTGAGATCATTTCCATCAGCATCTTTCAGCGTCCGCCAACGGATTGTGTTTTCTACTTTCAGTTTCATTCTTGTACGACCTTCTTCGTCTAATACTTCATCTTCGTCAATTTCATCTTCATAGGTCTGCTCGTCAAATGGTCTATAAATAGAACAGTCTGCTAGTCAAAAAGTCTATAAACAGAACAGAGCAAGTTTTTCAAAATCAATTAAAACAATGTTTTCTGAGGAAAACTATGTCCCCCCAACCGTTTAGTAATTGAAGTGTAGTTACCTTGTGATATGAAGTTTTTCTAGGGAAGACACCATGTAAGGTGTGATAGTTTAAACTTGTTTTGGACCCTGTCTAAAATTGGGTCACAATCACCAAATTCTTATAAACTCTGAACCTCCTCACAACAATGCTTCTGAGCAAGTTTGGTCAAAATCCATCAATTAGTTTACAAGATATCGTATCGGAAAAACTAATTTCAACAGTTTTTATGGACCCGTGACCTTGGAAATTAGGTCAAGGTCATCAAAATCTAATCAACTTTGAGCCTCCTCCAAACAATGCTTCTGTGCAAGTTTGGTCAAAATCCATCAACTGGTTTACAAGATATTGCAGTGAAAAGACTAATTTCAACATTTTTTTATGGACTCGTGACCTTGAAAATTAGGTCAAGGTCACCGAAATCTAATCAACTCTGAGCCTTCTCGCAACAATGCTTCTGTGCAAGTTTGGTCAAAATCCATCAATTGGTTTACAAGTTATCGAGTTGGAAAGATTAATTTCAACATTTTTTATGGACTCGTGACCTTGAAAATTAGGTCAAGATCACCAAAATCTAATCAACTCTGAGCCTCCTCCCAACAATGCTTCTGTGCAAGTTTGGTCAAAATCTGTCAATTGATTTACAAGATACTGCGTTGGAAAGACTAATTTCAACATTTTTTATGGACTTGTGACCTTGAAAATTAGGTCAAGGTCACCAAAATCTAGCCGACTCTGCGCCTTCTCGCAACAATGCTTCTGTACAAGTTTGGTCAAAATCCATCCATTCGTTTACAAGTTATCGCGTTGGAAAGACTAATTTTAACATTTTTTATGGACTCGTGACCTTGATTATTAGGTCAAGGTCACCAAAATATAATCAACTCTGAGCCTCCTCCCAACAATGCTTCTGTGCAAGTTTGGTCAAAATCCATCGATTGGTTTACAAGATACTGCATTGGAAAGACTAATTTCAACATTTTTTATGGACTCGTGACCTTGAAAATTAGATCAAGGTCACCAAAATCTAATCAACTCTGAGCCTTCTTGCAACAATGCTTCTGTGCAAGTTTGGTCAAAATCCATCTATTGGTTTTCAAGATATTGAGTTGGAAAGACTAATTTCAACAGTTTTTATGGACTCGTGACCTTGAAAATTCTGTCAAGGTCACCAAAATCTAATCAACTCTGAGCCTCCTCCCAACAATGCTTCTGTGCAAGTTTGGTCAAAAACCATCATTTGGTTCACAAGATATTGCATTGGAAAGACTAATTTCAACAGTTTTTATGGACTCGTGACCTTGAAAATTAGGTCAAGGTCACCAAAATCTAATCAACTCTGAGCCTCCTCCCAACAATGCTTTTGTGCAAGTTTGGTCAAAGTCCATCAATTAGTTTACAAGATATCGTATCGGAAAAACTAATTTCAACAGTTTTATAGACTCGTGACCTTCAGAATTAGGTCAAGGTCATCAAAATCTAACCAACTCTGAGCCTTCTCCCAACAATGCTTCTGTGCAAGTTTGGTCAAAATCCATCAATTGGTTTATAAGATATTGCGTTGGAAAGACTAATTTCAACATTTTTTATGGACTCGTGACCTTGAAAATTAGGTCAAGGTCACCAAAATCTAATCAACTCTGAGCCTTCTCGCAACAATGCTTCTGTGCAAGTTTAGTCAAAATCCATCAATCGGTTTACAAGATATTGCATTGGAAAGACTAATTTCAACATTCTTTATGGACTTGTGACCTTGAAAATTAGGTCAAGGTCACCAAAATCTTATCAACTCTGAGCCTCCTCCCAACAATGCTTCTGTGCAAGTTTGGTCAAAATCCATCAATTGGTTTTCAAGATATTGAGTTGGAAAGACTAATTTCAACAGTTTTTATGGACTCGTGACCTTGAAAATTAGGTCAAGGTCACCAAAATCTAATCAACTCTGAGCCTCCTCCCAACAATGCTCTTGTGCAAGTTTGCTCAAAATCCATTCATTTGTTCAGAAGATATCGCGTCAGAAAACCTAATTTGATCAGTTTTCATGGGCTGGTGACCTTGAAAATGAGGTCAAGGTCACCAAAATCTAATCAACTCTTTCCCCCCTCCCAACCATGTATCTATGCAAGTTTGGTCAAAATCCATCCACTGGTTCAAAAGATATCGCGTAAGAAAGAAGCTACGCGGACGCGGACGCCGACGCGGACGCGGACGCCGACGCCGACGCCGACGCCGACGGGAACCGCACCAAAAACAATATGTCCCCCACCTTCGGTTGGGGGGACATAAAAATCTTCTGAATTTTTTCCTTGTGTTTGCTCAACAAAAAGTCTACAGTGCAATAGTTTATATTTTGTGAAAAATGTAGCTGCTGACAACTAGCACTACAATTTTGCAATCTTATTAGTATACAGTAGTCAAAGGATTACAAGGTTAGCTTATAGTATGCCCGGGATCTATCATCCTTTTTTGTAATGGAAAGTCGAGGTTTTGCCTCATTTATACAAAGACCTCTGAACAACTGGTCTAACTTCCAAGGATGCAAAGGGTACTTCTACTGTCACCCTGTACCAATTACATTTTTTTTTTCAGGTGACAGATAAATGGTGTCTGCGCATCACCAAATATGCACAATATCTTTTTAATGGCTTTTGACATGTCGGTAATAATACTTTATGCTTCATTTTCAATTTTCAGATCCATATACCTTGTTTCCACACTGAGAAAGTTTGGTAATTTGACATAATGCAAGGCTTTTCCGAGGCTTGTCGTTATTCTGGGAATTTCCACTTCTATTCTGGTTTCCGGCTGCTCCTCTGGTTCCGGTTCTTGTTCTTCGTCATCTGAGCCAATAAAACGTCGCTGAAACAAAACAAATTACTTTGTGAGAAATTAAACAAAGGCCAATTAAGGTCCTCTGCACTGCTGCAAATCATATTATTTGCTGATGTCAAAGATTGTCTCTCAAATTATGTTGGGAGGTTAACAACAGGTGCATCATATCAACCAATGGCTATCAGATGAAAACTTTTCTTTAACCTTTTATACACCAGGATGAGTTAAATTGCTAACCAGAAACCAACCTTGGGCTTGGCATTAAAATGTAGTTTACACTGTAAACACAGCCACAATCATTAGGTCACCTGTACGAAAGTACAGGAAGAGCTATTGCAGTCACCCCGGCGTCGGCGTCAGCATTCGTGTTGCTCAAATGTTAAAGTTTTTGGTTAAAGTTTTTATAAGTCTATATCTCTTGATCATGAAGGTGGATCAAGTTGTTACTTTGCATGTTAGTAGATATTGGTCTAAAGTTTTATGCAGTACCATCATAACCCACCCTGGGTGACCTTGAGGTCAAGGTCATGGACTTAGATATTTTGTGTTCAAGTTTTTGGTTAAGTTTTCATAAGTCTATACCTCTTGAACATGCTGATGGATCAAGTTGATACTTTGCATGTGAGTAGATAGTGGTCTGAAGTTTTATGCAGTACCATCATGACCCACCCTGGGTGACCTTGAGGTCAAGGTCATGGACTTAGAAATTTTGTTTTAAAGTTTTTGGTTAAGTTCTTATAAGTCTATATCTCTTGAACATGTTGATGGATCAAGTTGATACTTTGAAAGTTGGTAGATATGGGTCTGAAGTTTTATGCAGTACCATCATGGCTCACCATGGGTGACCTTGAGGTCAAGGTCATGGACTTGAAAATTTTGTGTTAAAGTTTTGGTTAAACTTCTTATAAATATATATGTCTTGAACATGTGATACTTTGCATGTTTGTAGATATTGCTCTGAAGTTTTATGCTATATTATCATGACCCACCTGAGTGACTTGAGGTCAAAGGTCATTGGTCATAGACTTTGAAAGATTTAGTTGCAAAGCACAAGTCAGGCGAGCTACGCTGTCCTGCGACAGCTCTTATTTTTATTTAGTTTTACGTCCCTTTCAAAATTATTTCAGCTCATATGACACGTGCCCATCAGTAGGTGAGTCAAAATTTCAAAAACGGGATAACTCCAGCTCATATAAGACAGGCCCATCAGTAGATGGGATGAAAACAGGAGAACCCTGTGTACCAACCAAATGTTAATAGGGTAAAAACCAACCTGTGGTTTATCTTCATCTCCTTCTTCTCTCTCCCCTTCTCCTTTTTTATCTTCTTCATCAGAACTGATATCATCAGCATCACCAAACAAATCATCCAGGGTAGCTGGAAAATACACTCTTTTGTGAATCAAACTTTTTGAATTCTTGATGAACATACATGTATATGGCCAAAAGCAGTCATACTTTTGTTTGTTATCTAAACTCATCTTTTCTTGGCTAACCAATGGTAAAAACAGCTCAGTCCAAAATATTACTGAATATATTAAAATTTGGCTCAACAAAGTTTGCACATCAAATTCATATTTTCATATGACCCTTAGTTTACAAGGCAAGAAGTCTTTCCACTGACCTATGACAGTGAAGAAAATTGTCGCAGTACAGAAAAGTTTATATTAACATTATTTTATGGCCATGGAGCAGTCAAACTTTAAAGACTTCTTCTGGAATTTGTGCCGCTGCATCAGAAAACCAACAATCTGCATATGTGAAACCAAAGACACAGATTAGCTCTGCAGTAACCGCACAGCTGATCAGCGCCTTTGTTTTCGCTACACGGATAATACAATCCTTTCTCTTATTAAATCCGAAATTTCAAGATTCTAACTTTCTACTGTGACTATAGTGACTAATGACTATACAGGCCGGTTTGTGTCAGACCTGGTCGGAATCCCAAATTGTTAGTTTGCTCATGCAGCTGCTCATTTACCTTCAACTTTCTCCCCTGAAGGTTCAAGGTCAGAGAGCCCATCATCTTCTTCATCTGCAGCTTTTTTCTTCTTTCTGCCAATCACAGAATCATCAGAATCTGATTGGTCACCTAAAATGCAACAGCAACTTGATTGGTCAGCTGTAATGTCAACAAAAATCTGATTGGTCAAAGTATTCAATGACATCTGAATCTGAATGGTCACCTACAATGCAACAACAACTTGATTGGTCAGCTGTAATGTCAACAAAAATTTGATTGGGCATATCTAAATCTGATTGGCCACTAAATCTTCAGAGTTGCTCTTTTCTATCAATCACAGAATCATCAAAAATTCAGAATCCAACTGATGACTGGAAATGTAACATGCTGTTATACATAATAACATTTCTTCTCTCAACTACTTGCAGAATATTTTTACTGTTGGTTTAAAATCTAAAATGCCAAATAAGAACCTAGTAGGTCCTCTATAAAGTAACAATTTTTGACTAACAAAACGTATTTTGTTTATTTATGACTTCCTATCATAGCTGCTTATATCTATTAACTCTTTCATGATGTAATTACTGAGAACTTTATGTACAGTGGACTTGACAATAGAGAATCATCGACAATGGCGAACCACTCGTAAAGATATTGCAGAATTTCTTGAAACTTAGACAAAATATCATTTTGTTATATAACTCATTCATTTACTTTCATCTATGCCTTGGGGTTTGGTAAAAGAATGGAGTCAAAATTCCACCGGACAATAAAATCAGGGTTGCTGAAACGCTTGACCCCTTAACTAAGATGCCTAGTTTATTGATCCACAAAAAGTAAAATTCAGATTAAATGTGTTTCATACCTCGTTTCTAAGCATTTGATGATGGCCACTTTTGTATTACTTTAATGCCTAATATCCCTAGTTATGCAATACACCTGTTTTTGATAAAAGTTTTAACATTGAAGGTAGATATAAGCGGGGAAAGATGTACATGTAAATTCGACAATAGCGAATCATACTTTGTGTGGTGAAAAGTATGTGCACAAAGTACTGATAATCTACCTTTAGAAGGCCTGTCCTGGAACCATTTGGTTTGGGCAATGGCGTAACTAATATTGGTGCAAGTCTTGGTTTAACCATCTTGCTTTTAGGCTTACATTGATTCGTTAAAGCAATAAGACATGTTAAAATCGGTAAAACTGACCTTTCCAATATGGCATTTGCTGTTGACAGTTAACGTAAAGCACAAAAGCAAATTAACACTGTATTATAGGACACCATTTAGTTTCGCATGATGATGGCACCATTTGTGTGCAAAAATGCGCTTCTAAAATGGTTTCTTTAGGGCTATAGGCTATTTGATTCGCCATTGTCGAGTTTGGTTCTCCATTGTCTAATGCAGGAGGTATCATATCAACAGAGTTATCTCCCATTAAGAAGTTGAATGAACTAGAATTGTCAGAGAATCTGACTATAGCCCCGCTTCTCAGCTTTTTTGCAGGGTGAAAAAAACAATGACAGGTAACTATCACAAGCTAGATCTCGTCAATATTGATGCGCATACAAAATTTGGTCTGATTATGTGAATTCGTTCTCAAGATATTGAGCGGAAACGAAATTCTGACCTCAATAAAGGGCCATAACTCCGTTAAAATTTTGCAAAAATGACGGGTAACAATCCCAAGCTAGATCTTGTCAATGATGATGTGTATACAAAATTTGGTCGGATTCTGTCAATTCGTTCTCAAGATATTGTGCGGAAATGAAATTCTGAAGTCAATCAAGGGCCGTAACTGCGTCAAAATTTTGCGAAAAATGACGGGTAACAATCCCAAGCTAGATATTGTCAATGATGACCTGCATACAAAATTTGGTTGGATTCTGTCAATTCGTTCTCAAGATATTGAGCGGAAACGAAATTCTGAAGTCAATCAAGGGCCGTAACTCCGTCAAAATTTTGCGAAAAATGACGGGTAACAATCCCAAGCTAGATCTTGTCAATGATGACGTGCATACAAAATTTGGTTTGATTCTGTCGATTTGTTCTCAAGATATTTAGCGGAAACGAAATTCTGACGTCAATCAAGGGCCGTAACTCCGTCAAAATTTTGCGAAAAATGACGGGTAACAATCCCAAGCTTGATCTTGTCAATGATGCCGTGCATACAAAATTTGGTCGGATTCTGTCAATTCGTTCTCAAGATATTGAGCGGAAACGAAATTCTGACGTCAATTAAGGGCCGTAACTCCGTCAAAATTTTGCGAAAAATGACGGGTAACAATCCAAAGCTAGATCTTGTCAATGTCGATGTGCACACAAAATTTGGTCGGATTCTGTCAATTCGTTCTCAAGATATTGAGCGGAAACAAAATTCTGACATCAATTAAGGGCTGTAACTCCGTCAAAATTTTGCAAAAAATGACGGGTAACAATCCCAAGCTAGATCTTGTCAATGTTGATGTGTACCCAAAATTTGGTCGGATTCTGTCAATTCGTTCTCAAGATATTGAGCGGAAACGAAATTCTGACGTCAATCAAGGGCCATAAGTCAGTCAAAATTTTGCAAAAAATGACGGGTAACAATCCCAAGCTAGATCTTGTCAATGATGATGTGCATACAAAATTTGGTCGGATTCTGTCAATTCGTTCTCAAGATATTGAGCGGAAACGAAATTCTGATGTCAATATAGGGCCATCCAAGGGCAATAACTCTTATGCAAATTTGGGGAAACTGACATGCATTTATACATAAGTTAATATTGTCAATATTGATGCATATGCCAAATTTGGTTAAAGTCTAACGACTGGTTCACAATTTATGAGTGGTTACAGATTTATGGACGGAATAACGGAATATCGGAAGGACAGAACGACGGAAGGACAGGGTGAATCCAGTATAGCCCCACTTTTTCAAAGCGGGGCTATAATTAGAATTATTATTTTCCTGTAAAGCTGAGATATGTTAGATGTTCTTGGTATCAAATAGAATAACATTCCCATGGTCGTGTTTAAAATAATAGCGTTAGATCTCTTAGTGATTCGCCATTGTCGAGTAAACTATATATAGCCTCAAATGCTAATGACCCATCAGGGTTGATGCGTTGTTAAACAACAAACAGACAAACAAACAAACAAAGGTCCAGGTTATAAAACTTCTTTCAAGCTCAACTCAGCTGAGCATAAAATTTAAACTTTAAATCACCAAAGCCGGTAATTTATCCTGCTGGTTGATGTTAAATGCCAACAGTTTTTAAATGCCAACAACTGTTGGCATTTTAACATGTATGAGCAGGATAAATTTCAGCTGAGCTGATAATGGCTGATCATGAAAAAAAAAGTTATCTAATCTCAGGGCCAATTAAGGGAAATACAAACCTTTCATAGGACTAGCACTTCTTGATTTTGATCTGAAAGTAAACAGGACAGATAGAAAATTTTGCAAGATGCGTTAAAATTAGAACTCAGTAACTGTAAGATTCCATCTGCATTGCAAACATTTCATAACATTCTATAACTTAGGCAGCTCTAAGCATGCTTGGAAATACTATTTGAGAAGATAAATGTCATTTATTGTGCAGTACTGGGTTTTTGCTTGTTTGTAGGAGTATTCCCTCTTCTAAAAAGGTAGGTAGATTTTGTCATATCACTGCTATATGCAGCAGACTTAGAATCAGCACCTTTCATTTTTACCTTTACTGAAAGATTTACCTTCTACGACTTCCTGAGGCGTCACTTTTAGCTGGACTGTGTGACCTTGACCTACTTCCTCCAGGACTTCCCGACCTACTTCTACTTCTGTCGCTTCTTGGACTTCCCGACCCTCTCGATCTTGGACTTCCCGACCTTGACCTTGACCTAGCACTATGAGCAGGGCTCTCTGAACCAGCCCTTTTAGGGCTACCCGACCCACTTCTGTCGCTCCTTGCTGGGCTTGCGGATCCATCTCTTCTAGGGCTTTCTGAGCCACTCCTTTCACTTCGTGCGGGACTGGCCGAACCTGCCCTACTTCTTTTTGGGCTCGCTGAACCTTCGCGACTGCCTGCTGGAGATCCCGACCTGCTTCTTGGTGACCCTGATCGACTTCTCGGGGAACCAGGAGCTGTTAAACAAACAACACGAATGGCTAAGATATTTCAATAAGAACATTTGTAAAATTAAAGACAGGGTTTCTGTGCCGGGGGGTCAAAATACAGGTAAAACACAGGTTATCAATTATTGATTTTTTGGTGACAGGAATAAGCCAATCACATTACTGTATTTAGGACTATATATCATCTATTGGCTGAAATTTGATGTGAATGGTCTGAAGTCTAGTGAGAAAATGACAACTGAATGCTAATCCCCTTTATATAGTCCAGCCCTGTCTTTAAGTGAAAATTTATCACCCTATGATCTTGCTGCATGAAGATTTGACTAACTTTATATATTGAATTTGTCTTTTTGAGTTACTCTAAGCTGAGCCATCTTATCTTGGCCACTTTTTAAAGAACATTTAAGTTTAAGCCATATTTGACGAATGGATTTTCCCATCATTATCATTTGGGTGAGTCCACTTTCATTTTTAGGGGAGCCAGGAGTGATTTTTAAATTTTATTAAATTTTTTGATGAAAATTCTCTAAGCAAACAGAATAGACCCAGATGGGATGCCGTGTTCTGAGGCGTCACATCTGGGGCTATTCTGTTTGCCTATGTCCCATAAAAGGGATGCCAGGCTTAAATGAGTTAAGCACCACCCTTCCCCCCCCCCCCCTCCTTACAATTTTATTTGTTGATACATTTGTATTACCATATGCAGTTCCTTTTATACATTGTTTGTAACTTCAACAGTTTGACAAAGCAGAAAATGGACACACTTATTGAACACCTTTGCATTGTTTTCAAGAGAACAATATTGAAAAATACCATTTGAAACATCTACAGATACATTAGGGCTAGCTGAAGCTGAACCAGCTACATTCGTTGTAAAGATCAAAGGACCAATTTTATCACAGATTTTTTTTCTATTACCTGAACCACTTTTAGCACTATGTGCAGGAGAGGCAGATCCACTCCTGGTGGGGCTGGGGGAGCCACTGCGACCACTGCGGGCCGGCGATACAGACCCCTCCCTCTCCGGGCTGGGTGACCCAGATCTGTGACTGTGTGGGCTCTGAGCCGGGCTTCCTGAGGGATGACTCCCAGGACTGTGTGGCGAGCTTCCAGATCTATTGCTGTGTGGGCTCCCAGACCTATGACTGTGTGGGCTCCCAGACCTATGACTGTGCGGGCTCCCAGACCTATGACTATGCGGGCTTCCTGACCGATGACTCATTGGGCTTCCAGACCTGTGGCTATGTGGACTAGCTGACCCGCTGTGTGCTGGACTTCCTGACAAAATAATCCAAGGCATAAGAAAATATCAATGTATTCTTAACAATTTAACGGTATGAGCACCAAATAAGGAAATAATCTTTATGTTAATGACAAACCAGTAAACTAAAGAGAAATTTATAAATTTCAAACTTTTTTTTATTTTGAAAAACAGTTGAAAATGTTAACATATTTCATAAATTATTTTTTTTTCCTTGAAAACCTTCAAGATGTTTCTTAACCCATATTTGACGAATGGATTTTCCCATCATTATCATTTGGGCGAGTCCACTTCAGTTCTTAGGGGCATCAGGTGTGATTTTTACATTTTATTCAATTTTTCGATAAAAATTCTATTAGCAAACAGAATACCCCAGATGGGACGCCGCGTTCTGCGGCGTCACATCTGGGGCTATTCTGTTTGCCTATGTCCCATAAAAGGGAAGCCAGGCTTAAATGAGTTAAAGTCTGTAATTTTAACATGATTCAGTTAAGTCCAATTCGCATGCGCCAAAAATACACACGTGTAAATATACTCCGGTGTGCAAATTTTACTCAGGGTAAGTAAATGGCGCATGCAAACGCAAATACACACCGGAGTATATTTACATATGGGTAAATTTACTCCTGGGTCTGACCAGATGCAAATTTTATTTTTTCAAATACACACATGTAAATTTACTATTATGTCCCATGCGAACGCAAAGTAAAATTTACCCATGAGTATTTTAATTTCAAGTCAATATTCTGCTTTTAGAAAACGAATTTTCACATTTTTTGTTCCTAACTGATTATATGACAGATGCTGAAACTGTGGACATTGTTGCTAAATAAGGAGTTTATTGCCATTCATAACATTTTAGATTATATGGAGTGCAAACAGCCACACTATTTCTTCATCATTCTTGGTTAGGATTCCTGGGGCATTTTAACAGTAATTCCTTGTAAAAGGATGAAAAAAGGGAACTGTATAACTGCTAAGGTTATGCCTGACCATTACATGATTCCCCTCTGCTGCAAAAGTCTACATGAACACCTTGAAGCAGCCTCTTCTTGTTTTGCAAATACAGAAAACTTAAATGAACAGGTTTTAATCCAGAAATGATAAATTTACCTACAAAAATACTCCTGGCGATAAAACCCATGCGAACGCAATTTAAATTTACTCACAGGCTGATTTGCACACCGGAGTATAAATACACACCGGAGTATATTTACACGCGTGTATTTTTTGCGCATGCGAATTGGACTTAAGAGGTCAGATCTTAAACAATTGGTATTTTTTTTTTTGGTGTTTCATAAAAAGTCTATCAAAAGCAGACTATTTTACCTGATGCAGCGCTCCGAGCAGGGCTGGCTGACCCACTTCTGTGAGACATTGGAGACCCATGGGCACTTCCTGCTTCATGTTCATCATCTGTAGAGTATATACAGCAATAGTTTAACATCAGGAGAACATGTCCATGAAAAGTATACCCCCTTGAACCCCATTTTTATAGAGAACAAAGTTAGATTTGCAAGGGTATACCTATTTTTCCTACAAAACATAGATTGTGGGTACTCGTTAGAACCGCCTCACCGAGGCAGTATTGTATTCCAAAAGATTTATTTTCAGTTATCTATGCAGTGAAAACACGGAGCAGTTGTGTGAACATACATGGTACACCACAACCGATTTAAAAACTTTCGATGGGATACAAGCCAATTTCCATATTTATTATCCAAAAAATGTTGTAATGAGTCCAGAGAATAAAGCGTATAGCCAAAAAGCAAAATAATTCTATTATGAAATATGCAATTATTGTGGTCTAGCAATTGCTTTGTCCCATTGTATCATAAAACATTTGGTAAAAAAAATAATTCCATAATGAGACTGAGGTGTACTCACCGGGATAACAGGTCCATGTAATATATACACCCTTAATCCATGTAATATATACACCCTTAAACCATGTAATATATACACCCTTAATCCATGTAATATATACACCCTTAATCCATGTAATATATACACGCTTAAACCCCACTTTTATATAGTAAAACTGGGGCTTACAGGGGTATACCTATTTTTGCTTCAAAACATACATTGTGGGTACTCATTCGAACCGCCTTGGTGAGGCTGTTCTAACGTGTACCCACAATGTATGTTTTGAGCGAAAATATTTGAGCAAAGGTATTAAAAACATCAAAAGTTTTCCAACAAAATTTTCATTTTTACTGCTGAAAAAATCTCTGTCTATTGCACAGACAAGTTTTTTTGTAATGGTACTTATGTGACTTGTACATTACCTGAGTGAGCACTTGTGTCCATTTTTTCATGGTCCTTTCCTGTACCTCCTTTATCTGCAATTAGATTGGATAATATGAGCCGCGTCACGAGAAAACCGGTCTTCGGGGTTTCCTACCAGATCCGGCACAAACCAGCCTGTACAATATCAGAAGGAGGCTAGAGGCTTGAAATTTTGGCTATTAGTAGAAGAGGACTTGTACTATCCGTGTAGCGAAAACAAAGGCGCTGATCAGCTTCGCAGTTACTGCGAAGCTGATCTGCGCCTTTGCTTTCGCATAGGCAAAAATCCTGTTTTCTCGCCCTGCGACTCATATGGTATCTCAACTTATAAGTTTATAGTAGTGACATAAGTATAAAGGCACCCTACCTAAGGCGTACTCGGGCATGAATCCGGGTCGTTTCTGCCTGAGTCGTTGATCTTATTGAGTACAGACAGTCTTTAAAGAGTACAGAGAGTGAGTGAGTGAGTGAGTGAGTGATAGATTTTTATGTATGTTCTCAATTTATTATATCAATTTCCCCTTATTTAGTTCATTCTTTTATGATTCTTTATTTAATGTAAGATGTGAAAGCAATTTTCACTGATGTCCCTGTCGGTGATCTAATAATAAGGGTGATTATCAAGGTGTAAAAACTTGTGTCTCTAATCAGCAGTGCTAATCCATGATGATTGGCTATTAAATTTAATGTACTCAAAGTTTGAAAACGCATTTTGTTTGTCAATTAAATCTGTCGGCATAAAGTAAACATGGGCATGGACCCTAGGGTCCGAACTCATGGAAACAAAGCAAACCCTATAGGGTACCTATGGTCTAAATATGAATGGCTTCTGACCATTGGTTCATGAGATATACACCTCTAGAGAAACTTTAACCAAAACTTTGACGTAAATTCCACGAACGTTCCGCAATTACGAACGAAGAAACGAACTAACTAACTTACGAACGGATGAACTGAAAAGCGAAAGCTATATACCCGTCGGCATAAATGCCGGGGGTATAATGACCGAGGTTACCACCTCCACCGAATGAGAAAAATAGCAGGAAAGGTGACGGATATTGATTTCTTTTCACAAACGAGTCCCTGGGCCTTGCCAGCCTGCCCTATCTTGTAAATAGAACACCCCAAATGATTTTTCCCCTTGACTAAATTCTAAATTTGGCCACCCAGTATCGAATCAGGGTTCCGGGTCGTTTCGCCCGTGAGTTGTTTCGCCTGTGAGTTGTTTCGCCCGTGAGTTGTTTCGCCTGTGAGTTGTTTCGCCCCGGGTCGTTTCGCCCCAGAGTCGTTTCGCCCCTATTTGGTGAATCGTTTCGCCCTTATTTTTCTACCATGCCCAAATGAGTAATCTTGTGTATTATATGTTATTTGTAACTTAAGGATATGTCTTGGGCTGATCATCCATAACTGTCTTTTGAGTATATATACTAAAGAACTTTGAAAAAGTCTCACTATAAATTGGCTGCGATGATGATTATTTCTTTTAGAAAACATGATACATGTATTTTCTTTTAGAAAACATGATATTTTGGCAAAAATGATTTCGAACAGAAAATACTATCAGCCTCCTTAAATTTCATACCAAAAACGGAACTTCAACGCCAGTGATTTATGCCATTCAGTATAATTTCAAACCTTACCGAAAATTCAACAAAAATTATGAGGACGAAAACTATTCATCAGGTCCGACATGATTTCTGGAAAGAAAAGAAACACCAAAAGCCAAGCAAACGCCGTTAATTTGACTTTAAATTGCATTGGAACTGTGGTAATTACGTCACTTGAACGTTTATGAAGAAAACTTTCATTTCTGCTTGTAATATGAAACAAATTCGAAAGTTTTCAAACACAATAAATACATGTCGGCACGGACTTGATTACTAAAAATACCCGAATGCACAACTCAGACATGTATGATTTAAGGCTTCTTCGACAATCGTATGAAGATTTCAAAGATAAACGATGATACATGTCATCAAATTCGACTGTAAACATTACGGTCGGCATATAAAAGCATTTTCCAACAAAGAAAATATTACTCATGTTTTATTCTTTTACCATTTCAAGAATGGCGATCGGTCACCACCAAAGACAATGCATTCACACATCGCCTTTAATTAACAAACACGATTATTCTCACCTTATGTGTGATTAAAGGCGTAAACAAATTAATGGATTATCACATTAATCAATTTACATGGACAAATATCACACTTCTGTTAATTATCATTTGATTAGTTTAGCTGACTGTTGAAATACCAGAAATACCAGTGTGTGTGTGTGTGTGTGTGTGTGTGTGTGTGTGTGTGTGTGTGTGTGTGTGTGTGTGTGTGTGTGTGTGTGTGTGTGTGTGTGTGTGTGTGTGTGTGTGTGTGTGTGTGTGTGTGTGTGTGTGTGTGTGTGTGTGTGTGTGTGTGTGTGTGTGTGTGTGTGTGTGTGTGTGTGTGTGTGTGTGTGTGTGTGTGTGTGTGTGTGTGTGTGTGTGTGTGTGTGTGTGTGTGTGTGTGTGTGTGTGTGTGTGTGTGTGTGTGTGTGTGTGTGTGTGTGTGTGTGTGTGTGTGTGTGTGTGTGTGTGTGTGTGTGTGTGTGTGTGTGTGTGTGTGTGTGTGTGTGTGTGTGTGTGTGTGTGTGTGTGTGTGTGTGTGTGTGTGTGTGTGTGTGTGTGTGTGTGTGTGTGTGTGTGTGTGTGTGTGTGTGTGTGTGTGTGTGTGTGTGTGTGTGTGTGTGTGTGTGTGTGTGTGTATGTATGTATGTATGTATGTATGTATGTATGTATGTATGTATGTATGTATGTATGTATGTATGTATGTATGTATGTATGTATGTATGTATGTATGTATGTATGTATGTATGTATGTATGTATGTATGTATGTATGTATGTATGTATGTATGTATGTATGTATGTATGTATGTATGTATGTATGTATGTATGTATGTATGTATGTATGTATGTATGTATGTATGTATGTATGTATGTATGTATGTATGTATGTATGTATGTATGTATGTATGTATGTATGTATGTATGTATGTATGTATGTATGTATGTATGTATGTATGTATGTATGTATGTATGTATGTATGTATGTATGTATGTATGTATGTATGTATGTATGTATGTATGTATGTATGTATGTATGTATGTATGTATGTATGTATGTATGTATGTATGTATGTATGTATGTATGTATGTATGTATGTATGTATGTATGTATGTATGTATGTATGTATGTATGTATGTATGTATGTATGTATGTATGTATGTATGTATGTATGTATGTATGTATGTATGTATGTATGTATGTATGTATGTATGTATGTATGTATGTATGTATGTATGTATGTATGTATGTATGTATGTATGTATGTATGTATGTATGTATGTATGTATGTATGTATGTATGTATGTATGTATGTATGTATGTATGTATGTATGTATGTATGTATGTATGTATGTATGTATGTATGTATGTATGTATGTATGTATGTATGTATGTATGTATGTATGTATGTATGTATGTATGTATGTATGTATGTATGTATGTATGTATGTATGTATGTATGTATGTATGTATGTATGTATGTATGTATGTATGTATGTATGTATGTATGTATGTATGTATGTATGTATGTATGTATGTATGTATGTATGTATGTATGTATGTATGTATGTATGTATGTATGTATGTATGTATGTATGTATGTATGTATGTATGTATGTATGTATGTATGTATGTATGTATGTATGTATGTATGTATGTATGTATGTATGTATGTATGTATGTATGTATGTATGTATGTATGTATGTATGTATGTATGTATGTATGTATGTATGTATGTATGTATGTATGTATGTATGTATGTATGTATGTATGTATGTATGTATGTATGTATGTATGTATGTATGTATGTATGTATGTATGTATGTATGTATGTATGTATGTATGTATGTATGTATGTATGTATGTATGTATGTATGTATGTATGTATGTATGTATGTATGTATGTATGTATGTATGTATGTATGTATGTATGTATGTATGTATGTATGTATGTATGTATGTATGTATGTATGTATGTATGTATGTATGTATGTATGTATGTATGTATGTATGTATGTATGTATGTATGTATGTATGTATGTATGTATGTATGTATGTATGTATGTATGTATGTATGTATGTATGTATGTATGTATGTATGTATGTATGTATGTATGTATGTATGTATGTATGTATGTATGTATGTATGTATGTATGTATGTATGTATGTATGTATGTATGTATGTATGTATGTATGTATGTATGTATGTATGTATGTATGTATGTATGTATGTATGTATGTATGTATGTATGTATGTATGTATGTATGTATGTATGTATGTATGTATGTATGTATGTATGTATGTATGTATGTATGTATGTATGTATGTATGTATGTATGTATGTATGTATGTATGTATGTATGTATGTATGTATGTATGTATGTATGTATGTATGTATGTATGTATGTATGTATGTATGTATGTATGTATGTATGTATGTATGTATGTATGTATGTATGTATGTATGTATGTATGTATGTATGTATGTATGTATGTATGTATGTATGTATGTATGTATGTATGTATGTATGTATGTATGTATGTATGTATGTATGTATGTATGTATGTATGTATGTATGTATGTATGTATGTATGTATGTATGTATGTATGTATGTATGTATGTATGTATGTATGTATGTATGTATGTATGTATGTATGTATCAGTCCCTCCATCCGTTCCTTCCTTTCTCCACCCTTCCTTATCTATCTATCTACCATCAGCATCATCAACAACAGGAATATCAACAACAGCAACAATAATAATATGTATGTATGTATGTATGTATGTATGTATGTATGTATGTATGTATGTATGTATGTATGTATGTATGTATGTATGTATGTATGTATGTATGTATGTATGTATGTATGTATGTATGTATGTATCAGTCCCTCCATCCGTTCCTTCCTTTCTCCACCCTTCCTTATCTATCTATCTACCATCAGCATCATCAACAACAGGAATATCAACAACAGCAACAATAATAATAATAATAATAATAATAATAATAATAATAATTAGTGTTGTGCCGATTAATCGAAATAATTGATAACTATCGGAATCTAGCTTCTATCGGTAGCTATCGATTGGAATTTTCCACTATCGATTAATCGAAATTAAATACATGAGTGTATAGTAAAAACATTTACTAACATAAAATGTTGTTACAAATTCAATTCATTTGTCACAATAATGCCTCCTTATGTCTGCCTTCATTTAGACTTGAATGCATTGTTAATATTCACTTATTAAAGCATCACTTGACAATCTTCACTGTTTATAGTTAGGTTTTTTCTATGCTATGTGCTACAGCAATATTCTATCACATGGTCACTTTATCATTAGTAGAAAATGGCCTTAATATATTGGCTATGTTCAATTTAAATACAGAGAAGGGGCATGATGCAGTTACTTGTCACTACATTGTCAAATACTAAGCATTTTTAATCACTTCACTGGTTAATGTAAGGGGAACATACATTTCGATTGTACAATCGATAATCAATCGACTAATGTGCTCCGATAATCGATAGTGATTTTCGTGACCGATACCCAACACTAATAATAATAATAATAATAATAATAATATATATATATAAATAATGCACCAGTCATTTGTAACCACTGCTCCCCCACCTACAGGGAAGGGCGGGGATCATGACTTTTCAGCTTTTAATGCCCTGCTATAAGCCCCAGCCCCAGGGGGCGAACTGGAGGTCAAAACTTTGCTCTTTGCCCAGCCCTTAGCAATAGAAAATCTCCCTGGGGTAAGGATCCTAATGTCAAAACCCCGTCATATCCCCTGCACTGCGGGGACACTCGAAAAGTAATTGCCCCGCTCTTTAGCCCGGCTATCCCCCACCCTTCCCCGTAGGTGGGGGAGTAGTGGTTACAAATGACTGGTGCATAATAATATATAAATAATAATAATAATAATAATAATATATAAATAATAATAATAATAATAATAAGGGGCAAAATAACTCACGGGCAAAACGACCCACCTAATAAGGGCGAAACGACCCACCCATAAAACCAGGGCGAAACGACTCAGGGCGAAACGACCCGGCGAAACGACCCACGGGCGAGACGACCCGGATTCTCGAATCAGTATCAGTAGATAGACAAGTTTTCGGAACTCAACAACTCTACAAGAACCAGTACCAGATGACAGTGAAAGGAGCAGACTGGTAATGGCAGACACACACACACGCAAACAAAAAAAAAATAAACAGATAGGGCATGCCAGGATGACGTCATACAGGTAAGTTTGTTCATTCGATGGAGGTGTATTACTCGGTGTTTATCGCCATGCCTAACCAAATTTGGAGCGCAAATATAGAATCAAAACGAATATTTTTCATCAAAACATTGCATATTCTATTAGATTTCCGGATAATAATTTATTCTAAGGTAAGGAATGCGTAATATATTATTTTGGTCATATTATGATGTAATTAGCGTCTGAAAGTGGTAAACGCATAGCGATAATGACCGAGGTTACCACCTCCACCGAATGAAGAAAATAGCGGGAAAGGTGGGCAATGTCCCGTTATTCTCCCCGCGGGGATGATAATTTCTACAGCTTAATTTTTATATTAGAAATCGTCATTTTATGCGGGACTGTCTTGATCCGAGTCACCAGACGCTTGATTCTAAAAATAACACAACGTGTGCCTCGCAGATGGACGAAAAATCAGCACCAATTACATTCTGTTTAACTCCCGGGATCTTTTGATTTATTCCGGTTAGAGAGTTACAATTCTTCACTGTATCCTCAATGTATTAGAATTTTGATTTGCATTCGAGTAGATATCTACTTACGGAATAAATCTAATTCATAAATGCAGTTTATTCCGTAAAGTGCAAAAATTCCGCATTTATGCTATTTTAAGAATGCTTATCTACGGAATGAATCTAATTCCAAAATAAAATGCATGTTTGAAATTAGATTCATTCCGTAGTCATGCATTCTATGAAATATACTTAATTTATAATTAGCATAAATTCAAAAACTAGGCATTATACGGAATAAACTGCATTTATAGATTAGATTCATTCCGTAAGTATGCCCTTTAAAGAATTTACTACACGTAAAGCATAAGATTAATTTCTTGGACATACACTCTACAGAATAAACTGCATTTCTAAATATTATATTATAATCCCGTTGTTCTCCCTGGGGAGGATAATTACAACGCATTCTGAAAGAAAATAGCATTCATTTATGTAGAAATTATTGTCCCCGTGGAGGATAATTATACGGAATAAATTGCAATGATTAAATCGTATTATTTTAAGACACTTACCCCAAAAGCTTTCCTAGCCCCATTTCTCTGCAATTAAGGCCCCCCAAGAAAACCCTCTTCCTGGGAATACTTCCCTTGCATGGCAAATAACATTGTTTCTTAGTTTCGTCATTATATATATAATCCCGTTATTCTCCCCGGGGAGGATAATTACAATGCATTCTGAAAGAAAATAGCATTCATTTACGTAGAAATTATTGTCCCCGGGGAGGATAATTATACGGAATAAATTGCAATGATTAAATCGTATTATTTTAAGACACTTACCCCCAAAGCTTTCCTAGCCCCATTTTTCTGCAATTAAGGCCCCCCAAGAAAACCCTCTTCCCGGGAATTGTTTCTTGGTTTCGTCGTTATATATATAATCCCGTTATTCTCCCCGGGGAGGATAATTACAATGCATTCAGAAATAAATCAGCATTCATTTATGTAGAAATTATTGTCCCCGGGGAGGATAATTATACTGAATAATTGCAATCACTAAAACGCATTATTTTAAGACACTTACCCCCCAAAGCTTTCCTAGCCCCATTTCTCTGCAATTAAGGCCCCCCAAGAAAACCCTCTTCCCGGGAATACTTCCCTAGCATGGCATATAATATGGTTACTTTAACTTACTAAGCTTCGTCGCTATATATATAATCCCGTTATTCTCCCCGGGGATGATAATTCTCATTGAATTGATTAGTATTTTATATGTAAAATATCCTCCCCGGGGACAATAATTTCCAAGTAAGAATATGCTTCTTTCAATGTAAATTATCCACCCCGGGGAGAATAACGGGATTATATATATAGCGACGAAGCCAAAAAAAAGCATTCTTATATGCCTTGCAAGGGAAGTTTTCCTGGGAAGAGGGTTTTCTTCGGGGGCAGTAATTTCAGAGAAATGGGACTTGGAAAGCTTTTGGGGTAAGTGTCTTAAAGGTAAGTGTCTTTAAATAACTTGTTTTTCTAATTGAAATTTTCCGTAAAATTATTGTCCCCGGGGACAATAATTTCTACATGAATGTATGCATGTTCGTCAATATAGCCATGTATATTATCCTCCCCGGGGAGAATAACGGGACTATATATATAGCAACGAAACCAAAAAACATTCTTATATGCCTTGCAAGGGAAGTTTTCCCGGGAAGAGGGTTTTCTTCGGGGGCAGTAATTTCAGAGAAATGGGGCTTGGAAAGCTTTTGGGGTAAGTGTCTTAAAGGTAAGTGTCTTTAAATAACTCGTTTTTCTGATTGAAATTTTCCGTAAAATTATTGTCCCTGGGGACAATAATTTTTACATGAATGTATGCATGTTCGTCAATATAGCCATGTAAATTATCCTCCCCGGGGAGAATAACGGGACTATATATATAGCAACGAAACCAAAAAACATTCTTATATGCCTTGCAAGGGAAGTTTTCCCGGGAAGAGGGTTTTCTTCGGGGGCAGTAATTTCAGAGAAATGGGGCTTGGAAAGCTTTTGGGGTAAGTGTCTTAAAGGTAAGTGTCTTTAAATAACTCGTTTTTCTGATTGAAATTTTCAGTAAAATTATTGTCCCTGGGGACAATAATTTCTACATGAATGTATGCATGTTCGTCAATATAGCCATGTAAATTATCCTCCCCGGGGAGAATAACGGGACTATATATATAGCAACGAAACCAAAAAAACATTCTTATATGCCTTGCAAGGGAAGTTTTCCCGGGAAGAGGGTTTTCTTCGGGGGCAGTAATTTCAGAGAAATGGGGCTTGGAAAGCTTTTGGGGTAAGTGTCTTAAAGGTAAGTGTCTTTAAATAACTCGTTTTTCTGATTGAAATTTTCCGTAAAATTATTGTCCCCGGGGACAATAATTTCTACACAAATGTATGCATGTTCGTCAATATAGCCATGTAAATTATCCTCCCCGGGGAGAATAACGGGACTATATATATAGCGACGAAACCAAAAAACATTATTATATGCCTTGCAAGGGAAGTTTTCCCGGGAAGAGGGTTTTCTTCGGGGGCAGTAACTTCAGAGAAATGGGGCTTGGAAAGCTTTTGGGGTAAGTGTCTTAAAGGTAAGTGTCTTTAAATAACTCGTTTTTCTGATTGAAATTTTCCGTAAAATTATTGTCCCCGGGGACAATAATTTCTACATGAATGTATGCATGTTCGTCAATATAGCCATGTAAATTATCCTCCCCGGGGAGAATAACGGGACTATATATATAGCAACGAAACCAAAAAAACATTCTTATATGCCTTGCAAGGGAAGTTTTCCCGGGAAGAGGGTTTTCTTCGGGGGCAGTAATTTCAGAGAAATGGGGCTTGGAAAGCTTTTGGGGTAAGTGTCTTAAAGGTAAGTGTCTTTAAATAACTCGTTTTTCTGATTGAAATTTTCCGTAAAATTATTGTCCCCGGGGACAATAATTTCTACATGAATGTATGCATGTTCGTCAATATAGCCATGTAAATTATCCTCCCCGGGGAGAATAACGGGACTATATATATAGCGACGAAACCAAAAAACATTATTATATGCCTTGCAAGGGAAGTTTTCCCGGGAAGAGGGTTTTCTTCGGGGGCAGTAACTTGAGAGAAATGGGGCTTGGAAAGCTTTTGGGGTAAGTGTCTTAAAGGTAAGTGTCTTTAAATAACACATTTTCTGATTGCATTTTCCTCTAAAATTATTGTCCCAATAATGTCTACATGACTGTATGCATGTTCGTCAATATAGCCATGTAAATTATCCTCCCCGGGGAGAATAACGGGATTATATATACAGCGACGAACTAGAAACAAAACGAAAGATGACAACATTTTTTGTCAAAGAAATAATAATTTTCTTTATAATTTTAAATATCTTCTTCATAATTGCTTTCTTTAGGTTATGATGGCTACGTTGTGAAAAATGCATATTCAAGCTAAAGAAGTTCTATTGGCTGGTATAATAATTTTATGCAAGCGTCCAGGTGACTCAGATCATAAAATTTTCCCTTGTAGCAAACACACAAGTGTTTGCTTTAAGGCTATACGTGATATAGGATAAACTTACATAGACAAAGCTTGAAATTCAAATTGCACGGTCAAGCTTTAGAGCGCGGCCATTTTGTACGGGTTCTTCAGAAACGAGTAATTTCATTGGTTGATATTTTTTTCCAATTTCTCTATTCACACAGATATCGTGCAAGAGATAAGATTCAGACAAGGTCAATTCGACCCGTTCCTTCTTACTAAAACTCACTCTATGAGTAGACCATTCCATATCTTCAATAAAATAGAAGACTATCACAAACCAATGATGACCTTTGCTTAACCTGCCAACCCTGGATTTTTACTGGCTGGCTGTAGTGGTAAACACAACGTCATATCTGAGCGTCTGCAAGTTACCTGTTCTGTTTATAGAGCAGCTGAAGAGTCAGTCTGAATACAAATATTCAAATATTTCAGTTCCCCAGATAAACATCACAGTGAAACCCACAAAATAAAATTTAACACAAGTGCAAGAGTGGACCAATAAAGATAAAGATAAGCCTCATGAGAGCATTTGCCACTGGCAGGCTTCATGTAGACATCATCTATGCAGTTTAAATGTAAGATAGCCAAGCTAATCTGAAATGCATTATGTACACATTTTATTCTGTTGGGCCATCCTTAAATGATTCTTTGTTTGCTGTGCTCCTACCCATCAATTTTAGTGTGGGTAGGTAGGTAGGTCATTTTTTTTTTTTTTTTTTTTTTTTTTCGGAACCAGAAAAATATCTTTATAATTTGCTATATTAGTAGATGTATATGGTTCAAAATAGGATATATTGAAGTTAAAACAGTATAATAAAACATTGTCAGAACATAAAAAAAGGTTTTGGAAAGAATAATTTTGTAAGAATGAATCATTGTTTTTAGATTTTTGAAAAAAAAAAAAGATTTTCCTCAAAGTGGCCATAAAATTTTTTGGGTAGGGCCAATTTTGGCGGGTAGGTAGGAGCACAGCAAACCAACAATTTTTTATGGTCGGCCTTGGTACTGCAGTGCGTTGGCTCAATAGATTTATTACTAACCCAGATTTTATCAGTTATCAAAAGTTCAGCAGCTACATGTACTATAGGTTATAACAATATGTTATATTTAGATTCTCTAGCAGACACTTTTCTCAGAAAATACCCACGCTTACAGGTTTTCCGTAGGTAAAATTTGGTTAGTTACTGCTGTTGTCTTATGACTATGCAGTGTTAACTGGTACCCATTTATCACCAAAAGTGACAACTGGCATAGGAAACTGTCTCGATGGCTTTCATTTGCTTATTCAAAAAATCGATAATCCAATCAAACCTAGCGTTACATAATTTCAAATATTATGTAAATCATTATCACATTATTTCTTATTATCGATTGTTATTTCTTTCAATCATTCTTTATTTGAATTACAGACAACTCGCCCCAAGACAACTCGCCCCAAGACAACTCGCCCCACTTTCAGAAGACAACTCGCCCCACTTTAGAAGACAACTCGCCCCACTTTAAAAGACAACTCGCCCCACTGCCTTAGACCGCCCCTCTTTATCCCCCCCCCCATGGAATTCGCTCCATATTATTAGACTTTACCAAACTCATGTTTTTGTTGTCTCAAGAAGTCTTTGTTTTCTTTCTGAAAGTATACTTTGCAGTCGATCAATTTCAGATCATCACCTCAGGTGTTGGGTGGGTGGCTAAATTTGTTTAGCGGCCCCCGTGGCCGAGCGGTTAAGAGCGCTGTTTCTTAATCACTTGATCATCTCACCGCTGTGTTAAGTTGACTTTTAGACCGAGAGGGACTGGGGGTAAAGAGGAAGGACGGTCTGAGACAGTGGGACAAACTCTCTTCTAAAGTAAGGCAAGCTGTTAGCCTGCTTCGTTCTGGCGAGTTCATTATCAATCACACGCCAGCCAGCCACCAACTTGTTTATTCTTTGTTGTCATGGTTCCAGCCAATAGAAAATTGTTTATGTTCATGAGTCAGTCAATGCACTCTGAATTCATACAAGTACATCCACGAATCCTTGGATGTAAACACTGGCGTGCAGCTGTCCGCTTGTGTCATTGGATCTTAAAATCCGACACATGCGCAGTGCAGCAGTCTATACGAGCTGTCTGCAAAAGTGGGATATTTGTCTTCAAAAGTGGTGAGAGTTGTCTTCTAAAAGTGGGGCGAGTTGTCTTCTAAAAGTCGGGCGAGTTGTCTTGGGGCGACTTGTCTTTGGGGCGAGTTGTCTAGGGGCGAGTTGTCTTTGGGGCGAGTTGTCCTGTTTCCCTTTATTTTATCGTGATTACTAAGGCTAATGTTATGAAATAACAAAATTAACTTAAAGAATTATGCCATTTAATCGAAATCTCGCTGAAGTCTCACGGGCAGAATACTGTCCGTTTTCATTAGCCTATACATGTCCCTATATACGTATAGGGCCGGTACAAGTCAATATGCAGTGGATCAGCTAACTCTATGAGTCACTCATCCTACATACCGCACCAAAGTCAACTCATACGCAAGTCATCTCGTACCCAAGTAAATTCGTACACAGGTCAACTCGCACCCATGTCGCACCTAAGTGAAGTCGCATCCAAGTCAAGTCGCACCCAAGTCAACTCGTACCCAAGTCATCAATTTGCACCCAAATCAACTCGTACACAAGTCAACTGTCACCCAAGTTGATTCGCTTACAAGTCAACTCGCACCTAAGTCACACCCAAGTCAACTCGCACCCAAGTCATACACAAGTCAACTTGCACCAAAATAAATTCGCAACCAAGTCAACTCGCGCCCAAGTACCCGTCAACTCACATCTTAGTCAACTCCCATCCAAGTCAGCTCACACCCAAGTCAACTCGCTCTATGACAACATTTTTGGGGTTTTTAGGAGATATGGAGCAAGAATATAATTGAAAAGAATTTTGCTGTGGGGGATTCCATCTACCTTCCTACCTCCCTTCCTCCATACCTACCTTCCAAAACAACCTGCCTACCTACCTACCTCCAACCATACCTTTCTTCCTTCCCTCCCTCCCTACACTACCTCTCTCCCTACCTGTCTATCACACTACCCACCTGCATACCTATCTACACAACCTCTCCGCCTACATAAATACCTACATATCTCCCTCCATATCTCCCCCCTGCAGGTTTGCATACCTACCTCCATACACTACATACGTCCCTCCCTACACTATCTAATAACCCCATCCCTACCTCCCTCCATATACTACTACCTTACCTCCCCCTACCTCCACTACCTACTTACCTACCTGCAGCACTCCCTACAACTACCTCCCTCTCTCCCTCCCTAAGTACCTGCCTACACTTCCTGCCTACCTATCACACTACCTTCCCACCTACCTATACTACCTCACAACCTACCTACCTACAATACCCACCTACCTACAACGCTTCTTTCCGACCTACATACCTACCTCCCTCCCTACACTACATACCTCCCTCCCTACACTTCATACCTACCTCCTTCCCCACAATACATACCTCCCTCCCTAAACCTCCAACATACCTCCCTCCCCACGCTATCTGACAACCTACCTCCCTTCCTACCTACCTCCCTCCCTACAATACACTACCTACCTACCTACCTTCCTCCCTCCCTACATACATTCCTTAACTACCACCCTACCTCGCCCCCCATTCACTACCTACATATCTACTTACCTAACCACCTACCTCCCTCCCTCACCCCATACATTGTTTTACACTACCTAGCTCCCTCCCTTCTTCCCTACATGTAAGTACCCCTTACACTTCCTACTCTCTCTACACTATCTACTTGCCTTCCTTACTGCCTACCTCGCTCTCTCCATACTAACCTTCCTACACTACCTCCCTCCCTCCATACACTACCTACCTCCCTACGCTACCTACTTCCCTCCTTACACTACCTAACTGCCTTCCTACCTACCTCCGTTCCTACACTACCTTCTTCCCTCCCTACTGTACACTACCTCACTCCCTACAATACTTACATACCTCCCTCCCTACACTTCCTATCTACCTACCTCCTTCCCTCCCTACCAGTACACTACCTACCCCCTCCCCCCTTACACTGCCTCCATAGCTCCTTCCCTCCCTCGCTCCCCCATCTCTCGCTCACTGGACAGCTGGATACACTCGACCGTAATGATAATGTTAAGTTTCTAGCACAAAGTTTATGGTGTGTGTTTGCAGATAAGGCAGCGTGCCTTTATTTCATATTAGAAGTCACTTTTCATTGATTTTTGAATGTGTAGAAATTATCATCCCCGCGGGGAGAATAACGGGACATTGCCGAAAGGTGACCGATATCGATTTCTTTTCACGGAAGAGTACCTTGCCGACCTGCCCTATTCTTGATTCTTTTGATTCTTGAAAGCCAATTAGGGCTTAGCTACAACCAACCAACCAAGCTCATTTGAGCTTGTATACAGCACAAAAAAACTGTCAGAATGGACTTTGGTTTCTTAGGTTCGCGCTAGAAAATTTGGTGATTAATATCTTGAGCTTTTGGATTTTTACTTGTTATATACGTAAACGCTACTAATAAACGTGAAATACCTTCACTTTCGGCGTCACTACTAAACAAATTTCCTTCGTCCGCCATGCTTGTAAAATGAACGATAAACTCAAAAGTATTCCGATTGCTTTTAGATTTGGACAAAATAATGAACGAATTGAGATTCAAATAGTAACGCGTTTGAAACGTTGGGTAGTAGGTTCTATGTCGTTTCAGCCCTGCGTATAAAAAGAATCAAAATACTATTTTCACCACAGAATTAGGGAATATATCATTTATATCAGTCGATATTTTTCACTGCAGACTTGGATTTCTTCTGACGTTTTCACGCATTGACGTCATTTAATGTGCTCTCAGAAACTCAAACACCTACATGTATAAAAAGGTACAAGTAGGCAAAAATCAGGAAAAGGCGCAATCAGAAAAAGATTCCCACTCCAAAAACCGAGGTGGGAAAAAAACCAAACCAACAATCAACCTACATGTATAACTCCGTTATTGATTAACGAAAGCTCACTGATGAATACTGGCCTACATCGTGCTAATGGACATATCAGATTTATAAGATATATGTTATTCCACGTCTGCTATATGGACTTGAAATTATACCTCTCAACAAAACTCAATTAGACAAGATTGATAGATATCATGCAAAGATTTATGGTCGACTTGCGACTTACCTTTTCGCGAATTTTCACGGGAACTTCCGGACATGAGCCACGAGATCAGAGAGAATGTCAACAGCCAAGTGAGTTTTCATGTTTTATATTTTTTCACAATATTGCAGCTTCGCATATACAAAAAGGAGAATACAGTTCCAAATAGTATATATTTCTGCATCCGATACGAATGAATCGGGCACACAAAAGTCAATAGCTTACTTGCGATACACTTTCTCCAGTGTGTGGTGTTTCGGTGTCATTAGATTTCGTGGTTGCAAGCGAGGGCGTTCGGCCAATAAAATGCTTTAAAATGCACTTTTGCTACATTCACCATTTTTGCATTATCGGCTGGTTACCTGCTGACAAAAATCAATATTGGAAACACAGGTAACCAGAAACCCCCCTCAGGGGGGTTCTGGTTACCTGTATTTCCAATATTGATTTTTTTAGGTTTATGGTCAACTCGTACTTTTTCCAACTCGTCCCTAGTCAAGTCGTACTTTTCAATTGGTCAACTCGTACTGACGTAAACTCGTACCTTTAGTCAACTCGTACTTTTTTTGGTCAACTCGTACTTTTTTTTTTTGGTCAACTCGTACTTTTGAAATAATCTTATATTTTTTATGAATATTTATTTGACAAATATGATGTTTTGCATTTTATTGAAAAAAGATGTAATCACAAACACTACATGCATGACGTATTTATGCTTTAGTTAATTAAATCATTGACCGTGTGAGCAGAATTTATCTGAATCTCATATTCAGGCTTAGGCATGCATGACGTAAATCATCACTTGAGGTAGCGGATTTTACTACATAATAGTAACGGTTAATTGAATATTTTACCTACACAACCATGCAGAATGGGAACGACTGCGTCTTTTAAATTATTTTAAATAAAGTTTTATCAGTTTTATGATTTTATCAATTTTAACTATATTTTATTTAGAGATAAATCAATATTATTATACCTTAGAAACTAACTTTTAATGTTTTAGCTATAAATTAACTCATTTTAAGTTTAAGTCATCGAATTATTTTAGCAAATTTATCACTCAGCTGTGTGCTTTTATCATTTTAACGGTTGTAAACTTGCTTGTGCTGGCATTAAAACTTTTTATTATGAATTAAACATTTTTTTTTATATCTTAGAAAACGCACTTTTAATTTTTTGCAAAACCATATTAGCTAGAAACATTTTAAAATTGAGCCCTCCAAATTGTTTTATAAAAATAATATTATTTGTATGCATTACACATTTATTAGTTTGACATTTTATTATTATTTTTTTTAAACTTCAGTAGAAAATAATGCTAATAAAGCTTGTTGTACATTTTATGAAGTTGCTATGATCTTTGTAACCAGCTTTGCAAGAATTAAATATATGAATAAATTCTTACTTGCTTTTATGTCTGAAAAACGTAGTCTAACCCCCAACAAAGACTCACTGATTGCTCTATAATTGGATACAATTATCTACTCTAATTAACAGGTCAATATAACAAAAGGGGTGCGATTTGGCAAAAGTACGACTTGACCAATTATAAAGTACGAGTTGACCAAAGTAAAAAGTACGAGTTGACTAAGGTAAAATGCGGTACGAGTTTTTTTAGTACGAGTCGACCACAGTACGAGAAAAAAAAAGTACGAGTTGACCAGCACCCATTTTTTTAAATAGCTGGGAACCAGCGGATAATGCAAAAAAGGTGACTATAACCATATCCTTATCCATTTTGTTTTGCAAACAAAAGTTGTCAAGATTAATTCATAGGTGTCACTTGTATAGAAACTGAGCCTTTCGTTTATGTTGCCCCTAACGAGATGGGTTGTCCCTATCGGCACTATTGCCCCTAACGAAACGAATTCCTGCTATTGCAGTATAGTCCCATTTAAACCTTCTTTTTATAATAAAGCAACAACCCGAAAACGGAAATTTACTGAAATATTGGCGATTTTATTACAGTTATACTGATTGAAGCGCGGCATACCTCATTGGTAAGAACACTGACCTCTGGTGCTAGAGGTCCTAGGTTCAATCCGCGCCGGTATTGAAGAATTTGGTGTCCGTACACGCTTCCCTTCGTGTCATTTGCGGAGACGACGTGAGTAAAATGGGACTGTAGCGCTTGCGGTACGAATTACATTCCAAAACATCCATTAAACCCCTAAAAACTTGACCATTTCATCTATGTTATAGCTTGAAAAATGCATTTTCCCACAACAACACACGTTGTGCGGCCGGTTTATGATTGCATATAAAATTGGTATTGTTCTTGTTCAAGTTGAATATGTGCATGATCGCACCTGGCTTTACTCTTGTTCTTCTTTTTATCTAAAAAGCAAGAACATTTTCGCTCATTGGCAAGTGATATCGTGTTGGATTGGTGGCCTTGTAAAGCAGTAATTCTTGCGTGCTACTCATGTTAGTTTTTGAGTAGGCTCTTTCATATTTCGTAACCCCTATTCTGTGGTTGATATATATATATAGGCGAGATTTTGCGATTTTACTCCTTCTGCTAACGAGCATATTGATGCGGTTTTCTGTTCGGGAGGTATTCATCTATTTCTTGTTTTCTGGGCGTTCACTGCACTTTCCTATCATATAGAACACACATTTGCCTTTAGAACAACATAATAATTTATTAGTGTTTAAGCACAGAACTCCACATCGGAGCAGAAATTGTTTTTTTTGCTAATCGATCACGTGGCTTTTGAATGTTTGTGGTGGTTTTGGGTGTTTCCATAAGCCCTTCCGCAGGTCCGCTTGTTAGGGGTAGCCGGCCCGATAGGGGTAGTCATGTCGCAAGTCATAACTTTTTTCCATTTCTTCTGTAGCAACGTTTTTATGCAGAATTTTTATGGAAAATGCTTTGGACAAGGCATTATACAATGAAAGGCTCGAATGAATTATGTTTGTCTACATTAGCTCTTCGAAAATGTACCAAAGCATGGCCTGTAACAGCTCAAAACAGAACAAACAACATACCTTGCATCACAGAAAAACTGAATTTTAGAGATACAACAGCATTTTTTCCACACCCACGATTGCAAAACAGTATGCAGAAATAAATACGTTTTGGAATAGTATTGTCCGATTTCAGAATATTTACCTCCGAACAAAGAAATTTGCGTAAACATAAACAAATGTCACATGTTGTTTGTCGTGTTCTGTTCCCGTTACTCATGTCCGGAAGCTTCCGTAAGGCGTCCGTTTGCATAACATCTTATTGCCCCTAACGACATTACCAGCCGTGTCAAAAGTTCTGACCCAGCCAAACACATGTATATATATTCCATACTGATGCAGCATTCACAGAAGTTTGCTATGGTTAACGTTGTCAAAAGCATAAGAAAAGTCCAGTAGAATGAATGATGTCTATCTGATATCCTTTGCATTTCTTGAGCACGATGCGCTGGGGCTCAAATTAACACTTCTCTCTGAAACCATGCTGTAGGTTAGACAAGATACCATGCCCATCCTGGGGCTTAACTATATAAGAAGCTGGGGTATGTTCAAGCACCTTGCAAAGCCAGGGATGCAAGTGAAAGAAATCGGTCTGTAGTTTGTCGCCTTTTTGAAGACACAGGTTGTTAAGATATATCTTTGATTATTAGAGCAATAATTATTTCTTCTTTGAGCTCTCTGGGCACGTGGGGGTTGAGCCTCTCTGGTCGGACAGTCTTACCAGATTTGAGATTTGTTAGAAATTTTAACAATCAATTCTGGTAGAGGTCAAAGTGTGGCATGGTTGATATAATGTCCTGTCGTAAGTCTTGGGTGGTGTCAGAATACAAGTGCCAGAAGTCAAATCGTCTCTGATAGATTCAGATCCTGCACATGTATTCGAGCAAGGTTGGAGGGTAAAAAGGGAGCTTTGGTGGTAAAACAGAGTTGAGCTGCTGGTGAAAATAACTTGCTTTTGTCTTAACATCAGACTGAAGAACATTTTGCTTCAAAGGTGGAATGCCTTACAAAGTTTTTAAATATTGTTAAGCGTTTTAATTGAAATTTTATCGAGATCTCTACGCAGCGTAATATCTCGAACACATTTTGTCATTGCTGATAATTTACCGATAAATCGCCCTCGCAAAATATTTCAAAGTACCCTGCCTCTATGGTGTACAAGAAGGGTCAGACTGACCGAACTGATTAACCGCTCGATCCATGCCTATTTTGAACTAGATAGGGTGCATCCGCATATTTAGAGGTTCGCCCATAGTTTTTTTAAAATAAAGGTTGAGTCCTAAAATGCAGCTGCTCCTTATTTTAGGGGCACAAACCTATTTTCTCGGTTAACCTCTACACTGTATGTTTACGGCTTCACCTCTAAAATACTGGTGCATCCCTAAATAGACACGCGCCGCCATTTAAAGGTTTACCTCTATTTAGGTGTGCACCCGCAAATTTACAGGTTCGCCCTTAAATATAGAGGTGTATACAGAATAACAGGTTCATCCATATTTAGCGGTCAGACGATTAACCGAAATCAGCGAAATCACCGAAATCACTGAAATCACCACCGAAATCACCGAAATCACCATAAAAATCACTGAAATCACTCTCAAAATTAAAATAAAGGGCATGTATTATGAAATATATGGCTTAAATAAAATATTGTTGATAATATTTGATAAAAAAATGCTTAGACACGATCAAAACTATGTCTGCCGACTTGGGTACACAGGTGATTAACCGAAATCACCATCTAACAACAATAGAATATTTACGATCAACCAAACAGGCAACTAATTTGCCACCTAAATAATATAATAAATTACCAAATACAAAAGCTATGGCTATGATTATTTAAATGCGATAAGTGTTAGAAATATTTAAAAACAAAAGCAGTTCTTGGCGCGTAGCTGTTAACATTTCTAAAAAAACTTGCGTTACATCAGTAAACGTTCGGCCGCAACGGAACTATGATTCTGGCGATGATAAACCGAAATTACCATTGCTTGTTGTTTTCAATAAAACATATCTAAAACAGCATACATAAGCGTAAATATTCGCATATACAACTGTATCACTCGATCTAGCTGTGCTTATGTTGCATCCGCAGCTAAAACGTAAGGTCATTGGGCGATAAACCGAAATCACCTAAAGTCAATAAAAGAAGTACTAGTATTAAAAAGACGATGATATTTAAGATATTCGGAGGAATAATTAATTCATATGAATATATTTTTGATTGCAATATTCACCCCTTGATGCGGACGTTAACATTGTCGGACCACTGATTACTTTCTTGGAACTGTTTAATTGATTTAGATCAGCAAAACCGTTAATTGTTCCAAAGAAAGAAAGAACTACCCATTACCGTGAGAAACAACATTACGAAAATCTGTATATGCAACGAACAGCGATCATTTCGGCTGTACAAATGAAAATTCAGTACATTGTTGTTGTTGTTGCTTTTTGCCGAATGTTGCTCATTACAGGATAATATTGTTTATATAGGTGATTTCGGCAATGATTAACCGAAATCACCGCGGAAATCTTACATGCTCTTTTTTATTATTTGCATTCTAAAACAAAATTTTATGAAAGATAGTATTATAAAAGCTTAGAATACTATATTTTGTTGTAATATGCACCATTAAACAGGAAAATATTGTTTAATATCTATCTATCTATCTTCTGATACTGAGTCGATCAATTTCTGATCATCACCTCAGGTGTGGGGTGGGTGGCTAAATTTAGAATTTAGTCAAGGGAAAATAAAACATTTGGGGTGGACCATTAAAACTATTTACATTGGAAAGAAGGATAAATAATAAATAGTCCAATGACTCAGCCCAAATGCAGAGAAAAAAGCCAAAATAGGCTCCTAAAAACAGGAAGCGTCACGAACGTGCGCATGCGCACCCACCACCAGGTGATTTCTGAAGTGATTTTGGTGATTTCATGGTGATTTCGTTGATTTCAGTAAATCGTTTCCGCTATTTAGGCCGAAACGACTCGATCGGTCTGAATTTACCGTGAACGCTTAGAATTTGTTTGTCGTTCCAGATTTTTGGCCCACTCCAGTTTCGCGAAGCATCGAAGCGTGAAGTTTATTGACAACAAACTGAAAATGTGATCCACTAAAATAATAACATTCCATTCAAGAAAATAGAAAATGTCCTCTTGCAGCGATGATGATGAATCTTCAGATTCATTGGAAGAAATAAGAGCACCGAATTCTGCAAAGAATGCGTCTCGTCCAAGCCGACAACCAGTTCCTGCAGCAAGAAATTCACAGCAAAACAATCAAAATGCTGCAAGATCCCTCAGTCCACCTACATCAATTTTAAGCCATAGTGGAGACAAAAGTTCATTGCGGCTATGCTTGAATGTAAGTTGGTGAGGCATTCTCCATGTAACGCCAATTGCCAGTGATGCTTCTGCCTTGAAGTAGATGTGGAGCAAACTGGCTTTTGGCAGATAGTGGCAGTGGTAAAGTACTGCTTGCCTATGACTGTTTTGCAAATCGAGTAATAAAAATGTAGGGTAAAACCATCAAATTTTGGACGCTTTTGAGCCATGTCCGTATATAAAGGCTGTTTATCGCAAGCCCCAAATGCTTCCAACGACACTGGCTGTCCGCACGACGGTCGTGCCGATAACGCTGCTTATCGGCACGACCCTCGTGCGGATAAGCGGCGTTATCGGCACGACAGGGAAATCAATATCCAAATGATAAGAATGTTTAGAAATGGATACATTTTAAGCTGATAAATATATTACACTGGCTTCAAAACTGAAGCAGAATATTGCACATGCAGGAAATTTTACTTTTTAATTAACAAAATTGTTATTTTGCTGAAATTGGCTTACCTGTGAATTATTACCTGTAAAAAATCTGTCATGCGTATGCGTAAATGAGAGTAATTATCTTAAACTAAATAATTAAATTGTGTGGTAATCCAAAAGAATAAACAGCCTTTGATTTTAACAATGGAGTATGGAAACATTTCAGTAACACAATTAAAAAAATGCAATTGTTATATTTTTATCCGCTGTTAGAAATCTACTGTGATTTCCTATTGATTTACAAATAGATCTTTTTAATAAAATGGTTCAGCCTATTCTTTTATACGGAAGCGAGGTATGGGGTTTCGCAAATCTTGATGTATTAGAGCGAGTTGTTTTAGAATTTCTGAAAATTATTTTGAATATGAAAACAAGCACACCAAATTTTATGGTGTATGGAGAAACGGGTTTTCCCAATTTATATTGAAATTTATTGTCGCATGATTTCTTTCTGGGCTACAATCGTTTCTGGGCCACCTAATAAATTATCGTATGGTGTTTACAATGCAACATACAGTATATATACATGTGAAAACAATGATAACACTAAATTTAAATGGTTTCACAAAGTTAAAGATATACTCTGCAGTGGTTTTAGTGGAGCATGGGATAACCACACATTTCCAAATAAAAAATGGTTAGTAAACGCATTACGACAAAAGTTAAGAGATATTTTTATAACAAAATGGTTTTTCTCGATTTCAGACAGCAGTAGTGGGTTTAATTACAGAATTTTCAAAAATAACTTTTGTTTTGAGCTGAGATAAAGATGAAGAGATAAGAAAGTCCACCTAGCGGTCACTTTTGATTGACGCGCCTCTACCTGTGGCTCCACCTACTTCCGCCATTTTGTTTTTTTACTCTGAACGAAGACAATTTCAACGCTATAAAAATCAACTTCTATCGGCGATTTTATACATCTGATGAAGCAATATTTTAGTCCTAAAGAAATGGAAAGCATTTTATCTTTCATTTATGAACCAGATTTTGAAATTTGTAGTGTTCTTATTGGGTTTTTACTCGTGTATTTTACGTTGATAAAACGATGCAATCCTTGTTGAAGGTTTCAAAATGGCGACCAAGCGTAAAATAGTCGGTACTTTTTTACTGCAACACGTTGTTATTAATAGGCTAGGTAATTTTTAGTCAAGAAAATATGAAAGAAGAAAGATGTAAAAGTCGTTTTATTTGTAAATTTACTAAATTAGCATTCAGCGCGTGACTGCGTTTGGGTTATGATCGTATAAATATTGACTATTTTTGTAATTTTAGGAAAATCTGTTCCGTCCGATCTCAAAACGATGCGTTTTATTTTTCATTATAAGGCTTCCATGAATGACATTTTTTTGATAAACATCATCAATATTCTTAAAGAACAATGTCTTACAAATCGTTTTATTGCCCTTTGATACTGTTTGGGTATTTTTGACAGGGTCAAATCGTCCGAATTAAGCAGCTGTTTTTCACAACTTTTCGCGCTTTTGAATTTAAAATGGCGATATTTTCTACACCTTGTTTGGCATTACAAATAAGATGAAAAAGTTACATTTTGAAACCCAATGTCTGTATAGTGACAGTATATAATTGTAGATCTATTTAGATAACAAATATTACGGCACATCAACCTGGAATATCTAAAATGTTTCAAAAATTGTAATAAATTCTTACCAGATACCGAAATTTCATAAATCCATTCAACATGCATGATCTATCGACTTATCCGCACTCCACGTTTTGCACGTGCAGTAAAGGCTTCGTATCTGATCATATTTTTGGCGCCCTTATTACACTGCATACGTTTTTTTTCGTAGATGACCGCGCAACCCAGATATCGACGCATACGAATTAGTACACTCGGAACAATTGTACGTTTTAGCCTTAGCACTATTTTCACTATTGTCACTTTTCACTTTTTTGCTTTCTGTTTTTTTGTCGATGGTTCATCATCGTCCGTGAGTTCAATTTCACTACACGTATAATCACCTAGCAAAAATCAAGATCAATATCATCATCCCAATGTAAAAAATCGTCTTTTCCGTAAGACATTCTGACGCGCGTTTAACGTAAATTGCGAATTTGAAATGCCTTGAACTGTCGGAGTTAAAGCTTAAATATGCATTTTATTTTAATTAGCGCCTTGTTCACTAATTATCGTTTCTTTTTTCGGCGTTAAATATGATCGGCGATTATTTAATCTAAAGATAATCCGTAAATAATTGTTTCAAATGTGTCCAGTCGCGTAGATAATAAGCATAATTAAAAACGTATTAATTTGTGGGAGAAAAAAACAACAACAACGGATTTTACAAATCGTAGGACAAAGGATAATAATTATATAAATTATCAACCGTAAATAAATAACTCTTTTTAACAAAGATACCGGGCGTGTTTAGTATCTATTTGATGGAAATTCGAAGGCCTATTTAACAAAAATAAATATTTCTACTATTATCTAGATAATAGCGAACCAAACGAAGAAAATATTAACAATATATTTTTGCTAATATACAAACTTTCAGAACAGATTCAGCGGCCGATAAAAATATTGATTTTTTCCCTCGATTTACCTGTCTACCTGAGCGACAGTCATAGCGGGGGCAAATATCGATGTTCAATAGCAGTTTCAAATCTCTGTATAGTATATATCTCTGTTTTGAGCAATATTTGGTATCTCTCCCACTAAAGCAGCGGAAATTATTTAAACAAATAAGAACACATAATCATCGATTACCGATAGAAACAGAAGGGTGGAAAAAAATAGCTCATCAGAGGAGATTATGTAATTTATGCAAAACTGAAATTGGAGATGAGTTTCATTATGTACTTGTTTGTCGGGAATTAGAAAATATTAGAAAACAATATTTACGAAGGTATTTTTATGTTCGACCGAATACGTTAAAATTTTATGAACTATTCAATTGTAAGAATACCACCACATTAAGAAATTTGGGTGCATTTATAAGCGATATATTTACAATTGTAAAAAATCAATAACTATCCATGGTAACAGAATTTCTTATGTAAGTTTATGTTTAGCATCTATTGTATCTATGTTTACTGAGTAATATTTTGTATTTAGAAAGTATTACATGGCTATTTACTCTGAACCTCTGTATGATATTATGTAAGATGTTGTCTTTATATGTTTACCTCATATTGCCATTGTAATAATGGACTGAGAGAAATAAAGGTTTGACTTTGACTTTTTGAACAGTTTATAAGCTGGATTAGTTTTCTTATTAATAATTAATGAAAATGTTAATTTCAAATACATTTCAATAGATAAATGCATAATTAATATATTTAATGACAAATTAATAGTTCAATGCATACATATGCTTGTTAGAAAATCTTATACTCCCGTCGTGCCGATAGCCAATACCTGTAGCATTGGCTATCCGCACGACGGTCGGGCCGATACCGCCGCTTATCGGCACGACCGTCGTGCGGATAACGCCGCTTATCGGCACGACCGTCGTGCGGATAGCCTCAGCCGCTTCCAACACCATTCTGACCTGCTCAGCTACAAGGTACATTCGATTCAATTAAAAACAGGCAGTTTCATTGGATGAAACCTTTAGGCTTGTTTGATTAGCTCTCAAAGCAACGCAGGGTCCAACATGAAAAATCAGACAGGTGGTGGGAAGTACGGACGGAGCTGAATCTTTATGTACCTACCTATCTTTAGTTTCAATTAACAAATGAAATCAGTCTTGTTATGTGACACAAATAAAGTTTCTTAAGGGTAAACATTACTATTGTTTATGAGCACATTGTTTGCGCAACGTCGGCGTTTAGTATGTGCATGTTACGCGTAGTTTTTAACGTCATTTTGTTTTGATTTCTCAATGACGTTGCAAGCTGTAGAATATTATTCTGTTTGTTTCTGCATAATTAAGTCCTAAAGCGTGTAAACATATTGTTTATTTTTATTTTAAAAGATGTTCTGTGGCAATTGATATACCCAAATTCGTGTTTAATTAAATGTGAAAACGTTTATTTCGCTGTTGATGACGTCGCATAAATATACGCGACGTCGGTGCAACGTTTGGCGTTAAAACGAAAAAGGCGGGAATGTTGAACGTTTTTCTCTATATCTTCCAATGCAATCCGGTGACCCCCACTTTTTATTTGAACTTTTAAATGGTTACCACGTTTCCTATCTGTTGGCGTAATTTAATCAAAATCATATGCGTAGTTAAGGAGATATCGCAAAAATACGTACTTTTTCCAGGTTTGAAAAGATGGCGGGAAAAATAATTTTGCATGTAATCTCCTCAGTTTAAGAGCAAATAGTATCAAAATGTAAGAAAATAACACTCATCGTGTGTTTAAGTTGTTTTTGCAGTAATAACATATATATTAAAACAGATGTCCGCTACGAGTTCGGTTTTCTGCAATGCACGAGAAACATTCAAAAAGTTCTGATACCATGGAAACGAGGCCGGTGACTCCCCACTTCTATTTCGATTTTAGTCCAAGGATACAATTATCTTGAAGCATAGGAAGTTTCATGAAAATCATATGCGGGAATTAAATAGTAATGTTTCCATTTAATTATGATGAATTGATATTTTGAGAAGAAATAAACTGTTTCAGTGTTTATTTTCAAAAAGATTGAAGTGTCCGTTTTTCCCTCCAGCTCCAGTGTTAGAAATAAGACCCAGGAAACAACTTGTCCGGGGGACAATCTGAAATTAAACTGAACTTGCCCCCAAGCAAATGTCTTATAGTTTTTACTATATCAATATTATTGCTGCTTAACTTTAAGATATGATTCAATTTACACTGTTGTGAATTTGAACTTTAGCTCCACTAAGAATTATCAGGTCAAAAACTTGTTGGAGAATTTCAAGTTGTCCTGGGGGCAACCTTCCAGTAAGTTCAGGTTGCCCCCAACAAATTTAACCCGTGACGGGCAAGGGGGCAACTGCTTATTTCTAACCCTGCTGAGCTCCGTTCGTACTTCCTGGCAGCTATAAACAGTGATAAACATTGGTGGAGCGGAACGGGGAGAAGGTCGATAGAAATGTCTGATTGGTTGATTCCTGTGTGACGTTTTATGTGTTTTCACTGTTGGAAAATTTAATCTACACGATGAATCTGAAAAAGGACAACATAAAGCGACTGGATCAACAAAATAGACTATAACGAAAGGGAGTGTGTAGAAACCTCCGTTTTTACATGTTTGTCCGGAGCTCAATGGTAAACCCTATAAGAAAACCTGGTAAAGTGAGGCTTTTCAGGTGCTTCAAAGAACACAAAGTTTGAAGTTTATTTAAGTATTGATCCAGTTGGAATTACGTCATCAAAATTGGTCATTCATACGAGGTGAATTACTCGGGTGTTTATCGCTATGGCCTTACTGAATTCAAATCAGAAAATGTGAAAATGAAATTTGTTTGATTAAAAAAAGCGTTTGCATATATCTTCTGATGGTTATCATTCCTTCAAGACAAGGTATGAAATACGTTATCTTTCTGACAAATTATGATTTTATGAGCGTCTTCAATCATGACATTTACCGAGTTATACCCTCGAGCAAATGAGCAAAAAGGCGGAAAAGAAGCAGTTCCGGTGACCAATGTTGATATCTTCTCAGGAAAGAGTAGCTTGCTGACTGGATCAATATAACGGCTCATCATGAGATAGAAACATGTCTCACAAGTATCACAAGGCAGGCCAACTGACCAAGTGGTTAAGAATGCCGATTTCATTAACATGATAAATCATGTGATCATCTCACGGCTGTGCCAAGTGTGGAGCTAGACGACTGAATCTGTTGTGAGCCCCACACCAGGCTCATGTGACAAGTCGTTCTGTTTGCGGATGTGCCAGGTGGTTTTTCTCAAGGATCTCCTGTTTTCTCACCACCTACTGATCATACGGCCTGAAAATGAAATAATGTTGAAAAGGATGTAAAACTGGATAAAGTGTCACAAAATGTTAGTGAGGATTTGCAATGTCAGCTTGTGTGTAACAAATAGTCTCAAACGATTTGCGAGTCAGAGTACTTTTAAGTAATATGTATCCATCCATGACAACAATCACATGTACTGGGATATGCAGAAATTTTTATAAAGTAGTCCTCTGCCTTGTGTGAGACATTTCATCCGAATTCCTTGATTTGAATGTCATTTGGCTGTAAATTTTACACTTGGCAATAGTTGTAAACTCGGGTGAGCTTTGTGGCCCATGGGCCTCTGGTTATACTGTGTGGGTCAACTTCTGATCTTCATCTCAGTTGTGGGTTGGGTGCACTGGCTAGATTTTGAATTTAGCAAAATAGGGAAAAAACATTCATGATGGGTCATTAAAACATTTACAAGAAGCTAAAATGGCACATTTAAACACATACCTTTGAACCTGTGGAGTGTGGACTAAATGAGCCGCGTCATGAGAAAACCGGATTTTCGCCTATGCGAAAACAAAGGCGCAGATCAGCTTCGCAGTAACTGCAAAGCTGATCACGCCTTTGTTTTCGCTACAGGGATAGTACAGTTCTTCTACTTTCTAAATCCAAAATTTCCAGCCAGTTTGTATCAGACCGGGTCGGAAACCCCGATGTTCGGTTTTCTCGCGTCGCGGCTCAAATAATAGCATTGAATTCTTCAGCAGTCTCTTATGAGACCACTGGAGAAGGGAAACTATTCCACAGTGGAATAGTCCAGACCACTGGAGAAGGGAGACTATTCCACAGTGGAATAGTCCTAGGGGAAAAATTCTTCAGAGCATCACTATAGGCCATATATCTTATGTACTGTGAATCAGGAGATGGTCCGGTATGTCTTCGGATGGGTGCTGGTTTCAGATATTTGTCTTTCAAGAGACACTGTTCCCGAGTGAATCTTGTAAAAGAAAGATAATCTATAGTTCCAATTTTTTTTTTCAGAATTACTCATCGGGGAGTAAGAGTGAGCCGTTCCCAGCAGTGATATCCCTGAATGTCGGAGGCATCAAATACATGACGAGGTTGTCTACATTGAAACGCTACCCAGACTCTATGCTGGCTGCATTATTCAGTGGTCGTTATAGGGTCGACAAAGACGCCGATGGAAACTACTTTCTTGATAGCAATGGTGTTTTGTTTGGATACATTTTAGAATATTTAAGAAATGGACTTGTTCCTCCGCGAGAACATGCAGTTGCTATGTATCGCGAGGCGAGTTACTACGGTCTTCATGAACTGGTGGAAAAATTGCAATATATGCCACCCGTTGTTTCAGTAATTGTAAAAGAAGCTCATATATCACAGTTTCCTAATTTCCATGAGGCCAAAGAAGACGTTTTGAAAGCCGCCATGGAAAATGCAACTTTTACGAAAATTGGAGAAGTAATAGTGTATTGTTTTAAAGCCGAATTTGTGCCAAAAGTCAGTACTTTTAACCCAAATCATGGCTGTGTGGTAGAAAGTGCGCATGTGAAGATAGGACCCTGGGACGCACCGGTGGATGAAGAGGTTTTCATGAAATGTTTAGAAAATGATTTGATAGACGATGGATTTAACCTTAAACCTCACGATATGAAGAGAAAGTGTAAATACTATCATGGGCAGAGTTGTCAAAAGTTTGTCTACAGACTTATGATCATGTTTTGAAATAAAGTCTAGATGAGCAGCGACGTGAGAAAACCGGTCTTTGGGAGCTCCGTCCAGGTCTGACACAAACTGGTCTTGGCTGCCACAGAAGAAGGCTAGAAGATTGAAATTTCGGATGTACATGTAAGATGATAAAGCATTGTACTACCCGATTGTACTGATCTGCGCCTTTGTTTTCGCTTGGGCAAAAATCTGGTTTTCTCGTGATGAGGCTCAATTGGTTCTGTGGATGGGGAAGTAGTATGACTGATTCAAATTGAATTGAACTGGAGAGCGACCAACAAACAAAACAACACTTGGTTAGCAGGCTAGCCATGGCTTACTACAGTGTATCAAGAATTTGTTTTCTCCACAAGAACAGTCATTTTCTTTGTTATTTCTGCATAGAATCATGTTTTTGAACGCATATCAGAATTGTGCTGCATAGTTCTTATGGGCTTGAAAAATGGTTTTATAATTTATCTATACAAGATATTAAAATTGTCTTGGGGTTTCTGACCGGGTCCAACAGAAATGAAGTTTTACATTCACTTTTACATACTCACAAAACTGCTAGATGCTTGAAATTTTTGTATTTAGAAGCTAATGGAATGTATATCTATGTTTTTAAGCTAATGGAATGTTTATCTATGTTTTAAAAGCAGATGATCATCAGCTGGCAGACTACCTTGCAGGTATGCGAGTATTTGCTTTTGCACTTGACATGGCATTGCTTTTTTTTTGGAATCTTGAAAAATCATGTTTCACAGTATTCTTCACCAAAACACGGTTCATCCTAGCCAAGAATTTTAGGGAGAAGTTTCGTCTCTACCATAGAAAATTTGACAAAAGTTTTGACCTGAATTTCAGGTTTTTCTTTATACATGTAGTTTCTCCCTCAGCTGAAATTAGGGAGAAGTTTCTCCCTAGTCGCCCTGCAAAAAAGACACCCTGATGTTTTCCTCAGCTTTTCACTGTGTTCTTATTGAGTCGCAGAAGAATGAAGATTATTATTTATTTATTTTTGTTGTTGACACTGTGATATTTTTGTTTTTCTTTGACCATGCCGCTTTGACTCTTGTGACAACTGTATAATTGTGCCGCCTCATGAGAAAACCAACAATCTGCATATGCGAAACCAAAGGCGCAGATCAGCTTCGCAGTAACTGCGAAGCTGATCAGCGCCTTTGTTTTCGCTACATGGATAGTACAGTTCCTCTACTTTCGAAATCCAAAATTTCCAAACACTTGCCGTCTCCTGCATGTGCTTGTACGGCTCTGTTTGTTTTGTGCAACTGTTCAGAAACCACATTGTTGGTTTTCTCATAACATGGCTCAATTATATTATGTAAACATTCTTCTTGCTTTAGACATTTTTCAATCGTGATGGGAAGTGTGTTGACTTGTCGTATTGGCCTGATCAGAGTTTCATTACTGACAATGTTTATTTAAAGCAGTCAAATCAACTTAAACATATCTTTTATCAAAGGTCAACCAGCATGGTCAAAGAAACTAGACTATACATAAAGTGTATCAGTCTAATTGTCTACTGTTAAAACTTATGACAATTTTGTTGTTGTTCTTGTTAAGTTTTGTACACATATGTTGGACTTATCAGTATAGTGTCAGGGCTTTTTCGCACCTTTTTATGGAAATTTTTGGTACCAATGAAATTCGGGGGGAAAATGCTTAATTTTTCATTTAACAGGGGAAAGTAATAGCATGTTTGTAGCCAGATTGGGAAAGTTTACCTTTTACATTTGGGATTTTTCTGCTAATTGGGCCAATTATAGTTTTTTTTTTTTTTCATCTCTGGGGTCCCAATGAACGATTTGGCACCCATGAAAAATTGTCCTGGGGGTGCAAGGTAGGTCAAATTAGCACCCAGGGTATACCCATATATGGTAAAAAAACAAAACAACCACTGTACTTGTTGACTCACAGGTGAGTGATCGTTTCCCTTGGGCTACTTGTTTTTTCTCCAGATTGGGAAAAAAGACACCTAATTTGCATTGGGAATGGGGCCTTATTTCGGCTCCATAGACACCCGAAAAAAATCCCTGGGTGTGATGCTGCAGAACGCGGCGTCCCATCTGGGGCTATTCTGTTAGAGAAATTTCACTGGAAGATGGAATAAAAATTCAAATTAACTCCTGATGCCCCTTAAAAGGACAGTGGACTTGCCCAATTGATAAAGATGGGCAAGTCCATTTGTCAGTAATGGGTTAATCAGAGAATGCAGATTGTATTTTGTTCATTCTATATGTTCAGTTCATTAGTTTGTTAGTTAATGAATCGTTTAAAGCTTTCTTTTCAGTTCGTGTATTGATAGTTTAGTTATTAATTTTCATGGCTCTGATGCAGTGCACATTGGTCAACCTATATGTCGATTTGCAGGTGTTTACGGCGGTTTGGCAGTATTTATGCAGATTTACTGGTGAAAAAAAAAAATGGTGGCGACCAGTAAACATTTCAAAAACTTGCCCACACAATATACAGTGACTGTTGTAAAAAATGAAAATTTCATCAGAAAAATCTCTATTATAAAAAAATTTATTATTTTTGCTCAAAAACATAGATTGTGGATACAAGTAAGAACCGCCTCGCCACGGCAGTTCTAATGTTAGAAACATTCCCCAAACCATCTACCCGCTCATTCGGTCCTTGAATTTATTCTTTAATGCTCACATAAATCAGCCACTGCAGGATAATTTATATTCACATAACTAACATATTTCTATAGTGTCTTTGGCGTATGGCATGCTTTTCCATAATAGAAAATATGCAATATAGATAAACAATCACTTCCTTGTTTCATGCATCATCAAACTTGTGTAAAACCCACCATATCAGCATATAGGTTGACCCGTGTGCAGCTGCTCTTACAGTAAGTTGCAAGTGTTTTATAGAAATACATGCAAGGCTTTTTCTGACCTTTATGGGAAATTTTTGGTACTGATAAATTGGGAAAAAATAGTGCTATTTTGGGAAAAGTAGCAAGCTTTTGGGAAAAAATAATGCAGTTTTAGCCAAAGTGGGAAAGTTTACTTTTTAAATTTGGATTTTTCTGCTAATTGGGAATGTTTCAGGTTTATTGGGAATTTTTTCAGCCAATTGGGAAAAAAATTGGTACCGGAAAGCGGACACAGTTTTGTATAGAGAAAAAGCCCCGACATGTAGCAATTTTTTCTTACTAAATCTTTTTTTTTTCTTCTTTTGTATTTAAAATTACTTGACCTGTGATTTTCTTGTATCATTCCTTCAATTTTAGATGCTCAGAAAAATGTAGCTTGCATACAGAAAATTGCATTAAAATTACAAACACAGAGTTCAGACAATTAGTTTTGGTACAAATACTCCATAGCTAACTTTAAATGAGCTGCGTCATGAGAAAACCAGATTTTTTGCCTATGCGAAAACAAAGGCGCAGATCAGCTGTGCAGTAACTGCACAGCTGATCTACGCCTTTGTTTTTGCTTAATGGATGGTACAATTTCTCTTCTTCTTAAATAAAAAAAATCAAGCTTCTAGCTATCTTCTGTGACTGCACAGACTGGTTTGTGTCGGACTTGGTTCAGTTTTCTTGTGTCACGGCTCAAATCATATTCATGGGAACATTATGGCAGCAATCAGATTGTGATGTTAAAATTTCTCAAAAAAAAAAAAAAAAAAAAATGTATCATCGATGGAGCCATCTCATGAGAAAACCAACAATCTGCATATGAAAACAAGGATGCATATCAGCTTCACGGTAAGCTTTTGTTTTTGCTACACGAATAGTACACTTCCTCTTCTTCTTAAATCCGAAATTTCAAGCTTCTAGCCTGCTTCTGTGCCTGTACAGCCTAATGTGTGTTGGACCTGTCCGGAAACCACATAATTGGTTTTTAGCTCACCTGAGCCGAAGGCTCAAAAGGTGAGCTTATAGGATGGCCATGATCCGGCGTCTGTCTGTCCATCATCCGTCCGTCGGCGTCCACAATTTCAAAGATCTTCTTCTCTGAAACCACTTAGCCAATCAAGTTGAAATTTTATGTGGAGCCTCCATGGGTAGGGGGAATGAAAGTTTGTTAACGGGATCTTGGTCACATGACCAAGATGGCTGCCATGCCCATATATGGTAAAAACCCTTCAAAAATCTTCTTCCCCAGAACCGGTGGATCGATTTCCACAAAACTTGATATGTAGCATAGGGACTCCAGCCAATCATAGTTTGCTAAAATGATGACCCTGGGATGACCTTGATCTATTTTACGGCAAGGTCAATTTTGGAAACATAGGCTTTTACATAGGAAAAGGCAAAAACTATGGATTTTCTGAAAACTATTGCAGCCTGAGACCTGAAAAGTGGGGTGATGCAAACAACTAATGGAGTAGATGAAGGTATGTGATTAATTTAGGTCAAGGTCATCTCTTTACCTTGGCCGGTCTGTTGTCCATGAAACCACTTGGCCAATCAAAGTGAAATTTTATGTGGAACCTCCATGGGTAGGGGGAATGAAAGTTTGATCGCGAAATCAGGATCACATGACCAAGATGGCCGCCACGCCCATATATGGTAAAAACCACTCAAAAATCTTCTTCTCCAGAACCAGCTGGCCGATTTTCACTAAACTTTATATGTAGCATTTGGGACTCCAGCCCATTGTAGTTCGTTCAAATGATGACCTGGAATGACCTCGACCTATTTTATAGCAAAGTCAATTTTCGAAACATAGGCTTTTACATGGGATAAGGCGAAAACAATGCATATTTTGGAAACTATTGCAGCCTGAGACCTGAAAGTTGCTAGATGCAGACAACTTATGGAGTCAATGAAGGTATGTAATTAATTTAGGTCAAGGTCATTTTTTTCTTGACCTTGACCCAAGGTAATTTAAATATCAAAATTAAGATTATGGTTTTCTTAGAAATCACTGGGTTTGGAAACTATTGCAGCCTGAGACCTGCAGACATGAAGTCAATAAAGGTGTGTGAGTATTCAAGGTCAAGGTCATTTCATGATGACTTAATGCTCCAAGATCAGGCTTCAGGTGAGCGTTCTCTGGACCATTGGTCCTCTGATGGTCCTCTTGTCTAACGAGACGGCTCATTGCATGACATAAGGTTGATTTTATTGAGTGGATAATGCCATGTGATACATATACAGTACATGTATGACCACACCTGTACTAACTTTTGCAACATCAGTAACATAATGGTGTACTCAGGTACACCATAGTAGGTAACAGCAATGAAAATTTTCAGTGAAATTTGAAGGCGTTAAAGGTCATATGATAAAGAGGGTCTTACACTCGTGGTCATTTCATTCTTGCTGAAGGATTCTTGCTGAAGGCTTGTTTCTTAAAGTTCATATCATCAAGAAAACATGTCAGTGAAATGTTAATGTATACCCCCTTGATCCCCACTTTTTAATACGAGGGGTGATCGGAAAGTACGTATAAACATGTTGTAAAATAAGTTTGCGTCAATCGATTGATATGTAATTTAGTACAAATAAACATTTGTCCTTTTGTAATTAAATGCCATTCTCATTTTAAAACAATGACGTCAGACGTTCATGCACGAGGCAGCGTAATGACGTCACTTCACGTGACCCGGCGCACCTGTACCCCTGGGTTGACTTTGTGAGTGTATTTGGTGAGGTTAGGAAAGTTGGTCGACATTTTTTAATGGAAACTAAATTTCTGACATTAATTGACCATTTTTCGAAAACATACGGCATTCTGATGCTTTACCTACTAATACGGTGAAATTGAATGCAACAGGTTAGCGTAAAATATGCAAGAACGTCGATTTCATTTTGTAAACTTAAATTCAATACCTTGTTTTCTGGCCGATGTTTAACGAAATGATAAAATACTGGCATAACTATAAGAAGTAAAGACAATGTCAAGAATAGATATGTTTCGAGCTTACAGTAAATATATACTTTAAAAAAAATGACTTCCCAAAAATGCAACATTTTCAAAAATCTTAACAGTTTTGTCTTATTTGACACAGTCGGTATTTGCAAGACTCTACAGACAAATCCATTCGATAAACAACCTCGTAACTTTATAAATATATGCCGTGTACGTTGCAGTTAATGAGTATTAAATAAAATGCGGGCATACGCAATCAAAACGGGTGTTATAGTACTTTGAACTAAGAAGTATTTTGAAATTAGAATAAAATTTCGACGTTACGTTGCGCCGCATACTGTTAGGCGGTGTTTCCATAACGACAGCTGCAACGCACGTGCGCGTTTTATGCATGCGTTATTGCAATGGATTAATTGCATATATATTGCTGCATTATTTGATGAAATTTCATCTCGAAATAACGAAAGATAAAGAAATGACAATATTTTTATACGTACAGTTCAACCTCATTATAACGCGCCTCACTATAGTGCGGTTTTCAATATAACACGACCATGTCATGGCTCCCAAATTAATTATTTTGTTATATATCTATTGTAAATAATCTCATTATAACACGGTTCACTTATAACACGGTCTGTTTCCATGGACCCCAAAGATAGCGTTATAATGAGATTGACCTGTACTTTCCGATCACCCCACGTATATAGAAAAACTGGGGTTTGCAGGGGTATACCTAATTTTCTTATTTCTGATCCAAAACATAGATTGTGGGTTCTCGTTAGAACTGCCTTCTGCCTCGGTGAGGCAGTTCTAACATGTCCCCGCAATGTATGTATTGAGCCAAAATATTAAACAAATCATGTTTTTTTTGTGTGTTTTTAGCTCACCTGAGCCGTTAGGCTCTCAAGGTGAGCTTATAGGATGGCCATGATCCGTCGTCGTCAGTCCGTCGTCGTCCACCATTTTCAAAGATCTTCTTCTCTGAAACCACTTGGCCAATCAAAGCCAAATTTTATATGAAGCATCTATGGGAAGGGGGAACCAATGTGTTTATAAATAATCCAGGTCACATGACCAAGATGGCCGCCATGCCCATATATGGTAAAAACCCTTCAAAATTCTTCTTCTCCGGAACCACTGGACCGATTTCAACAAAACTTGGCAATAAGCATCGGGGACTGGAGTACTACAATGTGTTTATAAATTATGACCTTTGGATGACCTTGACCTATTTAACGGCAAGGTCAACATAGGTCGCCCATGCATTTGAATGGGGAAAATTGTTAAAATGTTATTTGAAAGGCAAAACTTGCAGGAAATGGGCAAATGGACTGAAGGTAGGTAATTCTGAAAAAAAATTGGACCACAGGGGTTGGTCTGCCCCCACCTCGGGGCAATATACATGTATATTACAAAAATATTCAAAGGTCTTCTTCTCTGAAACCACTGGGCCAATCAAAGCCAAATTTTATAGGAAGCATCTATGGGAAGGGGGAATCAATGTGTTTATAAATAATCCAGGTCACATGATCAAGATGGCCGCCATGCCCATATATGGTAAAAACCCTTCAAAAATCTTCTTCTCCTTAACCAATGGACCGATTTCAACGAAACTTGGCATGAAGCATTGGGGACTGAAGTACTACAATGTGTTTATAAATTATGACCTTTGGATGACCTTGACCTATTTTACGGCAAGGTCAATATAGGTCGCCAATGCATTTGAAAGGGGAAAACCTTTAAAATGTCATTTAAAGTGAAAGTCTTGCAGAAAATGGGCAGTAGGACTGACTATTAATGATTCTGAAAAAAATTGGACCCCAGGGGCATATTTGCCCCAACCCCGGGGCATTATACATGTATATTTCCATACTATTCAAACATCTTCTCTGAAACCGCTTGGCCAATCAAAGCCAAATTTCATGTGAAGCATCTATAGAATGGGGGAATCAATGTATATATAAATAATCAAGGTCACATGACGAAGATGGCCGCCATGCCCATATATGGTAAAAATGGTAAAAACCCTTCAAAAATCTTCTTCTCCAGAAACAGTGGACCTATTTCAAAGAAACTTGGTGTGAAGCATCTATGGCTTAAGTACTACAATGTATACATAAATCATGACCCTGTGATGACCTTGACCCAGTTTATGGCAAGGTCAACATGGGTTGACCATGCATTTAAATGGGGAAAATTGTTAAAATGTCATTTGAAGGGAAAAGCCAGCAGGAAATTGGCAAATGGACAGAATATTGATTATTCTCAACAAAAAAAAGAAGAAAGTGGCCCAAGGGCTTCATCTGCCCCTGCACTGGGGTTAAATACCATAATATTCAAACATGTTTATTGGTATATGCAGCAGATCTCAGGTGAGCGTTTACAGGACCATTGGTCCTCTTGTTTTTTTTCCAATGAGTTTTTCATTTTTGCTTCTGAAAAAATCTCTGTATATTGCATGGGTAAGTTTTCGTAATAGTGTAGGATCCTCTATCCATGAACCATTCATTGGCTATCAACCAACATTTATGACTTTGCATATGCGAAATCAAAGACACAGATCAGCTTCGCAGTTACAGCTGTCTTTCTTGAGGTGACAGTTGAACATCAGTTGAGCTGTATCATGAGAAAACCAACATTTTGCATAGGCGAAAACAAAGACGCAGATCAGCTTTGCTATAACTGCGAAGCTGATCAGTGCTTTTGTTTTCGCTACATGGATAATACAATTCCTCAACTTTCTAAATCCAAAATTTCCAGCTTCTAACCATCTTCTGTGATTGCACAGCTGGGTTTGTGTAGAAGCCGTTTGGAAACCACATAACTGGTTTTCTCATGACGCGGCTCAAATCATCTTTTGATCATAATTTGATAAGCTGATATCTCCATTACAATTTTATCAAAATAAATGATCTCTGATGTGCATAGATATTTTGTAGTCATTATCAACCCATAAAGGATCATAAAGTTATTTGCATGCCAGAATGCAGTACATGTACATGTATGATGTAGCATGGTAGTCTGTATGCTTCTTCACATGCATGAAAAATGTGTCTTTACCCGTATTTGGCATACACATATTCTTTCGAGGAAAGAATTTTCATTATTCCACTGATTCAAGAAAAGAAAGCTGTTAAAGACTGATAACACTGCCTTCTATACAAAACCTAGTTCTGCAAAATTCGAAACTAGGTGTGTGCCCTCACTTTCCCTTAGCTTGTAGTGAATGGTTAAAAATGAAGGATGCAATAGTTACTGACAAAAGATTAACTAAAGGTAAGCTGCATTTTAGAAGCTTGGGTAAAAGTTAAGTGACTGTCACGATATGACCACAAAATGATTACCTTGGACTTAAAGCAACATAATACAGGAATAGTATAAGCATGTCCATAATTGATTTTGTTCTATTGCTAAAGCAGATTCAGAATGTGTAGTTTACTGGTAAAACACCAAACTCACAAAATCATACATGATACCTGGGATCCAAAATTACCCGGATATGGCACTAAAGCAAGCGTGAATTTATGTTGTCTCTGCTTGATTTTAAGTATCACAAAACACAAGGATCACCTGAAATGAGTTTAGGTGACATCAAAGGTTGTAAAAAGAGGCTTTTATCATGTTTGGTAAAAATTAATAAATTACTATGGATGATAATGGAGTTTTTCCCTTCATTTTTACCCAAATGGTGATTTCTATCAAAAAAGCTCAAATCATTGAAATTTGATACCTTACTTTCTAGATGATTTGTACAGAACATGTTGAATTCCATTACGAAAACTTGCCCATGCAAAATACAGAGAAATTTTTTAGTTGTAAAAATGAAAATTTTCAGCAGAAAAATGTTGATATTTTTCTTATTTTTGCTCAAAACATAGATTGTGGATACACGTTAGAACCGCCTCACCAAGGCGGTTCTAACGAGTACCCACAATCTATGTTTTGGAGCAAAAATAAGAAAAATAGGTATACCCCTGCAAACCCCAGTTTTACTATATAGAAGTGGGGTTTTGGGGGGTATTCGTTGCATGGACATGTTTTCCTGATGTCCAGAAATAAAATTACAGCTCCGTTTCATAAGTTAAGTACATACCGATTTGTTTCATAAGTACTAGCATCTTGAAGCTTGGCCAAATGTAACTGGGTGTTAACAGATTTTAACGGATTTCGTTATGTCAAACTTAATACATAAAACTATTCACTGATTGTAACATTTTAGATTTTAATCGATTGATTTATCAATAGTAACACATTAAAATGACAAGCAAAATATCATAACCTTTGGGATACAAATATCAACTTTAACATTGATTTCATACACTTCAAGAAAGTTTTAACCAAAAACAGATTATATCATTAAATTGGCATATCATCCGGCACACTACACCTAACATAATATTTGGTCTACCCTGTGTATATTCAAGTTTATTGAAGCTTGACGTATTGCACCCAAATAGCCATGGTACACCAAATTATATAATCAGTCAGCGTTTGATACATAATTACACATACAAAAATAACACTGGTCAAACAGTTGAATATAAATAATTTATGCAAAGAAAGTCGCTCGAAAAGGTACTGGGACACAAAATGGCGAAACGACAGTCCAAACAAGGTAAGGCAGTCTAGAAGGATGCAAGATTTCAAGCTTCAATAATCTCGACTGTACACAAGGTAGACAAAGGTTTAGTCTCCTGGACGCTCTGTCATTTTATTGGAATAATAAATTTTTAGTTCAAACTTTCCTGTAATGTGAGAAATTAAGGTTAACATTGATATTTGTGTCACAGAAGTTACGTTATTACGTTTATCATATTTTATGTGTTATTATCTAGTTATAAATCGATCAAAATCTGAATTGTTACAATCAGTGAATAAGTCTATGTATTAGGATTGACTTAGCGAAATTTGTTCAAATCTGCAAACACCTAATAAAATTTGGTCAAGCTTCAAGTACGGGTACTGCTATGCCATTACTTATGAAACAAATTGGTATGAAACGGAGCTGTACACTGCCTTTAATACATTTCGCTTTTGCTTTATGAAAGAATAACTGGGATATTTCCTCAAATAATTGAATTGAATTATTGTCTACGCGCCAGCGCGTAGACTACTCTAAAGTTTGAGATTGACCTACTTACAAGACAACTCATACACCTCTCTACAACTGCAACTGCACGTTTGATTCTAGTGGCTTGACCATCGTGTTAGTAGGATTCCGGGTCGTTTCGACTAGGACCGTGTAAACACCCAAAACACCCATGCAAACGGTAACATTTGTACCAATGGTGCAGTCGGTACCAAAAATGGGGCAAATTGTCAAATTCGTGGAACTGGTGCATGATTGCATTCTATCTAAGCAACAACGGAATGAAATGAACCGACGGTATTGTGACGCTATATGGTCAAGTATGAAAGCTTTGACCGCGCCCCACCTGCCGTGTAGCCAATTACATTCTATCCAAGCCAAACCGACAGTATTGTGACGGTCGATTGTCAGGTATGAATGCTTTGACCGCGCAGCGTTTTATTTCTGTTCAGTCACATGAACTACGATGAAATGGGAGTGCGGTCAAATTCTTTGACATTCTAGTTTATATATGCGAAGCGTAGACCAAGCTTTTTGTTAAAGCTTACACTTGTCAGCTTATAAAAACTTCAATTACTGCTGTCACAACTTTTCCCAATAAATACCATACATCCGGTGTATATTGGATCTGAGATGATATTAAGCATGTCAAACTGCCTCTCCTCAATACATTTAATTCAAATTTTGTGAACAAAAAAAAAAAAATGGGAAAAAAGTTAATATTTACGTCAGCAAGTTAAAATTGTAATTATGGCCTTTCATAGATGAGCGGAAAATGACTGGGGCACACTGGCTCTGTCCCAACATGACTCAAAATTGTTGACAGGGGTGTTAAAGCTAAAAACAAATGAAACAAACAAAAATAAAGTAAAAATAATTATATATATATGATAAAGTAAACAAAGATAAGATTAAATAAATAAATTTATCATGAAAATAAAATTTAAAATACAAAAGAAAAACTAATGGATTGGGCAGTACTCTACCTGAAACAATTACCAGTTAATGTTGCAGTTATTTCCCTTGAATCTAGGTAAAAATTGGAAAAACCTGTTTAGCCGCGAAATCTAAAAATAGAAAAGTTGCAGAACCTGTTTGTCACCCTTCAACGAACTTTACACATTTCAATCATAATACAGATTTATTTTTAGAATCAGTCTACAGGTGTAAAATACATGTTTTGGTGTGGATTCTCTACCGAGGGCTGGGCAATGTATTTTCAATAGCGGTGCTTTGAAAACTAATTAAAGTGGACAGGTGTGCTAATTAACAAGTGTCCCATTTGATTGCGCCGCATTAGATCGGCAACTTCAAACAGAAACATGCGGTAAGTAATATTGGGACTGCAAATTTGTTAACCGGGTGGGTTTGTTTAGTGTACAATGGGTGGGGGATGGGGCTAAAAAAAATCCAACTCTTTGCTCATTTTGACAATCTTTTTATTACAGTTAACACTTATTGCAAAGACAAAATCTATGAGTTTGAACATTATAATTTTAGTTATCAGTTTATTTAAATTCAAACTAAGCAATTCACAAGTTCATCTGTTTTACAGCCTTTCAATTCATTTTGGGTAATATTGAGCCTTTGCATGCACCTGATTTGGAAGCAGTTTGCAGATGCACAGTGACCATCGTTTCTCCATTAGCTTTGCACATTGTCAGGGCCTTTTCTGACTTTGGTACCGATGAAACTGGGAAAAATTGTACGATTTAAAAAAAAAATACGACTATTTTGGGAAAAAATAGTGCAATTTTTAGTAAAATTGGGGAAGTTTACCTTTTAAATTAGAATATTTCTGCTAATTGGGAATGTTCCAGGTCGGTTGGTAATATTTTCAGCCAATTGGGAAAAAAATTGGTACCAGAAACCGGACCCAGAGAAAAAGCCCTGATTGTGAATGTTTGTATTGAGATTTAGCTTCCTAGTCAACAATTTTTCAGTAATGTCGGGACAGCACATTCTTGAAATAATCAAATTTTGATGAAAATAGTGCTTACAAACTATTTTATCATTTCAAGATATTTATTGTTAGTTCATGATAAAATATAGTTTGTACCATTAAAATAAGATTACCAGGGCATTTCTAATGAGCACATGAAAATGGCATCTTCGTTAAGAAATTAGCTGAATTGTCACATTACTGTCATCAAATTGTCATCAGATACTCAATTATTCTGGGTGACTGTTCGGGTCCGTGACACTTCGCCGAAAACCACTTTGCCGAAAAGACACTTCGCCGAAACGACACTTTGCCGAATGCGACACTTCACCGAAATATTGCCGAAATTCGGCAAAAATGCCGAAAAAGATGTTTACAGTATTTTATACAAAAATTGTTTGTTTGTTGTTGGTTTTTTTTTTCATATATTTTACTTAAATCGACATCATTTTATCGATTTTAACGATTAAATTTGTATAGATCTATAAAGAAATACATTCTAAATTCTGAAGGAAATGAATGATTAGGTACGTCAATGACCAATTCTGACGATCAAACTAATTATTGTATGACCAATATAAAACATGGCGATTAACCTACTTAATTAATCGTATTATTATTGACATGAAACCATTTTACTTCATAAATAAACAAACAATTTTAAAAAACAAACATAAAACGCAATTATAATGAACTGATATTAAGTCCCCATTACGACAATTAAGGCTCGTCTAATAACGTTAGTTTCCCTCAAGCATGCTCATTGTTAATCAGTTGAAACATTCGGTGAAGTGTCGCACCGTAGAAGAATTTTCGGAATTGTGTCGTTTCGGCTGTTCACCTTTGTAATGTTTAACCTTCTCTGAAATGCTGTATATCAAATTATCATTGCTTACTGTATTTTGTCTTTCAGGTTGTTTACAGCCCCGTTGTTACTTTCGCTTCTCTCCCTTGCAACTGCCACCACTTTGGAAGCAGAGACATGTGACCCTAAACGTATGATGGTGGATGTCAACTACTCCAATGCCGATGTTATTTTGGGTGGTCTGTTTGATTTGAGGGAGCCCAGCAATAATTATGGTTGTGGAACGCCAGATAAAGGTTTGTCATTTTAATAAGAATAGGACGTCCCACATGGCCATGTGGTTGTTGAGCTCATTACCACTTTTCATCAGTCAGTCTTAACCACTATGTTAGGTGTGGTATCAGACCCAGGGGGATGGACATGTGCCCCATCGGACATTTGCCCCCTGCCCAAAAATGGCATCAGACCCTATGTTGGGCTAATATTGTGGGAAAAGACAATAATATGTAACAAAATTGAATTCTAAATCTTTAATGCTTATAAATTGCATTCATGTATTTCTACCAATGTCGATCTTATAAAGAATTGTTTGAATGAAAATCCTTTCTTTTTTTTTTTCAGAAAAGACTGTTTATAATTCAGATTTTGAATAGTTATTTTGTATCAATTTATGGAGATTCCAGGGTGTTCTAGGAGATGTTTTTGTAATGATGTATTGTTTTTTCAGAGACCATGCTTACATACGAGGCAGTAAGATGGGCTATGCGGAGAATAAACAACAACAATTACATTCCTGGGATAAGAATGGGTACGTAATGGATCAAACTTGCGCTTAGTCTTAACTGAGGTGACAAAACTTTTTCCATGCTCAACTTAGCTGTGACTCTATTAACTAAGAACTAACTAAATGTTATGAACCACTGCAGAAGCTGAGGGTGAGGTTAGGCGCCTGTAAAATCGATTTAAACCCGCCAGTAACTTTGTGTTACTGATCGTTCCAAGTTGATACTTCTGTGGTGGTTTTTTTTTGTTTTATGTCTTGGTGTTTAAAATATTTTTGTGCTGTTGGCACCTTATGTATGTTTGCATATTTTTAGTTAAGTTAAGGTAACTGAGTGGCCACCTATTGGGAAAATAGCTGCTCATTCGGCTTACGAAATGTTTTCATGGTATAAGTACCTGATTGTTAGTTTGGTTTTTTCCCACCTTGGTTTTTGGAGTGGGAGTCTTTTTCTGATTGCGCCTTTTCCTGATCTTTGCCTACTTGTACTTTTTTTCTATCTATCTTGTTTATAAATGAGCCACGTCATGAGAAAACAGGATTTTTGGCTATGCAAAAACAGCTTTGCAGTCACTGCACGAATAGTACAAGTCTGCCTCTAATTATACCCAAAATTTCAAGATTCTAGTTTTCTTCTTTGGGTGTATAGGGCTGTTTGTGTCAGACCTGGTCGAAACCATGACGATCGGTTTTTAGTCTGTCAAGGCTCAAATGTTTAAATGCAAAACAATTGTCAATGAAAAAAAAAACAAAAAAAAACTTATTGCAGGTTACATGACCAGGTCTTGTTATCTATTTTCCACTGACTTTGGCTATTTCAATATTAGCAGCAGGATTTGAAAGGCCTAGGGGATTTAAGGCCTGATTTCGGCCTCGTGTTGGTTAAAAAATAAATTTTGGAATTTTTAGGAGACAAGTGTTGCAAATAGCAGGTATAGGTCCCTGCTTATAAATTCTAGCACAACTATCACATTCAAATGACACATGTTGCCATGACAACGCTCTGAAAAGCATAGAAATACCACTTTTTGCCATTTTGGGTCTATTTTTCACCAACATCATTTTCAATTACCGGCCCATGCGACGAACAATTTCTTATTATGAAATAATTATGAAGTATCATCCAGAGATATTGTATGCTAAGTATCATTTTGTTCTTCGTGTGGGCTGGCACTTAAAAATTTAAAAGTGTGTTCAGAAATGGTCAAAAATAGACCAAAACTGCAAAATGTGCTCTATCTATGGTTCTTCTGGGCGTTGCCATGGCAACGCTTGTAGGATAAATGAGATACTTGTTCTTGTTTTTAGTAGAGGAGACATAAGGCTGTTTTAAGGAATAGTTTTCTCACCTAAATTCCAAAATTTATTTTTTAGCAAAATCTGAGGCCAAAATCAGGCATTAAATGACCTAGTCCTTTCATGCTTGGCTTAGTTGAGCATGAAAGAAGTTTTTTTGCTCTAAATCATTAGGGATTTATTGAATTTGTGAGTGAGCACTTATGCAGTCATAAAAACTTATACAGACTTTTATTTTTGAGAACCTTGATTTCATGAGGCAACAGACTGTAGTGAAAATGAAGTTCTCATGAACGTTTTCCCCTTTACAGCTTGTACATTTTATAAAAAAATATATATTTTATTGAACAGGAATGAGAGCATATGACACTTGCTACCAGCCATCAAGGGCCATGCAGGCGGTGATGGATTTTTACCCACAATACTCGGCAGCTAGCATGTATTGTAACGACACAGGAAAGTTAAATCTTGGTAAGTACCATTTACCCAGAAAAAAGGACAAAAAAAGGACTATTTAAAATTGAATTTTAGCAAAGTGGTATGGGCGGCCCCTGTGGCCGAGCGGTTAAGAGCGCTGTTTCTTAATCACTCCATCATCTCACCGCTGTGTCTGGTGTAGGTTCAACCCCATTCTGGCCACATGTGATTGAAACAAGCCAAGTTCTGCTTGCGGGTGTATCAGGTGGTTTTTCTCGGGGTTCTCCCGTTTTCGACCCACCTACTGATTGGCCAGTCTCATATGAGCTGAAATAACTTTGAAAGGGACGTAAAACTGAATTTAAAAAAAAACAAAAACAAATGAACAGCAAAATGGTATGCACTGCTACACTTAACCCTGGCAGTATGTGTGACCCTCACAGAATGACCAGGAATGTCATAAATTATCAATAAAAGAGGAATTCTGTACAAATAGTTGGATGGCCGACCTACACTAATATTAAGATTCTTAAGTTCTGTTTAAAATGCAAAATTGTGAACTCTTACATGATGGTACAGGTTCAAATCTTTCACTCTTTGGCAGACTCTGACTATATGATACCAATAAGGGGCCAGTTGTTCAAATTTAAGGACATTGTTAACAACTCTTTAAAATTTCAAACATGAATATTAATTACAAATGCATTGTTTTTTTTTTTGTAGATAAAATGTGAGAATCCTTTGCAAAGGATTCTCACATTTTATCAACAAAAAATAACAATGCATTTGCATATGAAGTCAGCATTTACTTAACGAGTTGAGGTCTTAACGATGACATTAAGCTAACAAAGTTTTGAACAACTGGGCCAAGGGAGCTGTCCTGAGATCGTCCTTAAATGGTACAATATTATAATAGTCTCTTTGAGTTCTTCTTAAAGTTTTGAAGAAGAGAAAGGTGAAACTAACTATCATGGCTCATCAAAGAATTAATGCGATTAATAACATTAACTTTTGTCATTCTAGGGTTCCTGGGTCCAATATCCAGCTCCACAACCCCACCAGCGGCCGAGATGTCGTCCCAGCTACCCGCATCAATGGTCTCCCCTGCTGCCACACACCCAGAGCTGAGCGATAAAACCAAGTACCCATACTTCCTTAGAACTGGTCTCTCTGCAACAGAACAATCAGAGGTAAGTCATGTGACAATTTGGCTTAATCATGTGACATTGGTCATGTGACATTTGGCTTCAGTGAAGAAGTGAGCAATAAAACCAAGTTCCCATTCTTCCTGAGAACTGGGCCCCGAGGTTATAAAACATTTTTCATGCTCAGCTTAGCTGAGCATAAAATTCAAACTGCTCATATTTTTGCTCAAAACATTGATTGCGAGTACCCATGATGATTGATCTGTTTTGGATCAAAAATAGGAAAAAAAGGTATACCCCTGTGAAACCCAGTTTTACAATATAAATGTGGGGTATAAGGGGGTATACATTACACGTACATGTCTACGTGATGCTACCAGATAGAATGAGACGACACACACAAACATATCATCATCATTCTTTAATATATTTCCAGGCCATGCTTTCCCTGATGAATACACTTGGCTGGAAAAGAGTCCTAGTGATGCACGCTGGCGACAGTTTCCAAGCCGATGCCAACGAATTTGTACGCCAGGCCCACTCCAGGGGTGTCTGTGTAGTCTGGAACGTCCCACTTCCACCGATGGGCACCGTCGCCCAGTATTATGATAGGATTAGTAAGCATGACCCGATGCTGAGGGGAAGTAGGGACATCAGCAGAGATGATGTTAATGGAGCCATTTTCTTTGGTAATCATGGAGATACGAAGACACTCATGGCGGCATTGCAGCTGAATGTGACAACGGCACATATCCAGTGGATCCTTAGTACCGTCAACATGAATGACGATGTAGTTTCGAACAGAATGCGTGGGACTGTGTTCGTTCAGCCCGAATTTACCGAAGTGACAGAATTCTTTGATTATTTTACCAACAACATTGATGAGAGAAACCCTCCCATTGAGAATCCATGGTACACAGACTGGTTCATGACTGTATTCCAGTAAGTTGACTGGTTTATCATTGATTCAGGGTGTGGAAGATAATCAGTTTTAGTAGTCATTTATATTTATCAATGTATGCCTGTATTCCAGTAAGTTGACTAGTTTATCATTGATTCAAGATGTAGAAGATTATCAGTTTTAGTAGTCATTTATATTTAGAGATTTTTTCTGTCAATCTATGACTGTATTCCAGTAAGTTGACTGGTTTATCATTGATTCAGGATGTGGAAGATAATCAGTTTTAGTAGTCATTATATTTAGAGATTTTCCCCTGTCAGTCTTACGAATACCAAGATATGCTTGGCCCAACATGAGAAGTTTGGATTTGTAATTCTGTTCATATCTTTTAGAGGAAAATGTTTTTACAAATGCTCTTCGTGGCCAAATCAGTTATAAAGACGACAAAAACAATTCTTTTGAAAGTCTCTGAAAGTTAACTCATGTTACTGTCTGTTGACATTGCATTGTGACAAATGAATAAAATTTTGTGATTTTGTTTCTAGGTGTAATATTGGAGTCGGTTATGCCCCATTTGACAGTCTCTCCCCTTGCACAGACAGGACACCAGCCATTAAAAGACAAGCCATCAATACACAGTGGGCTCATGTCGACTCGGCCATCAAAGCTGTGTATGCCTATGCTAAAGCCTTGAAGGATGCCCATTCTAATATGTGTGTCGGTAGTGGCATGTGCGACAGATTACGACAGATGGATCCATCCACATTCCACAGCTATCTGAAAGGCGTTAATTTCAATGTGAGTATTGTAGAGTTTCGTATTCTGTGTTTGCTCAGACTGGTTGTGGTAGGCATGTCACATGGCTTTATTGTTTGCTGGATAGTAAATTGACATTATTTGAGCGGTGTCATGAGAAAACCGGATTTTTGCCTATGTGAAAACAGAGACGCAGATCAGCAGTCAGCTGATCAGCGCCTTTGTTTTCGCTACACGGATAGTAAGATTTCTCTTCTTCTTAAATCCGAAATTTCAGGCCTATAGCCATCTTCTGTAGTTGCACAGGCCGGTTTGTGTCAGACATGGTCGGAACTCCCGAAGACCGCTTTTCTCTAGTCACGGCTTGAGAAAGCCTGTCTTCGGGGTTTCTAAGAAACCATTCATACAATGTCTTGAATATCAGAAAAAGAAGTACAGGCATTGTGTTACATATGTGTATGCAGCAAAAACAAGTGCACTAGTCTCCCTTTAGGTTTTTATGTCTATCATTTGTCGTCAAAAAACAATAAATTAAAGTGTTTGTTTTGTTTTAATTGATGCTTTACGTCCCAGTCAACAGCAATGGCCGTGTCAAGAAGTTGCCTCCATTAGGATGCCATGACACTCAAAATGCGCTTCATAAATATAACCACCCAACTAAGCCAATAAGGCTTATATGTATGGATAGTTTGACAAAACCACTTTTCCTGGGCAGGCTCAGACATGAGCGGTTAACCACTAATCGGATGGTTGGTCAGTAGATTAGAAACTTTGCCTGGAGGCACAAGCAGCCCATCTTTTTCTTCTAGGCCCCAATGGACGGGGGCCCTAAATTAAAGTGATATGTTATCAAGAAGAATCATATGGTATGTATTGATCATGTGGGAGCAAAGCCAATAGAAAGTACACAACTAATGGGCAGACCGGCGTTTCAACTGGGTAGACTCACGTTTCAATGTTATTTGAGCCTGTGCATGAGAAAGCCAACAATTTGGGTTCCGACCAGTTCTGACACAAAACGGGCTGTACAGTCATAGAAGATGGTTAGAGGATGGAAATTTTGGATTTAGGAAGAGGAAGGATTGTACTATCCGTGTAGCAAAAACAAAGGTGCTGATCAGCTTCGCAGTTACTGCGAAGCTGATCTGCGCCTTTGTTTTTGCCTATGCAGATTGTTGGTTTTCCCATGCGGCGGCACACTTGTTATTTATTTTACAGTTCAACGAAGTTGGCATAACCAGCCTACGAGACCAGGGGGTACAGTTTGACGTCAATGGAGACTTCAAGATGTCCGCACATAATATCTGGAACTATAATAACCAACCAGCACCAAGTCAATTTTCATATAAGAAGGTATGTAGTTTATTCAGCATTATAAGAATAATTAATTTTTCGAAACTTTGAGAGATCAAACATAGTAAGTTTCTCATTCAGTGTTTAAAAGTACAGTGTAAATCGTTTTAGTTTCCTTTTTGTCAGTCTGCATATGAGCCGCCTCGTGGGAAAACCAACAATGTGGTTTCCAAACAGGTCCGACACAAACCGACCTGTACAGTCACAGAAAAGAGCTAGAAGCTTGAAATTTCGGATTTAAGTAGAAGAGGAATTGTACTATCCGTGTAGCGAAAACAAAGGTGCTGATCAGCTTCGCGGTTACCGCGAAGCTGATCTGCGTCTTTGTTTTCGCCTATGCAGATTGTTGGTTTTCCCATGAGGCGGCTCATATTATTCTTGCATAGATCAGTTTTTCAGTCTGTGAAGATAAATTGTGGCAAAATATGCCCCAAGACAAAATTTAGAAATTTGATATCCACAAGATTAGATTTATTTACAATAATATATCATATCTATTTCTTAATCCACAGGTTGGGAGCTACTCCTCCAAGACCCTGTCTGTCAACCTCAACCAGCTGTTCATGTATGACACCCTCCGGGAAAATGTTATCCCCCTGCCTGCCTCCCCATGCCCCCCTGATGGCTGTAGAGACTGTTATCATCCCAGAGACATGGTTCACTTCACCTTTGTGCCAGGTAATATGTTTTAGTTTGCTTTATGCATTTATTTCCCCTTTTCAGACAGGCGACTTTCTCCACCAATCTTCCCCAATTTTGGGGTTCTCGAAATACCACTGATTTTCATTTTATCTCAACCACTCTTGCTGTTTAATTGGCTACAGTTTAAACCTACTTATAAGTCAGGTAGTATTACAGCCCTTCTACTGCTTTTAACATCACTCTTTTACTATCATGTAGTTGCATATAAACAAAGTGCTTGTGGTTTTTTGATATATGAGCAATTAAAATGATCTTGCAGAAAAGTGTAGAGCACTAGATAAGTAAAATACCTCTGAAAAGTGGAGAAAGTCGACAGTCTGTTTTACCAATGATGCAACCAAATTTCTTACTTCACAGATTGATGCAACATCACGTGACAAATGAGATGATGGGAATCTGAATTTATGGGCAACAACTGACAGTCAATTAATTGCTTTGCTGTCAGATGCTGCCTAACTGATTCAGCTTCCATTCACCACACTCCATTTCATCATATGACATGTTAAGTTGCATCATGGGTATATAGGGAGCTTATCAGTCTTCGGATTTCGTTCTTGAAGATTTGGTCATGAAAATATTTCTACGGCCATTCTTCTTCTTCTTCTTCCGATTCAAATAGAGCATTTATCAGTTAGTGGTGAAAGAAATGTGCACTTTGTACTGGACACCTGCCTAGGAGGCTTGCCAAGGAACAGCATGGCTAAGATGACCATAGCTTATCTTTGTAGGGCTGCTACAACACAGAACCAGCCCAATTCATTTCAATTTTGAACTTTTCCATACTGATAAGGCTTATTTGATGTGGGTTTGAGTCTTACCCGGTCCAAAACTTTAATATTATAGTGTTAAATGTTTTAAATAATCTGTTTTCCAGGGGACGTTATCATTGGTGGTCTCTTCGACATCCATGGCGTCGGTTCTGAAGTCCTTACCTGTGGCATGATAAAACCTAGCCACGCCCTTGAAGCTGCCGCGTTCAGGTTTGCCCTCTCTGCAGAAGGCCTAGGACCCATGGTCAGGGAGTTTGGACAAGGTTTTCTCAATGGCGTTGATCTTGGGTCGCTGACAGTTGACCTGTGTGACAGTGGTGAAACAGGCCGTCTGCTTTTGAACAACATTCTGGGTAACCGCTTTATTGTACGAGATGGGAACGGAAACGTTATTGATCCACACAAGATTAAGTCGGTCGTTGGTACACTAGACAGCACTGAAGCAATATCCCTGGCTCATAACTTGAGAGAGTACATGATGCCACAATTAGAAGCTGCAGCCACCAGCCCACTTTTGTCAAACAGAGTTAACTTCCCCTTCTTCAGCAGAGTTGTCCCCTCTGACTCTGAGCAGATCAACGCCATGGTGATGCTGTTGCATAGATACGGATGGCGATACATCCAGGTCATCCACTCCCGTGACGCGTATGGCCGCTCCGGTGCCATGATGTTCCGCAACACCGCCGCCCAGAAGGGAATCTGTGTTGCAGCCACACACGAGGTCCACAACAACTATGTGAGTGTTGTGCAAAACTTTAGGGAAAAGCCAGAGGCCAAAATTATCATTGGTATTTTGGATGGTGAGGAATACCGCATGATCCTACAAGAGATGAAAAACCAGGGGCTCACAACAAATGATTTCAGGCTTATAGGAACTGAGACATGGGGACAGAAACAGTCTATTGTTGCAGGTATTTATAATGCTCACACATATTATGGTGATATATTTTGTTTGTTTTCTTGCTTACGCCCACGGTCAACAGCTTCAGTCAATTATACATGTATTTTTCAAAGACTCTGCAAATATGATAACTATGAATATCCTATTTTTTCTATTTTATAATCATTAAGATTGCTATTACTTACAGTTAAAGAGAATTTGTTCTTTTGCCCAGAATAGTGATATGTCTGTTATCTTCTAGTGCGAGTGTACACTGGTTGCTTTGTCTTCTTGTTTAGAATTTTTAGAAAAATGTATGTACAACCAGCCATATACACTTCTCAAGGTCTATTTTTGGCACTTTTTAAAATTCATATCTTAATTTCTACAGTTTTGTCACATTATTCTTGTACAAGCTTACACTTTTGTCTCATTTTTTTTCCAGGTCTTAATGACATAGCAGAAGGGTCGATCACCTTCCAGATTATATCGCCACCGATGACCAACTTCCGTAACTGGCTAAGAGGCGAAACCATGAACATCGACCACATGAAGAAAATGCCATTCCTTGTTGAATGGTATGAATATGCTTTCGACTGCTATATAGATGCCGGCAAGCGTGGCGTCTACACTCAGCAGTGCCAGCTGAATCAGGATATTACACTGGCGCCCAACTATGAGGAGACGCCCTACACACAGTTCATCATCAGTGCTACATATGCTGTTACCAGGGCCATTCATAAGGCTATTGAGGACTATTGTGGCGTCGGTTACACTGGGGTTTGTTGGCAGTTCAGGGCCGCCATGGACGTGAGGGAGAAAATTCTTGGGTACATCAGAAACGCCGAGTTCCAGCTAGAGAATAACCAGATGTTTAAAATCAAAGACGGAGAAGGCGTGTCAAACTATGCAGTTTACAGCTTTAATAATGGCATATACTCTCAGGTAGTTTGCAGTGCTCTCCCTTTGAAAGTGTATGTTACATCTTAAGTTTCCAAATGGAATGTCTTGGTAGCAAACAGTACAGAACCAAATCATGATGTGCTGTTTCTCTTTTGAATTTAACCTTTTCTTTTTCAAATCAAAAAACAACAAATAAGTCTTATCGTAGTCTTTGTATGCATTACATATACCGCATAAAATCCTTTAATACTCACAATGAATAGAACAAAGTGGATTTACAGCATCGGTATCTTGCATTACTTTTGATAAAGGTCTTTTTCCAAATATGCAAGATGTACATTTCTACTGACAATTTTGTATTCTGCACAATTGATCATCTTTATTCGGCATCCATTGTGAAATGGTTAAGAGAGCTGCTTAATCTATCAGCTCATCACTGTGTCTGGTGTGGGTTTGATTACAACACGGGGCACATGTGAGACAAGCCAAGCTCTACTTGTGGTTGTGCCAGGTGGTTTTTCTCAGGGGGGGGGGGGGTCTCTCGATTTCTCCCCACCTATTGATTGGCCCGTATCATATGAGCTGAAATAAACTTGAAAGAGATGCACAATTGAATAACATCAGGATACCATGTCTGTATACTATATACCTCCTTATACCCCACTTTTATATAGCAAGGTATACCTATTTTTATCGCACCTGCTTATAGCAGGGTGCGATATAGGAGTTCAAATTTCCGTCCGTACGTTCGTTCGTTCGTCCGTTCGTTCGTCCGTCAACATTTACGTCGAAGTTTAGTTTTCTCGACATCAGAGATAGCTGCGAGTCTGAAACCTTGCATAGTAATTGTCCCTGACATACTGTTCAAGCACGCACCTTAACCCGGTGCCCTTGACCTATATTTCACGGTCCACTGACTTTGAAAATTTTTACGTCGAAGTTTGGTTTTCTCGACATCAGAGATAGCTGCGAGTCTGAAACCTTGCATAGTAATTGTCCTTGACATACCCTTCAAGCACGCACCTTAACCCGGTACCCTTGACCTATATTTCACGGTCCACTGACTTTGATAATTTTTACGTCGAAGTTTGGTTTTCTCGACATCAGAGATAGCTGCGAGTCTGAAACCTTGCACAGTAATTGTCCTTGACATGCCCTTCAAGCATGCACCTTGACCCGGTGCCCTTGAGCTATATTTCACGGTCTATTGACTTTGCCCGATGCAGGTGCGATATCGACCTCCGCGGAGTTCTTGTTTATTATTTTTGCTCCAAAACAAAGATTGTGGGTACTTGTTAGAACTACTTGTACTCACAATCTGTGTTTTGAGCAAAAATAATAAAAATATCAAAATTTTTCAGCTGAAAATTTTCAATTTGTAAAGCTCAAAAAATCTCTGTGTATTGCATGGGCAAGTTTTCGTTATGAAAAAAAAAACAAACATAAAACTTTTTCTTCAGATTGGAACCTATATGACAGAGAGCCAAAGCCTAGATATGACCGTCAATGTAAACCAGGGAAACTTTGTGTCACGATGTGACGGTGTTTGCGGTGAATGTGTATACCTACTCCAACAAGCTCCGTTCACCATCATTGAAGGTCGGGATTTGATGTTGGGAATCAATGTTGCTGTACATAACCCAGGTGCTATTGGAGATCCATTTCAATGTGGTGATATGCGACTCGTGAATGGATTCCAGTCGGCGATGGCGGCCATGTTGGCTTTTAGAATGATCAATGCCAAGCAGGCACCAGTCAGTTTGAATGGTGTCAATGTCGGAGGGATAATGTTCGATCACTGTAACAGCCCAGCAAGGGCTTATGGTCTGCCATCGGCTCTCTACGCAGGTGTCCTAGAGACACAAAACATGCACTACAGCCCTGATCTTAATGCCATACGTGCATGGATGACCGACAACACGCTCGTTACCGAAGAGATGAAAGAATTCTTCCAAGATTTGAATCTTCCGATTATAAGCCCAATGGCAACCAGTAATAAATTCCTTGATGAAAACGAATATCCAACCTTCTTACGGACTATTCCTGGAGATAGCACCATTGCGACAGCTTTGGCTATTCTTGCTAAGTCCCTTGGTTTCCAGTATGTCACTTTGGTATATTCGGCCAACAGTTTTGGACATGGCGGTAAAGACGCTTTCTACCAAATCGCCCAACAGGAGGGGATCTGTATTATCAAAGCATTTGAAGTTGACGCCAACACCAACATGACCAACCTCATTTCAGGGCTCGTCTCACAATCAACACACGTCGTCGTCACCTACTTAGGCATGCAGGACATGGACGCCTTCATCAATGCAAGGGCACTTAACTCGGATGCCTTAGACAATCTGATAGTTTTCTCCCCTGAGCCATATGCCGCTCTCTACAAATCCAAGGGATCTAACGCCAAAAATATTCTCAGCCTTGGAATGAAGGCAAGGAATATGGACCTATACAAGAATTTCCTGTCAAACCTGAACTATGATATGATTCACGAACATCCCGGTCTGGTTGAATACTACCAGGCCTTGTTCCAGTGTAATCTACCAGGCAATTACATGTAAGTTTATTTACTTTCTATGACTGTTTGAACCCCATTGTGCAGGCCAAACAGGTTGGATGTAAACTTGACTGTACAGCTATATGAGCTGCCTCGTGGGAAAACCAACAATTTGCATAGGCGAAAACAAAGACGCAGATTAGCTTCGCGGTAACCGCGAAGCTGATCAGCGCCTTTGTTTTCGCTACTCGGATAGTACAATTCCTCTTCTACTTAAATCCGAAATTTCAAGCTTCTAGCTCTTTCCTGTGCTTGTACAGGCCGGTTTGTGTCAGACCTGTTCGGAAACCACATTGTTGGTTTTCCCACGAGGTGGCTCATATATTAATAGAGGTTTGAAAAGTTGTGTTAACCTTGAAAGATCTATGAAAATTCTTCTTTTCAGTGTTTCAAAAAAGACTAATTAGAGCCTACTAAATAAAAACTCTGCCTCACTAGCAACATAAGGTTAATTAGCTTTATAAGGCTGGTTAGTGTCTTACATGATACGTTGTCTCGGACACACTTTGTCCGAGACAAATTTTCTAGTGATGCAAAAGCCTATTTGATATCAACCTATCTATCCAATAGAGAACAACCTTATTCAAACTCTTAAAATATTTTCACTGCAGGTATGCAACTAACTGTCCGACACCTCTCTCTAAGATCACAGACAACCCTAATTTCTTCATCGATAACTACGTCCTGTCGACGATCAACGCCATCTATACTTTTGTTGCGGGGGCTCACGAGACATTGAAAATACAGTGCGGAGAAAACTATAATGGTGTATGCTCAAAATTCTATTCAGGTAAGCCCTGCTTGATTACAAATATAATAGACCCAAGTCATCTGCTACCTTTAAGTGTATAGTAAACACTCATAAATTGGCTTAATCTTAACTCATTTAAGCCTGGCGTCCCTTTTGTGGGACATAGGCAAACAGTATAGCCCCAGATGTGACGCCGCAGAACGTGGCGTCCCATTTGGGGCTGTTCTGTTTGCTTACAGGAATTTCATCGAAAAATGGAATAAAATTTTAAAATCACACCTGCAGCCCCGGTAGGTCTAGATAGCGAAAAGAGGCTCTTTTCGCGAAAAGATGCGAAAAGATGCGAAAAGATGCGAAAAGAGGCAAAATGATGCGAAAACAGGAAAAAGAGGGAAATGAAAGGGGGAAAAGACATATAGACAAAGAAAATATGGAATATCAAAATAAAAAAGAAGATTTTGTATTGACTCTGTATGTTAATTTGGTCGTTTTGGGTGTTTTTATATCGATCGCCCTTGATATTGATTGAGATTATCTTAGGTAAAATTTCGTAATTGATTTTGAGATTTGTTTTATCTCATTAAGTTACATATGTTCATAAAATGAACAAATACGAGATGATGTACTTAACTGATGAACCTTTACCGATCACAAGAAATAATAGCAATGTCGCTATTAAACATTTGAAAGATGTCACTCATTAGGACAAACGACGATACTTGTAAGAATCAACATGGGTCTGTTATGTGCATTACTAAAAATTGAGTTTGTTATATGTTCCTTATCTGGAAACTTACACATGCGGCTACATGGTTCTATCTTATGAATATTATTTTGTTACAAGACAGGCATGTCGACCAAGCGTAAATGGGGGCAGACTAAAACGCTGCTAAATTCGGCAAACAGACGATCAGCGAGATATACTAAAACACTGAAATACTGAACTACTGATTTTTTTTCTTGGTCAGTTTTGAGTTTAGTTTATCAAATGTAAATAATGATCTAATGTTTTTATAACATGTATAATGCAGTATATTCGACAGTGACAGTGCGCGACCATACCATTTAGAAACTTGAAACTCATTTGCTGGTGTGCTGATTTTTGTGATCAGGTATTATGCTTTGTAATACATAAGAAGTATCAGAATGTTATGTTTTCGGTACGTTGTCGCGCAGTCAAATCACATTACTATTTTCTTTGCTTTTGTTTGTAAGTAATTAAAGCTTTCCACAGTCTCTGTGGTTTCATAGGCTTAGTTGAGTTCTCCTTGGTTATAATTCTCATGGATCTTGCAATTCATACATGTGTACTTGTGGACACTTTAATACGCTATCGCGCAGTCTGGTCTTACTAATTTCTTTTTGTTCGTTGACAATAATCAAAACTTTCGACAATCTCTGTGAATCCATAGGCTGTGTTGGCTTCTACTTGAACAGAAATCTAATAAAAACTGTTGTTGTATTTTTTCCTAGAAGGTGTAGATCTTGAAATGCATGTGCATGTAATATTAACCTTTTCCAAGTTAAGGAGTTAAATTAAATTGTGCGCGTATTTCACTCCATGTAAAAGTTTCTGCCTATAAGGTAAAATGGACGTAATAATTAAGTTAATCTTCGAGGTGTGAACACGCGTATTTGTTTTCTTAACGGCGGTGTGAACGCGTGTTTCTGTTTTCTTAAACTTCTCAGGTACTTTGTTATTACAGCTACATTCTAAAAACGAAATTAAAGAACCCTAATTAAGTAGCTCATGAGATAAATTGCTACTGAAACCCTACTAAATATACCGAATTGCTTCTAATAGACGCTTTCATAGGTGACAATCGATGAATAATCGATTAGTTTCAAGCCAGGTATACGTATCGCGACACACGCCACATTGATTTTTAATTAATACTGAATCTTGGTGGTCTAAATGGCACTTATTTATCTAACTGATTATTCGTACATCTTCCGTTTTCCTTGTTGGCATTTTTGCATTTTGATAACATAAGCTTCAGAATAGTTTGCATGTGTAACAGTTTAAAAGTGGTCTATAAAAAGTTTGTATTCTCACCGACAAAAGATGAAACCCGAAACTAATTTGTATGTGCGAATTTTCACGGTAGCCATTGAATTGCACGCGTGCATATGTATATTGCTTTAAGATGACGCACCTTTAATTTGTAGGTTTTGAATTTTCACGGTAGCCATTGAATGGCACACGCGTACATGTATATTGCTTCAAGATGACACCTATGTAATTACCAAATGTTTTGGTAGTACAAAAGTGTGATATCTTGGGGGCAAAGCACCTTTAATTTGTATGTTTTTACAGTAGCTATTGAATGGCACGCGTATACATGTATATTGCTTCAATATGACACCAATGTTATTTAGCTAATATTGTCCTTACATAAAGCTAATTCAATTAAAATATCCACATGGGGCACCTTTAATTTGTATGTGTAAATTTTCACGGTAGCTATTGAATGGCACGCGTATACATGTATATTGCTTTTTTTTCTAAGAAATTAAAATCTATGGCAATCTTATATATGTTTCCAAAAAAAAAAGAGGAAAAAGTAGAATTAAGAAGAAAAGAACTTCCCACCCCATTCATTATTCATTTGAAAAGAAAGTGCTACATGTTTGTATTTCATTCATTCATTCATTCATTCATTCATTCATTCATTCATTCATTCATTCATTCATTCGTCGCTATCGTTGCTATGCACATGTTTAATGGTTACTTGACATACTTAAATGAAGTTTTTCAGTAGGGAAGTTAAAATGATACTTGTCTTATTTTTATAATAATAACAATCGTGAGATCAATATGTATTTAAAAAAAAAAAAAAAAAAAAATAGAAGAAATCTTCCAACTTTTATATTAATTAGAAAATTTATCAAAATATGCAACTTAGCGAACATTTATTTATCTAATTTATTTGATTTATTCAATTATTTATTTAATTTTAATTTTTTATTTGTTTAAAACGCTACATGTTTGTATGTTTGAAACAATCCTTTCATTTCAACTTTTATATTAAATACGAATACGTATGTATGAAAAATTATCACCATAACGAAAACATGCCCATGCAATAAACAGATTTTTTTTAAGTTGTAAAAAGTGAAAATTTTCAGTAGAAACCAACAATTTGGGTTTCCAACCAGGTCCGACACAAACCAGGCTGTACAAGAAAGCAATGACCAGGATATAGTATCCAATGGGGACAAGCGCCTTTGTTTTCGCATATGCAGATTTTTGGTTTTCCCACGCGGCGGCTCAACTACGCTGCGTTCTTTTCTCGCATACACAATACATAGATTTCCCGTGACGCGTCCAAATTTTTAAAGTTAAAATAAATTGAATTTACAACCGACTCATTAATTTTTAGATGACATTAGCTAAAATAATGCATGAAAGATTGTAATAAGTATCACTTTGATTAATGCGCGATGCTCAATTCCTTTTAGATTTGCTCCATATATAAAATTGTTAAAAAGGTAATATTTTGCTTATCTTTTTTTTCAAAAATATTTCAAATAAACATTGACATTATAAATATTTCCAAAAATGTCAAGTCTGTATGAAATATACAACTTTGATACTAACTACTGCCTCTTTTCCCATCATTTTGCCTCTTTTCGCATCTTTTCGCAAAAAGAGCCTCTTTTCGCTATCTAGTCCCACCCCTGCAGCCCCTAAAAATGAAAGTGGACTCGTCCAATTGATAATGATGGGAGAATCCATTCATCAAATATGGGTTAAACTATACTGAGCATGAAATTTAAAGCTGACATATATTTGTACTATTTTCATCAAACTCATAAGCACAATAAATATATGAGTAAAGTTGCCAACAAGGCTGACAAGTCAGGCAACCACACAAGATGGCCATAGGCTTCAAATTTCAGCTTTGGGAAGAAGGCCCACACAATGAATCTATGTAGCAAAATCAAAAGCACTGGTCTGCTGCATGAAGCTGACTTTAGTAACACTATCCTTCTTGAGCTGATGAGGGATGTCCATTTTGCGGACCCTCGGGTTCCCGGTTTGAGTTTGTGGATCGAGAAGGCAAATGATCTATATCATTGTTTTCACACACAAATTAATGACAAAAACTGACAAGTCTTTTTGCTTCAGATCCCCAGACTAACAATATTCTGCTTGAGCAGATGAGGGATGTCCATTTTGTGGACCCCTCGGGTTCCCGGTTTGAGTTTGTGGGTCGAGAGGGCAGTACGAGTAGAGATATACATCTCTTCGATGGAACATCCATGTCGAGGGTAAGTATCTTGAGTAACAAATGTGTTTTGTTGAAAGTTATGTAAGTTTTGCGAACAGAGTGCACATCCAGATCATATTTTTCCAAAAGTAGCATTAAGAATGAGCAGTTATTGAATATGCTTCTTCCGTTTTTAGGCATAAGCATTAAATTGCTTCGTTAAATTTTCTTAGTCAGTAAAGATAATATCCTATCTTACAGTTTGATTTTTTTTGCTCAAAATAATGCTGGTAAAATACAAGTTGTCCATTGACTCTATATCAAATTCAGAGATCATTCATCATGTCCCGAGATCAATACAAATATCATGTTTGTTCTTCTGTGAATTTTTGGTGAAAATATTTCTATCGTCATTTTTCCACTTTACTTGGGTTGATTCAAGTAGAGCAGCTGTCATTTCATCAGGAAAACATGTCCGTGTAATGTATACCCCCTTGAAACCCACTTTTATATAGAAAAACTGGGGTATGCAGGGGTATACCTATTTTTAGCTCACCTGAGCCGTTAGGCTCACAAGGTGAGCTTATAGGATGGCCATGATCCGGCGTCCGTCCGTCCGTCGTCCGTCCGTCCACAATTTCAAAGATCTTCTTCTCTGAAACCGCTTGGCCAACCAAAGCCAAATTTTATATGAAGCATCTATAGGAAGGGGGAACCAATGTGTATATAAGAAATCAAGGTCACATGACCAAGATGGCCGCCATGCCCATATTATGGTAAAAACCCTTCAAAAATCTTCTTCTCCAGAACCGGTGGACTGATTTCAACGAAACTTGGCATGAAGCATTGATGACTCAAGCAATACAATGTGTATATAAATCATGACCCTGTGATGACCTTGACCTATTTTACGGCAAGGTTAACATAGGTCGCCAATGCATTTGAATGGGGAAAACTTTTAAAATGTCATTTAAAGTAAAAGTCTTGCAGGAAATGGGCAGTAGGACTGAATATTAATGATTCTGAAAAAAATTGGACCCCAGGGGCTCATATGCCCCAAACCCGGGGCAATATACATGTACATTACCATAATATTCAAACATCATCTCCTCTGAAACCGGTTGGCCAATCAAAGCCAAATTTTATGTGAAGCATAATAGGAAGGGGTAATCAATGTGTATATAAATAATCCAGGTCCCATGACCAAGATTGCCGCAATGCCCATATATGGTAAAAACCCTTCAAAAATCTTCTTCTCCAGAACCGGTGGATTGATTTCAAAGAAACTTGGCATGAAGCATAGATGGCTCAAGTACTACAATGTATATATAAATCATGACCCTGTGATGACCTTGACCTTTTTTTACGGCAAGGTCAACATAGGTCGCCAATGCATTTGAATAGGGAAAACTTTTAAAATGTCATGTAAAGTGAAAGTTTTGCAGGAAATGGGCAGTAGGACTGAATATTAATGATTCTGAAAAAAAAATGGACCCCATGGGGCTCATCTGCCCCCACCTTGGGGCAATATACATGTATATTACCATAATATTCAAATATCCTCTCCTCTGAAACCGCTTGGCGAATCAAAGCCAAATTTTATGTGAAGCATCTATGGAATGGGGGAATTAATGTATATATAAAGTATCTAGTTCACATGACCAAGATGGCTGCCATGCCCATATAAGGTAAAAACCCTTCAAAAATCTTCTTCTCCAAATCTGGTGGACCGATTTCAAAGAAACTTGGCATGAAGCACCAGTGGCTGAAGTACTACAATGTATATATAAATCATGACCCTGTGGTGACCTTGACCTATTTTAGGACAAGGTCAACATAGGTCGCCAATGCATTGGAATGGGGAAAACTTTTAAAAAGTCGTTTGAGGTGAAAATCTTGCAGGAAATGGGTAGTGGGACTAAATATTAATGATTCTGAAAAAAAAATGGACCTAAGGGCTCATATGCCCACACCCCGGGGCAATATACATGTATATTACCATAATATTCAAACATCATCTCCTCTAAAACCACTTGGCCAATTGAAGCCAAATTTTATGTGAAGCATCTATAGGATGGGGAAACTAATGTGTATATTAATAATCTAGGTCACATGACCAAGATGGCCGCCATGCCCATATATGGTAAAAACCCTTCAAATATCTTCCTCTCTGAAACCAATAGATTGACTTCAATGAAACTTGGTGTGAAGCATCCATGGCTATAGTACTACAATGTATATATAAATCATGACCCTGTGATGACCTTGACCAAGTTTATGGCAAGGTCAACATGGGTTGCCCATGCATTTGAATGGGAAAAACTGTTAAAATGTCATTTGAAGGGAAAAGCCAGCAAGAAATTGGCAAATGGACAGAATATTGATTATTCTGAAAAAAGAAAACGGCCCAAGGGCTTCATCTGCCCCTGCACTGGGGTTAAATACCATAATATTCAAACATGTTTATTGGTATATGCAGCAGACTCAGGTGAGCGTTTACAGGACCATTGGTCCTCTGGTTCTTATTTTTGCTCCAAAACATAGATTGTGGGTACTCATTAGAACTGCCTCACCAAGGCGGTTCTAACGTGTACCCACAATCTATGTTTTGAGCAAAAATAAGGAAAATATAAAAAAAAAATCAGCTAAAATTTTTCAATTTCTAAAGCTCAGAAATCTCTGTATATTGCATGGGCAAGTTTTCGTAATGTAATATACACTAAGTGCTGGTAATCTGCCTCTGGTTGTCTTGCAATGGATTTATGTGTCTGGGGTAACTGACAGTCCCAACATGGCCTCAGCTTGTAACTTTGGAAGTAAATGAAAATAAAACTGAGATCCTTTAAGAGCAGTGAGCATATTTTCGAGAAAGGTGATGGGCCATTCCGCAGTTTTCGGCTATTTAAGCCTCGTCAGTGACCCTTTAGATTTGGCAACATGGGAGCCAAAGAGAGTTACAGTAATTTTTCAACTTTCAGCAGGCTAGACGATACAAAGACTAGTATAATCAAAAAGGGGCCAAATATATTGAACGTTGGTTAGAATATGAATCTAAACCGATAATAATTTTCTGATTTCTCAAAATATCCTCTCTGATCTCAAAGGTCTAAAAGGAAAATATAATAAATTTTCGTCCCTTATTTTCTCAGGTTGGTGAATTCGCTGGTGCCTCAGTAAACTTTATCAACGACAACATTCAGGACATGTTTCAAAACACGAAGTCTATGTGTGTACAGCCATGTGATGAGTGTATGATATCTAACATGAACTTTACCTACATACCTGGAGACCTTCTACTTGGAGGTTGGTTTGAAATATATAAGCTATTGCTGAGTATCTATGTTTTAACCATCACAAAGCGCAAGTATTATTCTGACAAGGAATTCATATGTCCATGTGCTTTCACGGTGTTGATGAACAACTTCTGTAATGTCTTTGACCTACTCCTGCCATTAAATGTTCTAGATAGATTTTAAGTACTCAACCTAGTACTGAGGGCAGCTCAGAGTGGTTCAGTAGTAGGGTATTTTTACACAAAAAAAGTGCGAAACTTACCCTAATGTGGCCAAGAGCATGAAATTAATTGAAAAGAAAACCATGTTTAATTCTGGTGATCATCACTCAGAAATCAGATATGATGGTTTTTTAATGCTATACCTCAGGAATATTTATTTGTATTCCTTGCAGTCACAATCTGTTACTCAAATACTTATTTTTCTTCCAGGAATATTTGATGTCCATGAAGCAGACGTCAATCCTTTCTCCTGCGGTGAAATCAACACACTACGTGGCTTCCAGCTATTAGAAGCTTTCCACTTTGCTCTTCAGAAAGTCAACGATAAGTCTGGCATGTTTAAGGATATTTTGAAAAATATCCGTCTGGGCGGTGTTGGCCTTGACGCCTGTCAGAGCTCCGTCAGGGGAGGTTACTTGGTTTCCAATATCCATAATGGGTTATCTGTCCTGCAGCGAAACGGTATCACCATTGACCCAGATGACATTGATGGTTATATTGGGTCTTACTCCAGTGGTAGATCAGTTTATCTTGCCCGTCTTTTTAAAACATTGAAAATGCCACAGGTTAGTTTTGGATCAACAAGTATTGATCTTCTGGATAGAGACCGGTATCCCATGTTCCTTAGGACAGTTCCAGCAGACGATCATCAGGCTCTTGCTATGGTCAGATTTCTCCGACAGTTTGATGTGCGCTACGTACAGGTCGTACACCAGGCCGACAACTACGGGGAATCAGGAGCCAGAATCTTCACACAGACAGCAGAAGCTCACAAGATTTGTGTAGCTCAGACTGTAGCATTTACAGATAAAAGTGTTATCACTCAAGAATCAGCAAATGACGTAGTGTTGGCACTTCTTGAGAAACCTATAGCTAACACTGTTATTATTTTCGCCGACTCAAGTTTCGTAAATGAACTACTACAGGCAGTTAGGAGAAATCCAGAAGCTCATAATAAATTCAAGTTTATCGGTTCGGATGCTTGGGCAAATAACAAGGAAGCAACTAGCGGCGTTGAAGATATTGCCGTCGGTTCTGTGACCTTCGACCTTGATACCGTCGACCTTAAAGACTTCGATAATTATTTGTCTTCAAAATCTCCTGGAAACTACCCGGAAAACCCATGGTTCTCTGAATACTACGAGGAAATATTCAACTGCTATCTGACAATCCCAGATAGACGATACCCTGGACGATGCCCTGCAACATCACAAGACATCGCTACATCAAACCGATACAAACAGGACACCGCTATTATCCATGTCATAAATGCTGTCTACGCCTCTGCTATTGGCATTGATATGGCTTTGAAGGAGATTTGTGGCCCCGCTTACACGACTGTCTGCGAAGCGTTCAAGAATCTAGAGACAAGGCGGGAACTGATTCTTGAAAAGATGAAGCAGGCGACTTTCACAGATCTCTCGGGACATCCGTTCAGCTTTGCCAACAATAGAGGTGATAGTAATAGAGGCTATATCCTATACTCTATTGACACTGAGGAGCAGCTGGGATATGTTTATAATCCAGTAAGTGGACATAGAAATTAGATTTTAAAATTAAAGTTTAAGTGGCAAAGCACGATTCAGGCCTCCAACAGCTCTTATTAAATCCAGCTCGCTGATTCTTCAGTTTTTAATTTTGACAACTTTGCAAAGACAGTAGAGCTATAATGGAGCAATTTTCTGCGGAATCATGTGTTTGACTTTAAAAATACTTCATAGAAGAGTATATGATTGTATATACATGCACCTCACTTATTCTGCATCTGTTTTAGATTGGCAAATTTACAAGTGCAGAACGACTTGACGTGACAAGGACCTATACACCAAGCTGGGATGGAAGTTGTAACAGAGAAGATGCTTGCACTGAATGTCCGACAATAAGAAATCTAGTTTCAAGGTTAGTTGAAGAAAAACAAAACAAAGAAAGTAAAATGATTTGTTTGTTTGAATTGATGCTTTACGTCCCAGTCAACAGCAATGGTCATGTCGGGACGTTGCCTCCATTTTATAGGACTTTTACTTAATTACGATTAGGATGTCATGACACTCATTATGAAGCACATTTTGAGTGTCATGACATCCTAATGTTGGGTAAAAGTCCCATAAAATGGAGGCAACGTCACGACATGACCATTGCTGTTGACTGGGACGTAAAGCATCAATTCAAACAAATTATTTTACTTTTTTTTTAAAATGTGTAATTACATGTATAATGAATTGCGTATGTACATACACATCTCATCTGATCAGCTAGCTATACAGTTTTGTACAAGATGCATTTTTACATTATCATGTACTTTAAAGTAAGGTTTTAGACTAGGGCAATTTTCATTTACTTCAGTTGGTGTATTTTAATGATCTTTTTATTTATACATTTTGAACAAAGCCTGATTTACCAGAAGACAGTTCCATTGTTATGTTTTTGGTTCTTGTCTAATTTCTCCAGGTTTATGTTGGATCCAAATACGGCAGTGAACGGTACCGACCCGGCGACCCTTGTAGCGCTCATGAATATTCATGGGAAAGGAGTTGATGATTACAGGTGTGGGGATTTCAACATGGATGTCTTTATGCGTGCTTTGGCGGTGAAATTTACCATCGACGAACTAGTACCGGTAAACGAATTCAATTTACGATCATTGATTCTGGACAATTGTGGAAATGCTCTCCGTATAGATCAGGACTTGTTCAATCTGTTGTCGACTGGATCTCTATGTAATACAAACTTTGACTCTGGGAATACGCTGGTAGACATTAATTCAATAGTTGGTGTATTTACGCTGGGATCCAGATGGGTTGTTGCCGCAAACCGTGTCACTGCGCCTAGAAAAATTCAGCTTATGAGTAGTTATGCCACATCAACAGCTCTTAGCGATAAGTGGACATACCCATACTTCGCTCGTACCGTACCGCCGGATGATTATCAGATGATGGATATTATTGCTAAGATCTTGGAGGAAAATGACTGGAGCTACGTAGGTGTAATCCATAGTGATGAAAGTTACGGAAGCAATGGCTACAAGGCCTTACGTGATATTGTTAATAAAGGACAGTTCTCGTGTGTCGGTTATGATCTAACAATTCCCGCAGAGGGAACAGTGGAGCAGTATCGTGAATATGTTAGACAAATCAAGGATTGGAATGGAGTCAAGGTCATTGTAGCTGTCGTCGTGGAGCCTGAGAACCTCCTGAAAGCCGCCGTACTTGAGGGCGTAGCGGAAGATTATGTTTGGATAGGACTGGACGCTTGGGGAAATTTCAAATCGGTCACCGATGAAGGCTTAGCGGCTCACTTTCCTGGTGCTATTACTGTCTACTTCAGAGATGCCATCATGAATAGATTCCTTACGTATGTCAAGGGACTGAAATATGGCGATCCTACAAATCAGAGAAATGATGAGGATCATAGGAAATTCATTCCGAAGGACTGGTTTGATGAGTTTTACCAACATATACACAAGTGCCATTTACTTGACGCTACAGTCGTTCTAACACAGTATGAAAAAGAATGTACGAAAAAAGAGAACATTACAGATGCACAAATACTTGAAAATCCAACAGGAATACTTGACATTGCAGCAGTCTACGCCATGGCAAAGGGTCTTCAAGAATTTGTCGAACACTGTGATGCAAGGGAGACGATTGCCTCCTGTATGAATAGACTACAAGATGCGAGGGAACGCTTGTTTGATCTGACATTGAAACAAACCTGGCAGATCCACAAAGTTACAGACGGATTAATGCCATCTAACGAACAATTCAATCTGGAGTTCAACGATCACAGGTTTTGGAGTTCCGGCTATAGAATTTACGGTCTAAATAAGGACAATGAGTATATTCCGGTAAGAATTTTAGCTTACTTGGCTTAACATTGTGAAAATAAAATTAGTCTCATTATCAATTAGGCTGTACACACAACTGATGTTTAATGTCTACAAGCAAAACAAATAATCCAAAATGCACTCGATTTCTTTTTCTGGAATAGCTGAGAAACAGGGATTACAGAGGCCGAGGTTATAAAACTTTTTTCATGCTCATCTGAGACTAAAATTTATCCTGCTCATAAATGTTAAAATGCCAACAATTGTTGGCATTTTAAAATTGTTGGCATTTTAACATTTTATAAGCAGGATAAATTGCAGGATTTGGTGATTTAGACCCAAATTTTCAATTCATTTTGGCTATTTCAATATTTATGGACATTTTAAATTTCAGTCTCAGCTGAGTTGAGCATGAAAAATGTTTTATAACCTCAGGACCAGGACTCTGTATGCTATGAACTGAGATTAAAAATCAAAAACAGAAAGATTGAATAATGGCTAATGATTTTGATGTCAGAAAATATAGGTCTCACTATTAGAAGACAGTTTTCAATTTGAGCAACGGTTTTCTCATGATGCAGCTCATTTAACAGCTGCCAAATTCATTATTTTTTTGCCATGATTCATGTAAGTAGCCTCATTTTCACACAATTTTGCTTTAAACATGGTTTATTGATTATGACCACAAGAAGATTGACAAAATATGATGTCTACCTATACAATTATTTTCGAGGTTGCCTAAAATCCAAGAACATATCCGAGTTTAAACAGATATGAAGTCTACAACACAGTCGGTTTCTGTGGGCCCGAATGGTAGCGTTAGAATGAGGTTGACCTGTACAATATCTTTCAGATTGTTAGAATGAGGTTGACCTGTACAATATCTTTCAGATCGTTAGAATGAGGTTGACCTGTACAATATCTTTCAGATCGTTAGAATGAGGTTGACCTGTACAATATCTTTCAGATCGTTAGAATGAGGTTGACCTGTACAATATCTTTCAGATCATTAGAATGAGGTTGACCTGTACAATATCTTTCAGATCGTTAGAATGAGGTTGACCTGTACAATATCTTTCAGATCGTTAGAATGAGGTTGACCTGTACAATATCTTTCTCATTTATAATGAGGTTGACGTGTACAATATCTTTCAGATTGGCAAGATGCAAGGCGACACCTTTGAGTTTAACAAGACAGCCTATAAGATGTACAGACCTGAAAATGTGATATCCCGGTGCCCGGAGAATGTGGACTGTGATTGTAACTACCCAACTGGACCACAGCCTCAAGAACAGGTAACATACTCATATAGCAGGTATTTGTTTGTAATAATGGTGTTATAATTGGTTTTCTATTGGGTAAAACTCTACCTGCTCTGTTGAGCTTTATACAGAGAAATGCTGAAAGCTCTATGGAATTAATGATATGAGCCGCCGCATGGGAAAACCAACAATCTGCATAGGCGAAAACAAAGGTGCAGATCAGCTTCGCAGTAACTGCGAAGCTGATCAGCATCTTTGTTTTCGCTACACAGATAGTACAATTCCTTGTCTTTCTAAATCCAAAATTTCCTGCCTTTAACCATCTTCTGTGACTTAACATACAGCCCGGTTTGTGTTGGACCTGGTCGAAACCCAAATTGTTGGTTTTCTCATGAACAGACTCAACTGTTGGCATATTACATGTGTACATCAGTCCTGATTAAAGTGAATGTTTGACATTCAGTTCTGTCTTTCAAATAATAAATAAAGTTACATGTACACTTCATTTGGAAGTTGAGGAAACATTTGAAATATAGAGAATGGGCAATTAGTGATATTGTGTAATTATACACCCGGCATTTATGCCGACGGGTATATAGTTTTCGCTTTTCCGTTCGTCCGTTCGTATGTTCGTTAGTTCGTTAGTTCGTTGGTTCATTGGTTCGTTAGTTCAGTTAAAATGTCAAAGTTTTGGTTAAAGTTTCTATGCTGGTGTATATCTCATGAACTAAATATCAGAAACCATTCATATTTGGACTATAGGTACCCTATAGGGTTGGCTTTGTTTCTATGAGTTTGGACCCCAGGGTCCATGCCCGGGGGTGGGGCTAGAGTTCAAAATCTAGGTCACCTTTAATTTGCGTCAAAGTTTTGGTTAAAGTTTCTCTATTGGTGTATATCTCATGAACTATATATCAGAAACCATTCATATTTGGACTATAGGTACCCTATAGGGTTAGCTTTGTTTCTATGATTTTGTACCCCAGGGTCCATGCCCGGGGGTGGGGCTAGAGTTCAAAATCTAGGTCACCTTTAATTTGCGTCAAAGTTTTGGTTAAAGTTTCTCTATTGGTGTATATCTCATGAACTAAATATCAGAAACCATTCATATTTGGACTATAGGTACCCTATAGGGTTGGCTTTGTTTCTATGAGTTTGGACCCCAAGGTCCATGCCCGGGGGTGGGGCTAGAGTTCAAAATCTAGGTCACCTTTAATTTGCGTCAAAGTTTTGGTTAAAGTTTCTGTATTGGTGTATATCTCATGAACTATTTATCAGAAACCATTCATATTTGGACTATAGGTACCCTATAGGGTTAGCTTTGTTTCTATGATTTTGGACCCCAGGGTCCATGCCCGGGGGTGGGGCTAGAGTTCAAAATCTAGGTCACCTTTAATTTGCGTCAAAGTTTTGGTTAAATTTTCTCTAGTGGGGTATATCTCATGAGCCAATCATCAGAAGCCATTCATATTTGGACTATAGGTACCCTATAGGGTATAGGGTTGGGTCCATGTCGCGGGGGGGGGGGGGGGGAGGGGGAGGGGGCACTTGAGAGTTCAAGATCTAGGACATCAATACTTTTATTATTACTATTATTTTTTTTTTTAATTTAGACTGACATTCTATTTTCATTTTCCATCTAGGACTGAGGACCTGACCCTCAATGTCCGTGATTAAGTCCTAGATGGAGTACACAAGTCAGCTCTGTGTACTGCTCTAAAGAAGATATGTCACTCTAAAAACTACACTCCCTCATGTATGTTGTCAAAGTGCTTTAGAATGCACACTTCTATAAAGTATTTGATAAGGGTACTGTCTTTTGTTCGGGATTTGTGATTCAATGTCAGGGGTGTACATGTGCTGGGTGGTTGTGGGAGGGAGAAGGAGGACTGGGTGACCACCAGCCGGGGGTATATGTGCCTCTCAAGGCACTTTTTCTAGTTTGAGTAATTTTGAGTATTACAGTCTTAATGCAAAAGTGCAAGAAAGTTTTACTGAAATCATAAGGTTGAACGTCTAGAAAATGCTCACTGTTTTGAACTTGTATGCAATGTGGTGATGATAAAGCCATCGTTTATACAAGACACAAGGTTTGCTGTATGCTTCAATTCACCTTTTGTCAATTTAGGAATTGAACCCTAACCAGGTACAGTAGAATGTGGACCCGAAGTAAAGGATAAGTTTGCATTTATCTCCAAAAACACATTGTTTATCTAAAGAGCATCAGGAAAACATGTCCATGAAAAGTAAACCCCCTTGAACCCAACTTTTATATAGAAAAACTGGGGTTTGCAGGGGTATACCTATTTTTCTTATTTTTGATCCAAAACATATATTGTGGGCACTGTTTAGAACTGCCTTGGCGAGGTGGTTCTAACGTGTACCCACAATGTATGTTTTGAGAGAAAATAATTTAAAAATTCAAAATTTTTCCAATGAAATTTTTATTTTTCTTATGAAAAAAATCTCTGTATATTGCATGGGCAAGTTTTCATAATGGAATCAACAGAATTGAGAACAATCAATGCAGATGAAACCAATAAGAGGCCGTGAGAAGTAAATACCTGTCTGAGAGCATCTAGCAAAGAATCTGATCCATGCTAATTTGTTCCTTGACAAGTACATGTATTTGCATCTTACGGCCTTAATTTGATTTCATTATTTGCAACTTAAAGCCTTGAATCGATTTCAGTATTTGCACCTTACAGCCTTAAATTGGTTTCAGTATTTGCACCTTAAAGCCTTAATTTGATTTCAGTTTTTGCACCGCAAAGCCGTAAAGTGATTTCAGTTTTTGCAACTTAAAGCCTTAAATTGATTTCTGTATTTGCACCCAATAGCCTTAAATTGATTTCAGTATTTGCACCCAACAGCCTTAAATTGATTTCATCATTTGCACCTTGCAGCCTTAAATTGATTTCAGTATTTGCACCTGACAGCCTTAAAATGATTTCATTATTTGCACACAACAGCCTTAAATTGATTTCAGTATTTGCACCCAACAGCCTTAAATTGATTTCAGTATTTGCACCCAACAACCATAAATTGATTTCAGTGTTTGCACCCAACAGCTTTAAATAGTCTCGATATAATATGTGTAAAAATAGCTGATGAAGGAAATTCTAATGAGTACAAATAACATTGATATTCATTTTTTTTTTCACAATAGACTAGTTACTTTTACACTGTTGTTCAATTTACTTTAATGTGTAACTTTTATTTTATACCATGTTACAAATATAGCAGAATCAGGTGTTTTATTGTAGTAGAAATTTCATCTTCAGTTCTCCAGATAAAAATAAATCACCACCTAAGAATTTTTTTCTTTTAATTATTCGTAGATGCACCATTCTTATTGTAGATTCAACACATATTTTTTCTTTGTTTGTATTGAGGCTTAACATCCCAGTCAACAATTTTTCAGTCACGTCGGGATGGAGCCAACGCTTTTTGGGTTTAACCAGTACTGTAGGGAGTTAATGTGTCTTGCTCAAGGACACAACACAGTGACGCATGTGGGGATCTCAAGGATTTTCTGTTGAGATTTTCTGAAAACATGCATTCATTTCCTTCCTCAGAATCACAGTTAAAATGTACAGGATTATTATGGCGATTATTATTTCACTAAAAAAAGATGAGTTCAGAATGTTAAAAAGAACTAAATAATGCTTTTGAGTCTCTAAAACTTGACTATAGATTTTTGTGAAAAGATAAATGTTGTTGCTAGAATTTTTTGGGAAAATGGCTGTCCATGTCTGGTTTTAATACTTTAAGAAACTAAACAAAAATGAATTGTTAAAAAATAGATAGGATTATTACTGTATTGGTATACAGGTAGTAACTAGTAATTCTTTTAATATTTTTTCAGACGAGACCCAAGTACATGGGTGCCCATGAACCGAGGAACTACTTTGTATATGACGAAGACACTGGAGAACAAGTCTACACCTGGCCGGTTTGGGCGATTGCCGTTGCCGTCTGCACCTGTATGGGTCTACTTGTGCTGATACTACTTTTCTTCTATTTTCTGATATTCTACCCTGTACGTGGTGGCACAACAGTCCTAGGATTCATGATGATGATCGGTACTATGGGAATTTACGCCATTAATTTTGCGTTCTTCATGCAGGCGTCTGCAGCAACGTGTGGAGCCAGAGAATTCTGCATGGGAGTTATTTATAGCATAGTCTTTGCGGCGCTGTTTGTAAAATCTGTTGACAATTGGCGTTTCAAAGACAGGGAATATAGTCCCAGTAAATATAAGGGAGTGTCAAATCCATTCTCCCTCATTGCTATAACATTAGGGATTGTTCTCGTACAGTGTATAATCCCAATAGAGTGGTTAATAGTTAAAAATCCGTCGGCGAGCTTGATGGAAGATCCAACATATCGTCACGATTGGATGTGGTGCGACCCACACGATTTCTATGACGTATCACTCGTATTGTCGATGATATTCGTCATGTTCTTGGTCTTACTGACCGCCATTTTTGCTGCTCTTGCGTGGGACAGCGAGAGCAATTATTACGAATCACGGTGGATCTTTATCTCCTGTGTGTGCACTGCCGGATGCTTCATGGTATGGATGATCGTGTCAACCAACGCGGGTCCGCCGTACAGGGATCCAGCCGTGGCGATAGGCAATTTCTTCAATGCTACGGCGCTGTTGATATGTATACCCATTAGAAAGCTGGTGCTGCTGATGACCTTGAGATCTGAAGAGGAGAAAGGGCAAATAATGTCTATGCCATATGAAGAAGCAGGTTGGTAAAGTTTTATTGAAATCATACCATTTTAAACCATTCTGAAGACCTAGGCTGGTTAGTTCACTGTTTTATTCAGTCTTAACATTATTATTAAATAATATCTGAAAGAAGCACAGAACATCAGGAAAACATGTCCGTGTAATGTATACCCCCTTGAACCCCACTTTTATATAGCAAAACTGGGGTATGCAGGGGTATACCTATTTTTCTTATTTTTGCTCCAAAACATAGATTGTGGGTACTCGTTAGAACCGCCTCGCCAAGGCGGTTCTAACGCGTACCCACAATCTATGTTTTGAGCAAAAATAAGAAAAATATCAAAATTTTTCAGCTAAAAATTTTCAATTTTTAAAGCTCAAAAATTCTCTGTATATTGCATGGGCAAGTTTTCGTAATGAGAATAATAACAAACAAAACAAAATCACATTTTCTAAGTACAAGTTCACCATTATTTCAAAGAATAAAAGCCTGTGTGACTGTGGTACCCAGCGGGCACATGACGTCAAAATGACGTCATATCAACGTCGATGCGACGTCATGACGTCGCATCGACGTCGATCTGACGTCATGTGCCTGCTGGGTAGCCACCTGCCTTGTAAACAAGGGGGTCTGGATTCCATCCAGGCTTCTCCAGTCTTTCAGGGGAGACTTCAAATCAAGGTCACATTTCCATGTGGCGTTAGCCACGGCATTAAACAGAAAATCAACCAACCAACAAAATATATATTTCAGATAAAGAGATGTATTCCACAGTGTACACCAACCAGACCTATGAGCCCGATGTGTTCCAGGCCCCAGGGTCAGGGGGATCCAAAGTTAGTTCAGAACCAGGCTTCTAAATGTACAAGGTACATGTATAAACTTTAATGTTGTATCTTCATTTGGAAGACCCTTTGTAATGTTCATATTATTTATATCACATTCTTTTGATAAACTTGCATTTACTTGTATATACATTTAATTCGTTGCATATAGGCTCATTTTGAAGCAAATAAATTGAAGGTATATTTAGAGTTATTATTCTGCATGTGACTAATCTGCAAATAATAAGGTAGAATGATTCTGAATTTGACTTATGTTTTGGGACACACCAAATGTTTTCAACAATAATTATTTTGTAGCCTTTTAAATGTTGGGACATACAAAATTTAAAGAAAAGTAGTCTGCATTCCACAAAATCAAAGACAAACTGGTCTGTACAGTCACTGATGATGACTGGAGGCTTATTATACCCCCGGCATTTATGCCGACGGGTATTTAGTTTTCGCTTTTCCGTTCATATGTTCGTTAGTTCGTTTGTTCGTTCGTTCGTTTGTTAGTTCGTTAGTTCAGTAGAATTTGCGTCAAAGTTTTGGTTAAAGTTTCTCTAGTGGTGTATATCTCATGCAGTTATAGTCAGAAACCATTCATATTTGGACCATAGGTACCCTATAGGGTTTGCCTTGTTTCCATGAGTTCGGACCCCAGGGTCCATGACCGGGGGTGGGGCTAGAGATCAAAATCTAGGTCACCTTTAATTTGCGACAAAGTTTTGGTTAAAGTTTGTCTAGTGGTGTATATTTCAAGAACCATTTATCAGAAATCATTCATATTTGGACTTTAGGTACACTATAGGGTTAGCTTTGATTCCAAGAGTTCGGACCCCAGGGTCCATGCCTGGGGGTGGGGCTACAGGTCAAAATCTAGGTCACCTTTAATTTGTGTCAAAGTTTTGGTTAAAGTTTCTCTAATGGTGTATATCTCATGAGCCAATTTTCAGAAATCATTCATATTTGGACTTTAGGTACCCTATAAGGTTTGTTTTGTTTCCGTGAGTTCAGACCTGAGGGTCCATGCTGGGGGGGTGGGGCTAGAGTTCAAAATCTTGGTCACCTTGAAAATGTGCTATTTACATAGTGTTTTTTCTTCTCTAAGTTCATATATTAACAAAGACTTATAGGAATGTATTCCTATTCGGATCATAGATACCCTTTAGGGTTGAATTAAATTCCATGGCACCAAACTCTAGGGGTGGGGCTGGAGGTCAAAATCTAGGACACATTTATAAAATACAGAATATTTACCAAGATTAATATTCTGTAGGTCTATATCTTGACAACCATTTGTCAGAAAGCATTCATACTTACAACATACAATGTAGGTACCACATAAGGGTTAGACCCAAGGGTCCATGCATGGGGGTGGGGGTGGGATGGACCCAAGGGTCCATGCATGGGGTGGGGGTGGGACTTGAGGTCAAGGTCTGGGGCCTTTTTTTTTTTTTTAAGAATGACACTCTATTTTCATTCCAATCTAGGACTGAGGACCTGACCCATAATGTCCGTGGATTATGTCCTAGATTGAGTATACACGTCAGCTCTGTATACTGCTCTGTCATTCTAAAACACCACTCCCCCATGTTTGTATGCAGTGTGCTTTACAGTGCTTATTTCTAAAGTGTACTTGATAAGGGTACTGTCTTTCATTGGGGGGGTTGAGGTTCAATGTCAGGGGTGAGCATGTGCAGGGTTGTATAGGTAGGGGGTAGGGATGGGGCTTTGTGGCTACCAGCCGGGGGTTACGTGCCTCTCAAGGCACTTTTTCTAGTTGTGAAAAGTATGTTTGTTCCATAATATGACTCAAATATTGAAGCATTGTGATGTTTCAAAGGTTGTAATGTTGCATGTGTTTCAGATGCCTGTGCATAATGCATGACAACACCCAGTGGTTCAGAGATAGAGAAATGGAAGAATCTCACCTAGAACCTATGTGACCATGTGAGACTATTGTGATATTTCAAGACTGATGACAATAACATTATACAGCCTTACAGGATGTATATTAGAACCTTTCTTCACGCATCACTTTTCTTCTTCAACTCAGTTGAGCATGGAATTTATCCTGCTCATGAATTTTGAAATGTCATTTTAACATTTATGACCTAGATAGAAGATAATATATTGTTGATTAAGCTCAGAGAATTCAATGATTTGGGACTTAGAATTACACATATTCTGGCTCTAATAATGTACATGTATTTCTCATGCTCAGTTGAGTTGAGCATGGAGAAATTGTTAAACCCTTGGGTCCAGGACCCTATTGTCTCTAGTAACAGGATTTAAAACCCCTTCCATGACTAAAAATCTCTTTGGTAAAAGGAATATACCTGTTATTCATTTTAAAAAGCATGAGATTGTTGACAGGGAATTTTAGAGCATATTTGAGCCACATTGTGAGAAAACCAGTCTTAGGGGTTGCCGACCAGGTCCGACACAAATCAGCCTGTACAGTCACAGAAGCAGACTAGAAGCTTGAAATTTTGGATAGAAGTATAAGAGGAATTGTACTATCCGAGTAGTGAAAACATAGGTGCAGATCAGCTTTGCAGTTACCGCACAGCTGATCTGCGCCTTTGTTTTCGCACATGCAAAAATGGTTTTCTCTTGATGAGGCTCATTTATATTGGCTGTTTTGTGACATTGTCATCCTACATTATCCATTTCTTGGTGAAGTCTTTTCCACATTGCTTTTCACACAATGAATATTTTTTAACTGTAGAAAGGTAAACTTGAATAAAAATGTGGCTGAATGAATGAATGAATGAATGAATGAATGAATGAATGAATGAATGAATGAATGAATGAATTGAATGAATGAATGGTATATTCAAATGTCTTGCCAATGTATGATTGTTATGAATGCACTGAAATAATACTCATTGGATTACAAGAGTTTTCCACCATAGTTATTTATGTCTCATATTAGATTATAACAATCTAATTATTATCATCAAAATATGAGTTTCTTGCTACAAGCTGCTGTTTCTGAAGGCAAAACGTTTGGATCCTTTCTTGTGACCCCAGATTGACATTATCATTTAAAACCCTATACTGTACCTAAGAAATGAAGAGGCTTGCACCCCTGAGTCTGGGCATACAATTCTGGATCTGTGCATGCAATTTTCATGTACATGTAAATGCATGTTAGAGAAAATCCTAGTTTAAAGCTTTAATTTAACTGAGAATATGTGAATGACTCAAAGGATAAAAACTTGTTGCTTTTGTTAAATCTGTTATTTGTTTAAGTGAGAAAGTTGTTGATTGTTAGTGCTATTTGTATATTATATTTTTGTGCATGATATTTTCATACGTTGTATTTTGTAGATGTATTTTCAATTTGTCATACATTGTATTTTCATGCAATGTATATGCTGCAGAAAGACACAAAGTATGTAAATATGGCATAATAAAAGAAGTATGATTGTACTTTGCAGGGCGTCAAAAATTTTGACGGTTTCAAAATTCTGTAAGAACAGTTATAATACTGGTAGCTTTATTTTCTGTCTATGAAATTTTGCTTTTTATATGGTACATGTACCACATAACGCTGTAGTATACAGATATAAGTACTTGTGAATATTAAACAATATATATATATATTTTACACATGAAAAGTGCAAATAAATTTTGTATATATTTTTACTTGTTTGTTTTAATCATTTCCGAGATTCTAGCTGTGTTATTTTAGCAATCCCAGTTGATAGATTTGCTCTTATACAGAATAATGGCATTTTCTTTCTTAAATGTACCCACCCAGCTGATCAGCAACATGTTCTAATGGAAGAGGGGTCGTAGGTTCAAATCCTTCCACCTCTAAGCTATGTCCTTTGCGTGAGTAGCCATATATTACTGGATAACATCTACGGATGCTGGTGGACAGAAAATGCATTGAATTACTATATATACCCGACAAAAGAAACGCAAGGGTATTGGTCATCAATTTTTCATTGGGTTAATAAGCAATGGTACAAATTCATTTTAAAAATAGTTTCAAAGGCAAATTATTCATGTATGCAGTGCATATCTTTTAAATCCAGATGTCAAAACTCTGCTCCAGAAAAATTGCCACAAGCAAATGTTAAGTGGCGTTAAAATTTCATCATTTTTTGTTCTCTACAACGATACTGCAGGTGTATGAAATATTTTGGTAACACTTGATGGTAGTCAGATATTCTCTCCACCTTTTATCTGCTTTTTGTTCAAGGCTTGCCAGCTAATGCCATTTTACCCCCTGCATACCGGAGATAAATCTTATAAACCGTGAAATGTTCAAGCATAATTTCAATGATCTGATACGGTCATAGCCGATAAAATTGGAGTTTTTAAAGACAAACAAAATTGGTTCAACTTTACAAGCTTCAAAAAACTGCAAAGAATATCCTTCTTGCAGCTTCAAGATTGAAACACATGCGCGGATCCAGAAAATTTTCTCGGGGGGGGGGGGGGGGGGGGGGGGGGGGGGGGGGGGGGGGGTCCAAATTCCCAGAAGGGGTCTGACGGAAAATTCAACATGGCAAAAATTAATAATCTGGCAATTCCAGGGGGGGTCCGGACCCCCTGTCCCCCCCTCTGGATCCGCCCATGAAACACATGCCCGAAACTTGAACTGGTACCGTTAAATAATTACCTTCAGGACATGTTTGCCAGTTTCATTGGTGTCTTTCTTCTGTAGATTGTAAAGAACAGATAGTCCAGTGATCACAACATGATTATTTGATCAGAAATACGAAAAATTACATCATTTTGGATTTGAGAAATTAATGGGGAACTTAATAGGAAAATCTCAGCATTGTTTTTCTTTTTTTGTAGGGTTTACATGTCTACTCCTAATCAATACAATATTATAAAAAGAACTTTTTTGTTTGGTGAAGAAAGAAGTCTTTCAAGATAAAAGGGCTGCTTATCTTTTACTCATTCCACCCAGTGGCGTCTGTTCCCAGTTTTGAACATGACCAAAAATTGTCACCGAATAAAACGGAATATCACTGGACATGGAACACATAAACTGAATGAAGAACAGACAGGAAACGCATGAAACAAATAAGCAACACATTCTAACACAACAAATGGACTAGAGACAATTCTGTCTATCAGTGCTATCCGTTAATATGTGACTTCTGCTTTACTTTCCATATTGCTGCTTATTTATCTAGGAGTTTCTCCATCCCAATTTGACTGAAAAATTGTTGATGCAAAACAATATGTCCACCTTTGAAGATCTGGCCTAGAGGTTATAGAACTTTTTTTATGCCCCCAACTTTGAAAAAGTTGGAAGGGCATATTGCTTTCGGCTTGTCTGTCTGTGTGTCTGTCTGTCTGTCTGTATGTTAACTTTTGAATGGTGAATGCTAGGGTTTTGAAATTTCATATGCACATTCCTCATGAAAAAATAGTTGACCCGTATTTTTTTTCATGTCCGAGTTACGCCCCTTTTCTGAGTTATGTCCCTTTGAAAACAAAATTTGAAAATCTTGTGTGCAAGATATCTCAAAAAGTATTTTAGCTAGAACCTTCATATTTGGTACACTTGTTGGGGCTGAGGAGTAGATGACCTGATTAACTTTTCAGAACTTTCCGTCAAATTTTTACAAAAATACGGAATTTTGAAATTTTGATTGATTTTTCCACTTTTCGGTGAAATTTGAAACTTTTGAACGGTGAGTGCTAGGGTTTTGAAATTTCATATACACATTCCTCATGATAAAATAGTTGACCCGTATTTTTTGTATGGCCAAGTTATGCCCCTTTTTATGCCCCCAACTTTGAAAAAGTTGGAAGGGCATATTGCTTTCGGCTTGTCTGTCTGTCTGTATGTCTGTCTGTCTGTGCGTGTGTGAGTGGGTGTGTGTGTTAGTCACTTTTTTTTTAACTTCTGATTGGTGCATGATAGGGATTTGAAATTTCATGTGTGTATTCCTTATGAAAAAATAGTTGACCCGTATTTTTTTATAGTCCGAGTTATGCCCCTTTTCTGTGTTATTTCCCTTTGGAAACAAAATTCGAAAATCTTGTGTGCAAGATATCTCGAAAAATATTTAAGCTAGAACCTTCATATTTAGTATACTGGTTGGGTCTGATGAGTAGATGACCTGATTAAATTTTGAGAACTTTCCGTCAAATTTTAAGAAAAATACAGAATTTTTAAATTTTGAGTGATTTTTCCACTTTTCGTTGAAATTTGAAACTTTTGAACGGTGAATGCTAGGGTTTTGAAATTTCATATACAGATTCCTCATGAAAAAATAGTTGACCCATATTTTTTTTATGTCCAAGTTATGCCCCTTTTCTGAGTTATGTCCCTTTGAAAACAAAATTTGAAAATCTTGTGTGCAAGATATCTCAAAAAGTATTTGAGCTAGAGCCTTCATATTTGGTATACTGGTTGGGGCTGAGGAGTAGATGACCTGATCAACTTTTGAGAACTTTCTGTCAAATTTTGACAAAAAAACAGAACTTTGAAATTTTGATTAATTTTTGCACTTTTCGGTGAAATATGAAACTTTTGAACGGTGAATGTTAGGGTTTTGAAATTTCATATACAGATTCCTTAAGAAAATATAGTTGACCCGTATTTTTGTTTATGTTCAAGTTATGTGCCTTTTTGGAGTTATGCCCCTTTTAAAACAAAATTTGAATATCTTGTGTGCAAGATATATCAAAAAGTATTTAAGCTAGAGCCTTCATATTCGGTACACTGGTTGGGGCAGAGAAGAAGATCACCTGATTACATTTTGAAGACTTTACGTCAAATATTGACAAGATTACTCCATTTTGAATTTTTTACTCCATTTCTAATCTTACATTCTGTTTCTGGATCAAGGTCAAAACATAGGCTTCAGGAAATAAAATTTCACTTCATTCAAATGAAATAAATGAATCGTACAAGCTGCCAGTTTAGGGACAAGCATACAGTTGGGGGCATAGTGTTTTACAAACACGCATTTCTAGTCATGCTCAGCTCAGCTGAGACTAAAATTTATCCTGCTGATAAATGTTAAAATGCCAACAATTGTTGGCATTTTAACATTTATCAGCAGGATAAATTACTAGTTTATGAGATTTGAACCTGAATTTTCCACTGATTTTGACTATATCAACATTTATAAGCAGTTGAAATTTTATGCTCAGCTGAGCTGAGCTTGAAAAAAGTTTTATAACCTTGAGGCCTGTTCTTGAGTGATAATCCCCTGAGCATTGAAAAAATGAAAGTAATCAATGTTCAGGAACTGGTGCAATCAGAACCAAAGGCCCGCCAAAAAAAAAAATTGCGAAAAAAGAAATTGACAATCAGGTACTAAAACAAAGAGAACATGATTACCTGAGTGAGCAGCTATTTCCCTCAAGGTGGCCACTATTACAAGTACTTGAACCTAAATAGATATATGAATATGCACATAAAAGGCAGACAGCACAAAAATTTGACACCAAAACATTACAGAAACCCTACAGAAGTACCACCATGAAAAATATGGTGTTCTCTGTTTTTGTATGTGTTTGTGTATTTTTTATCATTTTAGCGCACCTGAGCTGTCTGGCTCAAAAGGTGAGCTTATAGTATACACATGCTCTGTCTTCATGCAGAATGCTCAAACATCTCGTCTTTCAAATCCAAATTTTATGTAAAGCCGAACAAAAGTTTGTATGACCAAGATGCCTTCATGTCTACAAATAGTAAAAACCTTTAAAAATCTGCAGAACCAGATTTTCTGTGATCTTGAAATTTGGCATGGTGTATCAGGGACTCGACCACTACAAAATTTGTATAAACCATGTCCCTTGAATGAACTTGACCTATTCATTGCAATGTCACTTTAAGTTGCCTTCGCATTTGAATGGGAAAAACTATTTAGATGTTATTTATTGAAAAAAGGTAAAATATTAGATATCCCAACCCAGACACAACTGAAGCATGTGGAAACTTTCTTAAAGATGCTGAAATTGCTATATGTGACCCTTGGGTGATGAAGAGAAACCAACAAACCTTAGATAATCTACCAACCTTCCTACACAAGGTTCCAGCTCAGGGAAACATGTATTCATCCTCTGCAGTGACCTGTAGGCCTCTATAATACATGTCAAAATATGTATCGAACAATATGAAACCATTTATAATTGGTTGCCGCTAACAAAAAAAAAAAAAAAAAAAAAAAAAAAAAAAAAAAAAAAAAAAATCACATGCAACTTTTATTTGACTGCCCAGACAATCTCTTTTTCAAAGCAAGTTCTTGTGTTGATTAAAAAGTGTCATTAATTTTATTTTACATGAAACGCTTTCTTTTAAATGTCATTAAATTATATCTGACCATTTTAGGCTGCATATTTATGTATTTAGAGTATTAAATTATGTTTCAAAACAGGAAGCTTGGTATGATAAATGGGTTTTACTGTACTGAAAATTGCACAGCCCAATTTCAGTCTGTTTCAGTTACTTCCCTTGTTGAATCTTTAATTCTATTAATAGATTTCTACTTTCGGTTTTCAATTTGTCATGTAAATCAGCGAGGCGTGAATCGATTTTGCCGCTCAAGCGTAGATGCAACCTGTTAGACAGGTTCGGGACTTTGGAGTTCTATAAATAAATCAAAAATGTCAATACACAGGTAAGGTATTTTTAGCCCACCTGTACTACACCCAGTGTGTTTGGATCTGGAAGTGTGAACAACTGCTGAAGAGGGGACAGACAGACGCACGGACAAACAGAATCCCTTGACCGTGTTGCAGGAAAAGCCCTCTTGAAAAGACTTTTCGATGGAAAATTATTAATTTCACATAACACAGGTAATAATTGGATTTTATTCTTATGCTTTGGCCATCCATGTGAACCGGTTTACAATAGAAGGTGGACAAGGTGGGGTGTTTAGTTCTGAAAATCATGAAACTGCAACATTGGAGAAAACATTGAAAATCAAATTGATCAGTCAGGTATTTCAGCTTTCTTTTTTCCTGAGAGTTTTGACATGATCATTTTGAAATACATGAAACATGATGTTTACATTTTTCTTTTACAGCCTCCCAATATTATTTCAGTAAATGCATGCCAAGTTGAGCAATGGGATATTTTTTCTTTGTAGCCTGAAAGAGTATGAATTTTCTTGAGATAATATATTCATATTCATAGGATTTCAAGCAGCATGTGCGGATTGTGGTGGCTTAGTGGTAGAGCGTCAAACTTGCTGATAAGCACCTCTGCTTTCTTAGATGCAAATGCAAAATTCTAGATTTTCGGTTGGTTGGTTGGTTTCTTGTTACTCCCATCAATCAATTTCTGATTATTCTTGGGAGGTGTACATTGTACACTCCGATGTGTTTGCAGGATGAGCCTAAATGCATGAGGATAGAACCTGTGTAGGGATCTTTAACCTGCACAGGGGATTACTGTCCCTGCACAGGGGGCCTCCACTTAACGTCCCGATCCGAAGGACAGCGCACTGTATCATGTCATTCCTGCAAATGACATGAAGGGAAGCGTGTTCGGACCAACAAATTTTCTTCGCCGCCGGTGGGGATTGAACCTGGGACCTCTAGCACAAGAAGCCAGTGCGCTAACCACTTTGATACCTCGCTTCATGTGAATTGTCATGCATGTACATAGATAGGGAGCTTGATGGTGCAAGCCTTTTAAAACAAAACATATCTGTGGATTTTGCACAGTGAGCCTCTCTTATTCTTCTAGCAGGTTTAGAAGTCAAAATGAAGGGTCTCTTGGCTCTTTTTCTGATCGGGACCATCCTGAACCATGTGACTTGTCAGATGATGGCGGCTAAAACATGTTCGAGGGGAGCTGGACATGAAGCTATCATACAACCAGATGCCCAGGCATTCATCGCGGGGTTCTTCACCATGCACACTACAGTCGAGGGGTCAGCATTTGGATGTGGAGACATTTATTCAGGAGGTGAGCTTTTCACATGTTTTGTTTCCATTGAGTGTTTCCTTAAAAACTTAGGGTCATAGAAAAAATAAAAAACTAATACATATATATAGAACATAGAACATATCTGACAAGTATTGTAACAGACCAATTAGACTCATTTGCCTAATAACACTAGATACATGTAAAATTCTTAGACCTATACATAATATACAGGATTATGGTGATTATAACAATATGGACATTGGAACGATTTTATGAGCCGCTTCATGAGAAAACAGGATTTTTGCCTAAGCCAAAACAAAGGCGTCAGATCAGCTTTGCAGTAACTGCGAAGCTGATGAGTGCCTTTGTTTTCGCTACACAGATAGTACAATTTTTCTTCTTCCTAAATCCGAAATTTCAAGCTTCTAGCCTGCTTCTGAGACTGTACAGGCCGGGTTGTGTCAGACCTTGTCGGAAACCCCGAAGACCCGTTTTCTCGAGTCGAGGCTCATATTCCTCAGTAGTTATTGTGTTCTTGATTTCCATTTTCAAAATAATGCAAAAAATTCATCTTCACAAAAATCAGTGAGACAGGCAAATTAAGTCTCATGACATAACAATAATTTTGAAATGTATGATAATTGAGCCGCCTCATGGGAAAACCAACAATCTGCATAGGCGAAAACAAAGACGCAGATCAGCTTCGCGGTAACCGCGAAGCTGATCAGCGCCTTTGTTTTCGCTACTCGGATAGTATAATTCCTCTTCTACTTAAATCCGAAATTTCAAGCTTCTAGCTCTTTTCTGTGCTTGTACAGGCCGGTTTGTGTGGGACTTGTTCGGAAACCACATTGTTGGTTTTCCCACGAGGCGGCTCATATATTTTTTTCTTTGATGCTAGGAGTACACAGTGGTAATGTATAATGTTTGCTTCACCAGTTTATAGAAGTTGCTACATTCAGAATTATGTTCTGTTCGCTGCTATAAAATCAGAAGTTTTTCCTGGGTTCCTTTTAAATATTTGCATGATTTAATTTCGTTTTTTCATTTTGTTTCTAATTTTCATATTCTGTGTTAATGAAATAGTTTATTTTCTTTTTATATCATGCACTTGTCACTTTTCACCACAGCTCTGCCCCCACAACCAGGGAATAGCGGGGACTTTGACTTTTGTTCCAGCAAATCCCCGCAAAAAGCCCCACCATGCGTAGACTGCTCGTTGGTAAAACCACTGCTGTTTTCCCCTGCAGCCTGTTATCTTTTCATTTCACCGCCCTTTTCATCTATATAAAGCAAACAACAGGTATTTCCTCTTCTCTGCCTTGGCAAAACTTTGGTCAAAGCCTCGCTTATTTCCATGGCTATCCCCTGCCCACCCCCCGGGGGTTGGTGGGGGGCTGTGGTAACAAAATGACTAGTGCATGAATTCCAAGAAAATACTAAGCTATAACACCTTGACATTTCAATGGCTTCATTAAGGATTTTCTCACCTTCCTTAGTAATTTATGCTTACAAAGTTAAAGGTACATGTACACTCGTTTCTTGATCATACAACAAGATGTCATCCTTGATTAGTTACCGGTACCATTTTCACACATTACTTCTAAGTTCAGTTTTGGTGAAAATTGTGTTCTTGCTTATCAGAAGGCCTCTTTCTCTTGCTTACAATCACAGTTTGTTGATTAATACTAACCAGTTTTGAAATGAATTAATAGAAAATACATGTTGTTTGTCATCTGATGTAGCAAAAAAACGAGAATTCTCTTAGGCACCATTCATTTGTACCAGCAACCAACCTTGTTTGGAGATGGGATGTTCCATCTGTATACATAGCTATCAGGAAAACATGTCCGTGAGAGATATACCCCCTTAAAACTCACTTTTATATAGCAAAACTGGGGTAGGCATGGGTAACCTGTTTTTCTTACTTTTGATCCAAAACATAGATTGTGGGTACTCGTTAGAACCGCCACGGCGAGGCGGTTCTAACGTGAACCCACAATCAATGTTTTGAGCAAAAGCGTTTACAGGTGAGGAGAAAAATATCTCTTTATATTGCATTGTAAAGTTATCATGATGGTTTTATGAACTCAGTGTCCCATTTAATGGGGCTTTAAGCAAGGATTTGCTAAATAAAAGTCCTAATATTCCTTGCTATTTGTGTTTAATGGCTGGGATTACAAATGGCAGTTGCATGAGTTTTTTTGAAGATTATTGTATTTTGGAGAATGCATGAATCTGAAAGGAGTTAAATTGTATAGTACATTGTACATATGTCTGTCACTGAATCTACTGGTAGTCCAATTTTACATTATTCCCTATAAAGATGGTATCATGGTATAAGAATATTACACTACGAAAACAAGCCCATGCAATATAGTATAGTAGTGTATTACATAGAATTTTTTCAACAGTAAAAATTGAAAATTTCATTAGAAAATTTTTGATAGTTTTAATATTTTTACGTGAAACATAGGTTGTGGGCACACGTTAGGACCCCCTCACCGAGATGGTTCTAACAAGTACCCACAATCTTTGTTTTGGACAAAAATTAGGAAAAATAGTATGCCCCTGCATACCCCAATTTTACTATATAAAAGTGGGGTTTAAGGGGTTGTTCATTGCATGGACATGTTTTCCTGATGGGATAAAAACAGGACTGGGGACCTTGTTGGTCACATGAGTTCAGATGGTTTAGGGGAGATGTCATTTGGAATTTTATGTAATAATGAACCAGGTGGTGGATTCAATCAAATATTAATAATCGTATATGGCATTTCCAGCCAGTTCAAACATAAACCAGGCTATGCAACCAGAGAAAAGGCTAGAGCCTTGAAACTTTGAATCATAAATTTAGTAAGAATCTAGAAGGAGATCTGTCTATGTGCTGATCAGGGGTCATCAATTGAGTGGTTACCACTCCTTTGTCTTTGCTCTCTCATGTGGTGGTTCATATAATTTAGTTACTTTGATCTTTTTCATTTATTATTATTATTATTATTTTCTTTTTTTTTTTTTTTTTTTTTTTTTTTTTCTTTTTTTTTTTCATATTATAATATCATATAAATTGTTCACAGCATTAAAATGCTAACCCAAATTCTCGGCATTTGAAAAACAAACAAACAAAAAAAAAAAAAACAACAACAAAAAAAACAAAAAACAAACAAACAAACATGGAAAAAAACAACAACAACCACTTCATTTTAAAGTTTAAGAATATTGCTTAGTTCATGACATTTATGTATTACAATAGGTCATGTAAGTACATGCAGCAAAATTTAAAATAAAATGTCAGATTTATCCATAATCTCATTGGAGCAATAAACATATTTTTTTCTTTTAGTGATGCAATCATATGAAGCTATTCGCTGGGCTCTAGACAGACTGAATAAAGAAGGAGAAGAGTTGAACGGAGAATACCTTACTGACACCTATATACCAGGAGTAAAACTTGGTAAGTCATGTTATAAACCAACTTAATTTTACCACATTTTTTGTGCGTTTATTTTCTGATACAAAATTCAGCAAAAATAATCATAATGACAATTATTGTATGTATTTAAAGGATCAACAGGATTTGAAAATGAAAATTGAAAACTTGTGAAGTCCAAGAATTCATCCGTAGCTGAAAACTTTGGGATTTCTGTTAAGTCACCAAATAAAAATGAAAAATTCTAATGCCTAGTGATCCTTGTTTATTGGTCATTTTTGTGGGCGCCTAGGCGCCCACATTCTCTATAAGTCATATGTACGCTGGAGCACTTACACAATTTTGACCATACCTGGGAGTGTTTGTTCATACTTTATTCTTGCTACTTCCGGTCTACTCTTACGGTGTCTAGTCATTAGTAGCGCACCACAAGTTGAGGTCACCTCAGTATAACAACGTACATGTATACTGAATACTCTGAAACCACTGGGCAAATCAAAGCCAAACTTCAGGTTGAGCATCCTTAGGATGGGGGAAACCAAAGTTTGTATAAATGGTCCAGGTCACATGACCAAGATGGCCACCAGGGCTATAAATAGTGAAAACCTTAAAAATCTTCTTCTCTGAAACCGGTGGACCGATTTCAATGAAACTTGGTACATGTATGTATCATAGGGGACGCCTGCCCATCATAGTTTGTATAAATCATGACCTTGGGTTGACCTTGACCTATTTTACCGCTAGGTCAATTTTGGTCACATAGGCTCTTCAATGGAAAAAAGTGAAAGCATTGAATTTTTCAGGAAATTTTGAAACCTGTGACCTGAAAGTTGGTAGATACAGACAACTTATTGATTTAATGAAGTGTTGTGGGTATTCAAGGTCAAGGTCATTTCTTGACCTTGACCAAAGGTCATTCACATATTGAATTTAAAACTTTATTTTCTCAGAAACTACTCGACTAATCAAAGCCTTACTTCATGTGGAGCATCCTTAGGAAGGGGAACCAAAGTCTGAGTAAATGGTCCAGGTCACGTGACCAAGATGGCTGCCAGGACTATAAATAGCAAAAAACTTAAAAAAATCTTCTTCTCTGGAACCGGTGGACCGATTTCAATGAAACTTGGTATGTCGCATCGGGGACGCCTGCCCATCATAATTTATATAAAACATGACCTTGGGTTGACCTTTGCCTATTTTACCGCAAGGTCAATTTTGGTCACATAGGCTCTTCAATGGAAAAAAAGTGAAAGCATTGAATTTTTCAGAAAGTTTCAAAGCATATGACCTGAAAGTTGGCAGATACAGACAACTTATTGATTTAATGAAGTGATGTGAGTATTCAAGGTCAAGGCCAGTTCTTGACTTTAGCCAAATGTCGTTTACATATTTAATCTAAAGCTTAATGTTCTTAGAAACCACTTGACTAATCAAAGCCAAACTTCATGTGGAGCATCCTTAGGAACGGAAAATCAAAGTTTGTATAAATGGCCCAGGTCACATGACCAAGACGGCAGCCAGGGTAATAAATAGCAAAAACCTAAAACAATTCTTCTTCGATGGAACCGACGGATCGATTTCAATGAAACATACTATGTAGCATCAAGGGGCCTGGCCCATCATAGTTTATATAAATCATGACCTTGGGTTGACCTTGACCTAATTTACAGTAAGATCAAATTTGGTCACATAGTTTTTTTTAATGGAAAAAGTGAAAACATGATTTTCAGAATGTTTTAAATAAAACCTGTAACCTGTAAGTAGGTAGATACAGACAATTCTAGAGTTAATGAAGTTATTTGAGTAATTAAGGTCAAGGTCATTTAGGTCATTTTTCAATCAAAGCCTGTTTCAATTGCTTGACGCTGTCGCGCCAAGCAAAAAACCATTGGCTGAAAAAAAATCATAAAACTTTGTGAATTTAACTCGCAGGAGTCAAACAATACCAAGAATCATGTATTATCAAAATAACTGTTGCAGAGTGTCCAGCTCAAACATCATTCCACAAACCCAATGGGCATAAATAACAGTATCTGCTCAAACTCAGTAGGTTGAATAACAGCTCCAGGATTGGTAGGTATCGGGTTCTATCCCGGGCCGCGACATACCAAAGTCGATAGCAACGGCATTAGTTGCCCTCCCCTTGGCACTATGATTTTCGGGATAGCCTCTGTGTCAATATAATGTGACTATGGGTGATATCAGGTAAAGTGTCTGGGATCTGATACAAAAGTAAGGTCAATGTAAGAGTTAGCAATGAGCTCCCTGTCACAACCAGGCGCCATCATGATATTTCAGATAATGTTGACAACAACGTTAAATACAACACTGCAAGTCTGTTTACACCGAAATTTAGCTAAACGCCCACCAGCTTTTTAGAAAAGCTAATACTTGTATACTTAACACTTTCAAATATCACCTGTTTCACTGGAGTGAAGTGCTACTTCTTAATTGAAGCCTGCTTAGTGCTCAACCCATTCACATGGTAAAGCAGTGGTCGGGAGATTTAGCCCCAGCTTCTCTAGTCTTAGGGATGAAATTTTACCGTCAAGTTCCTATCTTCATATTACCTGTTCTGATGGGTTCGACATAATACATGAAAACCATGGATAATGGATAATACATGGATAAGTGCTATATAACATCGCAATCTTCTTATTGTAGGAATGATAGTTCGAGATTACTGTGGTAACGGTATGCGGGCCGTGGCAATGGCCGATGAAATGTTCCCTCAGTTTGGCTCATCTGAGGCTCAGTGCACCCAAGACCCAAACAGACTTATGCTAGGTAGATATAAAACTGATGTTATTAATCTATATCAATAGATCAACAACTATGGTTTAATAGACAAAATGTAGAAATCGTAAATTGTAATCGTAATCAGTTGTAATTGATTATTAACTTTGAAGTTATCAGCTGTAATCAGTAATCATGTAATTAATTAAAATGGTGAAGTCCTACAACTATGATGGAATCTTGGTTTAAATCAATACACTGAATGTGGTATCACATTACGAAAACATGTCCATGCAATATACAGTGATTTCTAAAGTTGTAAAAAATGAAAATTTTCAGTCGATATTTTTCTTATTTTTGCTCAAAACATAGATTGTGGGTACATGTTGGAACTGCCTCGGTGAGGCGGTTCTAACCAGTACCCACAATCTATGTTTTGGAGCAAAAATAAGAAAAATAGGTATACCCCGGCAAACCCCATTTACTATATGAAAGTGGGGTATGAGGGGGTATACTTTTCATGGACATGTTTTCATGATGATGTTAAATAAGATTAAGGATTGTCATTTATTGTTTGAGGGGTAAGGTTTTTACTTAAAAAGTCTAAACTGTGTTACCTGCCTCTGTGACAGGCTTCCCCATGAGCAGCCTGACTATGATAACTGATGCCCCTCAAGTTGAACATGACAATCATTAGCTGTTTACCGTGGACATAAGCACAAAATCTAACAAACCAAAAATGGCTCTACTTTATTATTTCTCCCAGGTATGCTGGCCTCAACTTCGAGTGACGATGCTAAGCAGCTGGCGATGTTTGCGAGAACAAAAAATCTGCCGTTCGTATCCTACACTGCCTCTGCACCAGAACTGAGCAACGTCGGGATGTACAGTAATTTCATGAGAACTGTTGCGCCAGATGGACCCCTTACTCAGGTATTCCAATGCTGTTGTTGTGTTGTTGTTTTTTCTTTGTATATTGAGTAATTTGAGTTATGGGAATTGAATGCATAATTTTATTGTGGCACTCCATAGACCTTGATTCTAAAAATATGAGCCTGTGCATGAGAAAACCAACAATTTGGGTTTCCAACCAGGTCCGACACAAACTAAGCTGTACAAGCACAGAAGATGGCTAGAGGCTGGAAATTTTGGATTTTGAAAGACGAGGAATTGTACTATCCATGTAGTGAAAACAAAGGCACTGATCAGCTTCGCAGTTACTGCGAAGCTGATCTGCGTCTTTGTTTTCGCATATGCAAATTGTTGGTTTTCTCATGCGAAGGCTCATACATCTCATACATGTATTAGATTTTTGGTAAGTCAATGGTTGAGCATCAGATATACAAAAAGTAGAGTATCTAGACTATGGTTGAGCATCATATATGCAAAATATAATGGATAAACCTGATCCCTTTGAGTGTTTTGTGTTACGGCTACAACTTTTGGCCATTTAATTGACAATTCTTTTATCTTATTCTAATTTGCCTCAACTTTGTCATCAAACAAAAACAAATATTAAATTCAAAACTCTAAGCCTTGCATTCACACTGTATTAGTGGCAATGTGGAACATGTGATTTTATACAAAACTACACTCCCAACTGCCAAAAAAGGCATTTTAGATTGCCAAAAAGCACGTGTTGGCAATTGAGAATGTTCAATTTACATTCTACATCATCATTTTGGCAATCCGAAACCCCTTTTTATGGCAATCTAGAACTCTTTTTGTTTATCAAATTTGTTGTTCAAGATTGCCGCTAGTAAGTGTGGTATTTTCATGAAAAAATTCTATTTTCAGACAATTGTAGATTTCATCAACAAAATTGGATGGAAGTATGTCACAGTCGTGTACACTGATTCCAGCTATGGCAGAGGTGCCTATAACGAGATTCGCCCCCGTCTCGCCGAAGCGGGAATATGCCTGACTGCTGCAGTAATGGCTGATCCATCTGACGTGTCCGAAGGTGCGATGAACGACATTCTGGATGAAGTCATGGCGACAAATACAACCGGGGTTATCTACCTTGGTTCGCCAGACATTCTCAAGCCTCTGCTCGCAAGGGGTGATAACCCAAATCCTTACCCAGGTGCGGGAAAACTTCAGTGGGTAGTGACAGACAGCGTTTCATTGGTGGACACTTTCCCAGGTCAGAAGTACCCACGAGGCCTAGTAGCGGTAGTACCTGCTGGCAGAAAGATCATCGAATTTGAAGATCACTGGGTGAGAATCGACAATAATAATCCGTCTGTTGAGAATCCATGGTACAAAGATATGTATATGGATAAGAATAAATGCCTTTTGCCAGGTTATACTGGAACAGACCCGCCGTGCCCAGCGTTGTCAGAAAATACCAGAAGAAACCAGTACGTCCAGGATCAGTTTGTTGAACCAGCCGTCCATGCTGTGTACACCTACGCTCGTGCCTTGAAGAATGCTCATACTGCCCTCTGTGGTGGAGTTCCCGGACTGTGTGAGCCGCTGAGAAAATTGAGTACCGGAGATTTCTACCAAACCTACATGCGAGTGATTGATTTCGAGTATGGAAAGGCTGAGAGAGTGGAAAGTTTGGCGTCGTACAGTCTGGACCCATATAACGCCGCTGCGAGGGTGAAATACGAGGGCAATGACCTGATTAACCCTGCATTTGAGATCTACAACTTCAATGATTATCCTCTTGATGCTGCCTTCAAGTTCCAAAATGTAAGTGTTTGAGCTGTTTTTTGCTTTATCCTAATTGTCTTATTCACATTTCCTGAAAGCTAACAGTAGCACAATGGCCGAGTATTTTAGCGTTTGACTCATGTTGGGAGGTCTCGGGTTCAAACATTATAAGTCATAAGACCATCTTTACTATATTTACCCATAGTTATAGTTTAATACCCTGGAAGCAGTAGCCTGTCCTGACATGACTGAAAAATTGTTGACTTGGACGTTAAATGATAATACAAAGAAACAAACCGATAAAATGTTTGCTCAAGTGAGCTATAGTTATAGTAAATTCATCTACTGTTTCTGTAACCCTGGCAGTTGGTGTGATAGAAATACCAGGAACTTCATGTCAATAAAAGAGGAGTTCTGTACAAATGGCTGGGCCAACCTACTGTTTCTGTAGCTATTTTTTGTGTGCTACTTTAGTTTAAAGCATATTTTCTTGATTTTAGGTGGGAACAAACATCAACAACCTCCTTGAAGTTCTGACATCACGACTGAGGATGTACGATGAAACTCGAGATAACAGGCTACCATATATCCCAAGTTCTAACTGCCCCTCCACCCCCTGCTCACCCTGCCTAGGGGCTCTGGTGGTCACCAAGTATCTGTACATACCAGGTCAGTGTTTTATTTGTCCTGGATTGATTCCTGGTTCATCTCATTTCTTTTGAGGTTGTCAAACATTCTCAAACTTCTGGTGATTCAAGAAAATGCCCAAAAATGAAAATCACCCACCTTTATTTAATAATGTTTGCCTGAATTTGGATGAGAATCGAATAGTGAACTTACAGTTACAATGGCCTTAAACTGCGAAGTTTTATTTTAGTAATTTTAGTAACATTGATTTTTCTCTTAGTTAAAAGTAAGTGCAAATTAGTAGTTAACAATGGCAATTATTCTGTTTTAACAGGTGACATAGTGGTCCATGGCATGTTCAGCATCCATGGTGAGGGAGCGCGACCTCTAACCTGCGGCGACTTTGACATGACCCCCAATCAGGGAATCCAGTTTGTAGAGGCATTCATATTCGCTATAAACAACATCAATAACGAATTCGCTCCCGATCATGGCCTACTGAGGGGTGTAAGTCTCGGTGCTCTTGGATTTGATGACTGCATGAGCCCAGTTTTGTCAAATCAAATAATTACTGAGATTCAGAGGTATGCCTACAGAGTTACGGATGACAATGGACAGAATATGTTGGACGCGAAAACCGTCGAGGCATACCTTGGAGGCGGCAATGATGAGTTGGCTGTCGGGATTGCAGCACAGGTGAACCAGCTGCGCAAGCCAGTCATGATCTACCAGGCGTACACTGAAGCATTGGAACAGGACGACATGTATCACTATTTTGTCAGAAACCACTACAGTGCTCGTATAGTGGCTAGAACAATAGTGCTTGCACTCATACGAAATGGTTGGAAGTACGTGCAATCAGTATATGATGAAAATGTCTACGGTGAAGAATTTAACAATATTTTCCGTCGTGTTGCCGCTGAAGAAGGAATCTGCGTCGTTGCCTCGCATCAGATTGACGGCAGCGGAGCACATGCTGTGGATCAGCTCAGAGGTAGACCAAATGTAAGGCCAGTAATTATCCTCACTGGATACCATGGTTTCCGCAAGTTCATGCAGGGCGTTAAAGAAAGAGGGGCTGCTGGGGAGTTCCAGTATATCAGCACAATTGGCGACTCAAAAATGGCTGTAAAAGATTACGAAGTTGAAGCACAAGGAATGTTAAGTATCCGTCTCTGGGCGCCATCTACTGCCTATCTAAAGCTCAAGCAACGGTTGAGGGATATCAACATCATGAACTACAAGACAAACCCATGGTTCAGGGAGTGGTATGAAAAAATTTACCACTGCTCATTCGATTCAACAAGCACCATGACACAGTGCACGGGTCAGAGCTTGAATGTGAATGACTTTGAATTCAATGAGAAGGTCGTGACAGTGATCTATGGAATGCAAGCTTTTGCATATGCCCTGGACAGGACACTGAAGCATTACTGCGGTGACAGTAAGTAAACTTTTGTGTTCCTTTTAATGAGCCGTCTTGTGGGAAAACCAACAATGTGGTTTCCGACCAGGTCTGACACAAACCGAGCTGTACAAGCACAGAAGCACGCTAGATGCTTGAAATTTCAGATTTAAGAAGAAGAGGAAGTGTACTATCCGTATAGCGAAAACAAAGGCGCTGATCAGCTTCGCGGTTACCACGAAGCTGATCTGCGCCTTTGTTTTTGCCTAAGCAGATTGTTGGTTTTCCCATGAGGCGGCTCTGTTAGTAACATCATCTGGAAGTCTTTTCTGAAATGTGTGATGCATGGAGAACTGTACATTTAACCAGAATTAACACAAAAGTGACCTAAACAGTTTATTGACGTGCATTGCTCAAAATTGAACAGACCAGTTATTGGGCTTTGAAAAAAAAGATAAACAGTCTATGCATAGGTATGGTTAATAGTATGCTTTCGTGTTTTTCCAAAAAATCAATGCTATTTTGAGTTAACACTTCTTCTTATGAATTTTCAGATTACTATGGAGTCTGCGGTGACTACAGAAACGGTGCCGACAAATCCAAGATCTTGCTAGAAAAACTCCAGGAGGTTCAATTTGACACGGAGGCCGATTGGCCTCAGTACAAGTTCATCGACAAACAGGGAAACATCCCCTTCCGATACTTCAACTTCGACAATGTTACTGGTATCTTCTCCCTGGTAAGTTAGCATATTGCATATACTGTATTAAATTTTGTTCTAATTAGCGCACAGTGCGCTTAACTTTTCAGAATAAGTTTGGGTAACAAAATATCGTTCTTATAAGCCCACACCAAGAACGAAAAAATACACATAAACTGCTGAAGTTAACATGTCAAAAATACCAATATAGATGTCATTTAAGTGTCCCAATCGTTGCAAAATAGTGTTTTGATCATCTAAGGTAAAGTTTTGATGCGGCTAAAATGGTATTGATGTATAAAATTGGTATAAAAATATCAATTTGTAAGACGAGCACTGTGCGCTTATGCACATGATTTTTGGAAACGACCAGGGTGTGCGCTTATTGGAGCATGTGCGCTAATTAGAACAAATACGGTATATAGGGGTAATTTTGTCGTCTGCAGGGTATTTTTGTCGACCTCTAACATTCTTTAAGAAATAGTTCGGTACTTACAGAATGATAAATTGAATGGCCCTGCATTAGGCCTGATATAAAAGAACTATTTAGGGCACATGCGCGGATCCAGAAATTTTCACGAGAGGGGGTCCAACGAAAATGGTAATTTTTGGTCACAGACGAGGTGGGGTCCAACCCCCCAAAAATCCCGAAATTACCTTTTTTTAGGTAAAATTTTCAAATTCCAGGGGGGGTCCGGACCCCCGGTCCCCCCCTCTGGATCCGCGCATGGGGCAGTTTGGTTGCCTAGTGGCAGAGCATTGGACTCTGAATCTAGAGGCCTCACTGGCTCCAAACTGTGCCCTTGAGCAAGACACTTTTTCCCCATAGTACTGGTAAATGCCAAGGCATGACTGCAAAAATTGTTGATTGGGATGTTGAAACATGAAACACACAAACAAAAGAAAGAGAAAATAAACATTTGAATAGGCCATGTCATGATAAAACTAACAATTTGCATATGCGAAAACAAAGGCGCAGATCAGCTTCGCGGTAACTGTGAAGCTGATCAGCGCCTTTGTTTTTGCTGCACATACATGTTTAGTACAATTCCTCTACTTTCTAAATCCAAAATTTCCAGCCTCTAGCCATCTGTGCTTGTGCAACTTGGTTTGTGTTGGACCTGTTCGGAAACCACATTGTTGGTTTTCTCATGACGCGGCTCAAATGTTGTATGTTTTCATTCCATATCGTTTCAGGTTGGGTACTACCAACCGGCCGAAGACCAATTCAATATTGACCCCTACAGCCTCGCTGGAGGCGTGGAACCACCCAATGTCCCCTCGGAATGTCCCGGGGTCTGCATGGAATGCTTATACCTCTTCAGATATCAGAAATTCATGTACGTGCCAGGAGATATACTAATTCCTGGTATCTTTGATGTTCACTATCGCGGGGATTCACCATACAGTTGCTCGGACCTGCGGTACAAGAATGGTTTCCAGTATACAGAAGCATTCAGATTTGCTCTCGACAGAATTAACAGCGGGGCGTCGTCGGTGAGACTGAATGGAGTCAAACTTGGAGGGCTTGGGTTTGATGGTTGTTCTGATCCTATCCGAGCCTCGGCCCTGGTGACGGGAATTTATTCTGGTGCGATACCGCGTCCTGATACCGGACTCGGTGGGGTTCAGTTTGACATGCAAGATCTGGCGGGTTGGTTGTCTTATGATAGTGACAGCACAGTCAGTGTTGCCCGATATCTACAAAATTTCAATGTGCCATCAGTCTCCCCAGGTGCAACTACGCCATTACTCGACGATAAGACCAAATTTACGACATTCTTCAGGACGATACCATCTGACAGTGTTGTGGCTAAAGGAATGGCCAAGTTAGCGAAGAAGCTTGGATTTGACTATATCATCACTCTGAATGACCCAGAAGAAGGAAGCAGGGAATCAGTAAGGGTGTTCAGGAAATATGCCCAAGATCTGGGAATATGCATTGGAGCATCATATGAATTTGAGACTGACGGGGATGCCAGGCAGATACTTCAGTATATTCTACAGTCTACCACAAAAGTTGTTGCAGTTTTTGCCAGCCCAGATAGATATATCACCGACTTGTTGGATGAAAAAAAGAACAACACCGATGCAGCGGATTTGATCTTTATTGCCAATAATGCATGGACAACTGCCGTCAACCGCCAAAACATACCAGTCAATACCATAACTTTCCATCGAGAAATCGTTGGCAAACTTCAGGCTTTCCGGGAAATCTTTGCTGACCAGAAAGCGACATTAGACCATCCTAATCCCTGGATACGGGAGTACTATGAGATTTACAAGAACTGCTTCCTGCCGGGATCAACGAAATACACCGAATTCCGCAGTGCCTGCTTACTACCTTACACCATTGACACAGACCCAAGTAAGCTGAGTTTTAGATGTTTCAGTTTTAGTGTTACATATGTAAAATATTATGATTCTTGTGACTGTAAAAGGTGAAAATGTGCAAACATGAATTGGTTATATCTTTCATATTTTTGTTATAAACAGATTGTGGGCATCCAGGTTGAAGCTGTTCTGAACTTCTGAGTATATCCTTAATTTTTCTTCTCAGTAAAAATAAGAAGACAATGTAAACTCCTTATGATCCCAGTTTTAGATGGGTTTTAGATGGGTTTAGTTTTAGATGGGTTTGACTTTAAAAATTCAAACTGTATTTAATCATTTTAATGTTAAAGCATATTCATATTAAGCTCAGAATTTAAGCCAGTCCTTAATGGGCTATGTTGATTTGATATTTTTTGGTGAGGTTGTTTTATAAATTCAATAAGGCATGCTCCTGAGCAGTCTTGTAAGATTTTCCTTTCATATTAGGTAACATTGAGGAAGACATCTGGGTGATTTCCACAATCAACGCCGTCTACGCCATTGCTGAGGGAATTCACCGAACTCTCGAAGACAAATGTGGAGCAAACTACAATGGTATTTGCCCGAGATTCTACAGTGATCCCGACACTTACGATGTCATCATGAAGAAGATGGATGAAATGACGTTCATGGATCTTACGAACCTCATTTTCGACTTTGTTGACCGGGAAGCTCTGAGAGACATTGAGTTCAAACGATTTGATCAGAATGGTCTAGAAGTCAAGGTATGCATACCTTGATCTTTTATGGAGAAAATTCTGTTTTGATCAGAAATAAAAACAAACATTAATTTACTGTTAATAAGGAATATTAGTATCAGTCTATTACGAGTTGACAGCATTCTGGAAAGCTTCCTATGCAACAAACTTGGCGTTTTAGAGTTTATTTTCTGAGTGGTTTACTTCAGTTGATATTGATATTACATGTATTTAAATATTAATAAAAAGGAACCACATCCCAGCGGGCACATGACGTCAAAATGACGTCATATCGACGTCGATGCGACGTCATGACGTCGCATCAACGTCGATCTGACGTCATTTTCAAAATGACGTCATATCGACGTCGATATGACGTCGCATCGACGTCGATCTGACGTCATTTTGATGTCATGTGCCTGCTGGGATCCAATTCACACCAGCCCATACAGCTCTTGTCAGAGCTGAGGTATGGTGATAATTTTCTTTGCTCAAAGCAATTTTTTTTAATATGATCTTTTAAGCACAATCATACTATTTTCTCCTCTCATTGTAGATTGGTGAACTAAGAGAAGAGCAGCTGCTGGTAGAACAAGCTGAAGAACCTACCCTGGTTCCCCGTTACAGTAACATTCCTGCCCAGTGTATCGGTCAGTGTGCCCAGTGTGAACTAGAAGGCATGGAGCAGGAGCAGTTTATGTACATCAATGGAGACTTCCATATTGCTGGTTGGTACATTGTTTCCGATTGGTTTATTTTTGAGAGTTTCATCCTGATACATTGATTCTGATTGGCCAGCTTATCTTAATTAGCTCGCCTGCACGAAGTGCATAGAGCTATTGTAGTCACCTCGGTCGTCCGCGTTTACGTTTACGTCCGCGTCACACTTTCGGTTAAAGTTTTTTAGAAGTCTATATCTCTTGACCATGTTGATGGATCAAGTTGATACTTTGCATGTGGATAGACATTGGTCTGAAGTTTTACGCGGTACCATCATGACCCACCCTGGGTGACATTGAGGTCTTAGAAATTTTGTGTTTAAGTTTTTGGTTAAAGTTTTTGTAAGTCAATATCTCTTGACCATATTGATGGATTGAGTTGATACTTTGCATGTTGCTAGATATTGGTCTGAAGTTTTACGCAGTACCATCATGACCCAACCTGGGTGACCTTGAGGTCAAGGTCACGGACTTAGAAATTTTGTGTTTAAGTTTTTGGTTAAAGTTTTTGTAAGTCTATATTTCTTGACCATATTGATGGATTGAGTTGATACTTTGCATGTTGCTAGATATTGGTCTGAAGTTTTATGCAGTACCATCATGACCCACTCTCGGTGACCTTGAGGTCAAGGTCACAGACTTCGAAATTTCGTGTTTAAGTTTTTGATTTAAGTTTTTGTAAGTCTATATCTCTTGACCATGTTGATTGATCGAGTTGATACTTTGCATGTTGGTAGATATTGGTCTGAAGTTTTATGCAGTACCATCATGACCTACCCTGGGTGACCTTGAGGTCACGGTCACAGACTTAGAAATTTTGTGTTAAATTTTTTGGTTAAAGTCTAAATCTCTTGAACATGTTAATGGATAAAGTTGATACTTGCATGTTGATAGATATTGGTCTCAGGTTTTATGCTGTACATCACAACTCACCTGGATGACCTCGAGGTCAAGCTCACGGACTTGGAAGTTTTGTGTTTAAGTTTTGGTTAATGTTTTTATAAGTCTATATCTGTTGAACATGTAGATTGATCAAGTTGATACTTTGCATTGGTCTGAAGTTTTATGTTGTACCATGATGACCCACCTGAGTGACCTTGAGGTCAAGGTCATTGGTCATAGATTTTAACAGATGTAGTTGCAAAGCACAAGTCAGGCGAGCTACGCTGTCCTGCGACAGCTCTTATTTTTCTGAATCCAACATTTGATTGGTCATTGTGAACTTGCTGGCATGGAGAAGGAGCAGTTCATGTACATCGATGGAGATTTCCACATTGCTGATTGGTACATTTATGGTGATCGATCCTCACATTCCTTTCATGAACAATTGGTCATTAATATATGAGCCGCATCGTGAGAAAAACGGATTTTTGCCAAGGCGAAACAAAGGCGCAGATCAGCTTCGCGGTAACCGCGAAGCTGATCAGCGCCTTTGTTTTTGCTACTCGGATAGTACAATTCCTCTTCTACTTAAATCCGAAATTTCAAGCTTCTAGCTCTTTTCTGAGCTTGTACAGGCCGGTTTGTGTCGGACCTGGTCGGAAACCCCGAAGACCGGTTTTCTCGCGTCGCGGCTCATATTTCTTCAGTCATTTTTCCTCTTTGGCTGATTCAAGACGAGCTTTGTATAGAAGTGAAAGAAATAAATGTGGACTAAGTGCTGGTAACCTGCCTTTGGGAGGCTTGCCCAGGAACATTGTTGCTAGAAAAGCTAACCATCCCGACATGACCTTAGTTGTTGACCATGAACATAAAGCACAAACATATAATAGGATGAAGAGCAGAGGAATGAAAAAAAAAAAAAAAATAAAAAACTTCAATTGAGTCCTCCGTCAAACCACCCATCATTAATATTCATTTTTATATTGACCATTCAAATCAGCACATTAGCTAACGGTCAATGACGGTTAGACAACATGTGGGTTAGACAAACAAACCAACACATGCTTTTTACAGGTAAATATAAGTGCAAAAACACAATGTTTGTCTAAGGAAATAGGGGTGGGCGTGGCTATACCTTGCTGGCGGAGGAGTCAATTGCATTGATTTTCTATTTTTCAGGCTTGTTCGACATTCACAAGCCGGGAGCCACTCCGTATACATGTGGAGAAATCAACGACGTCCATGGTTTCCAGCTTGTTGAAGCCTTTAACTGGGCCCTGCAGTATGTGAACACCCATCAAGGACCATTCAGAAATATGCTGGACGGAGTAAAGATAGGGTCTATCGTATTTGACACCTGCAGTAGTCCTGTGAGAGCCGGAAATCTGGTCGCCAACTTCCATGCGAGAAATATTGATCTTTATGCACCGACATATCGTATTGATCCCAGTTGGATTGACGTGTATGTGGGACCATTGAGAAGTGAAGCGGCAATCAGAGTTGCGGATGTATTGAATGAACTGGGTATCCCACAAATCAGTTACGGTGCATCAAGTTTGGAACTGAGAAATCAGAGAAAGTACCGTTACTTCATGAGGACAGTTCCCGCTGATGATAAGCAAGCAAGGGCACTAATTTCCTTCTTGAAGAAGTACAGTTTCCACAATATTCAGCTCATCTCCCAGTTTAGTACAGTTGGCGAAAACGGCAGAAAAGAATTCTTGAGATTAGCTCCCTTGAATAAAATCTGCGTGTCTGCGGACTACATCGTTGGGGAAGAAGGGGAAATAACAGATGCAGAAGCAAGGGAAGTAATCAACATGCTTCCGAATAAACCAAATGCTAAAGTTGTGGTTCTTATTATGGATGACCCAATTGCCATGCTGAAAGCTATAAATAACACTTTGCTTGATGACTTTGCATTTATCGGAACAGACAAATGGGGATATGGTATCGCTGGCTATGAAAACTTGAGAGGTTTGGAACGTATCATTGCCGACCATAGAGTTGCCACGCTTGACATCGAAACTGCCGATTATCCAGAACTGGACATGTATTTAGAAGAAAAGACACCAGACAATTATGATGCCAATCCATGGTTTAAAGAATATTATGAATATATCCACAGTTGCTCAGTAGATGGAGGTCCCAACGCAAAATATCCAATCAAGTGCCCTGGATTCAAAATGGGCTACTCGCGTGCAGAAAACTACATCCAAGATCCTTATGCATTATATGTGATAAATGCCGTTTTTGCAGCTGCTCGTGGTATACATCAAACTGTCCTGGAGTGGTGCGGGCAAGGTGGTACATACTACGGGCTCTGCCCAGTTCTACGTCTCCACGGTGAACGACAGGAGGAGCTAATGCGTAGGATTTTGGATGTGAAATTTATCGACCGTACCGATCAGATGTTCTTCTTCACAGAAGATGGAGAGAGTGACAGAGGATACCATATATATGAGCCGAGACAAAATGTGGCGGGAAGATACATGTGGGAAGATGTAAGTTTGTTTGAATTTCATAAAAATTTCAAATATTTTTTTAGTTTTATTTAGATTTCATCATGTCTTCTTTAATTAATTATTCTTTGAGACAAGTAGCAAGAACTTTATATTTAAGACCAGGTCCCGAGGTTATAAAACTTTTTTCAAGCTCAGCTCAGCTGAGCATGAAATTTCAACTGCTCATAAATGTTGAAATAATCGAAATTAGTGGAAAATTCAGGTTCAGAACTCAAAAACTAGTAATTTATCCTGCTCATAAATGTTAAAATGCCAACAATTGTTGGCATTTTAACATTTATTAGTAGGATAAATTTTAGTCTTAGCTGAGCTGAGCATGAAAAAAGTTTTATATCCTTGGGGCCAGGTCAGGCACAAATCCTGCTGTAGGCTGTTGCATGGAGACTGGGATTCACATCAACAATTACAGCTCCTGCAAAAGCATCAGTACTGCTGGTTACAGGAAAAAGCTACAGGGCGACCGAGAAGAAATAGTCACCCTAAGTTATCAAACTTCTCCCTAATTCAGCAGTGGGAGAAGTGAAAATGTTTATAATACATGTAATTGGCAAATCTTAATCTTCTCTCAGATTGTCCTGGATAGAGGAAAACTATCTAAATTTTATGGTGAGCTTGAACCCTGCACATGCATTGTGATCTTCTTGTGTTCACAGCTCAGTTATACATATTTTGGGAGCACAGTGGTCCAGGGGTAGAGCATTGAGCTCCGTTTCAAGAAGTGCTAGGTTCAAATCCCACTAGAGCACCAAGCTGTGTCCTTGAGCAAGACACATCGACCCCTTGAGTACTGGCTAATACCTAGGAAACATTGGCTCTGTCCCAACCGTTGAAAAACCACAAAACAAAAATTTTAGTGGACCCAAAATTAGCAGATTTTAAATAACTCCTTATTACTTTTCTTCCAGATTGGTCATTACAACGATTTCCACTACCTGAAGATGGACGTCAGATACGACCCCCAATGGCACTCGAGCTGCGCCGACAACTCCTGTCCCTGCATCTTCCCAGAATACCGTGCTTCACGATACATGGTCAAAGAATCTCCGTTGGATCTCAACCTCGCTTACATCTCAAACATTCATGCGGCTGATCCAAATTCTCCAATGGGTTGCGGTGCTATTGATACCGGTACCAACATGCAGAATTTGTTCGCTTTCCTTTTTGCATTAGAAATGGTGAATAATAATACCAATAATTTGTTCCCGGCTTCGTTGAAACTCGGCGGTGTTGCCCTGGATACCTGCTCTGATCCCAGCCGTATTGGTCAGGATGTGTACAGTTTGTTAAGTGGGGAGCCGGTATGTGGTGGCCCTAACAACCAGGTGGTGCCGCCATCGTCTGTCGTTGGATACATGGTCCGAGACAGTCAGAATTCCATTGCCACCAGCAGCATGTTGTCACCATTGAAAATCACCAGTCTCAGCATGAGCGCAACATCTGTGGAACTGAGTGATAAGCTAACCCATGATTATTTCCTGCGTACAGTACCACCAGATAATAAGCAAGCAGAGGTTGTTGCTGAAATCTTGCGAAAGTTTGGCTGGGACTATGTTTCAGTCGTATATGCCGACAACAGCTATGGTCGATCTGCTGTCTCAACACTTCTGTCAACCGCAGAAAACTCCTCACCGCTAATCTGTGTTGGAAGAATCATATCATTGTCGCCAGATTCCACACTTCAAGACAGCAAAGCGGTTATTGATGAGCTCAACAAACAGATCGGAGCCAGAGTTGTTGTAGTATTCGTAACACCTCGTCATGTGACCCAGCTTCTCCAGGCAACAACTGAAAAGGGACTTAACCACCGCTTTGTCTGGATAGGCAGCGATACGTGGGCAGATAACTATTTACTGACCAACAAATATGAAGAGACAGCATCAGGTGCCATAACAATACAGATCCAGTCCGCTTTCAGTCAACGATTCCGTAATTTCATGAAATCAATAACATTGGATAACCGTAAAGGTATTCCAAATGACTGGTTTGAAGAATTGTACCAAACGATACACCAGTGCCGAATCCTAGATAGTGTCATCAGGAAAACTTACACTCGGATCTGCACGGGAGAGGAAAGATTTACCGACGACATGATTCCACAAGATCCATTCGTCCTTCATACGATCATCTCAGTTATGAGCTACGCTCAAGGTCTGAGTGAGATAGAAGCTTGCAAGCTGACTGATCTGCCACTGGCGTCATGCTTGGCCCTGCAGCCCGACAGGAAACAGCTGATCTATGACAGTGTGCTACAAGCTCAACACTCGGTTCTACCAGGTAATTAAAGTTTGTCAGGATTTGTGACATGATTATGATTTGAGCCACCTCGTGGGAAAACCAACAATGTGGTTTCCGAACAGGTCCGACACAAACAGGGCTGTACAGTCACAGAAGCAGGCTAGAAGCTTGAAATTTTGGAGTTAAGTAGAAGAGGAATTGTACTATCCGAGTGGCGAAAACAAAGGCGCAGATCAGCTTCGCTGTTACCGCGAAGTTGATCTGCGCCTTTGTTTTCGCCTATGCGGATTGTTGGTTTTCTCATGAGGCGGCTCATTTTATAAACTATATTAAGACACCACAAGAACACCTATGATAAAAATTATGATTTAAATTGACAGCTTACTTAAATTTGAAAATTGAAAATATTTCTTGATTCTGCTCATTTTGTGCTCATTGCACACCCTTAAAATGCATCTCTAATGAGTAACCACAACTTGCATCTTAAAAGAGTTATAAAAAATTGGCACTTCTGTGAAGTGAACCAAAGTTTTACTAAAGAAAACTGGGGTGTGCTACAGAGAAATTAAAAAAAAAAATAAATAAAAAAAAATAAATAAATAAACATTTTTAACTAAATCAGTATTTTCTTACATTTCTTTTGTACAAACATACTTTTGAGTGTTCTGTATCATGTCGTATTATGTACTCCACAATTTAGACACATTGAACATTTGCATAAAGAAGTTATTTACACTCCACAGATGACCTTTGAGAGAATACATTTGATTTCCGCATCACTTCCCATGGTCAAAAATATTTTTGGCTGCTCTAGTAGTGCACAAATCAAGTATCAAAATCAAAGAAATTTAATTGCTATTCATCCAAAACATTGATGATTTGCATATTTTTTTTTTCCACTTCAACAGATGACCTTGGAGATGAGTCGTTTGAGTTCCGGTTCACTAATGATGGTCATGGTGATATCGGCTATAACATCTTCAACTTCCGCCGTGACACGGCGTCAGGACAGTATCAATATGTGAAGGTACATTATGAAAACTTTCCCATGCAATATACGAGTCGTAAAGTGATTTTTTTTTTTTAAAGAAGCAAAAATTGAAAATTTCATTGGAAAAATTTTGATTTAATTAATATTTTTGCTCAAAACATAAATTGTGGGTACACGTTAGAACCGTAACTGCACAGCTGATCAGCATCTTTGTTTTCGCTACACAGATACAACAAATCCTCGTTTACTTAAATCCGAAATTTCAAGCTTCTAGTCCGCTTCTGTGACTGTACAGACGGGTTTGTGTCAACTTGGTCGGAAATCCAAATTGTTGGTTTTCTCATGCAAAGGCTCATATCATGACATGTTCTCTTTTGCGTACATTTTTGCTTATTTTCTTGTTTTGTTAGATTGGCAGCCATACTGGAAATGGCCTTAGACTTGAACGTCGAGATTACCACAGCTACAGCATTGACAGGAGTATCCCAGCATCCCGTTGCTCTATCGGGAGTGCCTGTACCTGCCAGCGACAGGACGGAACTACGTACGACATCAACCGCCGACAAGCCGGAGTTACGTACTACACAACAGACGGTGGAGAATATGTGGATCCGGACACTGGCGAACTGGTATTAATCGAAGATGAACCAAAAACAGCCGATAGGTTTAGAGATATTTGGGGAATTATCGTCGCTACCCTTGCTGCTATCGGGACATTCCTATCGCTATGCTTATTTGTATATCTACTCATCGTTTATCCAGTACGAGGGGGAACATCAATTCTAGGATATACGCTGTGTTTCGGAACAATTTTGTTATATGCTCTTGTATTTGCATTCATCATGCATGCCGATTACCAGGTCTGCGCCATAAGAAGATTCTGCCTCGGTCTGATATATTCTATCGTCTATGCAGCCTTGTTTGTCAAATTAGTTGATTGCTGGCGTACTAGAAATACCGATGACATTTATGACGTTAAATATAGACGCATCGGTCAGCCGTGGGGATTGTTCTTCGTAGCCATTATGTTAGTGCTTGTTCAAGTTCTAATAAATACAGAATGGCTAATTTTAGAAGAGCCAGGCGTTACTAAAGTAATATATAACAAAATGCTCTGGCCCAGATGTACGCCAGATGATTTTTACGATGAGGGACTTATAATGTCGAACATTTACGTGATGGTGTTAATATTCCTGTGTGTGATTGTGGGATTGGCGGCGTTTGGGAATGTAAAGAACCATTGGGAGTGCAGGTAAGTTGTTAAGATTTTAGCCTTGCTGGAAGAATAGCTGTTATATATATGTTTGTATGGTTTCTAACCTTGATTGGAACAAACCCTGATGAAACGCTACATTGCTGTATTAATCATTTACCTATAACATGACACGAAAGTCATGAAAATAGGTTGAACAGGAGAGACAGGATAATTTTTCTTGTAAACATTAAAATACATTGAAGTCTATTGAGTTTTTGACATTGTGGACATTTATTTGGCACCTAACTGTAAACTTGTAAAGGCACTGATCACTGTGCATACTAGTGAAACTGTTCCACATAAAAAATTACAAATTTTGCTCTATATAATTCTATTATATCTTCTTTGATATTTGGTTTTGTCTCAGATATCTAAAAATAGTGTGATTTTAGAAAGAAGAGAAATCCAAAAAGATAGTAAAATTGCTATATTTTGTTTTTACTTGTACCACAATTTATCATTTTGATTATTTTCATAGGTGGATTCTTGGGTGCGTCGTTCTAACAATCCCTGGCTGGATGGTGTGGTGTCTTGTAGCGGCCCTGGGTGAATATAAAATGCGGGCCGACACCGTTGCCATTGGCTTGCTCTATCACGACACAAACATGTTGCTATGTGGGGGCATTACTAAGTTATATATACACTGTCTCAGTTCAATTAAATTTTTTACAGGTGGATACTTGGGTGCGTCGTCCTAACAATCCCTGGCTGGATGGTGTGGTGTCTCGTAGCCGCCCTGGGCGAATACAAAATGCGAGATGCAGCCGTTGCCATTGGCCTGCTGTATAACGCCACCATCATGCTGCTGTGCGGGCCGTTACGAAAGTTATATTTACTTAATAAATACCAGGCCCATGTTGCCGAGGAGGAGCAAAAGGCGGTGCTTAATGGGGGTCAAGGGACAAGTAAGTAAAATTCAGGTTTTAAGTTTTCAAAAAGGATAGGCCACAATAAAAATGCTAAGGGATTTACAGATAGGACACATTCAAAACAGTTTTGATCACTTATCTAGTGTTGACATTTTTGGGCTACATACAAGTCTCGCCTACAACGCGCATGCATTTTGTGGCCCTCAACCGGTGCGTTATAACGGGTCTACCCTGTACTTACATCACAGTATTACAGTAGTTGATAAATACTTGGATGTTGAAAATGTTGAAATGTCCGAATTATGAAGAATTTTTTTTTTTTTTGAAAGTTGCCTTTGTGACAATGGCAAACAGACATATTCTTAAATGTAAACCAGGTCCTGAGGTCATAAATCATTTTTCATGCTCAGCTCAGCTGAGACTAAAATTTATCCTGCTCATAAATGTTAAAATGCCTACAATTGTTGGCAATTTAACATTTATAAGCAAGATAAATTACATGTTTTGGCAATCCTTACATGAAATTTCAACCAATTTTGGTCATTTCAGTAATTGTGAGCAGTTTGAATTTCATGCTCAACACAGAAAAAAGTTTTGTAACCTTGGGACTGGTTTATAAATTCTCAACACAATTAACCCAAATGACTTTTCTTTTTCCTTCCAGTTGACTACAATACTATGTATGGACAGCAGTATGACAACTCACCCAGGATGCATGAAACTGACTCAGTACGAGACAGCGCGGGACATGATGACGTCTTCAGGTACGGACCAAAGAATCTATTATGAAAACTTGCCCATGCAGTATACAGTTATTTTTTCAGCTACAAAAATTGAAAATTTTATTGAAAAAAAAAAAAAATGATATTTTCAATATTTTTGCTCAAAACATTGAGGTGGTTCTAACGAGTATCTACAAAATGTTTTGAATCAAAAATAAGAAAAACAAGTATACCCCTGTAAACCCCAGTTTTGCTATATAAAAGTGGGATATAAGGGGGTATATATTTCAAGGACATGTTTACATGATGTAATATCTTCACTCGGTTCTATAAATGCACAAGAGATTAAATTGATGACTGAAAAATTATTACTGTGACATATAACCTCAACCTAAATCAAGAAAGCAAATGTTCATTCTTTACAGCTCATTTAATGACCATTATGGTGAATGAATTTTCTGGGACCCTCGCCCATTGGGGCCTAAAGAAATAGATGGGGTACTTGTGCCTGAAGTCAAAGCTTATATGCTACTGACTGACCATCTGATTACTGGTAAACTGCACAAGTCTGCCCAGGAAAAGTGGTTCAAGTCAAACCATCCATACATATAAGCCTTACTGGCTTAGTTGAAGCACTTTTGGGATGTCATGACATCTGGGTATGTCCCATTAAATGGAGGCAATGTCCCAACATAACCATAGCTGTTGACTGGGACGCTAAGCATCAATTCAAACAAACAAATGAATTTTCTGTATTAGAATGCATTTTCCTCCTTGGATAGCAACCATTCAAAGTTCTCTGAATCCAAACAAAAGTGCAATAAGTATATGACAATGTGATCAATTTCCAATATTACATTAAAAACATATTATCAACTTATGTGCCTTACTGCCTTGTGATAAAATCTGTGTTTAACAAACTCCTACACTGTTTGTTTCATTTGCAGATGAAGTTCCAAGTACCATATCACTTATTTCAAGAATAGAAAAATGGGAGTACAAGAATAAAGACTGAAGTTTTTAACGAAAAACTTTCAAACTCAGTACCTGATAAAATCCTCATTACAAAATCTGGTGGACCGTCCCACTGTAGGGTATGGGTCTCCAGAGTGTCTCATGTAACTTGTTAGGTCAGATAACTGAAGCAGGAGCCAGTCTATTGAGCAAGGGTATGTGGAATTCTTTGAAATTTCTGAGCATGTATGACATAACCCAACAATCCAACAGTAAGGAGCATTAAGGAGCATAGAACATGAGACTGAATCAAGAGGTCCTGGGTTCAAACCCCACCCGCACCTTGTTGTGTCCTTGAGCAAGACGCATTTACTCCCTGTTGGACTGGTTAATACCCAAGAATCAGTACTCTGTCATGACATGACTGAAAAATAGTTGACTTAGACATTAAACCTGAAAACTTAAGTCTTTCCTACATGTACACAGCTAGTACTTCCTGTTAGTTACCATATCAGAAATTTCAAAACTAGAGTCATCCTTTATGGTCATGAAGCTTGGTTTGTCAAATCTTGTATTAAATCACTACTTGTTTTGTTTCTGTGATGTCAAGGCATGCATCCAAATTTTACAAGAAAGTGTTCAAAGACTGTTTTCACATTGGAAAAGTTCAAGATTACCTTTTTTCAAAGCAATATTCAATATGACCGTTCATGAACTATGTGCAAAATCATAATGCTGAGTTAATAGATCATTGGTCTTATGTTAACTTCACACATTTCTGAAATTTGTATCCCTGCTTCAGTTATCTGACATTGTTTGTTTGTTGTTAGGTTGACCAAATATGTGATTGTCCCAACTTGTAAATATGTAAACATATTATATATTGAATGAATGGTAAACTTTCATAACATACTGTGTGAATATTAGAGTTTTTTAAAAGTGGCAACTTTTTGTTGGAAGTTAGAATATAGTGTTATACATGTATCTGTCTGTTTCGGTTGTTTGTGTGTTAAGCATATTCATTTTGTAAATTGTATATTGATACAGAATGCATAATTCTCAAAAGACAGAATCTCGTTCTCTATATATAGGGTAGTCTAAAGAGGTTAAAGTGTGAATGAAATAGTTGTTAAGATGAGTACGCATATTTATTCTCTCTGTAAATATATTTTTCTTGCCATGAAGAAGCATAGTTAGATTTAAACAAGTGTTACATTTAGTGGAATACATGCATACATAGTTAAAACTTGCATATACTTTCATTCTAACTGTAATGCAAAACAAAATGTGTTGTGGTCAAAATTGATTGGTACTTGAATCTTGGGACTGAAATATATATCATTTCATATGCCATACAGGTCTTTTGTATAAACTCTTTTAATGGCTTAAAAACAACTGAGCATTTTCAACAAATAAAACCTGTGGATAAAACAGTTATGACATTAAATTTTGTTGTTAACTTGTGCATTGTGCTAAAATTGTTTTCAAACATTATTACATATGGTACTATATATATGATGACTGCTGGATTCTTATATAGATGCTAGCGATCACATTATGAATGTGTTAGCATGAAACACTGTGTTCTTACATAGCTTATTGATACTTATACACACTTATTACTGTTGAGGAGAACTTTAGCTTTTATATAAAGTGCTTATATTTTTTGTATAAAAACACGAAAGCAATAAATTTTGTATATTTTGACAACAACTACTTCAGTTTTCTTCTTTTTCCTCACCTATACTGATCTGGCTCAGTATCTTATCAGAGCGTTGGACTCTAAATAGAGAGATCCTAGGTTAAATACCCATTGAGGGTGCCGAGTTGACTGTCCTTGATAAATACAAATTTACTACCCAGAGTACCATCACAAAAACACGCCCATGTAATATATAAATTTTTCTCTAGTTGTAAAAATTGAAAATTTTCTGCTGAAAATTTTTGATATTTTTCTTATTTTTGCTCAAAACATAGATTGTGGGTACACGTTAGAACCGCCTCGACGAGGCGGTTCTAACGAGTACCCACAATCTATGTTTTGGAGCAAAAATCAGAAAAATAGGTATACCCCTGCATACCCCAGTTTTGCTATATAAAAGTGGGGTACAAGGGGGTATACATTACACGGACATGTTTTCCTGATTTGAGCAAGACACATTGACTCCCCATAGTACTGGTTAATACCTAGCAAAAGATGGCTGACTCCATCTCACCATGACTGAAGAATTGTTGTCTGGGACGTTAAACCACAGAAACGAAATAAATCAGATGCAAACATAATTTATAAGATGCTGTCCCTACCAAGCATAGGATCTAAGATTGACTGTTGCAATTATACTCCTAAAAAAAATCTGGTCACCTAGGTGTGTTTCAACCACTCGATGAATGAATAGCAACTATCACATTCTGTTTTTGTCAATTTAAAAACTACATGACAATCTGGGGTGGCAACTGCCCTTTGGCATACAAATAGAATCCATCATGGGTGTCCAGTGGAGATAGGAATATCCCAACCCGAGGGTCCACCCGTTCCAGTTGGAAACGAGGCTCGCCGAGTTTCCCACTGGAACAGTGGACCCGAGGGTTGGGATTTTCCTTTCTCCACTGGACACCCATGATCGATTCTTTTTCTTACATACTCCGATTTTATCCTTTTACCGGTAACGTAAGCTGGTACCGTGCTTTAACCCTTGTGACGTTGTGCATATTACGGATGTAACGTCAAATGTGAATAAATCGTTGTCAAAGTCAATAGAGATGTAGTTTTTACTTGTTTTTATTTTAGAACGAGCGTGATTCAAGAATACTCGCTGTGAAAAACATCACTTTTGTCTAGTTTTGGTGAACGCCATTGCTGCAAGCAGTAGAAACGTTCGAATTATATCGCGTGCTTTTCTTATCTTGCATGAGCAACCAAGCCAGCAGTGTAAGATCGATTTTTCTTACATACCTCTTTCATAAAGATAGAAAAATTCCGGTATTTTAGCGGTGGTAGACAAATCTATCTTACACTGCTCGCTTGGTTGCTCATACAAGATAAGAAAAGCACGCGACTAAATTCGATCGTTTCTAGCCCAAAGCAGCTGATTGTTCAACAAAACTAGACTACATTGGTGTGAATTCATAGAGTATATTCTTTATTCACATTCGTTTTCAACGAAAAACAAATCAAAACTGCATCTCTTTTCAATTTGACAACGATTTATTTACATTTGACGTCATATCCGCAATAAACACAACGTCATCAGACTGAGTTAATTAAAGCACGGTACCAGGTGACGTTACCGGTAAAATGAATTTAGGCTTAATCGGGGTATGTAAGAAAAAGAATCGATCATGGGTGGTCAGTGGAGAAAGGAAAATCCCAACCCTCGGGTCCACCGTTCCGGTGGGAAACTCGGCGAGCCTCGTTTCCCACTGGAACGGGTGGACCCTCGGGTTGGGATTTTCCTATCTCCACTGACCACCCATGATGGATTCTATTTATCTACCACCACCAAAATACCGGAATTTTTCTATCTTTATGATAGAGGTATGTAAGAAAGTGTGCATCTTTTGCGCATGCTCAGTAATAGACGCTTATGTTCTATGGTTATAAGGATCACAATGGATGGGGATCTAGAAAGTCCAACCCAGTGACTCTCCCATGCCTGCTCTTTCAGACAACTGCAGTGTAAAGCTATTTGCTCTGTAATAGTGGCTCATTTGTAGCTCGATCCAGAGCTCCTTCAGCATTTCTAATGACATTTTCAGCATGGTGTGTCTTCGTATGACATAAGCTGTTAAAATGGCGTAAAACATCTTACACAAAAAATCATTCCTGTGTTAGGTTGGGAATAGAGTAGTTAGAGTAAAAACATATGAACCAACTTTATTCAAAAGTATTATACAGAGTGAAAAAAAAAAAAGAAAAAAAGAAGAAGAGTACAATTCTGACAACTTTGGGTGACCAGATTTTTTTGAGGAGGAGTATATTACATTCTTTGCTTGGAAAAACTACCATCATACATTCAAGAAGCCTAAGTGGCCTAATTATAAGCCATATGCCTTGTAAACAAAGGGTTATGTGTTTGATCTTGGGCTTCTCTAGTCTTTGGAAAGAGACTTTTTAACCACTGTCCTGTATCCATATGACGTTAGCTTTTAAGTGGGATGTAAAAACTACCATCATACCTGCTGGAAGCCTGTATGGCCTAGTTGTAAAGTCATTTGCCTTGTGATGCTAGCTGTAACCAGCGGGCACATGACGTCATATCAACGTCGATGCGACGTCATGACGTCGCATCATCGTCGATCTGACGTCATGTGCCTGCTGGGAATAAGTGGGATGTAAAACACAAAATCAAGCAACCATCATCTGCTAATTCAGTCGAGACAAGCAAGGTACATGTACCTGTAATTGTGAACCGTGTTGTGTTTATACAGTTTTTGTCCATAAGTCAGGTCTGAAGACTAGGCCCCTTGGCCTTGGCACATTAGGCACAGCATAGTCTCCAGCCTTGTCACCAGTTTGTCCTAGAAAATTGTCATGAGACCTGGATTTACAGTCTTATCTGAAGGACTGGAGAAGCATAGGATCAAACCTGCAACCCCTGTATATAATACACGAGACCTGGATTTACAGTCTTATCTGAAGGACTGGAGAAGCATAGGATCAAACCTGCAACCCCTGTATATAATACACGAGACCTGGATTTACAGTCTTATCTGAAGGACTGGAGAAGCATAGGATCAAACCTGCAACCCCTGTATATAATACACGAGACCTGGATTTACAGTCTTATCTGAAGGACTGGAGAAGCATAGGATCAAACCTGCAACCCCGGTATATAATACACCAGTCATTTGTAATCACTGACTACGGTAAAGGGTGAGGGATAGCCGGGATAAAGTGCGAGGCAATCACTTTTCAAGTGTCCCCGCAGTGCAGGGGAAATGACGGGGTTTTGACATTAGGATCCTTACCCCAGGGAGATTTTCTGTTGTAAAGGATGCAAAAATCAAAGTTTTGACCTCCAGTTTGCCCCCTGGGGGTGGGGCACATAGCAGGGCAATGAAAGCTGAAAGTCACAATCCCACCCTTCCCCGTAGGTGGGGAGCAGTGGTTACAAACGACTGGTGCTTAAGGCAATTAACTTAACCACTGTGCCACTGAGGTTGCATTTTACTGCAGTAACTGAATGTTCTTATATGAGGGCTGTCTTTGGGATTTCCAACCAACGGGCCTGTACAGTCTCAGAAAAAAGCTAGAAACTTGAAACTTAGGATTTATGAAGATGAGACAATATTACTTTCTATGGAGCAAGAACAAAGGCGCTGATCAGCTGTGCTGTTGCTGCACAGCTGATCTGTGTCTGTGTTTTCACAGAGGCAAAACTCTAGTTTTCTCATGATGCGGCTCATATGATTTCAGTTGTTTACCATGAACACAATACAACTCAAAACACATAAAATGCACATATTTATCTCAGAAGATGCATTACTATTTCAGATGTTGTAAAAATATTTTTTCTGCCCTTCACCATTTTCTGCCACCTGTTTAGTAGTAAAAGAATGTGCAATAAAACTTGGTCAACTGTCTGACTGTCTCATGTAGGCTTGCACAAGAACGGCGTCACCAAGACATTACTTATTTTGTTTTGCAGGAATAAATAAAACTAACAAAGCAATCCGTCAGTGAAAACGAAAGTAGAATTATCAAAACGAAAGTAGAATTGTGCGCTGCACTGGACCGTGACAGAACCTTATTATGGATGAATTATCACCCGCCTAGTTCACCCTGCGATTAAATGAAATGTTGTCATTTTATCTTTTATTTTACTTCTTCCTTATAACTATTATTTGTTTTGTCTCATATTAATTTATCGATTATATCTTTTGGTACTAATTTACTTTCGTTTTGAAGTAATAAATATTCATGAAAATCCACACCTGGCTGAACACCTACACATTTTATTTTTAGCCGATCTATTTATAGAGCTGTCAGACCAGTTCTGTTAGTTTCTCTCCTAATAGAATGTAAGTCAGTCAACCGCGACAACTTGAATACAGGTACATTTCCAGTGTGTTATTTTCGTTGAGGGTTGCAGGGCAGGGCTTTTAACGTTTTGAGGTGGATAATCACCCCTTGGGACCTGAATTCAAAAGGACAGACGGATCCAAGAACGTACAGACTTGCCCTCGGACAGATCTGATCAACAGTCATGGTAAAATTTAATTATCTTTGTCAGAAATTCACTCCTAAGATTTGTCTCTTTTGAAGTCGCCGACAGGTGTGTTTGTTTTTATCACTTTCATTGGCACGCGCCTTCAATTATCATTCTAAATGGGGTATCAATTATAATAAAGAAGTACTTATCTTTGAAGTTTGATATTTAGATTTTTTTGCACAAATAATGAATTGTGTTATTCTGGCTTCATTTCAATACCAGTTGAGTTGTGTGGAGCAGTCTTTGCTTACAAAGCTTCTGTATCCACGTCTGGGGTCTTGCTGAACCCTTTAGGTTGTGCTTGTGTGACTGCAAATGCTCTATATGACCAAAGTTGTGTTGGTGGGGTGTAGAACCCTACAAACGGCATGAAAAAAAAAACCAACAAAATACAAATGAAAACCTCTACCTTGCATCCACTAGACATTTGGGGTTGGGCTTGCGCAAATGTCGGCATGATGTGGTTTGGTTGATTTTTTGTTTTCGCATTCCACTTCACAGCTAAGGTCATATGGAGATAACAGCTAAGGTTATGTGGAGATAGAAACTTGGCTTTAAGTCTCATCTAAAAGACTGGAGAAGCCCGGGTTTGAACCCCGACTACTCCTAATTTGCAAACCAAGTGGCTTAACCACTAGGTCATGGAAGTGTCAATGATGTGGTTCAGCACCCTAAAAGAAAGCACAGGGTTCCCTTTAGTCGCAGGGTCAAGACTGTTGTGACCTGACTGAATTGTCAGAAAGTTTTGAAAAGGATGTCTAACCCACCATTTCTCTCATCTCAGTATAAATGCAAAGCCATCTGTTTTCTGCTAGTGCTGTTTAATGGTGCTTGGTTATATTTTTCTAAAGATTCTACCAGTCTCACCCAATATTATAACTCTTCTTAGTTACCTGACTCAGTATTCATGAAATAATCTTGATAGGACATAAAAACTACAATAAAAAAAGGAAATATGCATACCTTGAATAGTCTTTCATTTTGATTAGTCTATTAGCCATGTCATGAGAAAACCAACAATCTGCATATGCGAAACAAAGACGCAGGTCAGCTTCACAGTTAACAGGGAACCTGATCACAGCCCTTGTTTTCGCTACTTGGATAGTACAATTTCTCTTCTCTCTAAATCTAAAATTTCAAGCTTCTATCCATCTTCTGTGACTGCACAGACCGGTTTGTGTCTGACCTGTTCGGTAACCACATTGGTTTTCTCATGATGTGGCTCATATTGTAAACTGATCAGGGTAGTGTCTATATTTGAGAAACTTCCTAGTAGGAAACTTTTGCATCAATTAACTCATTTGAGCCTGGCGTCCCTTTTATGGGACCTAGGCAAACAGTATAGCCCCAGATGTGACGCCGCAGAACGCGGCGTCCCATCTGGGGCTATTCTGTTTGCTTAGAGAATTTTCATCGAAAAATTTGATAAAATTTAAAAATCATTCCTGATGTCCCTCAAAATTAAAGTAGACTCATCCAATTGATAATGATGGGAGAATCCATTTGTCAAATATGGGTTAATGTGGCAGTTTTTCTAAATAAGGAAACTTATTCTAGGTCCTGTTACAACAAACGTTTAAATCCAACAGAACAATACATGTACATTAATTTTGTATAGCATGCTGTTCAGCTATATTTTACTATTTTGTATCACTTACTTAAATTTGGATTTGTGATATCACTTGTTCCACAGTTCAACCTCGTTATAACGTGCCTCACTATAGTGCGGTTTTCAGTATAACACGGTCATGTCATGGCTCCCAAAATAATTATTTTGCTATATGTCTGTTGTAAATAACCTCATTATAACACGGTTCACAGTAATGTGAAGCTGATCAGCACCTCTTTTTGCTACCCGGATAGTACAATTTCTCATATTTTTAAATCCAAAATTTCAAGCCTCTAGCCCACTTCTGTGACTGTATAGGCCAATTTGTGACAGCCCTGAGACTGGTTTTTCTCGCGTCACGGCTCATTTATTGATTGGCACCCCTATTGGACGTTCTCAGTCACATTGGTTGTCTCTTGATAACCTGTCTGATAAAATTTAAAGGGAAACATTACTATTTAATTCCAGCATATGATTTTCATGAAACTTCCTAGGCTTCAAGATAATTGTATCCTTGTTCTAAAATCGAAATAAAAGTGGGGAGTCACCGGCCTCGTTTCCATGGTATCAGAACTTTTTGGATATTACTCGTGAATTTCAGAAAACCGCTCTCGTAGCGGACATGTGTTTTAATATATATATTATTACTGCAAAAACAACATAAACACACAATGGGTTTTATTTTCTTACATTTTGATAACATTTGCTCTTAATCTGAGGAGATTACATGCAAAATTAACTTTCCCGCCATCTTTTCAAACCTGGAAAAAGTATGTATTTTTGTGATATCTCGGATTATCTCCTAAAATATGCATACGATTTTGATTAAATCACACCAACAGATAGGAAATGTGGTAACCATTTAAAACTTCAAATAAAAAGTGGGGGTAACCGGATTGCGTTGGAAGATATAGAGAAAAAGCGTTCAATATTCCCGCCTTTTTTCGTTTTAACGCCAAACGTTGCACTGACGTCGCGTATATTAATGCGACGTCATCAGTAGCGAAATAAACGTTTTCACAAATAATTAAACTGATGCACGAATTTGGGTATATCAATTGCAACAGAACTTCTTTCAAAATAAAAATGAACAATATGTATACCCGCTTTAGGACTTGATTATGCAGAAACAAAGAGAATAAGATTCTACAGCTTGCAACGTCATTGAGAAATCAAAACAAAACGACGTTAAAAACTATGCGTCACATGCACATACTAAACGCCGACGTTGCGCAAACAGTGTGCTCATAAACAATAGTAATGTTTACCCTTAAGAAAATTTTCAATGACAATACAGTCCATTCTGTCTTAAGCAAGCGGCAAAGGGAAACACTAAAATAGCTTGCTTAAGACAGGTGCTTGCTTAATAGAGGTTTAGACTTTCGTTTGCTTTGATTGAAAACTAAAACATGAAGGGGTGGAACTGACACAGTAAAGACACTTCTTTATGCAAAGGTGTTGCAAAAAATGCATAATCTGTTACTACAGTTATTGTTCTGTCAGTGCTAATTGTCACTAAGCTCTCCAAGACAAGTTGTCTAGGATTATCTTTTGAGACAATAAACAATGAATTATGGCATCTGGAAGGTGTGAATACAATTTTGACACCTGACAGAGTTTAATTACCAATGTAAAGATATTTCTTTTTTATGCAATTGATAAAATGAGAGGGATAGAAACTAGTGGCCTTTGGCCACATAAGACAGGTGCTTGCTTAATAGAGGTTCATTTACATGTAAAATCAATTGTGGGGAAATAAAAGTGCTTGCTTAAGACAGGTGCTTGCTTAATACAGGGCTTGCTTAAGACATGTTGGACTGTATACCAATATATGGTACATATTTCAGATGGCTGTTTTGCAAGGCCTACTCCTGCTGGGCCTGGTACAGATGTTAAGAGCTCAAAGTGTGTGTCCAGCAGACGGATGTACAACAACCACGGAGCCTCTTTTACCTGCCGACAACAATGTCGCAACAGACCACTACTACCTTGGAGGCATGTTTGGGATGCATTATAAAGGGACTGATCCATACCAGTGTGGTGATATTCGTCTGCGAGGTCTGTTGAACGCCGAAGCATTCTTTTGGGCGATTAGAAAATACCAGAATGATCGCGGGTTAAATGTCGGAACCGTTCCTACATCTGTTGGAGGATTTGTTTTGGACTCGTGTTCAAGATCGGAGAGAACGATTGAAAATTTGTACAGTTTCGATACATGTAGACTTCAGTTCCCAAATGTCAGCCCCCGAAACACGATAGCCTTCGTGGGACCAGACACCTCCGGAGAAGCCATGGAAGTTATGCCACTCATGGAACAGATGCAGCGTACCACAGTGTCCCATGCTGCAACATCTCCGGAACTCAGAGGGGAGGGTGGTGCCGATTACAAGTATCTCCTACGTACCGTGCCCACAACAGCAAATGAGGCGACAGTTATGGTGGAAGTGTTGGCTGATCAAGGTTACAAATATGTCCAAGTGCTGTACGAAGATACGGCTTATGGCATGGGCATTTTACATGAGTTTGAGAAAAAGGCAGCAGCTAAGGATATCTGCATCGTCGCCAAGAATCACATCCTAACCAACAATATGACTGAAACAGTGCGGAGGGTACGACAGAACATGAAAACAAGAGTATTGATGGTTTTCGCAGTAAAAGACACAGCCAAACAAGTTATTGAGGCATTTAATGCAGCAGCAGAAATCAAGTAGGTTTTATGATTTTTTGATAGTCCCTGAAGGCTCTTGCCAAATGGAGTGTAGAGAAATTATATATAACACTGATATACTGCATGGTAAAGGCATTCTTACAAGAAAAATGAGCCTTCGCATGAGAAAACCAATCCCAGGTCCGACACAAACCAGATTGTATAGTCAAAGAAGCAGGCTGGAAGCTTGAAATTTCAGATTTAGAAAGAAGAGGCATTGTACTATCTATGGAGTGAAAACAAAGGTGCTGATCAGCTGTGCATTTACTGCATTGTAGAGCAGCGGTCATGGGTTCCAATCCTGTGCTTCTCCAGTCATTTGGATAGGACTTTAAACTAAGGTCTTGTCTTCACTTGATCTTAGCTGTTGAGTGTGACATAAAACTTGAAATCAACTAACCCTAATAGACATGTTAACATTTTTCATAATTTTCTCATTCAGCTTCCTGTTCTTCGGCACATCATCCTGGGCAAATGCTATGGACGTCATTCAAGGCAAATACGTCACCGAGAAAGCCCTCACGGTGAAACTAGACACCGACAGCTATTACAACAGCAATGACGTAGAAGCATTCTACTCCTACATTCGCAACTTGAAACCGGCCGCAAACACCTATAATCCCTACTTTGCTAAATTCTGGGAACAGAAGTTCAAGTGCTCACTAGCAGCCGGCGACTGCGATCTCACAAAGGATCTCAGCGACATTGGACGTGACCCATATGTGCCATTCACGTTAATGGCAGTTGATGCCATTATCAGCGGCACAAAGGCAGCGTCTCTGCATTATTGTAAGGGTATCCATCTGTGTTCAGAGCTGCTTAACAGAGATGAGAGCAGGGGAGTTAATATTTGGAACTGTAAGTAATTATAAGTAAGCCTTTGCCTGAAAAAACACCACAACAATTTGGGTTTCTGACCACGTCTGACACAAACCAGGCTGTGCAGTCACAGAAACTAGCTAAAAGCTTCAAATTTTAGATTTAGCAAGAAGAGGTATTGTATTATCTATGGAGCAAAAACAAAGGCGCTGATCAGCTGTGCAGTTTCAGATATGAATAGCATAGGTAGAACAATGATAGAATCTTTTTACATGTAACATGGTTAATATCAAACATTTAGAAATGATTTGAGCCTTTGCGCAAGAAAGCAAACAATCTGCATATGCGAAAAACAAAGACGCAGATAAGCTGTGCAATAACTGCACAGCTGATCAGCATCTTTGTTTTCAATACACAGTTAGTACAATTCCTCTTCTACTTCAATCCAAAATTTCAAGCCTCTAGTCTGCTTCTGTGACTGTACAGGCTGATTTGTGTCGGACCTGGTCAGAAACCTAAATTGATGGTTTTCTCATGCACGGCTCATTTCAAAAAGACCAGAGCATACATGTATAATACTCTACATGATAATAAGCTGATGTATGGGAAGACCCATTGCACTTACGAAAAGGGAAACAGTAAAGATATGAGCCGCCCCATGGGAAAACCAACAATCTGCATAGGCGAAAACAAAGACGCAGATCAGCTTCGCGGTAACCGCGAAGCTGATCAGCGCCTTTGTTTTCGCTACACGGATAGTACAATTCCTCTTCTACTTATATCCAAAATTTCAAGCTTCTAGCTCTTTTCTATGCTTGTACAGGTTGGTTTGTGTCGGACCTGTTCGGAAACCACATTGTTGGTTTTCCCACGAGGTGGCTCATATACTGTTGCTACATACGTTGTACAGTACGTGAAAAAATGTGAGTGAATTATTTTGCAGAATCAGTCCTTGGTTACCTGGTGCAACTTTTTATATGTATACATAATCTGAACCATTAGGCCTGAATTAAATATTGTTTGTTTGTCCTTTACCTACCCAGCATTTTAGAATTGGGTAGGTGGGTAGGAAAATTACTTTCAGTAGAAAGTGGACAAAACGCCAACATCTGACGGTTTTGTCTGATAAATCTGGTAACACAGTCTACCATTGATCTTGGAATGTATGATCACTTGATCTTTTGCATTCATTGCAGCAATAATGTCAGCAATGCTTTTGGTAGACAGGATGCACTTGCAGGAAAAACATGCGATACAGACTGAATTCCTACCAAATTATAAAACAAAAAATATTTTACCTCACAAAATCGCAATATAATTTTTGGGGTAGGTGGGGTAAAAAGTGGGTAGGTAGGTGTAGGACAAACAAACAGAATATTATTTTCAGCACTAAGTTTATTTTTTACCTGAACCATTATCAGCTGATAAACATCATCTGTTTTTCAGTTATTCTGGCCGCCACTGATCCCAATGGACGTTCATACTTTGAAAGCAATGGAGAAACTGACGAAGAATTTGTCAAATACCAGGTTCTACAAGTCAGAAATGGAGAGTATAAACACGTAAGTTTGGCCATGACGAAAACTTTCCAGAAATTTATGTTTTTGGCTTTGGAAATGAACAAGGCAGTTGAAAATTTTTAATAATTGAGCCTGATCGTAAGAAAACCAACAATTTGGGTTCCGACCAGGTCCGACACAAACCGGGCTGTTCAGTCGCAAAAGATGATAAGAGGCAAGAAATTTTGGATTTAGAAAGTAAAGGAATTGCACTATCCATGTAGTGAAAACAAAGGCGCTGATCGGCTTCAGATTAATTGCGAAGCTGATCTGCGCCTTTGTTTTTTGCCTATGCAGATTGTTGGTTTTCCCATGTGCTGGCTCAGTTTCCATATTTTTTGCTCAAAATATTGATTGTGGGTACACAATACATAGGGTACACTTTATACCAGTATTGCACATGTCATCATGTAACCAGCTAAATACTGTAAGTTTGAAAACATTCTCGAGTACTTTTAAATTTTTTTGCTAATATTCATGAATTTGTTTCCCCTGGAATTCTCAGATTTGGTTAATGAATTCGAGTACTCGCAGAATTCACTAGTTATTTGGAAATAGAAATTTGTGAAATAAAATCAATCAAGTTTTACTGTTGCCCCAAAAATAGGTGTAACTGTTCTTAGATAATTAATTCCATGGCGATTCCCAGCCTCTGTTTTTGAGTATTTTGTTGTACAACTCAGACTAAATTACCGGTAGACTTGGTCTGAAACTCTAAAAATCTTTTTTTCCCACTAAACTTCTTTGTAACAGTATGTTTCCCATTTAAATTTTCTAGGTTATTGACTACAACAACAGACAGCTGAGCAACCGAGGGGCTGCTACAGAAAAGGTCACATCCCAATGCCCCGAGGCCCCGAACCGGTGTGTCTCCTGTGGAGAAGAGCCGACCACGACCCCGCAAGCCCCCGTCACTCAGACAACAGCCAAAGCTACTACTACTGAATCTGAAGAACACAGAAAAAGGTTACTGGAGGAGCTCATTGCCAAATTCTTCCAAAAGGATCAGCAATTCACCGGCATTTGGCGCAATCAACCTAGATTAGCAGAGGAATCAATGACCCGATTTGAGATTGGGCACGATTGGATTATTGCTATTGGTGTATTGGCTGGTTTAGGCATTGTCTGTGTGCTTGTTTTTGAGATTTATATTCTTTATAAGCTTATGGGTACGAAGATCGGCAAGCAGTGGCGTACCATGTGGTTGGGTCAGTTGTTGTTGTTCGGTTTGTTCCTTTGCTATTTAACTCTTCTCGCATACATTTGGACACCAACAAAAGCAACATGCTGCATAACTAGGCTTGGCGTTGGTATTTCCTATTCTGTATGTTTCGCAGTTTTGCTTGTTAAACTTATGGTACTGTTAACATCTAAATCATCATCAGATAATCTTATACCAGGAGATATGGAATCCCCGAATTATCTTCGTGGAATTTATCAGTTCTTGATGTTCGTCTTTGTGGTGGGTGTGCAGGTTGTCATTGCTGTCATGTGGCTCATTATGGTCCCTCCTGATGCGGTCCAAGTAACCAGCAATAACGGTGAATTAGTTTGGATTTGCAACCATTACACATGGACCATAGAAAGCGGCTGGAATAATATGCCCTCGTTCGTCCGAACGGATTTTGAAAACCATCTCATTTCCCTCACCTACATCATGGTCTTAATCCTCATCACCGCCATTGTCGCTATGCGTTCCCACGGCATCATCACCAACCATCGAGAAAGTGTCTTCATTGGTATTTCCGCTGGTTTCTCAATCCCGATCTGGATTGCCTGGGGGCTTGTTGGGGGTTTGAACAAGGATCATGAATACGCCCAGGAATTTGGAGACGCCAGTATGGCATTTGGTCTCTTCGCCACAGCGACTTTGATAATGTTCGCAATGTTCTTACCAAAGGTCCGGCAGCTTGTAAATATGGGCGTGGAGGGTATATACCTGGAAGACGATCGCGAGACGTACTACGCTGGATCAGTGATAATGGCGCCACCTAGCTATAAGAGTAGACCCAGCTCGATGGTGTATGTGAACAGTAATGGGTACAATGAGCCTGTTGTGATAGGGGACCAAAGTAAGTTACAGAATGTTTTGAAAAACACATCAACCTGGCTCCGAGGTTATGAAACTTTTTTCATGCTCGGCTCAACTGAGACTAAAATTTATCCTGCTCATAAATGTTAAAATGCCAACAATTGTTGGCATTTTAACATTTATAAGCAGGATAAATTGCAGGCTTTGGTGATCTAAGCATGAAATTTCAATTTGGGCTATTTTGTAATTTATGAGCAGCTTAAATTTTATGCTTAGCTGTGTTGAGCATGAAAAAAGTTTTATAACCTCGGGTCCTGTTCCGCAATGGAACAACTTAAAACATAAAACATATGTAAAGTGCAGCATTTTATTGTACATTGAACTAATACTTTGCTGTAAAGCAAGCAGGCTCTGTTAAAGACCTTAGTAGCATGTGAAAAATGCAAATGACCTCACAGACAGTTTTTTTTTTCTCACAATTTTGTCTTTTCATCAGATAAAAATGAATGAAAATCATGAAGCCCGGTACCATAGCAAGACATAATAAACTTGCCCGCTGTAAAAGATTTTTCTGTCCTATGCAGACATTCATGGTAGATTTGGTAAAATATCTGCATTGTGACGATGTATTTGGCACTTGCAAAGTTGCAAATATACAAGATGTGGATTTAATCATTTCAAGGCAAGCATGCACATACAGAAATTTCACACACATAGAAAAAGTAAAAAAAAATAATGATATATCACCTTAATTTTCAGACACACTACATGTGAAACATCCAGGCAGCAATTACAGTGAACCAGTCTACGTAAAACGGCCAGGTTCGACCATTGGCGGCCATAGTGGGCGTGTCCTGAAAATGACGGGAGATTTAACTGGAAAACATCATAAAGATAGCAAGAAATCGACATCAGAAATAGGATATGCCTATGCGGGGTCAGGGTATGGAGGTGTTAGGACTGGCTCAGAGAAAGGATTTACACTAAGAAGTAAGTACAGAATAATTCTTCTATAAATATCGGCAGATTATTGTCTTAATTGCACATCATTTCAACAAATTCATGTTAAATGTTAAACATTTCAGATTCAATACCATGTGTCTAATAGTTTCATTAGCCGGAGTTGTATGCTAATGACTTTTGCAAACAGTTTGAAACTAGAATATACCTAGAAACATTTTGAAACTAGAATATACCTAGAAATTTTGATCCTGACAGGTACTTACTACCGGTACATGTACCAGTACACAGTTATTACTGATAAAGCAGCTGATGCTTTTGACGTTTTTTCTGCAAAAATTACAAGTATTTTCGGGAGGACCATGGCTTTGTGGTAGAGCATTGCACACCAATGGAGAGGTCCTGGGTTCGGTCCCCATTCTAGATGCCATGCTGTGTCCTTGAGCAAGGCATATTAACTTCCCTGAGTTCTGGTTAATACCCAGGAAAGTGTGGCTCCATCCCATCATGACTGAAGCATTATTGACTGGGACATTAAACCTCAAAACAAACAATTTTTATTTTCTCTTTTACAGAAGCCAGATCAACACAAGACATAGGTGCTTTGTAAATCAGACTTGTTGAAAGGACTACCAGTGTTAGTAAAAATTATAATGACAAAGCAAATTATTACTCTTATTCTGTTGGAGTTGACATACTTTCCATGAATGTACTGCCTGCATGAAGTGTTTGGTACTTCTCATATAGCCTTGTTATTATGTGAACTTTAGAAATGGCATGGAGCACTTGAAAATGCTGAACACTACTTCTTCAAAGGCAGCAGTCAGACTTGCATCAAAATGTAACAATTCCAACAATAAATATACAGTAACAAATGACACAGTCTTACATCTTTTGTAAGAATGAAAGTAAGCAAAATGTCTAAGAATAATAGCTTTGAGTGGTGGTAAATGTTTTGTTCTTGCCCTATTAGATGAACATGTGTGTTAGTGATAGCGAGCTGCGCATTTTGCAAAACATCACCTGTAAGACAGGTGTACATTCCAAGTTTTTGACAAGTCTGCAGGCTTAATCGGTATGAAATTATACTTGTATAATTTCTTGTATAATTTCTCTATTGGGAAACATTATACATGTATTATTTTTGTATAACTTATGATATAGAAATTATACATGTATAATTTCTCAGAGTCTTTTGTACTATAGTGTAATATAATGTAGATAACTGATTCCCCTTCTTGGGGTATATATATTATTCACTGATTGAAATACTCACATATTAGTGCATGAATTGAGTGCTGTTTTATTGTTAGCTTCTGATTCGAAAGTAGATGCTAGTAGATTGAGAAAGTTGTTCTGATAAATGGTGCACAGAATTTAATACTAACTGTTCATGTGATAACCATCAAAATGAGTTCTCTGCTATAATAGCATATTTATTATGGAGGGGTAAGTCATTTTTAGCCGAGATGTTTTATTCAAGGACCTGTATTTGATTGGCATAGGTTAAGAAGATTACAGTATAATAAAGCACTGCATGTTTAGTAAGCACAAGTGAACAAGTGATTGTGTAAACATATAATGAGCTACATTGCATGAAACTATAAAATAATATGCATGCCAAAATAAAGGCACATAATAACAGTACAGCTACATGTTACAGAATTGGTTATTCTTCTCAAAATAGAAAATTCATGTAACAATTTTAAACAATGAAAATGTTACTGGTTTAGATATTATGTGCTATGAAACTTGATTTTTTACAGAATGATATGTGTATGGTGTATGAACGAATGAAATCAAAGACCAAAATAATAATGTGATATTTTTATCAAATCTTATGTTGACACGGGACTTTACATAACTTACATTCCAATGAAGTGCAAATGGGGACCATTCGTTTTGAATAGGAACCAATAGAGAGTGTTCTTTTTCATTTTTATATGCATATTTTACGAGAGTGATTGCATGGGACATAAATCCTGCTTAAATCTCCGAAAAAGTGTTCTAAGCTTCATTTCATATGCATTATAACTTTTGTAAGCTTACAAAGATTTTTATCACTCCTTTTTTGATAGCTAAAATGCAATATCAATGCTGTTCTAAGACTATCATACTTTTTTTTCTCCAATATTGTTTGCTTTGAGGCTTAATGTTCCATTCAACAATATTTCGGTCATGTTGTTATGTAGTTACTGTTTCTAGGGTTTTTATCAGTAATATGGCAAGTATTTCTTGTCAAGGACACAGCTTGGCAGCAGTGGGGTTTGAACCCCAACCTGTGGAGATTGACACATTATCCACTAGGCCACCCCACTCCCCATGTTTGGCAAAAATCCCCCACTTCATGTATTTTCACACTTAAGTGTCTTTTGAGGGGTTTAGCATGTTACAATATAAAGATATACTGAACTATGCATGTTTATTTTAGCTGTGTGCCCCCTTTGAATACATGACAACAAATGAGTTATAAATGCCTATTGATAAACACTATATTTTATTGTTTATCACATATACCATTGCTAAAAAAATGTATATTATTAAAAAAAATAAGAAAATGACTCGTCTTTCCATTTGTTTTTACTCCCACTGTTATGGCAACAGGATTTCTGGGCTCCATTAAGGATCTCTACTGATAAGCCAAGAAATGTCCCTAAAAGCCTCAAATCACGAGATCAATTTTTAAAACACAAAATTGAAGCAAAATTTTACACTGAGCACTACTGTTCATGGAGCAAAATTTGACTAAGTTTTTGCAGTAAACCAAAGCAAAATGAATGATGTTGATATAAACCATTTTGGCTATATTTATATACCCAATGAAAGAGTTTAAAATGTCGCTTAAATTACACATTTTAAAAATTGTCTCCTCCTTAAATATAGGCTTTTAAGGACTTTACTCACCATATCAATAGAGATTGTTTGCTACAAGGTTTCCCAATGGCAGAAAAAATAAGTAAGCATTTATTACTGCACCTGCTTATAGCAAAGAGTTATATAGGAGTTCAACTTTTGTCCATCTATGAACAATTTGTTGAGTTTTCGTTGAGTCAAGAATTTGAGTGTTTCTCTGTAGTATTAATGTAAGCATGAAATTTTGCTTAATAATTGTCAACTCATTGCCATTGACCTATATTTCATGGTTAAATGACTTTGTCAATATTTGTATTTTCCTGTAACACTAACACATGAAAAACTTTTCCACCATGCAACTTGACATGTTCCTTGTCATAGTAAGTAAAGACTTATTTTTTGAGGGTAACATTTAGCACATGCATAATAAATACATGTAAAAGCTAATATTCCATGAGACCCTCAAAATCTACTAAATCTTTGGCAAGTATAATTCTAGTAAGCACCTCGACTCGATGACCTTGACCTATATCTTTGGGTCCATCATCTTTGTTAATCTTTTATGCTATGTTTATAATACAAGTGTATTTCTCTACAGCAGTAATAACTGCATAGGTGATGGTCATTGACTTGGGTGGGGGAGGGGGGTATGTTTAGCAAAAACAAACATGCTGATATATGCACAAAAATCTGTTTTTTGTTTTTATTTTATGATTAGTTTACAAACATTGGATATCCACTTCCAATGTAGATCTGGCTTTGAAGAGTTTTTCAAAGTGTTGGTTTGACAACAGAAATTGGAAGCTGACACATAATAGGTTCATAAAGAAAGCTTCATGACTTTGGTGAGCTAAAATGGGATTGTTTGCATGATTTGTGGCTTAGCGTCCACTCAACTTTGCTCGTGTCAGGACGTTTCCTCCATTTTATGGGACTTATACACAACATTAGGATGTCATGACACCCAAAATGTGCTTGAAATATATTACACATTTTAGGTGTCATGACACCTTAATGTTTAGAAGAAGTCTCATTAATTAATGGCATTATGAAGGAGGGACAATATACAATATTAAGTTTTAAATAATTTAATTTGATAAACAAGATCTCTTGTAAAAAAGAATCTCTTGAACTTTGTTCCACACTGTATACAAAATGGGTACAATTTAAAGAATATTTGACCTTTCTAACGGAGTTGGAGTTGGAGTTGGATTTGGAATTGGACTTGGATTTCGAAATATTAGCGAGGGTTGTTTCAAAACAACGAAGGTAAATAAGTATAAAATCAGAAAGGTAAACAGGGCAATGTTAGGATACGGTATTTGAATTCTGAATATGGAATATAAAAGAGGGGTGTCTCAAAGAGTTTTATTACCCTTTTTTCAATTGATTGACAGCAATTGGTAAAATTCATTACATGAAGTGAACTTTTCAATAGAATTTTATCAGACATACTCGTCGTCATTAATGTCAGTGCTGACGCACAGCTTTCTCAGACGTTTTGGGACGTTTTTTGTTAGGAACCTTCTATACACAAGCTGGTTCTCTATTAAAATATCCGGTAATGACCTACAGCCACGTCGTCGTCGATCCCCAGCTTTCGCCGGCCGGGCAGGCAGATTTCCCGGTTTTAGAAGATTCTACGCATTTTGCAGATTTCAGGGATAGGCGGATTCTCTGTAACTGGAGGATTTTTCTGGATCTGGTGGATTTTCTGCAGGAGACTCCTGTTGGTTATTTGCAGCCCTGTCTTCATTATTGCTCAGCTCTTGCAGAAGTTGCTGGGGTCGTTCGTTAGCGTTGGTCGGCTACGGTCTACTCGAGTCTTTGATTTAGACTAGTCTTGAAATTGCCGCAAAAAATGTCTGGCTTTTGCTGCCAGTGTTGTAAAGGGTCACTGACGAAGGTTCAATACCCGAAATTGTACAATATGGCCCATCTTCTCGCTTTGAATATTTTACTGCTTCCAAAGGATCTAACAATTCTTTTTATTGGTCCGGTTATTCTATTACCCTTTGCTGTAGATCCTTAACGCGTAGGGCTTGAATCCTATGAACAAAAAAAGTGTCGTACGAAGACTGAATTTTACGTTACAGTACCAAACAATATTAAATTGACGTCAGTAAATTGATGTTTTACGTCCAAGTCAACAGCTAAGGTCATGTCGGGACGTTGCCCCCACTTTATGGGACTCTTACCACAAATGAAGTTGTCATGACATCCAACAAGTGCTTTAAATATTATCATCGAACAAAGCCAAAAGGGCGTATATGTGCAGATGTTTCGACTTGGAACCACTTTTCCTGGGCAGGCTCAGTTCTGAGTGGTTAACCAGTAATCAGATAGCCAGTTAGCATCGTAAAAGCTTTGCCTGGAGACACAAGCAGCCCATCTATTTTTTGAGGCCCCCAATGGGCGGGGCCCCAAAACTCGTGCAAGATCCTTTGTTTGTAAAACATTCTGAGTAATTTGGCAGAAGACAAACATACCTTATATCGTCATCTTCAATTTCATCTATGTTGCTGAAGATGATGCGCTTGGTTCAATCTAAACGAGATTCTGTCTCTCAGCTGTCTCGTGGTGGCCGATCTGTAAAGTTGTTGATAAGTGCTGGGCAAGTGGTCCATATTTGCCTTGATTTTACCAATGATTGCTTTCCACTGGCTTGGATTCTCTTTGGCTCCATGTTGCCTAATCTAAAGGGTTACTGACGAGACGTTAATAGTCGAAACCGTGGTATGGCCCACCCCATTTTTCATTAATGTGTTCACTGCTCTTAAAGGATCTCAGTTTTAATTTGTATTTGCTATTACTGCAACTGGTGTTGTGTCGTGTAGCGGCCCTAAAAAGTCTCCCCGTACATCATCCATAGTGCAGGTTATATTTTCGTTTTGATCCTTTTAGATCAGCGAGTATATTCTGAGAATTCAGAAACTTATTATCGGTCAAGATTCATTTTCTAACCAATGTTTAATATATTTGATCCAATGTAGATAATACTAGTCTTTGTATCGACTACCCTGTTGAAAGTTGCAAAATTTTAGTAATTATCTTTGGCTCCATGTTGCAAAATCTAAAGGGTCACTGACGAGACTCTAATAGTCGAAGCCGCGTTATGGCCCATCCCCTTTCTTATTAATGTGTTCACTGCTCTTAAAGGATCTCAGTTTTATTTTTTATTTGTAGGCACAAAGGATAAGGAGTGTCTCTTCCTTTCCTTCCTCAGTTGCAAAATTTTGTAAAATGCTGCAACACTTTCTTAATCTATTGAAAATATTGAATAAGAAAGTGTTGCAACATTTTAATGATTTTTCCAGGAATAAATTTCCGCCGTCACATACAACATTTACACTATATTTTTAAAATTTCTTCTCCGTATACGTGACTTTTAGTGTAACGTAACATATTAAATGTTTTGTGTCCGGTTTCATGTAGTGCTCGTGGGCGGTTAGGGGAAGCAAACACTTGTGTACAATAACAATAATTTAATTACACGGAACCGGGTCTGAATCTACTACTGAAGTAAATTTAATATTGTTTGGTACAGTAACGTAAAATTCAGTCTACGTACGACACCCTTTTTGTTCATAGGATTCAAGCCCTACACGTCCGGGATCTAGAGCGCAGGTTAATAGAACAACCGGACCAAGTATAGCGTAACCAGCAGCAACATGGCGAGCCGAACAACGCTAACGAACGACCCAGCAACTTCTGCAAGAGCTGAGCGATGATGAAGACAGGGCTGCAAATAACCAACAGGAGCCTCCTGCAGAAAATCCACCAGATCCAGAAAAATCCTCCAGTTACAGAGAATCTGCCTATCCCTGAAATCTGCAAAATGCGGAGAATCTTCCAAAATCGGGAAATCTGCCTGCCCGGCCGGCGAAAGCTGGGGATCGACGACGACGTGGCTGTAGGTCATTACCGGATATGTTAAGAGAGAACCAGCTTGTGTATAGAAGGTTCCTAACAAAAAACGTCCCAAAACTTCTGAGAAAGCTGTGCGTCAGCACTGACACTAGTGACGACGAGTATGTCTGATAACATTGTATTGAAAAGTTCACTTCATGTAATGAATTTTACCAATTGCTGTCAATCAAGTGAAAAAAAAGGGTAATAAAACTCTTTGAGACATCCCTCTTTTATATTCCATATTCAGAATTCAAATACCGTATCCTAACATTGCCCTGTTTACCTTTCTGATTTTATACTTATTTACCTTCGTTGTTTTGAAACAACCCTCGCTGATATTACGAAGTCCAAGTCCAATTCCAAATCCAACTCCAACTCCGTTAGAAAGGTCAATAATGAGGTGAACTACTTTGAATAATTAAAAATTCATAGATATAGACGTAGTGTGATTTCTTCGACTATGCCACAAGCTTCATCATCAAGACAGGTTTCCAAAAAGCCATAAATGATAAAATCTTGATTATACATGTTAGATTTGACTATAGAAAATAGTAGACTTTCAGATAAAATAGTATGTTTAACTGTCCTTCATAATACATGTATTTCATAAAACATCATAAGACTTTAACAATGACATAGTTTTATAGCAAATGAGGTTGAAACACTATTTGAGCTGCGCATGGGAAAACCAACAATCTGCATAGGCAAAAACAAAGGTGCAGATCAGCTTTGCAGTCACTGCGAAGCTGATCAGCGCTTTTGTTTTCCCTACTCGGATAGTACAATTCCTCTACTTTCTAAATCCAAAATTTCCAGCCTCTAACCATCTTCTGTGACTATACAGCCCGGTTTGTGTCGGACCTGGTCGGAAAACCAAAAATTGTTGTTTTGTCACGCACAGGCTCATATCAATTTGTACTCCTGTTGAAGTATTCTGATGGCATGTACAGGGCATACACATATTTAGTGTATGACTAATGCCTCGTCACACATAAGTGAAAATCACTAAACTTTGACTTGCGTTTAATTGCGAAAAATAGTTTTTGTTTGATTGGTTTATTGCTGTACTTCCCAGTCAACAGCTATGGTCATATTGGGACATTGCTTTTGAAAGGGACGTAAAACAATAAACCAAACAAACAAGTTTCACAATAAAATGTAAGCCTACGGTGAGTGATTTTCGCTAATGTGTGACGAGGCCTTAAGCGACAATTCAACAAATAAGGACAATACATGATAAATGCATTTGAGCCACCTTGTGGGAAAACCAACAATATGGTTTCCGTACAGGTCTGACACAAACCGACCTGTACAGTCACAGAAAAGAGCTAGAAGCTTGAAATTTTGAAGTTAAGTAGAGGAGGAATTGTACTATCCAAGTAGCGAAAACAAAGGCGCTGATCAGCTTCGCGGTAACCGCGAAGCTGATCTGCGTCTTTGTTTTCGCATAATGCGGCTCATTTGTAACAGCAAACAGGACATATCAAAACATAACTGATATATAAAGAGATAAATATATAGTGAGAATATGAAGATTTTTAAAATCTTCCTTCCATAACACAGACATGAAACATGAAATGGGCCACTGTATGACAAAAACTTGTGCAGAGTTAAGTCTAGATATCTTCCAAACCTGGTCCTAAAGTTATAAAACTATTTTTCATGCTTAAATCAGCTGAGCATGAGATTTAAACTGCTCATAAATACTGAATTATCTCAAAATAGTTAAAATTTCAGGCTGTAGCACAAAAGCCGTCATTTTCCTGCTAACAACTGTTTCAATGACAACAACTGATTGGCATTTTAACATTTATGATCAGAATAAATTTCAGTCTCAGCTGAGATGAGCATGAAAAGTGTTTTATAACCTCAGGCCCTGTTTTTATGCCAATAGAGAGGATTCTGAAAAGACTGGGTCAATGCCTAGTCGTATTGCTTGTTTGTTTTCTAGTTAAATGTCATGGTCAATAATTTTTCAGTCATGTTGGGACAGAGCCACTGCTTGCTGGATATTTATCAGTCCTACTGGCATAAGGTTGTGTCCTTGAGCAAGACACATTAACTCACTCCCTACAGTACTGGAGCCCACAATCTTCTCAATCTAGAATTTAATGCAATAACCAACAGACCACCATGCTCCCAAACACCTAGTCCTGGTCCCGAGGTTATAGAACTTTTTACATGCTCAACACAGCTGAGCTTGAAATTTCAAATCCTCATAAATACTGAAATAGCCCAAATATATTGAAACTGAAGGTTTAGAACTCCAAAGCCTGTAATTTATCCTACTGATAAATGTTAAAATGCCAACAATTGAATGCCAACAATTGATGGCATTTTAACATTTATGAGCAGGATAAATTTTAGTCTCAGCTGAGGTGAGCAAGAAAAAACTTTTATAATACCTAGTCCTGGTTGTGTAGAGAGCACAACATATTTTTGTCATACAGAGTCTCAGATGATGCACCTAGACAAAATATCACACATGAATATGGAACATGTACACATATAGCCATTGGCAGAACGTTTGTAAATAAATATTTGTCACGATTTATATATCAAGAAACAAACCTTATTTATACACATGCCTATATGCCATAACACATATTGATTACTGGTTATCCAGGGACAACCCAACACGACTGAGAACAACTGTCACGGATACAATCAATATGTGACAACTGGGCCCTGTTGTTCAAAACTAACGACGTCGTTAGTTAACGTTTCGTTAAAATTTCAAACATTAATATTACAAATACACTGTAATGTTTTGTTGAAAAAATGTGAGAATCCTTTGCACTGCAAAGGATTCTCACATTTTTTCAACAATTTGTTTCTTTTGCTGATATTTGCTTAACAAATTTATGTCTTAACGATATCGTTAAGCTAACGATGCTTTGAACAACTGGATCCAGGTAATTAATACCTGTCTGGGAACAACTTTCCACTTTCCATAGATGAGCATGATCTGTAGGAAGTTGTTCCCAGAAGTGTATTTGACTACTACAGTCTAATACTGATTTTATTCGCGATGGTTTACCAGTCGGGATGGTCGTCTCTGGCTAACCGGGGTGTATATTGGATAACAATAAACCAACAACATCAAAAATGAGAAACAAAGCTTTGGAAGAAAACAAAGGAACAGGTTTAGATAGCACTAAAATTGCATAATTTAAAGAGTATATATGATTTAATAACAAAATGCTACAATATATTACTTTAAAGGCCACTCACTGGCAGTTTACTCAAAGTATCTCTAAAGGAAATCCCAAATCATTGACTCTTGTAAATCAGAGGCTAATATCCCGCAGTAATAGAGTATTATGCCATTTGAAAAAAATTAACAATTACACGTACACATCACATTTTGGTCCCTTTCCTGTATGATTCACCAATGAATCTTATGAGCTTTGCATGAAAATGTAACCACTTTAGCTATTGTAAAACTACCTGGGGCCAGTTGTTCCAAACTTTGTTAGCTTAATGTCATCATTAAGACCTCAACTAGTTAAGTAAAGTAACTAGTAGTTCCAAACTTTGTTAGCTCATTGTTAAGACCTCGACTCATTATGAAAATTTGAAATTTTAACGAGTCGTTAACTAACAACATCGTTTTGAACAACTGGCCCCTGGTTGCTTCTAAACAAAGGCACCTTGATGCATGTAGGGTTGACATCAGAAGATATTTTAAGGAACCAGCCACTGGCTGCTCCTAATGGAAGTCATTGGAGCGGCATCATGAGAAAACCAACAATGTGGTTTTTGAGCAGGTCCGACACAAACTGGTCTGTACCGTCACAGAAAATGGCTAGAAGCTTGAAATTTTGGATTTAGAAAGTAGAGGAAATGTACCATCCATGTAGCGAAAACAAAGGCACTGATCAGCTTCGCAGTTACTGCGAAGCTGATCTGCGTCTTTGTTATCGCATATGCAGATTGTTGGTTTTCTCACAATGCGGCACACTGGTAAATCCATATCACTGGATCATTATTTGTTTGTATTGATGTTTTACATCCCAGTTAACAGTGTTGGTCATGTCAGGATGATGGCTATATTTTATGGGACTTTTACCCAATATTAGGATGTCGTGACATCCAAAATGTGCTTCAAAAATATAACCACCCAATTAAACAACTAAAGCTTATATGGATGGTTTGACTAAACCACTTCTCTTGGGCAAGTTAAGACCTAAGCTATTAACCAGTGATCAGGTGGTCGGTCAGGGGGTTATAAGCTTTGCCTGGAGGCACAAGCAGCATATCTATTTCTCATGGCCCCAATGGGCGGGTGCCCCTGGATCATTGGAAGGTGCTATTCTTCTGAGATCTATAGCTACAGAGTTGTACTGGTCTTGAGATCTTCTCACAACTTCTCAAACACCTATGTTAAGACACAATCTGAAAAACATAAGACCCTGCGCATGAGAAAACCAACAATTTTGGTTTCTGATCAGGTCTGACACAAACCAGCCTGTACAGACACAGAAGAATGCTAGAAGCTTGAATTTTTGGATTTAAGTAGAAGAGGGATTGTACTATCCATGTAGAGAAAACAAAGGCGCTGATCAACTTTGCGGTTACCGCGAAGTTAATCTGCGCCTTTGTTTTTGCCTAAGCATTTTGTTGGTTTTTAATGCAGCGGCTCATTAATAAAACAAAATATCTGAGTCACCTCATAATTTACTTGACAAAATGTGGTGGAACACGTCTTGGATCATCCTTGGCATCTATTCAGTGTCATTAAGCACTTGAAGTTACTATTTTTCATTGTTATTTAAAATTTGTAGTTGTGACTAAGTATCATATTTCAATGCTGAAACACTCTGAGCCAATACCAAACTTCAGGGGTCACAGGTTTGATCCCGAGCATTTCCAGTCTGTCGGAAGAGACTATAAACTGTGGTCTCCTCTCCATATGACCTAATAGCTGTTGGTGGGACATTAAACCCCAAATCAACCAACCAAAAACCAAGTAACAAGATGGGCTTCCTACCATCTTTATAATATACCATCACTGAGATTTTGCTCAGAATCTAATTTTTCTTTTTGGTACACCAGTATAATGTCATTAATTTAAGTAAATCATTTATCTGAGTAAAATATTGGCCATAGCAACCCAAGTCCTTTCTGCTTAAGGTGCAAATTTCTTACAATATTAAATTCAGCAAAAGGTAATAATTTCCCTCTCACCTCAAAAACATTACTCATTCCCCGTAACCAGCCCTTGTATTTACTAATGTATAGCAGCACATATTTCCCCGGCGGCGTTTGTAGGTAGCTTCCCTTGATTATCAACGTTACTCCTTTATCTCCCAAATCTTCTGCATTGTTTTTAGCTCTGACATAAGTTACGTAGTCGTCATAATGTTTGAAGTCAGCCTGAAAAGGATATGAACTTCTGTAAAAGCACTCTTTTAAACAGGTGGTCTGCACCTTGGTTTTTGCCACAAGCTCGAACAAAATCAGTCTATAACCAGAAGGACTATGTGCATTAAGAAAGTTTTTTTTGCACCCTTTCTGAGGAATGAAAAAATAAATCTTCTGCAATGTTTTTAGCTCTGACATAAGTTGCGTAGTCGTCATAATGTTTGAAATCAGCCTGAAAAGGATATGAGCTTCCGTAAAAGCACTCTTTTAAACAGTTGATCTGCACCTTGGTATTTGCCACAAAGATAAAACAAAATCAGTCTATAACCAGAAGGACTGCATTAAGAAAGTTTTTTGCCCCCTCTCTGAGGAATGAAAAAGTAAAAGTTAACTAGAAAATGTGTTTATGAAACACTATGCCCCCAACTGGTAAGTCACTTTCAAGATGTAAAAATGTCAAAAAAATGACTAAGTTCAAATTGTAAAAAAAGTGACAAAAATTAATCTGAGGAGTATATCCCAAGCACATGCATATCTTCAAAGCATGGTCACAATGTCTGCAAAGTTTCAAAAGTAATGGTATTAAATTGTAGGAGGAGTTGCGCACACAAGGTACCCTCTATCCATTCACTAAAATGCCAGAAAAAATGACTAAGTTCAAATTGTAAAAAAAATGACAAAAAATAATCCAAGAATTATATCCAAACCACATGCATATCTTCAGACCATGCCCATAACACATGTAAAGTTTTAAATGAATTGGCATGAAACTGTAGGAGGAGTTGCGCACACAAGGTACCCACTGCCCATTCACTTTCATTGTGAAAATGCCCAAAAAATGGCTAAGTTCAAAATTCGAAAAAAGTGACAAAAATTAATCTGAGGATTATATCCAAACCACATGCATATCTTCAAAGCATGGTCACAACATCTGTAAAGTTTCAAAAGAATCGGAATAAAACTGTAGGAGGAGTTGCGCACACAAGGTACCCACTGCCCATTCACTTTCATTGTGAAAATGCCCGAAAAATGGCTAAGTTCAAATTGCGAAAAAAGTGACAAAAATTAGTTTGAGGATTATATCCAAACCATATGCATGTCTTCAAAGCATGGTCACAACATCTGTAAAGTTTCAGGAGAATCGGAATAAAACTGTAGGAGGAGTTGCGCACACAAGGTAGCCACTATCTATTCACTTTATCAAGAACTAAAAAGGGAAATAACTCTCACAGAATGGGCCCCTAGCCCCTTGAATTTACCTGAAAGAAAAAATACGGGTCCTCTTAATTTTCATATACAAACTACATATCAAATTTCAAGATCCTAGCTCTAACGGTTCCTGACCGAGTGCTAAGTGTTACTCACACATCACAGACTGCACACCACTGGACTGGACTGGACTGGACGGACAATATGCCAAATATGCCCCCTCAACCTCTTCGAAGATTGGGGCATAAAAATATCAAAATTTTTCAGCTGAAACCAATATGCCCCCTCAACCTCTTCGAAGATTGGGGCATAAAAATATCAAAATTTTTCAGCTGAAACCAATATGCCCCCTCAACCTCTTCGAAGATTGGGGCATAAAAATATCAAAATTTTTCAGCTGAAACCAATATGCCCCCTCAACTTCTTCGAAGTTGGGGGCATAAAAATATCAAAATTTTTCAGCTGAAGATTTTTCAATTTTTAAAGCTCAAAAATCTCTGTTTATTGCATGGACAAGTTTTTGTCATGAATGGATGCCAATATTGGCTAAATTAGATAAAAACGAAAAAAAAAATGCATTAAATACACATATGAGCCGCCTCGTGGGAAAACCAACAATGTGGTTTCCGAACAGGTCCGACACAAACCGGCCTGTACAAGCACAGAAAAGAGCTAGAAGCTCGAAATTTCGGATTTAAGTAGAAGAGGAATTGTACTATCTGAGTAGCGAAAACGAAGGCACTGATCAGCTTCGCGGTTACCGCGAAGCTGATCTGCGCCTTTGTTTTCGCCTATGCAGATTGTTGGTTTTCCCATGAGGCGGCTCTTATCTTACTTTAAATACTCCTATCCAATCCCAAGGTGAAGTGTCTGGCTCTATACCACACCTTACAGTGTAATGGAACTCCTGTGTCTGTCCGTATTTCCACTTCTTAATGGGAGAAAATGTCACCCATGGATTTACTTGGTCATTGAATACCTTAAAGAGAAAGTAAGCAAGAGCATGAGAAAATTTAGATGATAATACAATGTATGTCATACAGGTAAAATTGCATGCTTTTTCCTCAAGCACATACATACCATAAAGGTTTGTGGCTTGACTGCTTTTTATATATGTCAAAGTGAGGTGAAACATGTGAGGCGAAACATCTTTACAAATCTTCATGAAATGAAAGGAATATTAGCTGAGGAATTATAACATTTATGCATGCCATACAAACCTGTGTAACTACATTGTATCTGCCTTTATCTTTTCAATGTTACATAAGTTGCTGTACCCTAAGACTTTTTGTTTAATGAGCAGAAATCTTTTATTTTGATATGCTGTTGAAATGATGGACTACCTTAAAATGATACAGCTGATATGAAGTGACATTACAGAAACATCTCCGTTTGCACAAAATGTTCTACAATACAGCTGATTTTGATTGTATTTGTGCATTAATTACACTTATTGCCCATTAAATCATATAATATTATTTTGAGTTTCTGTTATCATCACCTCATGGATTTGATGACATTAAATACCCATAATATATTACTCTATGGATGTTAATAAAAAATTGATACTTTCATACCAACCCCTGATTTCTCCCATTTTTACTTATATGCAAGGTGCAAATCTGGGGTAGCTTTCATATGAAGATGTTTCTGTGATGTAAAGAGTGCTTGACTACTGCCACAAATCAGAAGAGCATAAAGAAGATATGAAAATGGTTCTATGACAATAAAGTGGAATTAGCCTGCCTATAGTTTTCTTTAAATCAACATACCGGTAATCACTTTATTTGAATCTTTGTGATAAAGGTAAAGAATGAATTTGTCATTCATTATTGCATAAATACATGTGTCACACGATATTAATAGGTGTGTATTAATCAGACAATTCGTGTGCAAGGGCGCTCTTTATACACGGCTTCTATTTACAATCTATACCAGCTGCCACACAAAACATGAGCTAATAATGAGAACTGAAGTAGGCCCCGAACGAGCATAAGAATGAAAGTTTTAAAGCATATGAAAATGTGACAAGGCTATAACATATACTGTGCCATTATTTCTCTTGCTTTTTTTTTTTAAAAAAAAATCCTGCAATAATAGGGATCAAACATGATTTTGTCATTCATTAATATTTGCAAGGTCCCTCGTGTAGTGTTGAAAACCAAGGGCTGTGCCTTCGGTTCCAAACACTTCTCTCAGGACCTAGCATATCAAGGTCATGTCTGATCCCTCAATTACTGCATAAACACCTGGACCCAGTTGTTCAAAGCATCGTTAGCTTAACAATATCGTTAAGACATAAATTTGTTAAGCAAATATCAGCTAAAGTAACAAATACACTGTTTTTTTTTGTTGAAAAAATGTGAGAATCCTTTGCACTGCAAAGGATTCAACAAAAAATGTTTTTTGTTGAAAAAATGTAAGAATCCTTTGCAGTGCAAAGGATTCTCACATTTTATCAACAAAAAATAACAGTGTATTTGTAATATTAATGTTTGAAATTTTTACGAAACGTTAACTAACGACGTCGTTAGTTTTGAACAACTGGGCCCTGTTTTACACAATATTAACAGGCATATATTGAAATTTGCATATGTGATTTGCTTTCCTGTAAACCTGAAATACAACAAAAGGCAAACAGTGTAGAACCTGATCAGAAAGTCTTCTTGGTATGTACTGTTAGTACATGTATTAACTTCTCTACCTCACAAAGTGGAAATACATATCATATTATGAACATAGTTACTAGGCTTTCTAAAGATGGAAGGAAAATGATTTTGTTATGCTAGGTATATGTATCTAGAAACATACGAGACTAAATCATGACAACTAGCACAAAGCAAGCCACATGACTCAAATTGGACCACATGACTTCATGATAATTACATGTACTGGTATACAAAACATAAATGATTCTGTGGCTGTATTTGCTTCAAACATGCAAGTCAAAAAAGTGACAAGTATACTATGAGCTTCATCACAAGAAAACCGGATTTTCGCCTATGCAAAAACAAAGGCGCAGATCAGCTGTGCAGTAACTGTACAGCTGATCAGCGCCTTTGTTTTCGCTACACGGATAATACAATTCCTCTTCTCCTTAAATCCAAAATTTCAAGCTTCTAGCCCTTTTCTATGGCTGTACAGACCAGCTGTATCAGAACTGGTCGGAAAACCCAAAGACCGGTTTTCTCACGTCACGGCTCACTAAAGTTAGAAACTCTTGCTAAATTTTCTCAGGGACATACAACAATTAAGGAAATTCAAACAAATTACCAAACAATATTGCATGACATTGTTGAAGATAGATTTAATATTATTAGTTTATAAACTGATCAAGAAGCAGTTTATTCTTATTCTGCCCTATCTGTTTTGTTTTTTTTTTAAAATTTGGAATCAAGCAAACGGCAAGTACAGTTTGTTTAAACAGAAATATTTCTAATGTATTTATACAAAGGATGCATAAACTATAAAGGAGGAAAAAAGAGAGAAAACAATATATCATGATTATAAGAACAAATTGTGCACATCACAGAAATAAATATAGAAGCAAACTCTGATTATTAGGAAAACATATATACTATCTAATTATATACTTATATACTAAACCCTACAGCAGCATAATATGGTCTCATGCAAATTGATAAAAAACGAAATGAACAGATACATCTGTTTCAACACGGCCTGAATAAAACACAGACAGCATGCATGGTATTTCAGCATTCCTGCTAGCACAAAAAGACATCAAGCAATGTGGGATCAAATCAAGGTCTTACCACATGGCCTATACATTTCCCATGAATTCAGTAACAGAAGAATATCTATGGATTAGATGGGAAAAGTCCCTAAAAGCCTAAAACTGAGGGGTCAATTTCTAAATCGCGTAATGTAGGCAAACTTTTACACTGTATTATTAAGTATATATATTAATTGTATAAAAATGGATTTGGCAGCAGTCCTAAATGCAAATAGGTGGAGATAACTCTCTTTTTTTTTGCCCACCCAAAAATTTACAATATCTCACACAGAGCAAAAATATAGTTTCCTCTGTAGTTTACTGCAATTCTTTGCTATAAATTGAAGCAAAATGGATGATGTCAACATAAACCAGTTTTGGTTTTGTTGTTGTTGCGCATGCGCTTCAGTGGAACCTGCTCTAAGGTCATTTTGTTTCCGATCGTAAATTAAAATTGAGGACCATTACTATTTCTAGTTTCGAACTATGTTCCCCTCTAGACCCAACAAATCGTTTTTACTGGAGACACCTAATATATATTTACACAATATATGGTAGCGAGAAGCTGGGTCTAGTGGAGAGACCGTGGAACATAAGTATGTAAGTGTGACCGGAAGCAGAATGACCTTAAAACATGTTCCAATATTGCTCATGCGCAATAACAACAAAACCAAAACTGGTTTACATTGTCAACATCATTTTTGCTTCTGTTTATAGCAAAAACTTGCATAGGAAACTATTTTTTGCTCCATGAACATAAACTGTGTAAGATATTGTAAATATTTGGATAGGTACAAACAATCAAGAGTTATCTCTGCCTGCTGGCATTTGGGAATGCTGCCAAATCCATTTTTGTACAATTAACATTTACACCCAACAATGCAGATTAAAAAAATTGCTTAAATTACATGTTTTAAAAACCTACCCAACAATTTTAGGCATTTAGGGACTTTTCCCATCTTATCAGTAGAGATCCTTTGAAAAACTAGACTGTTCACTCAAAAAAGTACATTTGTAACTGTCAATGTTGTACAGCAAGCACAAAACAACATTTTGTGTTCTCAAATTTACAAGAGAGAAAGATACAACATAAATCTTCTCTGCATACACATGTAAATTAATACACATGTGTATGCACAAAAATTTCCCTCTATACAGTATGTATAGAACCACATACAGTAACAGGAGTATGGCAATAGAGAAACAGCCACCAAGCAACGTACATAAAAGCTTTTTTTCTCATTATACTTGACAGATGCCCATTATTTTTTGTTAAATATTGTAATGACATAAAGAAGGCTTGCTTAGTTTGGGTTATGCATATCCTTCATTATTTACCGGTAGAACTGAGTTTTTATGCTACAAGTTTTGACGTATTTGTGTTTCACCAAAAGTTAAGATCATACAAAAATGGAACCTCGCTTAAAGTTTTAAACAAAAAAAAACTGGAGAATCAGCATAAAAATGTCTCGAAAATCTTTTTGTGTTATCAAATCCTTTGGGGCGTGCAAACTTGCCTCAGTGTGAACAGATGCTTTTCCGTGCCTCACGTGAGCAGGCTCAAGATTTTTCAAAACAATAAACACAATTCAAAGCTTTGAAGATTGTCCGATGAGCGCATGGTGACTTCAATGTTGAAACCTATGGCTTAATGCCAGAAATTGCCATTGATTTTTAAAACCTGTAACATGCTTGTTTTTAGGCATTCAAGGTCACTTAGTCACGTGGTTGATGTCAGTGGAGATGTCAACCATATGCTTTATTTTGTGTTGGTAACCTAGCCTTATTTGATTAAGTGTATCACAGCTATGGGAAATTCATTTTTCACTGTGTTTCATTGATAAAGAATAGGGCATTTTTACAGTTTAGCAAGAAATTCATCAAAATCACTGATTTCTTTCATTTTTCAAAATGACCCCTTCGTCAGTTTTTACACAACTGTAGGCGATCAAAAGTCTGACGGCTTATCTTCACAGGTCGTCTTTGAAAATGGTTGGGCCATATATATGCAGAAATTTCCAATGAATAGACTGAAATCACAAAAAAGTTATTTACATTTAAATGAAGAGTTGCATCGGCTGTATAGTTTGGGAAAACTATAAATAAACAAATAAATAAATTTTGCATTTCCGACTGCAAAGCTGAATCTACCTACAATTTTGCTTTATGAGTTTCATCTATTAACATTATTTGAGCCGCGTTGTGAGAAAACAGGATTATTGCCTATTAGAAAACAAAGCCACAGATCAGCTGTGCAGTAACTGCACAGCTGATCTGTGCCTTTGGTTTCACTACACGGGTAGTACAGTTCCTCTTCTTCCTAAATCCGAAATTTCAAACTTCTAGCCATCATCTGTAGCTGCACAGGCCAGTTTGTGTCGGACCTGGTCGGAAACCCCAAAAACCAGTTTTCTTGTGTCGTGGCTCATTTGCTCCAATAAGCAAGCCTTCTCCAAGGAAAAACATCATGCATGAGGTCATACGACAACTACTGAAGTCATGTGACTTACTTTGATGTCAAAAATTCCCGTCATTGGTTTGTGGTCACTCTCTTTGTAGTTTGGGTGACTTTTGTAATGTTGTAGCTACACGCCACAAAAAATAAAGCTTACAATATAGAGCAGTGATTACTTGTGCTACAAACAAATGAGCCGCCTCGTGGTAAAACCAACAATGTGGTTTCCGAACAGGTCTGACACAAACCAGCCTGTACAAGCACAGAAAATAGCTAGAAGCTTGAAATTTCGGATTTAAGTAGAAGAGGAATTGTACTATCCGAGTAGCGAAAACAAAGGCGCTGATCAGCTTCGCGGTTACCGCGAAGCTGATCTGCGTCTTTGTTTTCGCCTATGCAGATTGTTGGTTTTCCCATGAGGCGGCTCAAATATTTCTGAAGGTGCCATGCACTAAAAGATGCTACTTTTCAATAAACAGACTCATACACATTTTCTAAAAATATTCCTCAACTAAACTGCATATCAGTGACAATGCTTTTTGAGAAAAAAAAAAAAAAAAAAAAAAAAAAAAAAAACTGAAGCAAGCCTGTCGAACAAGGAAAACAGATTTACAAATTTGATGTATGCCTATGGACCTTTTAAATTCGCAGACAAAATAAGCACACATAAGTTCAATTATGCTATATAATAACAAAACTATTACAAATCATAATAACAAATATATATGAACCTCAATGCGACAAAATGTACCTTCGGACATTCTGACAATACTAGTGGAAAGCGTAAAAAATCGGAGAAATCATGAATTTTTTGTTTTAGAAATAATACTGTATTTGTAATCTTTGAACACTGGGCTACCAAATGAATGAATTTTAAAACATAATTATTTTCATTATCTGGAGTTATTTGCCCTTGTTTTAGCCCAGACTATACTTATTTTTCCTATATCCATCGTTAAATGGTAACCATAGCAACCGAATCGTCATAAAAATAGTCAAAATAATAATAACAAATTACCTGTAAGGATGATATGCTTCGATCTTAACATTAAGTTCTTCCCATTGCTAAAACTGTTTTAAGCAAATGCATCGAGTTTTGTAAGCTCTACTAAATGAAGAAATGCATTCCGCAACTTTGACGTCATTTTTCAGAACAATGACGTCTGTGGGGTTCATATTGCAAAATGGTCATAACTCACAAAATAACTTGAATAATCTGGTCAAATAAAGACTATCAGACTCTAGAAACATTAAACATTCAAAATGACATTGTTTTTTCTAATACTTAAAACTTGTCCGAAGGTACATTTTCTCACGTTGTGGCCCATATATATAAATTCTACAAATGGCACAGCCGCAGTGAGTGCTCACAAAAGGTTTAAAAAAATAAATGCTGACTCGCACACACTGCAAATCTATCAGCTTCTTTTGTCAACCGAGAGTCTGGGTTCCAAAATTTTACGAAGACCAAGTGAGTGCTTCAAGTTTTCAGCTTCAATGTTCAAAAACTACCCAGAACTGAGAAGTTGCTATGATTATTTGACAAAAAATTATATAACGAGAGCACAGTCATTGCGAAAACTTGACCATGCAATATACAGAGATTTTTTTCAGCTGTAAAAATTGAAAATTTCACTGGAAAATATTTGCTATTTTTCTCATTTTTGCTCAAAACATTGATTGTGGGTACACCTCGGTGAGGCGGTTCTAACCAGTACACACAATCTTTGTTTTGGAGTAAAAATAAGAAAAATAGGAGTACCCCATTAAACCCAAGTTTTGCTTTATAAAGTGGGGTATAAGGGGGTATACATGTATATTAAAGGGACATGTTATCCTGATGGTGGTGAGCAATTAAAGTATTGATGCATATGGCAAAACAAAGTCTGCGTACCCAGAAAAGCTACACATGCAAGCATACATGCCACAAATGATTTTTTCCTCTTCCGTACAAGTTATTTACCTCAGTCACTACAGTAGGCAAAATCAGCCAGAACTTAGCTAATGGCACTGAACAACAAAGGCTCTGACATGACTGTGAAAAAGTTTCAGATACCCAGCAGGCACATGACGTAAAAATGACGTCATATCAACGTCGATGCGACGTCATGACGTCGCATCGACGTCGATCTGACGTCATTTTGACGTCATGTGCCTGCTGGGTATGCAAATTACTAGTTCCATTGATCACTGTGTTTCATAAAGATGAAATGTGGCTGTTGGGAAATTGGAAAAGCTGGAAACATTGATTAGCTATTTAGATCTTCTCTAATAGTGAAGTTAAATTCTGACACTTCATACAAAAAGTCTCACTTCATACAAAAAGTCTCACTTCATACAAAAGTCTGAAAGCAAAAGCAAAACTTACTTTAATCTCAAAGCTCGCTGCGACTGGTTTATGATCACCAACTTTATAAGCTGGACTGGTATATTTTTTCTTCCTAGCTTCCAGGCCTTCCATGTCTGTCTGGACTTTGTATAGAATTCTGTCACACCAGGCAGGTATTCTCTGCTTCTCACTGTAAGACGTAAATACAGACCCCCTTGAGCAACACTATTGTATAGAAAAATTAACATTCAAAATTGTATAATTATATTATTTTTGTAATACTTGCTCTTTATCATATGACGACACTGTTTTCCAGTGGATAATGTCATGTAATAAAAAAAAGTTATGACCACATGTGTATTAACACTTTTGTGGGAATACGTAACGTCATTGACGATGTCCATTACAACAATGTAAATTTTCATTGAAAACATGTCTACTTTGAAGGCAATAAAATCAAATTTATACTATTTTAAAGGTGATATGATAAAACGAATCTTACACTCATGGTCATTTCATATGAAATTTATTAAACAAGCCTTTTAATAAATTTCATATGAAATGACTACTCGTGTAGAATATGAGTACCTGTCAGAACCATTTTAATACCAAACTGTCATAAATGGGCAAGCCTTCTGGGCAAATTACTAGTCTCAAGTTCCATATTTTTTTTTTGCTACACTGTACACACCAATGCATACCTCTCTTTTTAAAATAAGAATACACATAATCAGCAACCGCTTTACAGAACATTGCAAAATTGTCATATTTGCAACCAGCTGTCTGATTCTACTAATGTTTGAATAAACATGGTCTGATTCTACTAATGTTTGAATAAACATGTAACCATAGCTAGAGTAAACATAAGTTTTGCAATAAATGAAAACTGTGTTGGGGAGTAGTTCTAACCTGGTATCATAAGTATCAGTCCCAGGATCAAACTTGTACGTAGGTTTGAAATCGATTGGTCCCTCGACAAACCCTGGGAATATTAACCCTTCTTCTTGAGCACGCCGTAACTGGAAATAATACCAGTTCAGTTATAAGCTACATTGATGATACTAGTATTTAGTAGGAATCAGAATGCCAATGTTCCATTGGTCTCCAATCACAAACCACTATCAAATCAAAAATCTTTAGTGTACTAAATATGCACCCTTTTCGATAAAGGGAGACCAAGCATGGTTTAATATTTCTAGTGCCAAGCACAGTATTGGTTTTATAACATTCTTTACATGACAGAACCAGGTATAGGACCTTCATGTATCTAAGCCTAGAATGCACCAGTCATTTGTAACAACTGCCCCCCACCCCCACCTACGGGGAGAGGTGGGGGATAGCTAGGCTAAAGTGTGGGGCGATTACTTTTCAAATGTCCCCGCAGTGCAGGCGAAACGACAAGGTTTTGACATTTGGATCTTTAACCCCAGGGAGATTTTCTAGAGATTTTCTATTGCGAAGGGCGGGGCAAACAGCAAAGTTTTGACCTCCAGTTTGCCCCCTGGGGGTGGTGCTCATAGCAGGGCACTGAAGCTGGAAAGTCATTATCCCCGCCCTTCCCCGTAAGTGGGGGAGCAGTGGTTACAAATGACTGGTGCATAAAAATTACGCATTGAAAATGTGCCTGAAAACTATGGAAAGTCATTTTATTTACTTACTTATTAAAGAAATTGATTTTATTTACCTGGTCTAACTTGAGCAAATGTTTCATGTTGTTACTTTCTATGGCCTTGAGTACAGATTCTCGTGATGTGTCGTCAAGGCGGCAGTTCAGATCACCCATCCAGAATATATAGCTAGCAAATACAAGAACGCACAAAAAACACCATAATTTGTGACATTCTGAATTTTTTGAGTCAATTGTTTAGAAAGCAGTCTTACAATGCACTTAGTATCAAAATCCAAGGTGAAAAAGCAAACAGAATATGAGGCAGACTCATATGAGCTGCGTCATGAGAAAACCGAATTTTTGCCTATGCGAAAACAAAAGCGCAGATCAGCTTCGCAGTAACCAGGAAGCCGATCAGCGCCTTTGTTTTCCCTACACGGATAGTCCAATTCCTCCTCTACTTATATACAAAATTTCAAGCTTCTAATCTTCTTCTGTGACTGTACAGACTGGTTTGTATCGGACTTGGTCCGGAACCCCGAAGACCGGTTTTCTCACGTCACGGCTCATATTATACATTTCGTTCAGGCATAGTTTTTACACTCCCACAGCATGTGCTCATCACAAATCATGGCAAACGATTAAAAAAACAAGAATGCTGCAGAGGTCGATATCCCACCTGCATCGGGCAAAATAACTTAAAATGTGAAATATAGGTCAAGGGCACCAGGTTAAGGTGTGTTCTTGAAGGGTATGTCAAGGACAGTTACTATGCAAGCTTTCACACTCGCAGCTATCACTGATGAAAAAAAAAACCAACAAACTTCGACATAAAAATTAACAAAGTGAATGGACCATGAATTATAGGTCAAGGTCAGCGGGTCAAGGTGCATGCTTGGAGGTATGTCAAGGACAGTTGCTATGCAAGGTTTCACACTCCAAGCTATCAATGATGCAGAGAAAACCAAACTTTGACGTAAAAATCAACAAAGTTAATGAACCGTGAAATAAAGGTCAAGGTCAGCGGGTCAAGGTGCATGCTTGAAGGGTATGTCAAGGACAATTACTATGCAAGGTTTCACACTCGCAGCTATTACTGATGAAGAGAAAACCAAACTTAGACGTAAAAAATTAACAAAGTCAATGGACCGTGAAATATAGGTCAAGGTCAGTGGGTCAAGGTGCATGCTTGAAGGGTATGTCAAGGACAGTTACTATGCAAGGTTTCACACTCCAAGCTATCACTGATGCAGAGAAAACCAAACTTTGACGTAAAAATTAACAAAGTTAATGGACCGTGAAATATAGGTCAAGGTGCATGCTTGAAGGGTATGTCAAGGACAATTACTATGCAAGGTGTCACACTCGCAGCTATTACTGATGAAGAGAAAACCAAACTTCGACGTAAAATTAACAAAGTCAATGGACCTTGAAACATAGGTCAAGGTCAGCGGGTCAAGGTGCGCGCTTGAATGGTATGTCAAGGACAATTACTATGCAAGGTTTCACCCTCGCAGCTATCACTGATGTCGAGAAAACCAAACTTCGACGTAAAAAATTTCAAAGTCAGTAGACCATGAAATATAGGTCAAGGTCAGCGGGTCAAGGTGCGTGCTTGAAGGGTATGTCAAGGACAATTACTATGCAAGGTTTCAGACTCGCAGCTGTCACTGATGTCGAGAAAACCAAACTTCGACGTAAAAATTTTCAAAGTCAGTGGACCGTGAAATATAGGTCAAGGATACTGGGTCAAGGTGCGTGCTTAAAGGATATGTCAAGGACAATTACTACGCAAGGTTTCAGACTCGCAGCTATCAATGATGTCGAGAAAACTAAACTTCGACGTAAATGTTGACGGACGGACGAACGAACGGACGGACGGAAATTTGAACTTCTATATCGCACCCTGCTATAAGCAGGTGCGATAATAACTGAATTTGAAATGCTTAAATTTTTTAGGAAACTACGGTCAGAAAAGGCTTCTTCAGGAGCTACTGTACATTCTCTGCTAATCACACATTAATTGATGATCAGTGATTTGGGAAACTAGATGGCTTAAAACCACAGACAAACTGATTTTCTATAGAGAAAAGAGTTTGAAAAGTCATTCTTGCATAGATATCTATGCGCATAGCTATTTGAAGCATTTTTCAATTGGTCAAAAGCCGTGTTCAAACAGCAAAACCCATGTTCAAATCATGAAGTTCACGTGCCGTTTGACCATGGGTTTTGGCCGACGTCATTGGTCAATGATACCTGACTTCATGTGTTTCGTAGAAACAAAATGGCCGACGTTTAAGAAGCTCCGCAGATTATGGTGAGTTTTATACGTTGTTAATGTTATTTTCAAGAGATTTTAAGTGGATTAGAGTGAGAATGCAGGAATAACGATCAACCACGGTTGTGTTCAAACACCTTCCTCCTGATCCATCGAATGTTAGAACAACGAAAACCATGGTTGATCCCTATACTAAATTTGTTAACTCCAACACTTACTCATGGTCTAGGATATTATCTACATCAGGGTCTCGGAACTTTTGTGTACTCAGTATAGTATTCACATCCTTGGAAACAAATAGGATAAATCAAAATTAATACAGGGATGACCAAGAGACAGAAGTAAGATGCACTTAATGGATACATACACAGCTTCATAAAAGCTCTAAAAATCATTTAATGAACATAAAATTACATCATCCAGTAACATGCTGAAATGAAACAAAATAACCAAAGAGTCTTTAAAATCTTCTTACAATGCCCAAACCATTGTGCTAATTCGGACCACTTTGTATGTACCAAATAACTTCTAATGAAATCATAGATAGACAAAATACAAACCTCAATTCTTTCAGCCATTTGTTCCAGATGAGCTGCTAAGTGGCAGTTAACAATGATAAGGTTTACCCCACCCACATCAAATCGTACACTCACTCCACCTTTGTTTCCCTACAATGTTGGGACATAGCATACATGTACATGTATTTATATATAAATGCAACAATAAGTAACAAACATTTTTCATAACTCAAATGTTGATTTTGCTTAATAAAGATTTTGCTTCTATAGGAGTAAGCATATGTATTGTATGTATAATACATAATACAACATTCTGAGGAAATTCACTGACTAAGATATCAAGAATTTCACTTACTTACAAAATTATATAAGAAATTCTACTCACCCACCAGCCTCCCATGCCTGCTTTGGAATATTCTGACTCTATACTAGTGATGGCCAGCAACACTAACCTCTTCACAAAAACTAGCTGTGAAATGGCCTGCATTCTTACAACTTTCATAGAGAATCTTCTGACCATATATAGTTAAGAACTTCACTACTTACAAAAATAAATATAAGAAATTCTACTCACCCACCAGCCCCCCATTCCTGCTTTGGAATATTCTGACTCTATACTGGTGATGGCTAGTAACATTGACCTCTTCACATACACTTGCAGTGAGATGGCCTGCATTCTCACAACCTTTATCTGTAACAGATATGTTTTCAAAATATTTTGTTTGATTTTTAGTGGTTTAACATCCCAGTCATATTCACATCCTCGGTATTAACCAGTACTTAAGGGAGCAAATATGGCTTGCTCTAATACAAATCGTCCGTAGAAAATCATAAAAACGCTCTGAATTTGTCAGCAGTGGGTACCCAATCGGTAAAATATTTTGCCGCGGATTAAGGGTTTAGTATCTACTTTTCTGTTGGTTGGTTATCTCATGTTTTACATTAGTTCACACTCAGCCATTATGAAGAAAGAATCTTGGTTTAAAGTCTTACCCAAAAGACTGGAGAAACAAAGAATTGAGCTTATGACTCCTGGTTTATAAGACCAGTGACTTTATCACTGCACCACGGAGGCTCAGTTTACCTTATGATTGTCAGAAAATTTAATCAGCTGATTTATGAGTCGAGACAATAAGACGCCTTACTCTGAAATAGTCCAGTGTAGCTAGTTCATCAGTCAGCCTGCTAGTCCACATATTACTAACAGGGTCTGAGTCCTTAGGGTCCATCTCTTGAAACCTGAAAACCCAATAGGTTTACATTACGAAAACACGCCCATGCAATATACAAAAAACTTTTTGGTTGAAGAAAATGAAAATTTTCACTGGAAAAAATTGATATCTTTCTTATTTTTGCTCAAAACATAGATTGTGGGTACACATTAGAACCGCCTCTAACAAGTACCCACAACAAGTACCCACAATCTATGTTTTGGAGCAAAAAAAAAAAAAAAAAAAAGAAAAGAAAAATAGGTATGCCCAAGCGTACCCCAGTTTTGCTATATAAAAGTGAGGTTTAAGGGGGTATACATTTCACGGACATGTTTTCCTGAGGTCAGTAAATTCAAGATTTTTTATCTTCAATTTTCATTAAAAACAAAACTTACGAGCCTTGGTTAAGCACTAGTTTCAAAACATATTGAAAGATGAGCAGTCATGCACATTACTTATATTCTTGGAGCAGCAAAAATAATGCCAACAAACTATCTTATCTTGTTTAAATGTAGCTTGGTTCAACCTTTTCAAAATGTTCAGATTGAAATTTGGCTTATTATACCAGAACTGAATGTTGTTTGACATCATCCATTTTTTTCTTTTAAGGGGCTAAAACATGGGGAACTAACCCTACAGCATAGACCTCTGGCAATGGATTTGTCTTGAGGTCAAGAAATTCTATCAAATCTTTTGGAAGTCCTGCTCCACCCACATTCAAAGCACAAACAAACCCCATATCCAGTAAATTTTCATTTTGTAAAGTGTCAACAATATGAAGAAAAGACTTACCCCACTGCATAGACCTCTGGCAATGGATTTGCCTTGAGGTCGAGAACCGGTAATTCTGTCAAATCCTTTGGTGGTCCTGACCATCCAACATTCCATGTACAGTTGTACACCTCAACTCTACCTGCAGAAAATTTTCTTGCTACAACATGAATAAGAGACTTACCCTACTGCGTAAACCTCTGGCAGTGGATTGGCCTTGAGATCGAGTAACTCTGTCAAATCGTTTGGTGGTCCTGCTCCCTCCCATTCCATGTACACATAAACCCTATCTCCAAAAACCTTTCATGCTACAATATGAATAGGCAGTGGATTGGCCTTGAGATCGAGTAACTCTGTCAAATCGTTTGGTGGTCCTGCTCCCCCCCATTCCATGTACACATAAACCCTATCTCCAAAAACCTTTCATGCTACAATATGAATAAGAGACTTACCCCACCGCATAGACCTCTGGCAATGGATTGGCCTTGAGATCGAGTAATTCTGTCAAATCTTTTGGTGGTCCTGCCCCTCCAACATTCCATGTACACAGGTAGATCCTGAAATATATGAAGATAAGAAAGTATGAACAAAACTGCAAAGGAAATTTAATTCCACACTTTCCATATATCGATCAATGATAATGAAATAGCTGCCAATATACATTCTTAATGTGTTCAAATATAAATTTGGGGATGGGGATGTGATGGCTATTAGTGACAGAACATTGGAACCCTGTGCCAGAGGTGCTGGTTGTAAACCTAATGCCACCATATTGTGTCCTTGACATTTACTTCCATAGTTAAAAATCCCAGAAAGTAGTGGGTCCATCTGGACAAGACTGAAAAATTGTTGACTGGAACAAACCAAAAGAATCCGCAATAAAATTTCATCCTCCATCAAAAATTTATGGGCTATAATGCAGATGAAAACAGCAACTGTACATGTAGGAAATTCGCTGATTCCTTCAGATGATTGTGACAGAGGGATAAAGCAAGCTATCAACTGGCAGGCAATGAACCAATTCATCACAAAAACATGTCCGTAAAATGTATATCCCCTTGAACACTGTGGTATATCTACACTGGCACTTTTCGTCCTTCCACCGGTGTTACAGTAGACAAAATGCAACATTTCCTATATTTGTAATCTACGTCTTAAGAAGTCCTTTCTGAAGTATGTTCGCGATGAATTTTAACCAACAAGCAAAACATGAATCTTTTCAAGTTTTTGTGCACTTAAACACTTATAAAAACGAAAACTTAACAAGTACGGTTTCGTCAGAAATGTCCAGTTTTGTCATCGGCGGACTTAATTTTACGACAAAACCGTACAGTTTTGACGAAACCGTACAATTTTGATTTCTTAAAAGATTTGGAGCATTCATTCACTAAAACTTCATGCTTTCTGTGTCGAATGATGCTTATTCTTGTTCATGATCAACGAAAATATAACAGAAAGCTCAGCATCGATCATATTTTTCTAAAATTTGATATTTTTATGCTAACACCGGCGGAAGGACGAAACCCAAAAGTGCCGGTGTAGATATACTACAGTGTTGAACCCCACTTTTGTATAGCAAAACTGGGGTATGCAGGGGTATACCTATTTTTCTTATTTTTGGTCCAAAACATAGATTGTGGGTACTCGTTAGAACCGCCTCACTGAGGCGGTACTAACGTGTACCCACAATCTATGTTTTGAGCAAAAATTAAAAGCATTTAAAAAAAATATTTCATCTAAAAAATTTTAATTCTTAAAGTATAAAAAATATCTGTTTACTGCATGGGCAAGTTTTTGTAATGGAATTAATACCTGACACATCCCTTCTTCAGCTCCTGTTGTGTAAATTTCCCTACACTGGCACATGATTTTTTCCCTGGCTTTGACTTTTTTCCGCCCATATTTTGTTTTTGATGTTAGATATTGCAGTGCGCAGACTTGTTTTTATCTCTTTTTTTTTACATCTTTTGATTTATACTTCCTTCAGATTTAAACTCAGATTTGAAAACTCCATTTAAAATAGGTAATTCAAGTTGCAATGAAACCGCGAAAACTGGACTTTACGTCACCTCAGTGTACATATACAATTATTTTGACAAAAAGACCTTGAAATTTAATATGATTCAGCGAATATTGATTCACATCTCCATGTTTCTACATCAAAAGAGATGCTGTATAATAAACGAGCCTCGTCACATTGCAAATACATGTACATGTAGTTATATCCTTAGCTGACAGCAAATGTTTGACAAAATCTTTCAATGATCAATGGAATACAAATTAATTTTGCAATTTCATGCTAAAAGCTGAAGTTTGGAGGCTATCTTGGTGTTTTTACATGCGCTAGGTAAGTTTTATGAGAAGCTTGATGAGAAAAAAAAACTTCCTTTTCTCATAGGCTAAATGAGAATACCTTTGCTTTCGCTACACCCATAGTACAATTCCTCTACTTATTAAATCCAAAATTTCTATTCTCTAGCCGTCTTCTGCGCTCGTACAGCTTAGAATGTGTCGAACCTGTTAAGAAACCATATTGTAAAGGTTCTCGTGATGTGGCTCAAATATCAAAGGCTTTAATCAGTTATAGATCAATGCTTCTGTGATTGATTAATGCACTAGTCATTTGTAACCATGGCCTTCCAGGACCCGGGGAATAGCTAGGACTTTTGGTCCAGCAAATCCCTGCTAAAAGCCCCACCCTGCAGGCACTGCCCCGCCCCCCCCCCCCCCCCCCCCCTCAGGCTTTCTTTTCATTTCACAGCCCTATTTGCCTGTATAAAGCAAACCCTGGGTATTTCCCCCTACTGCCATGGCAAAACTTTGGTCAAAGCCCCGCTCATTTCCACGGCTATCCCCCGTCCCTCCCCCTGGCCAGGGGACCTGGTTATAAATGACTATTGCATAATTAGAAAGTACATGTATAATGTTTTTTTGTTTTTTTTTTTGCATCTCAAGTTTCAAGCTTCTTGTCAGATTCAGTGCAGACTATTTAAAATAAAGTCACACATGGACTACAACTCCAAAGTCAGTTTTAACTCTTATGAAATGGAAAAAAAAGAGAAGATCTATGCGACAGTAAGCAAACAATAAGACCCATATCTCATTTCTTAAAGAAAGGCTTAATATAAATGACAGCTTTAAAAGATGAAAACAACATTTGAGCCGTGTCATGAGAAATCCAACAGTATGGTTTTCGAACAGGTCTGGCACAAACCAAGCTGTACAAGCACCAAAAATGGCTAGAGACTGGAAATTTTGGATACAGAAAGTAGAGGAATTGCAATATCCGCGTAGTGAAAACAAAGGCACTGATCATCTTTGCAGTTACTGCGAAGCTGATCTGCATCTGTTTTGGCATATGCAGATTGTTGGTTTTCTCATTACGTTGCTCATTTGTCTTCTACGGCATTTTACTGATTGAGATTAACTTGAAACCAGCTCAGATGTATACACATCTATCTGAAACATGATTTTAAGTCCGATTTTAGTTTAAGATTTGACATATTTTCTCTAACTTTAATTTTTTTAATCAATATAGCATGAAATATTCTGAACTGCATTGCAAAAGTCATGCATCATGCTGTTTTAAGTAATTTTTATGATTGACTATAACTATTTTTATTTAAACACAAAATGAATAGTTTTAAACTTTTACAACTTTGTTTTCACTAAACCAATGATATTACACAAAATTCAATGTAATTATGTAATGCACTAGTCATTTGTAGGATGGCCCTAGATCAGCTGGCTAACCTGCACTCCAAGGGTGGTCAGGTGGGAATATGGGCCCCCGCCCACTGGGGCCTAGGAGAAATAGATGGGCTGCTTGTGCCTCCAGGCAAAGCTTCTAATCTACAGTACTGACTAACTATCTATCACTGGTTAACTGATCATGTCTGAGCCTGCCCAGGAAAAGTGGTTTAGTCAAACCATCCATACATATAAGCATTATTTGGCTTAGTTGGGAAGTTATATTCATATTTAGCCCATTTTGAGTGTCATGACATCCTAGTATTGGGTAAAAGTCCCATAAAATGGAGGCAACATCCCGACATGACCACTGCTGTTGACTGGGACGTAAAGCATCAATTCAAACACACAAAACTCCTATGACAGCAGAGCATTAGTTGCATTTAAACTTATGTCAAACTGATTATGGATTTCGTAATTAGCTTGTAGCTGCATTATTTGGTGATATTTAGGGGGTAGGGTAGATTAAACTTGAATATTACACAACTTCAAATTACTTGCAATGATTTGATGTTTATTCTAGCAGAATTAGATGTATACAAGGTCATCTTTATCAGTATTTCTTCCTTTGGTGTGCTAGTTTTAAAATTTTGGGTAATTTTATTTTATATAATGGGGTGTAAGAAATAAAACAGCCGAAAAAAAGGCTTAAAATGGCGATTTTCAAGTCGTTGGTTCTCTCTTATATGCACACTTCCCTATAGTTTTCATTCTTTTATTTATTTTGTTTTCATATGCCTTATTTTATATTTTGGAATCAAAAAAGAGTGGTAAGAAGAGAAGTTTGAAAACTTTTTCATTGGCATTCGCAGCGAACATCCTTAAGCTGATCTGTTTCAATGGAATAAAAGTAGCTGAAACCGTCAATATTGTTCAGCTGTCCGCCATTGCATTGTAGAAAGCTCACCAGACGTTTGACTGTTATGCGGATATTTTAAATACATTTATTACATAGTTATTTGCTAAAACAATGTTACGCCATCTAACGTCAAGATTACACTGCTTGATAGGATAGTTTAAGTCACAAATGACTTTGAAAAGGGGCAAAGTAATGTTATGCTTATTCCCTAGTGTATTGTTGCACAATATAGTTTTTTAACCACTGGCTATACAGGCATGGTGTGTTAGTTTAATGCATCAGTGTTCATGCATTTAAAAGGTTGTCTCATATCTGGAAATTTAAAACTGTCTTCAAGTTTAGAGATGCAGCCTGTTAATCTTTTCGCAGTTTGAAGCGCAGGCTCCAGTATACATATATACTAAAATGTGTTTCCTAGAGTCTGATAACTGTTTTTCACAGATATTTTACAACTGTAGATGAAATATTTTCTTAACATTTGAGCATTTAGTTTGCAGCAAAATGTCAGACTTCTCACTAGGATTTTGAAAATTGGAGTAAAAAAGAGTTTTTTTTCCAAAACTGTTGGATTCTTCCTATACTTTACTATTGGGGCTTTCTAAAAAGATGGAGTTAGATTAAAAAAGTTGGAGTTTAAAACTCCAATATTGGAGTTAGCGAGAACTCTGAAAATGTACAGCAAAAATTTTGAAAATCGGTTGACAAAAACATCTTTGAATAGGGATTTCCAGAACAATTATCTCATGGGAGAGAGGTAACTATTTTCCTGCAAAAAAATAAATAAATAAATAAAAAAAAATGAGTATTAAGAAAAAAATAAAATAAAAGATAATAATAAATAAATTCTTAGTATTGTATCATGATTAAAATAAATTATAAGACTTAGTATATGATATAATATTTATGAAAATGGATCTGACAAAACGGGGTCTTCGCCCATTCAATTACATTTTATGCTATTAAAATTTAAAAATTACGTGAATTTGAAATATTTGGCAAGCTCTTATACTTACTGCTTCAATATTGTAACAAACACAATACAAGACACATATATTTCTTATGAGACAAACATTAGGAAAACATGTCCGTGCAATGAATACCCCCTCAAACCCCACTTTTATATAGCAAAACGGGGGTATGCAGGGGTATACCTATTTTTCTTATTTTTGCTCCAAAACATAGATTGTGGGTACTCGTTAGAACCGCCTTGCCAAGGCGGTTCTAACGTGTACCCACAATCTATGTTTTGAGCAAAAATAAGAAAAATATCAAACTTTTTCAGCTGAAATTTTTCCATTTTTAAAGCTAAAAAAATCTCTGTTTATTGCATGGGCAAGTTTTTGTAATGAAGTTATTAGTATCATGTATGTTGCTATGTCAACTGTTGTCAGTATCATAAGGACTACCCTCATTTTTAAAACCAGGTATGCCCATCCTTTGTTATGCATGTTTTATCAATGTTACTGTGTGATTTTGTGCCTATTGCAGTCTGCGCAGTGGTATAGATGTTGAACTTCAAGAAACACATACAATTTAGAGAATTTTAGTGAATTTAGTTCAAGCTTCTTTTCATTACAGACTTACAGTGATAAATGGACATTAACATCTTCGATTTCAAGATGTTTAGATTGCCGAAACTAGTTCAAACTACACAACTTTCAACGCTCACATCTTCACTATTTAAATTTTGTGGAGATACTCTCTTCAAATTTTCAAGAAATACTCACAGAAACTTGGTCTTTCACATGCTATAAATATCTTAATTTTGAAATTTGGGATATAAGGCTCCTTTGTCAGATCTTGGCCTTTATATATTCATGTGAAACAAAGTTTAAAAATCTGTCACAGTTTGGTCAAATTATGATTTAATGAGTGTCTAATTTTTATAAATATTAAATCTATATTTTATGCTATTTCATTCTATGATATGTGATGTGATACATTCTTAAATGTATAAACTCATGTAATTTTATTCACTATGCCTATTTTAAGTGTGTGTCTCATAAGCTGGAATCCCCAGCTGTGTGTCTTTTACTATGTCATGTTTTTATTGAGATTATTTATTTTATGTACAGACATGTGACACGTTAATAAAATGGCGATCGCTACTGACAGCCGGCTGTCAATAGCGAAAGTTCGCTACTGACAGCCGGCTGTCAATAGCGAATGTTTGCTATTGACAGCCAGCTACACATTTTCATATAACTTAATGTGCATAAGTTTATTTCTCTATATTTATATCTAAAATGAAATGGCTTCATAAATCCTAGTAACAAGTCAAACACATCACAAGGAAAGCGAATAACTTGAAATTCAGTATTTATTATTTTCATTATCAAAATATAAAATATTCTGTCAGAGCTGCACCAATATATTGTTATCACATTTATTATTCATGCGCGGATCATGGAATTTGAAAATTTTACCTAAAAAAAGGTAATTTCGGGATTTTGGGGGGGGTTGGACCCCCCTCGTCTGTGACCAAAAATTACCATTTTCGTTGGACCCCCTCTCATGAAAATTTCTGGATCCGCGCATGTTATTGAAGTGTTTAAGATTTATAAACTTTAAAAGTCATTTATTTATATACAAATTTATTTATTCATTAGATTACCCAGCAGTTTATTCTGAAAAAGATGTAGAAACATGATGTTATGAACATTTGTACAGCACTCAGTCACGGACAAAATTTCAAATTGTATTCAACAAGATAAACTTTTATCTATTTCCTGCAAGTTTTAATATTACCATTTTAATCACTTTGTATCAGTATTCCTCCATTTTATACATAAATGTCTGAAAGAAGTAGTTTTCAAATCGAGATCATAGTCAGAATTTATCACATGCAAGATTTTCAACAAGATGTGATCCAACATGAAAATTACACATTTTGTATCCAATTTATGAAGAAATCTGTAATTTTGATGATTTTTTTGCTTCCAAGCAGATATAAATGTTTAAATTTTCATGTTTTTGTTAAATACAAAGCACATTCAAAATCTGCAGGAATTTTACATTTTGGAGATGATATTTATATTTCATTCCCAATAAGTGTTATCCCCAGTATGAATTATTCCCCAGTAAGACCTAAATGTGTGTGGACTTAGCCATGACTCCTGTTTATGCTAGTCTGGATGATTCAACTCACCTCAGGCATCATTTAAACCCTGGAGTTTAAGTATGACATGATACAGGTACAAATGGTACAAGAATAAATGACTTCAGGACCGTATTGATTTAGAATTTTTAAGATCTAGATTTTGGCCTTTTGTCCCAGTCACCTAATCCCATTTCCAGATCAAAAGACTAGTCCCTTGGATTTGATGGCATATATGGAATACAAGCCCTATATGTAGCCTACTTTTTCCAAGTAAAATGTATGCAGTTGTCAAAAGACATTAATATGAAGAGAGTACCATGTTCAAAAGATATTTCAGATTATTCTTATCTCTAGCCCTACCCCAGGTATGTACAGTGCTCTTAAATTAAATTACCCACTTTCCTCGTTTCATCACGAAAAAACTGACTGACTAAAATTCAATTTTCGCGAGGAAACTGAGCGAAATCCAAAATAAACGTGAAATTTCAGCGCGAATTTTCATCGCGGAATCATCGCGAAATTTCGCTGAATTGTATGGCGAAATCTGTAGTACCTGTCAGTGGAGTTGAATTTTCATGACCGGTGTTTCGCGGTGATTTGTGGCGAAAAAAAAAAACGAGTGCAGAGTATTTATTTTAATAATTTTTAATTTCATTCGTATGTATTTTCATTTGTTTTCTTTTTTTTTTTTTTTCTTTTATTTTTTTATAATTGTATTAGTTAGTGGTTAAACACGCATCTATAATAATTTCATCAATGGTCGATTTTGTGTATTTGTCATGTTGATTTTGATAACAAGAAAGCCACTTTGCCCCAAGGAATATTAGATGACTTTGTTCGTCTTAATTGGTTAATTAGCTTGGATCTTTCAGAGATTATGTAAAATTAGTTTGATAAAGGCGATAAAGTTCTCTGGTATAATTTGAGTCCTCCGTAAAACCACCCATCATTAATATTCATTTTTATATTGACCATTCAAATCTGCACATTAGCTAACGGTCAATGACGGTTAGACAACACGTGGGTTAGACAAACAAACCAACACGTGCTTTTTACAGGTAAGTACAGGTGCAAAAACACAATGTTTGTCTAAGGAAATAGGGATGGGCGTGGCTATACCTTGCTGGCGGAGGAGTCAATTACAGTGATTGACTAATTATTACGAAACGATTGATGTGTCTGTTCAGTTCTCTACCACTTACACGAAAATGGTTTTTTCCTAAATCTTACCAACTTGCCTCCACCGTATCTCTGTTGTTCCATTTTCAAACATGATTTGTATAGTACTAGATCAGCTAGCTAACCAGCACTTCGTACACCGCACCATTTCCGCGTGGAAATGTATCGTGGAATGCCGACGGGAGTATTCTGTCTTGTATACCATCGCGAAAACATGTCCGTGTAATGTATACCCCCTTGAACCCCACTTTTATATATAGCAAAACTGGGGTATGCAGGGATATACCTATTTTTCTTATGTCTGCTCAAAAAACATAGGTTGTGGATACTCGTTAGAACGCGGCGAGGCGGTTCCGTCGAGGCGGTTGAGCGGGTTCTAGACGAGGCGGTTCTAACGTTTACCAACAATCTATGTTTTGAGCAGAAATAAAAAAAAAATCGTAAAAGTTTTTCCAATGACGTTTTCCAATCTTTACAGCTGAAAAAATCTGTAAATTACATGGTCAAGTTTCCGTTATGCACCGTTTTTATAAACGAGCTTTATTAAAGGGGATTTCTGCTATCTGAGAGGCATACAGTAGACTGCCAAATTTGTTGTAGTTAATATATGGGTTACACTAAATTTGGTCATTTCTCAGGTGTTTATCAAGCAAAGGACTTCAATCTTTAATCTGCGATCTGTGATTTAAGAGAAAGTATATGCAATATTCCATGCAAAATAGCAGCACACCATGAATAGAACGTACACGTGTACCTGTATATCGGTAGTAAGTAGAATATGTGTGGCGATTTCAGAATCTAACCCCATGGTTTTGCAAAAGTATGTCCTAGTGTTGTGGTTGTATTTATCTTTTTCGGTTGAAAACGAAAGTAGAAATCTAATTTTTGATCAATTTCCCGTTTGCTAGACGCTTACAATTGGAAGACGCTCAATACTAGGTATATGGACCGTTGTGCAAGGAACGTCTGTTTGCACACGACGCCGCTAGATGGCGCGTGCTCCACCACTATAAAAGCACGAGTTCGCACAGTTTTGGTTAGTTCGTCCTTGTGGTGGGAATATGGATTAAGTCCGTTTGGCCCAGGATGACGTTAAAAGCCTAATCTTTACTACTACTACTACTACTAGTTTTGGTTAGTTGTAAGCTGACCGCCAAAGAAGCAACATTAAAATTAAATAATTTGTAGGGAATAACTGGAGTCAACAGATAGGACTTTAGGCCAAAATATATAAGTATTAAAACTGTTCATGACCATAGGTGCTAGATCGCCAGGTGGACTGAACAGTAAATACAAAAATATTAGCTGCCTGGGTCGTATCTGTTCTGGGTATTCCCAAGTGTGGTGAACTGGATAGTGGTCCAGTAAAAGCTGAAATAGTGATTTCAGCAACTGAGATAGTGTTCTCAGTACTATTGCAATTTGGGTGACCTGAGGCTTGATAACTTTGTTGAACTATCCTAGATGGTTTGAGGTTTTAGGGAGGTTTCGTTGGGTAGGTCTGGGGTGCTCCAGACGCGGTTTAAAGAGGAGGCTGTGAAGGAGAGTTATACAGGGGTAAACAGCTGGGACTTTAGGCCAAAGCTGCCTGGGTCGCAGTTGTCCTGTATATCTCAGTGCAGTGTTTGGACAGTGGTCCAGGTGTCATAGAGACAGTGGTCTCAGCTCTGAGACAGTGGTCTCAGAGGACAGTGATGGCGGACAGTGGTCCTAGTGCGGGTTTAGCCTCATGAAAGTAACAGAGATGGGATGAATGATAGATATGGTTATGATGTCTCTACAACGCTTGGGTAGTTTCAAGTCAGAGTGGTCTGGACTGGTCTGAAAGACCAGTGGAACGTTCTTACATCGTTATAAACATTCAGTTATGATTGTTAATAAAGGGCCATGAACCTTATCAAGACCTAGGGCGAGGGTTGGGATCCCGTAAAACCGGTTTAAGCCCCCTAGTAATTGTATTACTAACCGTTCCAAGGCGGTGCTCTTGGTATGGTTCATGCCTGTCAGACCTTTCGAAGGGTCTTATTTAACTTAGTATTGGTTGAAGTCGATTTGAGTGACCTATTTCATTTCTTAGGTCAATTTTGCTATATGATTATTGTGTGGTGGCAGTATTTGTTTAAATGAGTAAAGTCATGGTCGCATTCAATGGTCGACCATGCATATGTTTTTATTGTCAGTAGTCTAGCCAGTCGGTTACGCTGATTCGGAACACGCTACAAAATTGGTGGCAGCGGTTGGATAATGACAACTGCCGGACAGGTGTTGCCTTACCCACATAGTATCAGATTTAGGGAGGATATCGGATGAGATCATTATTATCTGGGACCTTCATTTCTTCATTTCATAACTAAATTTTGGTTAAAGATGCAGTCACAACTTCGTTTGTCTAAAAATTTATTCTTTCGGGCTATTGCAAAAGCCATATGTCAAATGGCCTTTTTCTCGAAATGGTTATATTGTTCAAATGCTTTGGCATTTTTTATGATTCAGACTTATGCTCAATTGAATGGTAGAGATTTTTCCTGCGGAACTTTCGAAACTGGTTTGCCCTTTATTTTGACTATTTTCGGTGGATTATATTTTAAATTCGGGACGAATTTTGACTAAGGAGGGGGTAATGTGGCGATTTCAGAATCTAACCCCATGGTTTTGCAAAAGTATGTCCTAGTGTTGTGGTTGTATTTATCTTTTTCGGTTGAAAACGAAAGTAGAAATCTAATTTTTGATCAATTTCCCGTTTGCTAGACGCTTACAATTGGAAGACGCTCAATACTAGGTATATGGACCGTTGTGCAAGGAACGTCTGTTTGCACACGACGCCGCTAGATGGCGCGTGCTCCACCACTATAAAAGCACGAGTTCGCACAGTTTTGGTTAGTTGTAAGCTGACCGCCAAAGAAGCAACATTAAAATTAAATAATTTGTAGGGAATAACTGGAGTCAACAGATAGGACTTTAGGCCAAAATATATAAGTATTAAAACTGTTCATGACCATAGGTGCTAGATCGCCAGGTGGAGTGAACAGTAAATACAAAAATATTAGCTGCCTGGGTCGTATCTGTTCTGGGTATTCCCAAGTGTGGTGAACTGGATAGTGGTCCAGTAAAAGCTGAAATAGTGATTTCAGCAACTGAGATAGTGTTCTCAGTACTATTGCAATTTGGGTGGCCTGAGGCTTGATAACTTTGTTGAACTATCCTAGATGGTTAGAGGTTTTAGGGAGGTTTCGTTGGGTAGGTCTGGGGTGCTCCAGACGCGGTTTAAAGAGGAGGCTGTGAAGGAGAGTTATACAGGGGTAAACAGCTGGGACTTTAGGCCAAAGCTGCCTGGGTCGCAGTTGTCCTGTATATCTCAGTGCAGTGTTTGGACAGTGGTCCAGGTGTCATACAGTGGTCTCAGCTCTGAAACAGTGGTCTCAGAGGACAGTGATGGCGGACAGTGGTCCTAGTGCGGGTTTAGCCTCATGAAAGTAACAGAGATGGGATGAATGATAGATATGGTTATGATGTCTCTACAACGCTTGGGTAGTTTCAAGTCAGAGTGGTCTGGACTGGTCTGAAAGACCAGTGGAACGTTCTTATATCGTTATAAACATTCAGTTATGATTGTTAATAAAGGGCCATGAACCTTATCAAGACCTAGGGCGAGGGTTGGGATCCCGTAAAACCGGTTTAAGCCCCCTAGTAATTGTATTACTAACCGTTCCAAGGCGGTGCTCTTGGTATGGTTCATGCCTGTCAGACCTTTCGAAGGGTCTTATTTAACTTAGTATTGGTTGAAGTCGATTTGAGTGACCTATTTCATTTCTTAGGTCAATTTTGCTATATGATTATTGTGTGGTGGCAGTATTTGTTTAAATGAGTAAAGTCATGGTCGCATTCAATGGTCGACCATGCATATGTTTTTATTGTCAGTAGTCTAGCCAGTCGGTTACGCTGATTCGGAACACGCTACATATGTTATTGGTCATGCACTGTAGTTCGCGTGGCAACAAGTTTAAACAAAGTAGCACGTGAAGTTAGTCTAAATAAAATAGCCGACGTTGCAATACATACATGTAGCAGTACGATGTTCTGAAATCCTGTCTATGCTATGATGAGGTTGAAATGTGTGGAAAAGTTTGCAATTGAATAACAACTCTGTTTTATGTTGTAGCTTCTTACCATGGGCATCTCTCCTATAACCGCAGGTAGGTATGGGAACCATCAACCACCTGGAACTACTGCTCACCAACAGGAACGAAGCAAGACACAAAGAGGAGATCGTGACCTTATGAAGACACGAACTGCATCCCCTTCCCCACCATAATAACCACCCGTGACGGACACTAAAGCTATTGAACATGCACTCTGTCCTATATAAACTTAATGTTGTGAACCACTGCAGCTGCTGAGTCCTAGTCCTTAGTCCTGTAAAACTAGTTTACGCAGGCCAGTAATACATTACTGATTGTTCCAAGGCGATACTAATTGTTTTACGTGTTGGTGTTGAATTTTTGTGGTGTTTGCACCTTTTGTACGTTTACATATTTTAAGTAAAGTTTGGGTAACGTGCTCACTCAGGTAAGTACAATATGTTTTCTTTTCAAGTTATAAGTTTTAGAGTGGGAATTACTTTCTGATTGTGCCATTTCCTGATCATTGCCGCATACCTTAACCATTATTTACAGAATACAGAATACAGAATAGTTTATTCGGCATTAAACATTACAAAACAATGTTTCTAGCCTACAAAGCAATACATAGTGAGATACAACATTTACAGAGAAGCAAAAAAGAATGAGTATATGTGAATGATAAATACAAACATAGAGATGTGAAAAATGTAACATATTTACAAATACACATTTAAAGCAAATCTCCAGGAATATTGCATATGATAGTATTTTCAAAAAAACTTATTCCCTTAATTTTTTCGGCAAAATATATAAATTTTCCTATATTGAGCTGTACTTTCTTGGATTTACATGTCATAATGTTGTCAAATTTAGTTAAAGTTGGCCAGTGCCAATAACTTTGTGTAAAATATTTGCGCCTTAAATCATTATATCGGGGACACACTAGTAAAAAGTGATATTCTGATTCGACGGCTTTTAGATTACTTTGTTTGCAAATTCTTTCACAGCGAGATATTTTTACTGGTAGGTGACGTCCCTTTTCAATTTCGAGATTATGAGCCGATGTGCGGAACTTGGTTAAAGCGATTCTATATTTCTTTTCATTGATGGTGTTAAGATATTTTTCTTGATTGAAATCATGTTTGATACGACTATAAGTTGACAGTCTTGAAGAATTGTTAATTTCAGCATACCAGGATTGTCTAAAAATGTCTAAAATTCTTTGTTTAATGAGTGAAAATGAAATAGATTCGGTGTTTTGGTCATGCCACATATAACCTAAGCCGTGTGTTTCTAAAATTGTCTTAATCTGAAAGGCCCAGTTAGCGCCTACATAGTTGATTCCGTTTTCAGCATCATTCTTTTGCATATTGTAAACTATTTTTGGGAGTGAATCGTCGTTCATGCTCAATAATTTCAACCAATATCGAATCATGTTGATTTTTCTCAATACATAGAAAGGGATTCGCCCTAGTTCACCGTATAAAGCACTTAGATTAGTTGATTGCCTAACATTTAAAATTTTGCGACAAAATTTAGTGTGAACTTTTTCTATATCGTTCGCTGGATGATATCCCCATATTTCTGAGGCATAGTTCAAGACCGATGAAACAAGTGTGTCAAAAAGATTGCATTTTTCGGATGTTGATATTTCAATTTCGTTAAAGATTGTAAATAAACTGTGAAGTGCATATGACGCATGTTCAGAAATAACTTTTTGAGTACGGTTCCAGTTTCCGTTCTTAAAGAAATATACACCAAGGTATTTAAAGGACGTCACTACCTCAAGTTTAGTGTTATTTAGGTAAAAATCATAATTCGTTTTAACATTACCTTTCTCAAAAATCATACATTTAGTTTTTGAAGTATTTATTTTCAAGCCCCAAATATTACAATAATGTTCAATATCTTCAAGCATTGACTGTACAGCTTCTGGTGACTTTCCAAAAATAACCTGATCATCTGCATATAACAAAAGAAATATTTTGATACCATCTATAGTGAAAATGCCATTTAGGTTATTGTTGATATTTTCATTAAGGTCGTTAATAAACATCATAAAAATCATTGGGGAACTGGGATCACCCTGTTTTACCCCTAGTTTAGATTCAATAAAAGCTGAGTATGAGTTATTATGCCGGATGCATGCTTTAACAGTTTTATACATTGCTTTAAGTGCAAGCACCATTTTGCTACTGACATTTTCGGTGATAAGTTTATTCCACAATTTCAGTCTATCTATTTTATCGAAAGCCTTTTCGAAATCTATAAATATACAATATAATTTTTCTTGTGATTGCAACACTTTAGTGATTATAGAATGAAGTATATAAATGCAGTCAGACGTTGATTTTCCTTTCTGGAAACCGAATTGATTTTTACATAGGAATTCGTGTTTTTCAGACCATTTGGTTAGTCTGTTTAATAAAATTTGAGAGTATATCTTAGACAATATGTTACTAACAGTGATACCTCTATAGTTTTTGGCTTGATTCCGATCACCGCTTTTATATATCGGAGTAATTATGCCTAAACCCCAAGATTCAGGATATTCACCTGAGTAAAAAATTTGATTCACAAGTTTTAATAATAAAGAGGAAACAATGTCAAAAGATGCCTTAATTGCCTCAGTGCATAGTACTGCATACAGTATCAAGTCCGCATGCAGACTTGTTTTTCTGATGGAACACAGCTTTCCTAAGTTCCTCTAACGTTATGGCAGCATCTAAATCGTCATCGAAATTTAACCTATTATCTGGGGTTTCATTATTATCGGTATCAATTGTTTCGTCAGAAAACATCGATTTGAAATGTTGAAGCAAATCCTCAATTTTAAGATTTCCATTATTATTGTTATTATGCTTTCTAAAGGATTTTATTTTTTTCCAAAACTTCTTAGGCTGCCGCTTAGACAGTTCGCTTAGTTTTTTACCCTCATTTATTTTATATAATTTTCTTGCTTTTGTTTTGACTCTATTATATTTTGTACGATACTTGACAAAATTGTGTCTATTTTCGTCTGTTTTGTGTTTCAAAAATGTATTGCGCGCGCTTGCAAACTCTTTCTGTGCAACTTTACAGCCTTCGTTGAACCAGGGTGAATGTTTGTTTGTTTTAGTAGCCTTATTATTTCGTGCAGTATATTTTTTACCAAATACATAGTTTGAGTGCTCTGAAAGAAAGTTACTAAATTCAGTTACCTTATCATTTATCGGCATATCACTATTTTCAATTAATAGTAGTGTGTCATGATTTTCTAACAATCGATTCTGGAATAAATACTCTTTCGAGGCGTCCCAGAAAATTTTGGTTTCTTGTGCAGAATCATCAGGGGGTATCGAAGATTGGGGAATCTGTGCTTCATGTGATACGAAGCCAAAATATAACGCAGCATGATCAGAAAATTCATTCAATGGTAATATTTGGAAATTCGAGAGAGAATGCAAATCCGTGCTTTCTATTAAAACGTAGTCTACTGTGCTCATGCCATTCTTGGAGCAGAAAGTATACTCGCCAACAAAAGAATCATCATCGATTAGCAGATCTTAATATGTGAAATACATGTACTTTGTTTGATTGGGATGAACCATTTCGAAATTTCTTTTTGGGAGACATGCCGTCGTACTAAAATTGTCAGAAACCCTGCTTTACGAAGACGATGACAAAATGTTTGAACGTATAAATGACGACACCAGCCTTGTGCGCCTGGATGGAATTTTAACATCATTTTTAAACCATATGTTAGCCCGCAGGCCGAGCGGTTAAGAGCGCTGTTTCTTAATCTCTCGATCGTCTCACCGCTGTTTCTGGTGTGGGTTCGAGCCCCAATAGTGATTGCTCTCCATTCTACAATATCTGTTTATTCTGCCTGCCTCTCTGTTGCGCTCGTTGTCTTTGGTTTTGATTGGGACTAGCCGAATGGCTAACTTAATGGGAAAGAGCTAGTAATCATGCTCTACCTGTGTCTTGTTGGGGAAATAAGGTTTGTGATGCGTTATATTTGTTCCTTTCCAGCCTGGTGTTTATGCTGGGATTCGATTCCTGATCCCTCTATTCTTACTTCCCAGATGCAAACGTAGCGTGCAGATTTCTCCTAAATTTTACGAAGTCATAATGATGGACGTTCTATGTGTTTTTAAGTATTCGTCCGCTAAAAAAGACAGCTATATTATTTAGGTGTTACAAAATACAGTTATCCAGGGACCAATTTCAGAGCCGCCCATGTATACCATAGCGATGCTCATGATGCTGTTTGGATCCTAAGCATGTAATGTTCTTAAGGTAAGATTAAACTCGTGAAATAATAAAAAGAAATCACTGCAATTATCTACGAGACGTATGATTGATTTCCAAATTGCAAATTGGTATGAAGATGAACTGAAACAAACGCTTTAACTAAAAATATGAAAACATACATAATGTGCTTACCACTGCTTACAGCAAAAATACAACACCAATACATTAAACAATAAGAATCACCACAGAAGTATCGCATTGGAACGATCAGTAATATAAAATTACGTTACGTTACACCGTCTAACGGTGATTGATGGGATGGCTGACGTCACCGGTCCCGATAGCGTAATGGTTAGATTGTCCGCTTCGGGAACGGGAGGTCGTGGGTTCGACTCCGGGCTGTCATGGTAATGATGGTACCAGTGGCTACCTCGCTTGGCGCTCAGCATTCCCAAGGCAAGTACTAACTAGCTTTTCGTCTCTTCAAAAAGTTTAAAAAAATATGTATTTTACTGTAATTCTATCATTGTAGGCTGGTGATGGTATTACCCTTACTCGGGGTTAGAGCGAGGTGCGCCGATAAGTCAACGGCGGAACACTATATACATACGAACATGGCACGCTTGTTCACCGTCCCCACAATATAACACGTTTTTAATCATTTGCTATATAGTCGAGGTGTGTAAGAATAAAACAGCATTCACACATTAGCGTATAAGCCAAACGCGCACCGGGCGTGTTGATAAAAATGTAAAATTCAATATATGCCAGGAGCACGTCGGAGACACGTTAAAAGCGTATTTTTACGCTTGATGTATATTTGGAGCACGTTGATATACGTCGATGTAAGTCGCTGCGCACTCCAGGCGCGTTTGGGCTCAAAAAATTTAAACATGCTTAAAAAATTTCAAGAAACTCGGCGTGTTCCGGGCGTGTGTCTTAAAAGTTTCGAATAAGTTTCACGCGCTTTGTAGGCACGTTGAGTACGCTTCGAATGCGTTCGGCGCACGTTTCAGGCACGCCAGTGTACGCTACATGCGCGTTCCGATTTTATGAGATATTGCTTCAGTAGCGGGGCCAAAACGTGTGTGAGACGCGCGTAAAACGTTTGCTGTGTGCCTGTAGCGCGTGCATAGCGTGTTTTGGACGTAACACAAACGTACTCTAAAACCTTGTAATTTTTTACGTCCGGCACACGCCTCAGTCACGCTCTACTGTGTGACTGCTAAAGCGAGTTAAAGGAACAAATTAATTTTTATACTTCCAAAATCTTCAGCGTGTTGAGATTTTTCATACGCCCGGCGCGCGTTTGGTTTATACGCTATAGTGTGAATGCTGTTTAAAAAAAGATAGAAAGAAAAAGGCAGTTATTATTGGTTTTGGTATTCTGTTGGTTCACCAATGGTTGATCAGGATTGGTCAGTTGCTTGATATAGAAAGGTTTTAAAAGCATATTAAAGACATTTTGTCTTCGAGTATAGCTCGGCAAATGGGTCACTGTATGGGCGGCAACTTTAATATTCATATCTGGGCGTGGTCGACTAGTCCATCTGTTCAAGTAGGGAGATTATATGAAAATCGAACTCAGTCAGCCTGGACCGCTGTCACATATTTACCGTTAGAAATCAGCTACCTGTATTTTGTCCAATCCAGTGAATTAGACAAACTCATATTTCATTGGAATGCAGTTTATCTGCTAAGATTTCCAACGGTTGGGCCCAAACTATTCACACGGGGGCTAGATGCCTCATAGTCCTGAAAGAAAAAAAAATATTTTTTTTCCCAATAATTTATGACAATTTTGACAAAGACAATTATCAGAAAAGTGATCAGCCTAGTCAATCATAAAAGGGACACGTGGTAGTGATTATGTTTGGCCATCCTTGCATGAAAAGTGCTGCGGTCATTGTGTTAGTTCATTACACCGGGGTGCCAAATTCAGATTTGAACATACTTCTTTTTAATTGGATGCTAAGCAACGGACAACTCGGTGAAATTTCAAGTTTTGTTTGGCGACGGTGACTCTACCATGCATGTATCTTTTACTATTTTTTTCTTTTGGTTCAGTTTAGAAAAACTCCGATATCTTTAGGACATCATGTAATTTTCATCCCCCAAATGCATGCTCGTGTACAGTACACGAATGATAATATTTCTACGGACGCACCTGCTAACGCATGCTTCCCTCATGCACAAAACGTGAACAGAATTCAGTGATGATCAAAGTAAGCCACGCCGGCATAATTTTTGACCTCTGACCATGAGCGATGTAGATCGTTCTGCACACTACGTGTTTACTTCTTAGGAGTCTCATATACATGAAGTCCGACATTTTGGAATTACTTTTGACCCTTGACTGTACAATCGGTACGTGACGTTCAAACCAATTATGACCAATCAAAAGTTGCGTTGCCAAATAAACATATCTATTTATCCAGTCACGTAGCTAAATCGCGTCAACAGTCAAGTATCTTACGGGAAACCGTGACCAACACTTGTCACGATTTTCCGTGACATATAAGTCATAGCCTCGGTGACGGTTTCTCGTGACTTTATCCTATTATGATCACGTGATCCTGTGGGAGAAATTATTTTCTCTGCATCGTAAAATCGGTAACGGGAAACCGTTACTAGTAACGGAAAACCGTTACCCAGTATATTTTTAGAACTTTGTCACGGATAACCATTACCGATGCACAGTGTATACATATACTAGGCACATTAAATTTAGCAATTTTCATAACATTCGTCAGTCTCTGCACATAATGAATAAAAGTCATATTTTGGAACAAGAACGTAAGTGGTAACCTTTCGGCAAGAGATTACAAGTGAAACATTTCGAAAAAATCAAACTTTACCGGCGATACTATGACACATGATCAAAACTTGCAGGTCTGCCAAAATCATGCTTAAGCAACTCTTTAGTCATCAAAACAAATGAAAACATTTAAAACGTTTGGAAACAAATTTTTATCGTCGAGAAATTACGATCGTAAGTTTCTGGTGACCGCCCGATGGTCCGAAGGCCCTTTAGTCCGAAGGCCCACTGGTCCGAAGGCCTGCTAGTTCGAAGGCCCTTTAGTCGGAAGGTCCACCAGTCCGAAGTCCCGCTAGTCCAGAAGGCCCGCTAGTCCGAAAAACTAATTTTTGATTCATTCCAATTATGTTATAATTGCAGATATGAAATAGGTTTCGGTCTGCCAATAGTGTTGGCAGTATTTTCTTGAAACTTCTGCGACGCGCGCGGACTTCACAAACACGTACGAAAAAAGAATAAATAAGTAAAAAAGAAAAAATAAATAGAAAAGGAAAAGATGGCATGCGCATTTTCTGTGAAAATCGTGTGAATTTCGCGCTTATTCTATTACACGTCACGGTACTTTTCCAGGCTCACACTAGACTTGTGAAATCCTTACAGTTTCGTGTAAAATCGATCATTTCAATTCAAGTGGTAACTGACTCCTCCACCAGCAAGGTATAACCACGCCCACCCCTATTTCCTTAGACAAACATTGTGTTTTTACACCTATATATTTACCTGTAAAAAGCACGTGTTGGTTTGTTTGTCATACCTCTTGTTGTCAGAGCCATAGCGCGTCATGCTAGTGAGATAATGCTTACGTTAAACTCTTCATTTAAGGTAAAGAACCACAAAAACCGTGGCGCTTAAAGGTCCGTGCGTCGCGAAGGACGAAATGCTATAACGTCGCGCCAATGACGTCGTTTTCAAGATGGCGTCGGCTGTAGGTGTGCGATCCGAACACACAGTAAAGATCGACGGAAGCAAAGAAACGGATTGCTTTTGAAGTTTATTTTACGAACAGACACATTATGTAATGGAGAGAAAAGAAGATCTAGAAAATGATGACGACGATAGTCGAATGCCGTTTCCCATTTTATGCATATTTCTTTAGGCCTGTTTTAGATTACCAGCGTGTGCTTTCGGTTGTTGACATAATGACAAAAAATGAATTTATAGAATTTCCAGAAAGCCAGTGTACGTGATTTCGTACACCCATCGGCATTTCGGACGGCTTTATCATCACTCAGGAAAATATGTCCGTGAAATGAATACCCCATTAAACCCCACTTTTATATAGTAAAACTGGTGTATGCAGAGGTATACTTATTTTTCTTATTTTTGGTTCAAAACATAGATTGTGGGTTCTAACGTGTACCCACAATCTATGTTTTGGGCAAAAATAAGAAAAATATCAAAAATTTTTCAACTGAAAATTTTCAATTTTTACAACTTTGGAAAAATCTGTATATTGCATGGGCATGTTTTCGTAATGTGTGGAAAGGTGATGTGCGGGACTCGAGGACCGAACCCGCCAAAGCCTCATCCGTTGAAGTTATTATCGTTCATTCGCCTGATAATTTATCTATTTTTATTAAATTTTATCTATTAATTTATTTATTTATTTATTTATTTATTTATTTATTTATTTATTTGTGGTGTTTTAATGGCTTATGCGATCGCGCTTTCAAGCCTCGTGGAAGGAACTTGAGCTTTGGAATGAGCCTCTGAATGAGAAAGCCAACAATCGGGATTTCCGACCTGGGCCCGAGGTTATAAAACTATTTTTCAAGCTCAGCTCAGCTAAGCATGAAATTTCAACTGCTCATAAATGTTTTGATAGTCAAAATGGGTGGAAAATTCAGGTTCAAAACTCAAAAACTATTACTTTATCCTGCTTATAAATGTTAAAATGCCAACAATTGTTGTCATTTTAACATTTTGCCAACAATTGTTGGCATTTTAACATTTATTAGTAGGATAAATTTTAGTCTCAGCTGAGCTGAGCATGAAAAAAGTTTCATAACCTCGGGGCCAGGTCCGACACAATCCAGACTGTACAGCTACAGAAGCAGGATAGAAGCTTTAAATTTTATAAATTAAGTAGAAGAGAAATTGCAATATCCAAGTAACGAAAACAATGGTGCTGATCAGCTGTGCAGTTACTGCAGATTGTTTGTTTTCTGGTGCAGCGGCTCGCATATAAGTTTAAAGGTACAGAAGAGCGAGACACTTTTAAAATGATTTTTTCTCTCCCACCCTCGATTGTAATAAGTCACGCAAGGAAAATAATAATACAAAAACAGACACATTATATACTTTACAAGCAATGGTTTATACTAAAAGAAAGACAGACCTTACATCGCATGCCTTGCGCGTTTGATGAAATGATATATTTGTTGAACAATTGAATAAGTTGGATTGAAGGCCATCTGATTACTGCTTAACCGCTCAGGTTTGAGCCTGACCAGGAAATTAAAGTGGTTTCAAGTCAAACCGCAAATACAGAAAAGCGAGACACTTTTAAAATGATTTTGTCTGTCCCACCCTCAATTGTAATAAGTCACGCAAGGAAAATAATAATACAAAAACAGACACATTATATACTTTACAAGCAATGATTTATACTATAAGAAAGACAGACCTTACATCGCATGCCTTGCGCGTTTGATGAAATGATATATTTGTTGAACAATTGAATAAGTTGGATTGAAGGCCATCTGATTACTGGTTAACCGCTCAGGTCTGAGCCTGACCAGGAAATTAAAGTGGTTTCAAGTTAAACCGCAAATACATGTACGCATTATTGGCTTAGTTGGGTGGTTATATTTTAAGCCCTAATTTTGACATCCTAATTTTGGGTAAAAGTCAAGTAAAATGGAGGCAACGTCCCGGCATGACCATAGCTGTTGACTGGGACGTTAAGCGTCAATTCAAACAAACAAACACATTTGATTGAAATTTAGGGTCAAAGATTTTGGACAGTACCGCTATACATACTGTTGAACTTAGGCCGGATTTTAACCATTCACCGTTCGTGATATGACTGAAAGGTCATTCGAGTTGAAAATCAGTCAGATACAAGCACACGTCAATGATTTAAAATTCGCCACCTAAAGCCCATTTCAATAAACCAAATGCCGAACGTTTATGAAACACGTCCGAAAAGTCTAAAGGCGCCATTTTCATGAAGTCAACGTCACTTACGTAAAATTAAATTTTTTAGCTTACCTATCTTCATGCGTTGACAAATACCGCCGAAACCAACCTGGTAGTCAAGGACTTTTATTTTACTTTTTGACTCACAATATAAAAACGAGACTATATTTAGTTTTTTAAAAAAATCTATGGATTAGTTTTCTTGTAAACGGCGCTCATGTGCAAAAAGCTACGCGATTTTATTACTTTCCTATTACGTCACATACAAATAAATGCATTTTTAGCCATTTAAGGGGAGCGATTTGCAGGAAAACCAACCTGGTAACCATGTTTTTTTTATTACATTATATAAATATTTTCTCTAAAATATCAAAAAATGAAAAAAATCTATGGATCAGCAATATAATGGTTCTTTACCTTAAGCTCACGTAATTAAGCCAAGATAGGGAATTTGGCAAACTCTCTTCATTTTAACATATCGGTATGCATCAGACATTTAAACTAATTGCATGATTTTCGGAAACATGCAGAAAAACGCGAACTATGAAGAACTTAAAGAATTTACCATTAAACTTCGTCAATGGCGTAGCATCTCTTGATTTTCCTCCGGTATATTGAGGCCTCCGTCGAACCACCCATCATTAATATTCATTTTTAAATTGACCATTCAAATCAGAACATTAGCTAACGGTCAATGACTGTTAGACAACAAGGGGTAAGACAAACAAACCAACACGTGTTTTTACAGGTAAATATAGGTGTAAAATCACAATGTTTGTCTAAGGAAATAGGGGTGGGCGTGGTTATATCTTGCTGGCGGAGGAGTAAATTGAGACCGCACCCGGACATAAGTATGCTTGTCATCCCTAAACTAGATAATCGGTTTGATTGGTATGCTATGAGTGTTACCATGCCAAGACTAACGGACATTTCTATGAACCTTAGTAATGCTATTACAGGACCTCCAATTAAGCCGGGGGTGCCGAGAAGCCCAGACAGTAGCAATGATTGCAGGTAACAATAAAAAATACCGTGCAGTATAGACATAGCTGAGAAACACAGGGTACGGGATGGGTGACGCACAATGCAATATTCTGCCCGAAGTTGAGCTGAGAAATTCTAGTTTTCTCCTATCTGCCTATATAGCGTTTACTCTATTGACGGATAGATGAGTGCAGTCAATGCAGAAATTGAAAATTTATTGAATGAAAGTAACATAAGAAATCCGTTATTTCGTTTTCACAAACACTTCAGAAAAATGAACATATACTGAGTTCCACAGCCAACGCAACTTTATTTTTTCATCTCTTTTTTAAATTGGTCAATTATGTGAAAACTTTTGTGCCATATCATCATTAAAATGGCTCGAAAATCTTTGCATGTTATCAAATCTTTGATTTTAGTGCGCATGCGCGGGAACACGTCCCGGGGTACAAAACCGCATTTCCCGTGCCCCGCGCACGCGGGCTCGAAATTTTTCAAAACAATTCATTCGATTCAAATCTTGGACGATCGTCCAATGAGTGTATGGCAATACCAATGTTGAAACCCACGGCTCAACGCCAGAAATTGTCATAGATTTTCGGTACCCGAAAAATGCTTGTTTTTAGGCGTTCAACGTCACTTGGTCACATGGTCGACGTCAATGCAGATGTCAACCATATGCTTTATTTTGTGTTGGCAACCTAGCCCTATTGAATAAAGTGTATTGCAGCTATAGGAAAGTAGTTTAGCTCCGGAGTTAATAAGTTATTTGGCGCCCAGGGATCTCCATCGTCGGGCAGCTTACTGAATCTGTGAGTCCTGGTTTTTGATTCATCAGGATGTTTATCATGATTTATTTGTTTGTTCTTGATGATTCATTTACTAGTTAGAGATTCACCACGAGGACCGAGGACACGAGGTAAAAGTGGAATTGTACTATCCGAGTGTCGAAAACAAAGGCGCTGATCAGCTCCGCAGTTCGCCGCACAGCTGATCTGCGTCTTTGTTTTCGTATCTGCAAATTGCTGATCTGCGTCTTTGTTTTCGTATCTGCAAATTGCTGGTTTTCTCATGCGAAGGCTCAAAAGCTCCGGCCCCAGCCAACTAAACCAACTAAACCGGTTTAAGCCCGCGAAGTTACTGGTCGTTCGAAGGCAATACTTCTGTTTTTTGTTGGTTGTTTTTGGTTGTTGTTTTTTTTTGTTTGTTTGTTTGTTTGTTTTTATGTTTGTTTGTTTTATGTCTTGGTGTTGAAAATTTTTCTGCTGTTGGCGCCTTATGCATGTTTTCATATTTTTAGTTAAGTTTAAGTAACTGAGTGGCCACCTATTTGGAAAATAGCTGCTCATTCGACTTACGATATGCTTTCATGGTTTAAGTACATGGTTGTTAATTTAGTTTTTTCCCACCTCGGTTTTTAGAGTGGGAATCTTTTTCTTTCTGATTGCGCCTTTTCCTGATCGTTGCCTACTTTTACCTTTTTCTAATGCACCAGTCATCTGAATCCCCGGTCCCCCTAGGGCCGGGGATAGCAGGGACATAGCCTGGCTTAAGTGCCGGGATTTAACCTGCGGCGAGTAAACTAAATTAACAATCAGGTACTTAAACTATGAAAGCATATCGTAAGTCGAATAAGCAGCTACTTAATTATACCATGAAAACATATCGTAAGCCGAATGAGCAGCTATTTTCCCAATAGGTGGCCACTAAGTTACCTAAACTTAACTAAAAATATGATAACATACATAAGGTCCCAACAGCACAAACTTATCTGAACTTAACTTTTCGCGGAACAATAATAAAATAGGCATTACAGATGGGCAGAGGGGTCAAGTGTTTCAGTAACACTGATTTTATAGTCTGATGGAATTATGTCTCGATTCTTTTACCAAACGCCAAGAGCTGCCCGAGTTATACGTATGATAAATAATATTTTGTCTAGTTTTCAAGATATTCCGCAATATCTTAACGAGTGATTCGCCATGGTCGATGAATCTATGATTCTCCATTGTCGAGTTCATTGTATTTATACTAAGAACAACGATTATAATTCTTGCATTGTTGATTGTCACCTCCCCGTGACCAACTTTGTCCCGTTTACCCTGTTAAGTTAACGGAACACGGAACCAAAGTGACCTTTGCCACGACATGTTTACATAATGGATTTATAAGACCGATAAAAGTTGAACGTTTATTTCATAATGTAAAATGTTATTGATATTCATGATAATTTCACAGGGTGGGCTGGTAAGATTTAACCCATATTTGACAAATGGGTTTTCCCATCATCATCATTTGGGTGAGTCCTCTTTCATTTTAGGGGCCTCATGAGTGATTTTTAAATTCTATTCAATTTTTCGATGAAAAATTTTCTAAGCCATCAGAAAAGCCCCAGATGGGACGCCACGTTCTGCAGCGTCACATCTGGGGCTATTCTGTTTGCCTATGTCCCATAGAAGGGACGCCAGGCTTAAATGAGTTAACAGTATTATTTTCTAGATATCCGTGGCGTTCTATGCCGGGTGGATGCCGGGTGGATTTGTGTACATGTTGAGCGAAACGACTACACGGAGCGGCATGTTTCTAATTTTCACGAGGATTTTATATTTTTGACGCTTGGCGAAGCCGGCTCGTGATGTTAAAAAGTGGCCATCGGGACAGAATTGTCTAATCTATCCACGATTCTTGTGTAAAATCAGTGTTAAACACGGTGCACCGTTGTGCTGGTAGATTTCAGAAACGCGGCTACTTCTTGTATGTATATTCTTTCTCTGGCAAAACAACAACCGCTCCCGAAGAAAAGTCACGTGAAACCGTGACGCAATCCAACTGCTGTTGGTCATGGAAAACCGTATCACTTTCGGTACGGAGAGTCATGGAAAACCGTGACAGAATACTTTGCAGATAGAACACAGGTCAGGTTTGCCATCGAGTAACTCGGTATAAACTGTGAGTAACTTGGCCTTGGTTACCGAGGGGTGGTTTTATGGACATATGTTTAGGCAACTACGATGGCCGTTTTCTTAAATTTGAAGGATTAGAGCAGAAATACGCGTTTAAAAAAGTCACTTTCAGCACCAATTTTCACTGGTTTTTCGCCATAAGCGGCGCCCCACTGTACCCGGATGTGAGGCAACTTTGACGTCAGCTTGCAACTGGTTCCCGAACTACATGTTAATGGTTTCAGTATCAATACAGCGTACAATAGTAGAAAGATATAGCATAAAACATGTGTTAGATAGGGAAACAGCTGAAAGTCACGGAAAACCGTGACAAATGTTGGTCATGGTTTACCGTAAGATACTCGACTGGTCAAAGAATCGTCTGACAAAAATATCATCTAGAACGATAGTGACGAGAGAAGGTTCAATTGCATAACTTTTTTTTCTCTTTTAACGTGTGCTTTAATTTGAAGGTAAAATACACCGTCGAAAATACTGTACGCTCAAAGTAAGTTGAAAGAAATACAACGTAAACTTACCGTTGGACATGATGTCCAATTCAAATCGGGTGGATTTTTCGCGATGAAATGCGGTGAAGAAGAAAATTATACCTTACCTGTCTTAAATATACCTTACCTGTCTTCATCGCGAAATATTAAGTTTCCTCGCGAAATTTCCTCGTATTTCACGGCGAATTCGCCGTACTTTGCGGCGAAAAAAAATCGATTTCACGAGTATTTTTTCTTTTGTTTGGCGAAATTTCGCGCGGATTCCGCCGTGAAAAAATGCATTTTATCATCGCGGAAAATAAAAAGTGGGTAATTGAATTTAAGAGCACTGTACCATTTGGCGTCATGTCATAGACTATAAGCTAGAATCATAAGGCTTTAATGTTATTCATTTGTCTGACAATATTGACATTAAATCTAAATCCATATCAGAAACCAACAGAAATAAATTAAAACAGAAATATATAGCTGGCTGTCAATAGCGAACTTTCGCTATCGACAGCCGGCTGTCCATAGCGAACTTTCACTAATGACAGCCAGCTCACCTAGTTGTTTATCAAATTGGTTTATAAATCACTTAAAGTCTATGTGCCATACTAGAGCAGTACCTTAACTAATTTTTTAGCCTATAGGGTATTTACGCACCCCTTTTTCATTCAATTGCGTATCTGGAATTTTAATTGGGTAAGTTCAATTCTGTTACGCACTCTATTTTCAATCAATTGGGTAAAATGGAAAACAATTTGGTAAAAATGATGTTCGATGTGTACTTTCCTTATTTTCTTCTACTTTCGCTTTTGCATAGCATAAAATAAAAGGGAAACATTGATTGGTTGAGAGAATTAACTAAAATCGCAGTCAACCAACGAAAAAACAGAAAAGAAATGGCTTCCAATCGATCGATTTGCGCATGTCCAATGACATTTTTGTTTAATGTAGACGGCGTAAGCCGTTGTGCGGCGCACACCGATAAAAACCGGTACGCAATTGATTTTTCCGGTATTGCGTATCGGCGATTTCTTTTGCGTTTTCTTACGCTACTAGATCGTTATTAATTGCGTTTTTTCATATTTTAATTGGGTAATTACGCAAATACGCAGCCTAATTGAGGTACTGCTAGAGTTATAACAAGATGTGATCTGACATGGAAATGTTATGAAGAAAGTGTTATATTTAAAAGATCTTGGATTATTTTGATCTCTATTTCTATTCAGATATGGACCCTAAACTAAAGCCCCATGCCATTGAATGAAATCTACCCTTAAAGGTACTTATAGCTTAAAGAATGCCTTATAAGTCACAAAGGGGCTGTCAGAATATGGAAAACTTGAAAAGAAAAACATTAATTTAGTTATTACATGTACCACAAATTTTAATGTTTTTTGAAAGTCTGACTTCTGGCCCAAACATACTTACAAAATATATGCTTAAAGGATACATGTGATGAACCTAGGGTCATATGATATAATGCCATTCATTTATCTTACAATATTAAAGATAAGTCACCTGTTAGAAACCCACAAATATAAAGAAATATTTAGCTGGCTGTCAATAGCGAACTTTCGCTATTGACAGCCGGCTGTCAGTAGCCACTTCCTAATAAAATACTTACTTACTTACTCTAATAATGATGAAATCACAATGAAAATGACCTAGGTTACCACCTTGTCTGAATTAGCAAAACAATGGGAAAGGTGACCAATAATGACTTCACTTTATAGATGAGTACATTGCTGACCTGCCCTATATTTACCTTAGATACCTACCCAATGTTATCTGGGTCTGAAACCCCAAGCGGGACACATTTTTTTTTTTTTACTGTATACCCAGCCGATAAATTTCTGGCTAGGAGCTGTGAATATATGACTTGCTGAAGGCCACAATGAACAGTGCCTCAGCTGAGGATCCAACCTGGGACCTCTGGCGCCAGAGTCCTATACTCTTCCAATGACCCAGTCTGCTCCACCGCCACTGTCAGGCCTTAATTACAGAATACCTTTAAACTACGAAAGCTCTTACTGAGATGTATGAAGAAGCTATTTACCTTACAACTGGGGCTGTGCCATCCTTGTCTTTTGTCAGTGTCACAGTTTCAAGTTTCTTTGAAACTTGCTGAACACCAGAACAGTCTTTTGACATCTTTTTCTCTCGATCCAAAAAGTCTTTTGTTTCAAATACAATTAACATGAGACAAGTGAAATATGCTAATCTATATGGCATGAAGTTTTAGTGGGCATTTTGACAACTTTTCTTGAAAAGTTCGAATCACTTCCTGAAAACTATCAACAATCAACAGGTGCTTGTGAACTACGTCATCAGTTTATGCGGACTGTCAAATAAACTATTGATATGAATTCCGTGTGATATGAGGTATGCAGGCCGTTACCATGTATGGAGGTCAGAAGGGTTTAGTAGATATGAGGGCCATTTGGGTGTGATGGCAAGTAGGTAGGTAGGTAGGTATAAATATTGATATAAGTATAGGTTCAGGTATAGGTATATGTATAGGTAGGTAGGTAGGTGGGTGGGTAGGTGGGTGATTAGTACTAGGTAGGTAGGTAGGTAGATAGGTGGCTGGGTAGGTGGCTTGGTGAGTACTAGGAAAATAGGTGGGTATGTTGGTAGTTATGTAGATAGGTAGGTAGGTTGGTAGATATAGGTAGGTAGGTAGGTAGGTAGGTATAGGTAGGTAGGTAGGTGGGTGGGTGGGTAGGTAGATGGGTGAGTACTAGATAGGTAGGTACGTAGGTGGGTGGGAGAGTACTAGTTTGGTATGTTGGTAGGTAAAGGTAGGTACGTAGGTAGGTTGGTTTTGAGTACTGGGTAGGTAGGTAGGTAGGTGGTGGGTGGGTAGGTGGGTGGGTGAGTACTAGGTAGGTAGGTAGGTAGGTGGGTGGGTGGGTAGGTAGATAGGTATATGTAGTTAGGTAGGTAGGTGGGTAGGTTGGTGGGTTGGTAGGTAGGTAGGTAGGTAGGTTGGATAGGTGTGTGTGTGTGTGGGTACTAGTTTTGTATGCTGGTAGGTAAAGGTAGGTAAGTAGGTAGGTAGATAGGTTTTGAGTACTAGGTAGGTAGGTAGGTAGGTAGGTAGGTGGTTTCTGGGTGGGTGAATACTAGGTAGGTAGGTGGGTGGGTTTTGAGTACTGGGTAGGTAGGTAGGTAGGTGGTGGGTGGGTAGGTGGGTGGGTGAGTATTAGGTAGGTAGGTAGGTAGGTAGGTGGGTGGGTGGGTAGGTAGATAGGTATATGTAGTTAGGTAGGTAGGTGGGTAGGTTGGTGGGTTGGTAGGTAGGTAGGTACGTAGGTTGGATAGGTGGGTGGGTGTGTGGGTACTAGTTTTGTATGCTGGTAGGTAAAGGTAGGTTAGTAGGTAGGTAGATAGGTTTTGAGTACTAGGTAGGTAGGTAGGTAGGTAGGTAGGTGGTTTCTGGGTAGGTGAATACTAGGTAGGTAGGTAGGTAGGTGGGTGGGTGTTTGGGTAGGTAGGTAGGTAGGTAGGTGTGTTGGTGGGTAGGTAGGTAGGTAGGTAAGTCGGTGGGTGGGTATGTGGGTGGGTGGGTGAGTACTAGGTAGGTAGGTAGGTAGGTGGATGGGTGTTTGGGTGGGTAGGTAGGTAGGTAGGTGGGTAGGTAGGTAGGTAGGTGTGTTGGTGGGTAGGTAGGTAGGTAGGTAGGTAAGTCGGTGGGTGGGTATGTGGGTGGGTGGGTGAGTACTAGGTAGGTAGGTAGGTAGGTAGGTAGGTAGGTAGGTAGGTGGTTTCTGGGTAGGTGAATACTAGGTAGGTAGGTAGGTAGGTGGGTGGGTGTTTGGGTAGGTAGGTAGGTAGGTAGGTGTGTTGGTGGGTAGGTAGGTAGGTAGGTAAGTCGGTGGGTGGGTATGTGGGTGGGTGGGTGAGTACTAGGTAGGTAGGTAGGTAGGTGGATGGGTGTTTGGGTGGGTAGGTAGGTAGGTAGGTGGGTAGGTAGGTAGGTAGGTGTGTTGGTGGGTAGGTAGGTAGGTAGGTAGGTAAGTCGGTGGGTGGGTATGTGGGTGGGTGGGTGAGTACTAGGTAGGTAGGTAGGTAGGTAGATCGGTGGGTAGGTTGGTGGGTAGGTAGGTAGGTAGGTGGGTAGGTGGGTGGGTGAGTACTAGGTAGGTAGGTAGGTGTATAGGTAGGTGGGTAGGTAGTGGGTGGGCGGGTAGGTGGGTAGTTAGTTAGGTATATAGGTGGGTTGGTAGGTGGGTGGGTGGGTGAGTGAGTGAGAGAGTAGTAGGTAGGTAGGTAGGTAGGAAGGTAGGTAGGTAGGTAGGTAGGTAGGTGGGTAGGTAGGTATAGGTAGGTAGGTGGGTAGGTTGGTGGGTAGGTAGGTGGGTAGGTGGGTGGGTGAGTACTAGGAAGGTAGGTAGGTGTATAGGTAGGTGGGTAGGTAGTGGGTGGTTGGGTAGGTGGGTAGTTAGTTAGGTAATAGGTATATAGGTAGGTGGGTAGGTGGGTGAGTGAGTGAATGCTAGGTATGTATGTAGGTAGGTAGGTAGGTAGGTAGGTAGGTAGGTAGGTAGGTAGGTAGGTAGGTATAGGTAGGTAGATAGGTAGGTAGGTATATTGGTACGTGGGTAGGTAGTGGGTGGGTTGGTGGATAGGTGGGTAGTTAGTTAGTTAGTTAGTTAGTTAGTTGGGTAGGTAGGTGGGTAGATGGGTGGGTGGGTGAGTACTAGGTAGACCGGTAGGTAGGTAGGTAGGTAGGTAGGTAGGTAGGTAGGTAGGTAGGTAGGTAGGTTGGTTGGTAGGTAGATAGGTAGGTAGGTCGGTAGGTAGATAGGTAGGTGGGTCGGTGAGTACTAGGTAGGCAGGCAGGTAGGTAGGTAGGTACATGTAGGTAGGTAGTTAGGTATATTTCGACAGTATGAAAGGTTACCCTTTTGTCACTCACCTTCAAAGAACGAAACGACAATAACCACTTTCTTTACACGATGATCATGTGACTAGATTTTTTAGGTTCGATAACTTAAATCAGCTGAACGCGCCAACTGTCAAAAATCCAAATTAAGTGGTTCATTTTTCTTACTGTTGAATGAATTGTAAGTATTCTAATGATATTTTTCCACAGGAACTTGTAGCACGTCTTTATATAGATAGAATTTCCATTAAACTCGAGAAAATTTGCCTGAATATTTTGGAAAATTTGCCAAGGCCAAAAATTTGAGACTTGGCCAAAGTTCCTGGAATTACCTTCTCTTGAAATCTGATATTGCTTCAGCTGCTGAACCAAAATTTCTGCCTAACAATGACAGCAACATTAGGAATTATTCTTTTTCCATTATTTGTGATAGACAGGTTCTCATATGGTCAAGTGGAAGCAGAATTTTTGACTCCCATGAATCCTATCAGAATTCATGCACACTTTCAGCAATTTGATAGTGACCTCACCGAAAATGACATTTCAACCATCAAAGAAAGTGTTCAAATTGTTTTAACTTACGTACAACAAGTTTTGGCTGTAAACAGTTTAAATAGACCATTGCTTTTGAAAAGAAGAGCTTGTGCCCAAGCCTGGGTAGGTGGTCCGAACAAAGCGAAATGTGCATACAAAAGAAGAGGCTATGTTGGTGAATTCTGTAAAGGAGACTTTAAGATTCCAGATAAGCATCTTGAGGAATTTGTTGTCTGGGATTTCAATGCATCAGAACCAAAAACTTTGTTCAGATCAGGGGAGGGTGTTAGACATGCTGACTACATTTTATATGTTCAAGCTATGACTACAAGTGAATGTGTAATGGCAAACTTCAAGACAAGTTCTAAGAGTTTAATTGCATATGCAGCTGAATGTAAGCTGGGTAGATATGGCTTACAGATAGCTGAGGATGGCAGACCTCTGGCTGGATACATTAATGTTTGTCCATCAATGTTTGATGGTGCTAAAGAAAATAGACATAAACTCATTCTCACACTTATTCATGAAGTATTTCATAGTTTAGGATTTTCAAAGCATTATTTTGGAGGCTTTAAGGATTGTTATGGAAGGGCAGCAGGCTCGATTTGTCCATCCCAGAAATTTCCTCTGTTCAGAAAGATTGGGAACTACACGAGGATATTGACCAACAATGTCATATGGCAAATGCAGAATCATTTTCTTTGTTACAAATCAGACTTTGGTGGACCATTAGAAATAGAAAGATATCGTGTACAGTCACATTGGGATGGATTACAAATGTATGGCTCAATAATGTCTCCATCACTGGGACCACCAGAATTAATATTTGTGGATCCAGTATCTTTGGCTTTGTTTGAAGATTCAGGCTGGTACAGGGTCAACTATTCCATGGCTGAAGATTATCCTTGGGGCAGAGGGAAAGGTTGTGATTTCGGAAAAGATTTCAGCAAGTTTGATGATGCTACTTGCAAGTTTGATGGTGTTAAGGTTGAAAATGGATGTAATGTCTTTCATACCCATATGATTGCTTGTAACAAAAAGAATGTATTAGAAAATGAAATTGCTTTTGATAATATTTGTCATGTTTGTGGCAATGCTGAATATTTGAAAACTGATGAATTAACCCTTTCTCGGTGTTTATTGAGTAATATTTCACACAACTCTGCTGGATTTTTTACAAACAATTTAAAAGGACAATGTTTCAAAATTCAATGTTTAGATTCAAAAGTAATCGAAATCTTTATAAATGATACATTTTCAGTGCCTTGTCCACTTGGAAGTCATATACATTTAACACTATTCTCCATGGATTTGACTGGAGTAATAGTTTGTCCAAGAGAAGCTGATTTAATTTGTTTTCAAAAGAAGAAACCCATTTACCTTCAGAACTCAGAGATACTCACCACTACTCCAATGGTTACAACTCAAAACACAGCTTTGTCAGAATTAAGTGACATTTATTCAACGACCATAGATAACCCAAGGCAAACCCTTGCATCAAATGCCAGAAGTGTTGCCGCATATGAATATTTTATCACAAAAATGCTTTATACAAGTGCATTTTGCCTGATTGTCCTTCATGTGAAAATCATAGACAATCTTGTTTTCTGTATGTTTTAGAATTATATGGGGCACTAAATGAGAAAATCAGGTTTTTGCATATATGAAAACAATGGGGCAGGTCAGCACCTTTGTTTTCACTACACGTATAATTCTTAAAACCAAATTTTCAAGCTTCTATCTATCATCTGTGGCTGTACACTGTACAGTCAGGGGGATTTGTGTCTGACCTGGTCGGAATCCACGAAGATTCTATATGTGTAGAAGGAAAATGTTGAAATCTCAAGCAAAATGTGCAAGCACATCATTATCTTGTCATTGTACTTTGTTTGATAGTGTTTGAAACCAGTCTTCTTGAAAACAACGGGCCTTTCAGTCAAAACCAGCAAATTCCATTCTGACTGACATAATATTTCATTCTGTCCGACAAATGTCCGGCAAAAATTTCCAAAATTACAATGATAACATATGGAACTGTCCTACAGAATTGGGTTTAGACCAGCAAAAACTTGCAGTCTGCCAGACAGCTGTCCTGCAGCTGAAAAAAAGATTTTGGGACGACTGTGTTTGTTAAAATGTTTAAATAAAATAATTATCTATGTTCAAAACAGTCTTAAAGAATGAGAGTGCCTATATTTCCTAAACATTGTTATAGAATGGCCAAATATTTTCTCGATAAGAAGTCTGAATTTAAAAAGTGGTTTAGTGTCTTTGTCAGAAATTTTTCAGTCATGTGGGAACGGAGACTTCTAATCGATGATGATGGGGTTTGAACCCTTCACCTCTCAATTTTGGAGCTCGACACTACCATTAGACCATTGCGGCATTGCACTCTCTGAATCATATTTTGTGCTGGATACTTGATTTATTAGAATGCTAGATCATGTGTGTGTTACTTATGATTGTATGTCAGCACAGCCTAATTTGATCAAGTCTCTCTTTTGATAGCATTGTTCTGTTTTTTGATTTGTGCATGCCAATATATATAATTCATTGTAGGTTTTCGAATAGCTTGAACAGTGTAGAGTTTGCATCATGAGCAGTGAAAGAGCCCAGAGGTCCCATAGAGAAATGTACAAGGCCAGAACACCACCGTGGAAGGAAACATACAGAAGGGTATATTCCATTTGTATGCCTGTCGAATACAGCGACTCTTATGGCACTAAGCATGGTACTCGATCAGTAGCTTGGAGTGGATCCATGATATATATTTGTGCCCCGTTACCATAATGGTTAGAGCTTTGAGATTGTGGATTCAATCCCTGGCTGTGTCGTACCAAAGTCAGGAATGGTACCAGTGGCTACCGAACCTTGCTTGGCCCTCAGCATTATAAGGCCAGCACTGGGACATGCCTATCACATTGATGACTAATGTTCAGCCTGGCTTAATAAAGGCAAACTGCTGGTAGGGTGTAACATTTAAAAAAAAAGTACAATACACCTTTCTTTCACAAATGAACCGCCTCATGGGAAAACCAACAATCTGCATATGCGAAAACAAAGGCGGAGATCAGCTTCGCAACCAGTAACCGCGAAGCTGATCAGCGCCTTTGTTTTCGCTACACGGATAGTACACTTCCTTTTCTACTTAAATACGAAATTTCAAGCTTCTAGTTCTTTTCTGTGCTTGTACAGGCTGGTTTGTGTCGGGCCTGTTCGAAACCACATTGTTGGTTTTCCCACGAGGCGGCTCAAATTATGAAATATTTCTAAGGTCACATTAAGGTAAATCTTTCTCTTTTGCTGATTCAGCATTTTTCAGTTAATGGTGAAAGAAATAGCCATCAATCCAGACATGATTTTAACTGTTGACCATGTCAGATGGTGAAGCAATAAAACAAACAAGCAAACAAGAAATGTGATTTTTTTTAGCAGGGATTATAATATACCTAGAGCAAAACATAAGAAAAGTATTTTCATCTAAATATATGTGAACCCCTGTTAGACTGGGAACACTGAATGCTGTATTATTATAGATGTTGGCTTGAATTCATATAATATATGTAATGATTTTAATAATCTGATGTTTATTGAAAATTTCTAAATTTATGTTGTTATGGTAATCCAATTACTCGTGTATGAAGAAATAGATTTTCAAAGAAACATCTTTAAACCTTTTGCTGAAAAGCGTTTTTCTAATGCAGTTTTTCTCATAATTGAGCCATCTCGTGGGAAAATCAACAATGTGGTTTCCGAACAGGTCTGACACATACCCGCCTGTGCAGTCTCAGAAGCAGGCTAGAAGCTTGAAATTTTGGATTTAGAAAGTAGAGGAATTGTACTATCCATGTAGCAAAAACAAAGGCGCTGATCAGCTTTGCAGTTACTGCGAAGTTGATCTGCTCCTTTGTTTTTGCATATGCAGATTGTTGGTTTTCTCATGAGGTGGCTCATATCAAACATTCCAGAGATGTATGGATAGACTGAAAGACAGCCGAGCAAAATTGAAGGATCGCTTCAGAAATCTACACATCAAAGAAGCAACAGAATTTCCAGACAACGACAGTTTTATTGAAGAACTGATGAAAGAGGAGTTGAAATGTTTACGCAAAGAACGGTCCTCTGAAAGTGGCGATATGGATTTGGAGGTATTTATCAGGTTAACATGTCCATGTAATGTATACCCCCTTATACCCCACTTTTATATAGTAAAATTCAGGTTTACAGGGGTATGCTCTTTTTTCTTATTTTTTGCTCCAAAACATAGATTGTGGGTACTGTTAGAACCACCTCGCCGAGGCGTTTCTAACATGCACCCACAATCTTTGTTTTGAGCAATTGGATGTTTTAATTTTTACAGCTGAAAAAAGTATCTATGTTCCATTGGCAAGTTTTTATAAAGAAAAAAAGATTGCAAACTGGTTGGCAAACATTTTTGATTTTTTTATAAAAATTTAGAGCCTGTTGGGAATGGAAAAATTCCCTAAGTACCCGACAATTGGAACATGTATTGGGACATATATTTTATTTTTACTTGTTGATTTAGTTAATCCGCTGAATCACATCCTGTTTGTCTTATTGCTTAAGCTAAGATAACACTAAAAGTCAATATTTTTGGATTGGATTTAATACCCCCTAACCTCTTGATAGATTGTTTGAGGCTCTAACCTCTAGACTGTCATTGGAGTTACAGTTGAATTTTGAACCTGCATGGTCTTATTTGTTTCTAGGTGGATGACAGTCTGAACATAGATGAAGTTTTGACACTGTTTGAAGACATACAGATGGAACTGAGAAAAGAAGGTAATAATGGACCGCATTATGATTAAACTGGATTTTGCCTTTGCAAAAACCAAGGCACAGATCAGCTGTGCAGTAACTGCACAGCTGATCAGCGCCTTTGTTTCTGCTCCACAAATAGTACATGTATGTTGCCTCCACTTTCTAAACCTGAAATTTCCAGTTTCTAACGATTTTCTGTGGCTGTACTGGCCAGTTTGCGTCTGACCGGGTCGGAAACCAGATTGTTGGTTATCTCATTGATGTTGAAACTTTGTTATAAGCACTGTTGATGTTGATAAAGACCTAGTGGGGAGAGAGAATCACTCAATAAGATGGGATGGAATGTCTGGTAAATACATGAAAAGTATTTTCAGATCTGAATCTTCGGACTGATCATTGGAAAACACCCAGCTTACACTCTGATCAGGCAAAGCAAAAGTTGTGTTTTTATTGTGAGCAGGATATTGAGAAAACCTTTCTTGTGGATATGGTACCAGGTCAGACTAGAATTATAAGATATTCTTAAAATAAATGAGCCGCGACGTGAGAAAACCCGTCTTAGGGGTTTCCGACCAGGTCTGACACAAACGAACCTGTACAGTCACAAAAGCAGGCTAGAAGCTTGAAATTTCGGATTTAGGAAGAAGGGAAACTGTACTAGCGAAAACAAAGGTGCTGATCAGCTTCGCAGTTACTGCGAAGCTGATCTGTGCCTTTGTTTTCGCATAGGCAAAAATCGGGTTTTCTCACGATGCAGCTCAAATGTAAAATTTTAAGGCTGTAGCGTGGTTTTTTTTTTTGTAGAGTTAAGAATGTTAGAAGAATTCTCCAAGTATGAGCGCAGTTTAGAGGAGGAAGAAAGACAACTCTGCAGTGTCATTGATAAACTCACTGCAGACGAGGTTATCTGCCCAATGTGCCAAAAGTAAGTTGTACATCAAAGTGTTGTTTCTTTATGGTGTAATATCTCAGTCTAATTTTCAGTCCTGTATGATCAGAGCTGACACTTTGTGGGTATTAACTAGTACTATGGGGAATAATGAGCCATGTCATGAGAAAAACGGATTTATGCCTATGCGAAAACAAAGGCGCAGATCAGCTTCACAGTAACTGTGAAGCTGATCATTACCTTTGTTTTCACTTCTAGGATAGCATAATTCTGATTCCTAAATCCCAATTTTCAGGCTTCTAGCTATCTTCTGTGGCTGTACAGGCCAGTTTGAGTCAGACCTGGTCAGAAACCTTGAAGACCATTTTTCTCGCGTCAAGGCTCTAATGTGTCTCACTGAAGGCCACAACTTTGCACCAGTGGGTTCAAATCCCCAACTGCTTGATCGACTTACTCTATACCACTACACCTCTACACTCCCACATGTAGTGATAATATAAATGAGATATAATATATATAGATGATGGGCCATACCTTGGTTTTGGCTGTTTTATAATTCTCATCGGACACCTTAACAGAACCGGAAAATGTTGAAAAATCTGGTTTATTACAGATGCTCAAAAGACTCATATAAGTCCTTATTAAGCCAAACATTTAAACCGTTTAGGAAAAAAAAAACAAACAACAAAACAAAAAACAACATAACTGTTCATAAAAATTGTAGGTATAGGTAAAATGAAATACTTTGACCGTGCTGCTTGAACTCACATGATGAAGTTATATAAACACAGTAAAAGGGGCACCTATCTGATTTGTTTTACACATTTTTCCAGTGCCATGTGAAGCACTTTGTCATATATTGTTTACCGTCATAGAGTAGCATTATTGAGAACATAGTTATTTAAGCAGTCTGATCAACAATTGCATATCTATGTCAGAGTTTAATCGGCACGGTCAAAGTATTTTACCTATAAAACCACAAACATATAGTAATTATTTTCATATTTTCAGAAATCCCCTCCATCTCAACATGTCTGTGATATTCTGTAAATGTGGTCTCAGAATTAATACTGAGGTAAGATTTGGCCTTCCTGCTAAATTCCTAGTTTAAGAACAATAGGATAAACAAAAAATGTTGTTAGCTTTCTGTATATTCAAGCCATCGCACTAAACACCCATATTCATGTTATAACTAAAAACAGAAGCTGCCGGGTCTGGAAATAAAATGAAATAAAAGAGTGTGCCAAATATATTTGGAAAAATAGTGATTTGATTATTAAGGTGCAGAGTCTTGTGTTTGAAAATTTTAATTCAGATTTCTTAACCTTGATAATTCTCTTTCTTTCTGAAGAATTACCCATGCAATGCAAAAAAGGAATATATCAGATTTGCAACCATGGATGTAGTAACTGATTTGCGCATTTGCTATATTCTGAGTGCAAAACTTCAAGTCTCTATATGCTACAGTGGTTGAATAGGCAGGTTTAATGGAGACTAGTGTCAGGCAAACCTGCCTTCAAGTTTTCACTTGACCAGATTACTTGAGCTGCGTCATGAGTAAACCAACTTTTTGCATATGCGAAAAAAGCGCAGATCAGCTTTGTAGTAACTGCGAAGCTGATCAGCGCCTTTGTTTCCGCTACATGGATAGTCCAATTCCTCTACATTCTAAATCCAAAATTTCCAGCCTCTAGCCGTTTTCTGTGCTTGTACAGCTCAGTTTGTGTCGGACCTGTTCTAAAACCACATTGTTGGGTTTCTCATGATGTGGCTCACTTGTTTTTCAGCAAGACTGTCTGACATTATCAAATGTGAGACAGATGTTAGAAAATGGCGTCCAAGACCACAGCAGGAACTGTGATTACAAACCCTGTTTCACCGTCATGTCAGAACACGGCACCAGTAATCTGCTCATGGCTTGTCAGGTTGGTAAACTAGCATTTAGAACAATTATATTAACATAATTTAAAATATTTAACATAGTTATTTGTATCCTGATATTTACAGACATTTGTGTCCCGATTAGTATGCAACAATCTCTTATAGCGGTATTGTTGGGGTCAACTAGCTTCCCTTCGGGCTTACCTAGCCATACCAAGTCAGTGTTTAGGGAAGAAGAAATTCAGTCCTAAATGGCTGTTTTATCTGTGTCATGAAAAGAAAACAACAGATTTTTGCATATGCACAGCTGATAAGTGCCTATGTTTTTCGCTCCACAGATATTACAATCCCTCTTCTTGTTAAATATGAAATCTAAACCTGCACAAGGATCATTTCGTAATGACCGGTGTCATTTGAACCACGACATGAGAAAACCAACAATGTGGTTTCCGAACAGATCCGACACAAACCGAGCTGTTCAAGCACATAAGATGGCTAGAGGCTGGAAATTTTGGAGTTATAAAGTAGAGGAATTGTTCTATCTGTGCAGCAAAGCAAAGACACTGATCAGGTTCACAGTTACTGCGAAGCTGATCTGCGGCTTTGTTTTCGCATATGCAAAATGTTGGTTTTCTCATGACGCAGCTCACTTCTATTTTCAGGAATGTGATTGGATGTCAGTTATCATTTGAAGACCTACACAACCTGGACTAATTTTTGTCATAGGAAAATTGGGGCTCTTCACAAATATCCTGATCCAGGGACACTTTGTACCGTGAGAATTGAAAGTGTTCAAGTATTATCAAGAAAAAAAAAGACAATTCATTTGTGAGATTGGATGAAATTCATACATTGTATGAGAAATGTTCATTAGAAAAGATGACATTTGGTTAAGAATGGGATGAATACTGCTCAAAATGTACTATCTTCCATATGAGCTGCCGCACACGAAAACCAACAATCTGCATATGCAAAAACAGGCGCAGATCAGCTTCAGTAACTGTGAATCTGATCAGTGCCTTTGTTTTTGCCACACGGATAGTACAATTCCTCTTCTTCTTCAAGCTTCTAACCCAAAGTTCGTCTGTGATTGTACACTACATTGTAGGTTTTCCCATGACATGGCTTAGATAATACATTGCAGTGTAAAACACCACTCTTTTAGGCCTCGTTTCCATGGACAATTTTTCTTTGACAAAGTAGGTTTGTCGTAGAAACGTGCTTGTGTAAATTCAATTCTGTGGCGAAGTTTCATTGTCAAGTATCTGTGACAAAGGTGAGCGAGCTAAGTAATATAAGTAATCTTTGCTGTGTGTGAATGCAAACTCGTTGCCAATATTTCTGTGACAAATGATCTTCGTCAAAGAAAAACTGTCCGTGGAAACTTGGCCTTAGGCTTTACGTTATATGTGCCAGATTCACTTATTGTTGATGCATAAACATACATGTATATTTTTGTTTAGTAACAACGCTTAGACTTGCCACTTTACCTCACATGATAGTTTTGTTATCACTGTGAAAATGGGTACCCATTTGCTTTAGACATTTTCCCATTGCCATGTGAAGCACGTGGGCACGTGTAGATTACCATTAGAATTGCATTATTGAAAATACTCATAGCAATCTGGGCCCAGTTGTTCAAAACTTAGTTAGCTTAACACTGTCGTTAAGTCCTCAATTTGTTAACTATATATTAGTTCAAAAGCAAATACACTGTTATTTTTTGTTGAAAAAATGTGAGAATCCTTTGCAAGGATTCTCCCATTTTTTTCAACAAAAAATAACAGTGGATTCTCACATTTTTTCAACAAACAAGCAAATTCAGAGAATTTATGTCCCCCGCCTTAATTGTTTAGTACACAAATATATCTGACAATAATGTATATCCAAATCACATGCGTCCACTTCATGTCACAGTGTCAAACATTAATCTGAGGATTATATTCAAACCACATGCAAATCTTCATATCATGGTCAGGACATCTGTACAGTTTGAAAAGAATCAGAATAAAACTGAGGGAGGAGTTTGCACACAAGGTACACAATGTCCATTCACTTTCATTGTATAAATGCCTGAAAAACGACTAAGTTCAAATTGCGAAAAAGTGTCAAAAATTAACCTGAGGATTATATCCAAAGCACATGCATATCTTCAAAGCATCATCAAGACATCTGTAAAGTTTCAAAAGAATCTGAATTAACAAGCAAATTCAGAGAATTTATGTCCCCCGCCTTAATTGTTTAGTTACACAAATATATCTGACAATAATGTATATCCAAATCACATGCATTTGCTTCATGTCACAGTGTCAAACATTAATCTGAGGATTATATTCAAACCACATGCAAATCTTCAAATCATGGTCAGGACATCTGTACAGTTTGAAAAGAATCAGAATAAAACTGAGGGAGGAGTTTGCACACAAGGTACACAATGTCCATTCACTTTCATTGTATAAATGCCTGAAAAACGACTAAGTTCAAATTGCGAAAAAGTGTCAAAAATTAACCTGAGGATTATATCCAAAGCACATGCATATCTTCAAAGCATCATCAAGACATCTGTAAAGTTTCAAAAGAATCTGAATTAAAAACTGGAGGAGGAGTTGCGCACACAAGGCACCCACTGTCCATTCACTTTCATTGTCAAAATACCGAAAAACGACTAAGTTCAATTTGCAAAAAAAAGTGTCAAAAATTAATCTGAGGATTATATCCAAACCACATGCACATCTTCAAAGTATGATGAAGACATCTGTAAAGTTTCAAAATAATCGGAATAAAACTGTAGGAGGAGTTGCGCACACAAGGTACCCTTTGTCTATTCACTTTCATTATCAAAATGCCCGAAAAATGACTAAGTTCAAATTGCAAAAAAAGTGTCAAAAATTAATCTGAGGATTATATCCAAACCACATGCACATCTTCAAAGCATGATGAAGACATCTGTAAAGTTTCAAAAGAATTGGAATAAAACTGTAGGAGGAGTTGCGCACACAAAGGTACCCACTGTCTATTCACTTTCATTATCAAAATGCCCTAAAAATGACTAAGTTCAAATTGCGAAAAAAGTGTCAAAAATTAATCTGAGGATTATATCCAAACCACATGCACATCTTCAAAGTATGATGAAGACATCTGTAAAGTTTCAAAAGAATCGGAATAAAACTGTAGGAGGAGTTGCGCACACAAGGTACATACTCCTATAGGGGGACGGAAGGACGGACGGAAGGAAGGACGGAAAGCCAAAAACTATGTCCCTCCGCTTTTCTTCGAAAAGGCGGGGGACAAAAACTGAAGGAGGAGTTGCGCACACAAGGCATCCACTGTCCATTCACTTTCATTGTCAAAATACCGAAAAACGACTAAGTTCAATTTGCAAAAAAAGTGTCAAAAATTAATCTGAGGATTATATCCAAACCATATGCACATCTTCAAAGTATGATGAAGACATCTGTAAAGTTTCAAAATAATCGGAATAAAATTGTAGGAGGAGTTGCGCACACAAGGTACCCTTTATCTATTCACTTTCATTATCAAAATGCCCAAAAAATGACTAAGTTCAAATTGCAAAAAAAGTGTCAAAAATTAATCTGAGGATTATATCCAAACCACATGCACATCTTCAAAGCATGATGAAGACATCTGTAAAGTTTCAAAAGAATTGGAATAAAACTGTAGGAGGAGTTGCGCACACAAGGTACCCACTGTCTATTCACTTTCATTATCAAAATGCCCGAAAAATGACTAAGTTCAAATTGCGAAAAAAGTGTCAAAAATTAATCTGAGGATTATATCCAAACCACATGCACATCTTCAAAGCATGATGAAGACATCTGTAAAGTTTCAAAAGAATCGGAATAAAACTGTAGGAGGAGTTGCGCACACAAGGTACATACTCCTATAGGGGGACGGAAGGACGGACGGAAAGCCAAAAACTATGTCCCTCCGCTTTTCTTCGAAAAGGCGGGGGACAAAAATAACAGTGTATTTGTAATATTGCCATTTGAAATTTTAACGAATCGTTAACTAACGTCATCGTTAATTTTGAACAACTGACCCCAGATCAACAAACGCATATCACTGTCAAAGGTAAAACGGCACAGTCAAAGAAATCACACTACTGTAAGTTCGGAAATTTCCGCATGACTTTTATTTCACAAATTTTCGATTTCCAAATTATTAGCGAGTCTTTGAATTCGCGAAGGAGTACTTGTGCAGTCTATAAAGCTTATTATAATTCTTTATTAGCGAGAACTTTATTTTAGCGCGGTAACAAATTCGCGAATATTAGCGAAAATTAGTTCAAGCGAACATTTCCGGATTTATACTATCATTTGAAAATGTTCATTATCACTGCCTTGCATTGTTTATTTATTGCTCATGATTCAATCAAACAAGACAAAATATGAAAAGAAAATCTTTTTGTTTCATTACGAGTCTGTAGAAGACAAAGTCCACATTTGCATTGTGTCTCACCACAACTTCAACATGATCGTATAGATCCCGGACGATTGAAGTAGACTTACATCACAGGTTTACGGTTATACATATGAATGTATTTGACCAATAGGAACAGGCATGTCATTCATATTTATAATGGTAAATCTGTGACGAAAGTCTACTACTATCGTCCGGCTGCCTTTGGGGTGTTACTGATTAGTTAATATACAAAGGACCTGAGGTCCAATCTCCATATGACCTTACAAGTAGCTGTTGAGAGGGACATAAAACACAAAATCAACAAAGCAAACTTCAGTCAAGGCTTTTCCATAGAATATTTGACTGCTTCACATCAACAGGCACAATATGACCTACTCCACAAACTACACATAACTAACCAAATTTCAACCTATGAAGTCAACAGGGAGCTGAGAAGGATCATGAAGAATTCACAAAAGCCAGAAAGAGTTTGATTTCATTTATTTCTGATAGAGTTTGTCACATTCATCTTTATTCTTATAGAATGCTAGCATCTTTTAAAACTTAGACACAATCGTAACATTAATTTTTTATGATCAGATAAATTCAGTAGATGGAACAGTCTTGAACATATTCAATCTATCGAATCCACATGAGCCGCTGCACAAGAAAACCAACAGTCTGTATATGCAAAAACAAAGACGCAGATCAGCTTCGCGGTAACGGCGAAGCTGATCAGCGCCTTTGTTTTCGCTACAGGGATAGTACATCCCTCTTCTTAAATCCTAAATTTCAAGCTTCTAGCCTGCTTCTGTGACTGTACAGCCCAGTTTGTGTAGGACCTGGTCGAAAGCCAAATTGTTGGTTTTCTCACGCACAGGCTCAAATTCAGTAGATGGAAGTTTTTATTGTTTAAAAATATTCAATCTATCGAATCCACATATTTTAAGCGAATTTCTAAAAACCAAAGTTCAGCATTTGGATTATTACCGTTGTACCTATACTTGTCTTAACATTCCTGTCAACAATTTTTCAGGAAGGAACCAATGTTTCAGAGAACTAAACCAGACGTTTGCTGAGTAAATGTGTCTTGCTAAAGACCAAAACCTGACAGAGGCTGGTTTTGAACCCAGGAACTCTTTGTCTTGAGGTTTGACACTCCACCATGCTCCCCAATGTTATCTGCAACTGTCTAATACTGTAAATCCGGAAATTTTCAGGTGACTTTAATTTTGCGAATTTTCAACATGTATTTCCAAAAAATTGGTGTTTTTGAATTTGTGAGTGAGTACTCAAGCAGTCTATAAAGCTTTTAGTAAGTCTTTATTAGAGAGAACTTAAAAATAAGACATTCTTGAATATTCACGAAAATTAAGTTCTCGCCAATTCTTCCGAACATACAGTATTTGACAATGTGTAAGGAAAAGCTAAAACCTAAACCAAAAAGCACTGCTTATGCAAGATGTGAGTAATTTTCATTACAATGACCCATGCGTTAACATCAATTTTCTTTTGTTAGTTTTGTGTTAAAAATCACAATCAATAGTTATCAGTAGTGACCGGCTTGTGTCGGACCTGGTCTTTAACCCCAAAGACCAGTTTCCATGCATCACTTGTATTTGAGCCGCATCGTGATAAAACGAGATGAATGCCTATGCAAAAACAAAAGCGCAGATCAGCTGTGCAGCGCCTTTGTTTTCGCTACACAGATAGTGCAATTCCTCTTCTTCCTAAATCAGAAATTTCAAGTTTCTAGCCTTTTTCTGAGACTGTGCAGGCCGGTTTGTGTCGGACCTGGTCGGAAATCCCGAAGACCATTTTTCTCACATCGCGGCTCATTTGAAACAAGTCTTCCAGGAGCTGCTAACACTGATGACGAGGTCTCTACTTTTACACACCAGTTATCCAGAGACAACTAACGTGACCTGGAACAACCAATGCAGATAAAATCAAGTTATCTGTCTGGGAACAACTTACCATGGATCATTCGGAGCCCTTCCTAAAGATGTTCCTAGACAGGTATTTATCACCTTTTGTCAAATATTGATTTTATCCATGTTGGTTGTTCTCAGCTGTGTTAGTTGTCTCTGGATAACCTGCATGTTTTATGAAAGTTTCAAATGCTTTACCAATCATGCTAACAGATTAATTTTTTCACAAGCTAAATAAGAGTGATCAAATTATGGCCCATCCCCGGATGCAAATCAGAAAAATTGAAAGGAAAAAAAATCTCATGCTAGCCAATAATCTAAAGTTTTAGGCAATGGAGAACAATTCTACATAGGAAATATACTTAAGTTACTTGATTTTGACTACAGGCGCATCAAAAGATCAGGAGTCTGCTTAGTAACGTGAAAGGATATTCAGATTGTAATAGTACACATACTTAATGTGTATAACTTAATATGTGTAACAGAAAACTTGCAGCATTTTATCCTGATTTACCTTTCATGTGCTATTTTATGGTTTCGTCTGACTTTAGATGCACCAGAAGTCAAAACTGAGCCATTACTGCTTTCCAAATCAGATGTTTGAATATTGTATTCAAACAATAAGCCTGAGGCTTTTACGGTCAGACTGAACACTTTCATACAATCATTAAATATCTAAAAGTGACAAACATGTATCTACAGTATTTTTACATTTTTTTTTGTAGCAAATAAGTCTGTTTTGTGCACATACATGTAATTAAAGAATCAAATAACCTGATTTGTTTTTAACACTAACAATACTAGTAATCACAGTATCAGTTGCAATGGCAGAACAGCAAAGGTACATAATTGATAATTTTGGTATGGTTTAATTACTTTTTCTTTTCTCTAAAATTCAGCTTTACGTCCTTTTTAAGATTATTTCAGCTCATGAGACGGGCCAATCAATAGGTGGGGTGAAAACGGCATAACCCAGAAGCAGAACTTGGCTTGTCTCACATGTCCTCCAGACTAACAGATGAGTCAAGCATTTAGGCTCCCTTATACATATAATTTTAGCTATTGGTGAAAAGTTATAATGAACACAACATGACAAACTACCAACGCTTGGGATTATGGATTAGCTGGTAGGTTAGGGGTTAAACATTCCACTAATATAGATCAGACATGGGTTCAAAGTCTCACCCAAAAGGCCGGAGAATATGGGGATCAAACCTGTATCGCCTGGTTAGCTAAGGCAGTGGTCTAACCACTATTACCCAGAGGCTTCTTTGGGATAATGGAGAGATCAGAAACCACTTCACTATCATTATCAATTATGCACCTTATCTCCTCGCATAATCAAAGATCATTTGAGCCGCGTCATGAGAAAACCAACATGGTTTCTGAACAGGTCCAACACAAACCAAGCTGTACAAGCACAGAAGATGGCTTGAGGCTGGAAACCTTGGTTTTAGAAAGTAGAGGAACTGTACTATCCCTGTAGCAAAAACAAAGGCGCTGTTCAGCTTCGCAGTTACTGCGAAGCTGATCTGCGCCTTTGTTTTCGCATATACAGATTGTTGGTTTTCCCATGCAACGGCTCATTTATTAGGTTTGAAACATTACAAGATACATAGCAAATGTACATGTACATGCTAAGTTATGCATAAAATAGACCCTGATTAAAACAACACGAAATAGACAGGTTTAAAAACATACTTTACATATTTCAGATTTCAAAATTTTCAAGTTTACCGCCAGCATTTTTGTTCAACCATGCCCCAGGGTCATCCTCAACACAGCTACGACTTAAATTCAAACTGCTCAGATAAAATACTGAATTATCCTAAATTTGTTGTTATGTCAGCTTCAGATCACAAAAGCCAGTTGCTGGCATTACAACATTAATGAGCAGGATAAATTTCATGCTCAGCTGAGTTAAGCATGAAAAAGTTTTATAGCCACTTGGCCACATCTAAAACACTAAAGGCAGTATTTGTCTGTAGAAGTGAAGACTCATTATCTTTTTTTATACAAATACACTTGAGACGCGACGTGAGAAAACTGGTCTTCGGGTTTCCGACCAGGTCTGACACAAATCAGCCTGTACAGTCACAGAAGCAGGCTAGAGGCTTGAAATTTTGGCTATATGTAGTAGAGGAATTGTACTATCCCAGTAGCGAAAACAAAGGCGCTGATCAGCTGTGCAGTTACTGCACAGCTGATCTGCGCCTTTGTTTTTGCACATGCAAAAATCTGGTTTTCTCATGATGCTGCTCACTCACTTTATACAGCAAATTTCAGGGTGTCCGAAAGCTTCTGACTATGCTTGCATATTATCAATTTACAGAAACTGTTTAAAACAGAACAATAAATAAATGGCACAAGTTGCACAATAAATTACCTTTTAAAATAAATAAATCCCAACAAGCACACTAACTACATGTACTATAAAGCTGATATGATAAAACAATGTATTTTGAAGAAACTGTTTGATCAGAAAAAGCGTGTGTCTTTATGATAATCTCTACTTTTAAAAGTTGCTAATGAGCTCAATTTTTCTTTGAATTGATGCTTTACATCCCAGTCAACAACTATGGTCATGTTGGGATGACGCCTCCATTTTATGGGACTTCTACCCAGCATTTGGATGCCATAAATGTGCTTTAAAATATTATAACCACCCAGCTAAACCAAAAAGGCTTATATGTATGGATGGTTTGACTTGAACCACTTTTCCTGGGCAGGCTCAGCTGTGGATGCACTTTCAAAGTTTACTATAAGTCACACTTTTATGAACACGCTTGTGATTTGACCTCCAAACAGTGAATTATTACTCAACAATTTACTGCTAGAGCTAATCTATTTTTTAAATAAAATTCACACTTTTTCTGCTCAAACACTAGACTAGCAAACACATATTTTGGAATTCATGAGATAAAATAAATAGAACTACTGATTTACAACAGTAAATGAGCTGTCGCATAAGACAACCAACAATTTGCATATGCGAAAACAAAGGCGCAGATCAGCTTCGCGGTAACCGCGAAGCTGATCAGCGCCTTTATTTTCGCTACACGGATAGTGCAATTCCTCTACTTTCTAAATCCGAAATTTCCAGCCTCTAACCATCTGTGACTGTACAGAGTGGTTTGTGTCGGACCTGGTCAGAACCCAAATTGTTGGTTTTCTCACGCACAGGCTCAAATGCTAGGAAACTACGCAACTATGGTGGTGCTCCGTATCAGCTTTCTTTTTCACTTTTTCTTTATTTTTCTTTTTTGAATCGTCTTCTGAAACAGAATTTGATTAAAATATGAGTGATGGACTTCATACTGCAAAAAAAAAGTATAAGTTTGAAATAAGAAGTCCATTACTCACATTGTAATCGTATTCCATTTCAATTGTCTTTAAAATAATCAAAAATTTTCGGACACCCTGAAACTGTGTTAGTTACATAATACACCAGTTATCCAGAGACAACCAACACAACTGAGTACAACCAATTATAATGAAATCGATGTATGATGCAAATGCCTGCCTTGGAACAACTTGCCACAGATCAAAATGTTGTTCCCAGACATGTACTTGCATCCTAGATACTAAAATCGACATTTTTCTGTGTTAGTTGTTCTCAGTCAAGTTGGTTGTCTCTGGATAACTGGTGTGTATTGTTGAACCAATGTTTTTTTTAGTTTTCCTTAGGGTGATGCAAGCAATGTCAAGCATTAGATGCAAGCAATGCTAAGCATTAGATGATGTGTTAGTTATCTTTATTCAGAAACTTTAGGAAATAACAATAATGGACTTCTTACTGCACTATTTTACAACATTCAAGCTGATTTAGAAGTGATTGTCATTTTATGTAGTCAGCTTAAACTGAAGTGAAGGCCTGCCATATTGACTCAAATATTTAAGCCTGTTGTCCTTTTTATGGGACATAGGCAAACAGTATAGCCCCAGACGTGACGCCCATCTGGGGCTATTCTATTTGCTTAGAGGAATTTCGTCAAAAAAAGGAATAAAATTTTAAGCTTACACCTGAAGTACATGAAGATTGGGCAAAATTGAATGCGAGAAATAACAAAATAAGATATAGTTCCGTATGAACACTTTGTTACTAGAAAGCCATATCTTGGTCAGCATAATGAAGCAGTGTAAATATGAATATGATGCTGTTTCAACTAACATAAAAAGCATGGATTATGATTTCGTTTTGTTAGAATCATAAGTTCATTTGAATGACTTCTAAATAATGACCAATTTTGAAAGACAAAATTTGTTGATAGACTGACATCCTAATTCACCCCGTTTACAGCAGAAATAGTTTTACAGCAGAAAAAATGAAAGCAGAAATTTCTTTAACCTAAAAAGCATAACATTGATGAGACAAGTAGTGATTTGAAATGAGCTCTGGATGATTTGAGAATGTCTTGTGAGCAGAGACGACAAAATCTGTCATTATGAAAACTTGCCCATGCAATAAACAGAGATTTTTTGAGCTTTAAAAATTGAAAATTTTCATCGAAAAAATTTGATATTTTTCTTATTTTTGCTCAAAACATAGATTGTGGGTACACGTTAGAACCACCTCGGAGAGTACCCACAATCTATGTTTTGGAGGAAAAATAGGTATGCCCCTGCTTACCCCAGTTTTGCCATATAAAAGTGGGGTTCAAGGGGGTATACATTACACGGACGTTTTCCTGATGGGATGTCTGCACTGTTTGCCAATATCTGTCTAAAAAAATGGTATCTCCGGTATGGATTTGTTTTACATTTAGTTTTATGTCTCTTTCAAGATTTTCCACTCATATGAGACAGACCAATTAGTAGGTGGGACCAAAACGGGATTACCCTGGGGAAATACACCCGACACACTTGCAAACAGATCTTGGCTATTCCAACATATGTCAGGGTGTAGCGCTCAAACCCACACTAGACGCAGCAGTGAAATGACCAAATGATCAGGCAAAATTGAAATCAGCGCCTTGACCACTTGGCCATCAAGGATCGAATAGGCTTTGGGGATTACTTGTTGTGAAAATTTTGGACAAATGAAATGAAAAGCAGCCAATCAAGTGGAAATGGGCAATGTTTAATTCTAGTAAAGTTTTTGCAAATGAAGACAAAAATGGTTCTAGTGAAATTTCACAAAGGATGAAAATAATTACATAAAGCAACAAAAATTGAGAGAACTAAGTAATAATGTACAATCATCATGAAAACATGTCCGTGCTGTGTATACCCCCTCATTCCCCACATTTATTTAGCAAAACTGGGGTATGCAGGGGTATACCTATTTTTCTTATTTTTGCTCCAAAACATAGATTGTGGGTACTCATTAGAACCGCCTCACCGGTTCTAACGTGTACCCACAATCTATGTTTTGAGCAAAAATAAGAAAAATATTACAAAAAATCCGACAAAATTTTCAATTTTTACAGCTGAAAAAAACCACTGTATATTGCATGGGCAAGTTTTCGTAATGGTAGTTAAAATTTTCAGTCTTTAAACAAGCATTAAAAATTTTGAGTAAAGGGAGTCTTTGAAAAGGTACCATAAAGGCTAAGGTTTAGGATAAGAATCTTGGACAAAGAAATGAGATATTGAAATTATATTACTGTCGGGTTTAATAAGAGCTGTCGCAGGACAGCGTAGCTCGCCTGACTTGTGCTTTGCCACTACATCTGTTAAAATCTATGACCCATGACCTTGACCTCAAGGTCACTCAGGTGGGTCATGATGGTACAACATAAAACTTCAGACCAATGCAAAATATCAACTTGATCAATCTACATGTTCAAGAGATATAGACTTATAAAAACATTAACCAAAACTTAAACACAAATCTTCCAAGTCCGTAACCCTGACCTCAAGGTCATCCAGGTGAGTTGTGATGTACAGCATAAAACCTGAGACAAATATCTATCAACATGCAAGTATCAACTTTATCCATCAACATGTTCAAGAGATTTAGACTTTAACCAAAACATTTAACACAAAATTTCTAAGTCTGTGACCTTGACCTCAAGGTCACCCAGGGTAGGTCATGATGGTACTGCATAAAACTTCAGACCAATATCTACCAACATGCAAAGTATCAACTCGATTAATCAACATGGTCAAGAGATATAGACTTACAAAAACTTAAACACAAAATTTCTAAGTCTGTGACCTTGACCTCAAGGTCACCAAGAGTGGATCATGATGGTACTGCATAAAACTTCAGACCAATATCTAGCAACATGCAAAGTATCAACTCAATCCATCAATATGGTAAAGAGATATAGACTTACAAAAACTTTAACCAAAAATTTAACCACAAAATTTCCAAGTCCGTGACCTTGACCTCAAGGTCACCCAGGGTGGGTCATGATGTTACTGCGTAAAACTTCAGACCAATATCTAGCAACATGCAAAGTATCAACTCAATCCATCGATATGGCCAAGAGATATAGACTTACAAAAACTTTAACCAAAAACTTAAACACAAAATTTCTAAGTCTGTGACCTTGACCTCAAGGTCACCCAGGGTGGGTCATGATGGTACTGCGTAAAACTTCAGACCAATATCTAGCAACATGCAAAGTATCAACTTGATCCATCAACACGGTCAAGAGATATAGACTTTTAAAAAACTTGAACCAAAAACTTAAACACAAAATTTCTAAGTCTGTGACCTTGACCTCAAGGTCACCCAGGGTGGGTCATGATGGTACTGCGTAAAACGTCAGACCAATATCTAGCAACATGCAAAGTATCAACTTGATCCATCAACATGGTCAAGAGATATAGACTTTTAAATAACTTTAACCGAAAGTGTGACGCGGACGCGGACGCACACGTAAACGTAAACGCGCACGACCGAGGTGACTGCAATAGCTCTATGCACTTCGTGCAGGCGAGCTAATAAAACATGACTGCTTTTAAATGGTGCAAATTGAGCTGTATTTAAGTGTAGACCTTGAATATACCATTGTCTGATCCGAGTCGACACTTTTCGCCCAGATCCATGAAATTATCATACAATATGCCATATCATGGGAAAAACAGCTTTTTGCATGTATGTGAAGACAGTGGGCGCATTTAAACTGCCACGTGACAACTCTGCTGAAAACTGCTTTTCTCATGACATGACTCATATATTCAGGAACAACTCCTAATTAATAAATTAATTTTGGCATGATTTAATTCATTTATGACAATTTTAGGACAAGTCTGTCCATAAGCCACAAATACATCAACAGTTTGGATATGACTGAAGCAAGTTAATGGATGAAAGGAATGAGCCCCATCATGAGAAAACCAAGAATGTGGTTTCAGAACAGGTCCGACACAAACTGGACTGTACAAGCACAGAAGATGGCTAGAGGCTGGAAATTTTGGATTTGGAAAGTAGAAGTATTGTAATATCCATGTAGTGAAAACAACGGCGCTGATCAGCTTCGCGGTTACCGTGAAGCTGATCTGCGTCTTTGTTTTCACATGTGCAGATTGTTGGTTTTCTCATGAGAAGGTTCAAATGTCCACAGTCACAAAACTTCAACAGACTCGATAAAAAACATATCTACAAGTTTTAAGACAAATGGACTGAAATTTTGGTTCTAAAAATCTGAGAAAATAAGACAATTAACACATTAATTAATGCAAAGGCTGCTAACGCCTTTTTTATTTGTTCTACTATAACAGTTGCGCCTACTTCAATGGATACCGATGGCTCACCATTATACACCCCATAAACACACTCTTTCTCACAAAACACTTATAGACATAAACATTCAACCAATGACCCCTTTGAGCAAAACATGTCCTATATCCAAACTGTTCAAGTATTTGTGGCAAAATTAAAAGTAACATAAATTAAGAGAATTAAAACAATTTCCTAATTAAAATTTCCTAAAATCTGTGTCTAATTAATTCATTCGTAGATGCGGGGGCCGATGCTTGTTGATTGGCATGGCGGCCTGTTTGTAGGCAGTGTTTTTTGTGTTTATGGCGGGGGACGTGGAACGTTTCGGACCTGCTACTGAAGTGGTCGTTGACGGGCTGGAAGTGTCCATGGCCTCAAATCCTCCCTCCGCGCCGTTCGCGGCAAAACCATCGACATGTGGACTGTAATATATGAAATGGTAAATCTTAATGTCATGAACTGAACTTAAAATTATTTTCAATGTTTTTTTTTTTCATATTTTTTTTCTTCTTTCTTTTCTCAATTTTGCATATTTTTATTGGCAAAATGAAACAATATCTAACACAACCATTTTTGCAAATTACTCTTCGTGAAAATATTCACTTAGCAAATACGGAGGTTTACAGAATTCCAAATTTCAAGAAATTTTACTAGCAATTTTTGTAGTAGCAATTGCTATCATTTTTTTAATCAGCTTGGGATATTCAACCAGTACATGTACTTTGAAGTTTAAATGGTCTTGCTAAAGGATATTACATGAGCCGCGACAGTGAGAAAACTGGTCTTTGGAGTTTCCAACCAGGTCCGACACAGACCAGCCTATACAGTCATAGAAACAGGCTAGAAGCTTGAAATTTTGCATTTAAGAAGTAGAGGAATTGCATTATCCGTGTAGTGAAAACAAAGGCGCTAATCAGCTGCAAGTACTGCACAGCAGATCAGCACCTTTGTTTTCGCATGGACAAAAATCTGGTTTTCTCGTGACGCGGCTCAAAGGATATTACATAGCAATGGTAGGTTTCGAATCACAGAATTCTCACAAAAAGCCCAATGCTATGGACCCATCAAGCTCTACATAAAATTTTACAATCCTGGAAAATACCATATTAATACCATATTCGTTTTTACTTGCACACATGCTCCAATACGCGCACACCCTGGTCGTTTCCTAAAAGCATGCGCACAAGCGCACAGTGCTTAACTAGTTACATGGTATTTTATATCAATTTTACACATTAATGCCACATCAACTCCATTAACACTTATCATTAAATCATCAAAGACTATTTTGCGATGATAGGAATACTTAAACATCATCATCAATACTTTTGACATTGCTATTTCAGCAGCTTTTGTGTTGTTATCTTTCCTAGTGTACACTAATTAGAACGAATACAGTAGTTGTTGTCCATAGTAGGTTCTGTCTTACCTAGCATGACCTCTGAATGAGCTCCCGTGTTTTCTGGGGGACCTGGGGTTCTTCTCGGATATCCAGGGTTTATTGATTTCTTCTAGAACAGAAGGGGCTACATAGGAAAAACCCTGTAAAGATAGTAAACATATATGTAACATAATTTCTTCTAGATCCTTATTGGGTCAAACTAAACAATACTGGAAAGATGGGAATGGTTTGGTTTTGTCCAGTTGTGGCTAAATGTCCCAGTCAACAATATCCATCATGTTAAGATGTAGACTGCTTTCTGGGATCCTTATGGCTGCTTAATGTGTCTTGCTCACTGCTAAGGACACTTAGCTTGGGCCCAACCATTGGAAATCTTAGCAGATAAACTGCATTCCATATATGGAAATATGAGGCTTGTCCACTAATAATATTTCCAGGTACCTGGACCCGAGGTTTTAAATCATTTTTCGTGCTCAACTGAGCTGAGCATAAAATTTAAACTGCTCATAAATACCAAAATAGCCAAAATATATTGAAATTGAAGGTTTAGAATGTCCAATCATCTAATTTATCCTGCTGATAAATGTTGTTAAAATGCAACAATTGTTTGCACACAATTCATTTAGCTAATGCGTCAACTTGGGAGATAATTATCAGAGACTGACTAGAATTTGTTTTCTATGTGAAAACTGATGTCTCCCCCCTTTCTACGTGCATGTCCAAAATATGCAAGCAAGAGTTATAGTTCTTGTGCATCACATATCCTGTCATTCTGTTTTATAAGTGTACCAAGTTTCATTGAAATATCTCTTACGGTTTTCAAGTTATAGAGGGGGCACGAAAGTGTTTGGAAAATAATCAAAGGGAAATAACTCCAAAGATATGAAAGCAAGAGTAATGATTCTTGTGCATCATGCTTTATAAGTGTACCATGTTTCATTGAAAAATCTCTAATGGTTTTTGAGTTATAAAGCAGACAAGAAATTGAATGAAAAATAATCAAAGGGAAATAACTCCAAAGATATGCAAGCAAGAGTTATGGTTCTTTAGCATGACACATCATCTCATCGTGCTTTATAAGTGTACCAAGTTTCATTGAAATATTTCTTATGGTTTTCAAATTATAGAGTGGACATGAAACTGTATGGAAAAATAATCAAAGGGAAATAACTCCAAAGATATGAAAGCAAGAGTTATAATTCTTGTGCATGACACATCGTCTCATCATGCTTTATAAGTGTACCAAGTTTCACTGAAATTTCTCTTACGGTTTTCAAGTTATAGGGTGGACACGAAATTGTATGGAAAATAATCAAAGGGAAATTACTCCAAAGATATGCAAGCAAGAGTTATGGTTCTTTAGCACGACACGTAATCTCATCGTGCTTTATAAGTGTACCAAGTTTCATTGAAATAACTCTTATGATTTTCGAGTTATAATGCGGACACGAAATTGTATGGAAAATAATCAAAGGGAAATAACTCATAAAATACTCAAATCAGAGTTATGGTTCTTCTGCATGACACATCGTCTGATCATGCTCAATAAGTGTACCAAGTTTTATTGAAAAATCTTAAACGGTTTTCAAGTTATACAGCAGACACGAAATTGTATCGAAAATAATCAAAGGGAAATAACTCCAAAAATACTCAAGCCAGAGTTATGGTTCTTGTGCATGACACATTGTCTCGTCGTGGTCTACAAGTGTGCCAAGTTTCATTGAAAAATCTTTAACGGTTTTCAAGTTATACAGCGGACACGAAATTGTATCGAAAATAATCAAAGGGAAATAACTCCAAAAATACTCAAGCTAGAGTTATGGTTCTTGTGCATGACACATCGTCTCATCGTGGTCTACAAGTGTACCAAGTTTCATTGAAAAATCTTTAACGATTTTCAAGTTATACAGCGGACACGAAATTGTATCGAAAATAATCAAAGGGAAATAACTCAAAAAATACTCAAGCTAGAGTTATGGTTCTTGTGCATGACACATCGTCTCATCGTGGTTTACAAGTGTACCAAGTTTCATTGAAAAATCTTTAACGGTTTTCAAGTTATAGAGCGGACACGATTTGTGACGGACAGACAGACAGACGGACGGACGCACAGGGAAAAACAATATGTCTCCCGACCCTGTCGGGGGGAGACATAATTATGTACAAAGAAGCCATGCAATAACTGACTTGGGCAAATTGGACTTTTGGAGGCTAGAAACTCACTTTGAACACTTGATTTGCACTTTCACTGAGAACTGAGTCATCCGGTGAGTCGACAGGTGTCTGTTTGGTGAATTTGGTATCAAATTGACTAACATCCTCATCCCCAGACTGAAAATAGAAAATAAATCAGATAAGAGTAGAAAAATTCATAGAATGTACTGATCACCGTAGCGATTGATTTTGCGCACTTGTCCTTGAAAGTTTTCACGCTGGATTCTAGAAGTTTCCTTGAAAGAAAGCATCACGTCATATAATCTCTAAAATGAAATGAAAATAAAATTTCTTCCAAGCGGAGCTATAATGTGTTTCAGTGTCATCATTTCCCGTAAGTATTTTCTTTTTTAATAACACGCTTCTTTTTGTTTTAAATTAAGGGTCGCGTAAAAATTGTGAAATTCCTGAACTGACCAAAATTTCCTGGCTGACCGAAAGTCTACGTAAACTCCTGTTCTCTAATATCATTCAAGGGCTTAAGGACTCGTCACACATATGCCAAAAATCCCTCGACATAGACTTGCGCAGACTTGCATTTTATTGCAAAAATGATTTTATGTCTGTTTAAAATATTGCTTTACATCAAATTCAACAGCTAGCATCCCTACATGACCATAGCTCTTGACTGGGACGTAACGAGGCCTTTAACAAGAAAGTTCTAGGCGCAAATGACTTTAAAGGAACTAAAAGCACATAACTGCTATCTTTAAAATGACAAAAAGCTATGTAAAAGCTACTTTTTACAACACGTTACATTACGCATAAATAATGTTTGCAGTATGCCTATGTCTTTTGTGAGGAGACCTGTTTTTAAGAGAATTATCACAGGTTAACATTATGTTAAGCAATATACCAGTATTGTAATAGGAGCCGCATCATGAGAAAACAGAATTTTTGCCTATGCAAAAACAAAGGCGCAGATCAGCTTTGCAGTAACTGCAGTATAGGCACTGATCAGCTGTGCAGTTACTGCTTAGCTGATCAGCGCCTTTGTTTTCGCTATACAGATAGTAACATTCCTCTTCTTCTTAAATCCAAAATTTCAAGCTTCTAGCCTTCTCCTGTGACTGTACTGTCCGGTTTGTGTCAGACCTGGTCGGAAACCCCGAAGACTGTTTTTTCTCGCATCGCGGCTCATGTGTAATAGAATATCCACTTACAATCGAGGGTTTGAAGGGAGGTTCTACCCGTCTGTTTAATAAGTCATTCCAGTCTACATGACGGAAGAAGGCATGACTCTGGAATAGAATGAATAACATTTTGTAATAATTACGTTTCATGTTTATGAAACATTTGAAGAGAAATGAACTTGCAGTGCTTGTATTCTAATATATGAATGTTTCAAAGTAAACTCAGCATTAGCAAAATAGTCACAAGTTTCCAGTCATTGTGAACATTTTCTTCCTCTGGATGAGTTGAAACTTTCCAGCAAATAGCCATGAAGCCCAACCGAGGTTTACCCGAGAACATCCAGTCGGTAAAACCATGGAGATGGGTATTTTACCCTTGTGATGATTCATACAGTTTGTCCTAACCAGCATTTTGAAGCTGTAGCCAAAGGATTTGTCATGAGTATCTTGTTGACTTGTTAAGCTGTCTACGAATAGTTTTCTACTTATCTTCAATATAAAATAAACATTTTATAAACTGGTGCAAGAAAACATCCAAAAAGTATAACAATTTATCCATCAGGAAAACATATTCATGTAATGTATACCCCCTAAAACCTCACTTTTGTATAATAAAACAGTGGTATTCCTAATTTTCTTATTTTTACTCTATAACAGATTGTGGGTGCTCGTTAGAACCGCCTCGGCGAGGCGGTTCTAACGTGTACCCACAATCTATGTTTTGGGCAGAAATAAGAAAATTACCCAAATTTTTCTGCTAACAATTTTAAATTTCTGCAGTAGCAGAAAATCTCTGTATATTGCATGGACATGTTTTCGTAATGTCGTACCTTTACAGGAATGGCATCGTCTGGTCCACCACCAAGTCTTTCATTTGGATTCTTACGTAAAAGCTGAAAGGGAATGTAAAATTGTTTGTTTGTTTGTATTGAGGCTTAACATCCCAGTCAACAATATTTCAGTCATGTCAGGATGGAGCCAACGCTTCCTGGGTTTAACCGGTACTGTGCGGAGTTAATGTGTCTTGCTCAAGGACACAACATGATGACGCCTGTGGGGATCGAACCCAGGACCTCTCGATTCGGAGTCCGATGCTCTACCACTACGCCACCGCACTCCTTTATGTAAAATTGTGGCGAAATCTGTCACAAAGTGAAGAATAAGAACAGTCTGCACATTAGAACTGAGCATAGGAGTTTATCTCGGGTCTGCAGTCTGCTTTAGCATATTTTGAAAAGAAAAGCCATAGGGAATGACCTGTTCTGTTAACCAGAACTCGTGAATGTAACTTAAAGGCAAATCATTTCAACAATTTAAGACATAAACTTGCTTTTAAAATGGCAACTTTGTAAAATTTTCCTAAAGCAACTACATGTAACTGCATCTACCAATATATTTTCACTGATGTTCAGCAATGAAGAAGAAACAAAATTTTACAGATCTAACTAGAAAAAGTGCCTTGAGAGGCACATATACCCCCGGCTGGTAGCTCCCCTACACCCCTAGGCCCACAGCCCCCAACCCATATATGCTCGCTGACGCTAATACAATGAACCTGCATTCCCGAATAAAAGAGAGCAACCTCAACAAGTACTACTTATAAATTTGTATTTGCAAAAAAACTGTCTAAAACCATGGGGAGGAAGAGTGTAGTAGAATGACAGATCTATTTCATAACAGTATACAGAGCTGACTTGTATACTCAATCTAGGACTTGATCGCGGACATTGAGGGTCAGGTCCTCAGTCCTAGATGGAAAATAGAATGTCATTCTTCAATAATATTAATTATTAATTAAAAAAAAAAAAAAAAAAAAAAAGAGATGTCCTTGATTTTGACCTCTAGCCCCACCCTGGGCACTGACCCTAAAGTCTAATGTCATTAGGCACATGGCCAACCTTATAGAGTACCTAAGGTGCAAGTATGAATGATTTCTAAACATGGTGGTGAAGAAAAGTACAGAAAATAAAATATTTAAAGAAGTTCTAGATTTTGACCTTTAGCCCCACCCCCACACATGGACCCAAGAGTCTGAACCTTACATGGTACCTATGTTCTAAGTATGAATGCTTTCTGACAAGACTTTGTGATCCTAGATGTCAAGAAAATAGACTGACAGAAAATTTATCATGGTATCTATCATATTACAAATGTGTCCTAGATTTTGACCTCTAGCCCCACCCCTTCGGATGGTGACATGGAATATGAAAGCAAACCCTATCGGGTATCTATGAACTAAATAAGAGCACATCCCTATGATTGTGTGTTAAGATATGGACTAAAAGAAGAAACATTAACATTGTAAACAGCACATTTTAAAGGTGACCTAGATTTTGACCTCCAGCCCCACCCCTGGGCATGGACCCTGGGGTCCGAACTCATGGAAACAAAGCAAACCCTATAGGGTACCTATGGTCCAAATATGAATGGTTTCTGACCACTGGTTTATGAGATATACACCACTAGAGAAACTTTAACCAAAACTTTGACGTAAATTCTACGAACGTTCCGGAATTACGAACGAACTAACTAACTAACGAACATACGAACGGAAAAGCAAAAGCTATATACCCGTCTGCATAAATGCCGGGGGTATAATAAACCGTATTATTTTAAAGAAGAGTTCTATGGCGTATGCCTGGTCCCGAGGTTATAAAACTTTTTTCATGCTAAGCTCTGCTGAGACTAAAATTTATCCTGCTCATAAATGTTAAAATGCCAACAATTGTTGGCATTTTAACATTTATGAGCAGGATAAATTACTATTTTGGGCGTTTTGAAGCAGAATCTTCCACTAATTTTGACTATTTCAACATTTATGAGCAGTTGATATTTCATGCTCAGCTGAGCTGAGCTTGAAAAAAGTTTTATAACCTCAAGGCCTGGCATGTTTAACATACAAACTTACCCGCTTTATTAATCCTCTTGCTTCATTGGTTAAATACGGAGGTAAACTAAGCTTAGCTTTTAATACCTGCAATGAGCAATGGCAAAAATACTATATAACATAACAGACAGAAAAGACATTCACAGTTTAAAAATATTTATAACGCAATGACCTTACATATCAGCCTTACAAAGGGGTTCCATAAATAGTAGCTTTATTTAGCTACTGACCTAATAAAGGCCACCACTACTGACTAAATAAAGACTATGTTGCAATTTTGTTTGAGCACCAAAAAGATGGGCGTCAGTGACATCAATTTTAATGACGTTTTCGCCATTGTGAGTTTTTTTTTTCTCGCGAATTCAGTCCTGTTTCATTGCATTATAAAGTAAATAACAACCCAATGACCAAAAATAAACAGGCCTATCATGCTCAGACCATAAACTGATGAAATGGTTTTTGTACAATCTTGCCATTTCACAGGTTTACAAATCTTAGCGTGATAAATCCCTTTATTTTTGGTCACAGGATATTTATTTTCTTCTTTTTAAGCGCCATTAGCCATAATTGTGTACAAAAAAGGTAAATTTTTGTGATGATCAAACCTTAATGTAAGACTTACTTTGTCTATAGTTTTCTTTCTGTTTTCTCCTGTGAATGGAGGCTGAAACATACAAGAAAAAAATTATTTCAATCACAAAAGCCAATTGCATGAGAAAATGAGGCCTTATTTACTTAAAGTCTATGTTGTTGTGTTACTGCTGAAACATAAGTAAAAGGTATTTTAAAATACCAAATAATGATATCAAAACAGACCTGATTATGTGTTAAACATGGTACTTAAAGCAAACTGAAGGCAGTAAACAATAGGATATCTAACATATGAGCCGCCTCGTGGGAAAACCAACAATCTGCCTTGACGAAAACAAAGATGCAGATCAGCTTCGCGGTAACCGCGAAGCTGATCAGCGCCTTTGTTTTCGCTACTCGGATAGTACAATTCCTCTTCTACTTGAATCCGAAATTTCAAGCTTCTAGCTCTTTTCTGTGCTTGTACAGGCCGGTTTGTGTCAGACCTGTTCAGAAACCACATTGTTGGTTTTCCCACGAGGCGGCTCATATCAATATATGTACTTGTCTCAATTACTGATTAGATTTTGAAATCATTTAAGAACTCTGAACTCTCTTGTCATTTCAAAACTGTTGGCTACTTGCTTGGTTCCGATGGTGTTTTACGACCCACTCATCAGTGAAGCTCGTGGAGACCTTGGTTAATCACTATGCCATAAAACATAACAGATAGAAAATTGATATGCATACTTACCGCCCCTGTTAACATATCGTACATTAAAGCTCCTAAACTCCACCAATCTACTGCCTTACCATGGCCTGTCCGCGTTAAAATTTCTGGAGCCCTACAATGGTTTATCGCAGCATTTTTATAACATGATTTTCAATAGATAGAAAACAACCTTTGAATACAAACAATCGGAATATAGATCTTTCCAGTGTCTGAAAACAGATATAATGTACCAAATCTGTGCTCAGAGATTTTAATATTCAGATTGGCCAGACAATCAACATGTTCTGAAACTTGCAGATCTATTGCGTCTAATTCAATCTTTCTATCAAACATATTACCAAGACATTTAGATGGAGATTAAAAACTTGGCAAATCAAAGGAATGTCTTGTGTTGTATCCAACAAATTATGCATCAACCTTATCTTTTTACAAAATGATCACTTCAGATCTATCTGCAACTCTGACATCATAAATTCAAGAAATATGAAGAAAACTGAGTAAAATTTGACTTACATATATTCAATGGTACCACAGAATGTATGTGTAACAACCCCCTCATCTATTGACTCCTTACACAAACCAAAGTCTGTTAACTTTACATGACCTGCAAGAACGTTATTTGTGTTCTGAGAAACCCCATCACTGGGGAATACAAAACCTGTATGGGGTATCTAAACCTAAAGTATATCATGAAAGTGAGATGTTTAAACTTTGAGATTTAGGATGTTTTAAGTAAACATGGATATTATACACTGAATAATGATCACTAAGACTTCAGTACAACTGATCAGTATTCAAAAATGGTCCTTGGCAAAACAAGATTGCTGGCTGTTAACCAGTATTTAATGCCCCCTCTTGAATCAATAGCTACATGTAACTTCTTTTTCTTGAATGTGGAAGTAAAACAACCTCTGAAAGTTATAGTGTAAGGGACTGGGCCTTTTTGATTTTTAGCTTGCATGCTATGATAATCAACCTAAATAGCAGTGTACACAATGTGCATATTTCAGGAAATAATTGAATATGAGGCTCCGCATAAGAAAACTGCATATGCGAAACCAAAGGCGCAGTAACTGCACAGCTGTCCGAGCCTTTGTTTTCGCTCCATACATAGTGCAATTCTTCTTCTTCCTAAATCTGAAATTTCAAGCTTCTAACTGCATGTATTTTGTGTGGCTCTACAGCCTTATTTGTGGCGGACCTGATCAGAAACCAATATTGGTTTTTCTCACGCAAAGACTCATACATCTTTCATCGAAGAGTTACCTTGTAGGTCCAATAGAATATTTTCGGGTTTCAGATCTCTATATACAATTCCCTGAGAATGGAGATGTTCTATCGCACATGATATCTCCGCTAAATAGAAACTGAAAGTAGAAAATATCATGATATCTCAGATCTCCGCTAAACAGAAAATGAAAGAAGAAAATAACACAATATCACTGCTAAATAGAAACTAAAAGTGGAAAATATAACGGTATCTGCTAAATAGAAACTGAAAGTAGAAGATATCAATATCTAAGCTAAACAGAAACTGAAAGTAGAAAATATCATGAAAAGTAGAAAATATCACAATATCTCCGCTTAATAGAATCTGAAAGTAGAAACAATCATGATATCTCCACTCCTCAAAATGGAGATGTTCTAAAGCACACGATATCTCTGCTAAATTGAAACTGAAAGTAGAAAATATCATAATATCCCTGCTAAATAGAAACTGAAAGTATTTTTCTGTTGCAAAACATATGTTTGATATAATCATTTACAGTTGAAATGAATCACAAATTGACATATAGGTCTTTAAAGTAAGAAAAGAACAGCTTTAAAATCTTAAATCCAAAACAAATAAGACAAACATGCACGTCCAATGTTCATTGAAAAATGGTCACTTTTCTAGCTTTTACATGTACATTTTTCATTTCAAATAATAAAATTCCAAGAAAAAGACTCTCACCAGGCTGTGTCCTCCATAAAAATTCCTTCTCTCTCCAGCTGCATGAATAGCTCTCCACCAGGGAGGTACTCTAAGATTAGATACAATTTCCCGCCAGTTTGGAATGCATAGATCAGGTCAACTATGAACGGATGCTGAAATGAAAAAAAATTTATGACATTCCTAAAACTTTTGAGGTTCATTACGGAAACATCTCTGTGAACACTCCGAACCTCCAAACATTGACATTTAACAATTTAATATAATGTAGCCATGATTTTTTGAATGAAAATAAATATTTTTCAAAACAATTTTGAGTTTTTCTTAAGAATCTTTATCAGGCTAATACTGGTGTAAATAAGCATAATTGATATTTCAAATCCAAACATTTTATGTATTCTTGATATTTTGCCTGTATCCCTACAGTATTATGCCAGCAAATGGCCTCACATATAAAGTTATTAACTGGAATTTTCAGCAGCCTTCTAAAGTAGATATTAGCTTATCTATTTTAAACTTGTACAAGTTAATGTCCACATCACATTTCACTCACCTTAACACATTCAAGTATATTTCTCTCTGCCTTTGTATGAGCTGTGTCTTTTGCATTTCTGGCTATAGTGGCCTAAAGACAAATAAAGCCGTTACAAATTAGTCCCTTAAAGGAATTTTTTTCCATAATACAGTTGCGTGCCTAATTAATGTCCACAACGTCAGAATCTCCATAGACTTCAATGTATTTTCACGTTTACAAGAAAAATTATCCTGCCTCTCCTGGTCAACCGATTTTCATGATTTTGGTGACATTTGGAAGGTAAATAAATACAGCAATAAACAAGATATTTTCATTCAATTCTATACATGCGTTTTAAGGCTGCAATGATTTAAAGAAAATATGAGATTATTTTTACAGTTTTTGGGCAACGTCACCATTGACGTCAATGGGAAAATGAATTTTTCAAAACTTCCTACAGTTTTAAATCGTTGTATATGAAAAATGCAAAGTCAGAAAATTTCATCAAAAATCTTATATTTACATTTTAATTGCAATCGCCCTAGATGAAAGTAGCTTTCTTGATGTTCTTCATTTCCCAATGAAAAACATTAAGTCACGTGATCTAGAGGCCACGCCTATGGGCGGGGTGACGTCAAAACTCATTCAGTGACGTTATTTGTTTACTCTTGTTGACGTGACGTTGGCCGCGAATTGCCATGACGTTAGGCGCGAAAATTTGACGTTTTGGCTGTTCCAAAATTACGTTAAGTCGGATTTAATGTCTAATAACATGAAAATGAACGGTGATATGCGCAATTAAAAATCTGATACTTGATTGATAATATTAAATGTAAATATAAGTATTGAAATTCAGATTTTAGCTTTCACTGGGTGATGAAAAACATTAGCTGTTATAATGTCTCCGAGAAGCCCTTCGGGCTTCACAGACATTAAAACAGCCTAATGTTTTTCATCATCCAGTGAAAGCTAAAATCTGAATTTCAATCCTTAAATATAATTTGCTTTTTTCATTTACCTATCAAATGACACCAAAATTATGAAAATACGTTGATCAGGAGAGACAGGATGATTTTTCTTGTGAACGTGAAAATACACTGAAGTCTATGGAGATTCTGACGTTGTGGACATTAATTTGGCACATCACTGTACTTAAAGGGTTATTTTATTCATGAAACAATACAACCTTAGATTCTTGTAAAGTTCATTGGCTTTGAACACACTTGTGTATTTTACGAAAAAAACAAAAAAACAAATCTTTACGGCTTTCCAAAAGTATCAGACAGAAAATATGAGCCTTGACGCGAGTAAACTGTCTTCTGGTTTTCGGAATAGGTCTTACACAAACTGGCCTGTACAGTCACAGACGTTGGCTAGAGGCTTGAAAGTTTAGATTTAAGAAGAAGAGACATTGTACTATCCTTGTAGTGAAAACAAAGGTGCTGATCAGCTGTGCAATTACTGCACAGTTGATCTGCAGCTTTGTTTTCGCATAGGCAAAATCCGGTTTTCGCATCAAGCGGCTCATATGGTACATTTCAATTCATGCTAAAACACTAAGTGCAACTTAAATATTAACTGTTATTTTGTTATTCAAAGTCAAAACAATCTTGGGTAGTTTTGGATAATGTTCCCATAGGTTTTCTATTAAAAATACTTAAAAAAAAAAAAAAAAAAAAAAAAAAAAAAAATTACAAAAACAGCAATTAATTGTTTATAATACCTTCTTTAAGACTTTCATTGCAAAGATCTGCCCACTATGTTGGCCCACAATTTTTCGCACCTGAAAGACCTGTTTATGAAAACAAAAACAAAAAGATGAAGTTAGCTAATCACACCAAAAGAAAGATGCATGATATAGACACTCACTTCAGACAAAGTTTAAGCAGAGGTTTACATACTGTTCAATAATTATTCATGTCATGAAAAATCTCAATTTCAGCTTAATATTACCGGTATGCAGACAAAAAAGACATAGTGCATCTGCACATCCAATGAGGTTGCCCTACTTCCATGGACCTGACACAAAATATTTTGCATCTCCATACCCAAACTTTCAGGTTTCTAACTACATGTAGTCTCTCATATTTTTCTTAATCATAACTAAAGGGTGAAACAAAATTTCTTGCAAATGAAAGTAAAACCAAGGAGAGGACTACAGTGACGGAGTATTATACCTTCCCATATCCACCCTTTCCAAGGACCTTGAGTAGTTCAAAGTCATATGTGCCCACTTTTCGTTGTCCTGGATTTACTGTATTTTCGGATAATTCTAACGTCTCCATGCCATCTTCCCTGAAATTCCACAAAAACCAATGTTCATTGGGTAATATTCATATCTTAAGTTGTGTGCAGTTCTGTCTGGAAACACCCAAGGTAGATATTGTAGTGAATAAACTTTAAAAATAAAACTAAAACAATTTTTTTTGGCACAATGACACCCAAATTATGTTAAACATTATATTTCATCTATTGCACTGACGAAATCACTGAGACATTAGCAACCATAATTTTAACATGTACTGTAATTTTTTTTTCTTTAAAATATCAATTTATATTTACATTTCTGATGCAAAGTCTTAATGATCCTATAGAACTGAAATGTGGTTCATAGTTTCACAAACAACATAATGTCACCAAACTTGACGCCAAAAAGCATGGCTCTCACGCATGTGATTGGAAGTTGTAAACGTCATGACATCATCAATGCCGTTCCACTGTTTCAAGTGTGTAAAGTCACTATTTGCTTGTTAATGTGATCAACTTGATAATTATTCAACAAAAGTGATGGAGAGAAATTAAAGTAAATATAAGCAATGAGTTTAATTTTTCTGAGGTACATTTAAGGATTGAAATTCAGAATTTTAGCTTTCACTGGATGATGAAAAACATTAGGCTGTTTTAATGTCCGTGAAGCCCGAAGGGCTTCTCGGAGACATTAAAACAGCTAATGTTTTTCATCATCCAGTGAAAGCTAAAATCTGAATTTCAATACATATATTTACATTTTATATTATCAATCAAGTATCAGATTTTTAATTGCGCATATCACCGTTCATTTTCATGTTATTTGGCATCAAATCCGACTTAACGTAATTTTGGAACAGCCAAAACGTCAAATTTTCGCGCCTAACGTCATGGCGATACGCGACCAACGTCACAACAACAAGAGTAAACAAACGACGTCACTGGATGGGTTTTGACGTCGCCTCGCCCATAGGCGTGGCCTCTAGATCACGTGACATAATGTTTTTCATTGGGAAATGAAGAACATCAAGAAAGATACTTTCATCTAGGGCGATTGCAATAAAAATGTAAATATGCAGCTATGAACCGCAGTGGGTTGCTAACAAAGTTTACATGAAACCCTTCCAGGTTCATTCACTTTGCACCCAACCCACTGTGGCTCACAGCTTCATGAACATCCAAAAAATGACATCCATTTCGTAAGAGTACTAAAGCAATACTGCCAATACTTACAACCTATCATTTGCTCTTGATAAGTCAACATTTTCCTGTCAAAATAAAACAAAAGGAACTCTGAATATCAGTGAAATTCAATCCTTAAAGGTCTACCCGGGAATTATCTTAAACAATTAAATACAAACTGTAAAACAAAGCAGGTATCTATACAAAAGACTATATATTAAGTAGATTCACAAGCACTAACAGATTATCATGTAACATATTTCATCACTTTGACTTACGGGTATCTATTTTCTCAGCTAACCCTATAGCATTTGGTGATAGAACTAATATTTTTCTAAAATATTTAAGAGTTGGTATTATGAGATTTATATGTGATTTAAGGTACACAATGTGACCTAACCATAGATACACAATACCTACTTAACTATGGACAGCTCCAAGCCCCTGGCTGAAAGCAGCTCATTTTAACGACAAATGGTCTAACAGACACAACACACATTCGTTGTTGTACATAATTTGCTCGGTTATTATATCATCATTCTTTTGTAAGGAGCTCATTACTTCACCATAAACATCAATCAATGAAGTGCCTTTTTCCTTTGTCACTCATGAGGCACAAATAGGGCATGTTGGGATGACGTCATACAGGTAAGTTTGTTCATTCGGCGGAGGTACATGACTCGGTGTTTATCGCTATGCCATACCAAATTTGGAGCGCGAAATATGGAATCAAAATGATTTTTTTCCATCAAAGCATTGCATATTCTATTAGATTTCCGGATATAATTTATTCCAATGTAAGGAATGCGTAATATTTTGGTCAAATTATGGTTTTATTAGCGTCTGAAAGTAGTAAACGCATAGCGATAATGACCGAGGTTACCACCTCCACCGAATGAAGAAAATAGCGGGAAAGGTGACCGATATTGATTTTTTTTCACGGAAGAGTACCTTGCCGACATGCCCTATCAGCTGACAGGTGCCCTTATGTTAAATGGAAACCTGGTCCCCGGGCCTGGTCCTTTCTTAGCAATTTTTATGGGTAAAAAGGTAAACAGAAAGCATGATTTCAACACTTAGACATTCTAAGTAACTAAATAGTAGGATCACGATGATTGCGCAGTTGTGAAACATTTTCACAAAAGTGACAACCAATTTAATTCACCAATTATCTCCCTTACAAACCTGTGGCTGACTTTCGGCACAAAAATATTCGTCATCTGTGAGCTCTTCGTCGATTTCCGGGTCGTCTTGTAGTTCTAAATTAAATACTCCTGCCATATTTACGGTTTAAAAAGTGAAATTGAAGCTAAAAGTTGGTTAAAACATAAGAAATCCCGATACATATTCCTTTTACCGATCGTCGTGAACGAGGGGAATCTCCGGTGACGTAAAGATTATCACGTGACACACAGCGCATCCCAAAATATTGACCAATCCTAAAATGTGTAATAAAAATGATGAAGGTAAAGGTCAAAGGGATTGTGTTAAATCGAATTTGATTGGTTGTTATCCGCTGGTCACTGGTAACCGGCTCAATTGAGCCTGAATCCAGATACTATTGGTACAGCATCCGTGTAGACTGAATGTAATTTCGTGCCATCAATTTAATGTTGTAACACCTGACCTGTGATAGATCCAGATCTACCGAATTTAAAGGCTTATTTTAGAACTGAAAAATCTTATATTTAGATAACATGTTACAACAGACTAAGGGCGAGGAATGGTGCCCTGAAAAAAGATATATTCCCTCAGTAATTTCTTTACTGCTCGTTCAAAGGCGGTCTACTGCAATTTATGTTTTTTGTCTGTTTAAGGCCATCTCTCTCCGTTGTGCTTAGAAGCGCCTTTGTTTTGGGGTGATACTCGGATGGCTTCCTCGCTTGATAAGAGCTAGCTGCTGTTCCATAGTCATTTTGTTCTGCTATTTATTTATTTATTTATTTATTTATTTATTTATTTATTTATTTATTTATTTATTTATTTATTTATTTATTTATTTATGTGATATGGTGTGTTTTGTCAATTTGACGTTTCACCAGTAATCTATTCTGATTCCGACATCTTGACAACTGATCCTCGAGTGAACCAACGACCTATTCATGTCTTGATTTAGGTGTCTAAATGGGTGCTCACACCACAGCGTATAGCGCAAACGTATGCCGACGTATGAGATATTTTGTCTATACGTTGGTGTACGTTGCATACGTTCGGCATAAGTTTTGCATAAGTTACGGGTACGCTACAAGACGCTGGCATACGCTGTCGCACGTCGTGTAAGCCCAGAATTTTGTGCATGCACAAAATTTCCAACGTGTGCCGACGTACTGATAATACGTTACTCATAAGTCAGGCGTACGCAACGAACACGTTATACATAAGTTCATGAACGTAACTCATACGTTCGCATATGTTGTTATACGTGTGACGGGGTGGTCTCCCTTGGAAATATGCAAATTTCAAACTCGAGACTTTGTGAATTGAGTAAGTGTTGGGTATATAGCGCAGTAAACCACCCTTGGTGGATGAGCATGCTTTTCCACCGACGGGATTTGCTGTGGCTTGGCTCGGCTGCACGTTACATACGCTAAAGCCCACCTGGGTGTTTGTTATGAGAGGCATATACACAACGCATTACCAGCCTACGAGCAGCGTACTGGGAGCGTATGCAGCGTATGTTAAACGTGCGAAGAAAGTACTCAGCGTATGCGCAACTTACGCGTAGCGCATTGGTCAGCGTTTGGGATTTTATATGTAGATCTATATATAAAAATGGAAGGAGCAGGCGTTCATATGGCGGAGACGCACTCGCAAGCTCGTGCGTCCTCGCCATATGAACTCGTTCCGAATATTTTACGATATTCATTCAATCCCTTCGATGTTTTACGATATTCAAAAATACGCCAGGGATACGTTATGAATAAGCTGCTCATACGTTAGACATACGTTCCTTGCGCTAAGCATACGCTTTGTATAAGTTCAGAGAGAGCCTTTTCCGGATTTTTAACATAGAATGAACAGCGTATAACAACGTACACCCAGCAGACATTTGACGTCAGTTGGACGTCAGATAGACGTCAGACTCCGACGTCATAATGACGTTGGATTTAGGTTGATTTTGAAAGTTTGTTTGACGTCAAAAGCAGACGTCATTCTGACGTCAAAAACAGACGTCATTCTGACGTCAGAAAAACAACGTTGGTTTGATGTCTCAAATGTGACGTCATAATGACGTTGGGGTTAGGTTGATTTTGAAAGTTTGTTTGACGTCAAAAACAGACGTCAATCTGACGTGCTAAAACCGATATCGTGAATGTTTGTTCGCAGTTTAATTAACATTCTGAAATCCTGAAGTGGATTCAGTAGTGCGGTGATGCACTATTGTTATTCCCTTTCACTCCTTTGATAGAGTTATTCGGGAAAATGTTTAAGATGTTAAATCACCCTGATGTTGGTATATATCTTATTCATGTCAAATTTTATTGTTATATGGTGCTAAAACAAATAAGACATTAGTGTAAATAATAAGACTATTGTGAACAATCAATAATTTAAAATGGTGAAATAAGTATTAAAATATACAAATTTCATTTTCGTCTTTATAGAAGGTTTAATAATTTAGTGAAAGACTTTATTTTGATTAACAAATAATTATTTTTTTCTAAATTAATTAAGCATGGTGATTTCCGATACGAGTAAAATTAAAACTGAGATCCTTTAAGACCTAGATATGGCTTTTTTAAAAGTGGCAATGTTGAAATTATTATTTGAATTTGATGTTGTTACATTTTCGCAAGAAATTATGTCAGTTCAAGGGCAGCTAACTCTGTCGACATATGACGTTAGACTTGCGTTTGAATCCGGCGTCATTTCGACGTCATATCAATACGTCCACTGACGTCAGGACTGGACGTCAGGTGGACGTTGGTAATTGGTTGTATGACGTCGTGACCAAAATACAACCAATATCCGACGTCAAGTTGACGTCAGATGCCTGCTTGGGACGTGCTTTTCATATATGTCGACAGAGTTAGCTGCCCTTAAACTGACATAATTTATTACACATATTATGTATTATTATATGACGTCGCTGTTTTCCAGTTGATAACGTCATGTCATAAAAATCGTATGACCACACGTGTAATAACACTTTCACACTTTTGCGGGAATACCCCAGCAGGCACATGACGTCAGAATGACGTCATGTGTCTGCTGGGACGTAACGTCATTGACGACGTCCGTAACAACAATGTAAATTTTCAATGAAAATATGTCCACTTCGAAGGCGACAAAATAAATCCTATTTTAGAAGTCATATGATAAAACGAATCTTACACTCGTGGTCATTTCATATGAAATTTATTAAACTCGCTGAAGGCTCGTTTAATAAATTTCATATGAAATGACCACTCGTGTAAAATCCTCTATATAATATCAAATTCAAATAATAATTTCAACCTTGCCACTCAACGTATGGGAAATCCCATATTTCGCCCTCATGCTTAATCAATATAGAAAAAAATGATTATCTATTAATCAAAATAAAGTCTTTCACTAAATTATCAAACTTTGTATATTTTAATATTTATTTCACCATTGTTCAGAATAATCTTATTTCTCACACTAATGTCTTATTGGTTTTAGCACCATAAAGCAATAAAATTTTGCTTAAATAAGATGTACCAACATCAGGCTGAATTAATATCTTGAACATTATCTTGTATGTTCCGAAAAACTCTATCAAAGGAGTGAAGGGACTATCAAAAGTGCATCACTGCTCTTCTGAATCCACTGTTATTCAAAAATGCGAAAAAATATACACCTTAAACTATTTATATGACATGAATTTAAACGTCGTTTTTAGGACGTCAGATTGACGTCAGCTTTCAGACGTTAAACCGACGTTGGCTTTAGCACGTCAGATTGACGTCTAGTTTTGACAACAAACAAACTTTCAAAATCAACCTAACTCCAACGTTATTATGACGTTGGAGTCTGACGTCAATCTGACGTCCAACGGACGTCAAATGTCTGCTGGAAGTAACATAGAAAAAAAAGAAAGGAAGAAAGCAAAAGAAACACACGAAACGAATGATCTGATTTTTACCCAAAGTGAAGTTTCATTAATTTGCACACCACACATGGTCAGAAGTATGAAAAACACAAGGTCTAAATCACGTCTTGATTACGACGTCTAACTGACGAACTAGTTTGACGTCAAAACAACGTCCAATCCAGACGTCCAAAAGACGTCAGGAAATGACGTCTGATAGACGTTGGAAATTGGTTATATGACGTCGCGACCAAAATATAACCAATATCTGACGTCAAACAGACGTCAGGTGCCTGCTGGGCAACAACGAACTTGCTATTTTTTTTCATACGCTGCTCATACGTTGGCTAATTCGTTGTTGTCTGAGCGGGCATGAAAGCCGTTATTGAAGACTCGGGTCTGAACTAGGCCTATACTACCACGATGGTTCCTAAAATACAGTTAATTTAGTTGCGTTGATGTTTCTTCACTTGGTTCTTAACATAGCCTATACATGCAACATATAAAAAAGATAAAATCGCCATTGAAAATGTGCAAAGGAGGGCAACTGTAAGCTTGTAAGATCATGTAAAGATTTACCATATCCTGAAATGTTAAGAAAATTAGGTTTACCATCATTAGAGTATAGAAGAGAAAGATCTGATCTAGTGCAAGCCTATAAAATTCTAAAGGACATTGATATAGTGGACAATGATAAACTTTTCAAAATGTCAGTTTATAGTTATACAAGAGGACAACACAAAAAGATATACAAAGAAAGACCCCGTCTTAATATCAGAGCAAACAGTTTCTCCAATAGAGTTGTGATTCAGTAGAACAACCTCCCGGAAACGTAGTAATGGCACCATCCGTTAACGCCTGAATGCTCACTGGAAAGGATACCCTCATAAATTCAACCCCTGCATGTTAGGAGACGGGAGCAAACACCGGACTAAGAAACTTCATTACAAGTCTGATGACTTTTCTTGACGTCGACAACTTGAGTAAGCTTTGCATTTCCGATACCCCGATCCATCGGTGACTGGAATGACCTTCCTGATTCTCGAAGATCTTATTAACTCAGCTGAAATATCGGATGAATGTATGTCTAAGTTAACATCTGCACCAGAGCTACGAACTAATTTCGTTAAATCTTGAAGAATGAAGAAGCCCAGATCGAACCCACAATTTCTAGTCACAGCTAACACAGCAAGTCGCTTTACCACTAAGCTACGGGTGCTTCTAAACTGCAAATTGGCGTGGTGTAACAATACAGGAAGTTGATATTAAAAATTAAATGAACCGCCGCATCGGAAACCCAACAATCTGCATATGCAAAAACAAAGACACAGATCAGCTTCCCAGTAACTGTACAGCTGATCATCAGCGCCTTTGTTTTCGTAACTCTGATGGTATAATCTCAAACTTCTAGCCTGCTCCTTTGACTGTACAGGCCGGTCTGTGTCGGACCCGGTCGGAAACCCAAATTGTTGGTTTTCTCAGGCTCAAAGCTCAAATACGATTGGAACAACCAGTGATATTTGTTTGTTTCACTTCTTAGTAGCTGATAAGTTAAAAGGCACTGAGTTTGTCTCAGAAAGTTTAGGCCCACCGCTGTCTAATTCCAATATATTACACACTCGGCCAAACTTATTTGCGCAGTCGCACCCAGCATGGCCATTAGGAGAAGATTTATTAAATTGAGACTTAAAGAGATTTCGTTGTTCAAACATATGGGGTCACCATGGCGGCGTAGCTGTGGCAACTATGACTGCGCAAGCGTGTTTGAAGTTTGGTATCACTCAGTACTTTGACGTGTAGAATCGTGCATTTCTTAGCTATACAACTGGTCCCGAGGTTATAAAACTTTTTCCATGCTCAACTCAGCTGAGCATAAAATTGAAAATGCTAATGAATGCCGAAATTGCCCAAATGAATTGAATTTCCAGGTTTAGACCACAAAATCTTGTAATTTATCCTGCTAATAAATGTTAAAATGCCAACAATTGTTGGCATTTTAACATTTATGAGCAGGACAAATTTTAGCCACGGCTGAGCTGAGCATGAAAAAAGATTTATAACCTCATTGCCAGTATTGGTTTTGAAACCCATGGATCTGTTTTAAGCTAATCTTGCTTGCAGTTTCTCAGTGGCCATAGTACTGGTTAAGGTGGACCAGGAATGGAATCAAACTAAACCAAAACCAAACTTCCTTGTACTGTTTAAATGTCCAGGAACGGTAACAGAAAATCTAAACCTCGGTTGAGCCTTCAGGTGCTCCCGGGAACAAACTCGTCCTCCTACTACTGGCCAACACATTATGAAAACTTGCCCATGCAATATACAGAGATTTTATTTTCATAGTTATAAAAGAATGAAAATTTGCAGCAGAAAAAAATGATATTTTTCTTATTTTTGCTCAAACATAGATTGTGGGTACACGTTAGAACCGCCTCGCCGAGGCGGTTCTAACGAGTACCCGCAATCTATGTTTTGGAGCAAAAATGAGAAAACTACGTATACCCCTGTATACCCCAGTTTTTCAATATAACTGGGATTTAAAGGGGTATACAGTTCACGGACATGTTTTCCTGATGAGCCAAAGGCTTATCCAGGGACGGTAATACAGCCATGCATCCTAGAAGCCCAGGAACGAAAAAAATATATATGTATAGTATGGCCGAAGTATAAGATGGAACAAAAATAAAACATCCAAACTACGTGCTTCCATAAAGTAATTTTTATTTTAACAGAAATAACATCGAATAGGTGACACATCAGAGGCATAAAAGATTTTTAGTGTTTAAATCAAAGTGTTTTTTTTTTTTTTTTTTTTTTTTTTTTTTTTTTTTTTGCAATTGGTGTTAAGTTCGTTTAAGCCGTAGTCCTAGGGCTTCTTGCACTGGCTGTTTGCGCAACCATTTGGGTGATACTGAAAAAGATAAACAAAATATATTGAATTCATCGCACAGAAAAATATTCGATTGAGCAAGATCCAAAACTTCAGACACAGCTTTATCCAATTATCCATATTATAGGTTTTAAAATGATTTTCTTGAAATCAAGGCAACGCATAATATTGGCAATAATGATGTTTGCTAGATTTGGTATACGGTTGCAGTTATCAGAACTTAATTTCTATGATCATAATCAGGGGTCAGTTGTTCAGGCGCCGAAAAGTTAGCAGCATGGCAGAATGAATTTTGTAAAGTTAGCAGCATGGCAGCATGGCAGAATGAATTCGGTAAAGTTAGCAGCTTGGCAGCATGGCAGGACGAAATTAGAAAGTTAGCAGCATGGCAGTATGGCCGAATGAAATATCATTTAACCAGTGTGGCGTACAAAAGACAAAAACGTAACATTAAAATAAAAGTAAAATGCTCACAAATTAAAAAAAAAATATATCTAATTTGCAAAATTCGTCCTCTTCGCAGTATGAATATCCGGAAAGATGGGATTTCTGGAGAATCTTTCAATGTAGGAAAACGGTTTATATCTCTAAATACATGCGCTGGTAGGGCTAACTGTCGAGTAGTATAGCAGTATGGATATTAAAAGTCTTGGCGGAACGGTATCGGCAAAAGGCAAATTTCGTCCTGCTAGCAGCATGAAAATGACCAGCAGCATGGGATTTCTGGAGAACCGTCCAATGTAGGAAAACGCTTTATATCTCTAAATACATGCGCTGGTAGGGCTAACTGTCGAGTAGTATAGCAGTATGGATTTTCAAAGTCTTGGCGGAACGGTGTCGGCAAAAGGCAAATTTCATCCTGCTAGCAGCACGAAAATGACCAGCAGCATGGGATTTCTGGAGAACCGTTCAATGTAGGAAAACGCTTTATATCTCTAAATGCATGCGCTGGTAGGGCTAACTGTCGAGTAGTATAGCAGTATGGATTTTCATCGTCTTGGCGGAACGGTATCGGCAAAAGGCAAATTTCGTCCTGCTAGCAGCATGAAAATGACCAGCAGCATGGGGTTTCTGGAGAAACGTCCAATGTAGGAAAACGGTTTATATCTCTAAATACATGCGCTGGTAGGGCTAACTGTCGAGTAGTATAGCAGTATGGATTTTCAAAGTCTTGGCGGAACGGTGTCGGCAAAAGGCAAATTTCATCCTGCTAGCAGCACGAAAATGACCAGCAGCATGGGATTTCTGGAGAACCGTTCAATGTAGGAAAACGCTTTATATCTCTAACTGCATGCGCTGGTAGGGCTAACTGTCGAGTAGTATAGCAGTATGGATTTTCAAAGTCTTGGCGGAACGGTATCGGCAAAAGGCAAATTTTCTCCTGCTAGCAGCATGAAAATGACCAGCAGCATGGGATTTCTGGAGAACCGTTCAATGTAGGAAAACACTTTATATCTCTAAATGCATGCGCTGGTAGGGCTAACTGTCGAGTAGTATAGCAGTATGGATTTTCATCGTCTTTGCGGAACGGTATCAGCAAAAGTCAAATTTCGTCCTGCTAGCAGCATGAAAATGACCAGCAGCATGGGATTTTTGGAGAAACGTCCAATGTAGGAAAACGGTTTATATCTCTAAATACATGCGCTGGTAGGGCTAACTGTCGAGTAGTATAGCAGTATGGATTTTGAAAGTCTTGGCGGAACTGTGTCGGCAAAAGGCAAATTTCGTCCTGCTAGCAGCACGAAAATGACCAGCAGCATGGGATTTCTGGAGAACCGTTCAATGTAGGAAAACGCTTTATATCTCTAAATGCATGCGCTGGTAGGGCTAACTGTCGAGTAGTATAGCAGTATGGATTTTCATCGTCTTGGCGGAAAGGTATCGGCAAAAGGCAAATTTCGTCCTGCTAGCAGCATGAAAATGACCAGCAGCATGGGATTTCTGCAGAACCGTCCAATGTAGGAAAACGCTTTATATCTCTAAATACACGCGCTGGTAGGGCTAACTGTCGAGTAGTATAGCAGTATTGATTTTCAAAGTCTTGGCGGAACGGTGTCGGCAAAAGGCAAATTTCATCCTGCTAGCAGCACGAAAATGACAAGCAGCATGGGATTTCTGGAGAACCGTCCAATGTAGGAAAACGCTTTATATCTCTAAATACATGCGCTGGTAGGGCTAACTGTCGAGTAGTATAGCAGTATGGATTTTCAAAGTCTTGGCGGAACGGTGTCGGCAAAAGGCAAATTTCATCCTGCTAGCAGCACGAAAATGACCAGCAGCATGGGATTTCTGGAGAACCGTTCAATGTAGGAAAACGCTTTATATCTCTAAATGCATGCGCTGGTAGGGCTAACTGTCGAGTAGTATAGCAGTGTGGATTTTCAAAGTCTTGGAGGAACAGTATCGGCAAAAGGCAAATTTCGTCCTGCTAGCGCTGAGCATGAAAATGAACAGCAGCATGGGATTTCTCGAGAACCGTCCAATGTAGGAAAACGCTTTATATCTCTAAATACATGCGCTGGTAGGGCTAACTGTCGAGTAGTATAGCAGTATGGATTTTCAAAGTCTTGGCGGAACGGTGTCGGCAAAAGGCAAGTTTCATCCTGCTAGCAGCACGAAAATGACCAGCAGCATGGGATTTCTGGAGAACCGTTCAATGTAGGAAAACGCTTTATATCTCTAAATGCATGCGCTGGTAGGGCTAACTGTCGAGTAGTATAGCAGTATGGATTTTCATCGTCTTGGCGGAACGGTATCGGCAAAAGGCAAATTTCGTCCTGCTAGCAGCATGAAAATGACCAGCAGCATGGGATTTCTGGAGAAACGTCCAATGTAGGAAAACGGTTTATATCTCTAAATACATGCACTGGTAGGGCTAACTGTCGAGTAGTATAGCAGAGTATGGATTTTCAAAGTCTTGGCGGAACGGTGTCGGCAAAAGGCAAATTTCATCCTGCTAGCAGCACGAAAATGACCAGCAGCATGGGATTTCTGGAGAACCGTTCAATGTAGGAAAACGCTTTATATCTCTAAATGCATGCGCTGTTAGGGCTAACTGTCGAGTAGTATAGCAGTATGGATTTTCATCGTCTTGGCGGAACGGTGTCGGCAAAAGGCAAATTTCATCCTCCTAGCAGCACGAAAATGACCAGCAGCATGGGATTTCTGGAGAACCGTTCAATGTAGGAAAACGCTTTATATCTCTAAATGCATGCGCTGGTAGGGCTAACTGTCGAGTAGTATAGCAGTATGGATTTTCATCGTCTTGGCGGAACGGTGTCGGCAAAAGGCAAATTTCGTCCTGCTAGCAGCATGAAAATGACCAGCAGCATGGGATTTCTGGAGAACCGTTCAATGTATGAAAACGCTTTATATCTCTAAATGCATGCGCTGGTAGGGCTAACTGTCGAGTAGTATAGCAGTATGGATTTTCATCGTCTTGGCGGAACGGTATCGGCAAAAGGCAAATTTCGTCCTGCTAGCAGCATGAAAATGACCAGCAGCATGGGATTTCTGGAGAACCGTCCAATGTAGGAAAACGGTTTATATCTCTAAATACATGCGCTGGTAGGGCTAACTGTCGAGTAGTATAGCAGTATGGATTTTCAAAGTCTTGGCGGAACGGTGTCGGCATGAGGCAAATTTCATCCTGCTAGCAGCACGAAAATGACCAGCAGCATGGGATTTCTGGAGAACCGTTCAATGTAGGAAAACGCTTTATATCTCTAAATGCATGCGCTGGTAGGGCTAACTGTCGAGTAGTATAGCAGTATGGATTTTCATAGTCTTGGCGGAACGGTATCGGCAAAAGGCAAATTTCGTCCTGCTAGCAGCATGAAAATGACCAGCAGCATGGGATTTCTGGAGAACCGTCTTATGTAGGAAAACGGTTTATATCTCTAAATACATGCGCTGGTAGGGCTAACTGTCGAGTAATATAGCAGTATGAATTTTCAAAGTCTTGGCAGAACGGTGTCGGCAAAGGCAAATTTCATCCTGCTAGCAGCACGAAAATGGCCAGTAGCATGGGATTTCTGGAGAACCGTTCAATGTAGGAAAACGCTTTATATCTCTAAATACATGCGCTGGTAGGGCTAACTGTCGAGTAGTATAGCAGTATGGATTTTCAAAGTCTTGGCGGAACGGTATCGGCAAAAGTCAAATTTCGTCCTGCTAGCAGCATGAAAATGACCAGCAGCATGGGATTTTTGGAGAAACGTCCAATGTAGGAAAACGGTTTATATCTCTTAATACATGCGCTGGTAGGGCTAACTGTCGAGTAGTATAGCAGTATGGATTTTCAAAGTCTTGGCGGAACGGTGTCGGCAAAAGGCAAATTTCATCCTGCTAGCAGCACGAAAATGACCAGCAGCATGGGATTTCTGGAGAACCGTTCAATGTAGGAAAACGCTTTATATCTCTAAATGCATGCGCTGGTAGGGCTAACTGTCGAGTAGTATAGCAGTATGGATTTTCATCGTCTTGGCGGAACAGTATCGGCAAAAGGCAAATTTCGTCCTGCTAGCAGCATGAAAATGACCAGCAGCATGGGATTTCTGGAGAACCGTTCAATGTAGGAAAACGGTTTATATCTCTAAATACATGCGCTGGTAGGGCTAACTGTCGAGTAGTATAGCAGATTGGATTTTCAAAGTCTTGGCGGAACGGTGTCGGCAAAAGGCAAATTTCATCCTGCTAGCAGCACGAAAATGACCAGCAGCATGGGATTTCTGGAGAACCGTTCAATGTAGGAAAACGCTTTATATCTCTAAATGCATGCGCTGGTAGGGCTAACTGTCGAGTAGTATAGCAGTATGGATTTTCATCGTCTTGGCGGAACGGTATCGGCAAAAGGCAAATTTCGTCCTGCTAGCAGCATGAAAATGACCAGCAGCATGGGATTTCTGGAGAACCGTTCAATGTAGGAAAACGCTTTATATCTCTAAATGCATGCGCTGGTAGGGCTAACTGTCGAGTAGTATAGCAGTATGGATTTTCATCGTCTTGGCGGAACGGTATCGGCAAAAGGCAAATTTCGTCCTGCTAGCAGCTAAAAATGACCAGCAGCATGGGATTTCTGGAGAACCGTCCAATGTAGGAAAACGCTTTATATCTCTAAATACATGCGCTGGTGGGGCTAACTGTCGAGTAGTATAGCAGTATGGATTTTCAAAGTCTTGGCGGAACGGTGTCGGCAAAAGGCAAATTTCATCCTGCTAGCAGCACGAAAATGACCAGCAGCATGGGATTTCTGGAGAACCGTTCAATGTAGGAAAACGCTTTATATCTCTAAATGCATGCGCTGGTAGGACTAACTGTCGAGTAGTATAGCAGTATGGATTTTAATAGTCTTGGCGGAACGGTATCGGCAAAAGTCAAATTTCGTCCTGCTAGCAGCATGAAAATGACCAGCAGCATGGGATTGCTGGAGAACCGTCCAATGTAGGAAAACGCTTTATATCTCTAAATACATGCGCTGGTAGGGCTAACTGTCGAGTAGTATAGCAGTATGGATTTTCAAAGTCTTGGCGGAACGGTATCGGCAAAAGGCAAATTTCGTCCTGCTAGCAGCATGAAAATGACCAGCAGCATGAGATTTCTGAAGAACCGTCCAATGTAGGAAAACGGTTTATATCTCTAAATACATGCGCTGGTAGGGCTAACTGTCGAGTAGTATAGCAGTATGGATTTTCAAAGTCTTGGCGGAACGGTGTCGGCAAAAGGCAAATTTCATCCTGCTAGCAGCACGAAAATGACCAGCAGCATGGGATTTCTAGAGAACCGTTCAATGTAGGAAAACGCTTTATATCTCTAAATGCATGCGCTGGTAGGGCTAACTGTCGAGTAGTATAGCAGTATGGATTTTCATCGTCTTGGCGGAACGGTATCGGCAAAAGGCAAATTTCGTCCTGCTAACAGCTTGAAAATGACCAGCAGCATGGGATTTCTGGAGAACCGTCCAATGTAGGAAAACGGTTTATATCTCTAAATACATGCGCTGGTAGGGCTAACTGTCGTGTAGTATAGCAGTATGGATTTTCAAAGTCTTGGCGGAACGGTGTCGGCAAAAGGCAAATTTCATCCTGCTAGCAGCACGAAAATGACCAGCAGCATGGGATCTCTGGAGAACCGTTCAATGTAGGAAAACGCTTTATATCTCTAAATGCATGCGCTGGTAGGGCTAACTGTCGAGTAGTATAGCAGTATGGATTTTCAAAGTCTTGGCGGAACGGTATCGGCAAAAGGCAAATTTCGTCCTGCTAGCAGCATGAAAATGACCAGCAGCATGGGATTTCTGGAGAACCGTTCAATGTAGGAAAACGCTTTATATCTCTAAATGCATGCGCTGGTAGGGCTAACTGTCGAGTAGTATAGCAGTATGGATTTTCATCGTCTTGGCAGAACGGAATCGGCAAAAGGCAAATTTCGTCCTGCTAGCAGCATGAAAATGACCAGCAGCATGGGATTTCTGGAGAACCGTCCAATGTAGGAAAACGCTTTATATCTCTAAATACATGCGCTGGTAGGGCTAACTGTCGAGTAGTATAGCAGTATGGATTTTCAAAGTCTTGGCGGAACGGTGTCGGCAAAAGGCAAATTTCATCCTGCTAGCAGCACGAAAATGACCAGCAGCATGGGATTTCTGGAGAACCGTTCAATGTAGGAAAAAGCTTTATATCTCTAAATGCATGCGCTGGTAGGACAAACTGTCGAGTAGTATAGCAGTATGGATTTTCATAGTCTTGGCGGAACGGTATCGGCAAAAGTCAAATTTCGTCCTGCTAGCAGCATGAAAATGACCAGCAGCATGGGATTTCTGGAGAACCGTCCAATGTAGGAAAACGCTTTATATCTCTAAATACATGCGCTGGTAGGGCTAACTGTCGAGTAGTATAGCAGTATGAATTTTCAAAGTCTTGGCGGAACGGTGTCGGCAAAAGGCAAATTTCATCCTGCTAGCAGCACGAAAATGACCAGCAGCATGGGATTTCTGGAGAACCGTTCAATGTAGGAAAACGGTTTATATCTCTAAATACATGCGCTGGTAGGGCTAACTGTCGAGTAGTATAGCAGTATGGATTTTCATCGTCTTGGCGGAACGGTATCGGCAAAAGGCAAATTTCGTCCTGCTAGCAGCATGAAAATGACCAGCAGCATGGGATTTCTGGAGAACCGTCTAATGTAGGAAAACGGTTTATATCTCTAAATACATGCGCTGGTAGGGCTAACTGTCGAGTAGTATAGCAGTATGGATTTTCAAAGTCTTGGCGGAACGGTGTCGGCAAAAGGCAAATTTCATCCTGCTAGCAGCACGAAAATGACCAGCAGCATGGGATTTCTGGAGAACCGTTCAATGTAGGAAAACGCTTTATATCTCTAAATGCATGCGCTGGTAGGGCTAACTGTCGAGTAGTATAGCAGTATGGATTTTCAAAGACTTGGCTGTAGTGATTTTGCAAAAGATCCATGCTACTATGGTACTCGTCAGTTTATCTGTCAAATGCAAGCAGCCAGTGATATACAGTGATTTCCAAAACGTCTTCGTTCTCAAGTAATCCGAAAGCATCGAACCACACTCAGTGGGATACGAACCGTTTCGCAACTCTGCTTGGTTTGGTCGGAAACCCCGTTTCACGAGTTTTGCACTTTTCGACCAAATGCAGTCAGATGCCACTTTTGGACAGCTAGACACTGTTCAAAAGATCCATGCTGCTATGGTACTCGCCAGTTTATCAGTCGAATGCGAACAGCGATATACAGCGATTTCCAAAACGTGTTGGTTCTCTAGTAATCCCATCCTGCTGAAGCGTGATATTTGCATTTTCTTGAAGCCAAAAGAAACGCTTCGAGCCCTGCTGTTCTGCCAATTTTCAGAATATCCATGCTGCTGTACCAGAGGCCACACCAAGCAATCACAACACACTCTCTGGACTAAGAACCGTTTCGCAACTCTGGTTGGTTTGGTCGGAAACCCAGTTTCACGAGTTTTTCACTTTTCGACCAAATGCAGTCCGGCGGCTACTGTCCAGGCACTGTTCAAAAGATTCATGCTGCTATGGTACTCGCCTGTGTATCTGTCCAGTGCGAACAGCCAGCGATATACAGCGATTTCCAAAACTTCTTTGTTCTTCAGTAATTCCATCCAGCTGGAGCGTGGTATTCGCATTTTCTTGTAGCCAAAAGATACGCTTCGAGCCCTGCTGTTCTGTCAAGTTTCTGAAAATCCATGCTGCTGTACTAGAGATCAAATTACAAACCGCGTCACTGGGCAGTAGAAAAGACTGCATATTGTTTTTATGCAGATCGGACTGGAACTCTGGTTGCCATTGCAACATACATATTTTAATGGGAAAAAAAATCAAAAATCTCTGAAACCACAGGGTCCACAGCTTTGATACTTGGTATGTGGCAACAGCTAATGGTCCTTTACATAAATTGTGACAGCCGTGTCCCTGGGGTCAAATTTGGCCACGCCCCCGGGTTTTGTAGTCTCCAACGACTTACAATGGGAAAAACTATAAAACAATCTCGGAAAACACAAGGCCCAGAGCTTCTATATTTTGTATGTAGTAATGTTTGTTAGTCCTTATTATAAATTTTGCCAACCATGCCACTGAGGTCAAATGTGGCCACGCCCCTGGGGTTGTCTCCATAGACTTACCATAGAAAGCAATTCAAAATTCAATATCTCCAAAGGCAGTAGGTGGATCTTGATCAAATTACACACACAGCATGACTGGGCAGTAGGAAAGGTTGCATATTGTTTCGAGGCAGATCGGACTGGAACTCTTTTCATGTATGTTTTAATGTTCAATATCTCCAAGGCCAGTATGTAGATCTTTATCAAATTACACACACTAAGCATCACTGGGCAGTAGGAAAGGTTGCATATTGTTTTCGGCAGTCTGGTTGGTCGATTATCAATGAAGTAATAGAATTAATTTAAATCCCATGACCTTACAATGTGATGATCTCTCAGGTGAGCTACAGGACCAATGGTCCTCTTGTCAAAGGCCTTCCCATAATCCATGAAAACGCAGTAAAGTTTATTCCCTGTTCTTTTTTGGAATCGTGTCTTGGCAATCTTAAGAAAGAAGAAGTAGTTTAAATTCTCTCCATTTATTACATACCATTCACGAAATATAACTTTGGCATAAACCAGCTCAGTGCGAATCAATTGGCAGTCCCTGTGCATCCTTATGCTGCATGGGCATGCCTTGACAGTCTTGGAAACGCGGAGTGAGTGTCGTATGACGGTACCGTAGAGGGCGGCAGCTTGTTGGCCACAGGGCATCACTGATGAGTGATACCGTAGCAGGGTAGTGGCCTAGGGGTTACCCTAAATAGCACAAAGGACTCCTTTTCGCGAAAAGGACTTCAAATATCGAAACGGAGTCGTTTTCTCCTTATCAGCTGACCCTAAAATAAGAAAAGGACTCCTTTTCACGAAAATGACTTTAATGTACTGAGAAATAAATTAATATAACTGTATAGTGAAAAACAGGGTTCCCACGGAAAGTGTAAAATAAAATTCCATGACTTTTCCATGATAATTCCATGATCGGAGTTTAATTTCCAGGACTATTTTTTCTGTTTATTTATTTGTCATATAACAATGTATAAATGGTAAGAATAGATTCTTATATTGCAAAAATAACTTACTTCAAGGTATTATCTTGTTTTCTGATGAAGAAAAATAAGTTTGAATGAAGTCGCAATAGCGTATCAAGGCTAATGTGCTACGTACATATGACGTATGTGTGGCGTATGAAGCGTCAAGCGGCGTATGCGTGACGTATCTACGTCGTATGTAAGTTAGGTTCCATTCTTATCTGCAGCTCATCTGTTGTGTATCTTATTTTGAAAACATCTTTATTTCATGTATTCCACATGTTTTCATTTTGTTTGCAATCATGTTTTAAGATTATTGCGTGTACATTAAACTCTCAAATGGTTTCACTATTTTTCATGTTTGGCCCGGGTTACACATTCGAGTACGGCTTTTAAATCAAACTCTAACTGGATTGCCTTTCTGTTTCAGTCATTTTGCATTTTGGACACATAATGTACATGCTAAACCAGCCAACGCTATTTCAACGTCAGCGTCTTCCAGGACCATGACTTTGGAAACAATTAGAATGTGTTATAAAGAGGTATATTAGATGTGAATGGAAAGCAACGATTACTCCTAATACGTCATGCATACGCCACAGCAGTGAAATACACAATGGTTCAAATGTACTTAACCCCTCTCTCCCCCCCCCCCCCCCCCCCCTAAAAAGAGGAAAAAGAAAAAGAAAAAAAAGATACTTGAGTGGCGGGGAACACGTTCGCATATGACACAGCCGAATATTAACTGAAACTAAACCGTGACCAGCAAGGTTTTCCGTAGAAGCGCAAATATAACTGAATATATAGTTTGGCAAATAGGTCACTATATGGGCGGCAACTTAACAATTCATATCTGGGCGTGGTCGACTAGTCCGGCATCTGTTCAAGTAGGGAGATTTTTGAAAAGTCGAACACAGTCAGCCTAGACTGCTGTCACAAATTTACCAGATACCTGTATTTTGTCCAATCCTATATGAATTAGACAAATTCGTATTTCATTCTTATTTTCTAACTTGAATCTTTTAACTGTATACCTTTGGCTTAAGGTAGACCAAACCCAATAACGAATTCATGAGGTAACGCCCATACAGTGACATATTTGCTGAACTATACAACATGCCAATATAACTGAACATGAGTAGCATGCACTAAACATGCGACCAGTTGTGCGATATTCAACCAGGTGCTTCCTCGTATATATACTAAACAAAAGTGAAAATGCTAACTTGAATTTCTCTGTCTCTCATTTCATTTGATTGCAACTTTAGAGGTCGTCACACCTAAGCGAAAGTCCCTCAACGCAGACTTGCGTTAAGTTGCGAACTTGAGTTATGCAATATTCGTTTCAATTCGTTTGTCTGCGTTTCAATACGTTGTAGAGCGTTCGCATGAATGTGTTTGCTTGCGTGAGCATTCGTCAGGATGAGTCTTACCTGCCGGAAAATTTTAAACAGGTCTGTTGAAAACAATTTTTTCGCATATGTGCGTTTCACTTCGTTCAACAATCGCAAGTCTTCGCAAAGCATTCGTTATCGTGCGTAATCGTGCTTAAGGATTCACAACTAAACTGTAAAATTGCATCATGCTATTAGGCTAATTTGCATATCAACCGAAGAGTTGCGCTTCAATGACGATTGCTTGCGCTCTTCAATGCACTGTACCGCTTACAAGCGCATTGTTGCGAATCGAATCCGACGCATGAATGCGAAGTATTACGTTTAGTCAACGAACGCATACAGAGGGAAACTTTGACAAACAGATCCATGCGAAACGTAGCGTTACACATATATCGTAGCGTTCCACAGAAGCCGTAGTCTGCGGGTTCGAAACATACCTGTGCCAATTTAGTAGGTCTATATCTTTATTTCTCTACTTTAATATATATATATAGAAAAAACAGTCAGAATTCTTCGAGTGACGCACAATATAAATAAAAGTTTGGTAAGACAAATAAATAGAAAGTCTGTTGTTGTATTTTCCTTTTTTCTGTAAGCGCTTTCACAGCTTCATGGCTGATCTTCAGACATAACAAGAAATGATGACGTTTAAACGTAACGTAGAAACCACAGAAAACATACGTTACGTTCACGTCTTCCGCTAAATGTTTTGCCGTATAATAGCACATTACGTAAAGGCGTTTTCCTCCGTTGTTATTACGTTAACTTGAGTGCGATAATTTTCAACTGAATTCTTGCGAGCTGTGCGTGTATGTACAAATCACAAGAATCCAGCAACTATCGCTGTTCCAAACTAGGATCCATCAAATGAACATGTATTCTTTAAACAAAATACCCTTTCGTCATCTACAATAAATGCAACTTATATTCCGGTATCAGTGAACATTCCGGGAATTATGAAAAAAATACCAATTCAGGGGGAACTACCCTTGAAGTTAGAAATACATATTTTTCATACACATTTGAAAAACCTGGGATGGATGTTGAATTTAAGAAAAATATATTAAAGTAAATAAAATAATAAAGCTGGAAAATAAAACTACACCTTACGCCATAACCACAAAATCTTTTGAGATATTACGTTTAAAGGGAATTAATAAGGAATCTAAATTGCACCCGCTATAAACGATAAATTCTTGATACATATAGATTCCGGGTTTTAGTATTTTGTTAAATATTGAAATTTACGTCCTACTAAACCATTGTTTTAGAAAAACGTTTAGGTAAATGAACATAGATTCGTACAGATCTAAAACGTCAAACGTTAGACATAGTCTTAGTATACAACATTAGAGTAAAAGAACACGGATTCGTACAGATCTAAAACGTCAAACGTCAGATACAGCCTTAAACTGTTGCAACAACGTGGAGAATGACTTTTCAAGGTTAAAATTAATAACGCTATCAAAAAGAATATAGCTCTGATATACACAGAATGTCCATAATATCAAAAAAGTATTAACCGTGTCAGAACAACACACCCCAACATATTAAAGTTCATGAAAATAAAAAGTAGATCGAACAAAAATCTGTCTTTACATTTATATTACATAGCATCCTTTGTCTCAAGTCAATTAAGTCTTACCGAAGAATAGCTTTCTTGTTATGAATTTCTTGTTATGTCTGAATTTCTTGTTATGTCTGAATTTCTTGTCTGAATTTCTTGTTATGAAGAATTTCTTGTTATGTCTGAAGATCAGCCAAGATTAGCCCTACCAGCGCATGCATTTAGAGATATAAAGCGTTTTCCTACATTGGACGGTTCTCCAGAAATCCCATGCTGCTGGTCATTTTCATGCTGCTAGCAGGACGAAATTTGCCTTTTGCCGATACCGTTCCGCCAAGACGATGAAAATCCATACTGCTATACTACTCGACAGTTAGCCCTACCAGCGCATGCATTTAGAGATATAAAGCGTTTTCCTACATTGAACGGTTCTCCAGAAATCCCATGCTGCTGGTCATTTTCGTGCTGCTAGCAGAACGAAATTTGCCTTTTGCCGACACCGTTCCGCCAAGACTTTGAAAATCCATACTGCTATACTACTCGACAGTTAGCCCTACCAGCGCATGCATTTAGAGATATAAAGCGTTTTCCTACATTGGACGGTTCTCCAGAAATCCTGCATGCTGCTGGTCATTTTCATGCTGCTAGCAGGACGAAATTTGCCTTTTGCCGATACCGTTCCGCCAAGACGATGAAAATCCATACTGCTATACTATTCGACAGTTAGCCCTACCAGCGCATGCATTTAGAGATATAAAGCGTTTTCCTACATTGAACGGTTCTCCAGAAATCCCATGCTGCTGGTCATTTTCGTGCTGCTAGCAGGATGAAATTTGCCTTTTGCCGACACCGTTCCGCCAAGACTTTGAAAATCCATACTGCTATACTACTCGTCAGTTAGCCCTACCAGCGCATGCATTTAGAGATATAATAAAGCGTTTTCCTACATTGAACGGTTCTCCAGAAATCCCATGCTGCTGGTCATTTTCGTGCTGCTAGCAGGATGAAATTTGCCTTTTGCCGACACCGTTCCGCCAAGTCTTTGAAAATCCATACTGCTATACTACTCGACAGTTAGCCCTACCAGCGCATGTATTTAGAGATATAAAGCGTTTTCCTACATTGAACGGTTCTCCAGAAATCCCATGCTGCTGGTCATTTTCATGCTGCTAGCAGGACGAAATTTGCCTTTTGCCGATACCGTTCCGCCAAGACGATGAAAATCCATACTGCTATACTACTCGACAGTTAGCCCTACCAGCGCATGCATTTAGAGATATAAAGCGTTTTCCTACATTGGACGGTTCTCCAGAAATCCCATGCTGCTGGTCATTTTCGTGCTGCTAGCAGGACGAAATTTGCCTTTTGCCGATACCGTTCCGCCAAGACGATGAAAATCCATACTGCTATACTACTCGACAGTTAGCCCTACCAGCGCATGCATTTAGAGATATAAAGCGTTTTCCTACATTGAACGGTTCTCCAGAAATCCCATGCTGCTGGTCATTTTCGTGCTGCTAGCAGGACGAAATTTGCCTTTTGCCGACACCGTTCCGCCAAGACTTTGAAAATCCATACTGCTATACTACTCGACAGTTAGCCCTACCAGCGCATGTATTTAGAGATATAAAGCGTTTTCCTACATTGGACGGTTCTCCAGAAATCCCATGCTGCTGGTCATTTTCATGCTACTAGCAGGACGAAATTTGCCTTTTGCCGATACCGTTCCGCCAAGACGATGAAAATCCATACTGCTATACTACTCGACAGTTAGCCCTACCAGCGCATGCATTTAGAGATATAAAGCGTTTTCCTACATTGGACGGTTCTCCAGAAATCCCATGCTGCTGGTCATTTTCATGCTGCTAGCAGGACGAAATTTGCCTTTTGCCGATACCGTTCCGCCAAGACGATGAAAATCCATACTGCTATACTACTCGACAGTTAGCCCTACCAGCGCATGCATTTAGAGATATAAAGCGTTTTCCTACATTGAACGTTTCTCCAGAAATCCCATGCTGCTGGTCATTTTCGTGCTGCTAGCAGGACGAAATTTGCCTTTTGCCGACACCGTTCCGCCAAGACTTTGAAAATCCATACTGCTATACTACTCGACAGTTAGCCCTACCAGCGCATGCATTTAGAGATATAAAGCGTTTTCCTACATTGGACGGTTCTCCAGAAATCCCATGCTGCTGGTCATTTTCATGCTGCTAGCAGGACGAAATTTGCCTTTTGCCGATACCGTTCCGCCAAGACGATGAAAATCCATACTGCTATACTACTCGACAGTTAGCCCTACCAGCGCATGCATTTAGAGATATAAAGCGTTTTCCTACATTGAACGGTTCTCCAGAAATCCCATGCTGCTGGTCATTTTCGTGCTGCTAGCAGGATGAAATTTGCCTTTTGCCGACACCGTTCCGCCAAGACTTTGAAAATCCATACTGCTATACTACTCGACAGTTAGCTCTACCAGCGCATGTATTTAGAGATATAAAGCGTTTTCCTACATTGAACGGTTCTCCAGAAATCCCATGCTGCTGGTCATTTTCATGCTGCTAGCAGGACGAAATTTGCCTTTTGCCGATACCGTTCCGCCAAGACGATGAAAATCCAGACTGCTATACTACTCGACAGTTAGCCCTACCAGCGCATGCATTTAGAGATATAAAGCGTTTTCGTACATTGGACGGTTCTCCAGAAATCCCATGCTGCTGGTCATTTTCATGCTGCTAGCAGGACGAAATTTGCCTTTTGCCGATACCGTTCCGCCAAGACTTTGAAAATCCATACTGCTATACTACTCGACAGTTAGCCCTACCAGCGCATGCATTTAGAGATATAAAGCGTTTTCCTACATTGAACGGTTCTCCAGAAATCCCATGCTGCTGGTCATTTTCGTGCTGCTAGCAGGACGAAATTTGCCTTTTGCCGACACCGTCTGCCAAGACTTTGAAAATCCATACTGCTATACTACTCGACAGTTAGCCCTACCAGCGCATGTATTTAGAGATATAAAGCGTTTTCCTACATTGGACGGTTCTCCAGAAATCCCATGCTGCTGGTCATTTTCATGATGCTAGCAGGACGAAATTTGCCTTTTGCCGATACCGTTCCGCCAAGACGATGAAAATCCATACTGCTATACTACTCGACAGTTAGCCCTACCAGCGCATGCATTTAGAGATATAAAGCGTTTTCCTACATTGAACGGTTCTCCAGAAATCCCATGCTGCTGGTCATTTTCGTGCTGCTAGCAGGATGAAATTTGCCTTTTGCCGACACCGTTACGCCAAGACTTTGAAAATCCATACTGCTATACTACTCGACAGTTAGCCCTACCAGCGCATGTATTTAGAGATATAAAGCGTTTTCCTACATTGAACGGTTCTCCAGAAATCCCATGCTGCTGGTCATTTTCATGCTGCTAGCAGGACGAAATTTGCCTTTTGCCGATACCGTTCCGCCAAGACGATGAAAATCCATACTGCTATACTACTCGACAGTTAGCCCTACCAGCGCATGCATTTAGAGATATAAAGCGTTTTCCTACATTGGACGGTTCTCCAGAAATCCCATGCTGCTGGTCATTTTCATGCTGCTAGCAGGACGAAATTTGCCTTTTGCCGATACCGTTCCGCCAAGACGATGAAAATCCATACTGCTATACTACTCGACAGTTAGCCCTACCAGCGCATGCATTTAGAGATATAAAGCGTTTTCCTACATTGAACGGTTCTCCAGAAATCCCATGCTGCTGGTCATTTTCGTGCTGCTAGCAGGACGAAATTTGCCTTTTGCCGATACCGTTCCGCCAAGACGATGAAAATCCATACTGCTATACTACTCGACAGTTAACCCTACCAGCGCATGCATTTAGAGATATAAAGCGTTTTCCTACATTGGACGGTTCTCCAGAAATCCCATGCTGCTGGTCATTTTCATGCTGCTAGCAGGACGAAATTTGCCTTTTGCCGATACCGTTCTGCCAAGACGATGAAAATCCATACTGCTATACTACTCGACAGTTAGCCCTACCAGCGCATGCATTTAGAGATATAAAGCGTTTTCCTACATTGAACGGTTCTCCAGAAATCCCATGCTGCTGGTCATTTTCGTGCTGCTAGCAGGATGAAATTTGCCTTTTGCCGACACCGTTCCGCCAAGACTTTGAAAATCCATACTGCTATACTACTCGACAATTAGCCCTACCAGCGCATGTCTTTAGAAATATAAAGCGTTTTCCTACATTGAACGGTTCTCCAGAAATCCCATGCTGCTGGTCATTTTCGTGCTGCTAGCAGGACGAAATTTGCCTTTTGCCGACACCGTTCCGCCAAGACTTTGAAAATCCATACTGCTATACTACTCGACAGTTAGCCCTACCAGCGCATGCATTTAGAGATATAATGCGTTTTCCTACATTGGACGGTTCTCCAGAAATCCCATGCTGCTGGTCATTTTCATGCTGCTAGCAGGACGAAATTTGCCTTTTGCCGATACCGTTCCGCCAAGACGATGAAAATCCATACTGCTATACTACTCGACAGTTAGCCCTACCAGCGCATGCATTTAGAGATATAAAGCGTTTTCCTACATTGAACGGTTCTCCAGAAATCCCATGCTGCTGGTCATTTTCGTGCTGCTAGCAGGATGAAATTTGCCTTTTGCCGACACCGTTCCGCCAAGACTTTGAAAATCCATACTGCTATACTACTCGACAGTTAGCCCTACCAGCGCATGTATTTAGAGATATAAAGCGTTTTCCTACATTGAACGGTTCTCCAGAAATCCCATGCTGCTGGTCATTTTCATGCTGCTAGCAGGACGAAATTTGCCTTTTGCCGATACCGTTCCGCCAAGACGATGAAAATCCATACTGCTATACTACTCGACAGTTAGCCCTACCAGCGCATGCATTTAGAGATATAAAGCGTTTTCCTACATTGGACGGTTCTCCAGAAATCCCATGCTGCTGGTCATTTTCGTGCTGCTAGCAGGACGAAATTTGCCTTTTGCCGACACCGTTCCGCCAAGACTTTGAAAATCCATACTGCTATACTACTCGACAGTTAGCCCTACCAGCGCATGCATTTAGAGATATAAAGCGTTTTCCTACATTGAACGGTTCTCCAGAAATCCCATGCTGCTGGTCATTTTCGTGCTGCTAGCAGGACGAAATTTGCCTTTTGCCGATACCGATCCGCCAAGACGATGAAAATCCATACTGCTATACTACTCGACAGTTAGCCCTAACAGCGCATGCATTTAGAGATATAAAGCGTTTTCCTACATTGAACGGTTCTCCAGAAATCCCATGCTGCTGGTCATTTTCGTGCTGCTAGCAGGACGAAATTTGCCTTTTGCCGACACCGTTCCGCCAAGACTTTGAAAATCCATACTGCTATACTACTCGACAGTTAGCCCTACCAGCGCATGCATTTAGAGATATAAAGCGTTTTCCTACATTGGATGGTTCTCCAGAAATCCCATGCTGCTGGTCATTTTCATGCTGCTAGCAGGACGAAATTTGCCTTTTGCCGATACCGTTCCGCCAAGACGATGAAAATCCATACTGCTATACTACTCGACAGTTAGCCCTATCAGCGCATGCATTTAGAGATATAAAGCGTTTTCCTACATTGAACGGTTCTCCAGAAATCCCATGCTGCTGGTCATTTTCGTGCTGCTAGCAGGATGAAATTTGCCTTTTGCCGACACCGTTCGCCCAAGACTTTGAAAATCCATACTGCTATACTACTCGACAGTTAGCCCTACCAGCGCATGTATTTAGAGATATAAAGCGTTTTCCTACATTGGACGGTTCTCCAGAAATCCCATGCTGCTGGTCATTTTCATGCTGCTAGCAGGACGAAATTCGCCTTTTGCCGATACCGTTCTGCCAAGACGATGAAAATCCATACTGCTATACTACTCGACAGTTAGCCCTACCAGCGCATGCATTTAGAGATATAAAGCGTTTTCCTACATTGAACGGTTCTCCAGAAATCCCATGCTGCTGGTCATTTTCGTGCTGCTAGCAGGATGAAATTTGCCTTTTGCCGACACCGTTCCGCCAAGACTTTGAAAATCCATACTGCTATACTACTCGACAGTTAGCCCTACCAGCGCATGTATTTAGAGATATAAAGCGTTTTCCTACATTGAACGGTTCTCCAGAAATCCCATGCTGCTGGTCATTTTCATGCTGCTAGCAGGACGAAATTTGCCTTTTGCCGATACCGTTCCGCCAAGACGATGAAAATCCATACTGCTATACTACTCGACAGTTAGCCCTACCAGCGAATGCATTTAGAGATATAAAGCGTTTTCCTACATTGGACGGTTCTCCAGAAATCCCATGCTGCTGGTCATTTTCATGCTGCTAGCAGGACGAAATTTGCCTTTTGCCGATACCGTTCCGCCAAGACGATGAAAATCCATACTGCTATACTACTCGACAGTTAGCCCTACCAGCGCATGCATTTAGAGATATAAAGCGTTTTCCTACATTGAACGGTTCTCCAGAAATCCCATGCTGCTGGTCATTTTCGTGCTGCTAGCAGGATGAAATTTGCCTTTTGCCGATACCGTTCCGCCAAGACGTTGAAAATCCATACTGCTATACTACTCGACAGTTAGCCCTACCAGCGCATGTATTTAGAGATATAAAGCGTTTTCCTACATTGGACGGTTCTTCAGAAATCCCATGCTGCTGGTCATTTTCATGCTGCTAGCAGGACGAAATTTGCCTTTTGCCGATACCGTTCTGCCAAGACGATGAAAATCCATACTGCTATACTACTCGACAGTTAGCCCTACCAGCGCATGCATTTAGAGATATAAAGCGTTTTCCTACATTGAACGGTTCTCCAGAAATCCCATGCTGCTGGTCATTTTCGTGCTGCTAGCAGGATGAAATTTGCCTTTTGCCGACACCGTTCCGCCAAGACTTTGAAAATCCATACTGCTATACTACTCGACAGTTAGCCCTACCAGCGCATGTATTTAGAGATATAAAGCGTTTTCCTACATTGGACGGTTCTCCTGAAATCCCATGCTGCTGGTCATTTTCATGCTGCTAGCAGGACGAAATTTGCCTTTTGCCGATACCGTTCTGCCAAGGCGATGAAAATCCATACTGCTATACTACTCGACAGTTAGCCCTACCAGCGCATGCATTTAGAGATATAAAGCGTTTTCCTACATTGAACGGTTCTCCAGAAATCCCATGCTGCTGGTCATTTTCGTGCTGCTAGCAGGATGAAATTTGCCTTTTACCGACACCGTTCCGCCAAGACTTTGAAAATCCATACTGCTATACTACTCGACAGTTAGCCCTACCAGCGCATGTATTTAGAGATATAAAGCGTTTTCCTACATTGAACGGTTCTCCAGAAATCCCATGCTGCTGGTCATTTTCGTGCTGCTAGCAGGACGAGATTTGCCTTTTGCCGACACCGTTCCGCCAAGACTTTGAAAATCCATACTGCTATACTACTCGACAGTTAGCCCTACCAGCGCATGTATTTAGAGATATAAAGCGTTTTCCTACATTGGACGGTTCTCCAGAAATCCCATCTGTCCTGATATTCATCCTGCGAACAGGACTAATTTTGCAAATAAGATATATTTTTTCAATTATTTGTGAGCATTTTAGTTATTTTATTAATGTTACGTTTTTGTCTTTTGTACTACCACACTGGTTAATTGACATTTCCTTCGGCCATACTGCCATGCTGCTAACTTACTTAACCAGCCGTACGGCCATCCTGCTAACTTACTAATTTCGTCCTGCCATGCTGCCAAGCTGCTAACTTTTTTGACCTAGTTGTTCAAAACTTCGTTAGCTTAACGCTGTCGTTAATAAGCCCTCGATATGTTAACTACTTAGTTATTTTAAAAAATAACAGTGTATTTGTAATATTGCCATTTGAAATTTTATCGAATCGTTAATGCACCAGTCCTTTGTATCTTCGCCCCCCTAGGGCCGGGCCGGGGATATCGGGGGGACACAGCGGGGCTAAAATGCCGTGTTGAGCCCCGGCAGTGCCGGGGATGGGCCGGGGTTTTAATTTCCTGCCAATATATGGTCACATTAATTCAAATAAGATATTAATTGTATTTTAACATTTAATTACTTTATTTATGGTCATTATTTAATTTGCAAATGTACCTGTACATTTACAAAAATCAAGCCCCACTCTCATATTTTTCTGCCAATATATGGTCACATTAATTCAAATAAGATGTTAATTGTATTTTAACATTTAAATACTTTATTTATGGTCATTATTTAATTTGCAAATGTACCTGTACATTTACAAGAATCAAGCCCCACTCTCATATTTTTACTAGAACAACTCTCAGCTGTTGTTCCACATTGTTGTCAGCCCCAAGGAGCCTGGGCTTTTAGCAGAGATTTTACCACAAATCGGTCACGGCAGTGCCGGGCTTTTTGCGGGGCTTTAAAAACTGAAAAGTTAAACGCCCGGCTATTCCCCGGCCCCAGGGGGGCAGTGGATACAAATGACTGGTGCATAATAGTTTAATTTTCCTACCTGGTGTAGAAACAACCTGAATTCGTTCAAATCCACTCTGGCATCCACTGTCAGAAAAGAAAAAAAAAGTGAGATGCTACAGATGTCGAGGTTATAAACTTCTTTTCACGCCAAACTCTGCTGAGCATGGAAAGTTTCCTGCTCATAAATGAGCCGTCTCTTTGTATTGATTGAAATTTTAAACTCAGCTGAGTGGAGATTAAAATAGTTTTATAACCTCGGGGCAAGGTCCCAAACAAAACGCGAGTGAGAGCACAGAGAATGAATGTATTATACACTCACCCAAAGTTCTAAGCGGTCACCTTGCCATTATAAACAGGTGAATTCACTTCGCCATCATGTTGAAACATGATGGAAAGTCCGAATTGTACCAGCTGCATGGAGCATTTGCTTTGCCACTCAAATAACATGATGGGGCGGAAGCCCATCGAAGAACAATGCCGAGAAACAAGCATTTGTTTATTATATTACTGCTGACTGGAACGTAATATATAAAAATCTTTTTCTTCTTCATTCACAGCATCAATATTTATAGTTATCACACACACACACACACACACACACACACACACACACACACACACACACACACACACACACACACACACACACACACACACACACACACACACACACAGAGAGAGAGAGAGAGAGAGAGAGAGAGAGAGAGAGAGAGAGAGAGAGAGACTTACGCAAGAAACCTGACCCCATCATGGTCATCAAGAAATCCTGCTCGTCGAGTACACCTGGTGGGTATGCTACGTCTAAGCAGTCAAAGAATTGTCCCGCCACGTATGTGTCCTCCCAGTATCTTGTGCTTATTATGTTTATGAAATCGGCCCTGTTTACACTCGTGGCTGTTCATATAAAGATAGAAAATATACTAGAGATAACTATCTGTGTCCAGAGGCCGATAAATTTCAATCAATGTCAGGTTTATAGTTTAGAGGAAGAAAATGGTATCAAACCCGCCCTTTAAACATGGATTGTTGTTTGGTTCCAAAAGGAGCAATGCCATTGTCACTCCAAGAAGGCGTACAAGTCATTTTTCGGATATTCAAAATAGATGCAAGAAGTTATAGTTTTAACCTTTGTCTCTGATAATGGTTTTTCACAGAAAACAAATGTGTGCAGGACGATAGGAAAATTATTTTCATGTCCACATCTTGATCCTAAGGACCTGCAAAAATTTAGAAACAGGTCAACAGATAAAGTTTTAATGGCTAAAATCAATTTTGAATAGAGATTTTGCATTGGCAAGGGAGGTAATCAATGATCACGAAAATGGATACTTAAAAAAATCTCAGGGAAAACATTTGTGTCATTTAACAATTTTGAGCAGCCGTAGCAAACTTTAATAATGTAAAATCTTTGCGGAAGAATATTTACCTCCCATCCATGAGATTTTTGTACCCGGTCGGAAAATTTCTATTTGAAAATGTTTTTGAAGGAAAAAAAAATGAAATGCACATTTTATACTCACAAGAACCTGTCCATCTTGACAGAAGCTCATATCTTACTTCATCAATTGTAATATTTCTATTTCTGTCAGTGTCGGTATCGAGAATGATCATATCAATGATCTGATCCAGAGTAAAATGGTGTACGTGGTCAACTATAGGGTTTACTGGAGTCAGGCAGAGATGGTCCCTGAAAATTCAAGGAGACATAAGCATCTTATGTCTACTTATGCCTATAAATCACAAAGAAAGACATGATATTTAAAATTCAAGTTGGTTATTTCTTTTCATTTTTGTCATGATCCTTTTGTCTTAGGTTATAAAACTTTTTTATGCTCAACTCAGTTCAGCATAAAATTTAAGCTACTGATAAACACCAAAATAACGAAAAATATTGAAATTGAAGGTTAAGAACGCCAAAACCTGTAATTTATTCTGCTCATAAATGTTAAAATGCCAACAATTTCTTTCTCATCTTTGTAATTCAGCAGAGACAAGATCAGGGTTGCTATTTGTGTTGAACTCGAAGCCAAAAATCAACATCTTTGTATTTTCATTTTTCTTGGTTTATAAGAACTTAAGACCTATCAGGTTTATATTCCAGTGATAAGTCTTTTGGTTCTCGTGTGTTTTCAAATTTCACCATAGTGGGTAATGGGAATAGTTCAGTGCAGGAGCTTAAAACAGTGTTTTGGGCTGCTTAAATGAGATCATATGCAGCCCAGATAAGTCATTGTTCCATGCTGTAGTTACTTTAATACAATAAAGCATATGTGGTTGTATATGAAAAATTGTTGGAATCCTTGACTGCAACACACATTTTATTTCCAAGGTGCCTCTTTCCATGGGGCTACGGACTCTACAGGCCATGCAAAAATATGTTTGACCATATCAGCAGTCTTATACAATTTCTTGACAAAACCTTCAGACATATTTTACTAGGCCTCAGTCTGAAAAATACTAAGACCATTTCATCCTTGTTTATAGGAACCTGGCTTTGAACTTCCATTATGAAAATAGGGGCTACGGACTCTTCATTAAAATGATGATTTTTAAAGAAACAAGTACACTTCACTGTGAGGATAAATTCAACTTCCATTGATTCTAAACTTTCTTTTGTCTTAACAATGAATTGACAAGATACCAAAAAATCACGTTTGAATAATGGTTGTAATTTTTAGACCTGCCAACTAAAGACACCAAGAAAAGTTGAAAAAACATAGCAAAAGTTCAGTTTCACTTACTACGCCATATCTCTGTTATTGTTTGTCCAAATTGAATTCCGTAAAAAGTATATTACATGGGACATATGTGCCTTTTATATAACATGAATATTGGACCTTACTTATTTTTGAACACAACAGCAAATCAGCTTATAAAACGCCCAAAATAAAAGTGCAACATCAAAACATGCGAAAAATGGTGATTTTTGGACACATATTGCATTGCTGTAGCAAACTGTTGCATACAATACCCTATTGTTATATATCGCCAGAAAGCTTATTGCCTAAGTGTTATGGTAAATGAAAACATTTGCTCTCAGAAAATATCCTATTTAATTATACACGCATAACATGACATAGCTGGAAAAAGCAACCCTGATCGTGTCTCAGTCGAATTTTTTGAATCATTAAGGAACTAGGACATTTTTCTTTATTAAATGGTCATAACACATTTTATATCAAATTCTTAAAATGCTATCTTCTAAGTTGGTACTTACCCTAGCTCGTATGCTACGTGGGCATCTGTAGTCTGGCTAAACAGGGCAGCCACTAGGAAAATCGCCAATAGGGCTTTGATCATCTTGCCTACAATACTTGAATACATGTACTATATGGGACAATATTGTTCAATGAACATGCAGATTTGAAATGCGTTTAAATGGCTTGGACTTGGGGAAGACATCCTTGCCTACAATATTTGAATGCTATATTGGACAATATCGTTCAATGAACATGCAGATTTGAAATGTGTTTAAATGGTTTGAACCTGAGGAAGAAATCCTTGAACATACATTTAACCGATATTCAACACATCAGGAAAACATGTCCGTGTAATAAATACCCCCTTATACCCCACTTTTATATAGCAAAACTGGGGTATGCAGGGGTATACCTATTTTTCTTATTTTTGCTCCAAAACATAGATTGTGGGTACTCGTTAGAACCGCCTTGCTCCAAAACATAGATTGTGGGTACTCGTTAGAACCGCCTCGGCGAGGCGGTTCTAACGTGTACCCACAATCTATGTTTTGAGCAAAAATAAGAAAAATAACAAAAAAAAAATCTACTGAAAATTTTCAATTTTTACAACATAGGAAATCATGGGCGTGTTTTCGTAATGAGAAGAGCCATTTAGTCTCTCTCCCCTATTTTAAGATAAAATGAGCATACTACTTTCTTAAAAAAGAAGTTCACGAAGAAAATTCTCAAAACAGAAACGACAAAACAGGCAAGGCACATTTTTTTTCTTTTTAGAAAAAGCGCATTAAAAATAATAAAATAAACGTTTTAATCGATAAATTCACGTTTTCTGAATTCTCCGTATGTATGGTTAATTTGTAAATTCGTTATACTGAATGGTTACCATGATATTTTTAATACCAAAGGAAAACATAACAGAAAATTATTCCAAAATTATCCCCACCTTGTATGATGATAGAAACAACCAATGATGTGACTGTCTGTCTGATGTTTTAAGAGTGCAAGTCCCGTCAAAGCATATGAGCCTTCGCATGAGAAAACCAACAATTTGGGTTTCGACCAGGTCCGACACACACCGGGCTATACAGTCACAGAAGATGGTTAGAGTTTGCAAATTTTGGATTTAGAAAGAAGAGGAATTCTACTATGCGTGTAGCGAAAACAAAGGCGCTGATCAGCTTTACAGTTACTGCGAAGCTGATCTGCGCCTTTGTGTTCGCCTATGCAGATTGTTGCGGCGGCTCCATATACTGTCTGAAAATATTCCTTCTTATCGTGCGAGACAAAATGATAAACCTGCTTGTAACATTGAGGCCTGTCGCACATAAGCGAAAGTCCCTCAACGTAGACTTGCGTTTTGTTGCGAAAAGGAGTTTAAGTTTGTTAGATTGATTTATTGCTTTACGTCCCTTTCTACAGCTAACGTCCCGACATGACCATACTTGTTGACTGGGAAGTAAGACAATAAATCAAACAAGGAAAAAATTATTTTTCACAATTAAACGCAAGTCTGTGTCGAGTGATTTTCGCTTATGTGTGACGAGGCCTTAAACAATCGCACCGCCAAATTGTCAAGCGTCTTGAACCGGAAACCTCAAAGCCCACTTTCACGTCAAAACAATGGTAATAATGAATTAATAATGAAAAAGTATGCAATGCCTAGGGGCTAATACGATCACTACTTAAGAACCCAAAATGGTACATAATAGTTCAAGAGCTGACCACCTCCCAGCTTTTGACGGATTACAAAATATGTAAGTACAAAGAGCAAGTACCGCCTAGCTGTGGTCAGTGAAGATTAAGGGTACAGAGGGGTGTTTATGATGTAATGCTTAGTTATAGATCGCGGCACCAACTTAACCTAAGCAGAGTTATAGATCCTGAAAAGAAAGTTTTATGGAAACCGTTATAAACAAATAAACTCGACTCATCCGCGTTTTAGGGTTCACTGGTGTGTCGTACTTACTACAATGTTTATTTCAATGGACAACGCAATTCCAATTGCGAATGCGTCGGTACTGATAACATTTGTTTACCGATTTCCACTTGAGGTGTTTGGGAATGCTGTTAAAATCAAGTGGCAAGTTAAGATTCCAGACACGGAGGTCCTGAAGAATGCAGGGATGCAAAGCATGCATACTGTCTTAAAGCTAACACAGCTGGACTAGCTATGTTATAAGAATGCCTGATGAGCGACTCCCAAAGAAAGTCATCTATGGAGAACTACAGGAGGGAAAGCGCTCTCAAGGTGTCCAGAAGAAACGCTACAAAGACACCCTCAAAGCCTCTGAAGGATTTCGACATACCAATTGGGTCTTGGGAACAGACTGCACAGGAGCAATCAAAGTGTCGAGGTCTCATCAACAAAGGAGCAGCTCTCTATGAAAAAAGAAAAGAGTCTGTGAAGCTGAAAGAAAGCGCAGAGAATGCAAAGCCAACCAGCTGATACCATGACATTGACTTGCTCTACTTGCAACCGACAGTTTAGAGTCAAATCAGCCATCAAAGAACTCCCACACACACGAACCTATTCAAGAAATAATGATGGTCTTTTTCATTAGTGATAGACGGACGACCACCATCATTTATCTGTCGGTACAAAAATGGTTTAGTTTTATTTCCATGCATATTTGAATCATCTGTAAGTGCCTGCTTTGCCTAAAAGGATTTAGTAAATCATACTATTTTGTGATGTTTTGCGGACATGTAGACACACGACAGACGCACTTTATAAACGAGACTATTGTAAAACAGACAATAACAAACGTACGGCACACACATACAGTCTAGTCCAGTCTTATTGCGATGGGCGTGTTTGTTTGATAAGCTTTGTCATTTAGTGACAACTTTCGGTTCAAAAAGTAAAATTTTAGCCTTATCATCTCGGAAGTTTTAACCTTTTTAACCTTTCAGTCTACAAAGAGGAACTAGTGACCCCATCGCCTGATCATCTTACGAGCATTGTCTTGAGATGGTCTGCTTTTAGGGGGCTTGAGACTAGGCGTTTTGATGGAAAAGTCCTATCGAACCTGGCAAGATTTTGAGACGTGTGTAAACAATGAATGGGCAGAATTGTTTTGCATGTTGAAAATCACAATTTTGAAATGACAGACAGATGAATTAAATTGCAATCTAACATCTCTGTTGGAATAAGCCGAATATTTGGTAAGATTTATATACCGGTCAATTGAAAAATCTTAAAATGTTTAATTAAAATCAACCGTGATTGGGGTTAAACATAGCATGCAGGCTGTCGCATGATTTTAGTTATACTGTATATCATTTACGAGTCCTATATGAAGAATATTTAATGTGTTCACGGCTCTTAAAGGATCTTAGTTTTAATTTCTATTTGCTATTATTGCAGCTGGTGTTGTGCCGTGTGGCGGCCCTAAAAAGTATTTCCGTACATCACCCATAGTGCAGGTTATTTTCTTTTTGGTCCTTTGAGATCAGCGTGTATATTCTGAGAAATCAGAAACTTATTATCGGTCAAGATTCATTTTCTTAACCATTGTTCAGTACATTTGGTCCCATTTAGATAATACTAGTCTTTGTATCGATTACCCGGTTGAAAGTTGCAAAATTTCAGTAATTCTCTTTGGCTCCATGTTGCAAAATCTAAAGGGTCACTCGCGAGACTTTAATAGTCGAAACCGCGGTATGGCCCATCCCCTTTCTCATTAATGTGTTCACTACTCTTAAAGTTTCTATTTCCCTCTTATAAGCTTCTTAAATACAGTGCAAGAAGCCTCTGCGGTGCAGTGGTTAAGTCACTCGCCTTGTAAACCAGGGGTCGCAGGTTCGATCCCGGGCTTCTCCTAAAACCTCCTCCAGGTTGAGCCTTCGGGTGCTCCCGGAACAACAACAAAAAAAAAAAAAAAAAAAAAAAAAAAAAAATCACCATAACATTCTGGTATCGAAAGGCCCTGACGCAAAAGCGTCTACAAACCAACATGTAATTTAGAAGTGTCTGCGGATTCTTTTTTTTTAAAGAGTTAAAATTCGAAGTTTATGATACCGATAGCCCGGCTGTAGAACATTAATTTCGCACGTTTCAAAAACGAGCAGCTTTAAATAAGGAATTTCATAAAAGGAAGTCGCCATTTGTTTCCGCCGGGTTCCTGGTTGTTGACTTATAATTACGTATACCATTTCTTAAACTGTTTGCAGTAATGTCTGTCTTGTGTCGAGTTTCATGCAAAATGATAAAACGTCATATTTTGGTAGATGGCTATCGTTTTGACCTTAGGATCCCCAGAGGATTATCTAGAATCATTTTAATGGATTTGTGACGTATAGGGAAATGTCATTGTACATTTTGTCTCACCCATCAGACAAGCATATCCCTTTGTGTGCCTGTCTGAGATTTTTCTTTTCTATCTCAGTACTGGCACATTTTAGCTGTCTCAAAATGTCAATCATTTCTGTATTTAGCTAATAGAAATGTGCTCCTCACGTTAAGTTCTACATAAGGGAGTTACGAACAGGGTTTCAACTGTCAGAGACAAAAATAGCCTAGCGGATGTTAATTTCAGTAAGATGTCAAGGGTAATTGTAGTCTGCTAATCTGATAAAAACCTAAAAAAATTATTTTGCAGGGCATTTTGTGAACAAAACAGAAAGCTGATTTAAGACGTATAGGATCTAACGCAAATGTTATGCGACAGTCTGCATGCTTAGTTTTAACCCAGTCATGGTTGATAACCATGCTGCCTTCTTTAATTGCACGCCGGTGGGTCGGGCGTCAGACTCTATGATGGCCCCCACTTAAAGCTATTCATTTTAGTTGGTAGGGGCCGGAGCTTCTTGTCTGTTGCTTGGCCCACCGGGGTTCAACTGGTGTTTTTCTTTTGCTCCGGAGTTAGAAAGTTATTAGGCGCCCAGGGATCTCCATTGTCGGACAGCTTACTCAATCTGTGAGTCCTCGTTTTTTTTATTCATCATGGTGGTTTTCATGGTTTATTTGTTTGTCCTTGATGATTCATTGACTAGTTAGAGATTCACCACGAGGACCGAACAACTAACTAAATGTTGTGAACCACTGCAGAAGCTGAACTAAATGTTGTGAACCACTGCAGAAGCTGATGGTGAGGTTAGGTAACTGTAAAATCGATTTAAGCCCGCCAGTAATTTTATATTACTGATCATTCCAAGGCGATACTTCTGTGGTGGTTCTTATTGTTTTATGTCTTGGTGTTAAAACATTTTGTGCTGTTTGGGACTTGTGTATGTTTTCATATTTTTAACTGAGTTGCCACCTATTGGGATAATATCTGCTCATTCGGCTTACGATGTTTTCATGGTAGAAGTGCCTGATTGTTAATTTAGTTTTTTTATCACCTCGGTTTTTGGAGAGTGATTCTCTTTCTGATTGCGCCTTTTCCTGATCGTTGCCTACTTCTACGCTTTTAATATTTTTGTAAGGTGAGTGCAAATACAAATATTTGTTTTTCACTGGTTAATTTGCATATTGTTTTATGTCCAAACAAAATGGCCGCCTGAACAGAACTTGAAGCCTATTCAGAGTCAAAATGTTTTAAAAGATGGTTGGTTGATTGATTGGGGTTTAACGTCCCACCAACAGCTAATGTCATATGGAGACGGGACCTCGGTTTATAGTCCCATCCGACGGACTGGAGAAGCCCGGGATCGAACCTGCGACCTCTGGATTACAAGGCGAGTGACATAACCACTGCACCACGGAGGCTTCTTTTAAAAGATGGGGGAGAAAAATAATCAATGATGGTGTTGAAGCCTCAACGAGGAAATCTGAGGCTCGTTTTCAGATTATTCGAGTCTCATCCTCGGCAGAGCATCGGATGAGACTTGAATAATCTGAAAACTTGCCTGAGATTTCCTTTCTCGGCCTCAACACCATCATAGGTCCTTTTAATCTTTGACGGAAAGTACTACAGTCAGATTGAGGGTACGGCGATAGGCACAAAATTTGCCCCTGTTTATGTAAAAATGTAAACTTTGGAGCAAATCAGTTGGGCAACAATTTACTGTAAAACTATTAAATTACAGGCTTTGGAATTCTAAACCTTCAATTTCAAGATGTTTGGGCTATTTTGGTATTTATGAGCCGTTTAAATTTCATGCTCAGCTCAGCTGAGCTTGAAAAAAGTTTTATAACCTCTGGGCCTGGATTGAATTAAATTAAATAAAATTTAATATTTAATTGCAGATTCTGTGAACATTCTTTCTAATACACATTGTCGCTGGTGTCTGAGACATCCCAGCAGGCACCTGACGTCTGTTCGACGTCAGATATTGGTTATATTTTGGTCGCGACGTCATATAACCAATTTCCAACGTCTATCAGACGTCGTTTCCTGACGTCTTTTGGACGTCTGGATTGGACGTTGTTTTGACGTCCAACTAGTTCGTCAGATAGACGTCGTAATCAAGACGTGATTTAGACCTTGTGTTTTTCATACTTCTGACCATGTGTGGTGTGCAAATTATTGAAACTTCACTTTGGGTAAAAATCAGATCATTCGTTTCGTGTGTTTCTTTTGCTTTCTTTCTTTCTTTTTTCTTTTTTTCTATGTTACTTCCTGCAGACATTTGACGTCCGTTGGACGTCAGTTTGACGTCAGACTCCAACGTCATAATAACGTTGGAGTAAGGTTGATTTTGAAAGTTTGTTTGTTGTCAAAACTAGACGTCAATCTGACGTGCTAAAGCCAACGTCGGTTTAACGTCTGAAAGCTGACGTCAATCTGACGTCCTAAAAACGACGTTTGAATTAATGTCATATAAATAGTTTAAGGTGTATATTTTTTCGCATTTTTGAATAACAGTGGATTCAGAAGAGCAGTGATGCACTTTTGATAGTCCCTTTCACTCTTTTTTATTTTTTTTTTTTTCCTGGGCGAGACCAGTACTATAGGAGGTTGTTTTTTTTTTTGTGGGTTTGTTGTTCCGGGAGCACCCGAAGGCTCAACCGGAAGGAGGTTTTAGGTTTCACTCCTTTTTTTTTTTTTTTTTTTTCCTGGGCGAGATCAGTACTATATGAGGTTGTTTTTTTGTGGGTTTGTTGTTCCGGGAGCACCCGAAGGCTCAACCGGAAGGAGGTTTCCTTTGATAGAGTTTTTCGGGACATACACAATGTTCAAGATATTAATTCAGCCTGATGTTGATACATCTTATTTAAGCAAAATTTTATTGCTTTATGGTACTAAAACCAATAAGACATTAGTGTGAGAAATAAGATTATTCTGAACAAATAATTATTTAAAATGGTGAAATAAATATTAAAATATACAAATTTTATTTTCATCTTAATTGAAAGTTTGATAATTTAGTGAAAGACTTTATTTTGATTAATAAATAATCATTTTTTCTACATTAATTAAGCATGAGGGCGAAATATGGGATTTCCCATACGAGACTCAGATATGACTTTTAAGTGGCAAGGTTGAAATTATTATTTGAATTTGATATTATTACATAATATGTGTAAGAAATTATGTCAGTTTAATGGCAGCTAACTCTGACGACATATACGAAAAACATGTCCCCAGCAGGCATCTGACGTCAACTTGACGTCGGATATTGGTTGTATTTTGGTCACGGCGTCATACATACTCATTATTACTTCAGTAACTTGATCTGATGGGTCGGATCACGTCGAGTAGCTGCGCCAGGAAAGACCAGATCACGCGAGTCGGAGACGAGCGTGATCCGGTCTTTCCTGGCGCAGCTACGAGACGTGATCCGACCCATCAGATCAAGTTACTGAAGTAATAACGCGTTTATTATATACCTACAAAAGTAATCAGCCACAAGAATTCATATCGTAAATTTGCGACGTTATGACGACGTACCATACGACGTTGCGTCAAATCTTTGATGACGTAACATTGTGCCAGTTCTTACATCAAAGCTAGAAAAGTCGTTAATTTTTTTGTTAATTATGTTGCTTTGATGACAAGCGAACCTCTTTAACTTCTGAAACAGTTGTTGTTTTATAAATTAAAATAGAAATTACTCTGGTTGTCATTCAGATTTAGATGCCGGCTTTAGGTGCTGGATTTTATATTGTTGGGTAAAAAATGGAGGATGGTGATACGGAATCGTATCAGGACAGTGTGGTGATACAAGATTCCGTATTTTTGTCTCGGAAAATGGGTAGTATCAATGGTTATTTTTGGTAGGTATATAATAAAACCAATAATCAACGTCCACCTGACGTCCAGTCCTGACGTCAGTGGACGTATTGATATGACGTCCAAATGACGCCGGATTCAAACGTAAGTCTAACGTCATATGTCGACAGAGTTAGCTGCCCTTGAACTGACATAATTTCTTGCGCAAATTATGTAACAAACTCAAATTCAAATAATAATTTCAACATTGCCACTTTTAAAAAAGTCATATCTAGGTCTCGTATCGGAAATCACATGTTTCGCCCACCATGCTTAATTTAGAAAAAATAATTATTTGTTAATCAAAATAAAGTCTTTCACTAAATTATTAAACCTTCTATTAAGACGAAAATGAAATTTGTATATTTTAATACTTATTTCACCATTTTAAATTATTGATTGTTCACAATAGTCTTATTATTTACACTAATGTCTTATTTGTTTTAGCACCATATAGCAATAAAATTTGACATAAATAAGATATACCATTGCAACATCAGAGTGATTTAACATCTTAAACATTTTGTATATCCCGAATAACTCCTAAAACCTCCTTCCGGTTGAGCCTTCGGGTGCTCCCGGAACAACAAACCCACAAAAAACAACCTCCTATAGTACTGGTCTCGCCCAGGAAAAAAAAAAAAAAAAAAATAACTCTATCAAAGGAGTGAAAGGGAATAACAATAGTGCATCACCGCACTTCTGAATCCACTTCAGGATTTCAGAATGTAAATTATAAATACAATCACGATATCGGTTTTAGCACGTCAGATTTACGTCTGTTTTTGACGTCAAACAAACTTTCAAAATCAACCTAATCCCAACGTCATTATGACGTCACATTTGAGACATCAAACCAACGTTGTTTTTCTGACGTCAGAATGACGTCTGTTTTTGACGTCAGAATGACGTCTGTTTTTGACGTCAAACAAACTTTCAAAATCAACCTAAATCCAACGTCATTATGACGTCGGAGTCTGACGTCTATCTGACGTCCAACCGACGTCAAATGTCTGCTGGGATTCATATCACTCAAGCAGTTGCGCTTACAGCTGTTACAAATGTTAACCCAATTTTGACGAATGGATTTGCCCATCCCTATCATTTGGGCGATTCCACTTCGAGTTTTATGGGCTCCAGGAGCGAATCTATTTTTTTTAATCTCATTTTTCGATGAATATCCTCTAAGCAAACAGAATAGCCCCAGATGGGACGCCGCGTTCTGCGGCGTCACATCTGGAGCTATTCTGTTTTCCTATGTCCCACAAAAGGACACCAGGATACAGTAGCGTAATACTTATAGCAAAGTATGTATACATATACCTGCAATGATTTACTTTGCACATGCTCAATGGCACACTAAGCTTGTCGAGGTTCACGGAAATGTGTTGATGAAGCTTGTGACAGTTCCTCGTTATTGTTTATTTTTTATATTCACAATCAAATTTGGTTGTATCGTCTGGCATCCCACACAAATCCACCCATTTAATGCCTTATTACCCCAATTGCTGCAATCATTTGCATCACACATGCCACTTGGCACATTAGCTTTTCGAATTTGTAACTTGATGCTTAGTTCCATATAAGGATTTTTCAATTCCCTCTGTTCAAAAGTACTATTTGGCCTAGGATGAGTAATTTGACTAGAGATGATGAGTCATAAGTTTGGTAAAATACCATCAGTTCTGGCTAAGAAGACACTTAGGGATCTGTCTAGCGTTATTGCAAAGAATTTGTGACGTAAGAAAAGATCACAGCATATTTTCTTTGACAGAAAGTACTATATCAGATAAAGGGTACGGCAATGGGTACTAAATTTGCCCCATTTTACGCGTCTATTCACATAAAAGAGTCGTATATGAAAAGTTGAATGGCGCAAACTAGGCGATAATTTACTGTCATTTCAGTCTTCAAGTTCCCATCTCGGTTTTTGGAGTGGGAATTTCTTTATGATTACGCCGTTTCCTGATCATTGTCTACTTTTACGTTTTTGATTTCCTTTAATTCAATCCATGTTTCAAACGTTTAATAACTTTGAATGTCTGTGCCATTCAACTTCATATACGACTCTTTTATGTGACTAGAGACGCATAAAAGGGGGCAAATTTAGTGCCCATTGCCGTACCCTTTATCTGATATAGTACTTTCCGTCACAGAAAAATATGCTGTGATATTTTCTTACGTCACAAATTCTTCACATTTCCTGACCATTGCCTACTTATACCTGATATAAGAATAACAAAATCAATAATAAAAATGAAACAAACCTTTTTATATCAGGACAAGTAAGTATCCAGTGTGAAATAAGTTTTCTGAAAACCAGATTGAAATAATGCATGTTTACTGAACAACATTTTTCAGCTTTAAAAGAAAGTTTGCATATTAAGGAGCGACTTTCGTCGACAAAACCAGACCTGTATATCCTAGAAAATGAAAAAAGTAATTCAGGTCTTTTGTTTTTGTAAACATCAGGAAAACATGTCCGTGCAATATATACCCCCTTAAACCCCACTTTTATATAGTAAAACTGGGGTTTGCAGGGGTATACCTATTTTTCTTATTTTTGCTCCAAAACATAGATTTTTTTTTTTTTTTTTTTTTTTTTTTTTTTTTTTTTGGTCGGCACCTCCGCCCCTACCCGACCCCATATACACACCATAATATATATATATATATATATATATATATATATATATACATATCTATTTACAAATTTACAGTTCAAAATCAAAATCTCCATGTACGTATTTCAAACACATTTACACTACGTGACTTATACGCACATGTATACTCACATACACACACACATTCTATATACATATTACATACACTCATAAGCATCTACGTGTACACACATACATAAATACATACATATACATGCATATCCATGAACAAATACGTATACACACAAAAATATATACGCATACACACATATAAATATATACGTACATATAAATGCATATATCTACACTATATACACATATCTACTTGTACCTTACTATATACATATATCTACCTAAATTTTTTATACATACATACGCATACTCGTATACCCATAGCATCAGCCATGTATACAAAAAATTACTATTCATATTTAACACACATACGTATACACGAATATATATCCATACAGACTTGGCGAGGCGGTTCTAACGTGTACCCACAATCTATGTTTTGAGCAAAAATAAGAAAAATATCCAATTTTTTCTAGTGAAATTTTCAAATTTTACAAGTGAAAAAAATCCCTGATTATTGCATGGACGAGTTTTCGTAATGACTATTTTTATTCAATTTGCATAAAGCAAAATGCTGATATTTATAAGGCCAGCACAAAGACAGGAAAACATAAGTTGGCTTACGTGACATGGTCTGTTTGCTGAATTCATTTGCTTTTGTTTGCTTAGAAAATTTTCATCAAAAATTGAATAAAATTTAAAAAAACACTCCTGATCTGCCTGTAAATGAAAGTGAACTATCCCAAATGATAACGATGGTCAAGTCCATTCCCTACTAAAATGGGTTAACCCATATTTGACGAATGGATTTTCGCATCATTACTATTGGGGTCAGTCCACATTTATTTTTAGGGGCGTCAGGGGTGATTTTTAAGTTTATTTGAATTTTTCAATGAAAATTCTCTTAGCAAACAGAATAGCCCCAGATGGGACGCCGCGTCACATCTGGGGCTATTCTGTTTGCCTATGTCCAATAAAAGGGACGCCAGGCTTAAATGAGTTAAGGTCTTGGATATAAATTAATAAACAAATAACGAAAAACGCTTAAATTTTATTATGCTTATTTGTATATTATTGTTTCAATGGTAATTCAGATTTTTAGTCAGCACAACCGTTCGGGTGTCTCTGAAATGGAATACAAAACATATGAAAACCGTTCTTCGGTGTGTCCGACCGGCCTTACACAAACTGGCCTATACAGCTACCAAAGAAAGCTAGAATCTTGAAATACATGTATATGATATAAGCAGAGGGGGAATTGTACCATCTGTGTAGCGAAAACAATGTCACCGCTGATCTGTGCTTTTGTTTTCGCATATGCAAATGGTTGGATTTCTCATGACGCGGCTTATACCAAGTGGACAGCTTTACTTTTCACTTTGGAGCTAAATATGCAACACTTATGTTGTTGTTGTCGTTGTTGACAGTATCAAACCAACCGATATGGTCTTAGGGAGACGGGACCTCATTTAGCACGATAACCATTGCCTTATATTATTATATACACATGGAAATAAGTTAGGGAACACCTGTAATAATGTGACTACCGCCTTTGGACTGTATATATCCTTCTTTGTAAAAAATATGAAGAATGTTTTGACAGCTTGTCAGAATCTGTAATATCCAAAGTTGCTTCTATGTGAAAATGGTTAGCATCAAACATTATCTGTGGCGGACAGCGGCCATCTTTGATTTAGAATTTTTTTGCTAAATTTAAGAAACGCACTGTTAGTCGTTGCAATAACTTCGTTATTTGAACTCGCATTGTCATAATTTTTCGCAAGCATAAGGCTGAGACATTACTTGTTGAACTCTGATCACAAGTTCTTTATTTTCTGACCGACTGTCGGCGGTAGGTCCATACTTTCCCGGGGGTAGGTTTCTTGATCACGTTTTGTTCTTTGGGTATACATTTTGCAGGTTGTAAATGTAGGGTCAGATATTCGATATGACCCTTTAGGAATCTAAACATGCACGTTCTGGTTATAGTGTCCTAGCGGAATTATTCTTTTACGGCTTTATTTGCAAAATATTCAAGAATTTTGCTTTCCATAGAAATCAATGCAAACAGTAGATTTTGTATGATTAGCTGGTTTAGAGATGACGCATAAAGTTTTAGGTCCGAAGCCGTTTATTCATTCAGAACGATCAGATTCAACATATTATTCCTGTTTTGCTGTCAAAAAATGAGTTTTGCGGAGTGCAGAAGCAAAAAGGCAAACTTGTATTCCGTAAAAGTGAAGTTTTTAACATATGGCATATTGTATCCTCCGTAGTACAAAGACAAAATGTTGTGAATTTCCATAAATTGGCCTGTAGCTATGCCAAGGTATGAAATATATGTGATAAAAATTTCAGTATCGCCAGAAAAAAGGAAAACGGATTTTTTCAAACTTTCCCTAAGAGCTAAAAGTGTTCCCTAACTTATTTCCATTATCTAGAAGATTTTGTTTCCATTTTGAAACATTATTGCAAATAATCGTGTAAAATGAAATACTCAAGAAATTGCGTAATATAGACCATACTATCTCCCCATTGAATGTTTTTACTGCTTCCAAAGGATCAAACCTTTATATTTTATTAATTATCATGGATAAAAGTTTACTCTTGAAGCGCCTTAATTTCGCCAGAAGTTGGAAAATTTAAACTTACCTTGTGCAGGAAACGGCGGAATTCGGCAAGGTCGACGTGGTTATCAACTATAAAATGAAATACAAACCTTCAACGAATGTGACCCAAAAAGAATTTTTCTACCTTGGACCCAAAAACAAATACATTTCTTTCTAATCACAGGGGCAGTTACTGTCTCTAAGGGTAAGACGTCTCGACATTGTTACATAGGGATTGTTACTCAAATTATATTAATATAAAGGTAGATCTAGATCATTTGAAAACGTTAAAACTTTCAAACTTGTGATATTAGTCTATGTCCTCAAAACTGACTTCCCCTGTGACTTTCTTACTTGAGCCGAATCGTGAGAAAACCGGAATTTTGCCTATGCGAAAACAAAGGCGCAGATCAGCTTCGCAGTAACTGCGAAGCTGATCAGCGCCTTTGTTTTCGCTACACGGATAGTACAATTTCACTTCTTCTTAAATCCGAAATTCCAAGCTAGTAGCCCACTTCTGTTACTGTACAGGTCGGTTTGTGTCAGACCTGGTCGGAAACCCCGAAGACCGGTTTTCTCGCGTCGCGGCTCACTTACAGAAGGGAACGATGCCCATATCTAGGACTTGCATGATAAAGTCTATCTCTGTGAGAAAGCCGTCGTTATTGGCATCCAGATTGTCAAAGAATTGCCCCGTTATGGAGATATCTTCATAGTAAAGTTGGTGGAAAGACGCGGTGAAATTTGCCTTGCTTACAGAGCCAGCTAAAAGACAAAGTTAAATTCATTATATGGGGAAGTGCATTAAAATTCAACCCATTATCAACCATATTAATTTTGAGAGATCCATGTGTGATTAAAATTTTATTCAACTTTCTAAAACAGTTGATCGCTGACGAAATACACGTTCGTTAACTGAATAATCATATTTTTAACAGTATGTCATCAGGAATTATTACCCCGATGGTCTATAAATCAAGTTTTTAAAGACCTTAAGAGGATCGATAATAAATTCGGCATTGCTTGGCCTTATATTATTTGGTCCAAAATTTAAACCGTATAAACTTGGTCCGAGATCATGGATCGGAGATAAAAACAAGTTCGTTTGAAGGGTGGTCGAGAACTATTCTTAGAAAACAGAAGATCCGAAATTCTGAAACAAATCGGTATAGAGGATGTCACAGTTTTATCCTTAAAAGCTCTATAAATAGAATAGAAAATGACGTCATTTACTTACTTCCACCAGACCACTTAGCAAGGAGCTCATCACGGGCCTCGTCGAGATCAATAAGACCATTTCTATTCACATCGGTGTCTTTTATGATGATGTCAATAATTGAGTCTAAGTGGAAGCCGTGTTGGGAATCTACCACTGGGTTCAGTTCATGGCGGCATAAGTGAGCGCTGAAAGGAACACATTTTCACAACACAGTTTCCATGAACATTTGCCGTTCTTCATGCATTTTTGTGAGGCTTTTTTATTTTCCTTCTGGTGTCTAGGATGAGGTTTTTATATTTAATTGTATCAATTCCTTCAATTCTAACTCAGTCCAGCTCCTTTTTTTCTTTTTCGATAAGGGTAAACGGCAATCGTTCATTCGTTCCTTATACATGTACGGTTGAGACAGACCGTATGCCATTTGCTTACGAAGATCAAATGACAAATGAGTGCCGAGCATGTTCTTGGATCATACCCTAATCAGTTTATTTCTTTTTCATAGTGCAGGTTGATGTTTGGTTGTTTTAAATAATTCTCTCTCTCTCTCTCTCTCTCTCTCTCTCTCTCTCTCTCTCTCTTACCTTTTAACACCGTTCATGCCAAAACGTCTGATTGCCAGGGGCACACCTTTAACGTATGTGGAGTATATAACCTTCATATGCTTACCCCAGACTGTATCCGCTGCTGTCAGCGCTGTATGCACAGCCAATACAGAAGATTGCGAGGAGAACTCGGATCATCTTGCTAAGAGAGACGGAGTTCAAATGAATGAATGAATGAATGAATGAATGAATGAATGAATGAATGAATGAATGAATGAATGAATGAATGAATGAATCTTAACAATTAAACATATGGAATGTTGAGAACACTGTTGCAGTTGACTTGAACACAACGCAGCACTCCTGTACTGTCGTGAATTATTCATTAATTTCAGTTCAGTTGACTCAAATTATTATTGTCTGTAGAATTTTAAAATAGCAAAAGACAAAATTCAATTCAAAATAAAGATCATTATTATTTCCCTACCTTGCCAAGGAAGCGATGAAGACAAATCAGAAGAGAACAAAACAGATGGCACAATGTTCGTTATGATAAGTCGCATCGCGATAAAACATCAGAGAAATATGAGCCGCCGCATGGGAAAACAAACAATCTGCATAGGCGAAAACAAAGGTGCAGATCAGCTTCGCAGTAACTGCGAAGCTGATCAGCGCCTTTGTTTTCGCAACAAGGATAGTACAATCTTTCTCCTACTTATATCCAAAATTTCAAGCTTCTAGCTTCCTTCTGTGACGGTACAGCACGGTTTGTGTCGGACCTGGTCGGACACTCAAATTGTTGGTTTTCTCACGCGATGGCTCATATATAGTTATATAGGTCACTGGATACATCTGAACTTTGTTTTGAATTAGATATGGAATTGGCGTCCACAGCAGATGTTACACCGATAGATGAACTTTTTTTTTTTATTTAATGTAAAGGTGGTACAGATTACACAGTTGCAGGAACCGTATACAGCCATTCAGCTTCTGCATACAATAGGTTCGAACATAACAAAACTTTAAAGATAAGGCCAAAAATGGTAAATAGGCCGCAGCATATTTAAAAATAAAATGCACATACAGCAATTAAGTCACAATGTTAAACAGGACGTTGATGAAGGCACTTATTTATTTCATAAATCGTTCTATGCATCTTATTATATTTTGATCGGACAATGTATGTCTGTGGCATTGTCTGTATATTAAAGTGTGTAGGCTCGGTGTTTGTGGTATCTGGTCTACAAAAAGGGGATTCTTTTTGTCGATTTTATATGTATAGACAGAAAAATTGTCCGACAGAGTTTAGTCGTCGTATTTGTAAGGTTTCAAAGTAGACCACAAAAATAGAACTGATCAGAACTATATATCCAAAGATTAGCATGTGTTGTGGTCTCTGCAACAAAACTTAAAAATATTTTTGACTATTAATAGTGCAGATTATATTTTTCTTTTGATCCTTTGGGATCAGTGAATATCTAAATATATTGTACGTTAAGAATCACTTTCTTAACAGCATTTTGATTATTTGGCCCCTTTGGGATTATGAGTCTTTGATTTAGATTACACAAATGTAAATTCTTGAAATTGCAGCAAAAATGTCTGGCTTTCGCTGCCAGTTTTGTAAAGGGTCACTGATGAAGGTTCATTACCCGAAATTGTACAATATGGCCCATCTTCTCGCTTTGAATGATTTACTGCTTCCAAAGGATCTAACAATTATTTTTATTTAATGAAATTTTATAAGGGTGTATTCTCGAAAATCATCTTAATACATTTTGTAATTACATATAATGTACAAATACATGTAGGTTACAGTAGTTTTAGAGGGTTAAGTTCAGGTAAGCCAGCTTACAGGGGGGACTTTGACCTTTGGGGAAATAGCTGGTTACTCAGTTTACCGTATATTCCCATTGAAATTGTGGTTGTTTTAACCTTGGATTTTAGCGTGGAACTTTGCACTGAACAAACCGCACATTTAAGCCTTATGTATTGTGTTACTGTACTTGTTCTTCATGGAAGACCAACCCAATAAAAAGTCAACAAAAATAATATAAGCAAGTTGTCAAATCTTAATTCAAGAAGAAAAAATAATCGACTAGGCGCTCGCTTTTTCACTACGCTGAATTTGAGTCGTGGGTACTGCCAATACAAGTACAATTTCAGCCCAGAGCAACATTCCAAGTATAGAGAATAATGGATTCAGAGGGAAAAGTAAAAATAATGCAGAATTAGTTTATTTACCTGAATGCCAGTTTAAATCAGGATATCATCTTTTATGTCTTTTGTAGTATCAACGGATGTATCAGATTTACTACGATTGTAGCCCGCGTAAAGGATTGATTTTACGCTTCCCTTCTTCGTAGCTCACCTGAGACGAAGGCTCAAAAGGTGAGCTTATAGGGATGGCATTGCTTCGTCGTCCGTCCGTCCGTCCTTCCGTCCGTCGTCGACATTTCAAAGATCTCCTCTGAAACCGTTTGGCCAATCAAAATCAAACTTCATGTGGGGCATCCTTAGGAAGGGGGAACGAAAGTTTATATAAATTGTCCAGGTCACATGACCAAGATGGCCGCCATGGCTATAAAAGCAAAAACCTTTTAAAATCTTCCTCTCCAGAACCAGAAGGTCTATGATTTTGAAAGTTGGCATGAAGCATCAGGAAGAGGAGCTCTACAAAGTTTATATAAGCCATGAATGTGAGATGACCTGGACCTATTTTAAGGCAAGGTCAACAAAGGTCGCCTGTGCATTTGAATTTGGAAAATTGTCAAAATGTCATTTGAAGGGAAAAAAAAATTGAAGGAAATAAGCAAATTGATTGAAGATTTATGATTCTGAAAAAATAAATTGGACGCCAGGGACTGGTCTGCCCCCACCCCGGGGTAATATGCATACGTGTATATTACCATAATATTCAGGAATCTTCTTCTCTTAAACCGCTTGGCCAGTCAAAGCCAAACTTCATACGGAGCATCATTAGTAAGGGGGGACGAGATATAAATGGTCCAGGTCACTTGACCAAGGTGGCCGCCATGGCTATAAATAGCAAAAACGTTTAAAAATCTTCTTCTCCAGAACCAGAAGACCTATGATTTTGAAACTTGGCATGGAGCATCAGGGACAGGAGCTCTTACAAAATTTATATAAATCACGACTCTGGGATGACCCTGATCTATTTCACGTCAAGGTCAATTTATTAGGTCGCCTATGCATTTGAATGTCACTAGCAATAAAAGTGATATGTGTTCAAATGTCATTTGACGGGGGAAAAAAACTTGCAGGAAATTGGCAAATGGACAGAATATTGATTATTCTGAGAAGCAAAATGACCTCAGGGCTTCATCTGATCCTTTACTGGGACTATATATCATTATCATACATGTTTATTGGGATATACAGCAGATCTCAGGTGAGCGTTTACAGGACCGTATTAATGTCTAAATTTATCTTTTGTCTTGAAATATTTGATAGGACAACAGACGTATATCCAATTTCAAAGAACGTAGCGAAAACCATTTATGTGCGAGTAATAAGGCTATTGTTACGAGAGAAAAAAAAAAGGTTGTGCAGGTTGTTGGTCATGCAATTTGTCGTGAGGAAACTGTTTATTACTTGACAAATCACAAAGCATATGTATACTATGAGACTTAAGTTTAGCAATTTTTAATTGATGTCCAAATTGCAAATTGGTATGAAGATGAACTGAAACAAACTCTTTTACCCATCAATATTTAAACCTTAAGGAATAACAATTTCCGCTTTTCGTCGGAAAGCCATCTTTTCCTGACGCAATTACGCTGCGTCAAAGTTTACAGGGGTGTCACCTCAAAATCCACATCTGAGAAGTTAACGGCGTATTCCCAAAACAGTATTTTAACATTTTCTCGTGCTCAAAAAAGAGTACTGTACAATGTGCGTAGAGATATGGGTCCATTCTGGTATCAGGTAACGCCCCCGGTGTATGACGTAACTGACGTCATTTTGTTCCCTGACCATTCTCCTGATGTGATCCCGTAAGTGTTTTATTGCTGAAATGACGTGGGATTTCGCTTTTACGAGAAGACTTTGCTTAGTAGGCCTATACGGTTTGATGTGATGTGGTCAAGTCTAGTATGCACATGTTTACGTTTAACGTTTACAGGACCGAAAACCTATCGGCGACATAAACGGTGTTCGCACTATGCAGGGTGTTTCCTGTCAGCTGTTTTGATACCTTATGAAACTTGTACCAACCAAACAAGCCAAAATTGATAACATCTGATGCACGTGGAATGCCAGGCACGTGATTTACGTGATTTTTAAAACGCAACGTAGCAACTTGTGGACGTCATCCGAAATCCGAAACTACCAGAGTGGTGATGGTGTTCATTATTTTTATCTATATATTCATGAGGGTCTGGATGGGGTATAATGATTAATGAATACTGGCCTAAAATTTTTAATGAGAGTGAATAAAGAGCAAAAAATTTAATGATTAGCGAATAATGAGGTCCTAAAAATAATGAATAAATATAAATTTTTAATGAATAGCAGAGTAATATAATGAATAGTGAATAATAACATTTTAAAGAATAATGAATATACTAAAATTTGGCTCTGGAATTGTCTTAGATGGCCTCCCTGACACTCCAGAATTTCATTTTTTTCTGGAATCTGGATGCCCCCAGACCCGATTTAGTTCAAATGTTGTATTCATATTTCAGAAATCCTTGAATGTTTGGAAAGCCATATGTCTGGAAGCCGGCTGATCATTTTCGGACAGTGTATTTCCGAACGGTTGACGATAATAATAATTATAGGTCATAAGTGGGATTAAGTATTCATTTATTTCGTGAGCCGATAATATGTAGTACATTGGATAACAACTCTTGGCATCAGAACGAGAGCTTATGCCCAATGACAAGTGGCCTTGTGCGGATGCGCGGTCGTTACTAACACATTTTAATTAAAATATAACCACTGTATGCAGCAGCAGCCGATTCAATGCAGGGGGACAAGAAGGAACTAAACAAATATCATATGCAAAGAAAAGTCTGTTGAAGCAAACGTTGAACTAAGACAAGGACTTGATAAAATCGTTCGGAAATTGCCGGCGTTCGGAAATAGACGGACCCGCTCTACGTACACAAATCTTAAAAACAAATCAGGAAGACTAATGGGATTTCCAGAATGCATCGTCTGTAAGTATAGCGTCGTATACGTAAAATGCATTTTCAATTCAAAACGTAACTGAAGTTTTATGATCAGAATGTGCGTCGGCGGATCTGTAATTGTCCGCTTTTTTCAAACCTTTTCACTCATACGTATTTCCATCTTGATGTGGCATTCTTGTGTAGAGGGACGTGACATCCCGGCATCAACACAAGGAGTTTTGCGGGAGTTCACCCATTGCATCTTGCTTTCTAAAAAAGAGAGAGAGAAAAATTGTAAACAACGAATGCTAAAATGAATTCAACGGCTAACACTATTTGCAAATTCAAGGACGGCCATGGGAACAAAAACAGCCCCGTCATACGCTAACATATTCATGAGTAGGCTACAGAAATAACTTCAAAATTACAAAAATTATACTAAGATTCTGTATCATAGAACACTGTAGTAGGGCGACGTGGGTTGAAATGGCCCCTGGTGTATCTTGAATTGCTATTTGAGAATTTTTCAGTTTTTCATTCGTTATGTTCCATCTACGTGTTCATAACACCGGTTAACCATTTTTGAAACTTTGATACAGGTTATTTAAGGACGCCCCAATTTTTATGCATTTGTCCCAATTTATCTTGTTTGATTAAAACATCATGTCTTGATTCTTATCAGTGAAAAACAGAATTCCCAAACTCGGTGAGTGAACATTTGGTTCTTTATGTTTTCCGTTTGACTAGTTATTGTTGTCATTTTTTTTCATACATCTACGTGTCGCCATTATTCTTCCCCCATCTTCCCCCAACATGTCCGTGAAATGTATACCCCTGCAAACCCCACTTTTATATAGAAAAACTGGGGTTTGCAGGGGTATGCCTAATTTCCTTATTTTTGATCCAAAACATATATTGTGGGTACTCGTTAGAACCGCCTCGGCGAGGCGGTTCTAACGTGTACCCACAATGTATGTTTTGAGCTAAAATATTAAAAATATCAAAATTTTTCTACTGAATTTTCAATTTTTACAACTAAGGAAAAATCTGTATTAAACATGGACACGTTTTCGTAATGGGTTCCAATATGTACCATTTCAAAAACAGCAAATAATATTATACATCAAATCGACACGACATAATCGAATTTTATTTTGTTTTTCTTTGCAGGACAATGAGAATGATAATTCATGCAGTGTCTATCGCTGCGTTCTTTTGCTTTGCTGATGGCCATGCCAGGTAAGGTTAATTGAGTGGCCACCAGTCAGTTGCTCTACATCTGAGCCGCCCCATGGGAAAACCAACAATCTGCATAGGCGAAAACAAAGGCGCAGATCAGCTTCGCGGTAACCGCGAAGCTGATCAGTGCCTTTGTTTTCGCTACTCGGATAGTACACTTCCTCCTCTACTTAACTCCAAAATTTCAAGCCTCTAGCCTGCTTCTGTAGATGTACAGGCTGGTTTGTGTCGGACCTGTTCAAAAACTACATTGTTTGTTTTCCCACAAGGCGACTCAATTCTAAAGATTTCATGCAGTGTCATTTAGCTCTGCCTATTTAGAACATACTTCATGTAGCGGCGCTTTCGTCCCGACATGGCTGAAATATTGTTGACTGGCAGGCTAAATAACCAATAACTAGAGATTGCCTGTAAACTTTATAGACTCCAATAGTTGGCTTAGCATGTTAAGAGAAAGTTCTTGAAACTACTGCGATTTTACCCACGTACGCATCATGCCCTCTTTATGGAACATACATGTAACAGGCAAACAGTTATGAAGCCCCAGATACACCGATGTGGTACATGCAGCACAAAATAGTCCTGCAGATTTATGGGGTATTTTATCGGGACCTGGAAATAGGGTTCAAACTTTTTTCAAGACTGATTCTTTTAGCCAAGAACTTGCCCTTCAAGAATCTGACTGATGCCACCTTGTCATCATTGAACATTTTGGGATATTCAAGATGGCATCCAGAATGGTCGCCAAATATATATTATCACTTGTTTTGCTATGTCTAGGATTTGAATACTTGCTTCTATTTCCCACATTTGGCTGTTAAACATACATTTGAAGCTGCCTGATAAATCACATATATACCTAAAATGATTTCTAAAAATAAACATGACATCAAAGATGGCCACCAAATAGAATACTGAATGGTACTGATATGATTTCTTGTATTTAGCCCCTGTGTCCAAACCGTCAATTCATATGGCTACTCGTTGGACCACATAATTGACAAAGTCATAAGAGACGCTGACGTCAACCACGACGGTCATATTGACGTTGAAGAAGCCAGAAAAGAAATCTTGGAGAAGTGGGTTGTCAATGGAAGTACGTGCAACTTTCATTTTGTTTAATTTTCTATTGTTTTATTTTTTTTATTATTTTTTGTTCTCTTTGTCTTACTGGAACATCTCCGCCTATGAGCTATGTTTCGTGTTAATCCTGTTTTCTACTTCTGCATAAACTGATTCAATTTCTTAACATCAAGATAAAATGGCCGTGCAATAAATACCTCTTAAACTTAGGGGTATACCTATTATTCTTATTTTTGATCAAAAACATAGATTGTGGGTACACGTTAGAACCGCCTCGGTGTTTTAGAGCAAAAATAAGAAACATAATCTTTTCTTAATCTATCAGACATCATATTATTATTATTGCCTCGCCATCTAAAGTGTTTTAAAAAAAGCGTTATTTTTGTGCTTGTTTCAGCCACCGTGGCAAAGGATGACTTTGTGGCCCAGTTTGTTATCCAGTATTGGGACGACTACGCACTGACGTCACAATTCTTCGACAATATTGACGTTAATCATGATGGCATGCTCACCGAGGTCGACTATTTTACAATACTGATGCGTTGGCTAGGTCCAGACTGTGAGTGATATTTTTAAAATTCCTTAAATTTCGGACAATTGGACAAAAGTCTTTAAATTCTGGAAATTGGGATAAGTGATATTTCTGAATGTCTTGAACTTTCGGACAGACAAAAATCATACACTAAAATAATGCATATCGATATTTTAAATCTTTAATTTTCGGACCTGTAATGCTGCTCTCACATATACCGAATATCCCTTGCGAATCCTAAAATTTGAAATTCGCGCTGAAATTACCGAATATGATGCGAATGGACGGGGCGGGGCTTGCACAAAACGATGTCTTTGCGAAAGCGTTAAGAATGCTTGCGGATCCTTACAAATTTATTAAGAATGTTGCGATTTATTGCCACGCTCACTACCGAATTCTTGAAAATGCCTTACGAATGTTCCGAACGCTTACAAATGCCGTTACAAATAATACGAACGTCTTGCAAACACCTTACAAATGAAGCGAATGTGTAGCGAATACTTGCCGAATTCTTTTGATTTTTTACTCATTCGCAAACATTGCAGCCAATAATATCAATCTAAAACGAATTCATCCACAATGCCATGGGGCATGGAAAAACTATGTCATTATTGGTCCAAGTCTACTCTTGAAACACACACCACATTTTTGTTTCTCTCAAATTGCGATTTACACAATAAAAAAGATAATTTTACTGGGCAAATGAAAATTTCACGGGACTTTAATTAGCTTGTCATACATTGATGGATAGCTTAAAGCCAAACACCATAAATAATGGTCTTTACTTGAAGGATAGGGTCAGAATAAATAAACTATGCTAAAAACTGAGTCTTGAATGTGAAAATTTTGCGATTCACTAGCGATTCTTTACGGACATCAAAACTCAATATAATTTAATGCTGCAGAATCCTTGCAAATGGCTATGGCTTGCGAGTGTTACAAATGACTTGCAATCAATCCGAATTGTTTACGAATTCTTTACGAATATGTTAGAATATGATTTCCTTGCGAATTTTAGGAGCATGTTCCTAATTTTCGCAACGACTCGAAATTTTCACCGAAAGCTTACAAATGCTACCGAATGCTTCCGAATTTCTAGCGATTAATGCGAATTTGCTCAAAATTGCATTCGGAAGGGCATTCGCAAGGGAAATTCGGTATATGTGAGAGCAGTATTAAAGTAAACGTTGTAAAGTTTCTGTCACTATAAAACTGGAATACATGGGGTTACAACGAGGTACATTGAGTTATTTTAAAAGAAAATGCAGACCTTGTGAACCGCCCAGAATGGTAGAAACAATTTCCATTGTTTGTCTTGAAGCAAATTGGAAATTTGGAATGGTGTATGTGTGTTTCAGTGATTGGAGACAGAGTGCCGATTGCGAATATCAGACAATTCATACATGAGGTAAGTTAACTTTTGAGCCTCGTCATGCAAAAAACAACATTTTGCATAGACGAAAACAAAGGCAGTAGCTGCGGAGCTGATCAGTGCCTTTGTTTTCGCTACACAGATAGTACAATTCCTCTACTTTCTTAAACCAAAATTTCCAGCCTTTAGCCACTTTCTGTGCTTCTTCAGCTCGGTTTGTGTCGTACCTTTTCGGAGACCACATTGTTGGTTTTCTCATGACGCGGCGCATTTCTGTTCAGACAAATACGTAGGGTTAATAGCAGGGCGGATATGTGAAATGATTGTGCACTTTTTGATAAAAGCATGAAACTTGGTACATGACTATATCTATAATTATAAGAATTTTTGAGGGTCAGTGCCACGTGAAATTCGCCCTATGACGGCCGCCATCTTGAATTTCAAAATGGCGGCTTTTTCCCATATACAGCCTTTACAGTTAGTTATCAGTTTACAGTGTTGCTTTCTTTAAAAGCTTTAAAACCCCCAAATTCAATAAATGAAAATTTCAAGATATCAAATTATGAAAATAAACTCGTAATTTTCAAAGATGGCGGCTATTTTCAAAATGGCCGCCATTAAATTACCTGAAATTTAGTACACACAGTACTGAAAGTGTGATAAAACATGTTGTTTTGATCAGAATGAAGGATTTGCATTGATGAAATGTTTTCAAGCACATAACACCACAAATGCAAGTTACACTTTAGTTTTTATTAGGCAAATTATCTTTTTACTGATTAATGATGGCATCCAAAATGGCTACCAAAGTAGGAAAGTATTAACATATTCTTTTTTAGCTCACCTGAGCCGTCAGGCTCACAAGGTGAGCCTATAGTATACCCATGCTCCGTCGTCCGTCGTCCACCATTTTCAAAGATCTTCTTCTCTGAAACAGCTTAGCCAATCAAAGCCAAATTTTACACGAAGCATCTATGGGAAGGGGGAACCAATGTGTATATAAATAATCCAGGTCACATGACCAAGATGGCCGCCATGCCCATATATGGTAAAAACCCTTAAAAAATCTTCTTCTCCGGAACCACTGGACCGATTTCAACCAAACTTGGCATGAAGCATCGATGACTCAAGTACTACAATGTGTATATAAATCATGACCTTGCGGTGACCTTGACCTATTTTACGGCAAGGTCAACATAGGTCGCCTTTGCATTTGAATGGGAAAAATTGTTAAATTGTCATTTAAAGGAAAAATCTTGCAGAAAATGAGCAGTAGGACTGAATATTAATGATTCTGAAAAAAATTGGGCACCAGGGGCTCATCCGCCCCCACCCCGGGGCAATATACATGTATATTATCATAATATTCAAACATCTTCTTCTCTGAAACCGCTTGGCCAATCAAAGCCAAATTTTACATGAAGCATCTATGGGAAGGGAAAACCAATGTATATATAAATAATCCAGGTCACATGACCAAGATGGCCGCCATGCCCATATATGGTAAAAACCCTTCAAAAATCTTCTTCTCCAGAACCGGTTGACCGATTTCAACGAAACTTGGCACGAAGCATCGATGGCTCAAGCCCTACAATGTATATATAAATCATGACCCTCTGATGACCTTGACCTATTTTACGGCAAGGTCAACAAAGGTCACCAATGCATTTGAATGGGGAAAACTTTTAAAATGTCATTTAAAGTGAAAGTCTTGCAGGAAATGGGCAGTAGGACTGGATATTAATGATTCTGAAAAAAATTGGACCCCAGGGGCTCATGTGCCCCCACCCCGGGGCAATATACATGTATATTTCCATAATATTCAAACGTCTTCTCCTCCGAAACCGCTTGGCCAAACAAAGCCAAATTTTATGTGAAGTATCTATAGAATGGGGGAATCAATGTGTATACAAATAATCTAGGTCACATGACCAAGATGGCCGCCATGCCCATATATGGTAAAAACCCATCAAAAATCATCTTCTCTGAAACCAATAGACTGATTTCAAGGAAACTTGGCGTGAGGCATCGATGGCTAAAGTACTCCAATGTATATATAAATCATGACCCTGTGATGACCTTGACCAAGTTTATGGCAAGGTCAACATGGGTTGCCTATGCATCTGAATTGGGAAAACTGTTAAAATGTCATTTGAAGGAAAAAGCCAACAGGAAATTGGCAAATGGACAGAATATTGAAGATTCTGAAAAAAGAAAATGGCCCAAGGGCTTCATCTGCCCCTGCACTGGAGTTAAATACCATAATATTCAAACATGTTTATTGGTATATGCAGCTGATCTCAGGTGAGCGTTTATAGGACCATTGGTCCTCTGGTTTTCTTTCATTTTTACATGTTGTTTTTCAAAGTTCTTATGATTAAGATTATTTAACATGTATTTGTTTAGTGTATCTAAGGTTTAGTCAATCATCATCATCATCATCATTATCATCATCATCATTATCATCATCATCATCATCATCATCATCATCATCATCATCATCATGTCCATTTTAATCGTCTTTTGTCCTATACAGAGAATTGTACTTGTCTGACAAGTTATCTTCCTAGACGACTTCTACACTATGAATGATTCTGAGGATCAGCATTGCATGAAGAAAACATGGCCATGAAAAGTATACACCCTCATACCCCACTTTTATAAAGCAAAACTGGGGTTTACAGGGGTATACCTATTTTTCCTTTTTTTTTTTTTTTTTGTTCCAAAACAAAGATTGTGGGTACTCATTAGAACCACCTCGGCGAGGCGGTTTTAATATGTACCCACAATAAATGTTTTATGCAAACATTTTAAAATTATCAGAACTCTTCCAATGATTTTTTTTAATATTCAATGCTGACAAAATTCTCTGTATATTGTATGGACAAGTTTTCGTAATGGCCCTTTCCAAGCTCCATTCTCATATCAAACAACATTTTATCCCATGGTTTCGTTACCAGTCTCTTTTGTGCAACTACGTTTAGCTTGTTTAGCAATCTGGCCATTGTTGTGCTCTACATGCTGCATTTAGCATTATACAGGTAATCAAATTCATTTTACCGTTTGTCAGAAGCAGCAGAAAATGTTGGTGAAAAGGGTAAGCAATTGGCGAAATTTGTCAAAAGCCTATTGTAACAGCCAGTGATGACAAATGGGTCATATTCACAACAAGCAGAAAAGATGTCTACTAGATAACAGACTTTTGGAACTACTTCAATAATTTCATTATCAACATCAAGCTTCTTCACCATTCGTCCATCAATAGGACGTTTCTTTCCTAGACATCAGGCCCCTAGATATAACCTCTAGCAAAATGATGCAGCGTGCTATTGGCAGAGCCCTTGTGAACATCCACTAAGACACCAAAGTCCTCAGTGTACCCAATACCAACTCTAACCTTGCTTCTCACATCCCAATACATGTACATGGATTGGACAAGAGGCACTAGCCTCTCATCATTTCCTAGTTTTCACAGTGTCTACCAGATGAAATTCAATTTGACGCAATTAAATGTTTTCTGCAGGTCAAATGAGGCCATGTAGAGAAGCTTATTATCAGCCGATTGATTCTCTAAAAATAAAAACTGCATCTGTAGAGCCTCAACCTGACATCAGATCACAATGCACCTCATCAAGCTCAGATCTTTTCCCTTTATGCTCCAACACCTTCACCACTTGTTCAATCAGCATCAAGCCCTTGTTGCCTCTGTTCAGAATGTGCCCTTTTCCCTTAAACTGGTGGACTATGAAGCTCTAGTGTCAGTCGCTTGGAATGCAACTGCTGTAGTGATGTCAACAAGATCAGGCACTCTGAGTGTTCCAGTTTTCCCGAGTGACTTCAGAATTTTAGTGATGGTACCTGAAGGCCCGGCTGCTTTGCCAGATGCTATATTGCAGATGGCCTTTGTGTTCGACTCATTTCGGTTTTCGACATGGGTTTTCTCAGACTGGTCCTCCAGATTCCAAGGAAATTCAACAGGAGATTTTCATAATGCTCTTTTTCTGCTTTCTGGTTAAGCAACAGTTGGTCTTCATTATTCCTGACAGGTTTATCTACCAAGGTATCCTGATTGCCAAATCATATTTACTTGGTAAAACAAAATACATTTTTTGAATTAGGATATAAAGTCCCCCCCCATTCTATTCTACTGGATGAACTCTTACCAGTTGTATGCAGTTTGCCTGACACCTGCCTTTCACAGTTTGAAGGACCTGACCTCCTCCCTTACTGCTTCCTCTACCAGCGTGTTAAACTACCATTTCTGCTTTCTCCATGGTTAATTTGCATACTTCTTTTGCAGCATGCAGAATGTTGTTCTTAGAGAAGACATATGCTCATTTACTGTGCTTTTCTGTTGCAGCTCAATGTCTTATGACATAGGAAGTAAATTACTTCAGAAAGTGGAACTCTGCTTGTTTCTCTTGACCCTTCAGCTCCTGCAGTTTGATGTGTGGCACAAACTCGCACTTGAGCTAGTAGGAATAGAAATTTTGAAGTCTCCAGCCGTCACCCTATGTAATAGGAAGTCCTAACGTAGATGCCATTGATGCCAAAAACTCATTGAAAGGTTGCAATTAGTATGGCACTTGCCAGAAAGCAGGCATGAGATGACCTGTTACTCTAGTAATAAATGTAGGCGGATTCAGATATTGATTCGGATATGTAGAATCACTGACCTTTAGAGGAATATATATATTTTTGCTAAATTTGTTTCAGTGATAGCTTGTTTGCTGGATGTATGCACATATCTTTACAGGATTTAGTAAAATCTTAAACGTGGAATAGTTTGCATCAAAGATTTGAATGTGCTGCAAGCCTGGCAGTAATGTCTATTACAAAAATCACAACTGATGACCATATATGATTTTGACAGCCATTTTGAATGTCAAATATAATGTCATTACTTCTATTCAAGGATAGTTAACATCAACATACCAGAAAATTAAGAAGATCTTCAGCAGTTCAAACTATTCAATCAAGATTTTCCTAAAATATGATTTTTTTTCTTTTTGTCCTTTGGCAGCCATCTTGAATACCATTCTGATTTAAATATGCAACTGAAACAATACAGATAGGTAAGATTTTTGTGAAAGTAGAATGTTTCTATTCATTAGAACAGATTAAGAGATTTCCATCCAAAATCATAATTTATAGTATCCATATGTAACATACCAATATACACTGTTCAAGAAGCTAAATATGGCAACCATCTTGAGAATTAGCATCATTCTTGATATTTCTAATCAGCAGTATAAGTTTAAGGTGTACGAGAATGTTTATGACAGCAATTTATGTAACATTATTCGAAGAAAGTATGATTTCGGCAATTATATATTAAATGTCATATTGATAAAGAAGCTGCAAATAGGTGGCCACTTTGCAAAAAAATAATAAATTTTGGCCATTACAGGACATTTGTGGCACTAAATCTATTTTGGTTTTGATATTATGAACTTGTAACTTGTATTTGTGGCATGTAGTGTGCTTGAAACATTTTATAATGAATAATTCTTCTTTTTATTAACTGCGTCATATTTTCGTCTCGCTAACTTGATTTTTAGTAAATTAATGGCGGCCATCTTTGAAAATAGACGCCATCTTGAAAACTTTGAAGGTTAAAATGCATTAAAATATATCTTGAAATGGATAAGCATTAGAACTTTGGCTTTTGATACTTTTTACGAAAGCAGCAGTGGACACTGATATCAATCTGTATAATGCTTTTAATGAAAATGCTGCCATCTTGAATTTCAAAATGGCGGCCGTCACAGGTCAAATTTCACGTGGCACTGACCCTCAAAAATTTTTATAATTATAAGTCTACACCTGTGCCAAGTTTCATGCTTTTATCAAAAAGTGCACAATCCACCAAAAAATTGTTACATATCCGCCCTGCTATAACGGTTAAAATCTTCGTTTCAGGGGATGATATCGGTTAACTGGCCAGTTTATGGTAACATCACACAAGCGAAATTTTAACCTTATGGCGAATAAAACACCAAAATAACATTTGGTCACATCAAAGAATTAAATCGTAGTTTTATACATGTAATAGTATTGTCTTTTGTTCATTATATACTGAGCCAAACTTATAACGCAACACGGTTATGACATGTTTTTCGCATTTTAATGTAATGCAAGACGGTCTACCAGACATATGATGGTCAGCAATCGCCATTGAATAAACTGGGTGCAAAAAAATTGGTTTTCAGAGCATGGGTCACTGAGCTTGAATTTGATTGGTCAAAACGGTTGTTTGGGTGGCATGCGCCTCCTGAGAGATTCTTGAAGTCAGTTTTAACAGCAATTGCTTCTTTATGGATCGTCCAGTGTAGCTGGATGCGGTAATTGCAAAATGCCGTCCATTTGTACCCAAAATTTTAAATCAAAGTTTGCATCATTGAAAACTGAACGTTTAATGTTGTGTATTCCATTGAACGCAATAGAAAATGAAATTGGTGAAAAATTCTAACGGCGAATAATTTTAATGAAACATTTGTGGAAACATGTTCATTCTGTCATTCAGCATTGTTAGAAAACACAATAGCATCCAATTGTTGGGTCAGGACCGTCTGTAACAAATGTTAAAATGTGAGTAAACTTGAATGGTTGGGGGCGAAAATGAGTCTTCAACTCTGCCCAAAATTGAGCAAAATTGATCTTTTGACAGTAAAATTATTCATTGTCTAAAGTGGAGCAGGGGTAACCCTAAAAACTGACATTAATTTCTAGGGTACGAATACATGTCACATGACGCGTTCTGGAAAATCACAATGCATTTCATTTTTTGCCAAGACCCTACCTCTGAAAAATGATTAATTTCTTGAGACGCATAACACAGAATGTTACAACCAAGGTGTTGTGAGATGTGTCGATCATCCGGCAATCTAATTCAGTAGAGACAAAGTTTATTTGATAATGTTCCGAAGTATAACATTAAAAACAAACCAATGTTGCGTTATAAGTTTGGCTCAGTATATGTATATGAAACCATTTTATATTTTCTACAGAAACACCCTGAAGGTTGTAAGGTGACAGCTACCCCCACCGTACCAACAGCATTGGGTTGATGTTAGAACGGCTGATTAAATCTACAGAATTGTTTTCTGTGTTTGTGTTAATGTATCTCACACACATATTGTCAATAGTTATTCGCACTCTAGATCATAGCAACCTACCGTTGCCGTGTTGCTTCTGAACTCTTTACCCCCATAGCAAGTGTTAAGTAACCAGAAATCGGAGGTTCCAACCCAACCGAACGACTGAATATTGTTGACTGAGACGATAAGCATCATTTCAATCAATCGAACAATATTTGTTTGTTTGTTTGGAATGATGCTTTATGTCCCTGTCAACAGCAATGGTCATATCGGGACTTTGCCTCAATCTTATGGGACATTTACCCAAAATATTTATGAGGCTTTTGCTAAATGCATGCTGGAGAGATCCCACACTTTGTCGTTACACGCTGGAGATAAACTTCAAAAGTTTGGCTCTACTTGATTTTGTTTGTTTGGGTTAAGGTTAAACGTCACAGTCAACAAATTTTCAGCCATGTCGTGACGGTACCAACTCTTTGTGGATGGCCTAGTACCAGTTTTGTGGAGAGTAAACGTGCCTTTGCCAAGATCACAACCTTGCGGTGCTAGGACCTCTCGATTCGAAACCTGTACTCTGCTGTGACCACTAAGCCGCAGCGCCTCCCTGGCGCCGATTGCCTGGAGCTTCCTTGTTATTGTGTATCTTTTAATTTTAAACATTTCTGATTCAGTTTTACGGACCTTTCAAGATTATTACACTCGTATGATACGGACTGGAGAGAGTGAAAACGGGGTTATCTCAAGAAAATAAGATTTTGTTTGGAAACAGATAGTCATCTTGTTCTTCATGCGTGTTGTATTTTTGCTTTTCTCGCGCCTGGCATTTTGGTTTGGATTTTAAACTTTACATGTCAATTCCTGGACCTTCCATCTTACTTTGTTTATCCCCTATGCGCCCCGCGCTGTGCTCAAACCACACTGAACAACGGGTTTGTTTGTACTGAGGTTTAACCGTCCAGATCAACCATTTTAAGTCATATCGGGGCGCAGCCAGCGGTTCCCGGGTATTACTAGTACTTGCTTAAGAACACTACACGCAGCCCCGTGTAGAGATCGAACCCAGGACCTCCCTATTTGGAGCCCAATGCTCTACCACCAGGCCACCGCGATCCCCCAATAACAATTTGCCGAGTAACTTCGTTGTATGTTTGCAACTACGTCTGGTCAGACATATTCTGTGCATGTACAATCATTGCCTGCTTAGTTATTTGTTTCTTTGTCACTGTAAAACAGGAGAAAAATTGTGATGATACCGTTCATAAACTATTCCCAATGCTGTAGGAATTACATAGCAACAACATTATACAAGTTATTCGCTCTTTTATTATCTTTAAGAATATAGAAATATGTTTAATAAATCATCAAAAGACAAAACATGTCCTTATCAGTGTTTCAGAAGAAATTTTGTCATTTATTCTATGTGTTTTATGCATTTATGCAATATACAATAATACTTCTTTTGTATGTTAGTTACAAAACTTAACAATTCATCAGTAGGCCTATCTTAGAATATGGCCGCATGCATGTAACAAAACATATATTACAGAAAATAGTACAAAAATGGGAATTAATAGATATATGTATATGTACATCATGTTAGGTATAGCCGATTTCTACATGACAACAGTGGTGCATTATACGTGAACACCCCTACGGAGAGGCAAATTGTTCTTTTCTTGTAAAAGCAGCATTCAGCAGTGAAAATTCATCACAATTTGACAATAACACGTCACATAGTCTACATGAATGTTACATCAGTCAAGCATACAAATACATTCGTGAACACATGATCTACAATGAAAGTTTTATATATGAATCACAAACCGCAGATCTGCCTGCACGTCAGTCTGACAAGTGCCGTTGTCTTTCAATGCTTAGATACATGAAGCATACAATAACTCGGTAGGTTTAACCCATATCTGACGAATGGATTCTCCCATCATTATCAATTGGGTGAGTCCACTTTCACTTTTAGGGGTGTTAGGAGTGATTTTTAATTTTTAACTCATTTTTCGATGAAATTTCTCTGTGCAAACAGAATAGCCCCAGATGGGACGCCGCGTTCTGCGGCGTCACATCTGGGGCTATACTGTTTGCTTATGTCCCACAAAAGGGGCACCAGGCTTATACGAATTTAATTCTCACGTGGTGTGCATTGCTTCGTGATGGGCACTCAAGTTCTCGAAAAAATATACTTAGGTGGTCAACATCAGCTATAGTAACAGTAAAACTTTAACAACCACATCACCTTAAGTCTAAAATGTATGTTGAATTTAGGTTAGTTGTTATTTGTTTCTCTTATTCACTTTATTATGCCATACTGATTCAATGACAAATGTTACAATTAATCATTGTCATGTAACATTGTAATATTCAACAGTTAATTTGTCTTCAAATACAGCAAAATTTCATTTTAAGGTACAACTATTTTACGCCCAACGATCAGTCATTGCCCTAAGTAGATCTTTTCTACTATTATTGGAGTGGTGCGTTTTTGCAAATTTTTCGTGGGAAATGAACCGAAAGAAACAGGAAAGTCCAAAAATTCGGTGATCGCTGAAGCCGAAAATTAAAGTTAGAAAATGGTGTTAATAGAAGTTGCACCAACTGCCTTAGAGCTATATAAAAACTTTGATGACCTGTTTGAAGATTGTGTTTGTAGGTTAAATGAACATCGGTTAGGGCAAAACATCAGGAAAACATGTCCATGAAAAGTATATCCCCTCAAACCCCACTTTTATACAGAAAAAAACCGGGGTCTGCGTGGGTATACCTATTTTTCTTAGTTTTGCTCCAAAACATTGATTTCGGCAAGGCGGTCCTCACATGTACCCACAATCTATGTTTTGAGCAAAGAAATATATAAAAAAAAATTCTACTGAAAATTTTCATTTTTGACAATTGCATGGCCAAATTTTCGTAATGTTTACACCGTTAAACTTGACATGCGACTAAAAGTCAGTCGGTCAATCGCATTTGAAATCACATTTTTTACAAAATTCAAATATCTCACACTTAAAAGGACATAAGGATAAATAAACATCATATTCTCAAAGAACCGGTTACATGCAGTACAACTTAAACACTATTATTTGAGCCATCGCGTGAGAAAACCAACAATCTGTGATTCCGACCAAGTGGGCACAAAGCGGCCTGTACAGTCACAGCACGCTAGAAGCTTGAAATTCCGGATTTAAGAAAAGGAGCGATTGTACGTCGTACTATATGTGTAGCGAAAACAAATGCGCTGATCAGCTGTGCAGTTACTGCACAGCTGATCCGCGCCTTTGTTTTGGCATATAAAGATTGTTGATTTTTCTCATGCGGCGGCTGAAATGTTTTTGCATTGATAAATGTACGAGTACGTACAATGACGTTTAACAATTTACAGACATGTACCTTGTTTTATAAGGACAAAAACATATTGAATTGCACTTTGTGCTTCTAAACAGCTGACGAACGGTACCGTGAAAATGTGCTTGTTTACGAACATCCATATGAACAATGTTGTAAGGAAAAAAACTGTCTCATACCCAAAAAATCTCATCATCAAATATTGGCCTTATCGAACTAGGGGATTAGTGACAGTCGCATCTAGACAGGTAAAGTTATCTTCGTAAATTTCCGTGATTTTCCGATAGTGTACCTGGCGGTCAGACTACCTGTGGTCAATAAAGGGCCCGAAGCTAATCATTATTTGCAAGGAGATTAAAATTTTACCTGTAGATTTTTTTGATAGTTCAGACTACAACTAGTAAATGAAGACAAGAACGTGTATTTGTTAAGTTCAACTGAGCCGCGACACGAAAGACGTGTTTGTAACTGTGACAACTGTACATTTGAGCATTAAATTTTATAAAACATTTCCATGTAAAATATACCCCCTTAAACCCCACGTTTATATAGAAATAAGCGGGGTATGCATGGACACACCTATTTTCCTTATTTTTCATCTAAATCAAAACATTGTGAAAAACACCTATTTTCCTTAATTTTCATCTAAATCAAAACATTGTGGGTACCTGTTAGAGCCGCCTCGGCGAGGCGGTCCTAACGTGTACCCACAATATATATGATGAGCGAAAATATTAAAAAAAAATCTAATGAAATTTTATTATTTTTTTTTTTTCTTAAAAATCTCTACATATAGCATGGGCAAGGTTTCGCAATGGTATATATTTTTTAATTAAAACGCCAATAACTGCGCAAGCAAATGGACAAATACAAAATGCACTTTCGCGAACAGCCTTTCACTCCGGAGTTGGTCTGTGTCTGGCTTGTGTGTTTTGAAAAAGGTGTGATTTATTGCCACAGGACGCGTGTCACACCTGTCTTATGAAAACACTGCGATTAAAACTTGTCGGGGATTAAAGCGGTGACATATGAAACCCTGCTTATGACTATATTATAATGACACAGATGTTCTGCGCTACCACAGACTGATCCATTCTATGTATTTTGCTGATATAGATAGCAGTCGAATCATGCAAGTTCGAAATTGAAGTTCTGTTTAATTTCACTCATTTAGCTTATTTCTGTTCATATGGACCGATCAGTGTATTAAATGAAAATGATTTAAGTACTCTGTCAATGTTCACGCATTTTATTTATTTATTCATTTATTAATTTATTTATTTATTTTTATTTTTATTTTTATTTTTATTTATTTACTTATTTATTTATTTCATATGCGAAACAAATGATGAAGATGCTAAGTAACTGCGTGCCTGTGCAGCCTGGTTTGTGTTCAACTTGTCGGAAACCATATGGTCGGTTTTACGTTACAAATAATTATTTATTTAAATATTTATATGCAGAGAGAGAGACTACTTCCATTGTTTCTTTTCTTGCTGTCGACGAGTCTTAAGTTCAAAGCCATGTTTCGGTAACTTTAATTGACTAGACGATTGGTCTGAAGATCTCATATGTCAATTATGCTGTAAACATGAGTTAATATTTGAGTAATACATTGAGAATAAGTAGATCGCACCTTCTTGTTCAGCATTGAATTCTGTTCCATTTCATTTAACTTACTTTCGTCTTACAATTAATCCATATTTGGAGTTTAATTGGTAATTATCTTTTATTGCGTGGTCATTATGAAAACATGCCCATGCAATAAACAGAGATTTTTAAGTTGTGAAAATTGAAAATTTTCAGTAGAAATAATTTTCTTATTTTTTCTCAAAACATAGATTGAGGGTAAACGTTAGAACTGCCTCGCCGAGGCAGGTTCTAACGAGTACCCACAATCTATGTATTGGAGCAAAATAAGAAAAAAATTGGGTATTCCCTGCAAACCCCATTTTTTCTATATAAAAGTGGGGTTTAAGGGGGGAGACTTTTCACGGACATGTTTTCTTGGTGTTATGTCTTGAATTGAACGGTTAATGGTTTAAATTAATTGCGCAACTTCATAATTACTTTGTTTGACTTTTTGTACCTTTAAAAACAGAAATTTATATCAGTGAACGAAGCATTCTTTATAATTGCTCCGCTCTAATCTGTAACTAAGTTTCGCTGTCGTAGCTAAGAAAAAAACTAGACACTGAAACTTATCATGAACAATATCAAGTAAACTATCAAATACTTCCTAATATCGCACATCGTTGACCGCTATATCAACGGATGACAGGAGGTGTCATAAAATCAAAATACCTATACCTTACCTGTTAAGAGATTAAGTTTTCCGCTGAACTACGTGACGGTACGGGAAAATCCGGAAACGCACGAGCGGAAACTGAAATGATTACCTGCTAATCCAATTATCCAAACAGACTAATTTAATATTTAAATACAAAATCAAAAATTATACCAATAAAAAGAAGATGCATTGTACAAATATAAGCTGTTCGCACACTAACTGTAGTATGATGCATTTTGATGCAAATAAGCGTGAAAGCGACAGAAATGATGTAGAAATTTCCTTATTTACTATATATTTATTACATTTTGATAGTACCTGTTTTATTTCAACAAACAGACTATTTTTTACATAAGATAGAAAATTAATTTTAATTTCTTCTTAAAGGGATATGAATGGGCTTTACAGAACCGTTCGCACAGGAATGATAGGATTAATAGCAAAAAAGATATTAAGGATTAAATAAGCATTCCCGTTAACGCTCCATATAAAATTTTACGCGCATCCGATAACTGCCGGTGATGAGAATTCTGCTACATGTTTGATATTCAAAACCAAAAAACGTAGATTATAGGTTGCATTTCTGTACAGTCCGGTGTGTGACAAACCCAGATTTTCTAATGATGCAACATACATAACAAAGAACATATCCAATTTCGTGTTAAAAAGTATAAAAATGATTGTATACTGTTACGAAATCGGTCGAAATCTATACTTTCCTTTCTAGTCAGTTTACATGGTTTAGTTTAACAGGGATATCTGTTACGTGTATCCTTAATTTTGTGTATATAAGGCCTTGTGCACTAACTGTTAACTGAGTAATGCAGTCATTTTTACCGCGAAGCTGATCAGCGCCTTTGTTTTCGCTACACGGATAGTACAATTCCTCTACTTTCTAAAACCACAAGTTCCAGTCTCTATAGCCATCTTCTGTGCTTGTACAGCCCGGTTTGTGTCCGACCTGTTTCGGAAACCACATTGTTGGTTTTCCCACGAGGCGGCTCAAATGTCTATAAGGGCCATGTCATGAGAAAACATATCTGAAATATGTGAACGCCTATGGCTGCTGTTTAAATTGTACTAACAATAGATGTTATATAAACGTCTCGTACTAGTAGTTACACCAAAACGAACATGTTTTCTAATGAAACGACAGGTATGTTATCGTTTTGTAAGTTTTTGCCCGGGTCAGGTATGGTTAGTTCCGTTCTGCCATCTGACCAGTTCTGAACTCAGCTACACTGTACCAGCTTTCTGTTAAAGTCTTTGGTATACCATACTATCCACGTCTACTCTCCGTATACGTTGTTTAATGGCCTCCGCTCTGAAACAAAATGTAAGTTAAACAGTTAAACTACATTTTAATCACGAAAGCATCATCTACACAACGTATATGTTGAAGTTCTATTCATTTAAGCTCTACCAGCATTTCTTTTGATGAAATATCGGAGCTTAACGTCCCATCAATGCTAAAGCTAAGAAGGGATGCGACTGAACAGATTTTTTCCCCCACTAACAGCGAAGGTCTTGCTTTTGGTATTTTTCTTGTTTTAATTAGCGAAAATGCAAAATTCAAAATCGTGACACTCCGTTTTTGCAATTTAAACAGTCACTTTGTTTGTTAACTTGGCAAGTACCTTAATAGAATGTGCACTTCCTGAATTTTAAGTGCATAGATCTAAAACACGATTACACACACCATAATTTGCATTCAATTTGTTTAATTAATCTAATATTTGCCTATAACCGAACCAGTCTTATCATTCTAGATCAAAATATTATTCAGAGATCACCCAAGTTTAGTACAATAAAATCTGAATTTAACCCATATTTGACGAATGGATTCTCCCATCATTATCAAATGGATAAGTCCACTTTCATTTTTAGGGGTGTTAGGAGTGATTTTTATGTTTTATCTCATTTTAGATGAATTTTTTTTCTCTGTGCAAACAGAATAGCCCCAGATGGGACGCCGCGTTCCGCGGCGTCCCATCTGGGGCTATGCTGTTTGCCTATGTCCCATAAAAGGGACGCCAGGCTTAAATGAGTATATATTAAAGGCTGTTGACTCAAGTCATATGATTGTGTCTTGCAAGTGTTTCAGCATACATCATTTATTCAGAGATGCTCAAGGTGCAGGCTTCGCAGTTTTTAATGTGATAATGCATGCTATTGCATGGCTCGCCCGTGTGTATAACCGCCCGCAAAAAGCTCTTGGCTTATCGTGCTATACAGTACACACGGACAGCCTATACTATAGCTGACACCTTTCCTAAGTAATAGTTAGAGCCCCAGCCATCAGAAAAATGGTGATAGGTGGTCGGAAAGTAGCACAAATTTCATTCATACCCTCTTGTAGAGGAACCCATTGGAAGCTTGAAAACCAATGTTTGGTCAATTTTAAGTCTTGCAAAAGTGTTGAAATTATGAAATGTATACTGTTACACATGACATTCTATAATGCGATTCTCGAAAATGAGGGTGTACATACAAAATTGGTCATATCTCTGCTGTTACTTATCCTACATCACTGAACCTGGTCTCATTTTGAAGCTTAGATATAGCCCTTGTATCCTATGATAAGTAATGCAAGTCATCTAATTTGTATATTCATGAATTTTAATGAAAAAAATTAAAATGACAGAAAAAACATTAAAATCCATAACTAAACTAATTTGAGGCCCAAACTAGTTCTGTGACACTTTTCTATTGAGCCAGTAATATCATATGACAAGTGTATTGATGTCAAGGGCCTAAATAAAAATTATTTCCTTTGTTATTCATGAATTTTAATGAAAATGTCAAAAATCAAGGAAAAACAAGGGGAAAACTATTGCCATTGCAAGGTGTTGGATAGGTTATAAGATCTATATTGCCTCCTTGGGACCATACTATAATTGGTCTGATATTGATGCATGGGCCTAGCAATTTAACCTTGATACCGGCCTAATATTCAAATCATTGAATTTGCCTATTCATGAAAATTAACAAAAAATACCACATAAGGAATCGGAGACAAATCATGGATAATAGGGGGTGTATGTACAAAATCACTTGTTCCAGAGCTGTTAATAAACAGGTATCAAATAACTGCTATGGCAATGTACTATGATCCTAAAGTATGATATAGGAATAATCCGAGTTTCAATTTCATGAATTTTAATGAAAACTTAAAATTTGGAGAGAAAAAGTGAAAAGATTAAACGGGTAAACCTACAAAATGACATGTATCTCGGCAATCAAAAGCCCTAAAGTGCTGAAAATATCATCAAATTGTTGCTAGAGCAATATTATACCATCCTGTACTACAATATATAAGTCATTTAATTTTTAGTTTTAACAATATTAGCAAAACCTTCAGAATTTAAAAAAATATACGGAAATACGCATATATCTTGGCTACTGATAGACTTAGAGAGCTATAATTGGTATCAAATGGTTGCTATGACTGTTATATAACCGTGTAATCTCATATATAAATAATAAGCTATGTTTGTTGTATGGGTGTCAATGAGATCTTTATAAATAAGACAAAAAGCAACGAAAAATGAAGGGGAACACAAACAAAATCACGTATATCTTGACTGCCAAGAGCTGTAGAGAACTTAAAATGGCATTAAATTATTAGTAGGACACTGTTTTATTGCCATGTGTTTAGATATATAAAGCAAGCTTGCTGGCAATCAAGATTTAATAAATTTTGTTGGATTTTCTGTCATATCCACATTTTTTTCAAAATTTTGTGTAACATTTAGAAAATGCAATAACATATGCTTGTTGAGGACAATATTTTATAACATTTAGGTGATACCTTTGACTATACTGGCAGCCATGAGAATTGGTCCCAGGGATGCAAGATAGATTTTATAACCCATCCAAAACCTTGCAATGGCTACAGTTGTTTCCCTTGTTTTTCCTCAATTTTTTACTTTTTCATTACTATTCATGAATATGCAAATGAGGTCTTTTTTATTTAGGCCCATGACATCAATACATTTGTCATATGATATTACTGGCTCAATAACAAAGTGTCACATTGATAGTTTGGTCCTGAAATTAGTTTATTAATGGTTTCTTAATGATTTCTTCTGTCATTTAATGTTTTCATTAAAATTCACGAATATGCAAATTAGATAACTTGCATTACTTACCATAGGTTGAAAGCACTATGTCTTAAGCTTTAAAATGAGACCAGGTTCAGTGGTCTAGGATGAGTAACAGCGGGAATATGACCAATCTTGTATGTACACCCCTATGTTCGAGAATCATGTTAATGGTTGCCATGGAAACCATGCATTTTTTCATAGAACAAAAGAGTTTATCTTTTACAACAAAAATGATTTGCATTTCTGGGGTCCCAATGAATGATTTGGCACCCTTGAAAGATTCTCCTGGGAGGGAATGTGTAAGGTAGACCAAATTAGCCCCCGGGATACCCAGAAATAAATGTCCTTAATGTCACGGATCAAACAAGCTAGGGTACTTCATTTTCACCGGGAATAAAAGTACTTTTGCAAGACCGAAAAAAATTAAAACATTGGTTTTCATACTTCCTAAAGACAGTACTAAACAACTATACCAAGGAAATTTGTGCTAAACAGGTGGCCACCAAAAGTGATTTTTTGATGGCTTTTCTCAGTCTGGGGCTTTAGCTATAAAAACATTACAAAACAACAACAACAAATTATAACATCAGTTTTGACTGATTTATGGGTTAGAATCACATCAATTACAAAATAATATCAATCAACGCGTAGACAGATAATATGATAGAGATGTTCTAGACAAGAAAGTAAATGAACTAATAAGAGAAAAATAATTACATGAATGACACGGTTTTCGAGAAATATAACTTCAATACATGTATCTTACAATATGAACGGGCTGGCTCGATTTAAAAGTTGTTAATATTCAGGAAAATCTATTTTATTTCTTTTCTTTCTTTTTTTTTTTTTTTTTTTTTTTTTTTTTTTTTTTCTTTTTTTTTCCGCATAAAATTGAAAAGGGTGTCAATTGCTTTAAGAAATAGTCGACATAAAAAGAGAATAGACTGAAAGGACATGAATGAAATATAAGCTGACAAAGAAAACAAGTCATGCAAATTATGGTATAACATATCAAATATTCGACTTTACCCTTTCAAAACGTGTATGTCTCGTTTATATTGAATTCTATAGAGAAAAAAAAAGATGGCCGACAAAACGTATTCAATTGCACCCGCTATAAATGTTGCTCTGACCACCATGAGCACGTGCTATATCTGATCAAGAGTTATCTCTCATTGTAAGCATATATAAAACGACTGTTTTGCTCTTGGTGTCATAAGTAACCAGAAGCTAACATCCCAGACAAATATATAATCACATCGTATCAATCGGTTGGGTTTTGGAATTAATATTTGATTGTTATTGCCTTATTATTCATAATTTTTCATTTTTATAACATTTTTACAAATGACATTGGTGCTGAGAAAGGGGTGTAACTTGGGAAGGTAGTTTATCTTACCAGATTCAATACAGAGTAAAGTCCCCTTCCAGAGGATCCCCGTGAACATTGTTGAGCTCGTATGCTGTCGGTGGTGGTTTTGATTCTCTTCTATTCTCTTCAATTATGCTTCTTCCGAATTTCCTTTCATTCATGAACTGGTTTTCATCCCTTCTAAAGTCACGTGGTGGGTAAAACTCATAACCACTTGTATCCTTCCGGCTTTGCCTGATGGGAATTTCAGAATGGTAGCCTGCAATGCTGTCGGTAGAAGCATCACTTCCTTTGTTCCGTCTCTCATACAGTCTACGGTCACGGTGTCGTTTCGATTTTTTCACTTTTTTACTTCTCTTTCCATGTTTCCTTGGCGACGGCGATCTGCGCAAGTGCGCTGGCACCGACCTTGACCTCACGTGCGGGTTATAAACGGTGAACGGCGCGTAACCACCGTGACGTGGCGGGTACACGTAATAATCGTATGGCGATGGAGGTAACCTTTCAGCTGCTATGTAAATTGGTGATGGTTCTATCCCTCTAACTCGAGTTGGCGTTCGATCCCGATCCCTTATTTTGAATTCATATTCTTCCCGGCGACTCATCCGTTGACCTTTCGTGCGGTTTTCGTAATCAGTCGGAGGTGACCGAGGTCGTCCGTGTGAACTATTACTTGACGTGTCGACGTCTCCATTTGGTACCAACTTCGGTGCTGTGTTTTCATCTCGTGCCGGTACCTGTGATCCATCCAATCCAGTCGGGGTCACTGACCTTGACTTGCTGCCTGAAGGTGATCTTGACCCTGGCTTACGGCGTCTAATGACGACTGGTGTTGCGTACATCGGTGGCGGTCCGGGCATAGGCATCCCCGGGGGTGGAGGAGGGTGCATCATGTAAGGCCCGGGCATTGGCATTGGTCTAAGCCTCGGTGGCGGTGGGGAGAAAAATCTTGGCCGGACAAATACTGGGGGCGGTGGAGGTGGTGGGCCGACGAAGATTGGTTGAGGAGGAGGTGGTCCCCGCCGGATGAATACTGGTCGTGGGGGACGGGGTGCTCCGACGATTATAGGTGGTCCGCCATTTACCATCGGTGTCGGCGGAGGTCGCTCAACAATGGGGTCCGCACGGATGACAGTTGTCGACTCGACAGGGGGTTCGGGCGGTTCTGGGTCACCACCTCCGAGTTTTGCTATGTTGAACTTCTTAACCTCCGTCTTATCACTGCTATAGAAGTACCCCTGTGTTGATACGGGCTCGAAGAACTCAGGCCCAGCTGTAATTTCTACCCCTACAGGTTCGCCTGGAACTAGATGCATGGCCGGTCCGCCATTAGCAATACCATTTGTGTAAGGCCTATTCTCGGATTCTGTCCGGTTTATTGTCACGGGTTCTTTAAACTGGCTTTCCCTGAAGCTGTCCCGAAAACTCATCTTGGCTTCTTGTGTAGTCTCGCCTAACGAAGTGTACCCTCGTTGAATGGGCCTGCTGATTGTCGAACGCGGAGTAGGTCCGTTCTTTTTGAAATTATTGCCGGCCAAAGACGCCGCCTTGACCAACTTCAAAGCATCTGAGGGGCTCGAACATATGAACCCATGGCACTCTAACACTTTCAGTCCTTGTGTTCGCCTAGAAATTGCCGTGAAAATGGTTGGTCTGTCTAAACCAGCCGTTTTAGCCAGGGGGTCGTTCAAGGAAACAAATTTTGGCGTTTTCTCGCCGGTAGCCCCATTTATGGTAGTCACGCATTTGACTGCAGCACATAGGGTCAATGACGAAATAGGGAACTGGATAACAGTATCTGACTGGTTAAGATAAAGTAACTGTAGATCATGATCAGTGACTGTTATACGAGTGTCAATGCCCTCGATTGTCGCTTCTTCGTTAAGAGGGTAACGCTCCCTGAGTGGCTGCTGAATAGCGTCAATGCCGGCCGCCTTTTCTAAAGGCACGGCACTACCAATGTATAACACGCGGCACGAAGCCAAAACGTTACCGTCACCGAGAACCACCATGTTTACTCCAGAAAGCTGTCACAGAATCGTAAAGAATCAATATCCATGTAACGGAGTCGTATAAGAACAATGTTTAGATCCAAATCCAGTCTCGTTTTCTTTAATAGAACCTTAACACCAAATCGTGTCCATTTCAAAACTTCCTCTATAAAGGTGCGCCGGTCGTGTAAAACAAGCGTATTTTTGTTGAAAATGACTTCAATTGTCCTCAAAAATTGTCATTCGATCTAGCGGAAAATAACACCGAATCAGCAGTGCGTAGATTTGAAACGAGAACAATCTGTGATTTAAAATTTATCTGAAATCTGAAAAATCCATTTTTATTCCGGGATCACTGCACTAATTTGTATTCATTCAAGCAAATTTCCCGAATTTGGCGAACTACGTCAAATACACATCGGATAATTATATACTTCAAAGAACATAACACCAATCGACCTATCCATAGATTAGCATATAGAAATATTTAGCCATGCGCAAAACACGCCTATTCAAAACCGGTTTTGTTACGCCGATGAAAAATTATATACTGTTATTTTAAAATTCGAGGCCTTCAGGGGAAAATCAACACTGAAATAATCCGAAAATAAAACTATATCGCCTCACTGATTCGGGACACAACTTAATTCGTCATGCTGAAATAACAATGTTGTTTTTATCTTGTCTCAACGTATCCCATCAATGATTGATCGGACATGATCATGGTCTGCAAGTTGAATAAACGATTATTTAGGCATACATCTCACCAACTACGGTCCTTCAACGACGTTGGAAAATGATCTTATATCGGGCCGTTGCACAAAGTTTGTAGCTATGTTATACCTGCGACAAATGTTTTCCATACGGGTTGGCGGCGTTTGATCGAAAATTGTTTCTAAATATGGCCGGTTGATAATTTTACCCATGTCCTGGCTATGTAATAATCGATTTTCACCCGACAATACCTGTTCCGTAGCTCAGATCAATCAAGCATATAAACATAACTGTCACCGATAATTGGATCAATTTATTAATTTCATTTCCAGGAAAGGCACCGGGAAGGTAACAGTAGGAAACACAATAGTCGAGGATCAACAGGGGCACGTTTTTATTTTAATAATCGGTCGCACAAATCAGATTTTGCATTGTGGACGTCTTTCTTAATCCGAGGTTTTTTACCCCTCTGAAATTAACAATCTGTATATTTTATGTATTTCTTTATTTTTGTCACCTGTCTGTCAAATCGCTGTTTTGACGGACATGGGACAACAAGAATGTACACTGATCACAAAAAGAAACGCAGCATAAAATCGAGCCAGAGTCTACTTATACTAGCTAGTTTGTTACACTTACAACGTTGGACTAATAAAGTGGTTATGATTAGTTGGATAGTTACTTTCTTGATGATGCTACTTTATTTTTAATTAATGATACATGTATGATCATTTCGGTAGTCGGACGCGATGTCGTTTTCAGTTCGTTTCGGATGACGCGAATTCCGGGACCGTTCCGGTACGTTTCGGTCCGTTCCAGTAAATCATGATACCGACTCTACTGTGCTTATTAAATAGAGTGCATTATTTTTTTCTCCAAATTCGCACACTCACGGAACGGACAAAGTAAAAGCCACTTTGTTTCAACGTGTTATTTCTAAAAGGATCTAAACAAGGAAAAGAGAAAGTGTTGATGTAGGAAATATACCTTAAAATTCTTTTTGTGAATTGCCCAAGAAAGTTTCAAAATCTCACGTACCAGGCACTTTAATGACGTTTATTGCAGTCGAAATATTAGTTTCTATTGTATTTAGATATGTAATGTTTTGTATAACTCAAGCAGTGACTTCTTTAAAAATTGGACAAAATCTTTGAATTTAATATAGCACCATATAGGAAATAGGAAACCTTTCATAAGAAAATGTCCCCCCCCCCCCCTTGCCCAACCAAAATATTCTGAACACAACTGTAATTTTGTAAATGACATATTATATCCAAATGCCATGTTTCGCCAAGGACGGAAAGGCTGTCAAAAAGCCCCAAAACCGATAAATGGGCTCAGGTCCATTATTTGTAATTCATCAAGGCTATGGAAATATACTGTATATGTATGTTCTACCTGAATGAACAGACTGACTGTCCTATTTTAACAGGTATACACAAAGTGTACACTTATAATGCATAAAGATATACTGTGCAAAATATGTATATCAATATTTGATGGTTTATGTTTTACTTGAGATATGCCTCCGTGGGCTTAAAATCGAATGTCACTTCAGCATTATGCAAAGACTGGTTCTACCATTATTTGATACATGCAAGCCATTGTCAGAAGAACTTCCCCAATGTCTACAAAACATATGGAGTCACTGTTCAAAGTAAAAGCAGCTGCTTAATTTATTTTGCATAGTATATTTAAGGTACAGGTTTTTGCGTAAGTGATGGACAGTGCTGTTTACAGTTAAAAATCTAATAAAGATGTTATACCTGTTATTCGTGGATAAAAAGTTTCTACCCAAAATTTTGGGTTGCATTGCGCATATTGTAGCATTTCCTTGATAATCGATTGCAAAAAATATGTTTTCTGACAAAATATTTTTTTAGAAAATCTGACCCCCTCCCCCTTTTGACATAAATTTATGCTGCATGTATGTAACATCAAGAGGTTTCCACCATGTTGTTGCATTGATCAAATGTTGAATTTTATGGAGAATGCAACATATTTTCTATACAAATCACACAGAAGCTGCCTGAAACACTCAAGCTTTGGGCGGGAAACCTATGAAATCTTCCGAAAACCTTGTCTAGTTTTATTTGATTTGTATAAACAAAAATGCCATTCATGTAAAAGTTAACGCTCTTCTTCGTGTAAATCATTGCTGACACTTTAGCAAATGGTAGATCTACCTAGTACGGATTTTTGGCAAATTTATCAATTTTTTGTGGTCTATTTCCGTTCGAAGTAAAACTCCAGCACAACACAAAAACAACAATTTACACACTCCTTTTTGCGTTGAGTATATGATAGTTATCTTCATCATTGTTTGATCATAAAACGTGTTTGTCTGATATAAAAGCCCTGTAGACACGTACAAATTACATTGTTAATGTAACGTTCAACTGTCAAAATGACACAAAATAATACTTATGGGCATCTAATATAACAAAACAGATTGTTTATGTGTTTCCATTAAAGAAGACATTGGAAAAGATCGGAGGGTAAACGCACGTACGTACGCGTCCCACAGGTCTGCTTCAGCGGCCAGACACTCCAAACTGTATTTCTTCATCACCTGAGCCAAAGGCTCACAAGGAAAGCTTAAAGGAGTCGACTAGAGCCGACGTCCGTCCGTGCGTCCACACTTTCAAACATGTATACTTCTCCAGTCCGTCGGATGGGACTATAAACCGAGGTCCCGTCTCCATATGACCTTAGCTGTTGGTGGGACGTTAAACCCCAATCAACCAACCAACCAAACATACATGTATATCTCAAAGACTAGCAGGCTTTTTAAGCAGCATCATTGTGGTAGGGGATAACATGCATCAGGTTTTAAAGCAGGTAGAATTACAACTCTGGTTTCCATGGCAACATATAGCACCCTAGGAGTTTACAGGTTTCTAAACAAAACCTAAGAAAGGGTAGATGGAGCTCTTCAGCTGTGGCCAGCAATTCATCTAGGAGAAGGAAACTCCAAAATCAAACCTGTGTGTCTGGATATGCCTAGTCCAGATATGCAAAGACTGTTTCGGTAGATGGAGCGGAAGAAATCATCTGATTCAACGGTTCAGAAAGCGATACAGCAACATGTTGTGGAACATGCAGAGCGTGACAAGGCACTAAAGATGTTACGGTCATCCACTGCATCCAAACCCAACTCCAGACGTCTTGACCTGTGTCTTGCCTCTGGGCGCAGCTGGGCGAGGACTAGAGAGTGAGGTTGACGTTGCGCACCTCTTCCTCACTATAATCCAATTTCATAGCGCATGTCATCTTATTTCTCAACACACAAGCACTTGCATACACAACAATTTCATCACACTTGCACCCACATACCTACAACGTCCTGTGGCGATGGGCGAGTGGCGAAGCAGCAGGTGTAGGACACACTGGGAGCTGTAGTTGCAGACCTGCACACAGGCGGCTCAGTTCTAATGGTCGCTTTCTGTGAGGAGAAGCAGTAAGCAGAATTCGGCAGTCGGCTGAGTGACTGAGCAGACCTATTTAGGACCGCACTGCTCACCCCCGTAGCATGGGGAAGGGGCTAGAAAAGGTGCCCTAAACAATTGCCTGCTTCAAACCCCCTGGCTGGTTAACCGCGATCAGCGGGGATCCCCTTAAGCGGTCGAAATACAAAGAAAAAAGCTAGAGTAATCCCCTTACGGATTGGCGCATGGAATGTGCGCACTTTAATGGATAGTGCTGGGTCAGATAGACCACAGCGTAGAACGGCCCTTGTGGGCAGAGAACTTGGGAGGTATGATATACAGATAGCTGCATTGAGTGAGACTCGGTTCGCAGATGTTGGGGAGATCAAAGAAGTTGGTGCTGGATACACCTTCTTCTGGAGTGGACGCAAAAGTGAAGAGAGGCGTGAAGCAGCAGTTGGCTTTGCCATCAAAACAGAACTTGTTGGTAAGCTGTCAGGATTGCCAAAAGGCATTAATGACCGTCTAATGACATTGAGACTTCCTCTGTCAGGCAATAAACATGCAACTATTGTCAGTGCTTATGCACCCACAATGACCAATCCAGATGAGGTCAAGGACAAGTTCTATGATGGCCTAGACAATGTTATTTCTGCAACACCCCGCACAGACAAGCTTATCCTTCTTGGCGACTTTAATGCCAGAGTGGGTACAGACCACCAGACCTGGGAAGGAGTTATAGGTCCAGAAGGGGTTGGAAAGTGCAACAGCAATGGTCTCTTGCTTCTCAGGAAGTGTGCTGAACATGATCTTCTAATCACCAACACAGTCTTCCGTCTACCTAATAGGAACAAAACATCCTGGATGCATCCCCGTTCCAAACACTGGCATCTCATAGACTATGTCATAGTGCGGAGAACAGACAGGCAGGATGTTAAAGTGACAAAGACTATGTGTGGTGCAGACTGCTGGACAGATCATAGACTGGTTGTCAGCAAACTCAACCTAAGAATACAGCCTGCGAGGCGACCTCAAGGCAAGAAAGCTCCTAAGAGACTGGATGTCTCAAAGCTGAATAAAGACAGCATGAGACAAGATTTCTTAACAGACATTTGCAACCAACTGGATGCAATGAATCTCAGTTCAGAGGACCCCGAAGAAAACTGGACAGTTTTCCATAAAAAAGTTCTTTCTTCAGCTGCAAGCACCTTAGGCCATCCATCTCGCAAACATCAAGACTGGTTTGATGAGAATGATGATGAAATTCAGAGGCTTCTTGAAGAAAAGCACCGTTTGCTCAAGGCACATCAAGATGATACTAGCTCAGTATCAAAGAAAGCAGCCTACAGCAACATTTGTAAGACAGTCCAGACCAAGCTTAGGGACATGCAAGATTCCTGGCTGAGGAAGAAAACAGAAGAAATTCAGTCTTTTGCGGATAGAAAGGACATGAAGAAATTTCATGATGCACTGAAAACCATTTATGGTCCAAAGAGTTCTGGAGCCACCACATTGCTCAGTGCAGATGGAAACACTTTTCTCACAGATAAAGAAGCTATCTTGGAAAGGTGGGCAGAACACTTCAATAGTGTGCTTAATCGACCATCAAGCATCAATCAGGGTGCAATCGACAGACTTCCACAGATAGAGTGCAATGTTCTGTTAGATGAATTTCCTACCGTTACGGAAACAAGAAAAGCAGTTCAACAACTATCATCTGGCAAAGCCCCAGGTGCAGATGCAATTCCTGCCGAAGTTTACAAGGCTGGGGGGCTACCCATGGCAGAGAAACTGACAGAGTTGTTTCACTGTATGTGGAGGAAGGAGGCTATCCCACAAGAATTTAAGGATGCATCCATAATCCACCTATACAAGCGGAAAGGAAATCCTCAAGTCTGTGACAATCACAGAGGCATCTCCCTCCTATCAATTGCTGGGAAGATACTTGCAAAAATTCTGTTAAATCGTCTGAATGCTCATCTTGATCAGACGGGACTTATCCCAGAAAGTCAATGTGGATTCAGAAAAGACAGAGGGACAATAGACATGATCTTCACAGCAAGACAGCTTCAGGAGAAATGCCAAGAACAGAATGTAGATCTATACATGACGTTTGTTGACCTCACCAAAGCTTTTGACACTGTTAGTCGTGATGGACTCTGGAAAATCATGGCCAAGTTTGGCTGTCCACCCAGATTCATAACTATGGTGCGGCAGTTTCATGATGGCATGCAGGCACGTGTGCAAAATGATGGAGAGTTCTCTGATCCATTTGAAGTAACAAATGGGGTCAAACAAGGCTGTGTTCTGGCACCAACACTGTTCAGCATGATGTTTTCTGCCATGCTTATGGATGCTTTTCAGGACAGTGACACTGGTTTTCCAATCAGGTACCGTTTTGATGGCAACATATTCAACCTCAGAAGGTTGCAAGCCAAACCTAAGGTCCAGACTGATGTGCTAGATGAGCTCCTCTATGCAGTTGATATGGATAAGAATGCCAACACAGAGGCAAAAATGCAAAGAGCCATGGATCAAGTCTCACAGTCATGTGATAACTATGATCTCACAATCAGCACAAAAAAGACAGAGGTTGTACACCAACCAGCCCCCGGAAAACCATATAATGGACCAACCATCACTGTGAATGGGCAAAAACTGAAAGTTGTTGACAAGTTCACCTACCTGGGAAGCACTCTCTCCAGAGCAGTGCATATTGATGATGAGATCACTGCCAGAATTGCAAAAGCTAGTGTGGCATTCGGAAGACTCCGTGCAAATGTCTGGGAGCGAAATGGAATCAAGCTTGACACCAAGCTGAAAGTCTACAAGGCTGTGGTACTGCCAACCCTCTTGTATGCATGTGAGACCTGGACAGTATACCAACGCCATGCAAAGAGACTTAACCATTTCCACTTAAGCTGCTTGAGAAAGTTGTTAAAAATCAAGTGGCAGGACAAGATTCCAGCCACAGAGGTCCTGAGGAAAGCAGGGATGCAAAGCATGCATACAGTCTTAAAGCTAGCACAGCTAAGATGGACTGGCCATGTTATAAGAATGCATGATGCGCGACTTCCAAAGAAAGTTTTCTATGGAGAACTACAGGAAGGAAAGCGCTCTCAAGGTGGCCAGAAGAAACGCTACAAAGACACCCTCAAAGCCTCTCTGAAGGATTTCGAAATACCAATGGGGTCCTGGGAACAGACTGCACAGGAGCGATCAAAGTGGCGAGGTCTCATCAACAAAGGAGCAGCTCTCTATGAAAAGAAGAGAATCTGTGAAGCTGAAAGAAAGCGAAGAGAGCGCAAAGCCAAAACAAATGTGCCACCAGCAGACTCTATGACATTGACTTGCTCTACTTGCAATCGACAGTTTAGAGCCAGAATTGGCCTAGTCAGCCATCAAAGAACTCACCAACACACATCAGCACAATTCAAGAAATAATGATGGTCTTTCTCATTAGTGAGAGACGAACTATCATAGCACCCATGGAGTTGAAATTGAAATTCAGCCAGATTGAATCACGGATTGCAGAGTTAGCTGCATTTGGATGTTTTTCATTCTTGCAGGATGATGAGGACAACTACATGTATTAATAGCTCTGTCACACATTCACGTATCAGCGGCGTATCGCTCACGTATCTATGAAAATTTCGATAAGCCGAGGTCTGAGCCGTATTTTGCTCGAGCGACGTATGTACCACGTATGTGTGACGTTCCTGCTACGTTCCCGTGGCGTATCCGTAACGTATCTGTATTCGTATGGAATTTCACTTTCGTATGTACGGCGAATCAAGGTGTATGTGCTACGTACGTGTGACGTATGTATGGCGTATGAAGGGTACGCGTGACGTATCTACGGCGTATGTACTACGTTCCATTCTTATCTGCGGCGTATCTGTTCTGTACCCATTGCTTTTTAATACCTAGAGAACAAACGGCTGTGTTCTCTTTGTTCATGCAAATCACACATTACAGTTATCAATTATCAGAGGTCGAAGATGTCACCGGAGAAAAATAGATAATCTAGATTAACACCGAAGAAAAACCCCGAGTAGGTGGTGGTGGTGGTGGTGGTGGTGGTGGTGTGTGTGTGTGTGGGGGGGGGGACATCTCCAAGCTCCCCATCCTGGTCGTAAGACGACATGAACAAAGACAGGGGCTACACCAAGCGTAGCCCTGAAAGAACCCTGCACGGTGCCCCGAACCGTGATAATCATTTGATCTATGACTTCGGAAAAACGAAAACATGTATATAGAATCACTAAGATTTTCTTAGAACTCCACAAAATATTCCTAATACTCCTAATACGTCACACATACTCCACAGCAGCGAAACGTACGTAGCGCATACGCCATTGATACGCGAGATACGCCACACGTACGTCGCTGATACGCCGTAGATACGAAAAGAGTCGAGGATACGCCACACATACGTAGCAGATACGAAAGGTACGCTCTACATACGTCAGGGATACGTGGTATGTTAACCGCGGCGTACGTGTGGCGTATGAGGAGTATGAGCTACGTATCTACGGCGTACCTGCCACGTTGCTTTCGTATGTACCACGTATGTGTGACGTATGTACGGCGTATCGGACCTGCCACGTACGTGCTACGAATTTTTAAGTGGACACATAAAAAACGTAGCACCTCGGCGTATGAAGAGAATGAGCTACGTATGCTGAACGTATGTACGACGTACGCGTGACGTACCTTTCGTATCTTGATACGATACGTGAGTCGATACGCGCGCGATAGTGTGACAGTGGTTAACTCATTTAAGCCTTGCGTCCTAGGCAAACAGCATAGCCCCAGATGTGACGGAGGAGAACGCGGCGTCCCATCTGGGGCTATTCTGTTTGCACATAGAAATTTTATCGAAAAATGAGATTAAAAAAAACAACAACACTCATAACACCCCTAAAAGTGAAAGTGGACTCACCCAGTTGATAATGATGGGAGAATCAATTCGTCAAATATGGGCTAAAAGGTGTCTTACGAGTCAGATGGAACTACTGACTGTAGAGTAAGCTACCATTGAGTGTTCGTATGTGCTGATCCTTAATATACTATCCGATCAATAAATAGCCTGACTAAAAATCAATATTTGGACTTTTCTTTCTTGCTTCTGAAATTTCGAACTTGAACCCCCAGCCATCCAACCAACCATAGCCCAAAACACAAATGAGCGAAGCCAACTGAGCCACCGCATCTGAAAACCAACAATTAACAAAGGCGCAGACCAGCTTCGCGGTAACCGCGAAGCTGATCAGCGCCTTTGTTCAATCCCTCTTCTACTTAAATACAAAATTTCAAGCCTCTTACTATCTTCTGTGACTGTACAGCCCGGTTTGTGTCAGACCTGGTCTGAACCCAAATTGTTGGCTTTCTCACGCAAAGGCTAAACTTATAATTCAGTCTTATGCATACTGTCAAGAAACTTTACATTGGTATATGTGAAATTGCTCTGCAAAAGTATCATTTTAATAAAGTATTTTAATATTCATAAACAGATGATAATGTATTATAATATTTACCATATGGTCATGGTAACATAATTCAAATTAATAACATGACACATAAATTTAACTTTTGATGTAAGAAATATTTCCCACCTAAAATTGTTGACCGTGGAACGTTTAACTACAACTGTTATACATGTTAACAAACTACGCCTCGTAAACCATTAAAAAAATGAGCCACGGCACTAGAAAACCACCAATCTGCATATGCGAAAACAAAGACGCAGATCAGGTGTGCAGTAACTACACAGCTGACCAGGGCCTTTGTTGACGCTCCATAGATAGTACGATGCCTCTTCTTCCTTAATCTGAAATTTCAAGGTTTTAATTGTAATGTGTGGCTATGCAGCCGGGTTTGTGTCCGACCTGGTTGGAAACTCAGATTTTTAGGATTTTCATGCGAAGGCTCAATTGTCATAGCAGTGTCTCCGTTGTTTTAAATCAGCCGCTGCATGGGGAACTCAACACTTTGCATATGCAAAAACATAGACGCAGATCAGCTTCGCGGTAACCGCGAAGCTGATCAGCGCTTTTGTTTTCGCTTCACTGTTAGTAAAATCCCTCTTCTTCTTAAATCCGTAATTTCAAGCTTCTAGCCTGCTTCTGCGACTGTACAAGCTGGTTTGTGTCGGACCTGGTCGAAAACCCAAGTTATTGGTTTTCTCACGCACAGGCTCAAATGTTGCTTTAAAAAGTTGTTAAATTCTTTGCAAGGTACATGGTACAATATGATGAAAACACAACAGATGAATGAAGTTCTTATCACAATGCAAACAATCAACAATATACAGCAAAGTGACCGGTTCCGCAAAAGGTCCTCGTCAAAATACTCATAAATGCATATACCAAGGTCTTGGCGTGACGTTAGCAATTTAACATGAAACATAAACATTATTTAACATGAAAATATTGCATACTCACACCGTACATACGGCTCGTCAAATTCCAACTGGTACGTCAAATTCCAGATGTTTATGTCAGCGCGTGCGTTTTGGCGGGTAAGTTATTTTGCTGTATTTTACAAAGAATACCTAAACTTTTCATGGTATAATCTTATTGAGGCTTATATTTTTTCAATCTCCATCTGAAGGATCATTGATAATCAACTTTTACAGTGTATTTATCGTTTTATTCTGTCGCTTGGCGACAAAAACAATACGCCAAAGTACAGACGGGCAAATGTCATATGATAAGTGAAATTACAGACAGCCGATACGGAATGACCCAGACGGTAGATCAACGTTTTATGATACGGGTCTACTAAAACACTTCTTTGTTATGCAATAGTCAGTATATGGTTTACTATATAGAAATTTGGAAAAAAAAATGAAAGCAGATAGTGTGAACATTTGATAATATTCCACATAACTTAACTGATACATGGCTACTGCAAAGCAATTTTAAATATTCAAATAGAACACTACGCGACTCAGTACACGCACATGTATAAGCGCCATGAGACGCCCGGGGAATTATTTACGAATAGAGCATTGTTTCTAGCTTTAATTATATGTATACCCCTAATTTTGATTATAAATTCAGCATGGCATGGGCCGGAACTGAACTTTGCGGTCTGTGCCGCTGGGCATACCAGGGTTCAAACTGATTGTTGGTTTCGCTCGGTTGAGTCTTCGCCCTAGAAACACCATGGCATAACCTGTGCTTTATTTGTTTGCCAATGCGCTTCTTTGATGGAATTTAATTTTTATACCAACGGAACAAAAACATGTGCTTTTGATTGTTTGAATTGGTGCTTTACGTCCCAGTCAACAGATAAGGTCATGTCGGGACGTTGCCTCTGTTATATGGGACTTTTACGCAAAATGAGGATGTCATGACATCCTACAAGTGCTTGAAATATAACCATCCAACTAAGCCAAAAATGCTTATACGTATGGATGGTATGACTTGAACCACGTTTTGGGCAAGCTCAGACCAGAGGGGTTAATCAGTAATCAGATGGTCGGTCAGTAGTGTATAAGCTTTACCTGGATGTACAAGCAGCCCATCTATTTCTTTAGCCCCCAATGGGTGAGTGCCCATATCGCAACCCGACCACCTTCAAATACATATACTGATGTATATATTGTGCATCCTGCATACTGCCACAGAGTCCGGGGGCTCAAAAGTCATCAACATGACACGCGTATGTGTCGGTCGGGGTTCGAGACCACAACCTCTGGAGGATGATGGATGGGAACTGACTACCCACTAGATCACACGACCGCACAACCGGCCGTGGTTAAGGTCGCTGACTATCAGCGCCTTTAAAATATGATTAACCAAGGATCAAGAACTGAGACAATCAGGTGGAAATTTTTTTCTTATTATGCCTTTTCCTGATCTTTGTCTGCTTGTACCTTTTCAAACCCCGACCACTATATCACTCTCATAAAGTTATACTGTGTTTGAGTGGAAACAAAACAGCAGACACACAAAGTTGAAACAATTTCGAACCAATGTTGATTCATTCAACTTTGAAACAATATTGTAGAATCAATGTTGATTCAGTGAATCGAATTGATTCAACAATGTTTAAAGGTTGACCGAAACAACATTATTTTAACAATATTACAATGTGTGTCTTAATGTTGATTCTACGGTTTCAACATTTTGTGCAAATGTTGATATAGTGAATCAATGTCGTGTGTCTTTAAGGTGGCCATTTTCTCTTTACCCATCCATAAACTACCGTAACATTTCCAATTCAAGAAATACAATTTATTTTTTGAACGTATACTTCCAAGTTGACCGCTTAAGAAGGCCAAACAATGCCAGGGTGCCATGGGTATTTGAAATAATCGCACTCAACACGTCTGATGCGACACGTATCCAAAGTCGTTTCTACGTCTGTTATTTGACGTATCAAAAGCTATTGTCCGTCTGGTCTTTCAAGTATAAAGCGGCTGTCGTGGTTCGTATCATGTAAAATCACACATGGTGCAAAAGAATGAGCTGCGCTATCAATAGTAGTAATTAATTTGAATAAAAGCTTAAATCAGGCTTTTAAATAGATACTAAGCTATATATATTCGAGCATGCGATTTTCAATTATTTCTAGTTATGGAGATATTTGGCAAAAAGTATGGATGTTTTCTGAAAACGAGCCGCTTTAAGACTTTCGTGCAATGTTTTCGCCAATCCACGGATAAGCTGACCATGACATCTGTATGTACAGATGCGTGGAGGTCCACACACGACTGCCGATTATTATTTTCTTTTGAAACCATTAGCTAAAGTATAATAAAACAAGAAAAAAAAACAAAAATAATTTAGCCGCCAAAACGCACGCGCTGACATAAACATCTGGAATTTGACGTACCAGTTGGAATTTGACGAGCCGTATGTACGGTGTGATACTATGTCTTTCGTTTTTAATTTAGGGGCACAAGTCGAAGCCGGTCCTGCAAAACTGTTTCCGGTTCCACAAACACTATATAATATAAGCCAAATTCACATGCTCGAAAGTGATGCCAGATTTTGATGCTGGTATGTGTCAGCCAAAGGAAGGTTATGAAATTAAATGTAGCACCTCAAGGCGACATAGAGTGAATTACCTTAGTTGTAATAAGGCTGGAACGTTCTGCCGAGAAACTTAGGTTGGCCTGCAAGTGCCCTTTTCGAAAACCTCTGATCACGTGACCATTCGTTAACATGGAGACCCAGCGGTTACGCTGTGTACATTTTATGACCTCCAAGCATTGGGTATAATTTCAGCCAAGTAAACACCGCTTGTGTAAAGTTTCTTTAATTTGATACCATTCAATTGGATGTATTTTGAATAATAATATAGGTATACAAATTCGGCGAAATAGATATTTTACATAAATATACTCCTCAAAATAATCTAAGGGCCAGAAATTTAATTTTGCAGATTCTGTGAATGTGAAATAATTTCTTTTATTTTATGATGTTTAATAAATGTTCAATGGGTACCCTACCCAATACACCCAAAAAAGCTGAAAATTAGTCGACAATTAACTTGTCAGTGATCATGGCACAGCACTACCCTAAAAAATCGCTATGTTACACATGGTGGGTGGGGTATTAAAGTTTAGAAATTGTCTTCTTTTCTTAAGATTATAGCCGTAGACGTAAGCTTGATATTGGTAAAGTTCATCTTGGGCCTTACCGGAAGCTCTAAATCAACTTCCGGATGTCCACAAGAGGAATCATGCCCCGATTGTCTACCAGCTCACGTTCCAGACTTTATCGCATCCCACATTGAACATGAGAGGCCGTGATTCTTCTCTATAGAAAATCCCGCACGTGCTCAATCAAGTTCATGTCAGGAGGACGTGCTAGCCAGTCCATACGCTGAACTTACTCGCGTCCAAGGAACCCTCTAACCCATTTAGCCCTTCGTAATTGGTCGTTATCGACCATTAAAATAAACTCAGGACCCTATGTGCCAGCAAATGGATGAACAATGATGCCCAAAGTTCCATATCCATATTGCATATCAGTCAGTGACCCGTTCTGAATACTGTACAGCTCCAAAGAAACAACATTACATACCTACCCCACATAAGCAGATTTGGTCTGCCAAACAAATCGTGTCCCAATAAGTCCATCGAAACTCTCAGTTGTCTAACAGCACTTACGTTACCTTCCGTCCATGGCACCTAAGCTGATTTTCGACACCTCAGACCATAGAAGCGGTCTCAAATGAGCCAGTAGAATGTTCTGATGTAAATATGCAAAGTCAAGACGAAGTCAACTGGATGCGGGTCGCTGTGAGGGTACAAGAGGTATTCTTGCATTATTTTCAAGATTGTGCAGACAGAATTTTGCTGTCTGATCACAAACATGATTCCAAAAAGCATCATACACTCGAGTTTTAGCGTGTTTGTGGTGTCAAACATGGGTCGGATGGCTAAATAGACAATAAATTGATCATTAAGAGCCGTTTAATGGACTGACGAGCAGGCTCTGTTGGTCTCAAATCGGTTGTGCTGTTGTTGCACCTTCTTCGGAGAATCATACCTGCCCGTAATGTTCGATCTGGAACGCGAGAGAGTCTGGAAATTAAAATGCAAAGAGGGTGCTGTTGGATTCGTCTTGCGCGCAACCGGAAGTTAATTTGAAACTTCCTGACACACTGTATGGAGGTTAAACAGCTTCATGCTTTATATGCCCGTTACTGGGTTCACGTTTACGCTCATATTATTGTAATAACAAGTTTTTTTTGTAGAATTTACTACCCCACCCACCATGTGTAATATAGCGAATTTTTGAGGGTAGTGTTGTGTCATGATCGCTGACATGTTTATTGTCGAATGCCCATCTTTTTGGGGTTTCTTGGTTAGGGTACCCACTGAACATTTATTATACATCATAAAATAAAAGAAATTATTTGACATTCACAAAATCTGCAGAATAAAATTTCTGGCCTTTAGATTATTTTGAGGAGTATATATTGAATAGATGAAAATGGGAAATGACAATACAGCAACTCAACATAAAAAACATTTGGTATGCATGAACTGGAGGTTGTCGTCGAATTACCACATGTTGATCATTTCGTTATGGGTGACTGGCATAATGTAAATTGTTTCGTGAGAAATTGAGAAATTATGCATATATCACTGGTTACACTGTAAGAAAGCCATACACCCAGACATCCACCCACGTGATCAGTCATGCAAACCTATTATCAATTATTTTTGATCTTCCGAGAAAATTAAGTGATCCATGCCATAAAAACTCTTGGGACTTTTTTTTAAAACATTGAAACATTGAATGTTGAAATACAATTTACAGTTGCGAAATCTCAATCGTTAGTTTAAAAACATGAAACAACATTGCCTGAATTAAACTAGAATCCATCCTTTTTCAAATTCTGGATCCCTTTACGTAAAGACCTGTCATTTGGTTGGTCTATGACCAAGAAACTGTCCTGCGCTGTTAGCAGACCTTACACCGGACCCAGAATGCCATTCCCCTAAAGAGATAACTGGCCATTTGTGCAATTCGCAGTTGTGTAACTTCTTGGAAGACCATTTTCTCTGATACCTCAGAAAGAAACTTTCAAGATGTGTATAAACTTTTAAGAAAAGTCATCTCACCTTTTGCGTCTTAGTTGACAAAAACGTTACAAATAATAATTATTTTAGGTGCTTTGTGGTCCTTAGTTTTGGAACAGCTCAGTTCATATGTTCTTTCTTTATATATAGTGTGACCAAGTGGAACAACCAGCCAGACAGCATCGTGCATGTAGAGACAGTTGAGAGCTATAAAGAAGCTCTCCTAACACGCGACTAGATTTCGCGCTGTCTCTCGGGTGGGGGGTGGGGGTTGGGGGGTTGGGGCGGTCATACCGGCATTTTCCTACTCCGAAGAAGTTACAGATACAGTATCAATGGTCATAATGACGAGTACTAGTTAGACAAGGTTTGTAAATGTGTCACCAAGAAGCCTTAGAGGGTTAAGGTTCAGCCAATGGCACGTTTCAGCAACGATTATCAAATACTTGAGCCGCGTCATGAGAAAACCAACAATGTGGTTTCGAACAGGTCTGACACAAACCAAGCTGAACTAGCACAGAAGATTGGAAGAGACTGGAAAGTTTGGGTTTAGAAAGTAGTGGAATTGTACTGTCCGTGTAGCAAAAACAAAGGCGCTGATCAGCTTCGCAGTACATGATCTGCGTCTTTGTTTTTGGCTAAGCAACTTCTTGGTTTTTTCATGAAGCGGTTCACTTCTCTGAAAGAAGGAATACTCGTAGTAATGTGTTTCTGCTGCACTTGCCATGTGTTTTTGCGATATGTTATAAAATTACATTTAAGAAACCCACAGAAACCAACACAAAACTTCTCTGCATTTTCATGTATTTGAAATCCTTAGGATATTATAAAAAAGGTCGGGTATGAAAGCTTTGTGCAAAATACTATCTTATATAATATGCAATAGTTGAAACAAAGTTAAGATTTTAAGAAACAATTTAAAAAAAAATATGAGAATATATGACTCAAATGCTTCATGTTAATTATAGCGTAACCATATTATTTTCACGCTTACCATGCTCAATTCATGCCCAGCAGACCGGGCACGGCAGGCACGGCACGGTCAAAGCTTTCATACCTGACCATAAAAAACATTTTTCAACGTGAATAAAATGCTAAATTGAATTGATGCTTTACGTCACAGTCAACAGCAATGGCCATGTCGGGGCGTTGTTAACTGGGACGTAAAGCATTTAAAACATTTATTAATTGCTATATAACATATTTATAACGTATTTTATACGAACACAGTGAATATAGAAAGTTTTGCATGTAAGAAGCACACTTTCAGAAGGAAATATACAGTCAGGATCCAGCTGTTAATGTATAGATATATCCTTTGACAAAGGGTTTCACCGATAAAATTGATAACATGCTATTCCGTTCATACAAGTTACATGCGGTTTATGTCCGTCTACTCCTCCTTTTGCTACTCATCCTCTTGCTGAACCTCTGATCCCGATCAGAACCACTGGAACTACTACTATATTTAGGATTGGATTTATATGTCATCTGCTCAAGTTCCATAGCGTTCTGAAAGTCATAGGCGGAAGGGTGATTGTATGGCGCGCGGAATCCCGAAATCCTTTGATCTGCGTTCATGCGTTTCGAAAAAGCTCTTTCATTCAGAAACATTGGGTGTCCGTACTGCCCGTATGTAGTCGACGGTGGGATGAAGTTGCTGAATTCTCCTCCTCCGATTCCCGGGTCGCTATGGTGCCCCGTGACTCTGGAGACGCGGACTGGCTCCGACCTCACGTGGAATTCTGATCGGGCATATCCCGGAGAGGCCGATCTCGACCTTGGATACCGCGCCCGGACCACCACCGGTGGTTGCGGGGATAAAAATCTCCTCTGATGTGCCGGAACGACTCTCCTTGTGTAGATGCGCTGAGGCGGAGGAGCAGGTGCCATGGTCGTGCGGACAACGACAGGGGGTGCCGGTGGGGGAGGGGGTGGAGCTCTGTACACTATCTGGGGTGGCGGTGGGAGTTGAGCGGGCACCACCACGGGCCTCGGTGGAGGAATGGGAACTGGGCGTCGATACACCACTTGTTGCGGAGGTGGCGGCGGTAGCGGTGCGGGGCGTAGGTAATATCTAGGCGCCTCAATCACGACCGGCCGGGGAGGTGGGGCAACTTGGGGCGCCGGGACGTCGACGTAAACCGGCTTCTCAATCACTACCGACCGGTCAGAAGCATGAATCACCCTCCCCTCACCAGCGTAGTCTTGGCTTACGTTTGTGTTGTCGACCTTTAGCGTTGACTCACCAGTCGACACCAGGTTGGACTTGTCGAAAGTGATGTAGATAGTATTGTCGTCCCCCTTTTCGGTCGTTATCCCCCTGGCTGTCGTTGTTGTTGTATATTGTTGTTGTTCGCCCGTCTCTATTGATGATTTCACCAGCAGCGTTTGGTTCGACGGTTCCTGATACTCCGTACCGTACCGGTTCAAGTGCGTTTCTGATGTCACGTTTCTCGAGTCGTCGGCACTGCTGTAACCGTTCTGTTGCGCCATATGGACCACTGGAATGCCGTCTTCATACTGAGAGGCCGTTTCCGTTACTTTACCGACGTTGCGTTTCAGTGCCATGTTGGCGGTTCCGGTGGCACTGACCAGAAGGAGAGCATCCCGGTTCGATTTGCAGATGAACGAGTGACACTCCAAAATTTGTCGGCCTTGGCTGCGGCGAATAATGGCGGTAAATATGGCGGGGTGTTTGGAATCACTCATGACAATGTTTATGGGTACGAACTGTTTCGTTATTTCTCCTGTGGAACCATTTACCGTATCGATGCACCGCACCGCAGCGCAAATTGTGAGATTACGCAGCGGAAACTGGATGATTTCTCCCGTAGAATTGTACTGCATCTCAAGACAGTCTGGCCACACAGATAATTCACATGGTATCCCCTCAACTTGAGATAAATCCCCTTTATAACGTTCCGTAAGGGGCCGTTGGACAGCATCTATCCCTTTTGCTGTCTGAATCGGCGCAGCAGTCCCTAAGTAAAGTGCCTGACGCACGCACAGCGGCTGCTGATCCCTCAACACCACCATCGTGAATTCCTAGTAGTCCAGTATATATCCAGCACACTTTTACTTTGTAGTTTTGATCGAAAATAATCCTTTTGTGTTCAGTATGTGTCAATATAAATCCTCATTGACATATTCCTTATTGTTTGCTTTGACACGGTAAGCAGATCTATAAGTTTCACAAGGTGCATACATCTATTAACGATTCGATAATGATTATCTCGTCTCCAAATATTCGCGACACAAAGTATTTGTTATTGCTCCTCCGGCTGAACGGAAAACGTATAAAACAGAGCAGATTTTCATCGAAAAATGTTACTTTTAAGGCCACCGCACCCAGGTGTAAATGTTATGAGAAAAACACCCGCTGTCGTTTATTGAAAAATGTGTAACATAACACTTTTACCATTGATGTCACGGTTGGAGAAATAAAATACTAAAATATTGAAGAAGTTAGGTAGGTTTACTCGGGTGGCTGACGAGGCGCAAAAATCACGCTGTGTAATCAGCTAATATTTAACAAAGAAACTGTTTCCATGCCAACCGGGAAGCGAAACTGCAAACAAAAACAAGCGCTACACGATGGTATTTTATCCATATATAAGATTTAATGTACGAGCCGTTTCATTGAAGCCGTTTCAGGTCTTGTTTTCGGTACAGGTCTAGCTCCTATCATTTAGAAACATTAAGTATATTCTTATAATTAAATAATACGTCGCAACAAACATTTAATAATACCATACATATATGTATGATCATTTATGCAAATGCCCTTGGCATGAATACATTTTGTCACCTATCTTTTAAATTCAATTACAAAACTGTACAATATGACTTTGTTTACATATTTACATAAAATGTTTTATCTGGTTGTTTCATTTGTATCCAACCCTGTGAGAAACTAATTGTTATAATCACAAAACTTCTTTCAGTGCAGTTTGTCAACGATCTATTTTGGCTTTGTGTCGCCGTATTCAAACTTGAATGCACCGTGTAAAGTAAGGATAGAACATTATTTAATTCAGAATGCAACCCCAGACGGCAAACAAATTAGAACATAAGACACCTCCTAAATTATAACATAATGATGGCCCCGACTTAAAGCTATTCATTTTAGTTGGTTGGGACCGGAGCTTCTTGTCAGTTGCTTGGCCCACCGGGGTCTCCAACTGGTGTTTTTCTTTGCTCCGGAGTTAGTAAGTTATTTGGCGCCCGCGGATCTCCCTCGTAGGGCAGCTTACTCAATCTGTGAGTCCTGGTTTTTTGATTCATCAGGATGTTTATCATGATTTACATGTATTTGCTTGTTCTTGATGATTCATTGACTAGTTAGAGATTCACCACGAGGACCGAAAAACTAACTAAATGTTATGAACCACTGCAAAAGCTGAGGGTGAGGTTATGGGCATGTAAAACCGGTTTAAGCCCGCCAGTAATTTTGTGTAACTGATAATTCCAAGGCGATACTTCTGTGGTGGTTCTTTTTGTTTCATGTCTTTGTGTTTAAAGTTTTTTTTTTTTTTTGTGCTGTTGGCGCCTTATGTATGTTTTCATATTTTTAGTTAAGTTTAGATAACTGAGTGGCCACCTATTGGGAAAATAGCTGCTCATTCGGCTTACGATATTTTTTCATGGTATAAGTACCTGATTGTTAATTTAGATTTTTTCCACCTCGGTTTTTGGAGTGGTAATCTTTTTCTGGTTGCGCCTTTTCCTGATCTTTGCCTACTTGTACCTCCTTATCACAAAGGGAGCAAGCTGACCTTTTACTCTTTCCCAGGAAGGTAGCCATCCTGCATCCGGCAAGCATCAGCTAAAACAAAATTGGTGATTACAACAGAGAGACAGATAAAATTGAAACAAATAACGTAAAGGCGAGTCATAATAGAACTGCCGTGGAACGGTCAGCAAAGAGAACATAATTCGAATTTACGAGGTCCCACTTCTCGCCTGTAGCCCGTTGTGATTTGAGTTCATGATTTTGTTCGGTTTGTAGAGAAGCTCCCAGTTTGTAGATTAATTAACTCATTTAAGCCTGGCGTTCGTTTTATGGGACATGGGCAAACAGCATAGCCCCAGATGTGACGCCGCAGAACGCGGCGTCCTATCTGGGGCTATTCTGTTTGCTTAGAGAAATTTTATCGAAAAAGTGAATAAAAATCTAAAATCACACCTGCTGTCCCCAAAAATGAAAGTTGACTCACCCAAATGATAACGATGAGAAAGTCCATTCGTCAAATATGGGTTAAGGGTCACACGTAACATGAGCCTGTGCGTGAGAAAACCAACAATTTGGGTTCCGACAGGTCTGACACAAACCGGGCTGTACAAGCACAGAAGATGGCTAGAGGCTCGAAATTTTGGATTTAGAAAGTATTGGGATTGTACTGTCCGTGCAGCGAAAACAAAGGGGCTGATCAGCTTCGCAGTTACTGCGAAGCTGATCTGCGCCTTTGTTTTCGCCTATGCAGATTGTTGGTTTTCCCATGCGGCGGTTCAAATGAAAAGCTGGATTCTAACACACCTCGCCTATATAGCCAAAGGTAAAAAACGTGTTATATTGTGCACTAATTTCACTGGGCGAATAAGCGTGACGTTACTTTGCGGCATTTGTGACGTCAGCTATCCCACAAAGCAGCGTTAGACGATGAAACGTCGTTTTAGCGCACAACAAACGTAATAAGTGTGTGTAAATACCAGTATTACAGTCAAATATTTGGCGAAATATCTGCAATGCAATGGCGGAAAGCTGAACGATATCGACGGTTTCAGCAACATTTACTCCGTTTATTGTGTGTTAGAATCGAAATAGATCAGCTCAAGTGCGTGAATTGTTGAGTAATAATTCAGTTGTAAGAAGATAAATCACTCGCGCTACAACTGACCTCCAAACAGTGAATTATTACTCAACAATTCACTGCTAGAGCTGATCTATTTCTTAAACAATGCGACGGAAAATCTTTGTTGTTGGTTTGCATGCTTAAAGCCAGATGTACGTAATTGACCTCACGGTAGAAATTTTTTACTTTTTGCATGTGAGTGTATTTTGATGTTCTGCATACGAAAATGAAAAGAAATCGATACCGTTCCGAGCTTGTTTCCGAGATATTGGCCTTCGAAATCGTCAAATTTGAGAGCGAAAATACATTGACGTCAACGTAAAATGCGATTTTAGACCCCTTTTTTGTTGATTTTCTTGATATATCTAAAAAAATCCACGGTAGGATTTTTTAAAAAACTGATATGTATTAGAGAAATTCCTGAACTACAGGTAGATAACTGGAAAGTCCTTAGTTACCGGATTCGTTTTCCTGCTATAAGCGTGCGAAGAGAGGTAGTCGTTGCTGAATTCAGTACATTATATGCGCGACGTCGATTTTGCGCCAAAATTTCCGACGCTATTTAGTATTCAATATTTCTAACTGTCATACAAATGCTGTTTTCCTCGGGATAACATGTCCACAATCTATATTTTGAGCAAAAATAATAAATAATAACAGAATGTTTACATTTCTGAAGTCCTCTGCATAATTGTATGTAAATAGTTTCGTATTCCGAACACAACCTGACGCTTGAAATGACGTTTCGAGCGAAAACTGACGTTACGAATGCGGCGTAAAAATGACGTTTCGACCCTTAGATACGCACGTTCCTTTGGGCGCCTTCAATTACGAACATCTGGCTTTAAAAGATAGCATTGGTATGTTGGATCAACGGGAGTATGGCCAACGTTAACGTCGTGGGTCTTAGGTCGGCCGGCAGTCCAAATTGGTCCAGTTCTACTTTGCTTGTAAATTATCGACATGGTCGCGCTACATGTTACCCACATTTTACGTCGTGGGTCTTAGGTCGGCCGGCAGTCCAAATTGGTCCAGTTCTACTTTGCTTGTAAATTATCGACATGGTCGCGCTACATGTTACCCACATTGGCAACGCCCCGTTCTACGTCGAGCCAACATTTGCAAATGAGCGACTACATGGGAAAATCAATGATCTGCATAGGCGAAAACAAAGGCGAAGCTGATCAGTGCCTTTGTTTCCGCTGCACGGATAGTACAATTCCTCTACTTTCTAAATCCAAAATTTCCAGCCTCTATTCATCTTCTGTGACCGTACAGCCTGGTTTATGTCGGACCTGGTCGGAACCAAAATTGTTCGTTGGCTCAAATATGATTATCATTATAAATGCTTTGACAGCAAATTTATATACTTATCCTAAATTGAGATGCAGACAATATTTGCTATATATTTCATAAATTTATAGCTCTGTCACACATTCACGTATCAGCGGCGTATCGCTCACGTATCTATGAAAATGTCGATACGCCGAGGTCTGAGCCGTATTTTGCTCGAGAGACGTATGTACCACGTACGTGTGACGTTCCTGCTACGTTCCCGTGGCGTATCCGTGACGAACATGTATCTGTATTCGTATGGAATTTCACTTTCGTATGTACGGCGTATCAATGCGTATGTGCTACGTACGTGTGACGTATGTATGGCGTATAAAGTGTACGCGTGACGTATCTACGGCGTATGTACTGCGTTCCATTCTTATCTGCGGCGTATCTGTTCTGTACCAATTGCTTTTTAATACCTATGAGAACAAACGGTTGTGTTCACTTTGCTCATGCAATTCGCACATTATAGTTATCAAATGAGCTTGTGCATGAGAAAACCAACAATTTGCATATGCGAAAACAAAGGCACAGATCAGCTTCGCAGTAACTGCGAAGCTGATCAGTGCCTTTGTTTTCGCAACACGGATAGTACAATTCCTCTACTTTCTAAATACAAAATTTCTAGTCTCTAACCATCTTCTGTGACTGTACAGGCTTGTTTGTGTGGGACCTTGTCAGAACCCAAATTGTTGGTTTTCTCACGCACATGCCCAAATATGAGCCGCCGCATGGAAAAAACCAACCATCTGCATAGGCAAAAACAAAGGCGCCGATCAGCTTCGCATTAACTGCGGAACTGATCAGTGCCTTTGTTTTTTCTACATGGATAGTACAATTCCTCTACTTTCTAAATCCAAAATTTCCAGCCTCTTACCATCTTCTGAGACTGTACAGGCCGGTTTGTGTCAGACCTGGTCGGAACCCAAATTGTTGGTTTTCTCACGCACAGGCTCATAAAAGAGGTCGAAGATGCCACCGGAGAAATCTAGATAATCTAGATTAACACCGAAAAAAAAAACGAGGTGGTGGTGGTGGTGGTGGTGGTGGGGGAACACATTCAAGCTCTCCATCCTGGTCGTAAGACCACATGAACAAGGACGGAGGCTACACCAAGCGTAGCCATGAAAGAACCCTGCACGACACCCCGAACCGTGAGAAACATTTGATCCATGACTTCGGAAAAACGAAAAAATACATATAGAAGCATTAAGATTCTCTTGGAACGCCACAAAATATTCCTAATACTCCTAATACGTCACACATACTCCACAGTAGCGAAACGAACGTAGCACATACGTAGCACATACGCCATTGATACGCGAGATACGCCACACGTACGTCGCTGATATGCCGTAGATACGAAAAGACATTCGAGGATACGCCACACATACGTCACACATACGTAGCAGATACGAAAGGTACGAGGCTGTACATACGTCACGGTTACGTGGCATTTAACCGCTACGTACGTGTGACGTATCAGGAGTATGAGCTACGTATCTACGACGTACCTGCCACGTTGCTTTCGTATGTACCACGTATGTGTGACGTATGTACGGCGTATCGGACCTGCTACGTACGTGCTACGAATTTTTAAGTGCACACATAAAAAACGTAGAGGAGTATGAGCTACGTATCGAAGAGTATGAGCCACGTATGCCCACGTATCTACGACGTACGTGTGACGTACCTTTCATATCTCGATACGCCGTAGATACGTGAGTCGATACGCGAATGTGTGTCAGCCCTATAAGTAATACATTTTGTAATCTGATAAGATTGCGTTGGTTCGTTGGATTGATGTTGGTGAAACGTTGGAAAACCAACGCACCAACATTGGCCCATCGTTTTCTTGCTGTCTGTGGCGACACGGTATTAAAAGACTCCGAAGAATGGGCGTGGCTTATGTTTTACCCAAGTATGCGAACGTCTACCGAATACATGTACATGGGTAGTTTGAATATTAAGGTCAATGTTATATAGGACATGCTTTCTTAAGCTGATGGGAATAATAAGAAAACACTTCAGGCAAATATATAAGGTTTAGCTATATAGGTTTGATGGGTGCATGTAGGTTCACAGATTCGAATTAGGATACTTAAGTTTAATAAGAATAAGAATGTTAACGATTTACAAAATTTATGAAAAAGATAAATATGCTTCTTAACACAGAGTGGAAAGGTGCGTTTCTTCCTTTATTAAGTATGCTAGTTAAGTACTGATTACACAGCGTGAAAAAAAAAATTTTTTTCATAATATTCATAAGCTTTTAAATGATAAATAGGTATAATTTTCCCAGCTTGACTGCTTTCCTTTTAACACCCTTTTAAATTCACAAAAAAGATAGGTCAGCAAATCTAGGATTACATTATATTGAAACTCTATATAATGAAAGATGCTTTTGTTGCATAATAGAGTCAAGGTGAAGCGAAACTTAAGATATTCAAAACAACATAAATAAAGACTTAACAGTAATGCTTATACATGTATACGACGGTCAGTTTGTGATAAACCCACCTATTAATATGCAACTTCGTAATAAAAGTAACACTTTTATTTCAAGAGGACAACATTTTTGCCACATATGCCATTCCAACATGCGGTCCTCGATGTACAAAAGTTGACATTAAGGATATTAACCCAAACTGATCATGCGCAATGCAAGAAAACATTATAATTATATTTGTTGTTTTAGTTACAATGTGTTCCAGTTTGATTTCGGGGATGTTTTCTTGTTTTTGATCATTGCAGTCTTTGGTCATTGCTTACTGTTTTCTCTTGTATGTATTGTATCAACAATGAACCTTCGGTAAATAAATTGCTCTTACTTGCTTGTTCCTAAGTGTTCCTTGCCGCCGCCTCACGTTTGTGGTACTGTTATCCCGGAACAGCGGTTATCCCGGAAAACCTGCGGTTAACCCAGAACAAATTCTGCGGTTATCCCGGAAAAACTGCTTTTGTTTTCTTTACCGATATTAACGAAAGCAGTTACTTGTACCTCCATATAATTCGCGCAAAATGGTGATTATGAGTAATAATAATAATTATACCGGCAATAATAATAATAAAAAAAAATAAAGCTTCAAAGAAGAAATCGAGCAATGTTATCCCAGACCCTGGTCGAGTTTCTCGATAGCCTGGCTTACGTGCTGAAATCTCTTATAAATGACGTCATCAGGGGACGGCATATTGTAAAACATGGCATGCAACAACACAAACCAGGACAAAACGCATGACTCTGGACATTTGAAATTGTGCTGCCAAAGAAGGCTCAAGCGAACGGTTAACCTATAGCACAGGCGCTTGAAGTTATTACCATAAATCATTAAAATATGCTTTAAAATAATAGTGTCTACATAGCAATACCGTAGGTATTGCCAGGTATGCAAGTAAAACATGCCAAAATCGGAGAGTCTTTTGCGACCTTACCTGACGCAGTATGCAGGTTTCCTTTGTTTTCCTGAAGAATCAGATCAAGAGCTTTTCGGAGGCATGGATAACTTTTTCAAATCTGCTCGCTAGCAAACGTAGTTGGAACTTAAATTTCTGTCCAAATTTTCCTAGCCATTCGCTCAGGAAGTTCCGGTTTTGCTCCAGATTCCGCAGTGAATGAACACTGCTGCCAGATGTGGCTTAAATTTATTTACGTAATAATCAAGGTAACCATGAAAACAATTCTTTGCTCACTTCTTTATCATCTAAAATGTTCTTCCAAAACATTTGTTTGCATTCAAATGCGGTTAAAACACGACTTCCTCTTTTGTTTGTTGTTTTGAAAGCGTCAAACGTCACGCGCTACGTCTGTGGGGCGTTAAATGGGGAAATGCGAAACACGACGTCAAACGTAATACCGCGCCTTGCACTTGACGATTAAGACCGTCTAAGTGTGTTTCGCTGCTGAATAATCATACCTTCCAAGAGAAAATCCAGCCGTTGCTTTTCTTAAACGACTGCAAGTCTGCCCACAAAATATATTGACGCACTTCAAGTTTTCGGGTGTGGCAAGTGGGAAAAAATAATGGTCACAAGGCTTAATGTTATAGGAAGCCGTCGCTATTTGATTATGACAATATTTTTAGTTGAGTTGTAAGTTGTAGTTTAGCGTTCCAGTCAACGGCTATGGTCATGTCGGGACGTTGCCTCCATTTTATGGGACTTTTACCCAAAATTAGGATGTCATGAGGTCCAAAAAGTGCTTCAAATACAACTACCCAACGCCTAAGCCAATAAGGAATATATGTATGATTGGTTTGACATGAACCACTTTTCCTGAGCAGGCTCTCAGACCTGAGTGGTTAACCAGTATAATCAGATGGTCAGTCATAGACCAGCTGGCTAACCTGCATTCCGATACACTTCGTGACATCGCATCACTTCCGTGAGGAGAGATCTAACGGAACCACCGATGGAAATTTTCTGTCTAGGTCAGTCAGTAGCGCAGAAACTTTGCCGGGAGGCACAAGCAGTCCATCTTTTTCTTTAGGACCCAGTGAGCGGGGGATTGGCTATATTTTTGAAACATTCACTGTGGGGGGGGGGGGGGGCGGGGGGGGGGGAGTGGGGGTAGGTGGTGCTACTTCAACACCATGTTTTCGTGTTATATTTGGCTTTTTGTTGTTAAAGTTCAGGAGTCCCCTATTATAGTATTCAGGACACGGTCAAAAGCTTAAAAGTAACACCATCCCATTTGATGGTCACACAATCGTAACACAGTACTTGTAACAAACCATAGGACTATCGTCATTTCTATTATGATGACTGGGTATGATGATTTCTTAGACATTCAAAGAACGGCATAATAAGTCACGCAAGAATGTTATTAAACATGGAAAAAAGTTCGACAAAAAGTCTGGCTTTTAGGAGAGGAGACTTTTCTAAATTTTGATGCATATATATATGTAGCCTTGTCCGAATTTTACGACCTTTTTATCTATTAAGTTTTTTTTTTTTTTTTTTTTTTTTTTTTTTTTTTTTTTTTTTTTTTTTTTTCCGAATTCGGTGGCGGGGCAGGGGCAGAAAATATGGCTATTTTTATGGGTATGACAATCTTTGCGTTTTATTGTCAGACAGGCTATGTGTTTTCCTGACCGAACATTTTACTTGATAAGAAACATGTCACTTGAGGTTAACAGTTACATTTCCTAATTATTGCAAAAGACCGAGCCAGTTTAAGACAGAGTTTCCTTATCAATGCAATATCCGTTTAGCGAAAACAAAGGCGCTGATCAGCCCGTGCAGTTACTGCACATCTGATATACGTCTACTTTATTTTCGCATAGGTGTTCCCGGTCATAATGGGGATCATATATTCAAACATGGATTTTAGAACCGGCATCCATTTTTAATCATATCTTCTCACGTGCATGCAAATATGCTTTCTTAAAAATCTATGCAGCTAACCTGGTGTTAAGACTCAAATTTGCTTCCCTGTGCATGCTATTGTCAGCCTGTTTCACATCCGTACTACGTCTGTGACGATGAATTTCCACTGGTGGCAGCCATGCGGTGTGAGTAATCAAATCATAATGAGCCGCCTCGTGGAGAAGTTACCAACAATGTGGTGTCCGAACAGGTCTGACACAAACCGGCCTGTATAGCTACAGAAGCAGGCTAGAAGCTTTAAATTGAAGAGGAGGAATTGTACTATCGGAGTAGTGAAAACAAAGGCGCTGATCAGCTTCGCAGTTACCGCGCTGATCTGCGCCTTTGTTTTCGCCTATGCAAATTGTTTGTTTTCCCATGGGGCGGCTCAATTATGTAACGCACAGCTGTCGCAATAGCAATTTCTTTCCGATCTCTGTCCGGCACTGCTGCAGTGAGACGTAAGCAAGTCTTCATATTTTTAGCTCACCTGAGCCGAAGGCTCACAAGGTGAGCTAATAGGATAGCCATGATCCGGCGTCCGTCCGTCGTCCGTCGTCCGTCGTCGTCCACAATTTCAAAGATCTTCTTCTCTGAAACCGCTTGGCCGATCTAGTCGAAATTTTATGTGGAGCCTCCTTGGGTAGTGGCATTTCAAGTCTGATCGCGAAATCCAGGTCACATGACCAAGATGGCCGCCACGCCCATATATGGTAAAAACCCTTCAAAAATCTTCTTCTCCAGAACCGGTGGGCCGATTTCCACGAAACTTGGCATGTAGCATCGGGGACTTCAGCCCATCATAGTTTGATAAAATGATGACCCTTGGATGACCTTGACCTATTTTACGGCAAGGTCAAATTTGGAAACATAGGCTTTTACATAGGAAAAAGTGAAAACTATGGATTTTTTGAAAACTATTGCAGCCTGAGGCCTGAAAAGTGGTAGATGCAAACAACTAATGGAGTAGATGAAGGTATGTGATTAATATAGGTCAAGGTCATCTCTTGACCTTGGCCAGTCTGTTGTCCATACACACTTTTCAAAGATCTTCTTCTCTGAAACTGCTTGGCCAATCAAAGTGAAATTTTATTTGGAGCATCCATGGGTAGGCGAGACAAAAGTTTGATCGCGAAATCCAGGTCACATGACCAAGATGGCCGCCACGCCCATATATGGTAAAAACCTTTCAAAAATCTTCTTCTCCAGAACCGGCAGGCCGATTTTCATGAAACTTGGTATGTAGCATTTGGGACTCCAGCCCATCATAGTTTGTTGAAATGATGACCCTAAGATGACCTTGACCTATTTTACGGCAAGGTCAATTTTGGAAACATAGGCTTTCACATGGGAAAAGGCGAAAACAAACTATTGCAGCCTGAGACCTGAAAGTTGCTAGATGCAGACAACTTATGGAGTCAATGAAGGTAAGTAATTATTTAAGGCCAAGGTCATGTCTTGACCTTTGCCCAAGGTCATTTAAATATCAAAATTAAAATTATGGTTTTCTCAGAAATCACTGGGTTTGGAAACTATTGCAGCCTGAGACCTGAAACTTTGCAGATGCAGACAACTTATGAAGTCAATAAAGGTGTGTGAGTATTCAAGGTCAAGGTCATTTCATTATGACTTAATACTCCAAGATCAGGCTTCAGGTGAGCGTTCTCAGGACCAATGGTCCTCTGGTTTTCGAATTTCATTAAGATTTTTATTCTATGTTTTATTTAATATTCAGTTTATTCTTTTACATAATCCGACCCATGTTTGGTTCTAGTCTGCGATCTGGCTCTGTTGTCCGCGGCGAGTGAAACAGGCTTCGAACATGTTCCGTCAAAACAACGTTTTTGGTTCCTTTTTGCCATTTCCAATGGTTACGAGCCAAGTGTGCATGATTAATACATGACCATACATGCACACATCTAAATACGTAGTCAATAAAACAGTAGCTATGTTTATTTCGGCTGCTAAAAATAGCATACACATAATTCTTAATTCAGCACGTGTTTTACGTGGCGCATGTTCACAAACGCATAATCAAAAGTCATGCAGTGTGCACGCTCATACAGTGCTCGGTGATGTACGAGAGAGTGGCATCACAGGATTGCCGTTGGTAGGTTGGAAGTCTAAGTCATATGGTCAAATGATTTTTATTTATTTATTTTTTTTTCATATTTCTACAGTCGATTCAGTGATGATAATAAGGCTATGCAATTTTTCGCTGGAACAGGGAAAGAATGATTTAACAACTGTGATCAGTACCGATGACTTTTAGAGTAAAAATAGAGGGACCAGGAATCGATGCAATTAAATTTAAAGTCCCATCATAGACAGCGGGTGGGAAAGAAAATACATAAAACACAACAAAACATTTTCCGACAACACACACGAAGAGCAGAATGACTAGCTCTTTCCAAACAAGGTATCAATCCGGCCAAGTTTCAACAGGAACGATAGGAAACAAGCACGACAGAGAGACAGGCATAATATTTTTTTTTCATTACTCGGATTTAAAATAAATGAGCCACTTCGTGGGAAAACCAACAATGTGATTTCCGAACAGGTCTGACACAAACCGACCTGTACAGCTACAGAAGCAGGCTAGGAGCTTGAAATTTTGGGATTACGTAGAGAAGGAATTGTACTATCCGAGAAGCGAAAACAAAGGTGCTGATCAGCTTCGCGGTTACCGCGAAGCTGATCTGCGCCTTTGTTTTCGCCTATGCAAATTGCTGGTTTTCCCATGGGGCGGCTCAAATGTATTATGCCCCTTATTCAAGTTTTGCCCTGGGCAATTCAATAGCCCCCGTGGCCGAGTGGTTTAGAGCGTTAATCATTCGACCATTTCACCGCTATGTCTGGTGTGAGTTCGAGTCCAACATGGGACACATGCGAGACAAGCAACGTTTTTCTTGCAGGTGTGTCAGGTGGTTTTTCTCGGGGTTTTCCCCGTTTTCGCCTCACCTACTGTTTGGCCAGTTTCATATGAGCCGAAATAATGATGGAAGGGACGTTATTTAAATTGAATAAAAAAATAAATGTGATACATCATTTCGGTATACTTGTAAAACGTCACAATAGCTATTTATGCGGAGACAGGTCCACGGTTAAGAATTAGAAAGAAAGAAGAGGCCGGGGATCGAACTCACGATCCCTGTTTTACACCATAGGGGCTTCTAAATGGCAAGAATTTACATCTCTGCACGATTATAACATAAACATTTCTTAAATGAACAAATAGGTATAATTTATAAAAAAAAAAAAAAAAAAAAAAACTGTTAAAGCTACCGACAAATTCCATGTTTATTTCCGTATGTGATGCCTATACATATTAAACCAAGGCCTGAACTGATAGTCTCCGGTGATGTTTTCAGGGACGGTCGGGCACGCAAAGCATGCAAAACGATAGTTTGTCTATATCTGAAGCAGTTGATGACGTATTTTTACCACCAAAACTTGACGTGTCGCATATTTTACGAGTATTTGCTCCGTTTTCAACTTTTGAGTGCATGTAACATTCATTTTAGTTCTTTATTACACTGCACGAGATATTTTATCAATTCCGCCAGAGCTTTGCATGAATATCTTTAGCACCTCATGATACGATTTCCACCTGCTTTTCATGTTTGGTATGGTAAATATAGCTGCGATTTTCACATTATTTAGAGTAATATTACATTCAAACTGAAAAGGATAGTATCATATAGCTCGATTTTGACCTCAGATGCGTCAAAAGATCGACGGGTCCACTCAGTGATAGGATATTCAGATTGTAACAGTACACGTACTTACTGTGCTTGCAACCAAAGTGTAACAGAAAACGTGCAACATTTCCTACTGATCTGCCTTTCACGTGCTACTTAGTAGATTCCTCGATCCTTTGACGTGTCTGATGTCAAAGTCGAGCTACTTGGTAGCATTGTTATTGTCACCTTCCCGTGACCTGCTGTAATAACTGTTTAGTTAACGGAACACGGAACCAAAATTACCTTTGCCATGAAATTGCTTGTTTTTTTTTTTTTTTTTTTTTTTTTTTTTTTTTTTTTTTTTTTTTGTTTTTGTCATATGTCTGAGATATCAGAAATTTTTTGTCCGAGTTTTACGATGCCGTGTCTGAGGTTATCCTACAGCTGTCCGAGTCATACCCAGTGTTTTATTGTTAATTTTCGGCCAACTTCTGACCTTACCGTTACCATGAATGCGAAATTTCTGATACTGATATCTCGGACATGAAAAAAATAATAATAAAAAAGAAAAAAAATAATAAAAAAAAATAAAATGTCCGACTTTTGACGGATTTACCCTACTGTTGGGAGCTCTTCAAGGACACAACACGATGACGGCTGTGGGGATCGAACCCAGGATCTCTCGATTCGGAGTCTGACGCTCTACCACTACGCCAACCCGATCCCTCATGCTTTGGTAGTGTGGTACATTTTCATCTATGTAGAGCTTTTGGCAAACGAGCCAGTGACGAACACCAATTGGCTGCGATTGATTTGCACCAAAGAATATATGAGCACCGAGTCCAGCCAATGGTGTCCTCCGCAGAGAGCACAATATTCTGTTCTATTCTATTCATTAAATCCCTCTCTTGGGCCTCTCTTGTCATTACAATGTTGCCGACGTCACCGCACGCACTGTGACGACATAAAGGTCAAAGGGAAGCCATATTGTCAATAAAAACAACACGACTGGACAAATATCATGAAAAAGGTTTATAAAATGGACATTTAAAGGATTATCAATGACTTCTTTTGTTTGGACAGAGAAAAAAGTGTCAGGTAGGAGCCGATTGAACCCATTTTGATTTGCAATCGAACGTTTTAGGTTGCCGTGCAACATTTGCTCCGACTCCAAGAACCTTGCCGGAAATGCCAATACGTAATGGCTCGTTAATGGGGCTTGCACACCTGGCAATACTTACAGTATTGCTACGTAGACACTTATTTGATGCATTATTTTTATGATTTATGGCCATAACTTCAAGCGCCTGTGCCTATAGATAGCTATTGTTCGCTCTTTGGAAACTTCAGGCAATGAATCAGTCCCCAGAGAAAAGCCCTCAACCGCGGGGAAAACAGTCTTCGCGAGGTTTCCGACCAGACCAGATCCAACAGAAACCGGTAAGTAGAAGGCCTACATGTCTCCGGGGGGGGGGGGGTCCCATATTAAAGCAGTACGAGTCTGTGCCGCCGTAAAGCCCCCCCACCCCCCCCCACTCCCCCTTTTTTTTTAGTTTTATTAGCTCCATTCTCGCGAGATCAGACGATACCTCATCTTGATCTCTCGCATTTGACGCTTTGAAAATTTTGTGGGATATAGCCGATTTTGGCTACAAACGACACATGAAGAAAGCTGGAGCATCCCGCATGAATTTCCCAGATCCCATTGGCCAACTGCGACAGGTCAGTGCGTGAAGCGCTACCTGTCAGTGACAATGTTATTAGCTCTAAATGCACCTACTTTGCATGTATCAGTTCGAGTAGCTCTAAAAGCACTCACTTTTTCTAAATGCACCCATTTTCCCAGTTCGATCATCTCTAAAGGTACAACTTTTACTATTCTTTCAGCTCTTAAAGCACCCGTTTCCCCGGGACCCGTTTTTTTTTTTTTTTTTTTTTTTTTTTTTTTTTTTTTCAGTTTGATCAGCTCCGTAAGCCGTGAGTCTCTTCTTTTAAACATAGGTCGGCACATACATACAATTTTATATGAATACCCCCTCCCCTCCGCCGGGTAGGGGAGACCGGGGCTAGTTGGTCCGTGGGGCAAGTCGGTCCAAGGGCCATAACTCTAAACTAACAACAGTTATGGCGACAGTTACTGGCGCAATAGAATCTTTGATTGCGACACATTTACTGATGTAAACAGCATTGTTGCCTGAGGTCACATTAAAAAAATAGAGATACACCACATAAGTTACTTTCTTGCAACTGTATGATTTTGGTTTTTGTTTTCCCTGTGCATCGAATAACACGTACATGATATACATTTTTAGCTCACCTGAGCCGAAGGCTCACAAGATGAGCTTATAGGATGGCCATGATCCGGCGTCCGTCCGTCGTCCGTCTGTCCGTCGTCCACAATTTCAAAGATCTTCTACTCTGAAACCGCTTGGCCGATCTACTTGAAATTTTATGTGGAGCCTCCTTGGATAGTGGCATTTCAATTTTGATCGCGAAATCCAGGTCACATGACCAAGATGGCCGCCACACCCATATATGGTAAAAACCCTTCAAAAATCTTCTTCTCCAGAACCGGTGGGCCGATTTCCACGAAACTTGGTATGTAGCATTGGGGACTTCAGCCCATTGTAGTTTGATAAAATGATGACCCTTGAATGACCTTGATCTATTTTACGGCAAGGTCAAATTTGGAAACATAGGCTTTTCATGGGAAAAAGTGAAAACTATGGATTTTTTGAAAACTGTTGCAGCCTGAGGCCTGAAAAGTGGTAGATGCAAACAACTAATGGAGTAGATGAAGGTATGTGAGTAATTTAGGTCAAGGTCATCTCTTGACCTTGGCCAGTCTGTCGTCCATACACACTTTTCAAAGATCTTCTTCTCTGAAACTGCTTGGCCAATCAAAGTGAAATTTTATGTGGAGCATCCATGGGTAGGGGAGACGAAAGTTTGATTGCAAAATCCAGGTCACATGACCAAGATCGCCGCCAAGCCCATATATGATAAAAACCACTCAAAAATCTTCTTCTCCGGAACCGGCTGGCCGATTTTCATGAAACTTGGTATGTAGCATTTGGGACTCCAGCCCATCATAGTTTGATCAAATAATGGCCATTGGATGACCTTGATCTATTTTACGGCAATGTCAATTTTGGAAACACAGGCTCTACATGGGAAAAAGTGAAAACTATGGATTTTTTGAAAACTGTTGCAGCCTGAGGCCTGAAAAGTGGTAGATGCAAACAACTAATGGAGTAGATGAAGGTATGTGATTAATTTAGGTCAAGGTCATCTCTTGACCTTGGCCTGTCTGTCGTCCATACACACTTTTCAAAGATCTTCTTCTCTGAAACTGCTTGGCCAATCAAAGTGAAATTTTATGTGGAGCATCCATGGGTAGGGGAGACGAAAGTTTGATCGCGAAATTCAGGTCACATGACCAAGATGGCCGCCACGCCCATATATGGTAAAAACCGTCCGTCGTCCGTCCGTCCGTCGTCCACAATTTCAAAGATCTTCTTCTCTGAAACCGCTTGGCCGATCTAGTTGAAATTTTATATGGAGCCTCCTTGGGTAGTGGCATTTCAAGTTTGATCGCGAAATTCAGGTCACATGACCAAGATGGCCACCACGCCCATATATGGTAAAAACCACTCAAAAATCTTCTTCTCCAGAACCGGCTGGCCGATTTCCACGAAACTTGGTATGTAGCATTGAGGACCTCAGCCCATCATAGTTTGATAAAATGATGACCCTTGGATGACCTTGATCTATTTTACGGCAATTTCAATTTTGGAAACATAGGCTTTTACATGGAAAAAGTGAAAACTATGGATTTTTTGAAAACTGTTGCAGCCTGAGACCTGAAAAGTGGTAGATGCAAACAACTAATGGAGTAGATGAAGGTATGTGATTAATTTAGGTCAAGGTCATCTCTTGACCTACACACTTTTCAAAAATCTTCTTCTCTGAAACTGCTTGGCCAATCAAAGTGAAATTTTATGTGGAGCGTCCATATATAGGGGGTACGAAAGTTTGATCGAGAAATTTGTGTCACATGACCAAGCTGGCTGCCATGCCCTACTATGGTAAAAACCACTCAAAATCTTCTTCTCCAGAACTGGCTGGCCGATTTACGTGAAACTTGGTATATAGCATTTGAGACTCCAGTCCATCGTAGTTTGTTGAAATGATGACCCTAGGATGACCTTGACCTATTTTACGGCAAGGTCAATTTTGGAAACATAGGCTTTTACATGGGAAAAGGCTAAAACAATGGATATTTTGGAAACTATTGCAGCCTGAGACCTGAAAGTTGCTAGATGCAGACAACTAATGGATTTAATGAAGGTAAGTAATTAATGAAGGCCAAGGTCATTTCTTGACCTTGACCCAAGGTCATTTAAATACCAAAACTAAAATTATGGTTTTCTCAGAAATCACTGGGTTTGGAAACTATTGCAGCCTGAGACCTGAAACTTTGCAGATGCAGACAACTTATGAAGTCAATAAAGGTGTGTGAGTATTCAAGGTCAAGGTCATTTCATGATGACTTAATACTCCAAGATCAGGCTTCAGGTGAGCGTTATCAGGACCAATGGTCCTCTGGTCTGAAAGCTTATTGCCTAAGGTATTCTATAACATGCATTTTCTTCATCTAAATTCAATGACGCTCCGGCCATGAGTGAAGATATACAGTGCGGCATGGTCGGGACTAGTTGGTCCATTTGCGACGGGGCAAGTTGATCCATTGGATAAACGGCTTTATAATATGGCAAGTGATGAAATATAGAGAAATATGTATTAGATATAACCTATATTTGAAAAAGTTATATTTTCACATGTGAAAATATAAGATTTGGGAATATGCAAATTACCATTCCACCGTTTCATTTCTAATTTATACATAACTGAATTTTATTATCTATGCTATTGTTGACGCAATGAACGTTCACACATAATAGCGTGATGTAATGACGTCATTTAAGATTTTGACGTCATATCTATCTTTCTATACTGCCATACGCCCTCACGGACATTCTAGGCAGATGCGCTGTCGAACAGAAAAAGGCTGAAAATTAATGAAAAGACAGGTTAAAAGCATTCAGTAAGGCGGATAAAAGATGATAGGTTAAAATAGTTAAGTGGGATTTAAAAACAGGATAAAAACAACTATTTCCAGATCTATGGCCTGGAGTGTTGCAGCTTACTTACTGAGACCTTGAAAGAATCAAGGTCTGGTAAGCATGCAACAGTTTCAGGGAGGGCATTCCACTGAACAATGGCCAGTGGAAAGAAGGAGTATTTATAGTAATTTTTTGTCGTATGTAACTGGCGAAATGTCATAGAGTGGCAATATCTAGAAATTCGATTTGAGGGTTGAATGTAATCAGGGAGGGGTACTGCAACAATTCCGTGCACAATTTTGAAAAAAAGACATAGGCGCGCATCTGCCCGTCTTTGCTCAAGCGTTCTCCATCCAAGATTGTTCACAATTTCAGTTGTACTTGACCGGTAGTCAATGCTACTGGTGGTCCAGCGTGCTGCTCTGTGCTGCACTTTTTCGAGCTGAAGTACTTTTTCCTTAGTATGTGGGTCCCAAACAGGGGCAGCGTACTCCAGTTGGGGGCGGACCAGTGTGTTGTAGGCAGTCTCTCGTACCTTTTGATTTTTAGTTCTTATGTTTCGTTGGATGAAGTTCAGTGTCCTGGTGGCATTTTTTGATATCCGGTCGATGTGGGGATTCCAGGATAGGCCACTGGAGATACATGAAATGTCCACCCCCAGGTACTTGGCACTTGTGACAACCTCCAGGACTTGACCATGTAATGTGTATGGAAAGTTAAAAGGATTTCTGGAGGATGTCACCCGCACCACCTGGCACTTGGACGGATTAAACTCCATGTCCCACCTGTCCTCCCACACAGAAAGTCTGTCCAAGTCATTTTGTAGCAACATGCCATCTTCCGCACCTCCTATTGTAAGGTACACAACTGAGCCGTGTCATCTGCAAAGAGACGTACCTGAGATGACAACTCATCCGGCAGGTCATTGATGTAGACTAGAAACAGGATCGGGCCAAGGACAGAGCCCTGGGGTACCCCAGAGGTCACAGGGACCGATCCCGATTCCTCCCCATCAAGTACCACCGTCTGTGACCGGTTCCCCAGGAAGGCACGGATCCAGGCAAGTGCATTTCCTCTGATTCCATACTGATGGAGCTTCCACAGGAGTTTGGCGTGATTTACTTTATCAAAGGCCTTTGAAAAGTCCAGCAGTATCAAATCAGTTTGCTTTCCTTGACTCACACTCCTGGCAAGGTCCTCAACCAACATGGTAAGCTGTGTTTCACATGACCTTTTCTCTCTGAAACCATGTTGTAGATCATATAATAGGCCATGTGTGTTGAGGTGCTTTACCACATGTGAAGCAATGATATGCTCAAGGACCTTGCAAAGTATGCAAGTCAAGGATATGGGTCTGTAGTTAGCAGCAGATGATTTGTTTCCCTTCTTAAAAACTGGGGTGACTTGAGCTTTACACCAGTCTGCTGGGAGCTTGCCTGTTTGGAGGGAGCGCTCAAAAATAATTTGAATAATAGGGGCTATTTCCTCACGCAGTTCCTTGAGCAAGAGTGGTTTGAGCTTGTCTGGTCCGGCTGCCTTAAAGGGTTTCAGGTTTTGAAGTAGTTTGAGGATGCCATTGCAGGATATACTAAACTCCTCCATTTTTGGATTAGTGTTTAGAATTCCATCTGGTACTGCGTCATGACGCATTTTACCACAATCTGTCATATCCTGGATTTGTATCTGACATAGTCGGGAAAGTGATAGGGGTGCCTTGGTGGTAAAAACTGATTGGAACTGTTGATTGTGTAAGTCTGCTTTTTCGGTTGTGTCCGTCACAAGTCTGTACCCTTTTGGAGAGGGGGTGAGCCAGTCTGATCCTGCTTAGAGCTCTTCAGGAATGAAAATAGCTTTTTGGTATTGCAGACGGAGTCTTCATCTGTTATGCCAAGAAGACCTTCTAGGTATAAGTTGTAGGATGCCTTAATGTTATGTTTAATGCTCTTACGCATGGATAGAAATTTGTGGCGAAATGCTTGGTCTCCATTTTTTTTAAATTTTCTGTACAAGTCATCTCTCCGTCTGATCTGTCTACGGATACTCTGGGTAATCCAAGGTAAAGATGACTTACCTCGGATAAACTTTGTGGGGATGCACTTGGAAGCAAAAGTGTCTAGCGCACTTACAAACTCAGACCACAGGTCTTCAACTGATTTACTGGCATGGTTTATTAGAAATGTTTGCTGATAGTCCCTCATGAGGGACTTAAGCTTAGGCCAGTCCGCTTTGCGGAGGAGAGGTACTTTACGGGGTTTTTGCTTTTGGGTTGAGGGCTTCAGAGCACAGGAAGCAGTGACCATATCATGGTCACCTAGGCCAGGCTGACAGTCAACCTCCTCAACTAGGGTAGGGTTTGTGGTCAGGAATAAGTCTAAAATGTTGTTATGTCTGGTCGGTGAGGTTACCATCTGGGTGAAGCCAAAGTCATTCAGTAGGTCAAGGAATTTGTCATAGGTTTGGGTAGAGGAGCAGTCTGGTTTTACTGTAGGTGTACTGTCCGTCCAGTTGATCTTGGGGAGATTGAAATCTCCAAGAACCCAGATGTTGCCCTTGGTTTCGGACGTTTGCCTTTTAACCTTTTCAATAGACTGTCTCAATTCAAGTAAACTTTCCTGATCATCCTCCTTAGGCTTATAGTATGCACAAATATATAATGGGTGCACACCTGCAACCTCCAGCTTTACCCATACCATTTCACAGTTGGTGCGAAATTGAGCTTGTTCTGTACAGATCAAGCTATTTCGCACTAGGATGAACACACCGCCACTGCGTGTTTTTGACTTTCGGTCTGTCCGGTATGCAGTATAGTCTGAGGGGAAGATTTCACCGCTGGAGATCTCAGGAGACAACCAAGATTCCGTACCAATAACAACATCCGGTTTCTCAGTATCAATCAGGAGATGCAGTTCAGGGACTTTATTGACAACTGACTGAAAATTTATATTCATAATTTTGAGCTTATTTGGATTTGTTTTAACTGGTTTCTTTTTGATTGGTGTTGAAGTCATTGGAGGCAGAGAGCTGTCTAACACACTGTAGTTGTTCAATGAACAGTCCGATAATGAGAAGTCGTCATAGTAATCCGTGCAAAAGTTTGGCAGGCCACAATTCAAACAATGCCATGAATAGCTTGCATGTTCCGCCATAATTTGGTGGATGCTACTATTCATGCCCTGGCAATGAATGTGATACCATGAGTTACAACCATCACATTGTATACTGTTCTGGTTGTTTTTCACAGCCGCACCACAGCTGCCACATGGGTACTTAGGGGGCCTTGGTCCAGGGTTTAGCTGAACATCGTTTGAAAGGGTAACTAATAAAATGCTTATGTAGAGGAGACATGAACCATTTGCTTGGTTGCCTGGTGCTAGGTGTAATTTTCTGAGTTTCAATAACAAGTCTCTGTGTTTGGAGCTTATCTGGGTGCTGAGAATTGAGAAGGGGTCATTTACCCTGTCTGTCTGCGTCTTTTCCTCAGCTGGAAGTTTCAGTAGGTGTGCAAATGTTGATAATACTATCAGAAAAGGGAAAAGACTAACCAAATTAAGGGATTTCATTGTGACAATTCACATCAAGGTTGACCGGAAGTAAACAATGGTGGTCAGGATCACTAGACGCTTGACAGGGAAAAAAAGTGGGTGGGGTATATTGACAGCCAATATTTTGTTTAATTAGAAGGTGTGTGCAAAATTTCACAAACAGAATTGGAAAACCAAGGTTTGGACCAATACACTAATTCATTCTACCAAGTTGATCAGGCTAGGATCTGTTGATAGTTGTTTTTGGAATATTTCGAAGAGAGAGCTTTAGAGAAAGCAACACAGTAGTTCGACGCATGCGCACGAAATCCGACGATTTGCTTTAGTGCGCAACGTTACAATGACTACATGCAATATAATAAAAAAAAATTCAAGTTTTTGTTGTGAATATGACTTTTATTTCATCTCGTGAAGTGAAAAATTGTATATTTCATTTGTGCCGTTCGGCACTCATGAAATATAAAAAAATTTCACTTCACTCAATGAAATAAAACTAATTAATATTCACTCCAAAAACTTGAATATCCTCTATATATTTGCCAGAATATTTCATTGTTTAAAATCAAAAAATATATAATTAGATAGAAAAATGATCATTCTGACTATCAAATGCCAAACTAATAGCAGCAAGTTAATATTAAAATCAGAATTTTGAAAAATGCAATTTTGGACCAACTTGCCCCGGTCTTCCCTACTGAAGCCATGTAGCCACGTAAGGTTAGCTGATATCATCCTTATTATATCAAAGGGGCCTAAATATGTAAAAACACACATAAACCCGTAGAAAAGGCCTCAGTATCAGCGCCAGTATGTATACTTCATGTTCATGGGCTAGCAGTTTACCTTAAAGCCCGATTGTCTTCATCAACTTCAGAACATTTCATCGAATCGGGTTCTAAGAATGTATGTGTTTGTGGCACTCTTTGAAAACAGTTTCGTGTCATTTATTGTTGTTTGATGTTAAAATATGTTTGTTTGTGACTTACATCTTTTTTCCTTCCAGATGACCTTGTCGGACCAACTTACCCCGCTGCCTGGACCAACTTACCCCGACATCAGGGCAAGTTGGTCCAGTTTACCACGTGTCGAAAAACGGCTATATTTGCTACAATATTTCATTGTTTAAACTAAACTCTATATATTTTGATAGAAAAATGATCATTGTAGGTATAAAATGCCTAACTTATAGCAGCAAGTTAATATCAAAATCAGACTTTGGAAAAGTGCTATTTTTGGACCAACTAGCCCTGGTCTCCCCTACATGTATCTTGATTTCTTGAGGAATTGTACTAATCATGAAGCGAAAGCACCTTCTTTTTTCAGTTCGATCAGGTCTAAAAGCACCCACTTTTTCTGAATGCACCCATTTTTCCCAGTGGAGCGGACTGGCACAGGGTAGAATGGTTGTTTTCGGTCCAAAGGTCCCGGTTCGATCCTAAGCCGGGGCGCCATTCGCTGTGGCCTTGAGCAAGTCACATTTCCACAGCTCCTTAATGGGTCAAAAGGACATCTATGGATAAGATGAGAAAAGTCCCTAAAAGCCTCAAATCGAGGTGTCAATTTTTAAAACATGTATTTTAAGCAAATTTTAAGCTGTATTATTGGGTATCTATGTAAATTGTATGAAAAAGGAATTGGCAGTGTTCCCAATTGCCAACAGGTAGAGATAACTCTTGGTTTTTGTACCTCCCCAAATATTAACATTTTCTTACCATGCCAGTGTTCATGGAGCAAAAATATAGCTTCCTATGTATTTGACTGCAATTTATGAAGCAAACCAAAGCAAAATGCATGTCTGTATTTAACAGTTTTGGTTTTTGGTGTTATTGCGCATGCGCATTACTGGAACACGTTTTAATGTCTTTCTATTTTTTTCTTTCAAAAATAAAAAAATGGAGACCATTACTATTTTTAGTTTAAAACTATGTCCCCCCCCCCCCACTAGACCCAACAAATCCGTTTTACTGGAGATACATATTTACACAATATATGTAATGCAGTTTCACACTTATCACGATTCGGCCACGATTGGTATCGGGACAATCGTATGCAATCTTATCAGATCGTATCACATCTTGATGTCAATCGTGATATTCGGGCTGATCGTGGAGAATTTTTGGCTGCCAAATTTTTTTTCACAATTACCAAGATTTGCAGGACCATCGGGGCCATCGCATCAGATCGTATGTCTTCGTAACAAATCGCAGTAAATCGTATCTCATCTTGTTCCTGAATCGCCGTGATCGGGATCGACCAAAACACTGCGATCTGTTGAGATGAGTTGCGATATCCTACGAATTGTTACGATCTGTTACGATTCGAGAAAAATTGCTTGGCCCGATTAACTACGATTAACTACGAGACGATGCGAATTACTGATAAGAGTAGATGCGATGAGACACGATACCCCACGCTTTTGCCACGGATGCTTACGATCTGTTACGAGTTATCAATACAATAAACACATCGGGCACGATAAATGAATTATATTCTTTGATCAACAAAAGAAAACTGAATGTTAATACAGTCCTTTTCAGTATTAATTAGAAATCTGAAGGATGGCAGTAGTGGCAGAGGTAGAAAGGGGGAAAATAAGGCTTTATCATAAGCATGCATTAATAATGCAAATGTCGCATTCTCTTCATTCTCAACTCCTTCTATCATCAATGTTTTTTTTTCGTTTTCAGTGATTAAAACGTAATGAGTTATAGGTTTGTTTTCGAAGTATATATACCAATCGTGGTCTCATCGTGACTAAATCGTGACCACAATCATAAGCGAGAGGCTGGGTCTTGAAAAAAAAACCCCGTCAAAACTGGTTAACATTGTCATTATCCATTTTGCTTCCGTTTTAGCAAAACCTTGAAGTCGAATACATGTATAGGAAACTATATTTTTGCTCCATGAACATAAGCAGTGTAAGAAAGTGTTAATATTTGGGGAGGTACAAAATATCAAGAGTTAGTTCTACCTGCTGGCAGTTGGGAACGCTGCCAAAAGTGTTTTTATACAATTATCAGATATGCCCAATAATTCAGTTTAAGTTTTGTAAAAATTACGTGTTTCAAAAATTGACCCCTTGAGTTAGCTTTTAATTGTGGACCAGCGATCTTTCAAAAGTCTGCATCTTTTTATAGATCCCCGAATAAGATATATCCAGACAAGATTCAAAAGATTCAAAGATTCAAAATTTAATCTGCATTCAATCCAAAACATACAGGATTATATCCAGACATGCTAAACAACTGATCGACCATCTGATTGCTGGTAAACCGCTCAAGTCTGAGCTTAGTAAAAGTGGTCTAGTCAAACCATCCATTCATATAGGCCTTGTTGGTTTGCTTGGGTGGTTACATTTATGAAGCACATTTTGAGTGTCATGACATCCTGATGTTGGGTAAAAAACCCATAACATGGAGGCAAGGTCCCGACATGACCATTGCTGTTGACTAGGACGTAAAGCATCAATTCAAACAAAGCATTCTTAAGCAGGTATTGCTGCATGTATTGTATAAGTATATGTTGGTTTTCGATGACTCGGCTTAAAATGAGGATCCGTAACTATATAAGAATAATGTTATTTGGCAGCGGCGAAGGTTACCAGTAAGGAGGCCCTACATGAGGCAATAAGATGCGATCTAATTGTATTTGCTTTACATTATGAAGTAGCAGTTGGTGTATTCCCTAGGGCCTACACGACATCATCGGTCGGGTATCCAAACCTCGTATCTCAACTTTTGACGGGAATGATTTTTACACTGCGGGAATGCTTACCATACGGCGCCCAATCTATCTAAACGGCGTATCTATGCACCAATCGGTGGCCAAGTTAAACATCGTAGCTCAAAATTTTTGAAATGCCATTCATACCAAAAAGATGTATCACCAGATTTGATGGTTTCGAGAAATGTGGTAATTTAAAGTCAAACAGTGCCCCTTGGATAAGTAAGAGATCAAGAATTTTCATGTGATAAACATTATTACTGAGTATGTTTTATTATATATAAAGTGCGCTTTCAAAATTTCATGTCATTTTTGAAAGCTCTTGGATGCTGGCTAACTTCCTTTTGCTGCATTTGTAGACGGCCTTGGGCGTTCTCTCGTCTGCTGAATGTGTTGAGATTCACTATGAGTTGTGAAACATATGAATGAGTCATGTTGTGGGGTAAATTACAATGGTAGTCTATGTGAACGATTATCATAGGCCTCTCTGCCCATGCACAGCATTTAAGAGGAAATCGTATAGAGCCCGAGCGATTTGGCGTTGGATGACCACACGATGTCCGTACGATTTTAATGGTATCGTACGGACACCATGTGGCAAACATACGATAGCCGTACGGAGGCCTTACGATCACCCTACGATTACCTTGCGTGTTATTTTTCCAAATTATATTAATAAAAATCGAGCGGGGACCGCAAGATCATCGCATAGTCTCCGTACGATGCTACTACGGCGTGTCTAAGGACTTTTAAAATTTTGTCAAAGAGCAGACTATTGCAAAATTGAAGAAGCTACGGCGATCGTAGGAACCCGTAGAATCGTTGGGATATCGTGGTGTCGCCCTGTGGACACCGCACGAAAATGGCGTAAAATAAATAAATAAACAAATAAATAAATAAAGTGGCATCATAGGGCCATAGTAGGGTAATCGTAGGTCAAATGTAACACAGACATAAGCGCGGTAATGACATATCAGCGCTTTTAACCATTCGGCCACGGGAGCCGCCTGTCGACAAAGTAGCCTTACTGTTATTTGAAAGTTTATCCTAAACTCAGTTTCCTGAATAAAAACAAGGACCTTCAAACTCTATGTGATGGGTTGACAAGTATGCTACTTTTTCACTGTCGATTATTTGATATAATTCAAGAAAAAAGGCATTTGTTAAAAGCTATTACTTGACAGATATATATATATTCATGCAAGGGAGATTATTCTTTCATTCGTACTTGAATACATAATTATACTCCAATAAAAAAGATAATTTATTGAGATTAATTTGATTTAAGAAAGAGTGTTCTTTAAATCATTTTGGTCAGTGGAATTTTGAGATATTTAATCCTGTTGAATATGAATTTAGCCTAGTTTTCATAATGATGACGTCACTGAGAACGTGACATAAAGTGGCATACTGTAAAATAAGGCGTAGCGTCATATTGGAGTTGGCTAATTTTCCGGGATAACCGCATAATCGTTTCTTGGTTAACAGATGAATTTTCCGGTTTAAGCGCTTTTCCGGGATAACAGTACCACACACGTTGTTACTACTTCGTTCATGAGACATTTCAATTTTATACAATTAAATCTGCTCAATTCTGAAGCGGTCGGTCTGCGGAAGGCATAATTATCAAAAAGATGTCTATCAAAAGGATTGTTCTTTCTCAAAAGTTTTATCTGTCGTGAAGTCTTTCGTACAGAATGAAGTTCCACCGAAAGGACCACCTCGTCCAAAAGGGGCTTTTAAATACTCGCATCAAATACCCATTCTGTATTCTGGGTTACAAGACAGAAATTGATCTTCACTGGTGCATTATGAAGGAAGGGGGTGGGGTGAGATGATTATTTTCCATCAAAAATTATTTTGTTTCAAATGGTGCAAATACTAAGTTCTAATGTTACTTCGGTTTTGTAAGTCAAACACATGTATATAATAAGTTAAATAGATTTATTTTTGGATTACTTCCCTTTATAGGCTACGGCTAGCTGCTCGCTATTGCATAATTAACAGGCGTATATTAACGAAGAAAAAAAAAACCGTGTATTAATGAGGCAATTCACGCGCGCACTTGCTCTTAATACGCCGCATTTATTTATGCTCGTTACCGGGCGCCACGCAAAGCATGAAAATGAGTAACTGAACTCCGCACCGTACGGGGCATAAGAATGAACTAACCTTTTACACGTGTAAAGCTGTAAAATGTAATGCACCATCATTTCTTTCGTTTGTGCAGAATTTATGTAATAATAGCGATCAAAAATGATTCTGTCATGCATTAATTCGCTAACCTCGGGAAATCTTTCGATTTTCAACACTCCCCTCGGCATCAAGCGATGGAAAATCATGTTTGATCCTTATATTAAACTTCTGTTCTGTTGGAGGTTAGATATATATGTGTGAATCAATATGACACGATACGACTTTTGGGCGGCAATAGGGAATTTGTCTTTCTTGAGGGACTTCTGAACAAAAACAATTCGCATGCGCAAAAAATACACGCGTGTAAATATACTCCGATGTATAAATATACTCCGGTGTGCAAATCAACCTGTGAGTAAATTTAAATTGCGTTCGCATGGATTTTATCACCAGGAGTATTTTTGTATGTAAATTTATCATTTCTGGATTAAAACCTTTTCATTTAAGTTTTCTGTATTTGCAAAACAAGAAGAAGGTGCTTCAAGGTGTACTTGTAGACTTTGGCAGCAGAGGAGAATCATGTAATGATCAGGCATAACCTTAGCAGTTATTCAGTTCCCTTTTATCATCCTTTCACAAGGAATTACTGTTAAAATGCCCCAAGATTCCTCACCAAGAATGATGAAGAAATAGAGTGGCTGTTTGCACTCCATATGATCTAAAATGTGATGAATGGCAATAAACTCTTATTTAGCAACAATGCCCACAGTTTCAGCAACTGTCATATAATCAGTTATGAACAAAAATGTGAAAAATTGTTATCTAAAAGCAGAATATTGACTTGAAATAAAAATACTCATGGGTAAATTTTACTTTGCGTTCGCATGGGACAAAATAGTAAATTTACACGTGTGTATTTGTAAAAATAAAATTTGCATCTGGTCAGACCCAGGAGTAAATTTACCCATATGTAAATATACTCCGGTGTGTATTTGCGTTCGCATGCGCCATTTGCTTACCCCGAGTAAAATTTGCACACCGGAGTATATTTACACGCGCATGCGAATTGGACTTTAGAGAAAGGGCGATAATACTGGTCCCTTATAAAAATCATTTATGCGGAGTGACATAAATTTAACAAACACGTTCATATAAAATATATTTTAATTATTAATAACCATACAAATACAATGTAACATTTTGATAAATCGTTTATAATTTGTCAGTAGAGATACACATCTTTAATATGTAGATGACAGTGACATCCATCTAATAATTTGGGAATATATTGAACAAAATGAACTTGCTAAAAATCTAATTTCTTGGTAGCTATTATCTATTATCATTACGAAAACTTGCCCATGTAATATACAGAGATTTTCAAAGTTGTAAAAATTAAAAATTTTCATCAGAAAAATTTTGATATTTTTCTTATTTTTGCTCAAAACATAGATTGTGGGTACACGTTAGAACCGCCTCGCCGAGGCGGTTCTAACGAGTACCCACAATCTATGTTTTGGAGCAAAAATAAGAAAAATAGATATACCCCTGCATACCCAAGTTTTGATATATAAAAGTGGGGTTCAAGGGGGTATACATCACACGGACATGTTTTCGTGATGGAGCATTCTTTCACATAAACTTGCCAATACATAAAACAATTCATAAACCTACAAAAAGACGGCATGTCTGCTATATTTATTCCTCGAGTTAAACGCAAATCTGATAAAATCTTTTGTTTTTATCTGATCACTTTATGGATATATATTTTAGACAGCCCCTCTTAAATGATATCAACATTCTCTCTCTCTCTCTCTCTCTCTCTCTCTCTCTCTCTCTCTCTCTCTCTCTCTCTCAAATCGGTCACAGATGGCTAATAAGCGAAGCACAAAGACTTTTATGCATTGTGAAATATGTACAGCACGTTAACTGCATTTGGTACGATGTTAAATGTTCTTAAACTTGTACATGTACATACATGTTCACTGTGGTTCTGACTTAGCCATATTTATGTTTTATATTGTGAATATCTGTGCAGACATGGCTGAAAATTGTTGACTGGGATATAACATAAAGCCAAAACAAATAATATTTTGATAGGTACAATATATCACACACAATCGAACATCATGGTATTGGACACCATTGCTTCTTCCACATTTCATGCATGTACATGTGTGCCAAAACGACATTCAACATCGCATGTCATTTTCAAGTATTTGAATGCAAACTCTTCGACAAAGCAACCACTAACAATATAAATGGTATAATTCTATACGTAAGTGTGCAAAAACTGAACAGTGAAAGAAAAATGATTTTGACATTCAACCATGCGAACAGCTAATGTAAAGATTTTATCGAGCAGAAAATCTACCCAATTATCATAAAAACATAATTTCATTTTACACTCCTTGATGGGTGTACATCTATTTTTTTCAACTTTTATATTTAGACTTCACAAAATAGTACTTTTAACGCCTATGATTTGCTCATAACATATCTATGGTGACTGGATTGAAAGCATTAGTATAGCATTTTAAACCTTTTATTATTTTCATTAGGAAAACATGTCCGTGGAATGAATACCCCCTTAAGCCCCACTTTTATATTGAAAAACTGGGGAATGCAAGGGTATACCTATTTTTCTTATTTTTGCTCCAAAACATAGATTGTGGGTACTCGTTAGAACCGCCTCGGCCGCCTCGCCGAGGCGGTTGTAAAGTGTACCCACAATCTATGTTTTGAGCAAAAATAACTGAGAAAAATATCAAAACTTTTCTAATGAAAATTTTCAATTTTTACAACTTAAGAAAAATCTATTTATTACATGGGCATGTTTTCGTAATGTATATCCGCGATCATGCAGTTCTTGGTAATTAACTGTCGATTATTTTGGGTGCAGTCTCTCAGTGTTTCGCCCAAAGCTTTAAACTGAGATATTAAATATGATATGTTAAATCACTACCATATTTCTATGCAAACATTAATTTACATTTAAACATTTAGCGTGCAAACGAAAATGTTACTTGCTTAACATTGGTATACGTATAACGAGGTGATGCATTGCGTAAAATTTGCAAAGTTAATATGTATTGTCAGGACATTAGTTATAAGATGTGTTACTGATGACCAAAGACATTCATAGGAATCAGAAAAAAGTTGGTCCAACGTTGGCACTGGATCGATAGGTTGACTAATGGTGATCTTACGTTGGTCCAACGTTGGTCCAACCAATTGCAAACTCGTTCCACGAAGCACTGTACTGCGCGAATGTAATTAGAATAACATCGTTGAACTAATGTTTTATCAGGAACAAGTAAATTGTCCTTTACCATCAAATAAGACACCTTATTTCTTCTGGTGTAAATGGATTTCTATCTCAAATGTCCAACCTAATCGCCATTTTAACTGCTTACAGAACCCCTTCTATCCCGCGGATTGTCCCTAAAATCATTCATCCTGTATGCCTCGCCAAATGTGTAAGACGTAGCACCTCTGGTGGCCCTGTATTCACCATTTATAGTTCTTGCGAACCCTCGTTCATTAAGAAACTGATTTTCTGACCTTCTGAAGTCACGGGGCTGTCCATACAAACGGGACCCTCGGGTAAACCTTCCGTAGCCGGCTACATCAGTTTGGTATCTACAAGAAATCGACTTTCATTTTGACGAGTTCCTATCATTCACCAAATGCTCCCATTCGCTTCCCGAAACGTTTCGCCCACTTTCAAACATAGTAAATCCAATCATATTACAGTCAGAGTGAATTTAACCATTTATCCATTCGCCCTTTGGCCATTTCGGTTTTGTGCCTTTCGCGCCGCCTAATTTCCATGTTATTTTTTATTATTATTTATCATTATCATTTTTTTGTTTGTACAGGTGATAGTTCCAAAACAAAATTTTAAAGGTTTGTGTGAAATTATATTATATTCACATGGGCGATACAACCATAGCTATACAAAGGTCTAAAGGGTAAAGCCAGACTACCCACAGATGACCTTATCACGAAGAATAGGCGTTGTAGAAAAAATACTTGAAATCAACACTCTTTGGCTTTTCAGATACGGCTTTTCCGTACAAAAGTAGTTTCTTTCCACAGACTATCAGAGACTGGAATGACCTCCCTGATTCTCTGATCTTCTCTGCTGAAATGTCTGATGTGTGTCCAAGTTCGCATCTCTTGTGAGAGCCAGGGACTAAATTTCCCTCCTGGCGCACCCCCTGGTGAGGTATTGCCAATTTGGTGGGTCACCAGTAAACCATTCAGATTCAGATTCAGACTTATTCAATATGGGCGAAACGTCACAAGGCGAACGGGAAAAGGCGTTTTAACATTTCGAATATAAGCATAAATATGAATATGAAATACAGTATAACTACTAATGAAGTTAATGTAGACTAGTATATATATAAATCCTATATATTATATATTGAGATTGCTTTGACCTTGTCGGTTTACCTCTGACCTTCCTATAGCAAATACACTATATCAGAGGTCAAGCGGTGCGGTCAAAGGAATCACACTATACATGTACTGGATAACAAAACTAAAGTACGAGACTAAACCAAACACAATTTTAAATAATGATAAATAATGCTGATTCAATAAGGTATCACACTTATTTTGGTACACATACTTGGTACAAATCCATATAGTTTTATCACAAGCGCATGAATTTTCTGCATATGTTTTTGCGATATGTTTCCCTTTGCCAAAATGATTGACTTTACTGTCTGCTGAGTCCTCACTGATAATTGACATCTTTATTAACACTTTTATGGTTAAGTATTATAATTCTATGAATATAAAATTACTTTGGCCTGAATATAATTGAAAACTTCACCAAACGATACAGTAAAGACACTCATTGCCCTAACTCTTGTAAAACTGTGATTGTCTATTGCGTTGAGTCATTTGTGCGTCTTCGAACGGTGAATAAGCAACAAACAATGGATCCCGTCTTAAGAATGTCTACAATATGCATTACTTTATGTTAGCATAAAGAAAACTGGAATGCATAATTTGTTCATGAATTAAGTTCGGCAGCAGAAAAAATCAACCAGAAAACTCAGATTTGCATGTTTTCAGTAAGTATTAAATACAAAGAGTTTTTGTGGGTACATTTGAAATACATCCTCGCTTCATCCCAACTTCCTTATTTATTAACTTCCTTATTTATTTACATACATGTATAAATAGAACAAGCTTTCTTAACACGAGACTCAAATATGCTTACTCTCTATCCCCGACTTCAGACCATGCGTATCTTGGTAGTCCTCTTGATTGCTGAACAACATACGAGGATCGAACATTATTGACTGGCCTCGTGTACCGGTAGTCATAGGTATATGCTCCCGTTGCCGATGCCGGGTACTGGTACCGTCGGTAACCGGTCACTACCGGTTCTTCAACGATGCGTCGTGCTACTGGTCGCTGTATAACTTGGCGGATGACTGGCTTCTCGACGATAACTCGTTGAGGCTCGGGAGGGGGTGGGGCAGGTAAATCGACTGCGACAGGCTTCTCTATTATGATTGGTGCAGGCGCTTTAGGGGGCGGTCCTCTCTGCCTTATGATTGGCTTTTCAACGATAATTCGTTGAGGTTCGGGGATGGGCCAAGGCGGAGCGTCTATGTAAACATTTTTGTATTCAATGATAGGTGGGGGTTGTGGCGGTGGGGGTCCAGGAGGTCTGACGATTGGCCTCTCAATTACAATCCTTTGGGGCTCGGGTCTTGGCCACTGAGGAGCCGGTATCTCGACAGGCCTTTCAACCACTATCGGCTTGGGTGGGGGTGGGGGCGGGCCCGGGTCTCTGATTATGGGCTTTTCAATTATGAATTTTTGTGGTTCTTGGCGAGGGTACTCGGGCATATCAACAAATACATCTTTAGTTTCAATTATCGGTTTGGGTGGAGGAGGGGCAGGCTTTACTGGTCCAAACTTGGGTACTTCTACGACAATTTTATGCGGTTTTTGAGGCGGGAAATCGGGGGCCTCAATCACTACTTCTCTAGTCTCAATAATAGGATCAGGTTGAGGGGGTGGGGATGGGGGTGGCTTGATGATGGGCCTGTCGACAACAATACGTTGGGGTTTTTGTTGCTTATATGGTGGGGGTTCGATCACTACAGGGTTGACCGTTACGATCGGTTCAGGGGGAGGGGGAGGTTCTTCAAAATCTTTCACAATAACCTTATCTACAATGATTTTCTGCGGTTTTTGCTTCGGAGGTTTGGGAGGGTCAATATAGATCGGATTTTCAATGATTTTCGGTTCAGGGGGCGGAGACGGAGGTGGGAACTTCCTAAAAACTGGCTTATCCACGACAATGGTTTGTTGTTCTTGCTTGGGAGGCACGGGCGGGTCAATCAAGACTGGGTTGACCACAATTTTAGGCCTTGGTGCTTGTTGTATGGTTTGCTGTCGGATCATAGGTTTGTCGATGACGATGGTTTGTTGCTCTTGCACGACGGGCGGGGGCGGCTGCTCGGCGTCCAGTTTTACAACGACGGTGTCGGGAACTGGAACGGGCTCCGGGGCAGGGGCCTTCACCTCTGAAAATGGATACCAATGATTAATGGATATCAAGCCGGATTATGGCGATGGATATTCCTAGTAGCTTTCTTTTACTAGAAAACATGCGGTTATGTTTCGGACCAGGTCCGACATAAACTGGGCTGTACAACTTTTTTGGATTAAGGAAATCTTTAGGATTTCACTATCTAGATATGAGCATGATCAGTCACTATTTCACGTACGCAAATATTATGATTTCTTATATACGGGGCAACTAATGCGGGATCGTATAAATTACCTGGAATTACAGTTTGCACAAAAAGCAAACGAAGCAGATTCGTGCATTTTCGGATACGTTGTTGCGGCTAGACTGAAATACGCTTTTGATTCTTACCGTCTGCTTTTACGTAGTAGGTCCTGTCGCGGATATCAGTATGATACTCCGTGGTCAAATGTTCCTTCTGAATCTCATTATTCTCGAGGTGCACGGTGTATGTCTTGGCCTCGGTGTCCACGCCGTTGGTCAGTCCGTAGGCTCGATCCTCAGCATCGACGCCAACGTGGTAGGTTCGAGTCTCTCCATTGACTGCCCGTGTGTCGTAGTCTTCGTTGTATAGGTATATTTTGTTCCTGGGGGGAAACAACATATAGGTTAATATTATGGTCGCTGTTACTGAGAAACAAAGATAACGTATGTAGGTTTTCAGTTCTTGATCATTAGAGACCGTCATTCACATTTGTCGTGAAGACTAGAGTACTAGTTCATTTCAAGTAAAATTTTAAACTGAAAATTCGGTTAGTATCACTGATAAACAACCCTCCTCATCCCACCTACAGGCTTTGTCATAAACGCTGCGGTTAGGGAACTGACTTATGCTTGATGGAATAATTGTTTAGTATGCTATAAAAGACAAAGACATTAAAAGCCTCTCATATTTAAGATAAACTACCTTTCTATACGTTGACCAGCAGTTGTAGTGTTGACTTTGATCGAGTTTGATTGATCGATAAAGAATTTCTGAACACCTCCAGATCCAAACCCTTTCTTGAGTGCCGCGTGCGCAGTTTGTGTAGCATTAACAAGGTGTAGTGCGTCACTCGTCCTTTTACAGATAAATGCGTGACAATCTACAAGAAATAAGAAGTAACAATAATGAAAATGATTTGTTCGTGCCAATTTAGTTACACTACAATACTAAACGTCATCTTACGCAGAGTCCTCAATTTTAGGTCGAGGTCGTTCCAAGATCATCGAGGTAGTTCCCGCGTTAAGAGTTTGTTCCAATGATGAAGTAATAGTTACCACAAAGCGTTTTTAAATTTGAACTAAGGTCGCACGTTACTGTTGTATAACCATTTTACTCACAAGATTGACGAAAGTGCTATATTTGACATGTTACTCATGTTTTCCTATGTTGACTCACCTAAGACATGTTTTCCTTCTGTCCGTCTGAACATACATGAAAATATGGCGGGATGACTTGTATCCGGCTCGATGGTACTTAAAACGGAATGAACGGGCACAAATTTGATAATTCTGTTCCCCTCAGCATCCCTATCCGTATCTACACACCTTACAGCTGCGCACACCGACAGAGTCGCGAGCGAGAGACGAAAGTTATCTTGGTCAGCTGATTCATAGTTCACTAATATAGAGTCCGGTGTGACGTATACTTTGACGTCATATCCTTCATTTTGTGATACGTCTGGGCGATAACGTTCCCTTAGGGGCTGCTGGAGCCCCTCAACGCCTCTTTTGGTTTCTGTGGGGATTGCACTTCCTATGTAGAAAGCTTCACAGCTGAACATAATCGTGTTTCTTTGTACCACCATGTTTGTCGTTTCTTCTGACTGGCTGTTACGTGGTGTGATGGCGGCGGTTCCGTCGAAATTTGACGTCTCCCCTCCTACCCCCTAAAACAAACACGAAATAATACTCTTTGGTTAAAAGAATGAAGGCAGTTAAGTATGTGAAACATGTAAGGTAAATCGGGGTAGGTAGACACCAGGGGCAAGTTGTCATAGTTACCCCATTCTCCCCTATTAAATTTGCCTGAATTGGGCTACTTTTCACTGACATCACTGACCATTTAGATATTATACAGACAAGTATGGCACTCCTCGATTAGCTCGCAAGAGCAGATAATCGTATTCTGCTATCTTCATGACTTAATGAGATCTTCATGATGAAATTTCGAATGTGGACTGTTTGCAATTGTTATCTATTGTACCTCATTTCGGAGACTGCGTATGCTAGTTTGCCCTAACTATACTTAGTAACTTACCCCATTTATGTCTCAAAATTCCTCATACAAATCAAAACTTTGATTAAGCCATATCCTCGTATTTAAAACCTTCAAAACTTGTTTTCTTTCGATACAAAATATTTCAGCTGACCACAAACATTGGCGTCCTTCACACACGCTCAAACCAATTTTACATTAAAGAAACATATCGCATTGTTGCATTAAATCGGATGGGTAAATTTGACCAGGTCAAACTCTCGGTATTGAACAAAATTACAAAAGAAGAACTGGTTTAATATTGGGTTTCTCTTTGTGAATATAAAAGGTTTCTTCCTACGTGAATTTTAATTACACGAAAAACTGTGTTTAGATCTTAAATACTTGAAAATGACCATGCTGGGTCGAGCAATATGTCCGTGACAAGTTGGCCTTAACATAGGTCTGGTTAAGCTGAAAATTACATGGGTGTTAATATCAGTAATGATAGCATTTGACAGTTGGTGATGTTGCCCAACAGTCTGTATTGTCATTTTTGGTGTCCCATTAGTAAACGACAGACATCGAATTTTGTAATAAAATGACCCGAAGGAGCTGCCGTACAGAAACTGACTTTTGTTGAAAGCTTATACTTGTTTCTACAGGGTGCACTAGATTTGGCAGTGTTTGTTGAAAGCTTATTTTTGTTTCTACGATTGAGTTTCTACAGGGTGCACTAGATTTGGCAGTGCTTCAGGAGCAGCTGCTGTAGGCCCTATCAGCATTGGTTTTGCAGTAGGTCATGTGACTTTTCGCTCTGCTTCGGACAGGGGAGTGCGCTCTGAAGTAGCTATTCGAATGCATGCTAGAAGTAAAAGGATCTGCCATTTTTCTTGTGGATCCCAGTTGTGAATATAGTAACAATTTGAGTAGGCTCATTTAACAATACGATTATATAAGGGCACCGTTGTATGAAACTGGGCAACACGATCGCTAGAGAAAGTACATGTATGACATTTCGTTTGTATGTCTTTTGTGAACGGGATTATTTGCAAAAAGAAAGCATTGCTTCGTTTTTTTTAATGAAGATACTAAAATACACATCGATTATCGTGGAATTGTATGTACTTGTTTTCAACAAACATTTTCAATGAAAAATCGAAAAAAAAAAAATCATGTACTTTTAACTGTGTAAGGCATTTGTGCTATTTATTAAACCGAATGCTTCTAAACATTTTATGGGGTCGTGGCCCATTCTAGTTTCGAGTGTCACATCTGCCCGCTTAATCAAGATTTCAGGACTTAGTTCATTTCACACGATTCTCAATTAAAATTCTTCAAATTAAAGAGTTCGAAAAGGAACTTACACCAAAATAAAATCCGTCCATATTTAACTCCTTTTGAAAGAATAATTACATTTTTGAAAACAGTGAGAACAGCTTTTCAAGGGCACGTGAATTATAATCCCAGGTTTAGAAACTCGTTTCAAAAAAGCGATTATCTAATTCTTTTCCCCGGCGAAAATACAGTTATAAAAACCTATTGTCAAAATTAAATTGTTTTCATCCAAGCTTTCAATGGAATACACATTCTATGAACGGATCCGCAGAACGCGTTTAAAGGGTTCACATCGACAAAATTTGGTAGGTATTAATAGGACTTTATCTTTGAAACGAAGAAAAAATAGAGAAAACTGTATGGACTTTTAAAGACATGGACTTTACGGTGGGACGTCATCTAAATTGTGACCGTTTTTCATCATACGAATGCATACGACGACTCTTTGTACACGTAATCCTTTTTAACTCAAATCGGACAGTTCCTGGCTACTGTTTTGACCAAACGGCTCGTTAATGAGTTATTTATTGTATCATTAGCCAGTATTTGGGACCTTGCCTCCTGTCGGCACAAAACAAGGGACTTTTCAGCTGCATAGCTACAAAGTTTGAATTCCAAAACGACGCGCATGCATGCAAACGCATTAATATTTGAATGCATAGAATGAAATACATGTATAGAAGTATAAATGTAGCAGGCAGCTACTAATGATGCCAAAGTCGAAATCATGCAATTATTAATTGAATAAATCTATCTTAAATTTATGAGACAGTCGACTTAAAGGTCCCAGACTACATTTACATACATTTCAAACCACCTACTCACTACAGTGTATTAAAACTTATGCATATTTTCATATCAAATTTAAAGTTTCCAAAGTTTCAAGTTACCAAATCTTTATCACCCAACCAATAAAAGATAGCTGTTTTATGGGAAAAGAAAGTTAGTATGAAACCAAGAGGCCCAGGGGGGGGGGGTACTCTCATTTTTTTGTGGATACATAGGCGAGGCCCCAGCTTCTACCCCCAAACCCAAAAAATTACTGAGATTTGCTGACCACCCCAAAAAAATACCAGTCCTATCAGGCATACCCAAAAAAATACTTGAACTTTTAGCATACCCCAAAAAATTACATGTATTCATTTTTTTTATGCCTACTGATGAAATTTTATCACATCCATATGATCTAAGCTGTTGGTGGGACGTTAAATCCCAAATCAACCAACCAACAGAACACGTCACAATACAGTTAGTATATGTAGGAACTAGGAAGTAAATACCAAGTTGGATAAAATTTAAAGATTTTATTTATTCTCAAAGTGTAAGTCTTATGATGGTTTTGATTCCATTTGATTTGCAATCCAAACAACATCATCATGATCAAGCTTCTAAAATTTCACCGAGACCAGTCATAAGGAATGGTCGCAAACAAAATTGAATCTTAAGGCCTTGTAAGACATAAGTGTAAGCCACTCTTATCTTTATAGAAATAAAGAGATTTCCCAAGAAATGTGCAAAACCCAAAAAATTACTTAGAATTATAGATGACCCCAAAAAAATAATTCAGAAAAGGCATGACCCCAAAAAAATATCCATAAAAAGCTCACTACCCTAAAAAATAACTAGTTTTTCTGAAAACCCAAAAAAATACGGAAATTCAAAATTTTGACCCCAAAAAAGTCAGCCTCGCCTATGTATACAGAAAATTTCAGAGTACCCCCCCCCCCTGGGCCAAGAGGCAAGGGGTGCAAAATATAAATATAGCCCGGTCTGCAACAATTACAAGTGAAAAGTAAAATTCCCTAATTCAAGACATTGTACAAATCGCTGCCAAAAATATTTATAGGCAAAACCACTGAACAACTAAATTAGGTCACTGTGACCTGTATTCATCTTAAGGTCAATCGCCGGTCTACTCATTATCTACTGTAGAATCCTGTTTCCAGAAGACAAGAAGAACATAAGACCATGTAGGTCATAATTGCTGAATAACGTAATTTATTATATAACTATAAATAGACAGCTTTCAGCCCATTGCATATTTTGTCATATTCTGGGGTTTTTCCCATTGAATATATGTTACTAAATTTAGAACTACCTCTGTCATAGGAAATGGGGAAATTTTTAGTAACTAAAAATGTTTAATTATGCGGACGTTTCGGTTTATTACTTTCGGTAGTTAGTCCGACTTTCGGGTTAAAGTTTTCCTTAATTCTGATTGGTTGAAATAAATCCTTTGTGTGGAAAAAATTCCTCACAGTTTGAAAAGTTGTCGATAAAGAAAGACGTATTTTGTTTGAAGTCCACGTCTAAGTTTTTGACTTTGTCGATTTTATTTCTCATTGAAGTTGTGAACATTGAGAATCTTCTTTGATCTTGACTGTGATCAATTTTGTAAACATTTCATGTACATTTTCCTCAACTGAGGGTCACAATGGGTTCCGAGGAGCTGGGCGATTTGTAAATAGTTATCGTTTTCATGGACTCAGAATTGAGCTCGAGAAGTGAAAAACGTTCTCTCAGAAATATCAGGAGGAGAGATTATAGCAAAATGAGTAAGGGTGAAGGAGAAAGGGTCGACGATGTAATATCGGCCGATATTGACCCTTCACAAAGAGAACAAACTTTGGAAGGCGAACATTTGGGTTCCCCATCGGAGGCCTCAGATTTGCAAGGCGCATCCGGGACTTCACAAGGTGTATTGAGACCTGGTTTTTCCATGTTCGATGATGATGAGGAGAAAGACAGAAATGAAATGGCCAGTATTGCTTTAGAGATGAAACGTTTAAACGCTGAGGAGTCCAGATGTCAGAGAAAACAGCAGCTCGAGAAAATGAGGCGGGAGCTGAAAGAGCAGCAAGACCGTGTTCGTAGCATGAAAGGTAAAGACTTCATGTTTGCCGCGAATTCTGGTGACTTTTATGAACAAACTGCAAATGATGATAAAGGGGCACGTCCAAAGATAAAACTATCCAAGTCTGATAAGCAGCCATCTGAGATATCAACTCACAAATTGAAATTGACAGGAAAAGATGACAATAGCTCAGATGAACCAACTAGAAAAAGTGCCTTGAGAGGCACGTATACCCCCGGCTGGTAGCCACAAAGCCCCCTCCCTACCCCCTACCTATACAACCCTGCACATGCTCACCCCTGACATTGAACTTCAACCCCCCAATGAAAGACAGTACCCTTATCAAGTACACTTTAGAAATAAGCACTGTAAAGCACATTGCATACAAACGTGGGGGAGTGGTGTTTTAGAATGACAGATCTATTTTAGAGCAGTATACAGAGCTGACGTGTATACTCAATCTAGGACATAATCCACGGACATTATGGGTCAGGTCCTCAGTCCTAGATTGGAATGAAAATAGAGTGTCATTCCTAAAAAAAAAAAAAATTCTTGACCTCAAGTCCCACACCCACCCCATGCATGGACCCTTGGGTCCATCCCACCCCCACCCCCATGCATGGACCCTTGGGTCTAACCCTTATGTGGTACCTATGTTGTAAGTATGAATGCTTTCTGACAAATGGTTGTCAAGATATAGACCTACAGAATATTAATCTTGGTAAATATTCTGTATTTTATAAATGTGTCCTAGATTTTGACCTCCAGCCCCACCCCTAGTGTTTGGTGCCATGGAATTCAATTCAACCCTAAAGGGTATCTATGATCCAAATAGGAATACATTCCTATAATTGTTAATATATGAACTTAGAGAAGAAAAAAACACTAAGTAAATAGCACATTTTCAAGGTGACCTAGATTTTGAACTCTAGCCCCACCCCCCGAGCATGGACCCTCAGGTCTGAACTCACGGAAACAAAGCAAACCTTATAGGGTACCTTAAGTCCAAATATGAATGATTTCTGAAAATTGGCTCATGTGATATACACCATTAGAGAAACTTTAACCAAAACTTTGACGCAAATTAAAGGTGACCTAGATTTTGACCTCTAGCCCCACCCCCAGGTATGGACCCTGGGGTCCGAACTCTTGGAATCAAAGCTAACCCTATAGGGTACCTAAAGTCCAAATATGAATGATTTCTGACAAATGGTTCTTGAGATATACACCACTAGAGAAACTTTAACCAAAACTTTGTCGCAAATTAGAGGTGACCTAGATTTTGATCTCTAGCCCCACCCCCGGGCATGGACCCTGGGGTCCGAACTCATGGAAACAAGGCAAACCCTATAGGGTACCTATGGTCCAAATATGAATGGTTTCTGACTATAACTGCATGAGATATACACCACTAGAGAAACTTTAACCAAAACTTTGACGCAAATTCTACTGAACTAACGAACTAACGAACGAACGAACTAACGAACATACGAACGGACGAACGGACAAACGGAAAAGCGAAAACTATATACCCGTCGGCATAAATGCCGGGGGTATAATTACTATTGAGGATTTGAGAAAAAATCCCAAATTGCAAAATAAAGTGAAAAAAGAATTAAAGAAAATTGGTCTCACTAGTTCTAATTTGAATAACTCCTCCTCCTCAAGCTCAGGCGACTCTTCTGATTCTTCGTCCGCGTCTGATGATGATAATTCTAAGAAAAAGAAAAAACACAAGAAACACAAAAAGTCAGGCATTAATGCTAAAGCTTCTGACAGAGTGAAAAATCCACAGCGTTGGCCTCATGCTCATCTTCAGTATGAATTTGTCAACAGACAAGTAAAATTTGATGATCTTGACATGAAAATGTTCATCGCGGGTGAAATGGAAATTATTTCTGCTGATGACTTGTCTGATTCAGAGAGGAAGGGTCGCTTGAACTTGTTGAAGAAGATTGTTTATTATACAAATATGTATGAATTTAAAGGGCTCAAAGCTTTCTACGCAGCTTGGCTGCGCGAAATAGAATTAGGTAAAAAGAGTTGGTCGGACGATCCTAACATATAGAAAGTGCTATACTGTCTAAGTATTTATTGAAGAAACCAGGGTTTCCTAGTTCTAGTAAAAAAGATATTCTGAACAAGAATGATTCTAGTGAAGACCGCACATGGTTTTGTTCAGAGTATCAAAGAAACAAATGTAAACATAAGTCAGGCCATTTACGGGTGCACAATGGTAAACAAAGATTGGCCTCTCACATATGTGCTTCATGCTGGCTCAAAGATAAGAAAAAACTAGACCACCCTGAGTGTTCTTCAAGTTGCCCCAATGAAGTACAAATGATGTTTATTACTGTTTAGATTGTTTGAATTTAGACATAATGTCCCAATGAACATTTTTCAGTCATTCTGGGACTATATGTTTACACTAATTCATTTACAGATAAAAATAGTTATTTTAAAATTACTTTATCATGTTTGTATCAAAAGAGTATTATCAAAAGTAGATGAAGAGGCGCCTTAATAGGCTTTTGGTGTTATATAATAAAACAATTGTTGACTATTGAGTCATTGAATATGATGTGATATCCAACAGAGACTACCAATATTGACCGAGGCGAAGCCTCGGTCAATATTGGTAGTCTCTGTTGGATATCACATCATATTCGCCTCGGTCAATATTGGTAGTCTCTGTTGGATATCACATCATATTCAATGACTCAATAGTCAATAATTGTATAATATGCCACAGTGACGAGCCAACTACTGGAGCCTACTGACATTGTTTGTATCCTTTGGTCTATAAGCCATGTTTGGGTGTTCTTTGATAAGGTAGTTCTCCACAGTGTGACGGGAGCCAAAATGACCTACATGTATAAGGAAGGAAAAAGCCTCAGTTCGAATTCAAAACTGTCGGGGTCATAGATTTTAAAACGCGTTCAAGAAAACGTAGGGTGCAAAAACCACATGGCATAGTGGATGTATTTTTCATACCTTCGTAAAGTGCTGAAATTTCGTGCACTTAATTCTTAATCGAAAGAGCACCAGTGACCGTCAATCTCTCGTGGGAACGAATATCGACCGAATGTGAATGCATGGAAATAATCGTTTTTATTGAAAAGTCCTAGGTCCAAGGCTGATTTGATTCCAATATAAAATGTAAATTGGCTGATAAATAATCAATGGGGCTATCAATTGAAACATCAATAGCACGCGATGCATGAAAGATCTATGTACATAAGCTATTGACATAATCATACACATCTATTGAAAAATGTGTTTTATTTGCATTTATATTTCAAACAGAAGAATTGACAATACATGACAATACAAATAGATTTTGAATACTTCAAAACTCTTTGCAGAAGCATAAATTATATGACCCGTTCCAGTACAATCGGCTTATATTACGCTTTCTAATAATTTCTTAACTGACCGTTCAAAGGCGGCTCTACTGTGATTTGCTGATTTTATTAAGTAGTATGTCCATTCTGTTGTGGTCGCCATTTTTTCTGTTGCACTTAGTGCTAGGCTGTTGGATATCTTACTGGAAGAGCTACTAGGCGTATTGTATCATTTTATGTGCTCATGTGATGGCTGTTAATATCATGGCCGTGCCCTTTTCTTGTCCGTAGAGTGCATGGTTTTAGGTTTGAGGTACATGTATCAAGCTATACCAAAGTATTCCTCATTGATGAGTAAACGGATAAAATGCTAAATATGCGTTTATAAATGGAAATTAAATATGTATAATATGCATGCAAATTTGACATCTGGACATTCAATCTGCCTTCAAGTAGAACGAAAACAATTCATAAAGATTTACTGTCTATATTCATTCAGATATTTGTAATCATGATGTACGTGTATCTATTCATTTGAATGACCCATTGGTTCTGCATACACATACATGTTACCGCGAGCTCGGGCTCGGAGGAGTTGTTGATGCTGGCCCAAAACGTCCCGTGGCTTCAATGTAGGTCGCCAACTCCCTCCTAACAGACGGAAACTATTAGGAGGGAGCTGGCGACCTACATTGAAGCCACGGGACGTTTTGGGCCAGCATCAACAACTCCTCCGAGCCCGTCTCAGTACATTAGAGTAAAGCTTGAGAAGAGTCAAAGTCCTACAGAAGAGCCATCCTACATTGGAGAAGATTGCGCCATCAAGGCCATAAATAGCGGATAGCGGAGCTTAACGCACATACACGTATATTCCTATTTTGATAGCAGCACCAGGTTCCGATATATAAAGAACATTGTAATGGGCACTACACAACGCAGCATCATTTTACCATGCAGCTTTGCTATTTTTATAACTCAATTTCTGAGACAGATGCAAAATTACACATCGCTTCATCACTACAAATTCATAGAATACATGCCCTGGTGTGGTATATAGTCAATTTTAATAACGTTTACGGAAGCCGATAGGGGACATTTTACAGTAAAACTTCTATGTTTTTTCACACTTCTGCAAAATTTTCACTTCTGCAAAATTTTCACTTCTACAAAATTTTCACTTCTGCAAAATTTTCACTTCTACGTTTTTTCACACTTCTGCAAAATTTTCACTTCTGCAAAATTTTCACTTCTACGTTTTTTCACACTTCTGCAAAATTTTCACTTCTGCAAAATTTTCACTTCTACGTTTTATTGTACTTCTGACTTTTTTTGCACTTCTAGGTTTTATCGTACTTCTACATTTTTATACACTTTTGTGAAAAATTTACTTCTGGAAATCTACGGCGGGAAATAATGGCGGGAAATTTGTAAGCAGCACAACTCTTAATGCTAAATGAAAAGTACTCTTAATGCTAAATGAAAAGTACTATTCTGTGGTGGTTCTTATTTTTTTATGTAGTGGTGTTTTAATTTTTTGTGCTGTTTGCAACTTATGTGTGTTTTCATATTTTTAGTTAAGTTTGGGTAACTGAGTGGCCACCTATTGGGAAACTAGCTGCTCATTCGGTTTACGATATGTTTTCATGGTGTAGTACCTAACTGTTCATTTTGGTTTTTTCCCACCTTGGTTTTTGGAGTGGGAATCTCTTTTTGATTGTTGCTTTTCCTGATCTTTGCTTACTTGTACACTACTACTACCACTGCTACTACTACTACTACTACTACTACTACTACTACTTATGCTACTGCTACTACTACTAATATTACTACTACAACAACTACTACTACTACTTCTACTTCTGCTGCTGCTAATAATACTAATAATAATGATAATAATAATAATAATTATTACTTTGGTTTCGTTGAATAGATGCTCAATGTCCCAATCAACAATTTATTTTTCAGTCATGTTGGGACGAAGCTATCACTTTCTTGGTAGTGTACCAATAATTTGGCGGAGCCGAAAGTGTTTTTGCTCAATAAAGACTAAACGGCATTCTTGGAGGTTCGAACCATTGATTTCTAGCTCAGGAGTCCGACGCCATACCACTGAGCCACCGCGCTCACCTTAACAACAGCAGCAACAACTACATGTATAACAACTACTGTATTACATTTTACAGTAAAACTTCTATGTTTTTTATGACTCAAAGCTCTTCACTCCCTAAATAATTATAGATGTCATATATGTTTTGCAAAACTTACTATAGATATTCGTCCGAGGGACAAAATAGTCCGTTTTTGAAAGACTGTTTATTTGTCCAAATTATTTTTTTTTTGAAATTATATTATATTCTATTAATGAAAATCAATTGTTTGGTCAATTGTGCTACTTAACAATTAGAATGGTATTAAAGTTTTGAATTGAAAAGTGAGATTATTGGCCATAATGCGTAAATTGTCCAGCCATTTCAGTTCATGGTCTGTGGGAGACGTATATTTTTCGCCCCCATTTATTTCGATACATATTGTTGTTTTGCTTTCTAAAGTATAATTACAGAATGTTCAAACTTCATGTTTCAGCAATTTATTATAATGCTTTAATTGACTGTCTATTCGTGAGAATAATTATTTAATATGGTTTGTTTTTCGTGATGTACTGTTGGCTCTATTATTTGTCCTTTTGTGATAATGTTTATATTATATTGGGTCGAAAAGACTCGATGTTCTGTTAAGGTACAGATTGTAGACTGCTCCACTGCGCACGTGTCGGATTTGAAAGCGTGAATAGCAGACTAATTGGCGGATTAGTCAATTCCGCTTATCGGAAAAGATGGCGATGACGTCATCAAGCTTACATCCGGGTCTCGTTCACGGGTACAACTTTACACAAGATGGCGGACTAATCAAGTGAATCGAAGCGTAATGTAATTAAGATAATGGATTATCCGTGAAATTCTACCAATAAAGATGGGAAAATATTCCTGTGCTATCGGCGGATGCCCAGAGAAAAGCTACGCTAAATCTCCCGGCGTGAAGTTTTTCTATTTAGCGACATTGACGGACGAAAATGTGAAGAATGCCTGGAAGGATAAAATTCTCAGCACTCGAGCGGACATTTCCAACCGGGTCTCCCTAATTACCGACAAGAAGTGACAAGAACCGCCAGGAGCCGCCAAGGGCAGAAAATTGCCGACAAGAAGCAGAGTTTAGTTATTTTGTTCTTCAAATGTTGTTTAAACAGCATTTTACATGTATGAGCAACTTCAGAGATTCAAAAAATTGAACTTTGAATCTAATGGACGAATGAGTGTGATAGCTGATTTCATTCATACCGTCAAGAAGCAGTGCAGACCGACAAGAAAGTTTTATGCATGTATCTCTAATGAATAAGCTACACCCTACTAAACTGCACTTCTCATGGCGTTGAAATATATTTTGAGCTCAAGTAAATATAATATATTTTGAGCTCAAGAAAAGCCAGATGCAAAACGTAAACTTGGAATTATTTTTTTACCGAATAGGTCATAGCTGATTTCATTCATTCAGTCAAGCAGCAGTCCAGACCGACAAGAAAGTTTTATACATGCATATCTAATGTAAATGCTACACCCCACTAAACTGCTTTTCAGCTGATGATGAAAGAATATATCTTGAGCTTATGCAAATCAAGAGATGCAAAAAAATAAACTTAGAATCATTTTATCGGATAATGGAAGAACTACGGTGATAGCTGATTTCATTCATAACGTCAAGAAGCAGTCCAGACCGACAAGAACGTTTTATACATGCATATCTTATAAATAAGCTGCACTTTTTTATTCTTGCTTCGTATTCCATAGTAAATAAGACAATGTTTGAAACGATGTTTTGATGGTTATATAACGTAATACATCTAATTTTGTGTTATACATAGTTTTTTTTATTACACTACCGACAAGAAATATTGCTGACGTCAATCGCAACCATGTGCAGAGAGAGAGAGAGAGAGAGAGAGAGAGAGAGAGAGAGAGAGAGAGAGAGAGAGATTGTCATACAGGCCATTCAACCGAGTTGCTCAATTAGTACAAACAAACGCCAATCATGGAGATAATTACCTTAACTCATTTTGAGTCATTCGGCTTGCTAATCAGATCTGTGAGCTTTGAGAGTAAGCTCTGACGTATCCCAAAAGCAGATTTGGTGTTCAAGTTATACAGCTTTGATATTGATGACACTAAAGTAACATGTAAAAAGGGGGAAAAATAAAATAATGCTTTAGAAGGCTTCTTGTCGACAATTTTCGCTTCTTGTCACCTCTCCACTTATCAAGTATTACAGTTATTTCCCTTCATAGGCTTCTTGACGGCAAATAGAGTATCATGGGTGTTCATAATTTCTGCTTATTTTTATCATTTTTTGCCATCAAAAGCAACCTTGTGATATGATATAATTATAAAACACTTAACAAACATGTAAAAGGAGAAAAATAATGCTTTAAAAGGCTTCTTGTCGGCAATTTTCACTTCTTGTCACCTCTCCACTTATCAAGGGTTACAGTTATTTCCCTTGGTAGGCTTCTTGACGGCAAATAGTGTAACATGGCTATTCATGATTTCTCCTTATTTTTCGTCATCAAAAGCAACCTTGTGACATGATATGATCATTAAACACGAAACTTATATGTACAAATGAGAAATTTAATAAGATAATGCTTTAAAAAGTTTCTTGTCGGCAATTTTTACTTCTTGTCACCTCTTGTCACTTCTTGTCGGTAATTAGGGAGACCGTTCCAACCGAAATCAAATAAACGATGTAGCAATTTGCAGCAGACATTTCGTGGACGGGGACAAACGAAATTTGCCAACTATTATTCCTAAAGTGAACAGTAAGAAAGAAGTGATTTGGCCTGAACAGAAGACGAGACGGACAATCATAAGAAAGCTCCCATTCACCTCGCCAGTTTCAACGACCAAGCAGCCAAAAGAATCCCCACCCACTAATTCCCAGCCACACACACCACTTCCTTTGAAAGACAAGTTGCTGAAAATCCAGTCAGCATTGAATGCAACACCACCAAAAGAGGTATATACATGTATTTAATTCATTGTATTCTGTAAGAACTACCCTAAATCTGTTAATGTCTGAATTTCGTGTAAAATAAATAGTTTTTAACCAACACCACTGTGTTGAGTCTGGGCAATACACTCCATGATGGCTGACATAGCTACATACTAAAGTTAAGGACTCCTTGGATGTCCCGACATGACTAAAATTGTTGACCGGGATGTTACAGTAAGAATCAACACATGCCTCATAACCGGGCTAGTCAAGATTTCACAGACATGGCTATGTTCTGCTTATGATCAAAAGGTTCCGTTTTTGTTGGGGTTTAACGACACACCAGCAGCTTAAGGTCATTCGGAGAAGGGGCTTCTGTTTAAAGTCCCAGCCGAAAAAAGTGAAGCCGGGGTGGGATCGAACCCATGACCCCTGCTTAGTCAGGCCAGTGTCTTAACCACTACACAACAGCGGTTTCGTCAAGAGTTTAAATGTGTTTGTATCTTTGCCCATTTGTTGAACATAATGCACCAGTCATTTGTATCTCCGGCTCCCCATAGGGCCGGCGATTAGCGGGGCTTTTAACTTTTCAATCTTTAAAGCCCTGTTAAAAGCCCAGCACTGCGGGGCCAGATTTGTGGTAAAATCCCTGCTAAAAGCCCCGGCTCCCCGGAGGCCGACATAATGTGGAACAACAGCTGCGAGTTGTCCCCGGCACATCCATGGGACTCATCAGATGTTAAAACCTGGCACTTCAGCCCCGCTGAGTCCCCGCTATCTCTGGCCCTAGGGGGCCGGGGATACAAATGACTGGTGCACAATAGTACATGTATATTGGTCATCGAGGACACCTAATTAATGATTGCGACAGTTCCTGATCATTGCTTATTTTTATACATTTACTTTCATATAAAAATTTTAAACTGCCAACATGACTGAAAAATAGTTGACTTGGACGTTTAACCACAAAACCTACGAAGAACATGTAAATGAAAGCCCAAGTTTTGACTGTTCCTCTTCTTCAAGGAGCTTTGGATAGGCTATGGTATTTTACTATTTTATTTGTGGCACTCAAATGGCCATTTAGCTGTTTAAATAAATGTCAATGGTGTTTTATCGTGGAATATTTGTGCAGCTAGCTATTCACTCTGCAGGTATAAATCATCAGCAAATGGACTGGTACAATGTGCATTTAGTTCTGGTAAATGATAAAGGTGCTTTTGTTGCAAGTTCATTCTAGGCAGCACTCCGCAGCATAAAATGTCATTTGATTGTGGCGTTTACAGCCCATCAACACATTTCTTGTTTGTTATAAAGCATACCAGCTTTGGTTTTTTAGAAGGATTAATGAAATGTAGAACAAAAATTTCAAATTTATATTTTTTTCTAAAATAAAATATCATTTCAGCAGTACATGATGGTAACATCCAATATGTCATACAGTGCATATACATGTATGTAGTTAAACAGTATATAAGAGTGCAGTGGCCTAGAGAATCACATAGGAGCTCTGGGTTGTGTTTTAGCAAATTGCATTGAATTCGCATACATGTAATTTCTGGTTAATATACCATGTATGCAGAAAAGCTTAAATTTGCTGTCTCATCATAACTGAAAATTGTTTACTGAGAAAATAATTTAAAAAAAAAAAAGATAAATAAATTTCATACTAATCATTTTCATACATGACTGATAAGTAATTTGAGCTACTGCAAGGGAAAATCAACAATCTGCATAGGCAAAAACAAAGTCCCAGATCAGCTTCACAGTAACTGCAATTCTGATCAGAGCCTTTGTATTCACTACACGGATAGTACAATTCCTCTACTTCCTGAAATTCAAAATTTCCAGGATCTAACCATCTTCTGTGACTGTACAGCCCATGTTTGTGTTGGACCTGGTTGGAACCCAAATTGTTGGTTTTCTGAAAATGAAATGTATTCGTAATCATATATTCTAGGTTCGAGAGGCAGTGAAGCGTAAACACAGTGAGCTTGAAGCTATGTCACCGACTGTGCGGAGTATCGTTACAACCATGACAGTCCAATCTGCAGTGAAATCACCGCCCTTGTCCAAGAAGCTATCTTTAATGAAAGACAAGATAGGAAAAGAGCCCAACGGAGTAAGTTTGCTCCTTTCATACCCAATATGGGTCAGTAAGTTTTGTGTCGCACCATGATCTTTATTTGGTTTTCAGTGGCTATACTCTATATTAAATTCAGTTTTACATCATTTTCAAGATTATTTCACTCTCAGAGACAAATCAATCGGTAGGTTTTGGTAAATAAATACAATGCCATGGGGTACATGTTACAAGGATACATTTATACAATATCTACATGTACATACAATGCATAAAATTATGTATTTTAATACATATTGTTCCATCTTCAACATGTTCAAAGCTTTGCGACATTTTGAGTGATATAACAATGTTGAAATTATAGTCTAAGTGAATTGTATAACATGTGATGTTCATCAAAATTGCTTCTTGCAGTTGAGCATCTACCTTATAATCCCAAAAAAATCATTAGCTGTACATGGTTTGTGTGGGACCTGATCAGAAATCCTATGGGAAATGTTTTTTGTGAATCTGATGCTAGACAAAGATGGATAAAATAATGAGCTTTATATACATGTAGGCCAGTGCAAATATAAAACACAAACTGTCATGTAAGGCCAAAAAAAAAAGGAATGTTTCCGGTAACCCGACCGACCCTGTCAAAAACTCCCCGACTCTAATATTTTTTTCCTGTTTTCCGAAAATAAAAACTCGAAAATAGAAAAAGATCATGTTTTTCAAGTATCGGACCGGCAAAAGAATAACAAATGTTGAATTGAAGTTTTAACTTAGAAGCTGTGCATGTGCACTGGACGAGAAAACAGTTTAATTCTGATTAAACTGTATATCTATGTTCAGGTACTTTACATGATAAGGCTTCCCTAAAAAAAAAAAAAAAAAAAAAATCCCGACCTATCGACCCATTTTTTTTCTGGCATGTTACCGGAAACATTCTTATTTTTTTTTTTTTTTGGCCTAATGAACAAAATCTTATAACTACTCTCCTTACACGATCCTTTGGAAACCTTTTTTTAGCATTTCAACATTGTCTGTTCACAATGCAGAACAAAATTACCTTTTGATCGATTTGCATATATAAAATCCTTTTAAAACTACATAAAATCAATTTATATAAAGGATTACTAATTTTTATGTTTTTGAAAAAGACAGAATGCAAAACAGGTTGCTTCCTAATGATTTTGCAAGGACAGTATAAATTTTTCTCCTGATGTGTATGTAAAATATTTTTCAGGTTTCTGAAGTGACCACCACCAAGACACCCGTGATAAAGGATGAAACCATCAAAGAGTTGAAAAGGCTGTTAGATGAAGAGCGTGCCCAGGGTTCGCGCTAGAATATATTTTTCTTTCGCCATCACTTTCGCCATTTGAGATATTTTTTCGCCATTTTCTTGAAGTTTGAGCCAAGTCTTGGCCATTTTTTCGCCAAGAGGACACATCTCACTCAGCTCCTTGCTCACTTAAACCCCCAAATATTTTGTTTGCCCTTTTTAACTTGGTCTCTCCAGTTCCCTAAAAATACATATTGCCCTTCTCACCCAAGTCCCATACATGCTACATGTTCTAAGTTATATTTCAACAGTAGATCCAGGTAATGTAATTATGAATTTCCAACTGATTTGAAGGGCAGGTGTAGACTGAGATCCCTATACATATAGTTTGGGAAAATATGTTTTATAAAGCTTGTTCTTGTATTTGTAAACAAGGGGAACAACTACTAAAATTATTAGTTTATGCTTGTACAAAATCAGAAACAAAACTTTTAAGATTAGTAGACAGATTGAAATATTAAAATTCATATACTTTAATAGAAAAAAAAATAAATGACACTCTACAAAATCAAGAGTTAACGCTATAAAATAAATGCATGGGTAAAGTTGAGTTGCTGATTCTAAAAAGAATCTGTTTCATTTTTAAATTGTATATATTGACATTTCCCACTTATCTGCACTCAAACATTATTTCAAATCTAACACGCTGGTGGTGGTCTATATCGTTACCGGACCACGTGCGCCAAGCGTGTCATGCAGTACACGCCTGAATACATAAGGTCAGAAATGACACCTGTTAATTGAATGCTATAGCAATACACTGCAACACTTGAATAAGCACCGATAAAGAATAGGATTATCTCTATTGTAGGCGCGAATATACAGGTAATCAAATGATGGTTTTCTATGGAAAACAATGGCTTTTTGGCTGGACAAAGTGGCTCTATATATTCGCCATTTACTTTCGCCAAAGTCAAATTTTAGGAGCCAAAAAATAAAAATCTTCGCAAATGGCGACGATGGCGACCGCTAGCGCGAACCCTGGCGTGCCAAAAGTAGACAGCTCGAGTTAGAATTGGAAGAAAGTCGCAAGCAACAACTGTTTGGAATTGATCGATTCAAAGGAAATCCAATCGACTTCTGTTTTTATACGGGCCTGCCAGATTATATGACATTCTTGGCATTTTGTGATTTCCTCCAACCAGAACGACACCGTGTTTCTTCAATATATTACCAGACTAGACCTATCCATGATTCATACACCACAATGAGAGGTAGAGAACCAGTGTTGAGTGTTCAAAATCAAGTATTCCTTGTGCTGTGTAGGTTAAGACAGGGTTACAGAGAACTAGACCTTGCGCATCGCTTTGGTGTTTCCCAATCAACAGTGAGTGACATCTTCTGCAAGTGGATTAAACATATGGAACATGTACTTTCTCAGTTACCCTTGTGGCCACCTAAGTCACTTATTCAATCAAGGATGCCACAGTCATTCAAGGACCTAGGGTTTGACCAGACGCGGTGCATTGTGGACTGTACTGAGGTATTCCTCCAACAGCCATCATCCAATCTAGTGCTACAATCTGTGCTTTTCAGCTCATATAAGAACCATCATACAGCCAAGGGCTTGGTTGCCATTGCTCCACATGGACCAATAACATTTGTGTCAGACTTGTATGTCGGATCAGCTAGTGATATTGAAATTACTCTATTCTATTCTATTCTAATTCTCATCTACCCTGTTCTGCCCCATTGTATTGTATTCTATTCTTTTCTGTCGTAAAGTTAGCTGCATGCGCTGTGCACATTTTGTGCTCTAAGGTGTCTTTTCGTCAAAGACATTGAATCCTGCAAGATAGCATCTAGCACCGATTCCAGGGATCTTTTGACTTTGCGGTTTAGCCAGCATCGACGTCACCATCCCAACAAAAGCATTAGTATCTTCATTGTTTGAGTATGAATTGAGCCTTCACGTGAGAAAACCAACACTTCAGGTTTCCAACCAGGTCCGACACACACCAGCCTGTACAGTCAAAGAAGCATGCAAGAGAAATTATTTTTTATGTCTTTTGACATTATGAATAACGTTGTTCTACTAAAATTCATACTAAAAATCAACCTGATGCTCAACTTAAAGTTGGTATATGTTTGATACTCAGCACAAACAATTTATAAGGAGCGATGTATCCGCATTTATTTTTCCAGAGTCAAAAGAAGTCGAAATCTAACCAGTCAAAACGTGTAAGTTCTGTTATAAAAATGACGGGTTGCTTGTTTGTTGTTTTCTTGTGTTCAAAGTCATTGCAACATACACCATGTCAAAAATATGTACACAAAATCATATTCAGTACACATATACATAATGCTAACCATTAGAAATTTAATTCTTGAAATGGGTCTTTTACAGACTATCTTTGGAATTTTTACCTCTAAAAAAAAGTTAAGTAAAGATTTCATTAACTGCCACCCATACACACTTTTTAGCTCACCTGAACCCAAGGTGAACTTATAGGATAACCATGCTCCGGCGTCCGTCCGTCCACAATTTCAAAGATTTTCTCATCTGAAACCGCTTGGCCAATCAAAACCAAACTTCATGTGGAACATCCTTAGGAATGGGGTACAAAATATTGTATAATAGTCCAAGTCACATTACCAAGATCAACGCCATGGCTATAAATAGCAAAAATCCTTTAAAAATCTTCTTCTTCAGAACCAGAAAGCATATGATTTTGAAACTTGGCATGAAGCATCAAACAATGGAGCTCTACAAAGTTTGTATAAATCATGACCCTGGGATGACCTTGACCTATTTAAAGGCAAAGTCAACTTAGATCACCCATGCATTTGAATGAAAAAAAATAGGTAATGTCAATTAATAGCAAAAAACTTACTATAAAGCAAATGAGCAAATGAACAAAAGGTTTATGTTTATGAAAATATTTCGGCCCAGACGGCTGTCTGCCTCTGCCCTAGTTTTATATACATGTATATTCCCATTCTAGTCAAATTAGTTTATTAATATATATCTCCGGTCTCAGGTGAGCGTTTACATAACCATAAGTCTTCTGGTTTGCATTTATATACATATGTCTGATTTAGAGCAATGTAGTATGTATATCATAGCCAAAGTCATTATGCATAATATGTAACGTTTGTATGTCCAGCTTTTTTTACATATTCCATATTTACTTTGTCTATTGTTACATGTACATGTACTTCAAAATTAGCTGAGTTAGTCATGGGCATTTATATCCTGTGTTCTACATCTTGTTATCTCGGTAGTTATGCCATGTCACAGTTTCAATTTAATCATTACTTCCTATATAATTTCCATGTCATACATAATCTGGAAACAGTTCATGTAACCACTGCATAGTCACATTACAGCTGATGATTTAATCTCCACACTCATTTAGACCTAAAATAAAAAATTCCTGTTCACTGCCAGTATTCATATTTTAATTCCATTTCAAACCTAATGAAAATTTTGGAAAAAAATGTAACATTACTACCTTGAACCATTTTTATATTCATAACAACCCATATTCTACATGGCACCCAATAGAATCAACATCAGCTGTAAAGTCCATGACTAGCATTTCATGACTAAAAAACAGACAGTAAATTATTCAATAAGCATTGTCTTCTGTTATGTTTTTATACCAACTATCCGATTCTTTGTTCAACTAAGTCACCAGCTGACATGGTGAAAATTTAGTATGCCAACGAACTGGCTACATACATCGTCTTTCCCACCTAATGTAAACATTGGCTGTATTAAAGAGAATCATCATTTCCTACATCTTTATGACTCAATAAATGACAAAACTGATTAAACGCTAACATATCAAGATGATTTTCTTCAACCACCCATACATGCGTATAAGCTTTACTTGTTAGCTTACCTGAGCCGAAGGCTCATGGTTAGCTTATAGCATGGTACTCGAACCGGCATGCATCCTACGTTAACACTTACAAAGATCTCTGAAACTGCTTGTAAAGCCATATCTCTAAGAAGGGGGGAGCAATGTGTATATAAAAATACAGATCATATGAACATATAGCCACCATGTCCATAAATGATAAAAACCCTTCAAAAAAACTCTGAAACCAGTAGACTGATTTCAAAAAAAAACTTGGCCTTAAGCAATAATGACTCGATACTACAATATTATGTATATAAATCGAAACCCTGTAATGACCATGTCCTACTTTACGACAAGGTGATGAAATAACATTTAAATTTCAGAACAACAAATGATGCCACTTTTTTATTTTTGATCCAGAATGAAAGTCGGATGCGTGGCAAATAAAACAGATAAGGGAGATACCTGACTAATTATTTTCAGCCGTATAGAAAAGTAAATGCAGCATATTTTCATAATTGAGTCAATTGATATGACACTTTGTGTCATATCTTTTCTTGTTCACACTTCTGTAAAATTTTCACTTCTACGTTTTATTGTACTTCTGACTTTTTTGCACTTCTAGGTTTTATCGTACTTCTATGTTTTGTCACACTTCTGTAAAATTTTCACTTCTACGTTTTATTGTACTTCTGGCTATTTTGCACTTCTATGTTTTATCGTACTTCTACATTTTTATACACTTTTGTGAAAAATTTACTTCTGGAAATCTACGGTGGGAAATAATGGCGGGAAAGGACTAGGGCGTTTAACGCCTGGCGCGAGTTGCATAACGCGAGCGCTACGTAGCGCCTTGTTGCTTGTATGCGGCTGCACAAAATGACGTCATCGTGACGTCGGGAGCCATCTTCAAAGCGCTACGTATATAGCGCTCGCGTTATGCAACTCGCGCCAGGCGGACATTTTGGCCTCAGATTTTGCTAGAAAATAAATTTTGGAATTTAGGTGAGAAAAAGATTCCTTAAAACAGCCACATCTCTCCTCTATTAAAATTTAGTTTTTATAAGTAAAACTTATTTTAACGAAGATACTCACCAATAGGCTTAACTATAGCAGTTTCCCTTACTCCCCGCAAAGTTTGAGGACCGTTCTGTATGTTTCGGTAACTAGTAGTACCTATACGCACTTTGGCGCCAAACCGGAACAACCGCTATCGCGGGAAAAGCGCACGTGCAAATCAGAAATTCCTTTGCCCCATCAAGAATGAGGGGTAGGGAGGAGGGTAATCGAAGTTAGCCTATTGGTGAGTATCTTCGTTAAAATAAGTTTTACTTATAAAAACTAAATTTTAACTTCATCCCCTCACCAATAGGCTTAACTATAGCAGAATCACTCTTGGAGGGTTGGATTCTTGAAACATACAGAAAATACAGAACGATCCTTTAATCCAGGGATTAATCCTGTTGAAACTTATGATACCAATCATAAGAAATAGAAGGAAATAAAAGAGAAAGTATCTAAATTTCCACCATTTCAATCCCTGGATTGAGTGAACCATCATTTCAAGTACCTTGATCTGGTATTGCTAGGCCTCAGTTGATAGTTCCTCAAGATTAGCAATCCTGGATAGGCAGACCAGAGCGGCCCCCCACCACTTTTTGAGCAGATACCACTGGACCCAGTAGTCTGAGGTTGTCTCCTTGCCCATTCTGTAAATCTCTCAGGTAGAACTTAGCGAAGGTCGAACTAGATGACCATACTGCCGCCTTAATAATATCCTCAACAGGAGTTTTATTAAAGTAAGACCATGAAGCAGAAAGAGCTCTAAGCTCATGTGCTTTTATCTTAAGTAAAGCTACCTTAGATTTTGATACATTCTTATAAGCTAATCTAATTGTATAAGTAATCCATCCGGAGATAGATCCCTTAGTAATATCATGATTTCCCTTCAAGGGAAGAAAAAGCCTTTTCCGATTCAAACGAATAGGCTCTGTTACTTTCAAGTAACGTTTCAGAGCTCTAACAGGACACAAAAGCCTGTTAAAGTCATTCCATTTTACAGTTTTTGACAAATTTTGAACCAAAATATCATCCGGACAAACGGATGGTAATTGATTTTTGGCTAGAAAGCCTGGTTGTGTTCTTAAAGAAACAGAGCCATCTGACTGGTTGAATCTGAGATATCCTGAATCCATTGAAAGAGCGTGAATCTCACTAACCCGCCTTGCTGTTGCCAATGCAAGCAGAAAAACGGTTTTCAGAGTGAGATGGAACCTGGACGCACGGTGTAAAGGTTCATATGGTTCAGAACATAACGAAGAAAGAACACAAGAGAGGTCCCATTTCGAAACTAAAGACCTTTGAACAGGCCTCTGTAATTCCATGGACTTAATAAGTTCAGAAATGATAGGATCAGATCCAACGTTTTGGCCAGACTTGAATTTCAGAGTGTTAGAAATAGTCGATCTGTAGCCCTTTATAGTACTGACTTGGCTTTTCTTCTCCTGAAACAAGTGTAGCAAGAAGTCTGCTACGTTTGCAGAAGTTGCCTTGTCAGGAGGAATTTCCCTTTTAAGACACCAATCGGAGAAAACATTCCATTTAGCATCATAGACCTTCCTGGTGGATGCTCGTCTTGCTTTTGCAGCGAGGTTGGCAACTTCCTGCGAAAAGCTCTTATCTCTGATTGACTTGCGCACAATACCCAAGCGTGTAATCGAAGATTTTCCACGTTTTCCCTTACAAAGTGGACTTGAGTTAGCAAATTCCATTCTGCCGGAAGTTGAATTGGAAGTGCTACGAGTAACCGAAGTAATTCTGGAAACCAAGACATTTCGGGCCATAATGGTGCTACCAGAACAATTCTGCACTGATGTTGGTGAATTTTGTTGAGAATCGCCGGAATTAGAGCAAAAGGCGGAAACGCATAAGCGTGCATTCCGTCCCAGTTCATTGACAGAGCATCTATCCCTAGAGCTCTGTCGTCTGGAATCGGGGATACATACACAGGAAGTCTGTTGTTCAACCGAGTTGCAAACAGATCTATGTTCGGAAAGCCTGTCATCGCCAGGATTGAATTGCAGATCGTCTGATCCAGGCACCATTCCGTTGGAATAGGTTTGGAAAGACGACTCAACCTGTCGGCCAGTACGTTCGTTTTGCCAGGAATGTGACGAACAAGAAGATTTATGTTCCTCTTGTCGCACCAGAGAAGAGTATCCCACACCTCCATGCAAAGAGATGGGGAGTGGGTACCTCCCTGTTTCTTCAGATAAGCGACCACTGATGAATTGTCCGTGGCTATCATTACAGTGGTATTTTTGACATACTGATGGCACTGTTTTAGAGCTAAGAAAATCGCTTTCATCTCTAAAACATTGATGTGTAGAGCAGATTGATCCTGAGACCAAACTCCATGACACAGAAGTCCCTCCGGTTCGAGATGGGCACCCCAACCGGAAAGACTCGCGTCCGTGAAAAGAGTGTGAGTGGGAAGAGGTGGTTTCAGTGTTACACCCCGAAGAAAACGATCTTTGTTGCTCCACCATTCTAAGTGACTCCTGATCTGAGTACTGATCTGAATGGGATGTTCTAATGGCAGAATATGCGGTTTCCATTGTGCAAATAATGCCATTTGTAGAGGGCGTAAATGAAGTCTGCCCAAAATAAGAAACTGGGCAGCTGCACTCAGTTTCCCTAATAGAGACAGATACATCCTTGCTGACACAAGGTTCTGTCCCTTGAACCAAAGTACAAGACTCAGGATGTCTCGTACTCTGTCCCATGGTACCCGAACAATATTTCTGTCTGTCAGAAATTCCATTCCGATAAACACAAAATTCTGGGAAGGAATTAACTCCGACTTCTCTTCGTTGATAATCAGTCCTAGGGATGTTATCAACATGACAGTGAAATGTTGGTCTTTGAGGATATCTGAACGAATCTGATTCCTGACCAACCAATCGTCCAGATATGGAAACAGAACTATGGACCTCTTTCGCAAATGGACTGCTATGGCAACCATCATGCGAGTAAACACAAAAGGACTTGTGGCTAATCCGAACGGGAGAGCCCTGAACTGAAACACCTGACCCTTGAGACAGAATCGTAGAAATTTCCGAGACTGTCTGTGAATGGGTATGTGTAAATAAGCATCGGTCAGATCCAAAGAGAACGCCCAATCGTTGGGTTGAATTGAGTGTCTGACTTTGTTTGCTGTTTCCATTTTGAACGACTGAATGTTCAGAAAAGCATTCAGTTTGGATAGATCTATTATGAGTCGTAATTTCCCGTTCTTCTTGGGAACTAGGAAAATACGAGAATAAAATCCTGGACCTTCCGGATTTATTTTCTCCACTGCCCCTTTCAATAGGAGTTTCTTGACCTCTTCCTCCAGGACAAGACTTTCGGTCTGTTGAAGGAAAACCGGCGTTGGGGAAAGAGAGGGTTTCCTTAAAAAAGGAATCTTGTATCCCTTTTTTACTACAGAAAGGACCCACGAGTCCTCTGTTATTTCTTCCCAACGTTTTTGAAAGTGGGCCAATCGTCCTCCTACCGGAAGATCCTTTCGAGGACGAGGCAGTGGAGTGGCATTTTCATTGACTGGAGACGTTAGAGGCACCGCCTCGGGAGGGGGCCTGGTGACTCCTTCCCCGAGCGTTAGTGCCGCCACGTCTAGAACCTCTCCTAGAACCACCTTTGTCACGTTGAATAGGTTGTCTAGAATTGGCAGAGCCTTTCTGATCGTGTTTCTTAGCCGGTCGTTTAGGGATCTTGAAGGAATCAGAATTTGCAGGTTTAGTGTTCTTATTCAAAGAAGAGGCAATAAACTTCTGCTGTTGAGCTTCTGCATTAGATTTCTGAATCTCAGTAACTTGACCTCCAAACATAGACTCTGCAGAAATTGATACTGAACGAAGTTTATCCTTCGAAGCATCAATCAAGATTTTTGACTTTTCAATAGCAGCCTCTCTCCTGGCTTGTAACAACTCTACAGCCAAAATTACTGCCATAGATGTAGAATGCTTTATACAATTAACAAGAGTATTCAGCATTCTCTTCAAGAGAAGAGCATCAAGATCATCAGATTCTAAGGATTTGACTGATGCTGCGGCAAAAAGATCGGCATAAGAATTAATTGTAACCATGTTCCGAGCTTGTCTCTCCATGGTTTCAAGACTCTTAATTGGAATATTGGTATTACCAGAAGAATACAAATCCAACAGAGACGCATCCTTATCTAGTTTAGGGATGACAGCAGGAAATAATTGACCGTGTGTACGGTAATATTTCATTGAGACACCAAGATCTTTCTCAATAGATTGGTTTGTTACCCAACCAGGTTCAAGTTTGATCTTTTTTGAGATCAAATCCTGAAACAAATTAACAGTATCTTTGATTAACAAAGACTGGGGTAACGATGCCGAATCCTTGTCGTCTGACGGATTTAGAGCATCAAGAGTAGATCTCGGTTTATGAGAAAAATCAGAAGATTCTTTCCTCGGACAAACATCAGGTGGTAACAAAGCCATTACCTCCTTGATGGCATCTGCAAAAGAAACAGTAGGTTCTTCCTCTCCGTTGGAGTCGGAACCATGTTTTTCAGAAGATTGTTTCTTGGATTTACAATTGATCTTGGTAGGTGAACCGGCTATGCTGTCACCGTCAAAATCATTGTGTTCCACATTTAGTGAAAGAGTATCATCTCTATCGGAGGACACACTCCCCGACGTAGATGAGACACGAATCCTCTTACGATGAGACCTAGGAGTAATCGAACGAGAACGTTTTCGCCCCCTAGATCTCAAACTTCTAGACTCAGACCTTCTATGGCGAGAACTAGAAGAATATTTATGTTTCTTATGACGCTTATGTCCCGAATGGGGCTTACGACGATAAGAATGCTTCCTCTTATGGTGTCGATCTCTCCCTGAAGAGGAGCTGTATGAAGAGGATCGTGATCTAGACAAGTCAGAACTACTAGACCTAGAACGCCTAGAAGTATGACTGTACTTGGAACGAGATGACCTGAAAGTAGGCCTACAATCTCGAACCTGTTTAGGCCGTTTTGACCGGTGCCCGGTTGACTGGTGTTTAGATGACTGGTCAACTCTACGATCATCAATGTCAGACCTTGAATGGTTGTCAGAAGAAAGTGACCGACCATTCGATGATGTATAACAAGGAGAACCACTATCTGACCGGTACCTAGTTGTCTGATGACCTGGTGACCGGTGCCTGGTGTCCTTGTGGACTGGTGACCGGTACCGGGCATTCTGACGGTCTTCTGACCGGTGCCTGGTCCTCTGATGGTCTGGTGATTGGACACCTGGTTGCCGTGAACCTGGCGACCGGGTGACCGGTGCCTGATTGACTGGCGACCTTGAGGTTCTATCAGAGTTACCAGTCAAATGACCTGGTGAACTCTGTGCCCTCTTGTCCTTAGACACTACGGTAGCAGAACTACCTGACCGGTCAGGTGATGAAACCTTAGACCGGTGAGTGTCAGTCAGGGAGTTTTCTCGATTCTCTCGATACTTCCCCCCTGACGAGGACTTGTCAGTAGAAGACAAAGTCTCCGACTGAGACTTCTTGGAAGTTCCAGAGCCGGAATGACCCTCGACAGACGGAATGACTGTCTCTTGATCCCCTGGCTCATTGTCCCTCTTCTTTTCATCTGTAGTCTTCCTGCGACCCATGTGTGTACGTCTACACGCCACCAAAGTCCAAACCGCTGAAGTCCACTTCTTACAAGTAGAGCATCTATTAGCGAAGCTACAACCAGAACATGAAAAGCAAGATAAGTGGTTATCCCATGACGCCTTCAAATGGCCACACGAACCACGAATTTGGGACATACTTAGTGATAAACAAGTCACAACGTGACGAAAAAAACCGGAAAATAAACAAAGTTCAAACGAGATAAATAATATCAACGTAGAACAAACCGGTAATAAAACACAACAGTAAACAATGAAATAAATACAATTCAAAGCGGGGAAATACGCGAACAAACCATACGGAGTAGAAAAGAAAAGTTGAAAATTATATCCAACTTCAAAAACACATCCGTTTCGGTACTCGCAAAGGAAATTTCTGATTTGCACGTGCGCTTTTCCCGCGATAGCGGTTGTTCCGGTTTGGCGCCAAAGTGCGTATAGGTACTACTAGTTACCGAAACATACAGAACGGTCCTCAAACTGCGGGGAGTAAGGGAAACTGCTATAGTTAAGCCTATTGGTGAGGGGATGAAGTTAAAAACAAGATCAAGTACATCATTTATCCTACAAGCGTTGCCATGGCAACGCCCATAAGAACCATAGATAGAGCACAATTTGCACTTTTTGGTCTATTTTTGACCATTTCTGAACACATTTTTTAATTTTTAAGTACCAGCCCACATGACGAACAAAATGATACTTAGCATACAATATCTCTTGGTGATACTTCAAAATTATTTCATAATAAGAAATTGTTCGTAGCGTGGGCCGGTAGTTGAAAATGATGTTGAATGGTGAAAAATAGACCCAAAATTGCAAAAAAGTGGTATTTCTATGCTTTTCGGAGCGTTGCCATGGCAACATGTGTAATTTGAATGTGACAGTTGTGCTAGGGTTCGTAAGCAGAGACATATACCAGCTATTTGCAATACTTTTCTCCTCAAAACTCCAAAATTCAATTTTTTACCAACACATGAGGCCAAAATCATGCCTTAAATCCCCTTGGCCTTTGTAAGCAGCACAACTCGTAATGCTAAATGAAAAGTACACTACTACTACCACTACTACTACTACTACTACTACTACTTATGCTACTGCTACTACTACTAATATTACTATTACAACAACAACAACAACTACTACTACTACTACTACTACTACTTCTACTTCTGCTGCTGCTAATAATACTAATAATAATGATAATAATAAAAATAATAATAATAATTATTATTACTTTGGTTTCGTTGAATAGATGCTCAATGTCCCAATCAACAATTTTTCAGTCATGTTGGGACGAAGCTATCACTTTCTTGATAGAAAGTGATAATTTGGCGGAGCCGAAAATGTTTTTGCTCAATAAAGACTAAACGGCATTCTTGGAGGTTCGAACCATTGATTTCTAGCTCAGGAGTCCGACGCCATACCACTGAGCCACCGCGCTCACCTTAACAACAGCAGTAGTAATATTAGTAGTAGTAGCAGTAGCATAAGTAGTAGTAGTAGCAGTAGAAGTAGTAGTAGTAGAAGTAGTAGTAGTAGTAGCAGTGGTAGTAGTAGTGTACTTTTCATTTAGCATTAAGAGTTGTGCTGCTTACAAATTTCCCGCCATTATTTCCCGCCGTAGATTTCCAGAAGAAAATTTTACAGAAGTGTGACAAAACATAGAAGTACGATAAAACCTAGAAGTGCAAAAAAGTCAGAAGTACAATAAAACGTAGAAGTGAAAATTTTACAGAAGTGTGAAAAAACATAGAAGTACGATAAAACCTAGAAGTGCAAAAAAGTCAGAAGTACAATAAAACGTAGAAGTGAAAATTTTACAGAAGTGTGAAAAAACATAGAAGTACGATAAAACCTAGAAGTGCAAAAAAGTCAGAAGTACAATAAAACGTAGAAGTGAAAATTTTACAGAAGTGTGAAAAAACATAGAAGTACGATAAAACCTAGAAGTGCAAAAAAGTCAGAAGTACAATAAAACGTAGAAGTGAAAATTTTACAGAAGTGTGAAAAAACATAGAAGTACGATAAAACCTAGAAGTGCAAAAAAGTCAGAAGTACAATAAAACGTAGAAGTGAAAATTTTACAGAAGTGTGAAAAAACATAGAAGTTTTACTGTAAAATGTAATACAGTAGTTGTTATACATGTAGTTGTTGCTGCTGTTGTTAAGGTGAGCGCGGTGGCTCAGTGGTATGGCGTCGGACTCCTGAGCTAGAAATCAATGGTTCGAACCTCCAAGAATGCCGTTTAGTCTTTATTGAGCAAAAACACTTTCGGCTCCGCCAAATTATTGGTACACTACCAAGAAAGTGATAGCTTCGTCCCAACATGACTGAAAAATGAATTGTTGATTGGGACATTGAGCATCTATTCAACGAAACCAAAGTAATAATTATTATTATTATTATCATTATTATTAGTATTATTAGCAGCAGCAGAAGTAGTAGTAGTAGTAGTTGTTGTAGTAGTAATATTAGTAGTAGTAGCAGTAGCATAAGTAGTAGTAGTAGTAGTAGTAGTAGTAGTAGCAGTGGTAGTAGTAGTGTACAAGTAAGCAAAGATCAGGAAAAGCAACAATCAAAAAGAGATTCCCACTCCAAAAACCAAGGTGGGAAAAAACCAAAATGAACAGTTAGGTACTACACCATGAAAACATATCGTAAACCGAATGAGCAGCTAGTTTCCCAATAGGTGGCCACTCAGTTACCCAAACTTAACTAAAAATATGAAAACACACATAAGTTGCAAACAGCACAAAAAATTAAAACACCACTACATAAAAAAAATAAGAACCACCACAGAATAGTACTTTTCATTTAGCATTAAGAGTACTTTTCATTTAGCATTAAGAGTTGTGCTGCTTACAAATTTCCCGCCATTATTTCCCGCCGTAGATTTCCAGAAGTAAATTTTTCACAAAAGTGTATAAAATGTAGAAGTACGATAAAACCTAGAAGTGCAAAAAAGTCAGAAGTACAATAAAACGTAGAAGTGAAAATTTTGCAGAAGTGAAAATTTTGCAGAAGTGTGAAAAAACGTAGAAGTGAAAATTTTGCAGAAGTGAAAATTTTGCAGAAGTGTGAAAAAACGTAGAAGTGAAAATTTTGCAGAAGTGAAAATTTTGTAGAAGTGAAAATTTTGCAGAAGTGAAAATTTTGCAGAAGTGTGAAAAAACATAGAAGTACGATAAAACCTAGAAGTGCAAAAAAGTCAGAAGTACAATAAAACGTAGAAGTGAAAATTTTACAGAAGTGTGAAAAAACATAGAAGTTTTACTGTAAAATGTAATACAGTAGTTGTTATACATGTAGTTGTTGCTGCTGTTGTTAAGGTGAGCGCGGTGGCGCAGTGGTATGGCGTCGGACTCCTGAGCTAGAAATCAATGGTTCGAACCTCCAAGAATGCCGTTTAGTCTTTATTGAGCAAAAACACTTTCGGCTCCGCCAAATTATTGGTACACTACCAAGAAAGTGATAGCTTCGTCCCAACATGACTGAAAAATAAATTGTTGATTGGGACATTGAGCATCTATTCAACGAAACCAAAGTAATAATAATTATTATTATTATCATTATTATTAGTATTATTAGCAGCAGCAGAAGTAGAAGTAGTAGTAGTAGTTGTTGTAGTAGTAATATTAGTAGTAGTAGCAGTAGCATAAGTAGTAGTAGTAGTAGTAGTAGTAGTAGCAGTGGTAGTAGTAGTGTACAAGTAAGCAAAGATCAGGAAAAGCAACAATCAAAAAGAGATTCCCACTCCAAAAACCAAGGTGGGAAAAAACCAAAATGAACAGTTAGGTACTACACCATGAAAACATATCGTAAACCGAATGAGCAGCTAGTTTCCCAATAGGTGGCCACTCAGTTACCCAAACTTAACTAAAAATATGAAAACACACATAAGTTGCAAACAGCACAAAAAATTAAAACACCACTACATAAAAAAAAATAAGAACCACCACAGAATAGTACTTTTCATTTAGCATTAAGAGTACTTTTCATTTAGCATTAAGAGTTGTGCTGCTTACAAATTTCCCGCCATTATTTCCCGCCGTAGATTTCCAGAAGTAAATTTTTCACAAAAGTGTATAAAAATGTAGAAGTACGATAAAACCTAGAAGTGCAAAAAAGTCAGAAGTACAATAAAACGTAGAAGTGAAAATTTTGCAGAAGTGAAAATTTTGCAGAAGTGTGAAAAAACGTAGAAGTGAAAATTTTGCAGAAGTGAAAATTTTGCAGAAGTGTGAAAAACGTAGAAGTGAAAATTTTGCAGAAGTGAAAATTTTGTAGAAGTGAAAATTTTGCAGAAGTGAAAATTTTGCAGAAGTGTGAAAAAACATAGAAGTTTTACTGTAAAATGTCCCCTATCGGCTTCCGTAAACGTTTCACCAATAAACTATCCTGATTCTAAACTTCGGCACTGATATAGACAATTCAGTTTAACGTTTAGTACTCAAACCAGCACATAGGTCTGTAACTGTTTAACGGATGTTGCCTGTCTGACGCTTAAAACAATGCTTAATCTGTTGCGATAAGGAGACATGTGCAGATCTTAAATATTGCTAAAACATGCAGTTCTAATAGTCCGGAAAGATATCAATGAAAGCTACAACAAAACAGTTACCTTTTCCAGGAAGGTCTACCACTTCGGCGCTATTTAAAGATGGCTGCTCGGGTCACTTCCGGTCAATGCGCGGTCGAAAACGACCGGAAGCAAGACTGTCGTCTGTTTATGTGTCCTCCAATTTAGCAGGTGTCTGAAATTTGAGAAGTTTTATTGACACAACCCCGCCATCTTAATGTAAATAATCTCAAATTGCAACACAACTTGTCACACTACGCTAATCATTTTATGAAAAACGTTTATTGCTATAACCGGTTTGTCAATTACACAAATATTCGTATTTCATTTCATCTCCAGTAGCCGCACCCAGTTTATATCAGAATCACTCACTGTTTCATACGACGGTATAGATGAATCTCGCTTATGATTTAGGGTAACGAATAGATTTTTTCCTATTAATTTTAAGTCTTCTCGAAACGCTTCGCTGGAGAATGTCTCTATTGAATAAAGCTGATGTTGAGATATACTTATAGCTACCGGCGAAACCGTATTTTCAAAGTTTTAAATTGGTTCAATGACGAAACTATTTACATTTGCACCTGAGAACTAGTCACACGTTTCGATTAAGCTACCCGGGAAAACGATTATTTTCCTTGTAATTGAATAGCCGGCTATTCATCAGGCCAAGTACGTTCATGGGACAACAATGGATAAAATACCTGAATTTGCGACAAAAGCCAAAGGGAGACAACTCGGACACCGATGTCGTTGAAATCGCAAACGTTGTAACAGATAACAATCTTGTAAAAATGAATGATAAGCCAGTCATTGCGTGAGACAGACCTATTATTGCCAAATCAGACGAAGTAGAAGAGATGGACATGGCGCGCAACGCTGATGCAGCTAATACCGTAGCGGCCATAATGTGCTAAGATTAATAGACAAGAACCATAAAATAGAAAAATCGTTCATTGATAAAATGTGAAAACAAGGTTATATGTAAATTGCTTGAAATAATCTTCTAATTTGAACTGTACCTCACACGAAGAGAGTAAGAAACTAAACTGAATCAAACCATAGCGAAACCGTTCATGTGAAATATGCAGACACAGACACTTTCTTGACGCATATTATGCAATCTTATCAAGCAAACTGACATAGAAAACATATTCTACTGACAGACAAACCTAAAAGTTTCTAAACCGACAGAAAACTCGAGTCTGAGTGTTTTCGTGCAAAAGAAGATACACTCATCATGTGGAGATTGGCGTCTTGCGGCTATCCCGGTGCATTTGCATTAAAATTAATGGATTTAGTCACTGCAACCAGGAAGCAACCTATTCAGTGAGCGAAACAAAAGTTGACACTCAAGATGTTATTTTACAAGGAACAAATACCATAATAGCACACAGTCACGTAATTAAAATATTTCACGAAAAACAAAACATCAATACTGAGAAATGTTGCGATATCACAAAGTCAGTTTTACAGATAATCAGTAATCTACAATGTCCCCAGTTTGCGGAATTATACGAACATTTTCTTTAATTTCTCATTTTCAGTCAGTTGCGTGACAGCAAACACATCCTGAGAATCCAGCCTGTAGGGCGACCACCACAGAAAGAGATACTACTTTGGACACTTGGGCAGTGTACTTATATAATGCGCTTAACCGCCCATCAGGTACCAATGACGATGCCAAAGACAGAGCGTTACATTCTGCTCAATGAATTTCCAACCGTCATAGTTCCTACTCACTCATGGCAGAAAAAAATGCAACAAGCCTTGGCAAGCTAATCGGAGGAAGGAGATCATCAAACAAGAATTTAAGGATGGGACAATAATTCACAATACATATTCAGGGGAAGGAAATCCTTACAACCACTTTCTTACAGTGTACTAGATCGCCTGAATGTTCATCTTGATCAGACGGGACTTATTCCGTCAGAATGCGGTTAATGCAGATTCATGAATATATGACCTTCACAGATAGACAACTTCAAGAATATAGGCCTACCAGGAAAAAAATGTAGACATGTTGAATGGACAAAGAATGAAATGGTTGATAAACTAGGAATCACTCTCTCCAGAGCAACGCACATTGATAATGAGCGGGCGACTGCCACACGACTGCAAAATGTCAGTGTTATTTTGAAGACTCTGGCAAATGTCTGAAAGCGAAATAAAATAGAGGCTGGAACTTTCGGATTTAGAAAGTAGAAGACTTGTACTACTCGTGTAGCGAAAACAAAGGCGCTGGTCAGCTGTGCAGTGATCGGCGGCTTTGTTTTCGCCTATGCAAATTGTTTTTTGTTTTGTTTTTTTTTTTTTTCATGCAGTGGCTCATTTACAAATAAGATGCTAGACAAGAACTGTTGAAATCAAGTGACAACACAAGATTTCTGAAGAAGTCAGAAATGCAAAGGGAGACAGTTGTTTCGTACAGCTAGCACAGCTAAGACGGATGTAATGCTATAAAAATGCCTGATGAGCGACTTCCAAAGACAATTTTCTATGGGAAAGAGCTGTCGAGGTGGCCAGAAATAGGCTAAATGGTATATACAAGGAAACACTCATAGCCTTACAGAAGGATTTCAAACATGCAAATGGTCTTGGTAACAGGATGCATGGGGTCGATGAAAGAGGCACAGCTTCTTTAAAAAAGGAGCAGCCCTGCACAAAGAAAAGAGAATGTGTGAAGCTGAAACAAAACATAGACCAATCTATGTTTTAGAACAAAAATAAGAAAAAAAATAGGTAAACCTCTGCATACCCCAGTTTTGCTATATAAAAGTGGGGTTCAATGGGATATATATTACACGGACATGTTAGCTTGATATTATAGGAGGGTTAGGGTTTGGATTAGGGTTAGGGTTAGGGTTACGGCTAGGGCTAGGGCTAGGGTTAAGATTATGGTTAGGGCTAGGGTTAGGGTTAGGGTTAGGGTTAGGGCTAGGGTTAGGGTTAGGATTAGGATAAGGGTTTGGATTAGGATTAGGGTTAGGGTTAGGGCTATGTATGGTTAGGGTTAGGTTTAGGATTAGAGTTAGGATTAGGATTAGGGGTAAAACTGGTCTAATCAGCCCATCAGACATTGAATATTAAGGAACTAACTTGATCTAATGTTCAAGAAATAAAGATACTGCATTAATGTATTCTCACGCTAAATGTGTTCTCACGGCAAGTAGTATTTTGTGAATAAACACACCACTATGACCACAACTTGCCGCATTTTCCTGACGAATACATCACTTTAATATCAACCTGTCATTGACCAAAAGTTTATCAAACATATCCTATTTTCAGGTGAATAATAATTAAATAAAAAATTGGTATGAAAATCAAGTAAATTTCCTTAGACCTGTAATACCCCTTCTAGTCTAGACTTTATTTCTCCTCCAAAACGAAAAAAATGCATCTCATTTTGATACATTTGGACTGTCAACACATTGCTTTAAATAGTTTGGCATGTTTTGATCACATGACTTGAACACATTTTTTTTTCCTCTTAGACTACAAGAAAGCACAAGTAACGTGGGAATACATTACTCTGAATCCAAGATGGCCGCTTTGTGCAGGGTATGTTTACCAAGTTTGTGAAAAGTCAGAAATCAATGGAACTTCTTTATTCTTTGTCAGACTGAAGTAGACTATTCAAGGATTAGAATCAGTACAAAAGTTTCCTGTTTTTCAGTTGATATTTTAGCAAATTTCAGTTTTACTGTTAAGTAGTGTGAGAATACATTCATCCGGGCTACTAAGAAACAAGAGAACACATGGTTGTTAGAGGTTTCAGTTTTATATTTCTACGTTTTCCTCAGGACTATGATTGTACTTTTGGGGTTTTTATTCGTCTAACTTAATATTATTGACATAAGTGAATCTCCACATTAAACTTGACCTTCGGAACGCGAGTTCATTGAATCCTATAGATTTTTTTCATTCACACTTTCTTAATCAGCATGCTTAAAGCACTTTTAAAATCAGTCCTAAAATGACACCAAATTAATTCTAAAATTCTTCTTTTCCTTTAATCATCGACAATTGATTTGTTCCACTTTGTTTGAAAGTCTTATAGCCCATTAAATCTTTTTTGCAATATTTTGATATATTCAGATTTATTCAGCGCTTTAATTTTGATATAGATATTGTGGTATTAATGTCCCTTCGCATTATTATGCTTATTTGAATTCTTTTTCAAATAATTTCTGATGTTTGTAAGAAAGGTTGAAAAAGTTCGCAGTGGTAGTATGTTAAAACTTTTTAATTCTTTACACCTACGAGTAAGGGCGTTCCGTCGTGAATTCAATTGTAAATTCTATTCATGGTATAAGTATCTGAGTAATGGTTTGATATCCTGTTCGTTTGTTTTTTCTTGGGATATATTTGCGGTTTATAACCATAATAAAATCCACCCATAAGTCTCGCCTACTCACATGTCCATTAATGCTCTATGTCCTGTATGTCGTGCTTTCAGAAGAGGCATATTTTAGTCCATTAACATATGATTGTATTTCATCAGGAATACATGTCCTCGCAATGAATACCCCCGCGGCCTTAAACCCCATTTTTGTATATAGTGGAGCAAATATCATGGGCTATCTTTCAAGGGGGTGGTCTATGGAGTACCACATTTGTTTCTATATACCAAAATGTTCGTATTGGTCTGTAGTTTTAAAATCCAGCGTTTGCCACCTTGGCAAACCTTGCATTACTCCAGTATTCAAGATGGCGTCCAAGATGGCTGCCATTTCTTAAAATCAACCCCTATACAAAAATGCATCATAATTTTTATGTGTTTGCATTGCAATGGTATTTTAATGCCCCATTTCATGTAAGAATGATGTATTTATCTATTTCAAGTAAAAAACCTGACAGTTTAGGTAAAACAGTTGTAAACATCATACTTAAATTCACAAATGCACGTGCCCAAGGTTTTTCACCTCGGAATGTGTGTTTAATGGCTCATTATTTATGACCAGATAGTTATGGCTGCTATTTTACTTCTTTTCTATCAAATATAATAATTTTAAATATATATATAATATATATAATATTCATGCTTAAAACAGGTTTTAGACATCCAACCCAACACGGAAAAAACAACAAAAAGTACATATTTTCCTATACAAAATACGCGCTTAAATCTAATTTGTTATTGAATCTATAAACCATAGTGTTTGTGTTGGTCTTGGTTTGTAGCATAAAAATACAGTGTCTGCCACCTCTGTAAAACACAAGATAGCTCCAGTATTCAAGATGGCATTCAAGAAGGCCGTCAATATTTGCAATTCTAAAAAATGAGACACATATGTCCCTTGACTTTTGTTTAGAAACAAATATGCTTAAATTGAGCTATAAACACTTAGAGTTATCTTATTATTGTTATTTTCATGTGTTTTCCATTGTTAAAACTACATTATGCATATATATTCTAGATATGAATGGAGTAAGGTCTCACTGACAAGGCAAAAAGAACAAAAATACATATTTTCCTATACATTATAGGCTCTTGAATCGTGATTTTTATTATCTCTATATACCAAATATTTTGTCTAGCAAGCTTTTTGAAGGTTTGAAGCTTTTAAATCCAGCGTTGGCCGCCTCTGGAAAACCAGCATAACTCCGGTTTTCAAAAGGGCATCCACGAAGGCGTCAAAATATAACATTTTGAAAAATAAGCTGCATGTGTCCTTTACCTTTGTTTACTAACAAAACAGTTAAAAATCAAGCTAAAACACTTAGATTTATCTTTTTTAAAAATATTTTCATGTATATATTTCTTTGTCAATATTACATTATGCATACAAATCTAGAAATGCATGGGGTAAGGACTGGAGTATGTTTGAACAGATACAACTTAAATTCCTTTTAATAATCTGAATTCACTGTAATTTTCCTCTGTCAACATGCCTAAAAAGGTAGTATGCACATTTGTGTATATAACTATATGTACGTTAATTTCTGACATTTATATATCACAGTGTATGGTTGTTGACACATAGAGCTTGTGCATTATTCATCACTCATTTCTTTACCTTAGCATACAGTGTCATTCAATAGCTCTGGAGCTGCAACTGATAGTGTACCAATAATACTAAGCATTTTATTTTATCATTCATTGTCCAATTCAAATCTAAAGTCTGATGGTGATTTCACTTCTTGAACATAGTGCAACCCATTCGGCCAAATATGCAGTTGATAGACACACCTCAGGCAATGAAACCCAAAACTGTTATCTGTCGAGGTAGCTTTTTAGCCATCAACAATATTGCCTTCTCTGCGCACAGTGAGTTTAAAGACAAAGTGTTTTTGTTACGAACTTAGACCACCTATGATCCTCCGAGTGTTCTATATTTTTACCTAGATGGTGCAGATCTATATTCGTTTCAGGACCCTGCATAATGTGATACCAAAGCTAAATGAAAATAACAATCAGGAAATGGCGCAATCAGAACGATAGAGGTCATTGCATGTTTGGTTAGTTTACATCTACTGCCTTTTCGTTATTGTTGAAGTTATCGGTAACTCCCAGTATAAGCATACCCCCTGATTTCTGACGTAATTTCTGAGGGGACGGTTCCACTGAGGGAGTGTTAGCTTGTGTGCTGATGATAAAACTCGCCTCAGAGTATCTAATCGTATATCGAAGATAAGCTATTTGTTAAATCAAAGAGTCTACTCCAGATTTGATCATGTACAACAAAGACCTACATGTTTAAGGTATGCAATAGAAATCACTGCTTTTGTAATATTACAAGCAACTTAAAGACAGTGCAAGTCTACTGAAGCTCAGCCGATATGTCTGAAGCATTAGCAAATCTGTCATTGCTCATACTTGAAGCCGATCATTTGTCTAGTACAGTAAAATATCTTGAAATGCTTGCAATGGTGGCAGATTGATCCATTACAATTTCAATGTTTCTAAGAATACCATTTATAAACATACCGATAGTTTTATGATTTTTTGTATCTTCTGCTATTATTTACAAGAAGCCTGTGTGTATCATCAGCTGAAATGCTTTGGTTTAATTTTCATAGTTGATCAAACATATTCAGCGCTTCAGCGACACTGATTCGTACCAAATCAATCTCAATACGTAAATGATAATTTGGACCGTAACTAAATAAAAAGGCTCTTTTTATAAGTACCTACTTGTCAATTTAGTTTTTCCCACCTCGGCTTTCGGAGTAGAAATTTCTTTCTGATTGCGCATTTTCCTGATCATTGCCTACTTGTACCTTCTCTATATTGCTTGTTTTATAACATTCTATGACATATAACCCAGCTTTCCAACTCCAGGTATTTAAATTTTGTCTATTAAGTGGATAACTACGTAAATGATCATTCTGACCATAATTAAATAAAAAGGCTCTTTATATGGATTGTTTTTATAACAGTCCATGTTATATTCTCCAGGTGTTTAAATTTGTCTATTAATTGGATAACTCTGCAACTTGATTTCCGTTCATTATTGAACTTTCATACTCAGCTTTTAGCTTTGAACCTGTATCTGCATATCTAAATGAAACAGAATTATCCTTAGCATTCTCAGTGTCATAGCTGAATGTTATATTCTAATGTGCCATTGAGCAAACAGCTCTTTTTACTGCACAATATATTGCTCCAGCAGCAACTAAGTCACCATTTGGAAGGTCCATTAGTACATGTATGTATAGCACTTTGAAGTCATTGCCTTTCCCTGTTGCTTCTACAACTCTTATAAATACATCAATTTTACAATCACCAATTGCGCATGCTAACATCGACCAGCTTCCACTTACTTTACTTTCATTTCTAACAGGTCACAAATCTCGCCACAAATAAGCAATTATTCTTCCAATCAAAATACTTTTAGATGATATGGTACTTCTAGGGTTAGTCTAATCATTTCTTATGTTTGACTTTACCTCTCTACTGTTTTTGCTTAAATGCTCTGATAAGTGCTCAGTAAATTGAAGTGTAGAGGGTTCCGTGCGACAAGCTTGTCCACATATGATTTTTCTACTCTGTATACAACATTACCACATAATCTAATAAAAGAAAAACTTCTGGATTTGATAGAGTGGACCTTCAGAAGGGCATTAAAAAACTATGGTTCACTTTATTTGGCATGTAATGACAGAAAGGCTTTTTTCACTTCCTCTGACCAAAGTCGGTCTACACTTTGGTCATGTCAGAATGTGTGCGACGCCTTGTCCTATCTCCTTGATAATATTTATATTAGATTTGGGACCAAGTTATACAGAAAAATTGTTGGAATTCCGATGGGTACAAATTGCGCACCTCTCGTAGCTGATCTATTTTTATACTGCTACGAGAGAGATTTCATGGATTCTCTTAACCATGATAATCAAGCTGATGTTATCGAGGCTTTTAATTCCACATCTAGGTACCTCGATGACCTTTTGAACATTGACAACCCTTATTTTGAAGGTATGGTCAATCAAATTTATCCACCTGAACTTCAGTTGAACAAAGCCAATATCTCAGATACCGAAGCCCCCTTTTTAGATCTACATCTTTCTGTTGCAAATGGATTTGTTTCTTCTAAACTTTATGATAAGCGCGATGACTTTGATTTTGATATAGTAAATTTTCCATTTTTGGATGGTGACGTTATGGTGTATACATTTCGCAACTTATTAGGTTTGCTAGAGTCTGCAATCATGTTACAGACTTCAACGCTCGAAATAAATGTTTAACGGCCAAACTTCTCCAACAGGGCTATCGGTATCACAAACTTCGAAAAACCTTTTCTAAATTTTATCGTAGACACTATGAATTGATTTCCAAATATAATGTTGGGTTAAAGACGCTTTTAAGTGAGGGCCTTTCGGAACCTGAATTTTATGGTGTCTTGGTTTACAAATTTAAGAAACTTATAGGAATTAATGATTTTTCTTTTCAGTTCAGAAAAATCATAACGCGTTACAGATGTATAGGTTATAACTTGAATGTTATGCGACAGTCTGCATGCTTAGTTTTTAACCCAATCATGGTTGATAACTATGCTGCCTTCTTTAATTGCACGCCGGTGAGTCGGGCGTCAGACTCTATGATGGCCCTGACTTAAAGCTATTCATTTCAGTTGGTTGGGGCCGGAGCTTCTTGTCTGTTGCTTGGCCCACCGGGGTCCAACTGGTGTTTTTCTTTTGCTCCGGAGTTAGTTGTGTAACGAATAGCCGAGCCAAGCCACAGCAAGCCCCGTCGATGGAAAAGCATGCTCATCCACCAAGGGTGGTTTACTCCGCTATATACTCAACACTTACTCGATTCGCAAAAGTCTCGAGTTTAGAATTTGCATATTTCCAAGGGAGGCTATCCTGTCACATTACTTCCCCCTCCAAGAAGACTCGCCCCGAGTCTTGGCCTGGGGACTACATGGGTAAGGCAACTCCAGTCCGACAGTTGTCATTATCCCACCGCTGCCACCAAATGTAACGAATAGCCGAGCCAAGCCACAGCAAGCCCCGTCGATGGAAAAGCATGCTCATCCACCAAGGGTTGTTTACTGCGCTATATACTCAACACTTACTCGATTCGCAAAGTCTCGAGTTTAGAATTTGCATATTTCCAAGGGAGGCTATCCTGTCACATTTGGTTATTCGGCGCCCAGGGATCTCCATCGTCGGGCAGCTTACTCATTCTGTGAGTCCTGGTTTTTGATTCATCAGGATGTTTATCATGATTTATTTGTTTGTTATTGATGATTCATTGACTAGTTAGAGATTCACCACGAGATCCGAAGAACTAACTAAATGTTATGAACCACTGCAGAAGCTGAGGGTGAGGTTATGGCCATGTAAAACCGGTTTAAGCCCGCCAGTAACTTTGTGTTACTGATCGTTCCAAGGCGATACTTCTGTGGTGGTTCTTTTTGTTTTATGTCTTGGTGTTAATTTTTTTTGTGCTGTTGGCGCCGTATGTATGTTTTCATATTTTTAGTTAAGTTAAGGTAACTGAGTGGCCACCTATTAGGAAAATAGCTGCTCATTCGGCTTGCGATATGTTTCATGGTATAAGTACCTGATTGTTAATTTCGTTTTTTCCCCACCTCGGTTTTTGGAGTGGGAATCTTTTTCTGATTGCGCCTTTTCCTGATTTTTGCCCACTTGTACCTTTTTACAGTTCTTATGGCACCAAAGTTTGCATAAACCTTGTACATAAATACTCAAAGCATAATCAGTTAATGAGGAATTAGAACCTACATATGATTATAGTGTCGAAACAAAACATGGTTTGGTATTATTTTGTTTTATATAGTGCCATATTGTACATCCATGTCTGCACCAGGGTTGTATTAATTGTAAGATTAATACTGCACCAAAGTTATATTAATTGCAGAACCAGAATTTGTGAATTACATTTGTAATAAGATTGATCATAGCTGGACTCCAAATGGTCATTTCATGCTACCTTTGGTATATGTCTAATTGTCTATATACTTTACTCTCGTTATAACACAAATTGAATATAGCTAACACAGAGATTGGTTTGAACCCCAACAAAAATGTTATAAAAAGGTTATGGTGTCTGAATAATTTTGTTTAAGCAAGGAAAAACACACATGAAGATAGCATTAAGAAAATGTTCTTAGTGTTTTACAACTTGATTTTAGCTTTTTATTACTTAAATGAAAGTCAATAGACATATTTGGCTAATTTTTCAAAATTCTATATTTTGACAGCCTTCTTGGATGCCATCTTCAATACTGGAGCTATCCTGTGCTTTGCTGAGGTAGCAAAAACTGGATTTTATGCTACAAACTAAGACTGAGACAAACACTATGGTATATAGAATCAAAAACAAATAAGATTGAAGAGCATATTTTATATAAGAAAATATGTACTTTTTGTTGTTTTTGTCGTGTGGGGTTGGATGTCTAAAACCTGTTTTTAAGCATGAAGCTTGTATATAGAAACAATTTCTGTATCTCTAAAATCTTTACAGATATTATATTTGATAGAAAAGAAGAAAAAAGCAGCCATAACTATCTGATCATAAATAATAAGCCATTAAACAATGTTATAGCTAGCATTACGAAAACTTGCCCATGCAATATACAGAGATTTTTTTCAGCATCAAAAAATGAAAATTTCATTGGAAAAAATTTGATATTTTTCTTATTTTTGCTCAAAACATAGATTGTGGGTACACGTTAGAACCGCCTCGCCGAGGCGGTTCTAACGAGTACCCACAATCTATGTTTTGGAGCAAAAGTAAGAAAGATAGGTATACCCCTTCAAACCCCAGTTTTGCTATATAAAAGTGGGGTTTAAGGGGGTATACATTACACGGACATGTTTTCGTGATGGACAAGGTGATATGTTTGCCACATTCTGTTACAAAGTTATATACATTGGCTCATTGTCTATAATCTGCTCACATCAGTTCCATACATGTAATTGATCTCCGTCGTACCGTTTGTAGACTTTCTTCAAGTGTTCATACAGGCTCGGTTACTAGCCATTAATGTCACCTTCTTGTCTATTGATTTGTCTTCCGGATCTTCCTGACCCACTATGGAATGGATCAGCTTTGTTAGAGGCACATCCACCACGAGGACCGAACAACTAACTTAAATATTGTGAACCACTGCAGAAGATGAGGGTGAGGTTATAGCCATGTAAAACTAGTTTCAGCCCGCCAGTAATTTTATATTACTGATCGTTACAATGCGATACTTCTGTTGTGGTTCTTATTGTTTTATGTCTTGGTGTTGAATTTTCGTGCTGCTTGCACCTTATGTGCGTTTTCCGAATATTTTTAATTAGGTTTGGGTAACTGAGTGCCCCCTATTGGGAAATAGCTGCTCACTCGGCTTACGATATGTTTCCTGAGTATAAATTCCTAATTTTCAATTTAGTTTTTACCCACCTCGGTATTTGGAGTGGGGTTTTCTTTCTGATTGCGCTATTTCCTGATAATTGCCTACTTGTATTTTTTGTTAATAAAGTGAGAGTACCGCTAGATTTGGCATCTCGACTACGGTCAAGAGATCGCGCCATCTTTACCATTTGCTAACTGGAACCTCTTATGGTCTTCTTCATTAGTTGATATTTTCACTCAACATGCTCAAGTACTTGAATCCCTTCTTTCCAATTCACCCGATATACTCGCCGATATATCGCCGATATATACACCAAAGGAAACTTCTGACGTTTTCACTTTTGTTTTGGCATTTTCTTGAAAACTGGGTATTCGATTTATAAACCCATTCTGGGCATCATAAGAAGAGTGTATCAGCTTTGAAGCCTGAGGGGTAGTCTCGCCCTTCCATCTCATTACAAAAACATGCCCATGTAATATAAACTGTAAAAATTGGAAAATTTAAGTGGACTTTTTTTTATATTTTTCTTATTTTTGCTCAAAACATAGATTGTGGGTACATGTTAGAACCGCCTCGGCGAGGCGGTTCTAACGAGTACCCACAATCTATGTTTTGGAGCAAAAATAAGAAAAATAGATATACCCCTACTAGCCCCAGTTTTGCTATATAAAAGTGGGGTATAAGGGGGTATTCATTGCACGGACATGTTTTCCTGATGTTCTGCGGTTGTTGCTTTGCATGAAATTATCAGGGTACGATCCGTTATCAGAGCATAACTTATCCCTGATATTTGAGTATCTTCACATCGTCCAGTCTTGGTTGTTTTTAGGAAACTATCGGGATCGTTTGCAAAAGACATTACGAAAACTTGCCCATGCAATATACAGAGATCTTTTTCAGCTGTAAAAATTGAAAATTTCATTGGATTTTTTAAAAATATTTTTCTTATTTTTGCTCAAAACATAGATTATGGGTACACGTTAGAACCGCCTCTGCGTAACGAGTACCCACAATCTATGTTTTGGAGCAAAAATAAGAAAAATAGGTAAACCCCTGCACACCCCAGTTTTGCTTTATAAAAGAGGGGTATAAGGGGGTATACATTGCACGGAAATGTTTTCCTGATGTTTGGTTTTGAGAATTTATCGAATTGTGAGAAAACCTAAATGCAAAATGATCGGGCGTCGGTACAGTCAAAACCAATGCTTGTGTCATTTCATTATTCGTTCATATTCGTTGTTATTTTGTAAATAGGAATTTATTAAGAGGCGGTTGACATACATGTACATCACTTTTCATGTGGATCTCTGACATATAAACCTAATCAGATATCCGGCCTTCTCGAATCGAACACAAACCGACATGTGCGACTGTTTAAGTTAGCTTGAGTCTTGAAATTCAGTATTAACTAGACGCTTTGTTTTAAAAATTTAGTGGTTGGCAGGCATTTAAGTTTTGGTAAGACTACCCAGAAATGTTTGCTGCTCAAGCTACGCCTTTGTGTGTTCTTTCAAGCATGAACAGGTTTTTTTCTCATGTAAAGACCAATAAAAATATTAAAAGTTTCAGATTTGCATCTTAATTGAAAGTTATAACCTCATTTATATATTTACATGGTCTAATTCCTTGTCTAAAATAGTATGACCAGTTTTTGTGATCAGTGTACCGCTTCAGTGCCTGGTGTTGATAATCTTGCGAATCTTGAACTTTCTCTTTTTGCACTAATTTATTATGGTTTTAGACACCACGAAGAGTTACATGTAGTAATGAAATTTTGGGTATCTCTTGAAATGCTCGTCGCCATGAAAGCATTTTATACAGGCATGCACCAAAATCTGCAACATGTTTTACCCAATATTCAAGTATTGAAAATAAGGCTAGAAGAACATTTGAGCAACATCATGAGAAAACCAACATTTGAAACATACGCGAAAACAAAGACGCAGAGATCAGCTTCGCGGTAACCGCAAAGCTGATCAGCGCCTTTGTTTTCGCTACAAGGATAGTACAATTCTTTCAGTTTCTAAATCTGAAATTTCTAGTCTCTAGCTATTTTCTGTGACTGTACAGGACAGTTTGTGTCACACCTATTCGGAAACCACACTGTTGGTTTTCTTATGACGCGGCTCATTTATCTCTAAAGCCCACGAAAGTCCCTCATTGAAAGGTTTGTAGTCAAAGGTTCCCAGCGGGCACATGACGTCAGAATGACGTCTGATCGACGTCGATGCTGACGTCGCATCGACGTTGATATGACGTCATTTTGACGTCATGAGCCCGCAGGGTTCATGGAGGCACAGTTCCTGGAATAGCCTCTTCTTTAGACGTGAAAGATTCATCTATTACATCCACTGCGACCATATCTACTGACCCAACCACCATAATCTCAACTGACACATTAGGGTAGATAACTCCGTCATTCTTTATCGTCTTATATCGGCGTTTCTCGCGGTCCAAAACAAGGATCTCGTTGTCGGCCATGTTTAGTCGACGTAAGCAACGCGCGTCACACCATTCAGTTTCCTTCTCGTACTTGTAAGCGTCTACGAGAATCAGCCTGACGATTTGGGTTTTCGGCGACGAGGAAAACCAATAAAAGCTTTCCAGAAATAATCTTGGCCAAACCATGTTTTGAACTATAAATTGACAAGGTATTTTCAGTCGATTCTCTCCATATTGAGAAACGACCGGAAGTTCGCTGTGGTAGAGACTGGCACAAAACCAAACACCGATTGGTGAATTCTTGTCACGTGCAAGCCGAGTCCAAAATGGCGTCTCTGTTTTTCTCGGAACCATAATGCCGCCATCTAGTATGTTTCTCACCGATTGTGTTGTGGTCAAGTGGTAAAAGTACTGTATATTTTCCAGCTCTCTATGTTGTAACGAATCCATGAAAGCCTGTAAGAAGTAAAACAAAATCCTTATGCATGGCGGGATCATAAAAAATTGCAAGGCTTGTCATATCGTTCACAAGTTCAGTATACACAGATTGGACCAGATAGAGGCAGCATTGTTTCCTTGCAAGCATTCCTATGGGTCTAATTATTCAAAACGTGTTTCAAAGCATACATTGTATATTTACTTGCACAGTATTAAAATTGGTTTGCTATACATGTATCTGTTTCTTTCTTTCTTCTTTCCCGCTGTCACCAAGTACTTATTGCAATTTGGTAAACTCTTGAAAACGATTAGGAAAACATTTCACCTACCTCCAGTTCGTTTGCTGCATGTCCATGCGCGTGACTTTTCCTGAAATCTCCAAACATGGCGGAAATCTTGATATATTTAATGAAGAAATATGCATTTATAAAAATGCTTAGATTTTACTTACAGTTACATGTATTAACAAATAAAACAAAAAGAGTGAATTCACATGGAAGATTGATTGTGGTTTGGACGACACATGTTTATATATCAAGCCAAGGTGTATAACTTCAGCGAGCCTGTTCATAAAACAAAACTGAATTATTTCCTTGGTAACAAGGAAACCAAGAAGATAGTTTTATTTGTTCATTTTTGATGGTTTAGTTTTTAGACCCTTCAGTTTTATTTTGCAGCGAAGACCCCTTTTTGAAAAGCAGTACAATATTTTCTTCTTTCGTCTTCAACTGGCATTGCACAGTACAGCCATCAAATTGTCAGGCTCTTCATGTGTAATGTTAAAAGATGCCGGGTGGTGTGGTTTGTTGTACTTTCTACTATTATAACTTTATCATAGAGTGACGTGCATACTTTTTCGAATTCTTTCGCTGTGTCAGGTGGTTTTTCACGGGGTTCTCCCGTTTTCGCCCCACCTAATGATTGGCCCGTCTCGTATGAGCTGAAATAATCTTGAAAGGGACGTTAAACTGAAAATAAAAATAAAAGTAATAAAAATCTCTCGTCGCTATGTAGCTATACCAGCTCTTTCTGCTGTTACGCGAGCTTATGCGTCAGCCTGTCTGAACCCTTTCAATCATAGAATAAGATTTTGGTGCACAGTACAATGATTGAAATTGGGCATGCGCGTGAGAAAACCAACAATTTGGGTTCCGATCAGGCCCGACATAAACCAGCCACCGCATGCATAGAAGAAGGCTAGAAGTTTGAAATTTAAGATTAAGAAGAAGAGGAAATTTAATGTACTATCCATGAAGCGAAAACAAAGGCGCTGATCAGCTGTGCAGTTACTGCACAGCTGTTCTGTGCCTTTGTTTTCGCATATGCGTGTAGTGTTGGTTTTCTGATGCAGCGGCTCTTATTGTGACCGATATTGTTCTTTAAGTGAATGGAATACATAATAGCTCGAGTTTAATATTTAAGCAAATTTAAGCTTTAAGGCGCTTCCTAATCTTCTTTCATTCAACGGCTTATATGAGAAAAATAGTGTTAAGAATGTTACAAACAGACAAGAAACCCAAGATACTAAACACTATCGGGCCCCTGCCCATTGGGGTCTAAAGAAATAGATGGTCTGCTTGTGCGTCCAGGCAAAGCTTCTTTGCTACTGACTGACCATCTGATTATTGGTTAACCGCTCGGGTCTGAGCCTGTCCATGTCAAACTATCCATACATATAAGCCGTGTTGGTTTAGTTGGGTGGTTATATTCGAAGCACAATTTGGATGTCATGACGTCCTAATTTTGGGTAAAAGTCCCATAAAATGGAGGCAGCGTCCAGACATGACCATTAGCTGTTGACTGGGATGTTAAGCCGCGATCAATTCAAACAAACAAACTAAACGCTATCGCGAATTCACCTTCCTAGGCATTAACTCTGCTGTCGTTCGTTTACTTACCTGTGTTGAAGTTAATTTTAACTATGTCTGTTTATAATTCAAGATTATTCAAATAATATTATTTAGTCACCTTTTGGAGAATAGTTACTCCCTAGGTTTTACCATATGTTTCTTTAGCATATCGCTTGTTTGCATTTCTCTATTTGAGCCGCCTCATGGGAAAATCAACACTCTGCATATGCGAAACCAAAGGCGCAGATCAGCTTCGCAGTAACTGCCAAACTGATCAGCGTCTTTGTTTTCGCTACACAGATAGTACAATTCCCCTACTTCTACATCCAAAATTTCCAGCCTCTAGTCATCTTCTGTGGCTGCTGAGACTGGTTTATGTTTGACCTGTTCGGAAAACACATTGTTGGTTTTCTCGTTAGGCGGCTCAAATTTTCTCCTTTGGGCTTCAAGCCGGGTGTCTGTGTTTAATCGTCCCAGTTCCTGGCCAAGGCTTACTAGCATCTTTTACTCCTACCACATTCTGTATGATTTATAATGTGTTTTGAGGTTCAAAATGATTTCAAATAAAATATTTATACATACTTATGTGGGTTAAAAGAGTATCGCATTTCTCAGCCAGAAATTCTAGCACCTTTGATCTACAAGTCCCATGTTTTCATTTCGGGTGGGCTTCAATGCGATCTATTGTGGATAGGTTTCAACATATTCATCAACTGAATTTCAATGTAGGACAATCCAATTTTTGATATTTGGTTCCAAGGTTAAGTCGACAAGTTATGTAAACAGGTCTGTTTGTGGAACACTGGGTCACATGACTTTGACCCGAAGAACCGAAAGAATTCATTACAAGCGAACAAATGGTCCAGGCACAGTATATGTACATCAGAAAAACATGTCCGTGAAATGTATACCCCCTTAAACCCCACTTTTAAATAGAAAATCTTGGGATCTTGGGTTTACGGTACATTTTTTTCTTATATTAGATCCATAACATACATTGTGGGTACTCGGTTCTAACGTGTACCCACATTGTATGTTTTGAGCGAAAATGTTAAAAATATCATTTTGTTCCATTGAAATTTTGAAATTTTTACAACTTAAAATATCTCTGTATACTGCCTGGGCATGTTTTCATAATGCTATTTCATGTGCATGTACGACATGACGCTTTTAAGTTACTTCCATCAATTATTCAGGCGATGAAGATATATCAGGATATACTATTTTGATTATGTAAAGATTTTGCAAAATAATAATATGAGCCTCCGCATGGGAAAACCAACAGTCTGCATATGCGATAACAAAGGCGCAGATCAGCTTCGCAGTTACTGCGCTTTTGTTTTTGCTACACGGATAGTACAATTCCTCTACTTTCTAAATCCAAAATTTCCAGCTTCTAACCATCTTATATGACCATGTACAGCCCGGTTTGTGTACCTGGTCGGAACCCAAATTGTTTTTTTCACGCACAGGTTCATATCATAAGCATTATGTAAACATTCTGAGCAGTCCATGACCGTGGAGCTCAGACCTCTGTAAAAAAAAGTGTTTGTACGTTTTAAAAATACCCTTCAAAACCAGAGATCATTGTCCTATGAAGTTAGGAGAGTGTTTCTTTAACTTCTAATCAAGTATCATGTTTTGCTTAAAATATGAGTACCTCTTTGTGATGCTGACATGTCATTCATATTTAGTTATATCAAATTATGTTAATTGATGCGTTTTTGCTAAAATACGAAATGATTCTGTTGAAAAGTACACGAACGAACAACACCATCAGGAAAACATGTCCGTGCAATATATACCCCCTTAAACCCAACTTTTATATAGAAAAACTGGGGTATGCAGGGGTATACCTAATCTTCTTATTTTTGATCCAAAACATACATTGTGGGTACTCGTTAGAACTGCCTCGGCGAGGCAGTTCTAACGTGTACCCACAATGTATGTTTTGAGCTGAAATATTAAAAATATCCAATTTTTTTCCAACGAAACTTTCAATTTTTGCTTATGAAAAAAATCTCTGTATATTGCATAGGCAAGTTTTCGTAATGACGCTGGAAAGTGGAAACACGACGACCAATATCTGAGCAGACAGGAAGCGGATTCTTTTTCATTGAAACGCTTTCAACACTTTTGTTTCATTCTGTTCGCGAACGGTATCTCTACGGACCAAGCAATGTTCTGTTAAAATCATAACGAAAACATGCCCATGTAATATACAGATTTTTCCTAAGTTGTAAAAATTGAAAATTTTCAGTTGAAAATTTTGGATATTTGCGAGGCGGTTCTAACGAGTACCCACAATCTATGTTTTGGAGCAAAAATAAGAAAAATAGATATACCCCTGCAAACCCCAGTTTTTCTATAAAAAAGGGGGTTTAAGGGGGTATACATGTATATATTGCACGGACATGTTTTCCTGATGTTCTCGACCACGATATTTTCTTTCACCTCTCCTTGATTTTTAAAACTCGTACGACACATTTAGCTGCTAAATGACCAAGTTGCAAGCACAAATACTGATACTTTATAATACTTAGTTGCCTCTTCTACGTGCCCCTGAACATGTTATTGCTGCTTCATTACCAAGCCAATTTCTTTCAATTTTATGTAAAACTAGCTACCCGTTTCATATTTTGCTAAACTTCGGGTATCCTTTTATGAAGCTGACATGTTATTCATAACTTTCTCTGATGGATGCGAAAATCATGCAAAAATAATATTCAAGTATCATAATGCAGCCTACTTTTCTATTCATTACGAAAACTTGCCCATGCAATAAACAGAGATTTTTTTAGCTTTATAAATTGAAAATTTCAGCTGATTTTTTTTTTATATTTTTCTTATTTTTGCACAAAACAGAGATTGTGGGTACACGTTAGAACCGCCTAACCGAGGCGGTTCTAACGAGTACCCACAATCTATGTTTTGGAGCAAAAATAAGAAAAATATGTGTGCCCCTGCACACCCCAGTTTTGCTATATAAAAGTGGGGTTTATGGGGGTATAAATTTCACGGACATGTTTTCCTGATGGCAAGTACATTTAAGTACATTGTAAATAAAGCAATGGCCAAGAACCAACTTAAAAAGGTTGGTGAAAACAAAGACAACATAGCGCCTAGTACGTTGATTAACAGACTCTGCAGCTCTTTCCCAGAAGATGAGTATTCACATTACGAAAACATGCCCATATAATATAAAGTATTTTTTTTTCAGCTCAAAAATAAAAAAAAAAACTTCAGCGGAAAAAAAGTGTTATTTTTCTTATTTTTGCTCAAAACATAGATTGTGTGTGTGCACACGTTAGAAGGAGGCGGTTCTAACGAGTACCCATAATATATGTTTTGGAGCAAAGATAAAATAAAATAGGTATACCCCTGCATACCCCAGTTTTGCTACATAAAAGTGGGGTTCAAGGGGGTATATATTACAGGGACATGTTATCCTACCTAGCTGAATATTTACTAAAGAGGCAGAGAACTGAAAAACAGGCGCGGCAGAAACTGACACAAAACAAGACTATCTAGAAGAGAAACACAACAGAAGTACCACTGGAACGGTCTGTAAATGATTGTTTATCAATTAAAAAGACTTGGGTTTACGGATCCCAGGACTCACATCAGCTTCTGTAGTGATTCAAACCATGAAACACAAGGTTCGAAGAGACATTTCAAATTGTCCTAGAAAACACTAAAACAAACATAGATCAGCTGGCTAACTGTCACTCCGCTCCACTTCGGTACCTCGTTCTACTTCCCTGACATGATATGGAGAGGTTAAACGGAATACCGATGGAAATATTCCGTCTAATACAAACAGTGACAGGCACATTGCTAGAAAAAAATAACCGGCTTGCCTTAGGAATGTAACATGGTTAGTGGTTAGTTAAAAAGATGATCAGAATGTCACGTGGTGACACAATAGTCAAAAACATTTATGCAATGCCTATGCTGCCCGGTTGTATAACCGATTTTTAGGGGCGAGATTATCTTAGACGTCAACCATATATAGGTAAATCTAGTGGAATGGAACGGATAAAAATCTGCCATATGAAAATAAATCATTTTATCTCATAAAACTAACATTCCATCCGTTTTAATTTTTAAGGTTGACATGAAATTTGTTTGACATTCTAGTGACCTACATGTACCTGTGTCGTAAATATTTCTTCGTCCTGCCAAACCACATCGTGATAATCGCGTCTCATGTTCAATTTCAAAACGCCCACATGCTTTAAGTAAACTGCTCGCGCTGGTTAGATGCAGGGTCTGGTCAGGTATTAGACATCCAGTTATCTAGCCGCATGGTTTAATTTTTTTCAGAATGCCAAATGCCCTTAGTTCACTTATATTGACCATAATTGTCTATGTGCAATGTCTGTCGATTGTTCGTAACAGAGCGACCGCCTATCGGGAAATAGCTACTCGCTCGGCTCATCGTATATTGCCTTTATATCAGTATCGTTTTTGTTATTTTGGTTTCTCCCACAAGCGTAGATGAGACTTAGTTTCAGTGGTGGTACTTTAGGATGGGACAGTTTTCGAGGTGGTACTTTAGGATGGGTCTTAGTTTCCAGGGTGGTATTTTAGGATGTGACTTAGTTTCCGAGGTGGTACTTTAGGATGGGACAGTTTTCGAGTGGTACTTTAGGATGTGGCTTAGTTTCCAGGGTGGTATTTTAGGACGTGACTTAGTTTCCTAGGTGGTACTTTAGGATGGGACAGTTTTCGCGGTGGTACTTTAGGATGGGGCTTAGTTTCCAGGGTGGTATTTTAGGATGTGACTTTGTTTCAGTGGTGGTACTTTAGGATGGGACAGTTTTCGAGTGGTACTTTAGGATGGGGCTTAGTTTCCAGGGTGGTATTTTAGGATGTGACTTAGTTTCCGAGGTGGTACTTTAGGATGGGGCTTAGTTTCCGAGGTGGTACTTTAGGATGGGACTCAGTTTTCGAAGTGGTACTTTAGGATGTGACTTAGTTTTCGAGGTGGTACTTTAGGATGGGGCTTAGTTTCCGTGGTAGTACTTTAGGATGGGACTTAGTTTCCGAGGTGGTACTTCTGTGTGGCATCTAATCTAAGCTAATCTTAGCTAATAAGCACCAACGTTAGTTTGATATCTTGCTTAATTGTTATAATGGAGGCTGGACGTCGCCTCTATGGCCTTCTTCACAACATTGGGATGGTCAAAGTTTAATCGTCAAAGTAAAGAACGAAGGATAATACATGTACGTATGGATGGTTTGAATAAACCATTTTTACTTAACAGGCTCTGTTCTAAGCTGTAAGAAGATGCTCAGAGAGTAGGTAATAAGCTTTTGCTTGGAGACACAAGCGGCTCGGGGGCTCTAAAAGGGAAAATGCTGACCTTTTATGGATACCGACTGCAGTTGCGGTTATCTTTTCATTAAGTGTACTTAACATAGGCCAACTGTCGCTCTTCAAAATCAATGGCTATACGAGTATCTGCATATAATATAGATATAATCCCAGTTCAAAGTTCAGTTTAATTCATGTTGAGGCGTAGACTTTCATCAGATTTCATCATATGTGGTACACCTGAGGCCGTGCTAGCAGATTCAGTAAGGACTTTGGTGAGTTAAATAAGACTTTACAATACATTTATCACTAAAGATTTAAGATATTTTATATTTATACATGTTTTAAGCACATTATCTGTTTATTCAAGCACATGTTACAATACATTTATATGCTATCAACATATTATATGAGGACCATTCGATAATCATTTATCACTGTTCATGTACACACGGTTTATCCTGAGCCGTGTCATGAGAAAACCTATTTTTGCGTTTGGAAAAGCAAATGCTTAGATTAGCTGTTTGTGTAGGACCTGATCAGAAATCGCTAAGACTGGTTTTATCGTGACAGGGCTCAGTTTATAATATTCATAAATGGATCTATTACACAAATATGATACATTTCAAATATAAAATTTGAGCCGCGTTATGAGAAAACCAACAACGCAGTCTCCGAACAGGTTCGACACAATCCGAGCTGTACGAGCACAAAAGATGGCTAGAGACTGGAAGTTTTGGATTTAGAAAGAAGTGGAATTGTGCTATCCGTGTAGCGAAAACAAAGGCGATGATCAGCTTCACAGTTACTGCAAAGGTCATCTGCGCCTTTGTTTTCGCATATGCGAAATGTTGGTTTTCTCATGACGATGCTCAAATGATTCATCATATGAGCCGCCTCATGGAAATATCAACAATCTGCAAAGGCGAAAACAAAGGCGCAGATCAGCTTCGCGGTAACCGCGAAGCTGATCAGCGCTTTTGTTTTCGCTACACGGATAGTACACTTCCTCTTCTTCTTAAATCCGAAATTTCAAGCTTCTAGCGACATTCTTTGACAGTACAGACCGGTTTGTGTCCGACCTGTTCGGAAACCACATTGTTGGTTTTCCCATGAGGCGGCTCATATATAATGATAAAATTTCGAACATGTACATGTCATTGTAAGCCTGTATAAAAATCTGTAAACGTCAAATCTTGATTCATGACCAAATGTCTTGAACAAATCACGTTCTCGACCACTGCGCAGAGAAGAAACGGACATCAAGAGACATCCAACGCGGCTGAGAACAACTACCCAGCAGGCACGTGACGTCAGAATGACGTCAGATCGACGTCGGTCTGATGTCATTCTGACGTCATGTGCCTGCTGGGTAGTAAGCTACCATATGGTGTAAATAACTATCTGGGAACAACTTGCCACAGATCATATTCCCTCGGTAAGTTGTTCCGATAGGCATTTCCATCATACGGCCTTATACCCAAACTATCTGTTGGTTGACGGGTTGTTCTCAAACGCATTGGTTATTTTTGGATAACCGGGTTGGAAATGTGCGTTTCTTATCTTACACCATAAACTCTATAAATGGAAGTTGATGACGTAATTGACGATTATGCTGGATTATTTCGTCTTGGCGAAGCGATTATCCGTATATCACATGTGGTGGGGGGAGCATTTTTCATTTTAATAGTTACACATTCTTGGCTTAAGCCTCACTCTGTAACTATTTTAATATCGACATTAATAATATCAAGTGCGAATGACAGCCTGTTGTGAAGAGGGTGTTTCTTTATACAGATCAATTCCGCTAACGTCAAGTAACGCGTTGTCTGAGTTTTCTATTTTCACAACATTGTTATTTTGCTCCGTTTGTAGAACAACATTACCGTTTTCGATAGGTCCGTTTTGCACAACCAACGCCGGACGCACTGACGCTGGCCTATAAACAAGACTACTGTGATGTCCCTCTCTTACGTACCCTTCATAAACCTTTTCGATCTTTTTGGGGACCGTTGTCGAAACGCCTCTCATTTTCAAAGACTTCACCTTTCTCTCGCCAACTCTTGAAACTCTTGGATCAAACGAAACTCTTTGGTAGGCTGGTCCGACATGGGTTGTATGATGACGAACCTGGACGTAAGATCCATCCGTGGAATCTCCGGAAAAGCTGGGGATTGCAGTGCGTGGTCTTGGCGTTGTATGGGCTCTTGAACGCCATTGGATGCGTTCGCTTACGTCGCCATTCAGCGTCTGACGCTTCCATTGATCGTACGACATTGTTGACGTCCCGGACGATATGGAACCGTAGCCCGACGTGTCTGCTCGTTTCGCCACCAGGCGTTCTCCAGTTCCCACGGATGACGAGTCGTTATAAGCCGTCACTCCCGATGACGTTACGTGATACGTGTTTGAAGTTGTGGACACGCGTTCCGTGGGCGTGCGATAGTCAGGAACGGAGACGCGCACGACGTTTGGATCATCTTGCGTACGCTGTACAGCATACGTCGTTTTCGTGACGGTTTCTGACGGTTCGTCGTCCTCGTACTGGACTACAGCGTCGAGAGCGGCCAGAACTTTCGGCGTTTTCGGAGATTCGACGTGATTTTCAACGACTTCATTGTGGGTTGTGGTGTGCACTTTGATGTGCAATGGTTCGAAGTCACGTGACGCGTTTGTTGACGTTACCGTTGTCGTTCTCTCTTCGGCTTTCAGTCCCGTGGATTTTTCAATCATTAATTTAATGTCCTTTAGTTCCTGTGACAAGCTTTCAAGTTCTGTTCTAAGAGCAGATTCTGAAACTTCCGAACGAGTATCCGATATATCCGCCGGATTCGCCACCGTGACGTATTCGTAACTTTTCTGTACATGCGCCGGTTTTCCTTTCCGGTACATGTGTATTTTGTATTCATTCGGCGATGCTTGGCCGTTTTGCAATGCTTGATTGCTATTGATGTTCACTTTAACACCCCCATTGCTATGAATAATCTGTTTGTCCTCATGAATGTTCACGAAATTGTTCAGATCACGTTTTGTATCGTCCCCTTTCTGACTTTCACGTAAAGTCCAGTTAATTCCGTCATGCGACTTAATATCCGGGTTATAACCATGTCCAGGCTGCATGGTTTTTGTCACTCTGCGAAATCCTTCCAGAAACATAGACGCATCCAATGGATTAGCACACCTAAATCCGTAAATTTCATACTGGTAGTTTTTGTTTGGAGATTTTGCTATCACAACGAGAAAATCCGGCGTATTTTCGCTCACAGTTAGAAAATGGATTGTAGGAAAGGGAATGAACTCGCGAAGCATTTTTCCAAGCATGATGCTAGTTTTAACCACCCGGATTCCGTCCCTCCATAACTGTAGCTTGACCTTGTGCCCCGTGCCCTTGGCTATCTGATGATTTATCTGTTTGATGACGTCGGCGTTGACTGTCTTGTGGCTCCACGAGCCCAGATACTGAACTTTCCGTTCCACTACGACGTCGCCCATTATGGCAGGATTGACGTTTACGCTGTTATTCTGTTGACTATGACGTTAGTTTTGTGGCTTTACATGGTAAAATCTGAAAATAAAAGAATAAAATATTGAACATCTGATAAATCTTGATATTAACCAATGGTATCGACGGTTGACACTGCGCATGGTCTTTGATGTTTCCGCGCAAGTAGTCTTGACGTCAAAAAGACGTCAGCACGCATCACAGTATTGTCTTTCGGCAGTAGTTTGATCAAAATCTGAAAATGGCAACGCAAACAATTACGAATCCTTATTTGAAGTGGAATCTATCTTCATATACTGAGTCGATCAATTTCTGATCATTATATTGTGTGTATTAAAACAGTATCATGTTTGATTGATTGATTGAGTTGATGCTTTACGTCCCAGTTAACAGCCAAGGTCGTGTCGAGACGTTGCCCCCACTTTATGGGACTTTTACCCAAAAATGAGGGTGTTATGACATCCAACAAGTGCTTCAGATACCACACAACTAAGCCACAAAAGAATTTTAAGTTTGAATGGCTTGACTTGAACCACTTTTCCTGGGCAGGTGAAGACCAGAGCGATTTACCAGTATCATGGTCTACTAGATATCATTGTGAAATGTGACACTGCAGCATTTTGTGATTTTGTTGTGAAAATTATCATGTTTTATTCACTTTTGGAAAAATGAAAATGATATTTTTCGACACACATGCCGTAAATAAACCTTCAAAAAAACATTTTCATTCTTGGAAATAATTGAAAATATTTCGGTTAAATGAATTAAAAAACGTGAACAAATGTAATATTTACCGACTTTTAGAATGTATTTCTTTCAATCACAACACAGCCTGACTGTCACAAGATTTTCAGCGAATATTTTCTGACTGAATACATTTAATCGGGTCAATACAAAACACTGTCGTAACAAAATCTGCCTCACGGGCTCACGACCTATCAGACCTCACACAAGCGACGAGTAGATAGAGACCCAACAGTTTGGGTAAAGACACTTCATTATGACAATAGCATATGACGAAGGCGCTGATCACACTGTACCAATGTGCGGGCTGGTCTGCGCCTATATTATTCACATATGCATAGAGCAGAGTTTTTCATGACAAGAGTAAATTCAAAAGACACGATTCAGTGGCCAAGGTGAAAAGAAGCATGAACAGTCTGCTTGACTAAAGAAGGATTTTAGTGGGCTTTAATTTAGGTAGCACACCAGTAAATGTTGTTCTCAGTTTGTGATATAAGATAAGATAAGATAAGATAAGCGAACTAAATACTAAAACTAAGCTTAGCTAAGCTATGCTAAGATAAGATAGGATAAACGAATTAAGTATTGAATTTAACATGAACAAACTAAAACATTGAAGCCAAGACACTGCAGAAGTTAAAGGAAAGGTTACTCATCAAAAAACGTATCCATGAAAAGTATACCCCCTCAAACCCCAGTTTTATATAGAAACACTGGGGTATGCAGGGGTATACCTATTTTTCTTATTTTTGCTCCAAAACAGATTGTGGTACTCGTTAGAACCTCCTCGAGGCGGTTCTAACGTGTACCCACAATCAATGTTTTGAGCAGAATTTTTCACGCCAATGAAATTTTCATTTTTTTTTCTTATCTCTGTATATTGGATGGGCAAGATTTCGTAATGGTTTTAAGCCATTTACCATGCCGAAATGCAAATGCTAAAGTCGTTTCATAATTTTATAATTTGATAGTCAGTCATCTAATATTAAATAGGTATATCTACTTATATTTCATAAATTCCATAATTCAGTGTCAAAAAAAATTATTATTATGCCGCTCATTATGCCCAAAATTTTAAAATCCAGTAGCTTAAAAGATTAGCAAATATGCATAAACCTAAAATATTCAATAAAGGTACAAACTGTTTACTTATGAGAGGTCATATTGGTTTAAAATGTTATGGGTGTTATGAAACTAGCATTCGATTACATTATGTATACAGAAAAAAATGGTCTTCGAGGTTCAGTTCCGAGGAGCAGAAGCATATAATGCCATTTTCAAAGTGTATATAGATGTGCACATTTCAAATGAAATTACGAAGTGACGCATATATAGCGCCGTAAAAGCCCTAGGTGAATGAGCACGTTTTTCCACCCAATCATGGGGTTCGCTTGGCTGGGCATAGCAGTGGAATTATGACGAATGACACAGCGGGGTTGCCTTACCCATGTAGTTCCCAGGCCAAGACTCGGGACGAGTCTTTTCGGATGGGGAAAGTAGTGTTACGGTGTGATATAAATAGATATGCAAATTTCGAACTCGGTAGTTTGTGAAATTAGGAAGTGATGCATATTTAGTGCAGTAAACCACACTTGGTGGATGAGCATGTTTTTCCCCCGACTGGGTTTGCTGTAGCTGGCTTGGCTTGGCTGTATGTCACATTATCCTGCTTTAAAAGAATTTGCCAGAATGATCGTCATTTTTCTAGTTGTTTAATCCCCGAATTTATCTAATGTTCCCCATCTTAACTGTGTCAACTTGAAATTTTTTTTTACGAAAGTGTCCTCTTTCTGACAAAGAATGCGAACTTGCTAATACCTACATACAATACACTCGTGAGACTAGATATTTTTCCTATTTAAAATTTGATGAACGATAAGTGAACTTTTGTATTCGAACAAAATGAATAGAGCCCCGAACAAGTTTTTATTCAAGTGTCAACGGAGAGAAAACTGTGATTCAGTGTCCCTTTCAAGGTTTACAACGATAATGAGCTGTAATAGGAAAATTCACAGGCTTTTGACTCCGAACAAACTTTCATTCAAATTAAAACAGATATTGGTAGTTTCAAATTTCAAAATACTGCAAAATTGTTAAAAAGTGATTATTTTGCAACTTAGCGATAAGCAATTATACTGAAAGCCTATGACCCGAATCGTTTAGTGAAACCAATAACTAATTAACAGCGGGAAAATTGGCAGTCAGAAAGACCTTGGGCCGTCACGCAGCTTAACTGATGTGAATCATGTATTTGATTATTTTGATAAAAGCTGATACTTGCTTAATCTTGGAAAGCATCGCTTGTCAGTGGTGCGACCCGGGTTCGAATCCGGGTATAGGCACATTGCAAAGATGGCTTGCAAAATCTTATTTTTTTCCTTTAATTTTTTTTCTTTTCTTTTTTGATATGTCTTACAACTTGAAGTCATTTTTTTCTTTAAATCTTCTACTGTTGAAGTTAAGACTGTTATGATAGTCTGGTATCTTTGGATGACTAACTTGACAAAGTGCATAATACATCATTAACTACAGCAATTCAATGATGCATCGGTTTACATATAAATATTGCATTTTGATCGCATCATTTGCATGGGCTATGAAGCAGACAACTACGTACAAAATAAAATGTTTGTGCATATTTTGGAAAATAAAAAATAAAATCACCACCTGTCTCGCATTACTGCATGTATATTCGATGCACACATATTATAAGTCATGCAATCTATATATGCCGTACAAAGCGATGAAAAACAACAACACTCCTAATAACAAAATACCACAATCCTAATGCTATATATGGGAATTGAAATTTAAATATTCTTAAGGATTGGACAGTTTTATAATTACATACACATGCCATTATGTTGTCACCAAAACTATTACTATAAGACGACATAACAGAAGATATTAGGAGAAGAACTGTATAAGTACTTGAATGAGCTTTCGTTCTCATCCTGTGTTTTGTATTCGACATTTTGTTTGTCTGTTGTATTGACAAACAAGCTATTTTGTCATAGGCACCGCTAAATCATATTCAGACAAGACTGGTGCTTCTTTTAGTACATATATACAATGTATGTCAAAGTGCCTTGGATACTGGCCTTGACATAAATAGGTTTATGAAAATAAGGATGTTTTATGGCGGTTAAAAAGCCTACTGTGTAAGCAAAATAATTCAGTAGATGTAATAAACGTTATAAATCAAATTTTCCGCCAGCTTAGGCCCACACAAGACATTTCTTTAGAGTATTTGGGCGTACCCAATAAAGTGCCAGTCATGCCACTGCATGCTGTAATTGCAAAATGGGTGAAATAAAAACGAAAAACCCATTCAAAACGTTCACTGTTTAAACGGGTGATTAGTTTTCTGTTATGCGGAGGATGGCATATGGCATCATGCATTTTTGTTGACTTTTGATATAATGTTGACATCATTCCTAATATAAATGTCCATGCAAAATTGGTTGTATGGTATCGATAGCATTAATACGAAATTCTGGCAAGGGCTGCCACACTGTTGTACTGAAAATTGCAAAATTGGTACACAATAATAACAGTCTAGATACACGGGCACGTTTTAATAATGATATAAAACAATTGCGTATATTACATGTATGATACAAAAATGATAATAATTATTATGGCCATTCGTTCTTAAAGGTATTGAGCAGATTCATTATTGAATTTATGATTACGGAACGGCGTTGCAGAGTTACGGAAGAACAGAACGGAATGGCATGATAAGCCCAGAATAGGTCAGTGATGGAATGAAAATTAGGCTAAGTCCACATTTAATTTTCTTTCTTTATAAAATCCAGAATGACCCCAGGAAAAATGGTTTTCGGAGTTGCCCCAGTAAAAACGGAAATCGGTGTGAGTCCTTGGAAAAGTGGTTTATCTTCATATACGACTGTTTATTGTGCCTGCCTCTCTGTCGTGCTCGTTGCCTTTCGTTTCGGTTGAAAGCCGGCTACCTTGTCGCGTGTGTTGTCGGAAAAATGTTTTGTTATTTTTTATGTACTTTCCTTCCAACCAGGTGTTTATGTTGGGACTTTAAGTTTGATTGCATGGATTCCTGGTCCCTCTATTCTTAATTTCCACAAAGATGGAGCCAGTCACCTATAGAGCCAATAGGTTGTGAGATACATGTATCAGTTAAACGTTTTGCCAAAGTAATGTACTTTGACGGTCAATTTACATGTAAATGGGCAATGAAACCACATTCTATTTACCCATCCAAAAGGAAAGAAATTAGGCGATTATAAAATTGAAACCAAGATTTTATCGCAAATAGCCGAAATAGAAATCTTGCTTGAAGAATAAACATTTTTGACTGTTTCAATTTTGTACAAAAGAGCCAGTGGGCTGGAAAATAGGGTCATGAGGTCATCGCAATCGGTGGACATTGTACAAAAATGGTGAAGTGATGGTCGTGAAAAGTAAACAAGAGAAATTATGAAATAAAAGGCGGTGGCGAGTTCAAGTTGGATCTCTGGGGCATTATGGACGAAACCTTGACCCGGTGATGCGGGTATCAAAATATGGCGCAAATCGAGAGAAAAGATTTCTTTGTAGTCTTCGGCCATGTCAGACACGAACTGGGCTGTGGTGGTACAGCGAATATAAGGGGTATTTCAAGCCTGGAAATGAGTATCAGTAAAACTACTATTTGCATCGAAGTATAGTAGTTAATGCAGGCGCTTTAACTTGAAAAAGTGCATTCTTGTGGCGCGGCTCAAACTCCTGCCCATCGACCACCATGGAAATCCTACAATGGATTCTTACACTAGTTTTGGGTTATTATTTACCGTAAACATATAAAGATTTCCATTTTAATTTTGAGTTTGATTCAGTCTTCAAATTTTATGTTTCATGTCAGAGTTGTTCTGAATTTAACAAAACCCATGCATATACGTGTGAAAACGTTGACATTGGCCCGCTTTTATGGCCATGCATTTGCTTCGAGCACGAAATCCGGACCAGGGAGCTTTCATTAAAATTTACGGTAATTTATATTTTTCAATGAAATTTACTGTGTTTATTATTACCACTTCAAAAGCGCTGAACTGCGATGATCACTGACAAAATCTTTTTAACGAATCTCTAATTGAAAGGAAAAAGATAATATAAAGATGCCAAATGTTTTGAAAATTGCTGTTTTGTACAAATTTTCACTTGCAAAAAGGCCAAAATTTTGAAAAATATAAAATTTCGCACATATATGTTGTCATCTATAGTATTGTTTTTCAAAAAGAATGTTAAATAGAGAAGATACTTAAATTTAACTTCCCATATGTTTTCATTATATCGAGGATTTTTTTTTGTGTGGCATACTTCACCAAAAATTAGCGATTTTTTTGACAAGCGTAGTAGATCACAGCATTTCTTTTGTGCTTAACCATATCTGAATCCTTGCACAACCGATTATATCAATGACAACTTACAATTTTGATGAATTGCAAATTATATGATGCTTATTCCTTAAAAGTGCATGTCAGTTTGATGAATCTACCCGTTCAAGTATGTTTGAAGTTACGTGCGTTTTAGATCGCCTCAATAATCAAGCAAAGTGCATGCCCAGCAGGCACATGACGTCAGAATGACGTCAGATCGACGTCGATGCGACGTCACGACGTTGATATGACGTCATTCTGACGTCATGTGCCCGCTGGGTGTAGTCGACACTGCTGTCCCGGATCCCATGAACAGGAAAACTATGCACACCCAGCAAGTGTTACATGTAGTCCGCAATTGCGACTCCACATAAACATACATCTTTTATTTTATTATCTGTTTGAATTGATGCTTTACGTCCCAGTCAACAGCTAAGGTCATTTCGGGACGTTGCCTCCATTTTATGGGATTTTTGCCCAAAATGAGGATGTCATGACATCCAACAAGTGCTTGAAATATGACCATCCAACTAAGCCACAAAATGCTTATATGTATGAATGACTTGAACCACTTTTCCTAGGCAGGCTCAGACCGGACCGGTTAACCAGTAATCAGACGATCAGCCAGTAGCATATAAGATTTGCCTGGAGGCACAATATCTAGGCCCCAATGGACGGGGGCCCTTTATCTTATTAGCCCTCTACCTCAACTAGAGAATGCATGGTTTCAGAAGCCTGCTCTAAGTCTGCTTCAAGTTGGTGTTTTATGTGTATGAAGACTTAAAAGTAAGTTAACTCTGTATTATGCTGTACATGTAATGTCTGATTTCAATTTTGATGCTCAGACCATATGTTTTACACCGGCGCGCGTTCCAAATTGGTAATCATCTTCAATGTTTATAATTCCGTAATTCATTCTGGTGTAGTCGAGTCCAAATGCACCAAAAAGTAACATTGACCTTACATGAACCTCTACATGTAAATGTATTTTTGTATCATTTGGCTATTTTACTTGAAATGTAATTTGAAAGCACCACATGATACATACCTATTATTTACGTTCAAAGTATTTTATTTAAATAAAGATACAACACTTTCTGTTGCTTGAAAATATCCTAATGAAAATATTTCAAAATAAATCAGATTTGTTTGAAAAAGGAAATTAGTTTTACCCCTGTTGATTTTTATTGCGAAAGATGGAAGCATTGATACATAATAAGTAGGTCTGAAGCCCTTTTAACCTATGATTTTTATGATATGAACTCTTGTTAAAATGAAAATATGAATCACAATAAAAATCGTTACATGGCTGACATCAGGAAAACATGTCCGTCACATGTATACCACCTTGAACTCCACTCTGGGGTATGGAGTGGGTATACCTATTTTCTTTTTTTTTTTCAAGGCTCCAAAACATAGATTGTGGGTACTCGTTAGAACCGCCTCGGCGAGGCGGTCCAAACGTGTACTCACAAAATATGTTTTGAGCAAAAATAAGAGAAATATATATATAATATATATAAAAAAACTACTGAAAATTTTCTTTTTTTACAACATTAAAATCTCTGTATATTGCATGGGCAAGTTTTCGTAATGTAAATGGACCGCTTAAGTGACGACTATGCCTATTCATCTAATGGCTATAAATAAACCTTTTGACCAGACAGCTGAGCTTGTATAGAACCACTCGATGGGTATCCGAATATAAGCACACTCGAGTACACAGTCACCTCTCCTTGACCAGTGTTCAATCAATTAATTATCCGCCACCTCGTTTTCTTCTCATCCATGAAATCTATGTGCAAGCTAAACCAGCAATAAGAAACGTCCAAGGCCAAATATCAGATTTTCGATCCGCATTCACCCCACTTGCTTCAACGTAATATGGTCAACATGAACGTCTAATCAAACGTCTAATCACCAATACGACCATGAAGACCGTCCATCTACCTATTTGCAACGTATCCCTGATCCAAACACGGACTACGCGCAGCCAGAATGACACAAACTACGTGTAGACTGTTGGAAAGGCCATAGGTTGGTTGTTTCTTAGAACTGGAGAATACAGCCTGTGATGTGCGACTCCAGGCAAGAAGATTACACGTAGCAGACCGGATCTCTTAAAGCTGAAAGAAGACATCCCGAGACAGGCTTTCTTCTGTGACATAGAAATGGAGCAATTAAATGGGTGCAGCTTATTAGATCAAAGACTCAGATAGAAGGAAACTTGATAGTTTTCGCAAAAAGTGTTTCATTACTCAACTGCAACTACTACTTTTGAACATCCATCTGGTTTGACAAATACGTTGAAGAAATTCAGAGGCTTCTTGGAGACGAAGGCCGACTGCATAAAGCACACAAAGATGATACTAGCTCAGTTTTGAATGGATTTAAATGCCACACAGCATGTAACACACATGCATGTTTATAGTCAAATGTGTACACCCATTTCTGGCCTTTTTAACTGATATTATTCTGTGAGCAAGCTGATATGTTTTATTTTATGGAAAGGATATATAAGCATATATACAATATATGACCTTTACAGAATATTTAAGCATCTACAATACATACCCTTTACAGTAGATAGGGCATGAAAGGCAGATGAGGTCTCTGAAGAAGATTTAAATTTAAACGGTTCGATAGTTATGATCTGCCTACTCACAATGACTATTTTCAGACGTTTAGATATGTTTAGACAAAGATATGTCTAAATTGTAGTCTGATCTAGAGATGGCAATAATTAAATTTCCATCTCAAGCATAAAATGAAATTTAAGACGCCGTCAAAAACATTATAGCTGGGGAACTCAAAGTATGACCAACATAACACCTAAGTTCTTTCTAATGTTGCAAACAATCTATATAAATTCATTGATGAACTGTTGACTTCTTTGTGAAGTAGTGAAGAGATTATCCTACCAACTTGCCAACATAGAAATAATCTTCCTGACAATTTTCATGTGGTGATTGATTTATAAAGCAAGTTAGATTGGTATACAATTGAAATCAGCAGATTTGGCCACCTTTTGTTGGTTCTCTTCAGGGTTGACCAGAGCAATTTGCAATTGATTTGGATTGTGGAAAAGTAGGAAATCTAAGTTTGGCCACCCTAACCAATTTAAAGATTAAGAAGTAATAAAAGAACCATTCAGTTACTTTGGCCATAATTTGTCTTCTTTTGGTGTAAATAGGCATAAAAGAGACCGTACTCAACCTTGAATATATTTACGAGCTAAAGTGTTATGCAAAGATTTTCGGGTGCGTATGAGAAATAAGAGCTGTTTTCAAACCACAAAATACATATCAAATCCACATACCAACTGTTAGGATGGTCCTTACAGTTGATCTTGTCCGGAGGTGCAAGAAAAGCTCAAACTGGTACAACCTCGAAACGTTTTAGAAAAACAAATAAAATAGTACATGACTGTTGTAACATATGAAGAAACTCTTCATAATTTACGAGAAAATGTCGATGCAGTAGCCAAAGCAACTACTACAATGAAGATGGGCAATACATATGGAGTCAAACAAGACGCAGTCCAAAAAGCTATAGTCAAAACAGACAAAACTGACAGTCCTTACATCAGGAAGACGTTTTGAAGAAAACAAGTTGTGAGTTCTGGTAGACAATGAGCCTATGTTCGACACCCAAACTTTCTTCGAAACAAGATGTAGGGGACAGGACACTAGTTAACCAAATCAAACAAATTGTGTGTTATCTTTTATGTGAAAGTAGGACATTCTGTGGTGGTCCAGTCAGAGTCAATTAGTCGCCAAATGTTCAGAGGACGGTCCATCATTCTGAATACGTGCATAAATGCTATCGTGACATTGCTGCTCCGTTCTGATAGCCAAACTTGGGCATGATTTCCCAAGGCCCACTACGACTGTTTTTGTCGAAAGTTTCAAATATCGCATAAGAGGTCTACATTTTGTCCATAGCCTTTCTCTTAATTTTGCTTTGCTATGATATTCAGGTCAGTTGTTTCTTTGTCCTACTTGAGTCCACATTGGCTTCAGTATGGTTCAATTTGATCATGATGCACATTCAGGCGATTCAACAGAGTTTGGTTGATTAACTTTCCAATAACTCCACAAGACGGCTATGCTTGTGTGATTGAAAAAGAGTTGAAGATTATACGTGAATTATTTTGGGATATAGAGGATATTTACTTTTTTGAGGTGAATACCAAATATATTTCATCGAGTGAGTTGAAAACATCAAAATTTTCACGAGTGCGTAGCACGAGTGAAAATTTAGATGTTTTCAAGTCACGAGATGAAATATTTGGTATTTACCGATAAAAAGTAAATTTTCTTTTCAGTTATTTTATACAATACACGGGCATTTTCCTATTCACAAAGCAGGCGGTGAAAATGCAAGAACCAAACATTTTTGAAAACACAATTTTGGTACCACATTGTTCCTAACGTTCTTACTAAGAAAATGAATACCCACAATTTATGTTTTCGTTCGTAAATAACGGAATTATAGGCATTTGAATTTCTGAAGTGAGGCACATTTAATGACGTCAAGTGAATGGAAACGTCAGAAGTAATCCAAACTCTGCAGTGAAAATATCGGCTGATATCAATCACTAGTGAAAATATCAATATCAATTTTGCAGTGAAAATATCACTTTTATCCATTTTTGATATACATTAATTTCACTGCTAAGTATAAAATAAAGGTATCTTCCTCTATATGCAATGAAACAGCACTGTCAGTTATCCCTCAAGCCTCATAGACCTCGCTAGAAACTGTATCTGCGTCTAGGACTATTCCAGAGGGCAGCTGTTTAACATAGAGGATCTTACACTCGTGGTCATTTCATATGAAATTTATTAAACGAGCCTTCGTTTTATCATATGACTTAAAAAAAACATTTTATCGCCTTCGAAGTGGACATATTTTCAATGAAAATTTACATTGTTGTTACGGACGTCGTCAATGACGTTACATATTCCCGCAAAAGTGTTAATACACGTGTGTCATACGATTTTTATGACATGACGTTATCCACTTGAAAACAGCGACGTCATATGATAAATGTCTGTAAAAGACCGATTCTATCAGTGTGGATTTTTTTTCGGCCACGGGTCTTGTATATCCCCGAGCTTGATCTCGGTAAATCTATACCTGCCATCATGCAAACATGTCCGTGTAATGTATACCCCCTTGAACCCCACTTTTATATAGCAAAATTGGGGTATGCAGGGGCAAACCTATTTTTCTTATTTTTGCTATAAAAGCTGAAAAATTACAATTTTTAAAGCTAAAAAATCTCTGTTTATTGCATGGGCAAGTTTTCGTAATATATACCTGCTGTGGTATAGTGCTGGGTAGATGAGTTCTGTTTAAAAGCCATGTGTAGTGCAATTAAAGTTCCATTTATGTCTTCAAGTGAAATAATGGATTCTATGTATTAAAATAATATTGCAAAATCAAGTCTTCTACACAGTGGATTCCCTATAAGCTACTTTAGCTTATAATCCACATTTGGATTAATCAAGTCTGACTTTATATTGTAGCTCACCGATTTGTTACATTGCATGCGCGTAATCTTTAAAAATAAGTGGCATTTAGTGTACAATTACTAAGTAGACTTCAAGTTATTCACCACTTTTGCATTATCAACTGGTTTCCAGCTTACAGAAAATCAATATGGGAAATACAGGTAACCAAAACCACCCTGACCTTCAGGTCAGGGTGGTTTTGGATACCTGTATTTCCAATATTGATTATTTCTAAGCTGGTAACCAGCCAATAATGCAAAAATGGTGAATGCATGTGTTATTTCCATCATTACGAAAACACGCCCATACAATATACAGAGGTTTTTAAAGTTGTCAAAAATGAAAATTTTCAATAGAACAATTCTGATATTTTTCTTATTTTTGCTCAAAACATAGATTGTGGGTACTCGTTAGAACCGCCTCGGCGAGCTGGTTCTAAGGAGTACCCACAATCTATGTTTTGGAGCAAAAATAAGAATAATAGGCATACCCCTGCATACCTCAGTTTTGCTATATGAAAGTGGGGTATAAGGGGGTATACATTACACGGGACACGTTTTTGTAATGCTTATGCTGTCCTGTCCCACCTGGATAGCCCAGATTGATTCATATTCAGCAAAGAATCCAACCTTCAAGTTGACACTAGATACTGACACTATTTTTCTCTTTTTCTCTCCGACAATCTTTTGTAGCATATCTTGATTTGAGACACAAAAACCCTACAATGTTTAATCATATATAAGTGATTCTTATGATTTTGAACACACACACACACACACACACACACACACACACAAAAAAAAAAAAAAAAAAGAAAAAAAAAAGGGGGAAACAGGGAAGACTCTTTTGCAAATGAAGTGGTAGATTACGGAAGAGGGAAGACTTCGTTGCAGATGAAAAGGTAGATGTTTGTTTAATTAGAGGTTATTAATGAAACCCAATCATCCACAACCCTTCTAGAAGTACAATTTATGGGTCGTCGTGCTCCTCAAACATGTGACAGATGAAAATACGACTGGCATATTTGGCCTTGGTACTTTGAATTAAATTGCACAAGTTATTTTAAACTTTATGTTAATGTAATTACAAGTATAAAATGCGTCTTGAATACGTCTGAATTTAAAATTTAAGGAATACACAGCGCGGTGAATCATTATAATTACACAGATAAATAATGTTAGAATGATTTATAAAGCAAACCGTTTAACACTTACTGTATCATGCATTATCATATCAATCATGAAATTGCGGAACGCTACTTTGCCTGTCCCATACATGTAATTTAAAAAAAAAATGTTTAAAATGCCTTCTGATGATTGCACCGTACTGTGACTAGTTTGTCAAAAGCAGTAATATTATGCATTTGTTGCTATATGCGAAAAAGCGGCTGTACATATTGCATATACCGCTTACATTTCTCCTTTTCGACAAGCTATGGTAGATCTGTCGGTATTGAAGGTATATGGGATTAATGTTTCAGGCAATCCTAAAATTTAAGATGTTTTAAAAGACGTCAGAATAGCTGAAATAAAGACTCCATCACAAAATGTTTAGCTGAAATAAAGACTCCATCACAAAATGTTTAGCTGAAATAAAGACTCCATCACAAAATGTTTAGCTGAAATAAAGACTCCATCACAAAATGTTTAGCTGAAATAAAGACCCCATCACAAAATGTTTAGCTGAAATAAAGACTATATGTAGCACAAACATGAACCGTATATTTTAACAAGAATGTGGTTTTTGACCAGGTCTGACACAAACCAGCCTGTACAGTCACAGAAGCAGGCTAGAGGCTTGAAATTTTGGAGCTAAGTAGAGGAGGAATTTTACTATCCGAGAAGCGAAAACAAAGGCGCTGATCAGCTTCGCGGTTACCGCGAAGCTGATCTGCGCCTTTGTTTTCGCCTATGTAAATTGTTGGTTTTCCCATGAGGCGGCTCAAATGTATGCTAGAATGTTAAACCACAATTCCATCTCTGAAAGTATTACACTACTTTTGCAAACTATATAGAACGTGATGATGATGGTGGTGATGATGATGATGATGATGATGATGGTGATGATGATGATGATGATGATATAGCAAAATAATTGCTTCTCGATAAAAATGAATGGTACGAATATGTACATGTACTTATCTTATGCAACTGTATTTGAGTTTAAAAAGATTTTACTGGCGATATGTCAACAAGAAGGGCAAAGACAGGTCAACGTGAAAACGTTGTTTTAATGAAAATTTATATAAAAATAATGTTACTAAAGGCAAATTGCAAATACCAAAAGATATATTAACACTGCCATAATAATAAACGTTTTATTGCAGGGTAACACGTCAAACGATCAAAATGCCTGAATATAAAAAAATTTAATACAACTAAACTAGAAAAACGGGATATAGAAGGTACAAAATCATATGGTTGAAGCCACTGTAGGTCTAAATAAAATTTAATTAGTAAGAATAATTCAAAATGAATACGATTTAAATATTCCTACCTGACTCTGTATGACTTTCTCTATTCCACTGCCACCAGAGCCCGTATGTCAACCGTCAAGGTGCTGCTCTTGGCAGGTTGTCAACAGGTAGCACTTTAAAACCCTGTCAACTTAGCGCCTGAAAAAGACAGGTAGCACACTAGTAATTTCAGACAGATTTCGGTTTAATTTGTCAAAATAGATAAATGAAGGTTTAATTAAATAATAGACTAGCGATTATACGAAATTATCCAAGAACGTGGTAAAGCTCACATGTTGTGTTGCCATATTCGAAACGTCTTGTCCTGACTTTTGTTAAATGTGCCTTAAAGGCATAGATTCTACAGAAGATAAAGTGATACCATTGTTTATTGGTCTGACTGGAGCAATATGATGTTGTACTACCTTAGCAAAGGGATTAGCATGTGTATGCATGTTGCGATAACGAGGTCCAGAATGGGCAATATGCTTGTAGTAAACTTGAATTGATTCTACACTCAATATTGATTTTTTTCTTAAGGCTCTACATCTACGCTCGTACCTGCTCACTCACACATTTACGTTTTTAGCAATGTACTTGGTTTTTTAGTGATGTACCAACACAGTCATATCTCAAACAGTAAAATTTTGAGCCGCCTTTTGGGAAAACCAACAATGTGGTTTCCGAACAGGTCTGACACAAATCAGGCTGCACAGTCACAGAAGCAGGCTTGAAGCTTGAAATTTTGGATTTAAGAAGAAGAGGAAGTGTACTATCCGTGTAGCGAAAACAAAGGCGCTGATCAGCTTCGCGGTTACCGCGAAGCTGATCTGCGTCTTTGTTTTCGCATATGCAGATTGTTTGTTTTCCCATGGTGCGGCTCAAATGTTGGGGTATCATTGTAAATCTTAATGCTAAACTCATGAAATATGTTGCAACCTAATAAGGAACAAGGATTCAAAAGACAATTTACTGATCCGCATCTTCTGAAGCCCGCAACCGACCGTGAAATTGAAATTGTACAGGAAAATATTTTAGTAAACATTCAATTTTAATGGTTAAGGATACGACTTTTACATTGTCGATATGTTAGATAATCAATTTAATTTACATTTTTGCTGTTTACATTTCGGTCAAAACTATTTGATTAAACAAAATGTCTTTCCACTGTATGTTGAAAAACTTATCTGTTTCATAGCTTTAAACTCATGCCTTCGCCTTAACCCGAGTTGGTTTCGGTCAAGGTAACCGTGACTAAGAAGCCATGTTTTGGGAAATAGCTGGTTATATATGTTAATTGCCCGGTATCTGTTAGAATCTTAACTTGCATCGATTTGACACCTTGCAAATTTACCAGCCAGTTTTTATTCATGTTGTTTTCATTTTGGTGCAATTTTGATATCATAATTAAGATATGTAAATTTGAAGTTTAAATTAAGCGACATTTATAATTAAAGTATAGATGTCTTCACTTAAAACACAATTAACGAGTCAAATCCAGGGGTTAGTAACTCAAAACCATCTTAAGCTTAAGATCAACTTACGACCAACTTAAGTATCTTTTAGGGATTATGGTGAATAACTGAAAAAAGGACCTTAAGTTACGGTGACAACTTAACAGCATCGCAACTTTACAGTCAACTCAAGTCCACTTTAGTGCAGTCTTATCTTACGAAGTGACACCTTTCATTTCAAAAATTTATGATAGCTTAGAGTAACCGGGATAGCAAGAACATAAGTTTTATGGTGGTCGTAAGTATGTCGTAAGTAGGGTTCGAGTTACTAGCCCCAGATCTTTAGTCACCAAAAAGTGAAACAAGTTGGCTTCTTTAAAAAGAAACCAATGAAAAGGTCAGCAGCAGTTTGATATAAGAGCTTCCTTTTGCTCCAGATTTCAGTGTTGTTGAATCTCTGGTTTGTCATTAATTTCGATTCCCATACGTTTCAGTTTCGTATAAATATCGTTTCATGTTATGAACGCTTGACCAGTGTGTGTATCTGTCACTCAAGGCATTGACTAAAATTTCTGATGTTACAGAATCAAAGCTAATTCTAAAGAGAACACGATTACAATCAAATATGTCGATATGTCACAGTGTAGAAAACCATTTTGCAGTGCAGTCAATTTGTGACAGAGTTCTGAATTTTGACTTGCAGCCACACTACCGGAGAGAGACCCATGGGTCCGATGTGATGAACTAAAAGTCAGCCATCTAGAGTTCCTATAGTTTATGCACCCCTCACCAGGGTATCTACGATCTTAACTTAGATGCGCTATGAAAAGAAGTCGCCACGATCGAGACTGCTTGCTAGATATTTAACGCTTTTTGACAGAGAGTGTCAACAATGGATAAATTAAATTGTTTGCGGTGAACTGTCTAGGCAACATAGACGGGTTCACTAGTTTTTATTTAGCGCTTTATGTGACAAAACGCGTAATTGAGAGAGAGCAGTCGATCATGGGTACAATTTTCTTCATATTCAAAGTAAACACTGTGGAAAAGGTGACAGACGACAGCGAGGTTCGAATCATACATTCAGAACAAAAAGATCTCCTTAATCGAAAATCAAATCACTGAAGTGCCCAGGCAAGTGGTCAGATCGGTGGCAATACCAGAAAGGTGGAACATGATAAAAACAAGATTGGGCGCTTTGGCTTACCAGGCTGTCACTGTCAGCATGCATTGCTTCCAAGACTGATCTGGACAATGCTGATGTATGAGGTAGTCACATTACGAAAATATGCCCATGTAATATGCTGAATTTTCCTAAGTTGTAAAATTGAAATTTTTCACTAGGAATTGTTTGATATTTTTTTCTTATTTTTGCTCAAAACATAGATTGTGGGTACGAGGCGGTTCTAACGAGTGACCATAATCTATGTTTTAAACCAAAAATGAGAAAAATAGGTAAACCCCAACATACCCCAGTTTTGCTATATAAAAGTGGGGTTTAAGGTGGTATACATTTCACGGACATGTTTTCCTGATGAGTTAGTAGCACTATAGTAGACGTCCTATGTACAGCGATTTACCAACAGGGGCTTGGAGTACCACCAATTTATACAAGCATTGGACTCTAAGGGAAGAGTTCAAGGCTTCCGAGACAAGGCCGAATGTTAACGCTGAGATATTCCCCAGATGATTCCATTCCGATACAGTCATGGTCAGCTTAAGCAAGAGAGTATGTGTACCGGGAAGAGGACAGTCTCAAGACAAGATTTATTTCTGTTGGTGTCAAGGGATTGGTGCAAAAATGCTGTACTGTGGAGCTGGTAAGACAGAAGGACAGTGAGCTTTAACTCATATAAGCCTGGCTTCCCTTTTGTGGGACATATGCAAATAGTATAGCCCCAGATGTGACGCCGCGTCCCATCTGGGGATATTCTGTTTGCACAGAGAAATTTCATCTAAAAATGAGATAAAGAATAGGAGTCACCCCTAACACCCCTAAAATGAAAGTGGACTCATACAATTGATAACGATGGGAGAATCCATTCGTCAAATATGGACGTCAGGGAAAGGAGGGCAAGAGCTGTGAGGATGGGAACATAGAGAGCTTGGACCAAGTCGAACATCACCTACAGGAAGCTAACCTTGTTGTACATCACTGATCCAAAAATATTCCCATGGCGATACGACTCAGTCCCCAGTGTCTTACGCATATGAAAAGAGATGAAGCATAGCTTGAAAAACAAATCCCACGGCAATTAGGTACAAACCCAGGTCCCGCTGGACAGAAACCTTTGGCTGAGCCAAAGAGTCAACTCGCTGACGCAGTATGTCAGAGTTGTAGTGTATTGTGCTATTTATAGAAGTTATTCATCATGTGACTTTACCAACCACGGATATTCTCGAATGAACGAAGATGCGTTGGGACATAACAAGTGAGTTTGCTGATTGGCGAGATAAGGACCTTAAGAGGGATCGTTTTGACACACCACCCCCGTTTTCAGACGGTGTGATACCAGACAAACAACACCGCAGGTTGGAATATGGCGACTCACTAAAGGCAAAAACATGTTTCCCAGATATGGTCCAAACCACCCTACGACCAGACATGTTAGACATCGAGCTGTGGTCAAAATCTGGGTGTCGAGCTGAGAGAGGAGATGAAAGAAGGCCAATGATAAGAAGAAGACAATTTACACGTCATTTCCGAAATTCGTATTGTGAAAGGAAATGGTTGACATGCTTTGTTGTTCCCTGTAGAAGTAGAGGGATGAGATGAGATGTTACAGTTTCCATTCGATGCGCAAACTGACAACAGTGGGTGCTACTAAGAGAGATAGGAGGGCAATCCAAACACTAAGCAATGTAACTGAAAGGGCATTAGCTGAGGCTAGGAGACTATCTAGAAGTCATCAGCCTGGAAGCGATAATCAAAACTTCAAGGACTTATCACTTACGCGGGGCCACCAACTACCAGCCAGCAGGCACATGACGTCAGAATGACGTCAGATCGACGTTGATATGACGTCATTTTGACGTCATATTCCCGCTGGGTGCAGGGTGCTCATAGACCGAAGCAATTCTACACAAGCGGAATCCATACCAGTGCTGATAATGAGTATCCTGTCTACTGCTGGCAATAAACTAACACTATTCTACAGACACTTCGGCACCACTACGAATTCGGCACCTAGACAAATCGGACCCTAGTCAAATCGGCCCCAGTGCCACATCGGCACCACTTTAGAAAAATACCATAGTCACTTCGGACCCTAGTCAGTTCGGACCCTAGATACTTCGGCACCTATCTATTTCAATTCAAAAATCAGTTTCGTCGAACTTTGGTATCAGTAAAACACCCAAATTAAACCCATATTTAATGGACATCCCAAAGAAAGCAGAATAGCCGTTTCTTTTGCATTATTTTAGGTAGTGTCCCAAAGTAACTGACTACAAGACATTTGAAAAAGGAAACGCCATGCCAAAGCCTAAAGAGAAGTTTTGGCATTTTTCGAAAGTCATGAAATTCTGGCATTTTTCTGAAATTCCTCGGATTCAAAAAAAAAAAAAAAAAAAAAAAAAAAAAAAAAAAAAAAAAAAACTCGAGTTCTATTTTTCCTCAAAGTTCAATCTAAAATGCATTGCGGCAAGTGTTGTCTGTGTAAAATTCATTTTTCCTAATGATGTTCATGTTTGAGCTTATTTTGAAAAATGCAATTTTTTTCCAAATTTAACATTTACAAAAACATCTATCTGGACTTTGACATGACATTTCCGGTTTCAAATTTCTGATAGTCAGTAACTTCGAGGCATTATTTAAGTTCATGCAAATGAAAAAGGAAATTGGTCCGTGGGGATTGGCTTTGAGTTAAATTTGGGATAGCATTACACGACGATATATGGAAAATAATACAGTGGCCCTAAGCATTTTTGAGGAGTTTTGCGTCCTGTTTAATGGTGCTTATACGGGACAGTTGTAATTGTACAACCTGATTGTTAATAAAGTTATGTTATGTTATGTTATCAAATCAGGATAAGATTTAATCCAATTATTGTCGCGTGTCGTTTTACTCCATTAGACAGAATCCGGGACGTTTCGCCCCCAAACCATTTCGCCCCCTAGTCGTTTCGCCCCCAAGACGTTTCCCCCCTAGTCGTTTCCCCCCTAGTCGTTTCGCCCCCACTAGTCGTTTCGCACCCCCTATTCGTTTCGCCCCTAGTCGTTTCGTCCCCTAGTATATAGATATAGTATAATTACCTTATGTACATCATTTTGTTTCATGTAAATAATTATGCTAGGCAATAAAAATTTCAAACTTGTATAGTAAAGTCTTATTAAGTTGTTCACTTGGGCAATCAATGCTGTAAAAGAGTTCGTTTGCAAAAGACATGTCATTTCGCTGGCTTTTGTAAATTAATGTCTGAAAAGAAATTTATGATGGAGCATCGTCGCCCTGTCACGTCAGCCTATTCTGTTTACCAATACTATAAATGCAATAAACCAAATATTTTCGTTAAATTCTATCCATGCGTTTTAAAAAGCTGCAAATAATTAAAGAGAATGTAAGAATTTTTCGACAAATGTTGGGCAACGCTGCTATTGACGTCAATAAATAATAAATAAATAAAAACAAATAAATAAATAACAGCCAGGAAATCGTGAAAGAGAATAGAAAATAAATACATGTAATATACATATCCCTAAAATATATCGCCGTATTTATGAATACATTAATACAAAGTTTAATGCATCTGTTTCTATCAAGCATTATACTATAAAGAAATATTATTATAATAAAACATTGTAAGTTTTAGAACCTGTAATTTATGAAAAACATTACGAAAACACGCCCATGCAATATTAAGAGATTTTTGTAAGTTGCAAAAATTGAAAATTTCAAAAGAGAAACATTTATATTTTTCATATTTTGATTCAAAACATACATTGTGGGTTCAGGTACAGTACACGGACATGTTTTCCTGATGAAACGTAAATTAAGCAATAGTTAGATATATACAGTTGTACAAAACATACAAAAGCATGATATTACGAATAATTTATTATTAAATAAATATTATAATGTTATTAATCAAGTAATTTCGTATTGGCCCAGTTACAGGTCCGAGGTCTGCTGTATTGGCCCGAGGCGAAGCCGAGGGCCAATACAGCTGACCGAGGACCTGTAACTGGGCCAATACGAAATTACTTGATTAATGAAAATTTTATTAATTAACTTTTCTATTTGAATTTTGCTCCTTGTGACAATGCAACCGGTTGACAAAGGAAACAAAAATGTACAGGCACAAAAAATTCTATCAACCATTGTAGGCTATTCTGCGTTTAACATTGAAGCCTCAGGCATAAAGAATTTACGGATTAAACCTCGAATGCAGCTCCGTGGGGTTGAGGGGTGCTCACATAGTAAGACAGTACGGGTATGTTCCGCCTTTAAGCACCGCAACTCTGAAAGCACCAACTTTTTCAGTTCGATCAGCTCTTAATACCAACTTTTCTGAATGCATCCATTTTTTCCAAGTTTGATCAGCTATACAGGCACAGCTTTTACAGTTCTATCAGCTCTAAAGGCCAAACTGTCACAGTTCTATCGGCTCTGAAAGCACCCACTTTTTAAGTTGACGAGCTTTGTAAGCCCCCTTCTTTATTTTATAATCTAGGGCAAAAAAAACAAAACACACACCATCCCCGGGAAAGCTGCCCACAAATTGATGACACGAAATTCGTGATATAGAGTCGACCATTGAAGAAGGCCAATGAATTTAGGCCTAATAACAATGTATCTTCCTGGATTTAATATAAATAAAGTTTCAAAAGATGAATCAAGCGCTTTTGAGACTTGGCAAGCCGTAGTAAATGCCTACTAACCTCATGTTTTCATACAAGAATGGCTAGATCTAGATACAAAATAAACGAAAATCGTCGTCTGACTTTTGTATTTCCTTTTTATAAGCAATAACTGTTGACGATAATTTCTAATTCTATAAATGCAACTGCAGTTGCAGCACATATTACAAATACAACTGCAGTTTATAAGCGGCGATGCGGAGGAAAACATGGCTGCCATTTTCTTTTGAAAAAGAACGTCGAATGACGTCATTTTCATATTGGCCGACTTTTCTCGTATTGGCCCAGTTTTTCTCGTATTGGCCGACTTATTCTTTTTTATTCGTATGATGCGGGCCGATTTATTCATACAAATATCAATATTAAAGTAGTTAATTAATAATTACCTGTATCACATATGCAATGCTGCCGATAATCGGTCTATTAAAAGAAATCGCTGAATAAAAGATATTAAGATTTAAAATTCCACTGAGTCATTAAGTTCTTTTAAAGACAAAAGCCTGCCGCATGCCGACAAAACCATAGAATTCGGCAAGCAATCCTTGATTAAAGAATCTATTTTTCACACTTTAGTTAATCATCCTTCAGAAGTCGGTGTCAATAATGAGGGTCTGGATGGGGTATAATGATTAAAGAATAATGGCCTAAAAATTTTAATGAGAGTGAATAAAGAGCCAAAAATTTAATGATTAGTGAATAAGTAGGTCCTAAAAAATAATGAATAAATGAAAAATTTTAATGAATAGCAGAATAATATAATGAATAGTGAATAATAACATTTTAAAGAATAATGAATATGCTAAATTTGGCTATGGAATTGTCTTAGATGGCCTCCCTGACATTCCAGAATTTCATTTTTTTCGCCCGCAGACCCGATTTAGCTCAAATGTTATAGTCATATTTCTGAAATCTTTGAATGTTTGGAAAGACATAGCATGTAGGGACTCACTTCATGAATCTTTTAAAAAAATGTGTCATTTCCTGAGCCAGATACTATTTCACTGTTTTGTTTGCTTATGTTATATGTATTTTCTTTTTATTCTGTTACCCCACTTTGTCCTCATTATGTATGTTCCAATCCTATAATAATAATCTTTTCTGTGGACAGACATCACTTTGCTTTTTTATATGACAAAGCATAATTATGGTGACTTTTGCAATCAGAAACAAGCCAGTACTAAGAATGTTAATGCAAATCTAACTGGCAGTTTATATGGCGCTACATAAATTTTTCCTCGCTCGCTTCGCTCGCTCGGTATTTAAGACATTTATAAAATTTTTTGTACAATCAGGCACAAGCACAAAATCATACTTCACATAGTACTCCTATGCTTACTAGTTATATTAACTAAATAAAATTATAACTTTTACCCCCGAAGTTACAATTTTTCTTAAATTAACCTTTGATATGCATAATTGAAGAGAAAGATTCAGGGTAAAACTCAGGGCATATTCTGTTTCAGTATACAGTTTGGAGGGGATTATATTCCCAACAGATTTAAAAGAGGATTTGCTAAAAAATCAGTTAAATATTTTGGAAAGTTTCTATGAGGCTTTGTGGTCAAGCAGATAATATATGCTTCTCTCAAGATGTTAAAATCAAGGTTGCACTCAGCAGTCTACAATTAAGTATCATAGAACTAGTCTTTGTGGCTTTAGATAAGGGATGCCTTAGGTGGGGAATACCTATATTTGCTATTAGAAATTAGCTGGGTGAAGAAGGCGGTTCTAGTAATTATCATATTTTAATGAATAATCGAGCTAATTTTAATGAATAAGCCAAAATTTTAATGACAGTGAATAAATGGCTAAATTTTTAGTGATTAGTGAATACCAGGACCCCCCATCCAGACCCTCAATAATTAATAACATTAATTCTGCACATTATTATACCGTAAGTTTTTCACACCTTCACTTTACTACCACACCAAACCTGATATCTATCTATCTATCTATCTATCTATCTATCTATCTATCTATCTATCTATCTATCTATCTATCTATTCGTTTGTCTATCCTAATTGACCTTAATAAATAAATAGATAAATAAATAAATAAATAAATAAATAAATAAATAAATAAATAAATAAATAAATAAATAAATAAATAAATAAATAAATAAATAAATAAAAATTTGGGGCGACTAGGGGGGAAATGGTATTGGGGGCGAAACATCTAGGATATTGGGGGCGAAACGACTATGCTGGAAAATAGAGGCGAAACGACTAGGGGGGAAACGACTAGGGGGGAAACGTCTTGGGGGCGAAACGTCTTGTGACCATTGGACATACTCGATTATTAATCGATTAGTTCTTTAATTGGATTATTGACGATTAAATCAAATTACCGGCACGTGTCACAAAACCTGTGCATGTACGTGTATTAAAAACGTCTGTCATAACTTGATGCTATATTTGTATATTGGTCACACACACATTAAAAGTGTTTATTTATATCAAGACGACGAGATAGCATTTAGAAAAATGATAAATGAGAAAATTAAATTTCCTCTTTTTTTAGCTTTAAATCATATACATTCAATGAAAACTAATCGGGAATTATATTTAAATGTTGCAATCGTTTCACCAACCCCTTAGTCTTATATACAGTCAAAAATATACCCGACAAAAAAGAAACACAATTGTGCAATTTCCCGTTAAGTTCTTCATAAATCAATCAAATTCATTATTTCCAACCTAGAAGCAGCTGAAAACGACAGAGTTCCTGCGAGACGTTGTGCAAATACACGCGCCGCACGACTAAGTGAGTGATATGGCATTCTAAAGACAATGAAGTGCAAGGTGCAACTCAGGACTTCCAAAAAATGCATACGGAAAAAGTTTATTACCTATGTAGGCACTCATGAAGTGAAAATGCATTTTTCAGTGACAACGAATGGCAATGAACTTTATTGTGTTTTTGGCCACTGGCCCATAACTTTATTATATACAAATACGTGTAAGTACAAACATATATGAAAATGCATGAGGGGCATATTACATCAATACATATCCGACAAACGCTTGTTTTCGTGGTAAAATATATATTGAGGAAGTAACTAATGCATTTTTCAGTGAAGCATTTGTATTCATGATCAAACGTAGGTTGCGACTCAAACGCTGTCGTAGGTCAAGCTGCTTTTCTGTTCCATCTAATGAATAAATGTTAGACCTAAACCGGACTGTACAACCACAAACGATAGCTAGAAGACTGATAAATGGTAAGATGGTTTGATCTACAGTAGCGAATAAATGTGGTACCGAATAGACTAGGTGCCGAAATAAAAGTGGGGCCGATATGAAAGTGGTGCCGAAGCATCTAGGGTCCGAAGTGACTGGGGCCGAAATGACAGGGGCCGATTTGACTAGGGTCCGATTTGTCTAGGTGCCGAAGTCGTAGTGGTGCCGAAGTGTCTGTAATTCGATCAGATCTGCGTGGAATATTTTAAGTGGCTGTTTTAAATATTCATTACACAATTTTAAAGGCATGAAGGATAGGCACACGCCATGCGGGGTTATACAATCAATTATTCAGTTGACAGGTTTGCACAAGACTCACCTTTCTAGTTTATTTTGAGAATGTTTGGTAGGTGTCTAGTGGGTGAATATGTAAAGTTGTGGTTAAGCGATTTCAATAAAAATCACCATGAGCCGAGGCAATATAAATGTTAGTCCATGTGAAATTTAAATAGACCACAAACAATCCATATTTAAGAAATGGATACGGCAGACATTTAATTTCAAAACCGAAATGAGTAACGTGTGTATTTAAATTAGCGCCAATTGATCGCTCAATGGAGACAAAGTTAAGAAGGTACAAGTAGGCAATGATCAGGAAAAGGCACAATCAGAATCGGAAATTCCCATTCCAAAACCGAAGTGGGAAAACCAAAATTGACAATTAGATACTGGTACTAAAACACATTGTATGCCGAGTGAGCAGCTATCTCTCAATAGGCGGCCACTCAGTTACCTAAACCTAACTAAAATATGAAAACGCACATAAGGCGCAATCAGCACAAAAGTTCAAAACAATAAGAACCACAACAGAAGTATCGCATTGGAACGATCAGTAATACCAAATTACTGGCTTTACATGGCCATAACCTCACCCTCAGCTTCTGCTGTGGTTCGCAACATATAGTTGTTCGGACCTCGTGGTGAATCTCTAAATTGTCAATGAATCGTTAAGGACAAACGAATAAATCATAATAACCACCATGATGAATCAAAAACGAGGACTCACAGATTCAGTAAGCTGCCCGACGATGGAGATACCTGGCCACCCATAACTTATTGAAAGTCCGGAGCAAAAGAGAAACACCAGTTGAACCTCGGTGGGCCAATCAACAGACAAGAAGCTCCGGCCCCAACACACTAAAACGAATAGCTTTAAGCCCATGCCATCATAGAGTCTGACGCCCGACCTACCGGCTTGCAATTAGAGAAGGCAGCGTAGTTATCAACCATGATTGGGTTAAACCTTGATAAGCACCGACTGACACTAGCTAACTGTGTGGTCACCAATTAAAATCATAAATGAGCCCGTGCATGAGAAAACCAACAATTTGGGGTTCCGACCAGGTCTGACACAAACCAGGCTGTACAGTCACAGAAGCAGGCTAGAAGCTTGAAATTTCGGATTTAAGAAGAAGAGAGATTGTACTATCCGAGTAGCGAAAACAAAGGCGCTGATCAGCTTTGCGGTTACCGCGAAGCTGATCTGCGTCTTTGTTTTCGCCTATGCAAATTGTTGGTTTTCCCATGCACAGGCTCAAATGATCTTATAGACGTATTGACTGTGGTGATCATGCGACTGATGGGTGCTACATATATATATAAGTTTAATATTGTGCTGTTCGGGTCTCAGTCAATTCACACACTAGATATTTCCCCATTAAATCAATCACCCATTTTATAACCAAAACATTTTGATTGCTTCAATATATTCCATTAATAAGTTTACGGACATTAAAGATATTTATTCCTCAAATGCTTGGATGACTTTTAAAAACATCAAATGAATCTGAAAATTTTAGATTGTGAAGGCAAAACTGATGTTCTACGAGGGGTGATCGGAAAGTACGTATAAAAATGCTGTAAAATAAGTTTGCGTCAACCGATTGATATGAAATTTTGAAGGAATAAACATTGATCCTTTTGTAATTAAATGCCATTGTCATCTTAAAACAATGCCGTCAGACGTTCATGCACGAGACAGCGTAATGACGCCACTTCACGAGACCCGGTGCACCTGTACCCCTGGGTTGACTTAGTTTGTGTATTTTGGGGGTTTAGGAATATTGGTCGACATTTTTTTATGGAAAATAATTTTCTAACATTAATTGATCATTTTTCGAAAACATATGGCATTCTGATGCTTTATCTACTAATCATGACGGCAAAATTGAATTCAACAGGTTAGCGTAAAATATACAAGAACGTCGATTTCATTTTGTAAACTTAAATTCAATACCTTGTTTTCTGAATGATGTTTGACGAAATGATAAAAGACTGGCATAAACTATAACTAGTAGAGACAATGTCAAGATGATAGATATGTTTTGAGCTTGCAGTAAATATATACTTTTAAAAAATGACTTCCCGAAAATGCAACATTTTCGAAAATCTTAACAGTTTTGACTATTTGACACAGTCGGTATTTGCAAGACTCTACAGGCAAATCCATTCGATAAACAACACGTTGCAGTGAATAAATATTAAATAAAATGTGGGCATACGCAATCAAAACGGGTGTTACAATACTTTGAACTAAGAAGTATTTTGAAATAAGAATAAAACTTCGACGTTACGTTGCGCCGCATAACGTTAGGCGGTGTTTCCATAACGACAGCTGCAGCGCACGTGTACGTACTATGCATGCGTTTTTGCAGTGGAATAACTGCATATATATTGCTGCGTGATTTGATGAAATTTCATCTCGAAATAACAAAAGATAAAGAAATGACAACATTTTATACGTACTTTCCGATCACCCCACGTATAAAGCAAAAATGGAATTTTTTTTCGCTTGCCAATTATTTGATTACTTTAAGGTTTAAGAAGGGTATAAAATTACATGACATGCGTTTTCATGCGTGGGTTGATCATAAGTACATTTCTTTTTTGTGTGTGTGTGAAATCACGCTGCTTTCCTAGAAATTTAAATTTAGATTTTGATTTCTAGCTTAATGTATTCATACCTTGATTTTGGACAAGTTAAGTGGTGTCATGATACCACATAAACCATGTATAAGATAATATCTAAAAAGCTAAACATTTTGGTTCAGTTGATTGCAGAAATAGCTGAGTGGTCACCATTTGGGAAAAAAAGCTGCTCCACCGCTTCGGCTTATTACACAGGCCACAATCATGGCATGAGTGGTTGGCTTACTATCTGCTGTCCAAGATATACTTCACAGTGTGTTTCTGATACAATTTTTGACATGTTTAAATCTTATGATTTAAAAGGATACAAGTTCCATGAAAGTTGATGGATCGTTCCTGTGGTTGGGAAACACAAGTTAGTTTCTGAAGAGATTGTATTTTTACGTACACATAGCAGACAAAGCAGACATATAGTGATTTTGACGTACTTATAACGGACAAAGCAGACATATAGTTAATTTGACGTACACATAACGGACAAAGCAGTCATATATTTATTTTGACGTACACATAGCTGACAAAACAGACATATAGTTATTCTGACGTTCACATAGCGGACAAAACAGACATATAGTTATTTTGACATACACAAAGCTGACAAAACAGACATGTAGTTATTTTAACGTACACACAGCTGACAAAACAGACATATAGTTATTTTGACGTACACATAGCTGACAAAGCAGACATATAGTTATTTTGACGTGCACATAGCTGACAAAGCAGACATATAGTTATTTTAGTTAACATGGTTAACAAATAGAGATTCTATAGCATTTATTCATTTTAATGTTGTATGAAAATCCACACATTTGCGGTATGGATACAAGCCAAAATAAACTGTTCGATCATCTTTTGTCTTGAGTATGTCAACACCTATTGTGTGTCTGTCTTTTGATAGATTAAAGCTTTATCACTCATCTCAAAAATACCATATTTGCCGCTGCATCAGAAAACCAACAATCTGCAAATGCGAAATCAAAGGCGCAGACCAGCTTCGCGGTAACCGCGAAGCTGATCAGTGCCTTTGTTTTTGCTACATATAGTATAATCCCTCTTCTTCTTAAATCCAAAATCTCAAGCTTCTAGCCTGCTTCTGTGACTGTACAGGCCGGTTTGTGTCTGACCTGGTCGGAATCCCAAATTGTTGGTTTTCTCACTCATCTAAAACTACCATATTTGGAAAGATACCAACACTGAACAACCGCACACATTGTTATGTAATTCATAATTATGGTATTAATTAAAATCAGTGTCTATTTTAACGAATATATTAATAAGGAGGCCTGGGTTCAAGTGGGTTTATTGTCTAGGGGAAAATTGAGTTTCAATACCCCAGCATTATCATTAAAAAACGTTTTGCATTAAAATGATACCACATGATACCCTCCATTGCTACCCCCTTGATTAATTCATTGATAGTTGTACTTCGACAATTCGCATCTGACGTCGGTCGGCGTACCTACATACGAGATGTGATCAGAAAGTTCTAAGCCTCAAGTGCTTGTGTTTACCAGGGAATGAAAATCTGGTGAATACTTTTCAACTTTTAAAGCTTGCTTATCCCTTCCAAATAGAAGTCCTTTTCCAGGTCCTCCAAATACTCGTTCACGGCTGCTATGACGTCTTCTTTGCTTCCAAACTGTCACGGTTCCACGAACGTTGGGTTTCAATTTTGGGAACAGATAGAAGTCAGAATGGGCCATATCAGGAGAATATGGGGGATGAGGAAAGACCGAATCGCATTCAGTCGCAGCAGTCATGGCAACTTGTGACGTGTGAGCAGGCGCATTGTCCTGCAAGAGCAGAGCACCTCGAGTCAATTTTCCTCTCTTTCAATTCTGCTGCATAATATGCACTATTTATCGTGCAACCTTGTTGAAGATAACCAATCATGATAACTCCTTGACTATCCCAAAAGACTGAGGCCATCACTTTCCCTGCCGAAGAAGCTCTCTTAAACTTCTTGGGAGGGGTGAGCCAGGGTGCTTCCATCGCATGCTTTGCAATTCCGACTCTGGGTCAAAGTGATGAACCCATGTCTCATCTTGGGTTACAACTCGGTCGATAAAATCACCGGTATCATCTTTATATCGAGACAGGAGATACTTAGAAATATCGAGCCGACATCGTTTTTGGTCATCAGTCAATATTCTCGGTACCCATCTTGCCGAGACCTTGGACATACCCAAGATACCCGTTAGAATTGTTTGCACTGCTCCAAAACTTATGCACACTTCGCTGGCTATACTTCACAAGTCTCGCCTCCTGTCACACATAACCAGGCTGTGTACGATCTCTACATTTTCATCAGTGGTGGCGTCTTTGGGGCGGCCTGACCTTTCATCATCCTCAATGCTCTCTCTCTCCCCCGCTTAAATTCTGCAGCTCATTTTTTTCACCGTGCTATAAGAAGGAGACTAACATGAAGTCTTCGTAAATTTCCTTGGGAGTCATTACCTTCTTACAAAGATATTTTATCACCGCTCTCACTTCAACTTTCTCCATTTTGCAAGTTTGACGCACTGTCCTCTCTCAATACTGTCGTACAAAAGCAATCAAGTGTGACCAAATGCTTTTTACTCTCCAGATGACTTTCAATTGAATAGAATGACAGACTGAACAAGGATTTTGTCTTATGGAATGCTTTGAAGTGTATCAGCCTTAGAACTTTCTGATCACACCTCGTACTCGTACATGACGTATGCCTCAGGGCGATGCCACAACCAATACATTCCGATCTAAAATTGTTGCTGGCTTTAAAGCCACAAACGCAGCATTGAGCATTAACTTGTTCATGGCTTACAAGTTAAAAGAGCAGTCACACATTGGCGTATAACTAAAACGCGCGCCGGGTGTATGGAAAATCTCAACAAGCTTGAGGCCATTTTGAACGCATAAAAGTAAATTTGTTTCTTCAATTCGTTTTAGCAATCATACATAAGCGTTTGACTGAGGCGTATGCCGGACGTATAAAAATCAAGACGCTAAAATGTTTGTATTACGTTTGTGTTACGTCCTAGACAAGCTGAGCACGCGCTACATGTTTGCATCAAACGTTTAACGGAACGCGTATGTAGCGTGCACTGGCGTGCCTAAAACGTGCAACAAACGCGTTCAAAGTGTATTCAACGCATCTGTAGCGCACGTGTAAGACACACGCCCGAGACACGCCGAGCTTCTAGAAAATTCTTAAGCCTGGTTAAATTCTTTTTGAGCCCAAACGCGCTCGAAACGCTACGACTTTTAGCGACGTACAGCGACGCGCACCGGACGTATACATTAAGCGTACCCAACGCACTCGTAACGCGTTTTGAACGTGTGTCTGGCTTATATGGAATTTTGCATTTTTTTTTCAACAAACCCGGCGCGCGTTTCACTTATACGCAAATGTGTGACTGCTGTTTAAACAACAGTTCGAAATATATCAACTATTAAAAGACATATAGCCTACCTACAGCAAATTCAGTCCAAGCAGTAGAATCGCAAGCCCGCACGCACTCCTCTCGAATCACCTATAATTTAGCGTTACGAGTTTAAACCATAAATATTAACGATGTCTCCTGGTTCCATTTACGTACTCTTTAAATGTCTCAATGATTGTTATCGATTATTGAATCATCGATTACCACGTGAGCCAGTGACAAAATAAACCAATCGATTAGTCCTTGCTGCTTCGGAAAGTCCGGGTATAAGTCTGACGGGATAAGCGATTTCACTGTACAAAGTTAAAAATGTTAATTCGTGTAACATTCGCCACAATGAATCGTTCGACTAACACTTACATGAGTAATTTGTTCTTAAATGTTGCACTATGTTTTGCTATGCATCAGCTGGTTTCGTCATTGGATTGTTTTTCACACGCCAATGGGGTACTCGATGCCAGAATGCTTATGAAGTAAAACTTGAGAAAAGTGTAATTTCTTCTTGTCAATGCAATTCCGTTTGTAAACATGGCAAAATTACTTAATAGTTTTCTTAGAAATATTACCCATATACAAAATTTACACGTATTTTACCTATTTTCTTCTGTATTGAAGTTAACGTTTTAATCAAGGCCAAACTATTTTATTTATTCGCTGTGTCGTGCCCATTAATGATTATTATCTTTACAGTTTACGACAGTTACTACATTGTCGACAAGTGTCAATTATATCTTTTTGAACAACTGACCCTCTTGTCAGGAGTTTTTGTCAATATCAGACTATATAGATTTTATTTAGATAATTTAAATCATGTCGTGAGAAAAACAGCTCAATAGATCGGATGGGCTCCTCTGGCCGACAACAGGCTTATCAGTTTCATTTTCTTTGTTTTATATGTTAGAAAATTCAGTCCATTATGACTGTGGCTGTATAGGCTGCATTTTGGCAGGCAGGTAGGCTTGAAGCCAGTTAAGTGGCTCACGGGACTTTCATAAAAGAAACAATTGCAAGTGTTCCTTCAAGATAGAGCAATACAATCCCGTAGCTGTAGTAATGGCAAGTCCTTTTGTAATAGATTTTGTACATTATCTAGATAGCTAGCTGTCTGGTCTGCACCTCAGTTTTTCTCATGATTAGTCCATTCTATAATGCGCATGCTTTGAAATAGAAAAGAGAACATGATCAATTATTAAAAAAATACGTAAATAATTGTCGAAGCTATTGACATTTGATTACATTTAATGTACAACTACTGAAAGAATGGTCGATCACACTTTGTCATAATGGGTTGGCTCTTTGAACGAAATCAAAATAGTATAAATATTTTGCGAATGGTTTTATCATTTTTCCTGATATACTACACACGGTTTATAAAGTACACCGAGTACTGATAAACTGGTTTTGGATGCCTTGCATACAAACACTGGAATTATGCTTAAAACCCAGGTTTCTGTCAAACGTCAACTGGTTCAATATACATAGTCTGTGGAGAAAACTTGACCTTTGATCGACGAACTTGCTAGCAATGCATGTAACTCAGACGCTGCAGACATTTCAGACATATTGACTAAAGTAAAACGATGCCAGTCACAAAAAACAACAACATCAACCCCAACGATTCATTTCATTTATTTATGTTTCATTAAGATCTGAAAAATTGACGGAGAAGTACTTAACCAAAAAGGCATGGAAAAACAAAACATAATCCGCATGAATCGTTGTTGTACTAGTTGTGTCCTCTTTCAACTCGACATAGAAGTACCCGCATTCTAGAACCAGCTCATGAAAGTTTCAGTGCACAGTGTGCCAAAGAACACGATGCAGTAGATAGCAAAAGTATGTTAAGATGGTCGTTCGTCTCTCACTAAAGAGAAAGACCATCATTATTTCTTGAATAGGTTCGTGTGTGTTGGTGAGTTCTTTGATGGCTAACTAGGCCAATTCTAGCTCTAAACTGTCTGTTGCAAGTCAATGTCATGGAATCAGCTGGTGGCCCATTGGTATTGGCTTTGCGTTCCCTGCGTTTTTCTTTCAGCTTCACATATTCTCTTTTATCATAGAGACGGCCCCGTGGCCGAGTGGTTAAGGTCGCTGACTTCAGTGCTCTTGATCATTCGATCATCTCACCGATGTGGGTTCGCGCCTCGCTCGGGGCACGAGTCACATGTGGGACAAGCCAAGTTCTGCTTGCGGGTGTGTCAGGTGGTTTTTTCCCGGGTACTCCGGTTTTCGCCCCACCTACCGATTGATCCGTCTCGATATGAGTGAAAAAGCTTGAAAGGGACGTAAAACTGAAAAAAAAAAATCATTTTTTTTTTCATAGAGAGATGCTCCTTTGTTGATGAGACCTCGCCACTTTGATCGCTCCTGTGCAGTCTGTTCCCAAGACCCAATTGGTATGTCGAAATCCTTCGGAGAGGCTTTGAGGATGTCTTTGTAGCGTTTCTTCTGGCCACCTTGAGAGCGCTTTCCCGCCTGTAGTTCTCCATAGAAGACTTTCTTTGGTATTCGCTTATCAGGCATTCCTATAACATGGCCAGTCCACCTTAGCTGTGATAGCTTTAAGACAGTATGCATGCTTTGCAACCCTGCTTGTCTTGCCATTTGATTTTTGACAGCTTTCTCAAACAGCTTAAGTGGAAATGATTAAGTCTCTTTGCATGACGCTGGTATACTGTCCAGGTCTCACATGCATACAAAAGGGTTGACAGTACCACAGCCTTGTAGACTTTTCTTTGTCCAGGTCTCACATGTATACAAGAGGGTTGACAGTACCGCAGCCTTGTAGACTTTCAGCTTGGTGTCAAGCTTGATTCCATTTCGCTCCCAGACATTCGCACGGAGTCTTCCGAATACCGCACTGGCTTTTGCAATTCTGGCAGTGACCTCGTCATCAATGTGCACTGCTCTGGAGAGAATGCTTCCCAGGTACAACTTTCAGTTTTTGTCCATTCACAGTGATGGTTGGTTCATTGTACGGTTTTCCAGGTGCTGGTTGGTGTACAACCTCTGTCTTTTTTGTGCCGATTGTGAGATCATAGTTATCACTTGACTGTGAGACTTGATCCATGGACTCTTTGCATTTTTGCCTCTGAGCTGGCATTCTTATTCATATCATCTGCATAGAGGAGCTCATCTAGCATGTCTGCACCATAATTTTGGCTTGCAACCTGCTAAGGTTAAATATATTGCCATCAAAACGATACCTGATTGGAAAACCAGTGTCACTGTCCTGAAACGCATCTATGAGCATGGCAGACAACGGCTTGGTGCCATAACACAAACCATATTCGTTACCTCAAAAGAAAACACTTCATCATTTTGCACACATGCCCATAACTGTGTCAAAAGCTTGGGTGAGGTCGCAAAACGTCATGTATAGATCTACATTCTGTGTTAAGTAAAGCCCATGCTTAAAAGATCAAAACCCAGTCGTTTAACATGGCAGCTTGCAAGAAGCACACATAAGGTAGTAGTAGTGTGCATTGACAAATCCTCGCTTTTTGTTGGTCGTTCTTCAGTAAATATTAAAATACTCTGTATATATGAAACAATGTTGAAAGTTTGCAAATAATTTAATTGATAGCTCTCTTATTTGAACTGAAAACAAAAAAACAAAAAAAAAAAAAAAAAAAAAAAAAAAAAAACAACGTAGATTATGTTGTAATGAGTTTATTGATTGAACGATGAACGGCAGATGAAAACGTTGCATCGCTACGCACGCATCATATATAGATTTCCTTTATTTCCGACAAATCAAGGATTGGGGAGTGTTGGTACTTAATCATTCTTGTAAAACGTAAATGTCGGCATATTTCATGGGCATTTGAATGTTGCATCTTCTTAAAATAAGTAATACCCAGGCCATGAACAATAATAATACTTTTATGAGAAGATAAACATAAGGTTTATATATTGACATCGTGTAATTAGGAAATGTTACGCTTTCTGGGACAATAACAAAAATGATGTTTTACAAAAAAAGGCCAATATTTCTGTCGAAAAGGACAACTGGTGGAGTTTCTTTTCAAAATAAGAAAGAAACCGACTAAGCAAATTTAATGACGAGGGACATCTCAGGCAAGCCTCAGAGTATGATAGGAATGAGGCCTACCCAGGGCCCCGGGATCTTTGCTCCCTGCTCCCTGAAAGAAAAATGACCTTTCTCCCCAGCTCCCTAAAATGTTTTTCCTCAGCCTCCTGCTCCCTGCTCCCTAAAACCCCAATTTCTCCCCATATCCCTAAAAATAAATCACCCTTCTCCCCAAATCCCTGAAAATAAATAGCCCTTCTCCCTGAATCCCCAAAACCCCTGGGAGGGCCTCAGGAATCGGAGTTGTCAAAGTTACTGACTAAACTTTTTCCTCTGAGTATATTAATTTGAATCATACACCAGATAAGATGATGTGCATGTGGGGATGTAGCTCAGTGGTAGAGCGCTCGCTTCGCATGTGAGAGGCCCCGGGTTCGATCCCCGGCATCTCCAAGTTTTTGTTTTATTATTCATCATTTTAGAACTGCTGCTTTTAGTGCGAATTCAGAAAAAGAGTCACAGCTTTCTCTAGGCGAAGGCGTGTCCCAGCAGCAAATAAAATTATATGTTCTTGGGAATACAGGGAATACTGGATGTTTCGTGTCTGTTTTGGCATTTTAAATTTAATTGCATCGATTCATGGTACCTTTATTCTTACTGTAAATAATATCGTCAAGATATTCTGTGCATTTGTTCTAAATTAAATTTTCGTGGCGGGGCATCATGCACGTCCCGCCACGACTTTGAAGGTTTCCTTGTACAGTCTCTGCCTTCTATTCCTCCTACTCAGAAACAGATTACTGTATAAAATCTACAAGAAATGGATATTCTATTCACCAATTAATTGAACAAACCACAAGAATACCAAGAATGTTCAATGCTCACAATTGACCTTTCTAACGGAGTTGGAGTTGGAGTTGGAATTGGAATTGGACTTGGACTTCGTAATATTAGCGAGGGTTGTTTCAAATAAACGAAGGAAAATAAGTATAAAAGCAGAACTGTATACAGGGCAATGTTAGGATACGGTATTTGAATTTGAATATGGAATATAAATGATGGGGTGTCTCAAATAGTTTTCTTACTTCTTTTGTAGCTCAGCTGAGCCATTAGGCTCACAAGGTGAGCTTTTAGGATGGCCATGATCCGGCGTCCGTCCAACTGTCGTCTGTCCGTCCACAATTTTTAAAGTTCTTCTCCTCTGAAACCACTTTAAGCAAATCAAAGCCAAATTTTATATGAAGCATCTATAGGAAGGGGGAACCAATGTGTATATAAATAATCCAGGTCACATGACCATGATGGCCGCCACGCCCATATATGGTAAAAACCTTTAAAAATTTTCTTCTCCAGAACCGGTGAACCGATTTCAATGAATCGTGGCATGAGCATCTATGACTCAAGTACTACAATGTATATATAGATCATGATCCTGTGATGACCTTGACCTATTGAACGACAAGGTCAATTTTGGAAACATTGGCTTTTACATGGGAAAAAGTGAAAACTATGGATTTTTTGAAATAATTGCAGCCTGTTGTCTAGGTGTAGACAACTAATGGATAAGATTAAGGTATATGATTAATTTAGGTCAAGGGCAACTCTTGACCTTGGCCAGTCTGTCGTCCATACACACTTTTCAAAGATCTTCTTTGAAACCGCTTGGCCAATCAAAGTTAAATTTTAAACGAAAATGTACAAGTAGGCAAAGATCAGGAAAAGGTGCAATCAGAAAAAGATTCCCACTCCAAAAACCGAGGTGGGAAAAACCAAATTAACAATCAGGTACTTATACCATAAAACATATCGCAAGCCGAATGAGCAGCTATTTTCCCAATAGGTGGCCACTCAGTTACCTTAACTTAACTAAAAATATGAAAACATACATAAGGCGCCAACAGCACAAAAAAAATTAAACGTCAAGACATAAAACAAAAAGAACCACCACAGAAGTATCGCCTTGGAACGATCAGTAACACAAAGTTACTGGCGGGTTTAAACCGGTTTTACATGGCCATAACCTCACCCTCAGCTTCTGCAGTGGTTCATAACATTTAGTTAGTTCTTCGGACCTCGTGGTGAATCTCTAACTAGTCAATGAATCATCAAGAACAAACAAATAAATCATGATAAACATCCTGATGAATAAAAAAACCAGGACTCACAGATTGAGTAAGCTGCCCGACGATGGAGATCCCTGGGCGCCGAACAACCTACTAACTCCGGAGCAAAAGAAAACACCAGTTGGACCCCGGTGGGCCAAGCAACAGACAAGAAGCTGTTATAGCATTTATAGGAAGTGGAAACCAATGTGTAAATAAATAATCCAGGTCACATGACCAAGATGGCCGCCATGCCGACATATGGTAAAAAACCCTTTGTAATGAACCACTGCAGAAGCTGAGGGTGAGGTTATGGCCATTTAAAACCGGTTTAAGCCCGCCAGTAACTTTGTGTCACTGGTCGTTCCAAGGCGATACTTCTGTGGTGGTTCTTTTTGTTTTATGTCTTGTTGTTTAAAAATTTTTGTGCTGTTGGCGCCTTATGTATGTTTTCATATTTTTTAGTTAAGGTAACTGAGTGGCCACCTATTGGGAAAATAGCTGCTCATTCGGCTTCCGATATGTTTTCATGGCATAAGTACCTGATTGTTAGTTTGTTTTTTTCCCACCTCGGTTTTTGGAGTGGGAATCTTTTTCTGATAGCGCCTTTTCCTGATCTTTGCCTACTTGTACCTTTTCAAAAATCTTCTTCTCCAGAACCGGTGAACCGATTTCAAAGAAACTTGAAATGTATCATCGAACCTAAAGTACTACAATGTGTATATAAATTATGACCCTGTGGTGACCTTGGCCTATTTTATAACAAGGTCAACATAGGTCGCCAATGCATTTCAATGGGGAAAACGTTTAAAAGGTCATTTGAGGTGAAAATCTTGCAGGAAATGGGTAGTAGGACTGAATATTAATGATTCTGAAAAAATGATTGGACCCAAGCCTTGAAGGGCTCATATGCCCCCACCCCGGCACAATATACATGTATATTGCCATAATATTCAAACATCTTCTCCTCTTACACAACTTGGCCAAGGCGGCCCCCGTGGGCGAGCGGTTAAGAGCGCTGTTTCTTAATCACTCGATCATCTCACCGCTGTGTCTGGTGTGGGTTCGAGCCCCGCTCTAGACACATGGGAGACAAGCCAAATTCTGCTTGCGGGTGTGCCAGGTGGTTTTTCTCGGGGTTCTTCCGTTTTCGCCCCACCTACTGATTGGCCCGTCTCATATGAGCTGAAATAATCTTGAAAGGGACGTAAAACTGAATTTAAAAAAAAAAAAAAAAAAAAAAAAAAAAAACTTGGCCAATTTATGCCAAATTTTATGTGGGAACCAATTTATACATTAATAATCTAGGTCGCATGACCAAGATGGCCGTCATGCCCATATATGGTAAAAACCCTTCAAAAATCCAATGGACTGATTTCAATGAAACTTGGCGTGAAGCATGGATGGCTAAAGTACTGCAATGTATATATTAATCATGACCCTGTGATGACCATGACCCAGTTTATGGCAAGGTCAACATGGTTGCCTATGCATTTGAATGGGGAAAACTGTTAAAAATGTCATTTGAAGGAGAAACCGAGCAGGAAATTGGCAAATGGAAAAAATATTGATTATTCTGAAAAAAGAAAATGGCCCAAGGGCTTCATCCCTGCACTGGGGTTAAATACCATAATATTCAAACATGTTTATTGGTGTATTCAGCAGATCCCAGGTGAGCGTATACAGGACCATTGGTCCTCTGGTCTTAATTGATTGACAGCAATTGAAGTAAACTTTTCAACATAATTCGCTGTTAAGAGTATAGAAGGTTCCTAACAAAGAAGGTCCCAAAACTTCTGAGAGAGCTGGGCGTCAGCAGTGACACTAGTGACGACGAGTATGTCTAATAAAATTCTGTAGAAAAGGTTACTTCATGTAATGAAATTAACCAATTGCTGTCTGTCAGTTGAAAAAAGAAGTAATAAAACTATTGAGACACCCCATCTTTTATATTCCATATTCAAATTCAAATACCGTATCCTAACATTGCCCTGTATACAGTTCTGCTTTTATACTTATTTTCCTTCGATTTTTTGAAACAACCCTCGCTAATATTACGAAGTCCAAGTCCAATTCCAATTCCAACTCCAACTCCAACTCCGTTAGAAAGGTCAAATAGCAGTTAGATTCTAGACATAATATCCATTTGAAGTTTATTGTCCATTTTTCGTCCAGACATTTCATGACGAAGACAAAGTGTCTCATAAATTGCAAAATGATACTTCAATGACGCATTTTTACCGTGCGCAGTTTTCATTTTCCTATATTCATAAGGTTTGCCTGCGCAATTTGCAAAATTAAATCTAATGATTCGTACAAAATGACATATTTGTCTGGGTACGAGTTCGCGAATTACACGATTCATTTGCAAAAAGTATAGCTTTGATTGCTTTCTTGTTTAAAATGCACGTATGTAGTTATATCATCATGGTAATACATACCTGTCAGGTGAGAAACATGCAATCAGTACTACCTGTTGTCATGCGGTGCGGATTGGGCTCGTTAGCCATGGACGGTAACTCATCCAGGAGTTTAATAGTTTTCTACACAAACATCTAGCTGGGCAGGGGGAACTCATTAGTATTGGTCGACAGTCCTTCTAGTATTGGTCGACAATCCTTCTAGTATTGGTCGACAGTCCTTCTAGTATTGGTCGACATTCCTTCTAGTATTGGTCGACAGTCCTTCTAGTATTGGTCGACAGTCCTTCTATTATTGGTCGACAGTCCTTCTAGTATTGGTCGACAGTCCTTCTAGGAGTTCACAGGTCTCTAAACAAAACCTAAGAAAGGGTAGATAGAGCTTTTCAGCTGTGGCCAGCAATTCACCTAGGTAAAGGTTATTCCAAAATTAAAACCTGTGTGTTCTGGGTCCAGATATGCAAATACTGTTTCGATAAACGGAGCAGAAGATATCATCTGATTCAACGGTTCGGAAAGCGATACAGCAACATGTTGTGCAACATGCAGAGCGTGACAATGAACTAAAGATGTTACGGTCATCCACACCGCATCCAAACCCAACTCCAGACGCCTTGACATGTGAGGACGAGTGAGTGAGGTCGACGTTGCGCACCCGGTCTTCCTCATTATAATCCAATTTCATAGCGCACGTCACGATGCACTAAAACCATTTATGGCCCAAAGAGCTCTGGGGCCACCACATTGCTTATTGCAGATGGAAGCACTCTTCTCACAGATAAAGAGGCCATCTTGAAAAGGTGGGCAGAACACTTCAATAGTGTGCTGAATCGACCATCAAGCATCAATGAGGATGCAATCGAGAGACTTCCACAGATAGAGTGTAATGTTCTGTTAGATGAAACAGACTTCCACAGATAGAGTGCAATGTTCTGTTAGATGAATTTCCAGTCGTCATGGGAACAAAACAAAATGTTCAACAACTGTCATCTGGCAAATCTCCAGGTGCAAATGCAATTCCTGCCGAGGTCTATAAGGCCGGGGGACTACACATGGCAGAGAAACTGACAGAGTTGTTTCCCTGTTTGTGGAGTAGGAGGCTATCGCACAAGAATTTAATGATGCATCCATAATTCACCTATACAAACAGAAAGGAAATCCTCAAGTCTGTGACAACCACAGATGCATCTCCCTCCTATCCATTGCTGGGAAGATACTAGTACTGGCAAAATTCTGTTAAATCATCTGAATGTTCATCTTGATCAGTCGGGACTTATCCCAGACCCAGAAAGTCTGTGCGGATTCAGAAAAGACAGAGGGACATTAGACATGATCTTCACAGCAAGACAGCTTCAGGAGAAATGCCAGGAACAGAATGTAGATTTATACATGACGTTCGTCGACATCACCAAAGCTTTTGACACAGTTAGTCGTGATGGACTCTGAAAAATCGTTGCCAAGTTTGGCTGTCCACCCAGATTCATACATGTAGCAATGGTGCGGCAATTTCATGATGGCATGCAGGTACGTGTGCAAAATATTGGAGCGTTCTCTGAACCCTTTGAGGTAACAAGTGGGGTCAAACAGGGCTGTGTTATGGCACCACTACTGTTCAGCATCATGATGTGACATGCTCATGGATCCTTTTCAGGACAGTGACACTTGATTTACAATCAGGTACCGTTTTGATGGTAATGTATTCAACCTTAGAAGGTTGCAAGCCAAAAACTAAGGTACAGACTGATGCACTAGATGAGCTCCTATATGCAGGTGATATGGGTAAGAATGCTAGCTCAGATGCAAAAATGCAAAGAGCCATGGATCAAGTCTCACAGTCATGTGATAACTATGGACTCACAACCAGCAATAAAAAGACAGAGGTTGTACACCAACCAGCACCTGGGAAACCGTACAATGAACCGACCATCACTGTGAACGGACAAAAAATGAAAGATGTTGATAAATTCACCTACCTGGGAATCACTCTTTCTAGAGCAGTGCACATTGATGACGAGGTCACTACCAGAATTGCAAAAGCCAGTGTGGCATTCAGAAGACTCCGTGCAAATGTCAGGGAGCGAAATGGAATCAAGGTCAAGACACCAAGCTGAAAGTCTACAAGGCTGTGGTACTGCCAACCCTCTTGTATACATGTGAGACCTGGACAGTATACCAACCTCAGGCAAAGAGACTTAACCATTTCCACTTAAGTTCTTTGAGAAAGCTGTTAAAAACAACTAGCAAGACAAGATTCCAGACACAGAGGTCCTGAAGAAAGCAGTAATGCAAAGCGTACATACCGTCTTAAATCTAGCATAGCTAAGATGAACTGGCCATGTTATAAGAATGCCTGATGAGCGTGAGCGACTTCGAAAGAAAGTCTTCTATGGATAACTACAGGAGGGAAAGCGCTCTCAAGGTGGCCAGAAGAAACGCTACGAAGATACCCCAAAGCCTCTCTGAAGGATTTCGACATACCAATGGGGTCTTGGGAACAGACTGCACAGAAGCGATCAAAGTGGCGAGGTCCCATTGACAAAGGAGCAGCTCTCTTCTGTGAAAAGAAAGCGCAGAGAACGCAAAGCCAATACCAATAGGCCTCCAGCAGATTCCATGACATTGACTTGCTCTACTTGCAACCGACAGTTTAGAGCTACGTAGAATTGGCCTAGTCAGCCATCAACGAACTCACCTCCGCACAGGAACCTTATTCATGAAATAATGATGGTCTCTGTCATTAGTGAGAGATGAACGACCACATACCTGTGGAAAATATGCTCAGATGCATACATTTGGTCAGTGAAAATGCCGGTAAAATCCTATTGAGATTGTTTAAGTCACTTTACCTTGAAAAGGCCTTAGTTTGACTAAAGAAATATCGGTAACGATGCTGGGAATGATGGCTAACATTCCCCGGTGAAACATCGAAAATTACATCTGGTTTTGTCACAATCATAACCCCAATTTGTGTTCTTATTCTTTATCAAAGGGAGGTAATAACGAAATTCTGGACATTTGACTTGTTATTTCTCCATACTGAATCGAAATTTCGCTGGGACTTTTTCGGCTTTTTTGTCACGAGCTGACAATTACATTACTTCGTCACCACCATTTATCAAAGCACTAATTTGAAAGATGTCGTTTTTTCGAATATTTTCCAAAAAAGGTTGATTTGCTTAAAAGGCCAGTACCTACGTCGGAGTATGCAACCAGTTCAACTTTGTAACACATTAAGTAGGAAATAACCTTCGTAAAGTGGCCCATACATGGATAATAGAACATGACATGAAGCGGACTGAAATAGTTATAGAGCTCGTCAAAGTTACTGACTAAACTTTTTCCTCTGAGTATATTAGTCTGACGGGTCAGCCGTCAAAATGAATTTTTGATAACTGATATTTTTTTTGATGGTTATCATTTTGACAAAACGATCCATTAGATATAATGAATAAGATGATTAATTCGTTTTGCCGGCTGGCCAGCCAGACAATGAGTATATATGGAAAGTCTAAAGAATTTCGGTCAACAAAATATCGACATTTTATCTCTTTTGTTTTGATGATTCACAAAGAACTGAAAGTACGAGTTTAAACCATAAATACTAGTGTATCTATTTCAGTCAAAATAAATGTTTATTGTTTTAAAACATGTCACAGGTATAGCAAGATTATGACAAAGTCATGACATTTTACTGTCTTAAATTTCAAGGTGGTTTTGTTTTACGACCGGTAGAAATGTAAAATTGTCGAAAATTGAAAAGTAGGATGACCATTTTCGGCCGATGTTGAAAAGATCCAAATGTAAAATGTAGTTAGAACGAAATTATAAAACGAAAATTGACAACAAATCTAATGACCTGAAAATGAAAGATGTTTTGTCAGATCTCAACATGCACAATAGTAACATGGAGTGACTGACCGACCCACCTAGTTGCCAGAGGTCTAAGCATGCCCGGAAAAGTTTTGTTTAACTATACATATACGGGTACATACGTCAGTTGTGGACTGAGGTGGTTATATTTTAGGGGCATTTTGAACGCCATGACATGCCAATTTTGAGTGAAATGGAGGCAACGTCCCGACATGATCATAGATGTTGACTCGGATGTAAGGGAAAAAAACTCGTAGTAAAATCATGGACAAGCCACAAGGATGCTGTTTTAATAAATAGTCTACAATATTGAAAAGGAGCAATGAACGACAAGAATTCAGAAGTAAAAACTAACAAATACATGTATGTTACCTCTGTAATTACAGGTATGCATTATGGTTACAATTCTTAATCCACGTTAGGCTGCATCTTAAATAACAATATGTACGGAAAATGGTTTTATAACTGTCATTTAACTTTAAAACCTAATGAATATTAATGACGTGGATAATTTATGAAGTACAAAAACAATAACGAGACTTAAACTTATGAATGCATGTCTCCTCACATGTTTTGACAAATATGTATATTCTAAGTCTGAGCCTACGCAATAACAACTTCAAGACGACGAGGTTTAATGGAGACTTTCCATGAGCATTCCATTTAGGTTTTGTGGCAAGAACCGTTTTGCACGCTGCGTCAATTAGCGTACAAAAGTTGACGCAGAACACCAGTCACCAAAGTGACCAATCATCACATACGATTAAAACAACAACACAAAAATGCAAGTGGGCGATAGATATACCCCAGCGTGTGGCTGTCAGAACGTGCGTTTGGTATTCTTCAAAGAAGTTGTGACACTAAGCTGACTGCAAAACGCTGATGCTGTTTAAAGGGTGAGGTTACTGGTCGCTCCAAGGCGATACTTCTGTGGTGGTTCTTTTTGTTTTTTGTCATGGTGTTTAAATTTTTTATGCTTTTGGCGCCTTATGTATATTTTCATATTTTTAGTTAAGTTTACGTAACTGAGTGGCCACCTATTGGGAAACTAGCTGTTCATTCGGCTTGCGATATGTTTCATGTTTCATGGTATAAGTACCTGATTGTTAATTTAGTGTCTTTCCACCTTGGTTTTTGGAGTGGGAATCTTTTTCTGATTGCGCCTTTTCCTGATCTTTGCCTACTTGTACCTTTTTCATTAAGTATGTGAAATACATGTATGTGAGACTGGTCTTAACAGGTCGTGAACAACAAGAATGTGATTAAGAGACTGCGATGGTGTTAATCTGGGGGGGGGGGGGTTCTCACATTTAAAATGGGTATGTATGTGCCGCCCGAGGTTTAAAAAGGGGGGCTAACGGAGCTGATCAAACTGAAAAAGTGGGTGCTTTCACAGCTGAAAGAAAGGTAAAAGTTGTACCTTTAGAGCTGATCGAGCTGGGAAAAATGGGTGCATTCAGAAAAAAGTGGGTGCTTTTAGAGCTAATCGAACTGAAAAGTAGGTGCTTTCAGAGCTAATAAAAGCCAAAAAAGCGGGGCTTTACCGCGGCACATACCCGTACTGCTTTAATATGGGAGTAAACCCCCCGGGGGTGTTAAGGCTGATTGGAGTCTTAGCAGGGTATACACAGCATGCAATTACATTAACCTTAAACTTAAGTAATGCTTTGCTAATCATGTAAATAATTTAAATATTCTAAATATATCCATCATCTATTTCTTTTGATATTTTTCACGTAACCGAATCTTTTATATATTAAAAAGAAATCACAAACACATTAACCAAAGGAAAATGGGTTTAAAACATTTTATACAAACTGAAATTGCTAAAATGTGAAAATGAAATAAGTTGGACAATGGAAAACTTGGGTTGCAGAATATAAGTCGCTTCCACAGGAAATTGATTCATCTAAATTATCATACAGATCAGCTTAACATTATGAGCGCATAACTCTGTGTCCTTAAAAGATCTACAAAAATTAGGCACACGCATTCATTAATCATGATTCTCAATTTCAACATCACTAAATAACTAATAACTAATGATAAAAATAATGATCATGCTATTGCTTTGTCACTTCTGTTGTGTTAGACAAATGAAAAATATCTGGTACACTTATGGGCTCATTGATACTGACGAGTGCGAAACCTGGTCCCGAGGTTATAAAACTTTTTTCAAGTTCAGCTCAGCTGAGACTAAAATTTATCCTGCTCATAAATGTTAAAATGCCAACAATTGTTGGCAGGCTTTGGCATTCTGAACCTTCAATTTCAATATATTTGGAATATTTTGGTATTTATGAGCACTTGAAACTTAAAGCTCAGCTGAGTTGAGCATGAAACGAGTTTTATAACCTCAGGGTCTGGATGTGTGGAGAATCAAACCGTCGAAACTAATGCTTACAAGAATTGTCGCCCATCTCCAAGTGTATACGCAATAAATGGGACGTAAAATAAACATTTTCGCCTTTCAGTTTTAGGAGATTGCTCTCCCTTTTATCAGATTAGAAACCCAACACCCGCTCTCCAGTGAGCATTTAAAGAGAGCAAAACAGATTAACAACCGTACTTGGACCTAAATGGTCATCCAATCCAAAGTTTACTTTAGTTGCAAGTACATGTATATTTATTTTTTCTCAACTGATCAGAAGTTTGTTTTTCAATTTCATGTACGTGTCATGTACGTGAAAAAGCAAGTGTATTACCCCACATATGAGAAGGTAGATCTTATATGATAGAAACCTTATATGATAGAAAATACGTAAACCATCTACATTATAGTCAATTACACACATTATATTTTGTATTTTACAGGACAATAACGACAGGAAACCGATCCCACTTTGTACCTTGACATTGAGAGTGGGATGGAAACGGTATGCAATATCACATATACGTAATATGTTTTGTTGTAAAAGCTCAGTTTAAAATAAATATACAACAAAAAAGGGAGGGGGAGTCTTTGTGAAGCTCTTAGCTCGAACGAAGGCCACCAAAGATGATAAAATGGGCAATGGACAGTCCACTCGTATAAAAGATCATAAAACAAAACATCATAGCAAGTACCCTGAGAAAACGGAAAGGCTAGTATGCAATGTCATGAACATAGACAATGCTAATATACATGTTTGGTATATGACAGAAGCAAATCCTGTCTCCTGATTGGTTCATTCAGTATTAATAAATCCTTATATTTCTCTGAAACTAGACCAAACTGATGAAAACCAGATCAAACCAGTTCCTGGAGGTTAATTATTTTGACAGGTTTTCTATATTAACGTCCAAAATCTATATTACGCTCCTGAGTACCCAAAAATAGCACCAGCATGAAATCAACACGGGCTTCATGAAATTGACATGATTTGATGTATGTGTTTAAAACCTGCCAGCTAGCTATAAATAGCCTGAACTCATTTCAGTTTCATGAAATCTACATGTTTGCAGTAACACACTATTACAGGTAAACAAAGCACTAGATAGTGAGGTGTAATTGGTGATAATTAAGAGATAATTTTGTTTACTTTTCATAAGGACCTATGTTGTTGGTACCCATTGGAATTGCCTTGTCATGGTGATTCTTATGAGTACCCATAATATAGGTTTTAGTAAGAACTTACAAACTTATCTTTCAATCATAATCAATTGTTCCTCATTCAAGATTGTCTAGCCTTCTTTAACATCTGATATGATTTTGTTTATTTATTTGTTATAAGATAAACATTAAAACACTTGAAAAGTCATATAACAAAACAATTATTGACTTCAATTTCGGTAGATATAAGGATTTATCTACCCTCAAACGTGATATTCACCTCGGCCTCCGGCCTCGGTGAATATCTCTTTTTCAGGTAGATAAATCCTTATATCTACCGAAATTGAAGTCAATAATTGTATAATATTACCTACAATCAGAAACTGAACAGAAATTGAAAATAAACATCCATAATAAAATAGATATATGTTCTGTAGAAACAGGATATTGATTTCATGATTTTAGGGAGCCAAACTATGGGGTGGTCGTTTTACGGGAGATGTGGACCTGGTCATGGAATCATTCAACGAGTCCTTGTCATACGACAAACGAATGTGGAGATCAGACATTGAGGTATAATAGTTCGGATGATAACAATAAAGACAATAGATGTAATATGAACTGCATAATTTATTAAAACTGACTCTTCCACGCGCCATCCCTGCTATGATTCATCGAGACGCAAATATCATTCTGTATACTTGGATTTTTTTCAATGTGCAGGGCAGGGCTTAGCTAAGCCCAGCCTTGGATGATTTCATTGTTGAGAAAGGGTCCCAGAGCTGACAAAGTATAATTGAGGTAAAGGTGACTATGCTTGTTGTCTTTGTGCTTTACCTGTGTTTCACCTGAATGATTTCAAAATAGGTGAAGTGTATGGTAGACACACAAAAACATAAACATTTTGTTTCTTTAATATAACCATACAGCCCATACAGATACACTCAAATATTTCTATCAAGTTAGCCAATGCCTCTATCTTTGTCAACAACTCTTTGCTTTACTGATGGTACATAACCGCAGTAGAAGGTCAATAAAGTACCATTCGAAAAAAGATAAAGCGATTCAGAGAATTTTGTCGCCATTTTTTTTATTATTATATATTTTTTTTTCGTCTGGCTGTGATCGCTGTGTAGAAAATGATGATGAATGCTGCAACAGAACTTTTCTAGACCACGTACTACCAACGTTATAGAAAATGTTGCCCTCAGATGTTGCCGATGTTTTACAGTTTCGTCTGGCTGTGAGCGCTATAGGAAACGAATACTTATGCCGCAAACAAGACTTTTCTATCCCACCCGGACAAAAGTTCCCTGCCAGCAGTAAAAGTGTCCACAGACTGGGAAATAGGTGGGATATAAAATTTCTGTTTGTGATGACATTCATCGTTTCTTACATATGTATGCGCTCATAGACAGACTTGAACGAAAACGAGAGACCAAATTGCGCCGTAGCTCACCTTAGTGATTTGCTTATCAGTGTAAGCTTCAAGATAGACGATGATACTCTGGAGCCTTGTCTGTATGGACCCCATGGGCACAGTTGACAGTATTTATAAAGAGGAGTACAATACACTGATTTGCACTAAATATGAAAGTTATGGGCCTTGCAGTTTAGAAAACTTTTTTTTTTCAATCTAATGCAATCATTCCCCCCACCTCAATGATGCTTCAGATAAAATTTGATCGCATTTGGCATGGACATAGTGATAGTCATATTTGAAAGGGTAAACGGATGCATTCACAAACGGATGCAGGGACGCCGGCTCAAGTACCTTGTTCCTATAAGTTCACCTTGTGAGGGCATAGGTGAGCTAAAATATCGGCCACAAAAATCCACTTTTAATGCTAGTGACAGAGAATTTTTGTTCAGAACTTGGGTCACAGGCGGCATAGAAAAAACATGTTTGCGACATTCATCATTGTTTTCTAATGCGCTCACAGTCATACAAAACAAAAAATACGTTGTCGACGAAAATTTTCTTCTTTTAATGATGACAGGGAACTTTTGTCTGTAACTCGGGTAATAGGAGGGATAGAAAAGGTGTGTTTATGGTTATTTAAACAAAAACAATAGGTGACAAAAAATTTCGCTGCAGCTTACTTGACCGTTTATTCCTTTTTAGCTCACCTGAGCCGAAGGCTCACAGGTGAGCTTATAGGATAGGCAGGCATCCGGCGTCCGTCGTCGTCGTCCGTCGTCCGTCGTCCGTCGTCGTCCGTCGTCGTCCGTCCACAATTTCAAAGAAGAATATTTCTGAAGCTAGTAGGCCGATCTTGATCAAATTTAATGTGAACCATAATTGGGTTGGGGGATTGATGGCATTAGGTTTTGGAGCAGATTGTATCAAAATTGTGGTTTCCATGGCAACAGATAGGTCCCATAGACTTACAATGGGAAAAACTAAAAAAATCTTCTTCTCTAAAAACCATTAGGCCCACAGCTTTGATATTTGGTATGTAGCAATGGCTAATGGTCCTCTACGTAAATTGTGCCATTCATGCCCCTGGGGTCAAATTTGGCCACGCCCCGGGGGGTCGATAGTCTCCATAGACTTACTATGGGGAAAAAATTAAAAAATCTTCTTCTCTGAAACCACAGGGCCCACAGCTTTGATATTTGGTATGTGGCAATGGCTAATGGACCTCTACATAAATTGTGCCAGCCATGCCCCTGGGGTCAAATTTGGCCACGCCCCGGGGGTGGATAGTTTCCATAGACTTACAATCGGAAAAACAAAAAAAATCTTCTTCTCTGAAACCACTAGGCCCACAGCTTTGATATTTGGTATGTAGCAATGGCTAATAGTCCTCTACATAAATTGTGCCATTCATGCCCCTGGGGTCAAATTTGGCCACGCCCCAGGGGTTGATAATCTCCATAGACTTACTATGGGGAAAAAATTAAAAAATCTTCTTCTCTGAAACCACAGGGCCCACAGCTTTGATATTTTGTATGTGGCAATGGCTAATGGTCCTCTACATAAATTGTGCCAATCATGCCCCTGGGGTCAAATTTGGCCACGCCCCGGGGGTCGATAGTCTCCATAGACCTACAATAGGAAAAAACTAAAAAAATCTTCTTCTCTGAAACCACAGGGTCCACAGCTTTGATATTTGGTATGTAGCAATGGCTAATGGTCCTCTACATAAATTGTGCCATTCATGCCCCTTGGGTCAAATTTGGCCACGCCCCAGGGGTTGATAGTCTCCATAGACTTACTATGGGAAAAAAATTAAAAACTCTTCTTTTCTGAAACCACAGGGCCCACAGCTTTGATATTTTGTATGTGGCAATGGCTAATGGTCCTCTACATAAATTGTGCCAATGATGCCCCTGGGGTCAAATTTGGCCACGCCCCGGGGGTCGATAGTCTCCATAGACCTACAATAGGAAAAAACTAAAAAAATCTTCTTCTCTGAAACCACAGGGCCCACAGCTTTGATATTTGGTATGTGGCAATGGCTAATGGTCCTCTACATAAATTGTGCCAGCCATGCCCCTGGGGTCAAATTTGGCCACGCACCGGGGGTGGATAGTTTCCATAGACTTACAATTGGAAAAACTAAAAAAATCTTCTTCTCTGAAACCACCAGGCCCACAGATTTGATATTTGGTATGTAGCAATGGCTAATGGTCCTCTACATAAATTGTGCCATTCATGCCCCTGGGGTCAAATTTGGCCACGCCCCAGGGGTTGATAGTCTGCATAGACTTACTATGGGAAAAAAATTAAAAAATCTTCTTCTCTGAAACCACAGGGCCCACAGCTTTGATATTTTGTATGTGGCAATGGCTAATGGTCCTCTACATAAATTGTGCCAATCATGCCCCTAGGGTCAAATTTGGCCACGCCCCGGGGGGTCGATAGTCTCCATAGACCTACAATAGGAAAAAACTAAAAAAAGCTTCTTCTCTGAAACCACAGGGTCCACAGCTTTGATTTTTTGTATGTGGCAATGGCTAATGGTCCTATACATAAATTGTGCCAATCATGTCCCCGGGGTCAAAATTGGCCACGCCCCGGGGGTTGATAGTCTCCATAGACCTACAATAGGAAAAACTAAAAAAATCTTCTTCTCTGAAACCACTAGGCCCACAGCTTTGTTATTTGGTATGTAGCAATGGCTAATGGTCCTCTACATAAATTGTGCCATTCATGCCCCTGGGGTCAAATTTGGCCAGGCCCCGGAGGTTGATAGTCTCAATAGACTAGCTATGGGAAAAAATTAAAAAATCTTCTTCTCTGAAACCACAGGGCACACAGCTTTGATATTTTGTATGTGGCAATGGCTAATGGTCCTCTACATAAATTGTGCCAGCCATGCCCCTGGGGTCAAATTGGCCACGCCCCGGGGGTAGATAGTCTCCATAGACTTACAATGGGAAAAACTAAAAAAATCTTCTTCTCTGAAACCAAAAGGCCCAGAGCTTCTATATTTTGTATGTATCAATGTTTGGTAGTCCCCATTATAAATTGTGCCAGTCATGCCCCTGGGTCAAATTCGGCCATGCCCCGGGGGTCAATAGTGTCCATGCATAGACTTTCATTGGTCGATTCTCAATTAATTTAAATCTCATAAGCTTACAATGTGATAATCTCTCAGGTGAGCTACAGGACCAATGGTCCTCTAGTTTTCTGTTGCAGCAGCAACAGATTCTGCAGCAACAGATTCGCTGATAACTTGACTGAGCTGTCAGTCAAATTCAACAAATCTGTAGTATGACAGAACAATACTTTACAGATCCGTACTGTGACTTTCAGTAAGACATTAGTGCACTTATTTTGCCGCCTTCATTAGTAAATGTGAGCCTGCATCTTTGATATTTATTTGTATCAGAATTAAAGTTTTAAACTTGAAAAGAAAAACAGAGAGTCATACAACAAGAATGTTTACTAAGGGAATTTTCAATATGGTCATACATAAATACAGTCATGTAGTACAGAATATTTTTCTGTGACAGTATGTGTTTACCCATCGATTTTGGGTGCATGAGGTTAAATTTTGACACTGATTGGTTCAACAATAACAAGTGGGTCAAAGTAACAGTCCAAGTGAGAACTACCTATTTTTAAATGTAATGGTCAACTTTGTCATTGTCAATCAAAAACTGACAGGCTCCGCCCTGCACATTGAAAAAAATCAGACTATATCAGTGTAATTAAAAAAACATACTGTATAGTCTGATTTTTTTCAATGTGCAGGGTGGGATAGAAAATTCTTGTTTGCAGCATAAGTATTCGCGTCCTATAGCACTCACAGCCAGACGAAACTGTAAAAAATCAGCAACATTTGTAATTAAAAAAAACATTTGTAATTTAAAAAAAAACATTTGTAATTAAAAAAAAAAAAAACATTTCGTAATTAAAAAAAACATACTGTATAGTCTGATTTTTTTCAATGTGCAGGGTGGGATAGAAAATTCTTGTTTGCAGCATAAGTATTCGCGTCCTATAGCACTCACAGCCAGACGAAACTGTAAAAAATCAGCAACATTTTCCGTAAAGTTGGTAATATGAGGAATAGAAAAGTTATGTTGCAGCATTCATCATCATTTTCTACATAGCGATCACAGCCAGACGAAAAAGAAAAAAAAATAATAAGAATAAAATAATAAAAAAATGGTGACAAACATTTCAATTTACATGGAACTTTTTTCGTAGGTGACGTCGAAAAGATATGATTGTGGCAAAAAATGTCATTTTCTTACGTGTTATCACCTAGATTAAAGCCAAAACATTCTGCGACAAAAATGTTTGCTGCAAGCGAAATTGCTGCTTACTTGACTGTTTTTCGCTGTAGCAAAATAGCTGCTTACTTGACCAATTTCGCTGCAGCAAAATTTCCGCTAACTTGACCGTATTTTGCTGCTGCAAATTTAATTCTAACGCTGCAAGCAAAATTGCTGTTAACTTGACTGCTTTTGCTGTAGCAAAATTGCTGCTACGTGTAACATGGCCGATTTTGTTGCAGTAAAATTGCTGCTAACTTGACCGTTTTTGATGCAGCAAATTTGCTGCTAATTTGACCGAGCTGACCTTGTAGGGAAAATAAGTCAAATCAGCTGGTTCTACGAATCGTTTCATTTTTTCGAATGGTACTTTATTGACCTTCTACTGCGGTCATGTACCATCAGTAAAGCAAAGAGTTGTTTACAAAAATAGAGACTTGATAGAAATTTATGTATTTGAGTGTAGCAGTATGGTTATATTTTAGAAACAAAATGTTTATGTTCTTGTGTGTCTACCATACACTTCACCTATTTTGAAATCATTCAGGTGAAACACAGGTATAGCACAAAGACAACAAGCATAGTCATCTTTACCTCAATTATACATTGTCAGCTCTGGGACCCTATCTCAACAATGAAATCATCCAAGGCTGGGCTTAGCTAAGCACTGCCCTGCACATTGAAAAAAAATCCAAGTATACCTGATCTCCATCAATATGTCGCCAATACTGAATTAAAGGTGAATTATTGTTTAACTGATTCCACAGAATGATTCTGACAAAAACAAGACAAATTCTGACAAACTACGCTATTACTGGGTGGGGGTGGTATTTTCTTTTTACATTTTTTCCATAATCCACTATCTCGCATTCATCTTCGATTTGTTTTCTCTGGCAGGGAAGCAAGGCATATGTAAAAGCTATAGAGAAAGTAGGACTAGTAACAACAGATGAACGTGACAACATCACAAAAGGACTTGACCAAGTTAGTATGTATACGTTCTCAAAGACTGAAGCACGAAAGGAAAAACTGTCATTCTGAACAGATTGTTAGTATCGATTCTATGCTGTAGCGTTTCATCATATTTCTTGACATCTTCCACTAGCTACATGCGCCAGTTAGGTATTATGGGTATATAGAGTCACCTGCAACTATAAACAACGCGGATATTCATAAGAACAACGGAGATACATGTGGAATATTTGGAGTTTCCACATAAACAGACACACCACCACGATTATGTTAAAAGCTGTGGACAAACATTTTTACTCCCAAGACGAAATCATCTGTTAGACAGTCATGGTTCAACCACAGATATTTACCACATGAACGGAATGTCTACAGCTTCAGTTTAAGGGCTCATTGATTTCGTGTATGATCTAGAATCAATTAATTTTGTCAACCATCTGTGCGATGCATTGTTAAAATGTAAACAGAGAATGTTCCATTTGAATGTGACATCAAGCGTACGCTCGCACGTAAGTGTTTTGATTTGCAGATTGCAGAGGAGTGGTCCAATGGCACCTTTGTTATCAAACCGGGCGATGAGGATATTCATACTGCCAATGAAAGGAGACTGAAGGTTGGTCTATCAGAGAGATATAGTAATTTAGAAACTGCATAGAACATGAAAGAAAGAAACAACCAATAACCAAACAAAAGAAATGCAAACGGAAAATCCATTTGTAAATCTTGAAATGAAATGTGAAATCGAAATTAGCGCAGTTTATAAGATAGATGTTATTTGCCACAGATAAAACCAATGATATAGTTTGGGTGAATATGATGCAAATGCTTTGTATTTGATGTAACTGGGTCAATAGACTGCCAAATTGACTACATGACATTTACACACAATAAAAGCAGCCCATAATTCTGGGGCACCAGGAAAACATGTCCGTGCAATTAATACCCCATTAAACCCCACTTTTATATAGTAAAACTGGGGTATCAGGAATATACATGTACATATTTTTCTTATTTTTGGTCCAAACATAGATCGTGAGTACTCGTAAGAACCGCCTCGGGGAGGCGCGGCGGTTCTAACGTGTATCCATGATCTATGTTTTGAACAAAAATATAAAAGATATAAAAAAAATTTCTACTGAAAATTTTCATTTTTTTTTTCAACATAAATTTTTTCTGTATATTGCATAAGCAAGTTTTCATAATGGAAAATCTATCTAATCGGTACCGCATGAACGAGACTGTGTGGTTTTAGGAGCTGATTGGTATAACAGGAGGAAAACTACATACAGGCCGTAGTAGAAATGACCAGGTTGCCACCGATATGAGACTTTGGTTAAGAGACGCCAGCAAAAGACTCAGAGAACTTGTACTTCAATTCATACAAGTTGTGGTCGAGAGAGCCGAAAGGTACTCTGAAAAATTAATAAGAAAAAATCAAAGCATTTTAGTGTTGTTTCCGATGGCTGGCTTTGATTTAAATCAAAAGAAAAAAGAAATAAGATAAAATAAAATAAAAATAAATAAATAAAAACAATTTGCAAGATAATTGTGTCACACACACACGCGCACGCGTTCGTACGCACAATATGTACCACGGCTTTGACACATTTATTGTGATTTCTTGCTTTTTCAGTGAAATAGAAATAAGATAAAATTAAAATAAATAAATAAAAACAATTTGCAAGATAATTGTATCACACACACGCGCGCACGCGCTCGTACGCACAATATGTATCACGGCTTTGGCACATTTATTGTAATTTTTGCTTTTTCAGTGAAATAGCTATCCTGATGCCAGGCTATACACATCTTCAAAGAGCCCAACCAATAAGATGGAGTCACTGGCTATTAAGGTAAAATCTGTCTCTCCGTTGGGGGTGGGGTACGCTGAAATTTTCAGTTTACGTTGTTTTGACCGATTGTCTGATTTTGTATACGGTGGTATTAAAATATGACTTGTTTGGGGAATAGCCCTAAACTTTTCTACTAAAGTATCCGTAGAAACTACATTGTTGACTGGCTTTTGTTGCCAGTTCGTGAAGGGTCAGGGACGAGTGTTGATCACCCAACACTGCGAAATATTGCTTAACCAAATTCCCTCTGAATATTTTACTGCTCCGAAAGGATCTACAATGGTACTTCTGTTAGATGACAAGCTCATAATTTTTTCAGTTATGGTTGGATGTTAAGGCGGGATGTAGAGAGATTGGACCAACTTGTACAACGAATCAATGTCTGTCCCCTCGGAAGGTTTATGCTTTAATATTTTAGGTCTAAGCTCTGACCAATGACTTTCATGCTTTGAAAATGATATTCAAATCATAATTTGTAATTGTAGCCTTTAGATATCATTTCTCGAATTATTACATACAAATATATTTTAACATTAAAACGAAGGAAGAGATCTAGAAAATAATAAGTTTGGCCCTAATTCCAGTGTTGGTATTTTATGGTTCTATATTCAATCATGGTAGGAAACTGAAGAAGACAGATTGTCAGTTAAGACATAAGAAGAAGTCACAAAATTAATAAGCAAATTTGGAATAATAGCCAATTCAAAGCCAGTCCGTATGCTTTAGGTACGTTATTTTCCCACCCTGTAATTGGTTCAATTTCCTCGATGTAGTGGTGTCGTCCAGACATAGAAAATGTTGAGTGAGAGGTCAAACAATAATACACATGTATGCTTCAGTGGTGCGCTGGCCGGGAACCCTTTTGCAATAGACAGGGAAGCGCTCGCCTCTGACCTGGAATTTAATGGTGTAACAAACAACAGTCTGGATGCAGTCAGTGACAGAGACTTTGTGCGTAAGTAGCCTAAGTTTCATTGAAAAAAAGCCATAGTACTAGCTAAACAGAAGCCTTCAATACCGAATCCATTGAACATGGATGACTGCGGATCAAGTAATTGTAAAACTAAATCGTAGTAAACTACAGCAGACCGTTACTGGTGCTTCTGTTTTGATCTTCTATTTATCATTGTCTTAACTATCTCAAAGCAAGTGACAGTTGACTGGTAATAGCCATTTCAACGTTTTTGGCTAGTGACAGTTGACTGGTAATAGCCACTCCGCTTTAATTATTATTCCATTTCTCTTTAAGAATCAAGTTCGTGGGCAAGTAATAGGTTCTAAATGCATATATATGTACTGTATATAATCGATTGTTTTATGGTCCTTGTTTACCCCATGACAATAAACTTTTTAATTCATAGTCCTTTCCATTAGAATGACCAATAGTTTAATTTCATCTACGTTGCAGTAGAGTTTATGTTCTGGGGAAGCCTGCTGAGTACGCACCTAAGCAGATGGGCGGAAGATCTGATATTCTACAGCACAAAAGAAACAGGCTTCATAAAACTATCTGATGCATATAGGTAAATCTCAAACTATTCTTCGTCGTTATTCTGATCAGTAAATCCAATGAAAGCCACTGAGTTTCGTCTATTTCCCGTATCGTGTGTTTGGACTTAACTGACAAGTCATCTTCTAAGGCAATCTCTCCATTCTCAACGATTTCCTTGGTTTTCCATTTTCAATGCCTTTTCAATGCAACTTTGTATTCCATTAAAATTGAAACGTATTGTAACATATCCTCGTGTATAACCTATGTGTGATGTGAGTGACAATAAAAGTTATGTTATGTTATGTTACGCGCTGTTATGTTACGAAATTAGATTCAGAAATAACTGAAATCAAAAGAATACCCTCGAAACATTTCAACAATTTTCCACCTATGATCGTTAGTTTATTTCTCATTCCCAGTTCTCTTTTCAGTTAAAATTTTCCTTGTTCACGCTAATTTTTTCTCTTTTTTTGTGCTTTTTGAAAACTACTGAATAACATAAGTAGAATAGTATATTCGTTTAACACCGCTGTGTCTGGTGTGGGTTCGAGCCCCGCACTGGCCACATGTGAGACAAGCCAAGTTCTGCTTGCGGGTGTGCCAGGTGTTTTTTCTCGGGGTTCTCCCGTTTTCGCCCACCTACTGATTGGCCCGTCTCATATGAGCTGAAATAATCTTGAAAGGGACGTAAAACTGAATGAAAAAAAAAAAAAAAAAAAAAAAAAAAAAAAAAAAAAAAAAAAAATCGTTTAACTCTTATAACAACATCCCATAAGATGCATACTAAACTTATTTGCTATGACACTTTCATGCAGTACTGGAAGCAGTTTGATGCCACAGAAGAAAAATCCAGATAGCTTAGAACTGATCCGAGGCAAAGCTGGACGAATTCATGGAAAGGTTAGATATTCTAAATTGAAAAATTTCTAGTCTAATTTGTATATGAGCCACCGCCATCAGAAACCAACGATCTGCATATGCGAAAACAAAGGCGCAGATCAGTAACTGCACAGCTGATCAGCGTCTTTTTTTTTGCTACACGGATAGTACAATCCCTCTTCTTAATTGCGAAATTTCAAGCTTCTAGCCTGCTTCTGTGACTTCATCGAAATGCAGTTATTAAGAAATGTTAAGTTCTAAAAACTTGTATATATTATCCAGTGTTTTCTATGCATTTTTACTTAGCAGTACAATCAGACCAAACTATCCTAAATGTGTTTATTATCATTGAAACAATTTTTTTTTTCAGTACTGTGGATTTGCAATGAGTGTCAAAGGCATACCAAGTACTTATAACAAAGACTTACAGGTACATCTGTAAACAGGGATTAAGAAAACACACATAGATTTTCAAATTTTGTAAAAAATAAAAATTTCCATTGGAAAAATTTCGATTTTTTTATTTTTCCTGCTCAAAACATTGATTGTGGGTACACGTTAGAATGCCTCAGTAACGGGTACCCACAATCTACGTTTTGGATCAAAACTAAAAAAAAATAGGTATATCCCTCCATACTGCAGTTTTGCTGTATATAAGTAGGGTTCAAGGGGGTATACATGTCACGGACATGTTATCCTGATGACATGCTGAAAAATATAAGACAGGCAAACAGACAGAGCAATTTCATATTATGTATTCTAGATGTTGAAGACAATATCATATAAAATCATTCATCCATTAGTGTACAAAGACAAATGTTAAAGGTGAAATGTTTATGTTCTTCATATATTCTAAAAGACTGTAGAATCTTCATCATATAAAATGCATGCTAATGCTCTTGAGAATGTAACGCGACGTCTGATTGGATAATGTCAAAAAGGCTTTACGCGTCGCTGTGGATCAAAATCCGACGATATACCACATAAAAGAAAAAAAAATACGTTATCCCTTAATTCATATTGATACTATTATCATCTATATCGTAGTGTTTCAAAAACCTAATCAATGGGCATTATTTAGAATTAACAATTACACGCGAACGATCCTGGCCATGGTACTGTAATGGACAGCAACGTGTTACCTTGTGTAGTGCATGATGTGGCAAACCAGGGTCTCAAATACCGAATATTCATTTCCTATCTAATGTACCAGTGTATAAGAATGCATGATTGGCGACTTCCAAAGAAAATTACAGGAGGGAAAGCGCTCTCCAGGTGGCCATAAGAAACGCTACAAAGACACCCTCAAAGGCTCTCTGAAGGATATCGATATACCAATGGGGGACAGACTGCACAAGAGCAGCTTCAACAAAGGAGCAGCTCTCTGTGAAGGGAAGAGAATTTGTGAAGATGAAAGAAAGCGCAGAGAACGCAAAGCCAAGACGAATGGGCCTCCAGCAGATTCCATGACATTGACTTGCTCTACTTGCAACCGACAGTTTAGAGCTAGAATTGGCCTAGTCAGCCATTAACGAACTCACCTACACACATGAACCTTATTCGTGAAATAATGATGGTCTTTCTCATTAGTGAGAGACGAACGACTATCTAATGTATGACTGGTTTAATGCTAAATCTATGTGCCCTCTTTTCACAGGAAGACAAAGAAGCCATGTTTGATGTTTATGACACATTAACCGGAGTCCTACAAGTTGCAACGGGAGTTGTTTCAACTTTACATGTAAATTTACGGATGCCATTTCTTAAGATGCAGTAAATGAAGGTCTTAGGGAACATCAACATGCTAATGTTTAATTTAACACAAACCATGCCTTTACACAATCAATGGTCTCACTTCAAGTCTTGCCAATGCAAGAGATGAAAATACGCGTAAAGTTTCAAACAACCACATTTTATCTGAAGCAATGTTTCAGCAAAATACTAAATTAATCCAGTTTTCGTACTCCGTCATCCATTTTCTTTTGCATGCATTACCTATCATAGTGTTACTTTTTACTATCAGGTTTGCCAAGAAAGTATGTTGTCAGCTCTTAGCCCAGATATGCTTGCTACAGACCTCGCCTATTATCTAGTTAGGAAAGGGGTGAGTAAACTGTTTTAATTGCTTATCTTTTTTCTTTACACCGCGTGTTCTGATATTTTGTTGTGAACATGACAGTATGTACTTCTGTCAACCACTTTTAGAGATGATGTGGGGTTCGAAGGGTGTAAGCTTAAAGCTTGGCGAGCAATTCGGAAACAGTGAGATTAATATATGTACATGTATGAGCAGTTTCAAGACGATTTCTATAGTCAGTTGAAGATACTTCAACATTTCACATACTAGATAACCTTAAGACAGATTCATAGGCGCAAAAGATGATGTTGACTTTTGTTTGCAAAGAACCATTTAGACTAATCTGTCATTCAAGTTGTACCTCCTTTTAACATGTTTTTTCAAAAATGATCCGCCGCATGGGGAAACCAAAAATCTGCATAGGCGAAAACAAAGGCGCAGATGAGCTTCGCAGTAACTGCGAAGCTGATCATCGCCTTTGTTTTCGCTACACAGATAGCACAATCCCTCTTCTTTTTAAATCCAAAATCTCAAGCTTCTAGCCTGCTTCTATGACTGTACAGGTCGGTTTGAGTCGGACCTGGTCGGAACCCAAATTGTTGATTTTCTCACACTCAAATGTTTTTTCACCAATAGTTACATAGCCATACAGGTAAGAGCATGTTCTTGTTGATGAAATGGTGTTATCCTAGCGGACACATGACGTCAGAATGACGTCATATCGACGTCGATGCGACGTCATGGCATCGACGTCGATATGACGTTATTCTGACGTCATGTGCCTGCTGGGATGTTGTAGTTTTTATATATTTGATACTAATCCCGTGTAGTGGAACACGTTACGTGAATACTTTGCTCATTTCTCGGCCAAAGCAATGAAGTTGTCATCAAATGTCTTCTTGTATGTCTAACACAATCATGCATCCTAACATGCATTTTACGGTTTGTACTAACATGATTGCGGTTGTAGTATATTGACTAGATCTTATGCATTTGTTGCCATTTCAATGTTTCGAAGCATGCTTTCTTGTTCATTCACTTCATGTTTGTTTGTACTCTACAGCTGCGTTCAGTCATTAATATACCCCTGCGATATTCAGAAATAAATTATCAACTCTTCTTGTTTTTGAACAATCGTCTCTGGCCAAGAAATTGACAACTGGAAGAATTGTATGAGTGTAAATATTTACTCTGTATATAAAGCGTCCAGATCTTGTGATCGCGGCTGAATGCCTAAATTGATTACTGAATAAAAGAGCCCATTTGTAGACAAAATGCGCTGATATTCTAGTTTCAAAGATGTCACAAGGAACCATGGTTAATGGTTTGTGATTTTATTGGTAACTTATGAAAGAATAACGATTTTTGTGCTAAGGCTGAAACTTTGGTATCTTTATGAGCACTCTTTACAAATTTACACCCTTATTTTCAATCGATGTGCATTTTAGAATTTCATGGTAAAGCGGTTGTTACATTATAAAACTAAGCGTGTCAGTGGTTATTTGGCAAGAAAACTTACATTCCACCCGGACGGTTGTATGAGAAAGAGTTCATGTGGGTTCCTTCATGAAGTAAGCATGTCCTAAAGCACTGTAGAGTCACCTTCCGCCAAAACGTGAGATGGTATTTCATGATTTGTTCCTCCGCACGGAATACCATAGTGGGCTAAATCATCAGGAAAACATGTCCGTGAAATGTATACCCCCTTGAATCTCACTTTTCTATAGCGAAACTGAGGTGTGCAGGGGTATACATATTTTTCTTATTTTTGCTCCAAAACAGATTGTGGGTACTCGTTAGAACCGCCTCGACGAGGCGGTTCTAACGTGTACCCACAATCAATGTTTTGAGCAAAAATAAGAAAAATTAAAAAAAAAAAAAGATGCTACTGAAATTATCAATTTTTACACAGGTGAAAAACCTCTATCTATTGCATGGACATGTTTTTGTAATGATTTGTTAGGCAATGAATAGCATCTCCTCTTTTTTGATATTCCAAACCCCCTTCTACAGGGTTTAAGACATGGAAATTAACATGCGAAGCATTACGAAAACTTGCCCATGCAATAAACAGAGATTTTTGAGCTTTAGGAATTGAAAAATTTTAGCTGGAAATTTTTGATATTTTTCTTATTTTTCCTCAAAACATAGATTGTGAGTACCCACAATCTATGTTTTGGAGCAAAAATAAGAAAAATAGGTATACCCCTGCATACCCCAGTTTAACTATATACTCATCAAAAGAAGTTTTGCACCATTTAGATTTTTTCATATTTTTAAATGACATTTTAACTAACAAATTTTAAAGTTAGCTTTTTGAATTTGCACAGTCTGAAAGATTGTGATAATGTGTGTGATAAGACCAAAAATTGTTGCGGAAACGATTTTAGGAAAAATTGAAATTCCATTTTTCTGTAAATGCTGAAAATTGGAAAATCGAAAAAATTCCATAAAAAATACCACAGCATCAAGAACACATTTTTGTTTCCAAATTTACACACAAGAGCTCCAAAGCTAATGATTAAGCCTAAAAACAATTTTAAAAATCTCAAAATTTTAGTAAAAAATCATTTTTTGACAAAATTGCAATTTTTAAGAAAAAATGATAAATATTGGAAAAACTGAGTAAAATCGAAATTCATTTCAATTTTTGATCACTATGAGAAGTTTAGACACCCACTATTGCCGCCTGTTTTCTTTCTGTTAAAGGCAATCTCATGTCAAAGATGTTGCATGAGTACTTTTTTGACATGCAGCTTTTTAAAAATTCTGAATTTGGATGGGTTGAAAACCAGTACCTTCAGTTAAACATTAATGGGTGCTGCATGCTGTGTTTGAAAGAAAAACAAACCATTTTACTGGAGAGATGAGTTACTAATCTTTATCTAAGAATTTAAACAAAATCTCAAAAATCGTTATTTTTGGTCAAAAATAGTGTTTTTGTCAAAAAAAAATCAATTTTTAGTTTTTTGCTTTAAATGATTGCTTTCAGTATCCCGAGTGAGGATATGAAACGAATTCGGGCTTGGAAGCCCAGAAATAAAGATGTGGGCTTTTTGCTGCATCCCAAATTTTGGTGTTTTCAAAAACATGCATTTTTGAACATTTTTATTTAATCTTTTTAAGAAAAAATGTTGATTTGTCATTCAGGAAGTTCAGCCCTTTAAGATGGTATTAAGTTTTAAAAAGTTTATTTGAAAAATATCTATACTAGATATTATTTTAAAATGAGAAAAATATCAACTGGTGCAAAACTTCTTTTGATGAGTATATATATAAAAGTAAGGTTTAAGGGGGTATAGATTACACGGACATGTTTTCCTGATGTTGATATATTCCAAACACCTTCTATAGGGTTTAAGACATGGAAATTAACATGCAAGGGATGCGAAAAGAATTAGTATATAATTTATGTAAGGCAATGTTGGTTGTAATAATTCTAAAACACAAAACACAATCTTGATATTAGAGGAGCTTCTGTGTTTGGATGTCCTGGGGATTCCTTTGACTTAAATCCTATACAACAGGTTTGAACTATCATGCAGATGAGCAGTGTGGGATAGCCTAACAATGAAAAGCTTCTCTGTGAAAGTTCCAGCTCCCTTTTGTATTCTGTGCCGAGAAAACAAATCATTAAATGACTGAACGCAGCTGTACACATAGAAATATAATGCACTCAACTTGTGATCAATCCAGTTACCATCTTGTGTCTGAATGTCATCTCTTGCACATTGCCAGTTACTAATCATTACGAAAATTTGCCCATGCAATATACAAAGATTTTTTTAGCGATAAAAATGAAAAAATTTCAGCAGAAAAAGTTTGATATTTTTCTTATGTTTGCTCAAAACATAGATTGTGGGTACTCGTTAGAACCGCATCGCCGAGGCGGTTCTAACGAGTACCCACAATCTATGTTTTGGAGCAAAAATAAGAACAAGTAGCCCAAGGGCAACGATCGCTCACCTGAGAGTCAACAAGTACAGTCACTGGACAAAGTGTGTGTTTTTTTTCCATATATGGGTATGACGGTCATCTTGGTCAAGTTTCAGGCCTATGGCTGCAATGGTTTCCATAGGATCATTGGTCCTGTAAATGCTTACCCGAGACCTAGTTGTCACTTTTTCCCATGTTTCCATGTTTGCCTATGTTTCCAAAATCGACCTTTACCTACATTAATCACACACCTTCATCTACTCTATCAGTTGTTTGCATCTATCACTTTTCAGTTCTCAGGCTGCAATAGTTTTCAAAAAATAACATTTTAAAAGCAGATGGGCTTCCGGGGTCCATTTTTTTTCAGAATCATTAAATTTCAGTCTTACTGAAAATAGGTCAAGGTCACCACAGGGTCATGTTTTATCTATACATTGTAGTACTTGAGTCATCCATACTTCATGCAAAGTTTCGTTGAAATCGGTTCACCGGTTCTGGAGAAGAAGATATTTTAATGGTTTTTACCATATATGGGCATGGCGGCCATCTTGGTCATGTGACGTGGATTATTTATATACACATTGGTTCCCACTTCCTATAGATGCTTCATATAAAATTTGGCTTTGATTGGCCAAGTGGTTTCAGAGAAAAAAATCAAGAGATGACCTTGACCTAAATTAATCATATACCTTCATCTAATCCATTAGTTGTTTGCATCTACCACTTTTCAGATCTCAGGCTGCAATAGTTTTCAAAAAATAGCTAATTTCCACTTTTCCCATTATAAGTCTATGGAAACTTAAAGTTACCATAGCAACCAGAGTTCTTATCCGACTGGAATAAAAACACAAATTATGTAGAGGCTACTGTCAGGAACATGTATACAAAGTACAGGATTCATCCACTTAACAGTTTCTGAGAAGAAGATTTTTGAATGTTTTTCGAAATTTTGTTTTTCGAACGTCAAACACTACTCAATAAACATTTCTGCAAAAACAAAATTCAAGTGTCTGCAATTTTAGCGGAAAAATAGCCGATTTCCACTTTTCCCATTATAAGTCTATGGAAACTTTAAGTTGCCATAGCAACCAGAGTTCTTATCCGCCTGGAATAAAAACACAAATTATGTAGAGGCCACTGTCAGGAACATGTAAACAAAGTATAGGCCGGAGCTTCTTGTCTGTTGCTTGGCCCACCGGGGTCCAACTGGTGTTTTTCTTTTGCTCCGGAGTTAGTAGGTTATTCGGCGCCCAGGGATCTCCATCGTCGGGCAGCTTACTCAGTCTGTGAGTCCTGGTTTTTGATTCATCAGGATGTTTATCATGATTTATTTGTTTGTTCTTGATGATTCATTGACTAGTTAGAGATTCACCACGAGGACCGAATAACTAACTAAATGTTATGAACCACTGCAGAAGCTGAGGGTGAGGTTATGGCCATGTAAAACCGGTTTAAGCCCCCCAGTTATTTATAACTGACCGTTCCAAGGCGGTACTACTGTAGTGGTTCACACTTATCAAAGTTATTCCGATTACGAGTTTCATGTTGCATGGCTTTGTGGCCACCCGATTATAATTTGGCTGTTCACTTAGCCCTCTGCATTTTACTTGTTCTGTCCAAGCTAGCACTGTGACCACCTAATACCTTCAATAGCTGCTCACTCTGCTTTCTGTTATTCATGTTAAACGTTGGTATCTATGTTTAGTATTTTCTTTATATGCTTTTTCTTATTTCTTGTATATCACTGAACCACTGCAGAAGCTGAGGGTGAGGTTATGGCCATGTAAAATCGGTTTAAGCCCGCCAGTAACTTTGTGTTACTGATCGTTCCAAGTCGATACTTCTGTGGTGGTTCTTTTTGTTTTATGTCTTGGTGTTTAAAAATTTTTGTGCTGTTGGCGCCTTATGTATGTTTTCATATTTTTAGTTAGGTTAAGGTAACTGAGTGGCCACCTATTGGGAAAATAGCTGCCCATTCGGCTTACGATTGTTTCATGGTATAAGTACCTGATTGTTAGTTTGGTTTTTTCCCACCTCGGTTTTTGGAGTGGGAATCTTTTTCTGATTGCGCCTTTTCCTGATCTTTGCCTACTTGTACCTTTTCATCCCCTTGACAGTTTCTGAGAAGAAGATTTTTGAATGTTTTTCGAAATTTTGCCCTGTATGGGGCCCCTGCAACCAATCAAAATGAAGGATTAGGACAAAAGTCACATGAAACGTAGAGGACTATTCAATAAACATTTCTGCAAAAACAAAATTCAAATATCACAAACAAGACAGCAAAAATAGGCAATATTCACTTTTCTCCATTATAAGTCTATGGGAAGCATAAGTTGCCATAGCAACCAGAGTTCTTATCCGATCGAAATAAAAAACACAAATATTCGTTCCCCCCACCTGTAGATGCTATATGTGAAATATGAAAAGATTCGGCCTGGCAGCTTCAGAGGAGAAGTCGTTTGAAAATGTTGACGACGACGGACGACGACGACGACGACGGACGACGCACGGACGCCGGCTCGACCACTAAACTATAAGCTCACCTGTGAGCCTTCGGCTCAGGTGAGCTAAAAATAGGTATACCCCTGCATACCCCACTTTTCATATAAAAGTCACAGGGGGATTAAGGGGGTATTCATTGCACGGACATGTTTTCCTGATGTGAATTTAAACTGGTGAGCAGTATCTATTTCAACATCAAGCATGTTTATCAAGTTGCTGATTGTATAAATGCTATATGAAATTTTTGCATAAGCTATGCACGAAACCATAATTATTGTGAGAATATTTTTAATAATTGGAAAGCCTTTTCCTCATCAATTATACTGTATAATATTACAATGTATACATGTTAATTTTATATTCGTCCAATTAATAGTAACAAAATATGAAAAAATGCTACTGGAAATTATTACGAGGTGTGATTAGAAAGTTCTAAGCCTGATACACTTCGAAGCATTCCATAAGACAACATCCTTGTTCAGTCTGTCATTCTATTTAATTGAAAGTCACCTGGTGCGTCAAACTTGCAAAATGGAGAAAGTTGAAGTGAGTGCGGTGATAAAATATCTTTGCAAGAAGTGAAATACTCCCAAGGAAATTCACAAAGACTTCATTAAAACACTCTTGGGAATAAGTCTCTTTCTTATAGTACAGTGAAAAAATTGGATGCAGAATTTCAGCGCGGCAGAGAGAGCATTGGGGATGATGCAAGGTCTGGCCGCCCCAAAGATGCCAGTACTGATATAAATGTGGAGAGGTCGTTCACAACCTGGTTATGTGTGACAGGAGGCGAGACTTGCGAAGTATAGCCAGCGAAGTGGGCATAAGTTTTGGGGCAGTACAAATAATTCTAACAGATGAGCCGCCTCATGGGAAAACCAACAATCTGCATATGCATATGCGAAAACAAAGGCGCAGATCAGCTTCGCGGTAACCGCGAAGCTGATCAGCGCCTTTGTTTTCGCTACACGGATAGTACACTTCCTCTTCTTCTTAAATCCGAAATTTCAAGCTTCTAGCTCTTGTCTGTGACAGTACAGACCGGTTTGTGTCAGACATGGTCGGAAACCACATTGTTGGTTTTTCCACGAGGTGGCTCAGATATCTTGGATGGCCAGTGATCTCGGCTTCGTAATTCTAGGATTCTCCTGTCTCGATATAAAGACGATCCCGGTGATTTTATCTACCGAGTTGTAACCCAAGATGAGACATGGGTTCATCACTTTGACCCTGAGTTGAAAATGCAAAGCATGCAATGGAAGCACTCTGGCTCACCCCTTCCCAAGAAGCTTAAGAGAGTTTCTTCGGCAAAGAAGGTGATGGCATCAGTCTTTTGGGATAGTCAGGGGGTAATCATGAGTGAATATCTTGAACAAGGTCGCACGATAAATGGTACATATGAGGCGTTTGCGCCAGGAAATTGCAAGCAAGACGAGAGGAAAATTGACTTGAGGTGTTCTGCTTTACAAGACAATGCGCCTGCTCACACGTCGCAAGTTGCCATGACTGCTGCGACTGAATGCGGATTCGAAGTCCTTACTCATCCCCCATATTCTCCCGATATGGTCCCTTCTGACTTCTATCTTTCCCAAAATTGAAACCCAACCTTCGTGGAACATAGTTTGGAAGCAATGAAGGCGTCATAGCGACAGTGAACGAGTACATATTTGGAGGACCAGGAAAAGGACTTTTATTTGGAAGGGGTAAGCAAGCTCGAACAGAGATGGATAAGTACATTGCTTTGAAGGGGGATTATATTGAAAAGTGACCACCAGATAATCATTCCCTGATAATCATAAGCACTTTCTGATAACACCTCGTATATCTTACAGCTAATCGCCCATAGTAGTGTATAAAGTTAGCATTTGCAACTGCGCCTGTCCCAGTTTGTCAAATATTGTTCTTCTGAATCTGACATACTCGTCTCTACTGTTGGAAGCCTATTACGGCGATCATTACAGTCTCTAAGTTTACTGGATGCGTTAGAACTGAAGATATGACTGTCCGTGAACAGTGTATTATTTTTTATGCTATATTTGGTATGCAAGTGGCATATAAGCGCTTATATGCAACTTGTTGGCATGTACTTTAAAGGGTTACTTTAAAGTGATTAATTGGTTGTTGGTTTAGTCCCAGCAGGCACATGACGTCACAATGACGTCAGATCGACGTCGATGCGACGTCATGACGTCGCATCGACGTTGATATGACGTCATTATGACGTCATGTGCCCGCTGGGAGTTATTTCTACATCGTTTTCTGCCTACAAATAGTGCTCAGACTATGTATAACGTAAATGAACTGTTAGTAAATTTTGGAATGATGCAAGGGGTACATAAATTCCTGGGCTTTTTCAATATTTCAGAAAAAAATCGACACTACGTAAGGATAAATAAGTACCTGATTGTTAATTTAGTTTTTTTCCCATCTCGGTTTTTGGAGTGGGAATCTTTTTCTGATTGCGCCTTTTCCTGATCTTTGCTTACTTGTACATTTTTTATGTAAGGATAAATGAACAAGTGATGATAGTCGATTAGTCGATAGTCTTTAAATGGTACACTATCAGGTCACATGAAGCATCTTGCAAAGACAATTTGTAAGTCGTTATTCTCAAAAAAAGGAAAAACATACTGACACATAAAACAGGAAAAAAAAACTTAGATCCTGAGATAAATTGGTATAAGTAGGCAACGATCAGGAAAAGACGCAATCAGAAAAAGATTCCTTCTCCAAAAGCCGAGGTGGAAAAAAAAACTCAATTAACAATCAGGTACTTATACCATGAAAACATATCGTAAGCCGAATGAGCAGCTATTTTCCCAAAAGGTGGCCACTCAGTTACCTAAACTTAACTTAAAATATGATAACATACATAAGGCGCCAACAGCACAAAACTTTTAACACCAATACATAAAACAATAAGAACCACCACAGAAGTTTTGCCGTGGAACGATCAGTATTATAAAATTACTGGCGGGCTTAAACCGGTTTTACAGGTACCTAACCTCACCCTCAGCTTATGCAGTGGTTCACAACAATTAGTTAGTTGCTCGGTTCTCTTGGCAGACAATACATAGATCATGCTAGTAGAATCTATATTGATTCTTTCTGTCTCAACTTAGATGGCGTTTCGTGAAGCACATGGTGCGTCTGGTAAATGCGTTGCTCTGGCTGAAAGAAAAGGCGTCAGTCTATCCGAACTAAGCCTTTATGATCTACGCTCTATAAGGTTGGTGCAACTGATATCGAGATACCTCCGGTTTGACTGTGTTATTATAAACAGAAAGCTTATAAACAGAAAGTGGAGCTGTTTTGTCTTAGATGAAAACATATTTTATATGCATAATATAAGAATCTTACATGAGTGTCAGGTATGGATAGACAAATCTGTCCCGAGGGTCACATTTTGGCATCACGAGGCTCGCCGAGTGATGCCAAATTGTGACCCGAGGGACAGATTTGTCTATCCATACCTGACACGAATGATGGATTCTTTTTCTTGCTCACCGAAATGCAGCGAAGATTGATTTTTATATTATTTACCTAGAAAAAATGATAAAATCGCGGCGTCCGCCATTTTGATTTAAAACGTTTTGACGTCATCGTGACGTTTGCGCTTAGCGACAAAATTACGTGACGTCCTATACAACCAATGTTAAAAAAGAACACTTGAACGCAGCGAGTGACGGGGTGAGATAACGAGGGTGAGATAAGAATTTCTCAGATGTGGTAAAACCTAAGATTTCTCTATCTGGTGTGCAAGAAAATACGATTTCTATAAGTCTACAGTATGAAAAGATTGTTGTGATACTAAATAATTAAAAGTGGCAATTGAATAATTAAGGATGTACTTTTTAATTCTGAAACCATTTAAACTGAATATGTAAAAACTGTATGGATTTTTTATCTATCCAATGTTAGAGGCTGCATTTATAAAGATTTGTTTTTAAATTGTATCTACTATTAGACTTTTCATAATATCTGTTTCATCATTGTTATTTTACAGCGATTTATTCGAGAGTGATGTGCTAGGTCTATGGGACTATGAGAAATCAGTGGACCAGTATAATGTCACAGGCGGGACTGGAAAGGCTAGTGTACACAAACAAATACAAGAACTTTCTCAGTGGCTTAGTGACCAGAAAGGCTAGTGTACACAACCAAATACAAGAACTTTCTCAGTGGCTTAGTGACCGGAAAGGCTAGTGTACACAAACAAATACAAGAACTTTCTCTGTGTCTTAGTGACCGGAAAGGCTAGTGTACACAAACAATACAAGAACTTTCTCAGTGGCTTAGTGACCGGAAAGGCTAGTGTACACAAACAAATACAAGAACTTTTTCAGTGGCTTAGTGACCGGAAAGGGTAGTGTACACAAACAAATACAAGAACTTTCTCTGTGGCTTCAACGGTGACCGGAAAGGCTAGTGTACACAAACAATACAAGAACTTTCTCAGTGGCTTAGTGACCGGAAAGGCTAGTGTACACAAACAAATGCAAGAACTTTCTCAGTGGCTTAGTGGCTGGAAAAGCTAGTGTACACAAACAAATACAAGAGCTTTCTCAGTGCCTTAGTGACCGGAAAGGCTAGTGTACACAAACAAATACAAGAACTTTCTCAGTGGCTTAGTGGCTGGAAAGGCAAGTGTACACAAACAAATACAAGAACTTTTTCAGTGGCTTAGTGACTGGAAAGGCTAGTGTACACAAACAAATACAAGAACTTTCTCAGTGGCTTAGTGACTGGAAAGGCTAGTGTACACAAACAAACACAAAAACTTTCTCAGTGGCTTAGTGACTGGAAAGGCTTGTGTACACAAAAAATGCAAGAACTTTCTCAGCGGCTTAGTGTCTGGAAAGGCTAGTGTACACAAACAAATACAAGAACTTTCTCAGTGGCTTAGTGACTGGAAAGGCTAGTGTACACAAACAAATACAAGAACTTTCTCAGTGGCTTAGTGGCTGGGAAGGCTAGTGTACACAAACAAATACAAGAACTTTCTCAGTGGCTTAGTGGCTGGAAAGGCTAGTGTACACAAACAAATACAATAACTTTCTCAGTGGCTTAGTGGCTGGAGAGCCTATTGTACACGAACAAATACAAATGTACACAAACAAGTTATGACTTGAAAAGATAGTGTACACAAATAAATACGATGATTTACTCAATGGATTAGTGGTTCGAAAAACCAGCGTACACCAGCATGTAGTACGTAGATATAACGTTAATTCGTGAAAGTGGACTCACCCAATTGCCAATGATAGTTATGGGCGAATCCAATAGCCCGAGTCAAAAATGGGTTAATAAGGTCAGCAATTCGGTCATTAGTGAGAATCTAAGCCACAAGGTTGCGACAGTATGACCCGTACATGTATAATGTTGTGGTGCGTGTAACTTGAATAGAACGATAACAATTAACTGATCGTTTCGGAGATTTAAAGATTATACAGCACGATGGGTCTATCCCTGTAAAAAGAGATGAGGCACCGAATTCTGTAGGAGAAACTTGTACAAATTAACGACTATATCAAAACATTATGTACCTCCTAAAAGGTCTTAAAAGGTTAAAATAAAACTGATCAGTCTGATAGACTGCGCATCTCTCGTGTATCTATTATAACGTTACTTAGTTTTGTAGATCTACCTTCTGTTGTTACATAAAATGTGTACAAACTTTAAAAAATAGAACTAGAACTAGTCTTGCAAGTGAGATCATTTAAAAACGAAAACTTGCCCATGCTATATACAGTAAAATTTTTGATTGTCAAATTGGAAAAAAAATGATTTTTTTTTTCTTATTTTTGCTCGAAATATAGATTGTGGGTACACGTTAGAACTGCCTCGACGAAGCGGTTCTAACGAGTAGACCTACCCACAATCTATAGCTTGGAGCAATGAAAAAATAGTCAATAAGCAATGCTTATTAAATACCCCCCGCAGGATAACTGTTTACCACAAAAATTATTTTGGCAATAAAATTTCTTCATGCAATGTCCAGTTGGTGTACATCATGATGTCCAATGGGTGTACATCATGTAGGCATGATATGAACTTGTTCCATCAAAAACTGTGGTTGGAGTTGATCAACCCGTGAAAGCTCCAATGGATCTGCATCATGTAGGCATAATGTCAAATTGTTCCTTCAAAAACTGTGGTAGGAGTTAATCGGCATGTGAATGCCCTTAAAAAAATAAGAAAAATTGTCTAAGTTCTCATAGATGTCATTTTGTCATTTTTTTTTCGCAATAAAATTTCTTCATGCAAATGTCCAAAGAGGGTAGATCGTGTAGGCATAATATCAAATTATTCCATCAAAAACTGTAGTAGGAGTTGATCGGCCTGTGCCCTTACCTGTAAAAAATACTTAGAAAAATTGTCTAAGTTCTCATAGCTGTCATTTTGTCAAAAAATATTTTTTCGCAATAAAATTTCTTCATTCAAATGTCCAGTGGGTGTACATCACGTAGGCATGATATCAATTTGTTCCATCAAAATCTGTGGTAGGAGTTGATCGGCCCGTGAAAGCCTAAGTTGTCATAGCTGTCATTTTGTCAAAAATTATTTTTTCGCAATAACATTTCTTCATGCAAATGTCCAATGGATCTACATCATTTAGGCATCATATCAAAAAGTTCCAACAAAAACTGTGGTAGGAGTTGATCGGCCCGTAAATGCACTATCTTCACTGTATACAAAAGTCATCAAGAACTATAAAGGGATGTAACTCAAAAGGGACTGGCCCCTAGCCCTTAATTTTTGCATGTACATATTTGCCCCATAGATATGCAGATGCCTGCAAAGTTTCATGAAATTCCATCAATGTGTCTTTGAAAAATATTAAAGAAACAAAACGTAAAGGAAGGACGTACGGACACACGGACGGATGGACAACGTGAAAACACTTATACTGACCCCCCCCCCCCCTTAAAACTTCGTTTTGGCGGGGGGTATAAAAATATAAGAAAATAGGTTTACCCATGCGCAGTTTAGCTATGATAGAAGAGGGGTTTAAGGGGGTACATTACACGGTGTTTTCGTTAAACTTGTACTTGAATTGTTGCAAGGGAGGCTAATATCTTTTGTCAATTTTAGCGCCGTATAATCACTGCCTCGTACTGACTTAGTATTAAAATTAAAACAAAATTATAAATATATGTTATAGTATAAATATGTATGATAGAATGAGACAAGATTGGGTATACGACTATTGTATGTTATTTAGGGCCTTCTTCATTTGGTCACCATGTAAACTAAAGATTTATAGTTTATATATAATTTATTTGCCCCATGTACGTAAATTCAGACGGTTTTGTAACCTCAAATTCAACACATTAATTATATGAAATTTTGGCTTCCAAACAATTAAATTGATTTGGATTTTTTATTAAATTTACATTTAATTAAGGGGATGCCAATTGTTAAAATCTAATACTTGTATAATTTTACCTGTATAAAGAAAAATGACAATTTTTCCAAGGAGACTGGATATTCTTGAAACATTCTTGTATGAGTCATTCAAACATCGAATACAGATTATTTTATGCCCAAAAACTCAGCTCTAGAGGGCTCAGCAGCACGCTTATCAGCATTGGTCAAGTTACTTCCTGGTTTGATTCCGTTGTCATCTGTCTGGCATGCTGGATAAGTTTTACTAAAAGCTATCACCATAAACATGATCTCCAAAAGCCAGACTACAATCTGTGAAAGTTTGTCCACTCGGAGATGATTTCTTCTCGGGGAAAACATGGTATTTATCATATATGCTGAAAACCTTATACAGCAGATACAGTAAATAGTATGATTTCTCCCAAAATATTGACTTTTTGTTCAAAATACTTTCACAGATTGTAGTCAAGACATTGGAGATCATGTTTACGGTGAAAGCTTTTAGTAAAATTTATCCGGCATGCCAGACGGATGACAATGGAATCAAACCAGGAAGTGACTTGAACAATGCTGATAAGCGTGCTGCTAGGCCCTCTAGAGCTGAGGTTTGGGGCATAAAAGAATATGTATTCGATGTTTGAATGACTCATACAAGAATGTGTCAAGAATGCCCAGTCTCCCTAGAAAAATTGTCATTTTTCTTTATACAGGTAAAAATTATACAAGTATTAGTTTTTGACAATTGGCATCCCCTTAAACCGAAGCTGTGTTTGATAAAAGTGCAACGTCTCTACACCCGTGTTCGTAAAGAAAATGCTGAAAGTTTGGCTGTTTCATGAAACAGCTGAGTGAAATAGTCATTAAATTTTTCAGCCGTTTCAGCGGATGATTTCACCGATTGGCTGTAACATATAGACATGATGTCCCCATCGTTGTTCCGACCCAGCGAGCACATGACGTCATGATGACGTCATATCAATGTCGATGCGACGTCATGACGTCGCATCGACGTCGATCTGACGCCATTCTGACGTCATGTGCCTGCTGGGGAGTTATCTCTTGCAGGAACGGCAGATACAGGGTGCCCTTTAAAAATATACTGAACCAAACTTATAACGCAACATCGGTTTATTTTTAATGTTATACTCGGGAACGTTATCAAATAAACTTTGTCTCTACTAAATTAGACTGCCGGATGATCGACACATCTCACAACATCTTGGTCGTAACATTCTGTATAAACATCTTGGTCGTAACATTCTGTATTATGCGTCTCAAGAAATTACTCAATTGTCAGACAGGCAGGGTCATGGCAAAAAAAAAAAATGAAATACAATTGTGATTGTCCAGAACGCGACATGTGACGTGTATGCATTCGTACTCTAGAAATTTTAAAATGTCAGTTTTCAGGACTACCCCTGCTCCATTTTAGACAATGAATGATTTTACCGTCAAAAGACCAATTTTGCTCAATTTTAAGCAGAGTTGAAGACCCATATTCAAATTTACTCACATTTTAACATTTGTTACAGACGTTCCTGACACAACAATTCGATGCTATTGTGTTTTCTAACAATGCTGAATGACAATGAACATGTTTCCACAAAGGTTTCATTAAAACCATTCGCCGTTATAATGTTTCACCAATTCCATTTTTCTATTGTGTTCCGAATGGAATGCTCAGTGCTAAACGTTCAATTTTCAATGATGCAAACTTTGATTTAAAATTTAGGGTACAAATGGAAGGCATTAAGCAATTACCTCATCGAGCCTCACTGGACGATCCATAAAGAAGCAATTGTGTTAAAACTGACTCCCAGAATCTGTCAGGAGGCGCATGTCACGCAAAACCCCGTTTTGGTCAATCAGATTCGAGCTCAGTGACCCATGCTCTGAAAATCAAACTTTTTGTACCCAATTTATTCACTGGCGATTGCTGACCAGCATATGTCTGGTAGACCGTCTTGCATTACATTAAAATGCGAAAAATATTCTACAACCGTGTTGCGTTATAAGTTTGGCTCAGTATATAATTTAATTCAGGAACGATAAATCCCATGTCCACACGCAGATCAAGCTGTAAATGACCAAAAATACAAGATCCATGGGTACCATAGACATTTTATTTTTCAAAATTCTGATTTTAATATTAATTTGCTGCTATAAGTTTGGAATTACACACTCAGAATAATCATTTTTCTGTCTTCTTATATAGTTTTTAGTTTAAACAATGAACTATTCTAGAAAATAATGTAATAGCCGTTTTCCAATGTACCAACTTGCCCCGTCGCAAATGGACCAACTTACACCGACCATACCGCACTGTAGATCTTCACTCATGACTTTAGAAAAAGATTTATTTATTTTAATTAGTCTTGAGACAGAATACCTTAGGCTCTGAGCTTTCAGAAAATGCATATAACGTATGTGTTATTCGATACCGGGAGGACAAAAGCAAAACAATACAGGCACTGTCATCTATACGGCACTGCAGCAGTGCCTTCCAGGCTAGTGGGACAGTGAAAGATTGACGCCGGTCTGATCAACCGAACTTTTCACTTCAATGCACTAATGTCTCTAGAGATTTGACGTAAAGCCGAACCACCAGGGAAACATGTCCGTGTAATGTATACCCCCTTGAACCCCACTTTTATATTGCAAAACTGGGGTATCAGGGGGTATACCTATTATCCTTATTTTTGGCTCCAAAACATAGATTGTGGTATACTGGCAAGTGGCGACGACACAAGTTTCAATATATGACAATAAATGATAAACAAAGAACGAACTTTCAAGTAAAATAATTCGGATAAATGACTTTATTCAAAAATATTGCCACACAATCACTTTGTTTATCTGCGTTAGAAATTTGTTGTATTGTTTGTTCCTATGGAACGTCTACTGCATATTTTGTTACGTACGTTACCGTACGTGGTACAATGAATTATGTGCATAGAAAAGCATCTGTTTTCGCATATTTTCCTATTTGCTAATCTGCGTGTTTGTTTTAACACTACATAAAAATATAGAGCGGGTTCGGGTATTTCCGAACAGCTAAGGCATAATTTCCGTAAAAACCGAAAACAAGACGAGTCTAGCCTTACTTTGTGTCGAATGAAAGAAAATCCAATGCCGAACATTAGCGGCATACAAGTATAAGCTTTAACAAAAAGCTTGGTCTACGCTTCGCATATATAAACTAGAATGTCAAAGAATCTGACCGTACTCCCATTTCATCGTGGTGCATTTGACTGAACAGAAATAAAACGCCGGGCGGTGAAAGCATTCATACCTGACAATCGACCGTCACGATACTGTCGGTTCATTTTATTCCATTGTGGCTTGGATAGAATGTAATTTGATACACGGCAGGTGGGGCGCGGTCAAAGCTTTCATACCTGACCATATAGCGTCACAATACCGTCGGTTCATTTCATAGAATGCGATTATGCACAAGTTCAACGAATTTAACAATTTGCCCCATTTTTGGTACCTACTGCACCATTGTTACAAATGTTACCAACCAAAGGGAGGTTTGCATGGGTGTTTGAGGGTGTTTACACGGTCCTTGGCGAAACGACCCGGAATCCTACTAACACGATGGTCAAGCCACTAGACTCAAATGTGCAGTTGCAGTTGTAGAGAGGTGTATGAGTTGTCTTGTAAGTAGGTCAATCTCAAACCTTAGAGTAGTCTACGCGCTGGCGCGTAGACAATCACTGGTTCAATCATTCACCCCTTCCGATCACGTGACTTTAAGTTACATGACCATCGCCGGGTATTTCCGAACGAGCCGGGTCATCCGGACGAATGCGTCGTCTAATTCCGAACAACTACATGTATATATTCTTAAAAGATAAACATGAAGATGGAATTATAATTGAGATGAAACGATATTTTATGTTGTAACTCAACTATTTTAATGTAAAAGACGAGAATACCCAGAGATCCGTAACGCGGGTTTGTGACAGTCTTTAGTGTAATGCTTTAGTATATGGTAACCCGGAAATTGTCGTAATTTTTATCAGCATTCTAACCGTTCACTTAGTCTCTCCAAGAGATTGAGATTAATTCATTTGATGATGAAACGCGAAAAATCAAGTCCCTTTCCAGGTTCCGACACGAATTCATCAAAACATACACACAGTTAGTGACAACGGCAAGAGTCGTTCGGAATTAGCCGGCTGATCAATTTTGGGCAGTGTATTTCCGAACGGTTGACGATAACAATAATTATAGGTCATAAGTGATGGTTGTAAATAGGAATCAAGAATTCATTCATTTCGTGAGCCCGATTATGCGTTGTACATTGGATAACAACTCTGGGCATTAGAACGAGAGCTTAAGCCCAGTGACAAGTGGTCTTGTGCACTCGCACTAGGTGGATGCGCGGTCGTTACTAACACATTTTAATTTATGTTTTAAATATAACCACTGCATGCAGCAGCAGCCGATGCAATGCAGGGGGACAGAAAGGAACTAAACTATCATCATATGCAAAGAAAAGTCTGTTGATGCAAACGTTGAACTAAGACAAGGACTTGATAAAATCGTTCGGAAATTGCCGACGTTCGGAAATAACGTACCCGCTCTACTAAATGTTGATTTTATGGCGATTCTCATTAAATTGGCAGCCTGTCAAGTATGTAACGCATTCAAAAGGCCGCTACGTCAAGACGCCCCAACGGTCAGAGTGCTAACAATCGCCAGTTTGAAGGGCATTGGATGGGCTTTCAGAAAATCATACTCTACGAAAATCCCCGGCATGGTGCACCAGAGTCTATTGGCTCCGCAACGTCTATATATACTGACGTCAATAAAAACGCCTGATCGAAAATATTGCATAACTTGACCAATAGATACACAATATCAACGGAATTTGCATTTTTCTTATTTTACCTTCTCTCTCATGGTATAGCATAAACCGAAATTGGTTAAGATGTGCTCTTTTCTAAAATCTAAAAAACTTGCGTGGGTGCACCCGAGTTTTGAAAATTGCATCCTGACGTCATGATACAGACGTTTTTGACGTGAAAATTCTCGAAAGCCATGCAAAGTCGTTTTACAAACTCAAGAACATCAAACTTTTGAAACATAACATCACTGGACTACAATAACTTGAGAATACTGAAAATAACATAGCGACTTTTCACAAGAAAAGAAACAGGAACGAAAAATTATGATGTTCGGTTTCTGGCATTTGAAGGGACTCCATAGTCCGGGACCTTCGTTTTCTTCGGTATAAAATTCCCTCTATCGATTTTTGTTGGCGTAGGACTTTTAGCAAAAATCCGTTTGACGTCGACGTCTCTTATGCTTACGAATTCTAATGCTGAACTGCCGTTATATTTGGATGCACACATTGAGTCTATTTTCATAACGTAGTCGCATTATTTCAAACCAATAGTCAAGAATGAGACAATGGTATTCAGACGCTTATTTTTCCTTGACGTCAAAACCTGTTATCCATAACGACGTTCATGTCACGCTGAAAGGCAGGGTAAGTAACAATAGAAACCATTCTTTGTCAAAGAGCCATGTCATGATAGCCTTTGAAAGCACTTTTGACCGGTTCGACGGCGATTACCGTTTAAGGATGTTCGCTGCCAATGAAAAAGTATTCAAACTTTTTTTCTAACCACTCTTTTTTGATTCCAAAATACAACACAAGACATTTGAAAACAAAATAAATATAGGGTAGTGTGCATTTTTTCGAGCTACAGGCCTCTGAATGAGACCTCTGAGCACCATGTTTTAAATTTGGTAAAATTAATTTAATTTATAATTCTTTGAAACATACCTGTCTTGAACAAAAATACACATAGAATGCTTTCAAAAGTCATAATATTTTCGTAGCGCAGACAATTTTGGACCAAACGCATAGAAAAATTTGCAACTTGGAGTGGATGACAAAATTTTACGATTCCTTTTTCAACCCTACCCCCATACTTGAAAAGTCGGAAAAAATCAATATTTTGAAATGTACCACACCCATATTTGTTGATTCAAACTTTTTCTTGTATTTTCACACAACATAGAACTTGGTAATATTGTTCGAATAAAAGAAAGAAATATATAGGTTAGTGAGCATATAAGAGAAAACCAACAACTTGAAAATCGCCATTTTCGGCCTTTTTTCGGCTATTTTGTTTCTAAAAGCCCATTTCATAAAACCACCTTAAATTTTAAAACCAGCACACCAAAGACACAAAGAATGACTTAGAAGACCATGTACACATATACTGCTGCTAAAATAAACATCGGACTAGTGCAATTAATTTGAAGATGTGTAATATTCAAGTTTAATCTACCCTACCCCCTAAATTTTACTGACAACTAAAATTTTCTAAAAAGTTGCAGAAAATGGGGTGAAAAAATGAAGTTTCTTAGATTGACAATTTTCATAGCTCATTCGATGCATATTATCAATATGTATCCAAATATAAAATATTAGGAAAATATCTGCAACCGTTTACGAGATATTCAAGAAAAGAAAAACCGGAAGTTCCGAAATGTCAAATGTTAGCAGCGAACATCCTTAAGCAAAGATTATCAGCTGCAGTGACGTCAATAACGCTAGGGAACATAAACAGAATAGGCATTTTGCAAGGGGTGTATTGGACGGAATATTTCCATCGGTATTCCGTTAAACCTCTCCATAATGTCAGGAAAGTGGAACGAGGTACCGAAGTGGAGCGGAGTGAAAGTTAGCCAGCTGATCTAGGGGTGTATGTTTTAACGGAGTGCCATGTTTTAAGCAGCTGTCTGAATAATTTCATTTTAATATTTCCGAATGAATCAAAGTCTTGGCAGTTTGACGTGTCAAACTTGACAGAAGTTTTTTTTTTTTTTTTTTTTTTTTGTTGTTGACGTCAGTATACAAAATATCAAGCTTCTAACTATTTTTAGTGAGAGTCTAGTAGGGCCGGGTACCGGTTCACGATATATATCGGAAACCGGTTATTACATATACTCCGTATCCTGGTATCGAAAAAAAAAAAAAAAACCTGAGGACCAATGGTCCTGTAAGCGCTTATCTGAGATCTGGGATATGCGACCTCAGTTGAACTTTCCATAAAATAGGTCAAGGTCATCCGGGGGTCATGATGACACAAACTTTGTAGAGCTCCATTCAAGTTTCAAAATTATAGGCCTTCTTGTTCTGGAGAAGTATATTTTTAAAGGTTTTTGATATTTATAGCCATGGCGGCCATCTTTGTCATGTGACCTTTACCATTTATGTAAACTTTCACTTTCCCTTCCATGGTGACCTATATTGACCTTGCAGTAAAATAGGTCAACGTTAACTCAGGGTCATGATTTTAACGATTCTTTAAAGCTAATTGAAATGTATGCAGAAAAACTTATAAAACTTTGAATAGTTCACTCTTATAAATGTTTGGTTTGGACTGAAAAAATGTCAAATGTGCGATTTTCGTGTTGTTTTTCGGTGGGTCAACTTGCTTAGTGTATGATAAAGAAACTTAAGAAAACAAGACATATATACGATACTATTACTAAAATGCTCATTTTCTAAGCTTTAAAATCATATTATTTTCATTGCCGTGTGACACTAATGCGATTTTTATAAATTATGTAATAATGCTGATTTTTGTCACTCATGACGTAAACGCGTGTTAAGGTGCGTCACAGAACGCCGTACCGTACTTTTATTGGATTATATAAGGGTCATTATCAAAAAATGGAGCAATCCAGAAAGGCAAAACGAAAAAAAAATAATTGTCCATTTTTTCTTTTTCAATGTGATAGTTTTATTAACAGGAGCATATAGAATATAGAAATAAAATATGCCGAGTTTAACTGAACAAATAGTGCACCGGCATTAATTAATTGTATGGTACCCTTGAAAAAATATCAGTGCTGTCACGAACAAACTTTTTTGCGTAAAACGCTCATTTGATAAGACTTCCCCAGTCTGTATGTGGGGGGATATATAACTTGTCACGAACAATAGTTCACACAAACCTTAAATACTTTCAATGATTTAACGAGGAAGAGATCTTCAATGAAAATACACATACTGTGATTTGTTCTGTTTCTGAAACGCTTTATTTTTGTAGACATTATCTTGTAGGATTAAACCAAAAATAAGTTATGCTAAACGTTTACTATTTCAGTATAGAATCATTACATACCAAAAGCAATTACTTTTATATGATGCGTTTTGAGTATTTTAAATAATTATGACCGTGACAGTACTGATATCGTGACAGCACTGATGTTTTCGTGACAGCACTGATAATTATCCGATCTCGCCTTTTTCGTTCCAATGTGTGCGGAAATGATTAATTTCTGACCATTTACCGATGAGCTTAGGGGCAGTGACTCACTTAAGGTCGCAACCAACGAAGCCGCGGCTGATGCTCTAACGAGGGACACCTTTGCGTAGATCCAATGCTCTAACAAAGCACGTTTGCTTCAAGCAAACCAAACGCGAACTGGGGATTTCTAGAATAGAACACTCTTGGTTTTAGGAAGCTGGGAGCAAGGAAAAGATTTTTAGGGAGCTAGGGAGAAAGGTCATTTTACTTTTACTGAGCTTAGAGCTAATACCCCCTTGGATGGGCCTCAAATTTAGGTTAACTTGCAGCTGAGCTGCACATTGCTTTCACATATATCCCATTAAATCCAACTTTTATGCAGTGACGTATACAGGGTAAAATGGGGTATACAATGTTACTTGTATTTGTTTTCTTAAATTTGACCCTAGGCGGTTCTAACGTGTACACAATCAGATATATTTTTTCTTCATTTTTTAAAGCTAAAAAAATCTCTGTATATTGCATGGGTAACACATTTTCGGAATGGTATGCAACATACAAACACACTGAAAGACACATGCGTCAAAGAAGGTTAAAATTTTCGTATCTTCATGTACCATTGACCCCTAGTGTGTATATTACAGGGTCCCTTTTTTCGAGGTGTATGAATTTGGTAGGTTTTACGGCACATCCGTACCATCATTATCCCGAGTTGCCCCTCCCACCCCTCGAGGAAAGGGATGGCGTTTTAAACAAAAAGGCGATTTTTCTGTATAAAGTGGGGGCTTAAAATGTCTTCTTTTTTTTTTACTGAAAAGGGGTAATCTTATTTGGAATGGACTGCAAAAAGGGCATTTAACTGTCTAAATATCATTATGGGAGTACCACCCCCGGGGGCTAATTGTATACCGTGGTCGACGAAGCGTTTTGTATCACCCACACACCTAAAATGATTTTCAAAGCGATATAAATTGGCCACTCCTGGCTGCTGCTGGCGTTAGTAGCTGAGACCCTCTCGAAAAAGGCGAACTAACTCATGTCAGCCTAGGAAATTACCTGAATCTACACCTGCTGACAGAAGTCAACTCAGTGCTGTCACATCATTACTGTCACGACCGTGACAGCACTGATCCGTGGCAGAACTGAGTTTCACACAGAAATTTAATTCTAATGACTAACAACAGAATGCAGGGTGAAAACTTTGCATGTCTATTCTAACTGCTCCTAAGTTGAAATTCAGTCATGGTTTTAAAATGTATGTAATATTTGCAAGAAGCGGCAAAATGCACGTGACAGTACTGATGCTTGTAAAATTCCCACTCCAATTCTGACATGTCTTTATGGTATAGCAACGGAGTAATGCGATTTGTTCAAAAGTTTTTTACCGTAACTTCTTCAGCTTGGTGTCGTCTACAAAACGCGATAAAATGATTCGTAACTCTGGTCAAAATCGATTTTCAATAACTGTGACAGCACTGATACGTTTTCCAGGGACAACACTATATATGTGCCCCCACCCTTAAATAGCACTTTATATATCATAAGATTTTTGAATTTGACTTCAATAACATTCTATGCAATAGATGGTCACAGAAAATGTGATTTCTGTCAAGCTTCTTTTGCAATGGAAACAAATAAAACTACTTACCCTGACCAAGGGACACGGTAAAAATCGATAAAATATCACTTCTAGCTTCTCGTATTTGCAAATAACGTACTCGGAAACGCGAAATCGCGTGTGGTTCTAGTAAAGCACCGCGGAAACTAATATTATACATGGAAAAAGCAAACCTCGGACATCGCGCTTGCGAGAAAACCGCCAGGGACAAGGATTGCTCCATTTTTTGATAATGACCCATAAATAATTAATAAATATCACATTTAACAAAAATAACACTATTATAGCCTACTTTTTATCATATGACGTCGCTGTTTTCCAGTACATAACGTCATGTAATAAAAGTGTTATGACCACACGTGCGGGAATACGTAACGTCATTGATGACGTCCATTACAACAATGTTTTTTTTATTGGAAATGGGTCCACTTTAAAGGCGATACAATCGTATTTAAAAAGACATATGATAAAACAAATCTTACACGAGTGGTCATTTCATATGAAATTTATTAAACTCGCCGAAGGCTCGTTTAATAAATTTCATATGAAATGACCACGCGTGTAAGATCTATATTAAAAGTAGTATACATAAATAATTCCAACTTTACTAATTTCCTACATTCTGATTGGTAGTTTGGAAGACTTTATACATCGATAAAAGCAATGCGTAAGAATACTCGGTTTTCACCTTAAAAACGGCGCGACGTTACGTGATTACGTGACGTTTCTTTGAAGAAACGTTGACGTCACCAAATCTAAACGTCATAAAAACAATTAGACGTTGAGGAGCCAATAGACCCTGGTGCACCATGCCGGGGATTTTTGTAGGGTATAATTTTCTGAAAGCCCATCCAATTCCCTTCAAAATGACACTTGTTAGCACTCTGACCGTTGGGGCGTTTGGACGTAGCGGCCTTTTGAATGCGTTACGTACGTGACATGTTGCCAATTTAATGAGAATCGCCATAAAATCAACATTTGGTATATTTTATGATGTTAAGTGTTAAAACAAACACACAAATTAGCAAATAGGAAAAATATGCTAAACAGATGCTTTTTCTATGAACATAATTCACTGTACCACGAATGGTAACGTATGTAACAGAATATGCAGTAGACGTTCCATATGAACAAACAGTACATCGAATTTCTAACTTAAATAAACAAACTGACCGTGTGGAAATATTTTTGAATTAAGTCTGTTGTCCGAATTAGTTTACTCAAGAGTTTGTTCTTTGTTTGCAGCTGCATGTCATATATTGAAACTTGTTTCGTACCCACTTGCCAATATACATATATTTACGTGTATAACTAAATCATACTTAGTCATTCTCAAAGGGACATCGTGGAATAGTACAATTCAGCGATACATTTCTTGTAAAAACTTGGAATTGTCTAAATGGTAAACTTATCATAACCCAATGACACATTTTATTGTTACCGAGTGGTTTGTCATTGGTAACGTAGATAACGGCAATATACCGTAAGAACATTACCTTCATACAGAGGGCTGAGGTGAAATAAGTTGTGAGGATTTGCTCCGAAATAATGAACTTAGTGTTTGCAAGTAAGCCTGCTGTCAAAATTATTTAATTTTGGACTTTGTTTGCAACTGTATGCTGTTGAGCGAGACGTGTGTCGTTCTTGCTTGCCTACATATATGTATTTGGCATATTTGAAGATACATATTATACTTTCTTGAAGGGTCATTGGGGGAAAAACTCAATTCAATGACGCATTTTCAGTTTAAAATCACCATTGTTTTAATGGTTACAAGCTCAATACTAACACAACGCCACCTTAATGCATGTCATCAAGTGTCTTGCCATATGGTAACGTTGATAACGATAAGTGACTTATACAAAAAAGGGCTGAGATTCCTAAACGCTTATGAATCTGAACGAAAATAAAACACATCTTAGATTTTAGAATTTGTCTCTAAAATGGTTTCAGTGTTTGTTGATCATCATTATATATTCTAATCTGTCTTCCAATCAATCAATCAATCAATCAATCAATCAATCAATCATGAAATTCACTGGATATTACAATCAATCTTCGTAAAATAAAAATGAGCCTTGCAGTCTAAGTTGCAGATATGTCTATTGACGTCAAGGCTTTTGATTGAGAGTGCTACAGGTAATTCAAACGGCATACCATAATCCAAGGGATAGATTATTATGGTGGATGTTCGTGTGGTTTACAAGATGTCTTCATTTACTTGTTATGCCAAAACTGTAGCATTCTTAATTGGTATTTTCTGCAGGAAACTACACATTTATGTCAAAGTTTTGGTTAGTTTCTCTGGTGGTGTATATCTCATGAACCAATGATCAGAAACCATTCATATTTGGACCATCGGTACCCTATAGGGTTTGCTTTGTTTCCATGAGTTCGGAACCCAGGGTCCTTGCCCAGGGGTGGGGCTAGGGGTCAAAATCTAGGTCACCTTTAATTTCGGTCAAAGTTTTGGTTAAAGTTTCTCTGGTGGTGTATATTTCATGAGCTAATTGTCAGAAATCATTCATATTTGGACTTAAGGTACCCTATAAGGTTTGCTTTGTTTCAAGGAGTTCGGATCCGAGGGTCGATGCCTAGGGGTGGGGCTAGAGTTCAAAATCTAGGTCACCTTGAAAATATGCTATTTACATAGTGTTTGTTTTTTCTTCTCTAAGTTAATATCTTAAAAAATACTCATAGAAAGGTATTCCTATTTGGATCATAGATGTCCTTAAGGGTTGAATTATATTTCATGGCATCAAACAATAGGGGTGTGGCTGGAGGTCAAAATCTAGGAAACATTTATATAATACAATAGTTACCAAGATTAATATTCTGTAGGTTTATATCTTGACAACCATGTGTCAGAAAGCATTTATGCGTACACCATAAGTACCACATAAGGGTTAGACCCAACCCTAGGGTTCATGCATGGGGTGGGGGGAGACTAGAGGTCAAGATCTAATACTTTTTTTAAGAATGACTATTCTATTTTCATTTCAATCTAGGACTGAGGACCTGACCCACAATGTCCGTGATTATGTCTTAGATTGGGTATACACGTCAGCTCTGTATACCACTCTAAAATAGATCTGTCATTCTAAAATTACACTCCCCCATCGTTGTACGTAAAGTGCTCTACAGTGCTTATTTCTAAAATGTACTTGATAAGGGAGGCACTGTCTTTCATTGGGGATTTGAGGTTCAATTTCAGGGGTGAGCATTTGCCGAGTTGTTTTGATAGTGCGTAGGGAGGGGTGCTTGGTGGCTACCAGCCGGGGGTATACGTGCCTCTCAAGGCACTTTTTCTAGTTTATTTAGACGGATACAATTCTGCAGTTTAAATGCATAAGGAAGAACCAGATCAGAATAGAACCCCGGTTTCCATGACAATGTATAATACTAATGGGTAAATGTACTATGGTCACTCTAGCGGCATGAGCTGCCCTTGAGAACAAGACAAAACATGTTACACCTAAGATGGTGAATTTGAAAGCGTGGCCATTCTATAGCACCTTCAATATCTTATTTAAACGTCTGTAAGAAGTACATGTGTAAGTCAGGAATGAAAATTCTCATGACTGATTTTGGCGTGTCTGGAAATAGTGTTTAAGTAGGCTGGGCTGGGGCCAGACCCTTTCGCGTGTCTTGCTCAGTCCACTGGCAGTTTTCTTTTGCTCCAAAGTTTCTTTTAAAACCGAGGTAGGAAAACACAACTCAAATTGACAATTAGGCGCTAATACTTAGAAAACATATAGCAGGCTGTATCTGTGGTGTAGTTTTCGGTTTTTGTTAAAGAATGGATGCATTTTATAAACAAATCCACATGTTTACACAATTGTACATTGATGCACAAACTTCCCAAGGTTGTGTTTCTTTTGTGGTCCTACATGTATTTGTTTTAGGTTTTGGTATGATTTCTGAAGTCACACGGAAGTAGTTAAGTTCAGGTAGTTGTATGGCCACTTTAGTGAAATAGCTGCTCACTCTGTTAATATAGCGTGCGTTCGTAGTTTTTTCCAATGGTAAAAATGGTACCATTGGTAGACAAATTCTGTTCAAGGTTTTACCAATGGTACCATTGGTAATGCCATTGGTACCAATGGTACCAATGTTACCAACATACGGCAGCAAATGGTGCAGACAGAATACAGCGTGGGTAATTCTACCAACGCGGGAAAAGTCACATGATTCAATATGGCGAGCCTAAGAATATATTATGCATTTCGTAAATAAGCAATACTTTTGTCATACATGCAAATGTGAATGTTATAAATAACACAATATACATGAAGTAAATAAGAAAGACAAAAACAAGTGAGGTGTATTGATCAATATGATAAACATTCCACCACGTGATCTACCAATGGTACCATTGGGTTTTCATTCAGGGTTTTCTGGTTACCATTGGTAAAAATGGTACCAACAGTACCACTGGTAGATTTGCAGATTTTACCATTGGGAGAACCCCGAACGTAGCCATAATGTTCTTGAGAGCCTTCACTTTATGGTCCATTTGATACACGTGTATAATAAATCGTACCAATCGTAGTAAACTGACGCCACAGATTTACCATTAACATTATGAAGGGAGTGAATGTATTTGACCAGTCGCAACAGGTGAGTCATTCAGATTTATAACGGTAAATCTGTGACGTGAGTCTTCTACGATCATAATAGAATTATACAATAATGTGAATACGCAAAAATTAATTTGTATTTTAGCAGAATAGAACCGCAATAAGTAATTTTTATTCCATTCCTGTTATTGATTTAATCCCTTTAAGACTTAATTGTTACCAGGTGAGCGATTGTTGCCCCTTTGGCTCTCCCTTCTTTCATTTTTAGGACAGATATTCAGTAAATTTAATTTACTGATTGAAATAATTATGGGAGAAGAATGATAATCTGCTATAAGTTATAAGTATTTGATTCTATATAGAGAAAATACAAAATTGTAACGCATGTTACCATGCCATTACGTAAAGTAAGTTACTGTTATCACGAAGCATGGTCTGTAGTTGATTTCTGTGTGCTTTTAATACCTTTTAGCACAGATATTCAATAAATTTAATTTTCTAATTGAAATAACTGTGAGAGAAAAATGATAATCTGCAATTAATCATAGAAGTAGATGATTCTATAGTGAAAATAAAAAATTGTTACGTACGTTACCATGACATTAGGTAAAATATGCTACCATTATCATGAAGCATGGTCTGTAGTTGATTTTTCATGTGCTTTTAATACCTATGGAAGTTTTATTTCGAAAACTGGGATGTTGTTCAGGAAAGGAAGTGTCTTTGTTCTGTTTCTGCTGGAACATGGTTATTAATGTGCATAATATTTAAATGAGGGTAGGGGAAGACAATCAGCATCTATGGAGTAATGGATGGTCACAGAGGGCTCCACTATATGTCATTTTAAAGGGCAAGGAATGTAAATAACTATAATATAAATTGTATTTTGATATTTGGTTTAAGCTATATTCTATAAGAAATGAAACACGGTGGATATGCCAAATTACACAGGTTATTTACGTTACTTCTATTGTACCAGTAGTCATGATATCTGAATATTATTGAATTTGGTCCTGTTAGATTAAGTAACATCTCTGCTACATATCTAAAGGTAAAGTTCTTGTCAAATATTTGCTTTTTGTCATAAATTTTTGTGATCCCCTTTGCAGCTTGAATCTAAAAATCATCCATCGGTAACGTACGTAACACGCTCTGGCACGATAAAGCCCCAGCAGCCAGAGTGCTAACAAGCGTCATTTAGTGGCTTAGGGTACTGGCTTTCAGAAAATATATGTCTACAAAAATCCCCGGCATGGTGCACCTCTGCCATATACCATGTGATAGCCTAAATGGATGAACGCGTTTTGAAGGCGTCAAAATGAATATTTGGATTTTTTTTTATCAACATGGACGCTTTTTCTTTTAGGAGAACATCGTAAGGTAAGTGTTTTAATCTTCTTGTTGTGTATGAAATTTGACGTTTGAATTTCTAATGTTCCGAGCCCCAGTTCAAAATCGATATTTCTTTCTATCAGCCCAGACGGCGATATATTCTCACAACAGAACAATTTTGAATGAAATGGAGATGTTTTAAAGCTCCCGCTTTTACAGCCTGCCTATAGCATGACAGCTATAGCTTCTATTAATTGCGAGAAGTGAGTTCTATGCTTTGGAAATTTTCAAGGTGGCTGCCTCATGAAGATCCGTTTTGCTCTATTTTCCTTCCGCTGGCTATAAAAAAAATCAATCAATGTAGACAGATGCAGTGTAATGAGACAAAGTTGGAATTATAAGGAATGAATTATTATTTTTGTTGATTTTATCGATGTGTAAACTCAGGCGAATCACTCACAAACTTTTTCATAAAGCCCTTCGGGCTTTATTAGCTCACCTGAGCCGAAGGCTCACAGGTGAGCTTATAGTATACCCATGCTCCGGCGTCCGTCCGTCCGTCCGTCGTCCGTCGTTCACATTTTCAAAGATCTTCTCCTCTGAAACCGCTTGGCCAATTAAAGCCAAACTTCAGGTGGAGCATCCTATGGAAGGGGGAACGAAAGTTTATATAAATGGTCCAGGTCACATGACCAAGATGGCCGCCATGGCTATAAATAGCAAAAACCTTTTAAAAATCTTCTTCTCCAGAACCAGTGGGCCGATTTCCACAAAACTTGGTATGTAGCATCGGGGACGTGGGCCCATCATAGTTTATATAAATCATGACCCTAGGATGACCTTGACCTATTTTACGGCAAGGTCAACTTAGGTCGCCAATGCATTTGAATGGGAAAAAATGGTAAATGGCTATTTAATGGGTAAAACTTACTGGGAATAGGCAAATGGACAGAAGATTAATGTAAATGGAAAATTTTAGCCCCTGGGGGGTTGTCTGCCCCCGCCCCGGGGTTATATACATGTATATTTCCATAAAAATGAAACATCTTCTCCCCTGAAACCGCATGGCCAATCAAAGCCAAACTTCATTTGGAGCATCCTTGGGAAGGGGGAAAGAAAGGTTATATAAATGGTCAAGGTCACATGACCAAGATGGCCGCCATGGCTATAAATAGAAAAAATTTTTAAAAATCTTCTTCTCTAGAACCAGAAGGCCAATGATTTTGAAACTTGGTGTGAAGCATCATTGACTGGAGCTCTACAAAGTTAATATAAATCATGACCCTGGGATGACCTTGACCTATTTTACGGCAAGGTCAACATAGGTCGCTCATGCATTTGAATGGGAAAAAGTGTTAAAATGTCATTTGTAGGGAAAAACTTGCAGGAAATGGGCAAATGGACTTAAGATTGATGATTCTGAAAAAATTTGGACCCCAGGGGTATGTCAGCCCCCACCCCGGGGCAATATACATGTATATTAAAGTGATATTCAAAGATCTTCTTCTCTGAAACTGCTTGGCCAATCAAAGCCAAACTTTATGAGGAGCATTATTAGGAAGTGGGAATGAAAGTATATATAAATGGTCATGGTCACATGTCCAAGATGGCTGCCATGGCTATAAATAACAAAAACCTTTAAAAAAATTTTCCTCCAGAACCAGAAGGCCTATGATTTTGAAACTAGGCATGAAGCATCAGGCAATGGAGCTCTACAAAGTTTATATGAATTGTGACCCTTTGATGACCTTGACCTATTTTACGGCAAGGTCAACTTAGGTCGCCCATGCATTTGAATGGGGAAAATTGTTAAAATGTCATTTGAAGGGCAAAACTTGCAGTTAATTGGCAAATGCACTGCAGTTTTATGTTTTCAAAAAGAAATTGACTCCAGGGGTTGCTCTGACCAAGCGCTTGGCTTACATACTTGGATTTTCCCATTCTAGTCAAACAAATTTATTGGTATATATCTCAGGTTTCAGGTGAGCGTTTACAGGACCATTGGTCCTCTGGTTTAGTTTGTGAGTGATTCGCCTGAGTTTACACATCGATAAAATTAACAAAAATAAAATTCATTCCTATAATATACATATGCATCTGCTGTCTGTGCTGACATTCAAGGAATCCATAGGCCCTCTTCTTACTATTTATGATCTATGGATGGACGTTTTTGAAGCTTATTTTATATTATTGCATAAATACCCGTGTCACACGATATTAACAGCCGTTTATTAATGAAGAGAAAGCCATGCATTAATATTGCAATTCACGCGCGCACGTGCTGTTAATACATGGCTTTTACTTATGCTTGTTACCGGGCGCCACGCAAAGCACGTGCTAGTAATGAGAATCTGAGGTCCGCCCGGAACGAGCATAAAAACGAAAGCTTTTACGAGTATGAAAATGTGATGAGGCTGTAAAATATAGTGCACCATATTTATTTCGTTTCTGCACCTTATTTCTTTCGTTTCTGCAGACTTTATGCAATAATAGCGATCAAAAATGATTTTGTCATTCATTAACATTCGCTAGGTCCCGAGAGGAGTGTTGAAAACCGAGGGCGTAGCCTAGGAGTTTTCAACACTCCTCTCGGGACCTAGCGGAATGCGGCATCCCGTCTGGGGCTATTCTGTTTGCTTAGAAAATTTTCATCGAAAAATTGAATAAAATTTAAAAATCTCTCCTGACGCCCCTAAACAATGAAAGTGGACTCACCCAAATGATAATGATGGGAAAATCCATTCGTCAAATATGGGTTAAGCGGAGCAAGAAAAATAGTCAGGAGAATCACTTGAAAAAAAAAAAAAAAAAAAAAAAAAAAAAAAAAAAAAAAAAAAAAAAAAAAATTACATTTTGACTCTCAAAAGTACAAACATGCAAGCGAACAATTAAATAACCTGGTCCCGAGGTTATAAAACTTTTTTCAAGCTCAGCTCAACTGAGCATGAAATTTCAACTGCTCACAGATGTTAAAATATTCAAAATTAGAGGAAAACTCAGGATCAAAACGGAAGATCTAGTAATTTATCCTGCTCATAAATGTTAAAATGCCAACAATTGTTGGCATTTTAACATGTATGAGCAGGATAAATTTTATTCTTGCACACCAGACAGAAATTGCCACACTTTTTGCCTGGGTGATAAAATTGCATCTCACCCAGGTGTTCTCACCCAGGCTAAAAAAAAATACGCAAAACCTTGAAATAAACCAGATTTTGGGGGTTGTTGTGCAAGAAAAAGAATCTAATATGGTGTTCTGTTCTAGATGGAAGTTTTCAACCCTCGGGATGACCGTGCTGAGCGGAACCTCGGCGGAGCCTCGGTTCCGCTCAGCACGGTCATCCCTTGGGTTGGAAACTTCCATCTAGAACAGAACCCCATATAAGATTCTTATAGTCTCAGCTGAGTTGAGCATGAAAGAAGTTTTATAACCTCGGGGCCTGGCACCTACCCACGGCATTGCGCGTCACGACTAGCCTATTTCTTTCAAATGATCTTAGTTCTATTAACAAGTGTACAATACCATGCCGTAAGACTAGAAAGACGGAATCGAGAGCAAGTAAACCGGGCCCAAGGCCGTCGTCGCCGGTGCGGCAGGTCCGGCGAGCGCCGTACCACTTTTTTGCATACGGTTACCCACCTATGTTTTTAATTAAACTATTACTTGTAATTGTAAAGGGAAGTCAAACTGCTTTTTAATTCAGCTCAGCTCTTACTCTTTTTTAAGCCCACTTAAACCATGTACGCCTTGCTAACTATTTTCAAAAAAGACATTATAAAACAATTAAAAAAGTGCAATTTACAAACAAAACGTCATTCTTACTTTTTTAGTTAAAATATGAATATTAAAATCTAATTTATGTATCAAATGATTCTTCTATATATTTATTTCTTTTGAACAATCGGTGTCTAAAAATAATAATTCACACGATAAACTAAACTAATTTTTGTCTTCCAAATGCTAATGTTTGGAAAATAACGATAGATTCGGAATATCAAATACATTTGCTAATTTTTTTTCACTCATTTTTAACCTCTATAATCATGAAAATGACTCTATGATCATGATAATTAGAGATTATCATATGTGTATTTTGGTTATCGCCCGCAGTATCAACCCGAGACTCCATTATCAAGCCCGAGAGCTTTAGCTCGAGGGCTGATAATGGTCGAGGGTTGATACGAAGGGCGATGACCAAAATGGCCATGTTATAATCTGTTTATCACATCTTCTTAATCCTGGCACCATAAAAATGACGTTGCAATGACGTAAAGTCATTGGTTAATACGAAGGGCGATGACCAAAATGCCCATGTTATAATCTGTTTATCACATCTTCTTAATCCTGGCACCATAAAAATGACGTTGCAATGACGTAAAGTCATTAAACTTGACGTCACATATACCGTGGCGCGACAACGTCGCATGCATAGTGCGGGAATTATAACCTCTCTCTGTTCAAAATGCATGATTTGCGGTTATCAGCCCGCCCATGCTGATAACCAGAGGGCGGGAAACACATTATCACATATGCAAACTTGAGGTTATCGCTGGAAATATAAGTCTTAAGTATGTGATAATGACTATAAGCAGCCATATTTGTTTTGAAAATTTGATATTTTCTTTTTTTTTAATTATTTTTTTATTCATTCCTATGACAAGTAAAGGAAAACTAAGTTAGTACATATATAAATATAAACTAATACAAAATATGATTTTGAATCTTCGAAGAATACCTATAACTTATATAAGTAGGAAATTCAGTGCCACTTCCTGTTTTACATATTTTGACACTGAAACATTGCCTTCGCGTGTCCGCATAGTCTTCGAACACTGGACTGTCTGCTATGACCATGATGACGCATTTCTATCCTGTTCAGGAAAAAAGTAATAATGACAAAAATAAACTGTAAAATTGCACTAACCTGTATATTCTGTAATACTGATAAGTCTCTGTTGAACATACAAACTGTCTTGCTTACCAGGTTTATATAGGATGTGTTTGCATCGCGTGCAATATATCGTCCTAGCTGCCCGTACGAACAATTCAACAGGATTCCACTAGTAGTCCAGTTGGACAAAGACAGGAGTCAGTGTGGAATCTGATTTTCAGCCTGATTCCTAACAGGACAGTGAGATGCTTGCATTTTCTACATGGGATTTTCTCTTTTCTACTTGGAAAATAAACAAAATTCCTGGTAGAATTCCTGCTTGACAAAAATACTGTCGACCTAAATCTGTCTTTCATAAATGTGTAAACAATTAGGTGGTAAAACTTTGCAAAACACAGAAAGCCGTGATGTTGGGCTTTTTAATCAAGATAGTCATTATTCAATTTGTTTGATACTGACACTATGTTTGCTATCAAATTTTAGGAACATTTTTTAGTAAAAGTAAGGTACGTTTTTCTTCCATTCTATTCATGCATTGTTCTTTGCAAGCAAATTAACTAAGGTAACAGTTTGAAGTAAGCATGTTCAAATTCAGCGTTTCAGATCAAATATAAAAGCTAAGTATATATTGAGTGTAATAGTATTGAAATGCCGGGTTTGAAGCCTTGGACCTAATTTCCTGAAATCCCCATATAGTAAGGAAGGGGACCGCCCAACTGTATTTAGGGTAAACGGAATATTTCCTTCGGTATTCCGTTAAACCTCTCCATACAGTTGGTCGTTTATTGTCTACGCGCCAGCGCGTAGACTACTCTAAAGTTTGAGATTGACCTACTTTAAAAGTGTTTTGGTACCCTAAATTGATATGTACTTCAAATACAAGGGCGTTCAAAACCAAGCATTTTGATATAAATTTGATGAAAATCGGTGGTCTAATAAGAAAGTTATGGATCATTAAGTATGAAATATGGACGGCCGCCTTTTTGTTTTCTAGTTTAGGTTAAAAAATTAGGATAAAATCAAAATTAAAGGCTTCTTTTAACATAGAAATTCTATGAATGTGTGCTAATTCGATTAACAATATTGCCTGTTGCTAGAAATAAACAGCTATCAAAGTTTGATACGAAAATATTCGGGAAAATTTCATTTAATTTGATTTTTTTTTTCAGTTTTAATTTAGACTCCACTCATTACCAAAAGTAGACTCCTGGCGGCCATTTTGAATATTTTCAAATTGCTCTTATTGCTCTATTTCTCGGGCGATTTTGAAAAGTCTTTCTCCAGAATGTAGAACTATGCTTGAAGAAGTATTTATTATAATTGGGTTCAGTGGTTATTTTGATTTTAATGAAAATATGAAAACTAACCGAATAAACAAAATGGCGGCGCCCATGCAATCATTTTTTGCACGTTAAATTGTCTATAACTTTCTTATTTCCCAGCCGATTTTTATCATTTTTATATCAAAATTCATGGTTTTGAAAGCTCTTCATTTTGAAGTATCAAATAAGGGTGCCAAAACACTTTAATTAAATTACAAGACAACCTCTCTACAACTGCAACTGCACGTTTGAGTCTAGTGGCTTGACTATCGTGTTAGTAGGATTCCGGGTCGTTTCACCAAGGACCGTGTAAACACCCAAAACCCCCAGGCAAACCTCCCTTTGGTTGGTAACATTTGTACCAATGGTGCAGTAGGTATCAAAAATGGGGCAAATTGTTAAATTCGTGGAACTGGTGCATGACTGCATTCTATATAAGCAACAACGGAATGAAATGAACCGACGGTATTGTGACGCTATATGGTCAGGCCTGAAAGCTTTGACCGCACCCCACCTGCCGTGTAGCCAATTACATTCTATCCAAGCCACAACGGAATGAAATGAACCGACAGTACTGTGACGGTCGATTGTCAGGTATGAATGCTTTGACCGTGCAGCGTTTTATTTCTGTTCAGTCACATGAACCACGATGAAATGGGAGTACGGTCAGATTCTTTGACATTCAAGTTTATATATGCGAAGCGTAGACCAAGCTTTTTGTAAAAGCTTATACTTGTCTTAAACATAAATCATAAAGCAAAGGACTAGGGCATTTAACGCCTGATTTTGGCCGCAGATTTTGCTAAAAAATAAATTTTGGAATTTAGGTGAGAAAACTATTCCTTGAAACAGTCATATATCTCCTCTATTAAAAACAAGAACAAGTACTTCATTTATTCTACAATCGTTGCCATGGCAACGCCCAGAAGAACCATAGATAGAGCACATTTTGCACTTTTTGGTCTATTTTTGCCCATTTCTGAACACATTTTTTTAATTTTTAAATGCCAGCCCACGTGACGAACAAAATGACACTTAGCATACAATATCTCTGGATGATACTTCATAATTATTTCATAATAAGAAATTGTTCGTCGCGTGGGCCGGTAGTTGAAAATGAAGTTGAAACGTAGAAAATAGACCCAAAATTGCAAAAAAGTGGTATTCCCATGCTTTTCGGAGCGTTGTCATGGCAACATGTGTAATTTGAATGTGATAGTTGTGCTAGAATTTATAAGCAGGGACCTATACCTGCTATTTGTAATACTTCTCTCCTCAAAATTCCAAAATTCAATTTTTTACCAAAACATGAGGCCGAAATCAGGCCTTAAATTCCCTAGGCCTTTCACGCTATAGAACCCTGGCATTATGTGACAATTTTTCGAGCAAAACATGGCGGACAATTTAAAGATGTTTGCATTACCTGTCCCAAACGAAGGAAATGTAAAGACTTTTGACCATATTTCACTGCTCCTTTACAGCAGTTTTAGAGGAAAATGTTCATTTAGTCAGCCTGTAGTCGTAATAAGAACAATAATGGTTAGATTGTTCAAATTTAGTTTCCAGATGCATTAGAAAGTGGTGTGCTCACCTAGTTTAGCGATGTCATACATTCGGAAAACGTGTAAAACGGAACGAAAACGTATCAGTCTGAATCTGAATCTGAATATTAGTTTACTGGTGACACGCCAGATGATATAATTTCACCAGGGGTTTCGGGTGGGGAGAAATTAGTCCCTAGAACGCACGAGCGAGGCGAACTTGGACACACAAGTCTGACATTTCGGCGGTGGAAAATAAGAGGACACAACACAATTGGATTTAATTAGATCACTTCACTTCCCGATCAACTTGTTGATATTCATTCCTGATCATGACATTGTACCTGGAACTTTAAGAAACCTAAGAGAAAGGTGTATAAGTATCAGCAAAAGCCTATGAAGGCGCCTATTCATCTACTTTTAGTATCAGAAAGGTTATTATGAATCTAAAAAAGCTGATTCACTGAATTTGCAAAGGAGAAATATTTCAATGGTTACTCAGGTACAATGTCAGTTCAAGGAAACTTCAATTTGATCACATCTTTTATCCAAGATTCAGCGGGTAAACATATTCCATCAAAGACAAGTGGCTCAGTTTCCTAAGTCCCATGCATGATTAACACCGGAAATAAGAAGAAAGATTCGCAGAAAAAAATGCAACTCACGCTATAATAGAGAGGTTGAGAAAATAAACTTGTAACGTGTACGTGTACTTGTAGCTTTATTTACCCGTACACGATCGTTTTGAGTGTAAAATCGTTTGAGAAAATCGAACGTGTACGTGTAGATTTCATAAAGTATATACAGCTGAATTTTTTATTGTTTATACATGTGTTGATATATGAAAGTAAATATGGATGATTTATTGTTAGCCGGACTTTTAGACAACGATGATGAGTTAATTTTATCCAGTCTTTCGAACGATACTTTAAACCGAGGTCCCGTCTCTATATGACCTTAGCTGTTGATTAAACCGTAAAACCCCAAATCAACAAACCAATCAACTTCTTCATCCAAAATTTACAGCCTCCAGTCAACTTTTGTGGCGGCCCTAAAAAGTCTCCCCGTACATCATCCATAGTGCAGATTATATTTTTCTTTTGATCCTTTGAGATCAGTGAAACTATTTGGAGTATTTCAAATTTATTGTACGTTAAGAATCATCTTCTTAACAGTGTTTTGATTATTTGGTCCCTTTGGGAATATGAGTCTTCGATTTAGACTAGACAGGTGTAAATTCTTGAAATTGCAGCAAAAATGTCTGGCTTTCGCTGCCAGCTTTGTAAAGGGTCACTGATGAAGGTTCGTTACCCGAAATTGTACAATATGGCCCATCTTCTAACTTTGAATGTTTTACTGCTTCCAAAGGATCTAACAATTATTTTTATTTGCTATTACTGCAGCTGGTGTTGTGCCGTGTGGCGGCCCTAAAAAGTCTCCCCGTACATCATCCATAGTGCAGATTATATTTTTCTTTTGATCCTTTGAGATCAGTGAAACTATTTGGAGTATTTCAAATTTATTGTACGTTAAGAATCATCTTCTTAACAGTGTTTTGATTATTTGGCCCCTTTGGGAATATGAGTCTTCGATTTAGACTAGACAGGTGTAAATTCTTGAAATTGCAGCAAAAATGTCTGGCTTTCGCTGCCAGCTTTGTAAAGGGTCACTGATGAAGGTTCGTTACCCGAAATTGTACAATATGGCCCATCTTCTAACTTTGAATGTTTTACTGCTTCCAAAGGATCTAACAATTATTTTTATTTTGTGACTGTACAGCCTGGTTTATCTCGGACCTGGTCGGAAACTAAACGCGGCTAAATACTCTATAAACAAATTAAATTGCGTTACCACAAACGTCAGAAAGTACATACCTACATACATATATGGTCACATGTACGTCGATTCGCCTTTGGTCAGATATACTTCAGCTGCACGTGCAAAACGATTTGGCAACGTTTCATCGAACTTCGTTTCTGCTTGTACCTACCTGACCTATCGATGGAAACATATAAAGAAAACTTACAAGTCGCAAATTTATTTCATTCACAGCCTAACTGATTCTCAACGTGTAGCGAGTATTTTGAACTTGTAATAAATGACGAAGTTTGGGGATAAAACTGTTCTACACGTACACGTACAAGTTACAAGTTCATTTTCTCAACCTCTCTATTAAAGCAAAATAAACTGGTAGTGCAAAATTTGGAACATCATAATACCAAAGGTTCAGATCATACGGTGTGGTAAATGGAATATGGTGGATAGCGATAAAAACAGACACGTAGTGAGAAACAAATATTCTAATAACGACTGTTTACATGCAAAATACCTGGATAAATCGTATATTTCCCGCAATTGAGAACTACCTTTCATGTACAAAGATTTTGATGATTCAAAGGGTAAAATACAATCTTTACTTACTCGAATTCCCGTTCTATGTTAAATATGTGCTCGAAATATTCGTTCAGTTTTACTCGAAAAAATACTGAAATGCTTCATGCGCGATTAGGAGTGTATATACAGTGATTAAAACCAGTATTTTTAGCTCACCTGAGCCTAAGGCTCACAAGGTGAGCTTATAGTACAGTAGTCGAGCCGGCGTCCGTCCGTGCATCTGTGCGTCTGTGCGTCCGTGCGTCCACATTTTCAAACTCAAATATCTCTTAGACAACAAGGCCGATCGTGATCAAATTTTATCTAAAGCATCATTGAGGAGGGGGAAAGGTTGCATTAGGTTTTGGGCCAGGTCGGATTGGAACTCTGGTTTCCATGGCAACAGATAGCTCCCATAGACTTACAATGGGAAAAACATAAAAAAAATCTTCTTCTCCGAAACCACAAGTCCCAGACCTTTCATATTTTGTGTGTAGCAATGTATAGTGGTTTTTGTTTATAAATCCTGCTAACCGTGCCCCTGGGGTCCATACAGGCCCCGCCCCGGGGGCGTGATGGGGCAAAACATAAAAAAAATCTTCTTCTCCGAAACCACATGGCCCAGAGCCTTCATATTTTGTATGTAGCAATGTGTAGTGGTCCTGTTTATAAATCCTGCCAATCATGCCCCTGGGGTCAAAAATGGCCCCGCCCCGGGGGTCATTAGCTCCCATAGACTTACAATGGGAAAACATAAAAAAAATCTTCTTCTCCGAAACCACAAGGCCCAGAGCTTTCATATTTTGTCAGTAGCAATGTATAGTGTTCCTCTTTATAAATCTTGCCAACTGTGCCCCTGGGGTCCATACGGGCCCCGCCCCGGGGGCGTCATTGGAAAAACTTAAAAAAAATATTCTTCTCCGAAACCATAAGGCCCAGAGCTTTCATATTTTGTGTGTAGCAATGTATAATCGTCCTCTTTATAAATCCTGCCTACTGTGCCCCTGGGGTCCATACAGGCCCCGCCCCGGGGGCGTGATGGGGCAAAACATAAAAAAATCTTCTTCTCCGAAACCACAAGGCCCAAAGCTTTCATATTTTGTATGTAGCAATGTGTAGTGGTCCTCTATATAAATCCTGCCAATCATGCCCCTGGGGTCAAAAATGGCCCCGCCCCGGGGATCATTAGCTCCCATAGACTTACAATGGGAAAACATAAAAAAAAAAAAAAATCTTCTTCTCCGAAACCACAAGGCCAAGAGCTTTCATATTTTGTCAGTAGCAATGTAAAGTGGTCCTTTTTATAAATCCTGCCAACCGTGCCCCTGGGGTCCATACGGGCCCCGCCCTGGGGGCGTCATGGGAAAAACATAAAAAATCTTCTTCTCCGAAACCACAAGGCCCAGAGCTTTTATATTTTGTTTGTAGCAATGTATAGTGTTCCTCTTTATAAATCCTGCCAACCGTGCCCCTGGGGTCCATACGGGCCCCGCCTCGGGGGCGTCATGGGAAAAATTTAAAAAAATCTTCTTCTCCGAAACCACAAGGCCCAGAGCTTTCATATTTTGTTTGTAGCAATGTATAGTGGTCCTCTTTATAAATCCTGCCAACCTTGCCCCTGGGGTCCATACGGGCCCCGCCCCGGGGGCGTCATGGGAAAAACATAAAAAAAATCTTCTTCTCCGAAACCACAAGGCCCAAAGCTTTCATATGTTGTGTTGACCAATGTATAATCCTCTCCTTTATAAATACTGCCAACGGTGCCCCTGGGCCCAATTACTTTGTCCAGTGACTGTACTTGTTGACTCTCAGGTGAGCGATCGTTGCCCCTGGGCTACTTGTTCTGTTTAATTTTACAGTGTAGCCCTTGCATTTGTGGGTTTTTAGTGTAATGGAATATTCCTATTTTGACACATACTAAATTGAATTTGTCTGTCTAATTGTCTACGCGCCAGCGCGTAGACTACTCTAAGGTTTGAGATTGACCTACTTACAAGACAACTCATACACCTCTCTACAACTGCAACTGCACGTTTGAGTCTAGTGGCTTGACCACCGTGTTAGTAGGATTCCGGGTCGTTTCGACAAGGACCGTGTAAACACCCCCTCACACCCATGCAAACGTCCCTTTGGTTGGTAACATTTGTACAAATGGTGCAGTAGGTACCAAAAAATGGGGCAAATTGTTAAATTCGTGGAACTGGTGCATGATTGCATTCTATCTAAGCAACAACGGAATGAAATGAACCGACGGTATTGTGACGCTATATGGTCAGGTATGAAAGCTTTGCCGTGTAGCCAATTAGAGCCCAATTACATTTTATCCAAGCCACAACGGAATGAAATGAACCGACAGTATCGTGACGGTCGATTGTCAGGTATGAATGCTTTCACCGCACAGCGTTTTATTTCTGTTCAGTCAAATGCACCGCGATGAAATGGGAGTACGGACAGATTCTTTGACATTCTAGTTTATATATGCGAAGCGTAGACCAAGCTTTTTGTTAAAGCTTATACTTGTTTCATACATAATACATGATCAAAGCCATAAGAACATGTTTGTGTGTCATTTATTTTCCGCGCACCACTCCATTGAACAAAAACTGATTGCACTAGCTAGATGCAGACCGAGCTGCACATGTATTCGTCTTAGGTGAAAACTCAATTTACATCAAGAATAATATCTGCGTTTTCATTATTTATCCTCCTGTCCGCCATTTTGGTTTGCTCGAAAAATTACCCCATAAGGTCAGGTTCCTATAGCGTGAAATGTGTCATGTTATTCTGTAAACAGTTATCGGTCGTGATCTGCCTAAAAATCAATAAACCGATGGTCTCCCTTACATCATAACACAAGACATTGTAATTGCGTGGCTGAATCGATAATCGATACAGGTTTATCCAGGTAATTATGTAGCATTGGTTATGTTGTCACAGTTTTACCTTGACGAAAGTTGACTCAGGTAGCTGACGCAGAATTTTGCTAGTCCACGGGTCCCAGACAGATTGGTGTTATATTCTACACAACTGAACCTCCACTGTATTCGCCAATTTGAAATTATTTGAAATTGAATGTATTGTATTTTCTCCTGTTGCTTACATGAAACGGTGAAATTGGTTTCCGATTCATTGTTCCTGCACATTAACAACAATAACCCACGAGAACCAGAAACCAACCAAACTCTAAAAGACTTTCGGCTCTATGTAAATGCCAGGTCCAATCAGTGCCCAGCAATCGATATTCATGCACTTTAGGCAACTCTTTATTCGCGTTCTGCCTTGGTAGAACCAGGGTCTCTATATAGAAGGGGTCAAGAAACCATGTATTGATTTTTCCAATAATCAAAAACTCAGGTATGTCAAGTACCATATATACGGACAGTGTAAGAAGTTGTTAAAAAACTTGCTAAAAAGTGAATTTATCATGGTAAAAATCGTGAGAAACCAATTAAAGATATGAAATACATTCCAATAAGCAATGCATCATATCCGCTTCACAATCATACAATTTTCAACAAAATAAATTGCACAATGTTTCAGAAAATTGTGAAAATGCATGAAATAGTGTGAAAATGGACACTGTGGTACATATTAAGTCATAACAGATATATAGAGGATATTTGCTTTTTTGAGGTGAATACCAAATATATTTCATCGGTGGACGGAAAAAAGTCACAGGAAAAAAAGTCACGGAAATAAAGTCACGGAAAAAAGTAACAGGAAAAAAAGTCACAGGAAATAAAGTCACAAAAAATAGAATACCAAAAGAAAATACATATAATCTATACATACATGAAGTAGGATATAATTTTTGTGTTTAAAGTAGAAATGATGAGGAAATGTCATAATTAAAGCTCAATTCCTGCTCTAGAAAATTTTGAAAATAACTGAAACAAATAAATGATGGGAACCATCCTAGTACATGTATATGGGGTATGGGGATGCTTTGGTAGAGCATGGAGCCAGAGGAAGGGTGATGGAAACATATTGCTGCAATATAATGCATCTTGTGCATTTGAACAAGCCTCTAATAAGCTTCCAGAGAACTGGCTTAGTACTCAGGAAGCATTAGCTCCATCCCGGCATGACTGAAAATTGATCATCAGGACGTAAAAGGTCAACCCAAGCAAACATATTTTTAATACTATTTGTAATAATAAAAATGACAAAGTCCATTCTAACATAAAGCAGAAAAAAAGATTTTATGTTTGTGACTTTTTTTCCTGTGACTTTTTTTCCTACCCAAATCTGTGACTTTTTTTTCCGTGACTTTTTTTCCTGTGACTTTTTTTCCTACATTCATTTCATCGAGTGAGTTGAAAACATCAGAATTTTCACGAGTGCGCAGCACGAGTGAAAATTTTTATGTTTTCAACTCACTCGATGAAATATATTTGGTTTTCACCGAAAAAAAAAGCAAATTTTCTTTTTATTTTATACAATACACGGGCATTTTCCAATTCACAAGGCAGGCGGTGAAAATGCAAAAACCAAAAGTTTTTGAAAACACAAATAATTTTGGTTCCATATTGTTCCTTACGTTCTAACTAAGAAAATGAATACCCACACTTTATGTTTTCGTTCATAAATAACGGAGTTATAGGCGTTTGAATTTCTAAAGTGAGACACATTTAATGACGTCAAGTAAATGGAAACGTCAGAAGTAATCCAAAATCTACAGTGAAGATATAGGCTGATATCAGTCACTAGTGACTTTTGATATCAGTGAGATTTAATATCAGTGAAATTTCATATCAATGAAAATACCAATTTTATCAAGTTTTGATATACATTGGTTTTCACTGTAAAGTATAAAATAAAAAGTCCTAACTGTAGTACTATTATTAATGTACACTGAATAATTTAGCATGTTCTGATATAGAAAAAATGAAAGAATTAATAACAGAATTATGGTAAATTGACATTAATTATAAATTTTTAATGTATGTTTTTTAGGTGAGTAAATACGAAACTGACATACAAGAGTTTTGAACATAGGACAAAGATTCTTGACCCCTTCTATAGAGACCCTGGCAGAACGCCTAAGGCAGAACGCCTATGTTTGATTTCATTTAGTACTCTCTGGAGGGCTTCCCAACTATGTAATGCTGAGTCAGCATTTATTTTTCAAAGAACGATTCGTAGCTGCATGGTGCATCTAAAAGCAAGAGGGAAGGTACGCAATATTATCGAACACCATTTAGTTTCGCATTATGATGGCACCATTTGTGTGCAAAAATACCCTTCTAAAATGGTTTCTTTTGGACTATATACTATTTGATTCGCCATTGTCGAATTTGGTTCGCCATTGTCGAATGCGGGAGGTATCATATCAACAGAGTTATCTCCCATTAGGAAATTGAATGGATTAAAATTATTAGTTGCCTGTAAAGCTGAGATATGATTATATAGGTTTTTAGTACCAACTAAAATAACATTCCCATGTCCGTGTACAAAATGATAACGTTTGACCTCTTAGTGATTCGCCATTGTCGAGTCCACTGTATATGATTTTGTTGACGCAAAATAATAATAAAAATAATTATAATAATAATTATAATAAAATTAAGGAGTGCATTTGTTCAGTAGTTGAGCCCCCGAGTCTGGATTGACAGGTCTTTGGTTCAAGCAAGGCAATTTAAGCTCTCTAAAGAGTAAGGAAGCATGTTCATGGAAAATGAGAAATTGTTGACCGTAACATTACAAGCAGAAAATCTTTTATTCGAAAGATTAAAAAAATGAAATGAATCTAACCTTGAAACAAATTTACACCCCACTTAGTGTTCGATTATTTGGGCACATTTGTGGTTCCTTATAGTTTCAAGCTCAATTTTTGGTTACTGTCGGGTTCAGTCTTATTTTAATAATTTCATATCCTACAATCCTATGCAAAATAACTTTTTGGCAATATTATTTTATCAGTGAACCGAATTTCAAACTTTTTGTGGCACTTTTTCTGACTTTAGGGTTGCAAAAGGATGACATGGTCTTATTTTTCTTGTGGCTTTTCAGAAAAGTGAGATTTTGAAAAATGCAGTTTCTGAAAGTTGGTGTACAGACAGTAGTTGGCTTTGTCCTCCGACGAATCAGGCATGTACAGTTCAAACTTCCAAAAAATGTTCTCAAATAATTCAAGATCGGATTGAACTGACGCCGACAGCAATTCTAAATCTGAAAAGTTGTACTGGTGACACGCCAAATGACATTATTTCACCAGGGATTCTCCCAGCTTGTCGGCCATTGTTGTGAACGCACCCCCGGTCGGGCTCGTGAATGCGAGAAAATTTGCTTAACTAAACTTGGTAAATTTGTAAAATGGAGAGAAAACAAGACAAACACTGTGGTTCTGAGTTCAGTTTTTTATTATTTAATTTAAAAATGTAATCGCAAAATCCATTGACGCGATCAATCGATGGTTTCTTTACGTTTGGAGGCAAAAAAAGTAGTCCTGATGAGCTCTGAATGACACGTTAAGGAGGCCAGCCAATCAAAACACTGGAAATGGATAATTGTTATGACAGTTGTAATTATACGTGTAATATGAAATAAGGCGCTACCTTTGGCGCGACGCTCTGCTCCTATTGCGCCAATGATTTAAAAGCTGACACGTTCCTCATCCTGGGGCCCTGCAAGGTGTCTTGCGGATCTGGGGAGAAGGTCATTTATTTTCAGGGATCTGGGGGGCAAGCATTAACGTTTGGAGATTCAGGGAGCAGAGGAAATGGGCAATTAGGAAAACAATATTCTTTCAGAGAGCAGGCAGTAAAAAGACCCACCGGATAGGACCTTACCCAGATGATCATGGACACACAAGGGCATGGGCCATAAATTCTCCAGTTTTTCTTTTTGCACAATTTACAATGATTTCCGTACAACATAAAGTTCTAGATCTGTATTTTTAGGATAGACCATTCCGAAATAAGGAAGGTCGTTTTGTTTCATACGAACCTTCGTCGCTCGGTGCGACAAAGGTCGTGCACTGTGCAGTTAACCGAACGCAGCCATGTGACGTCATACTAAGAAAAACTGTGACGTCATGTTGTCATGATCTATCGGGAACAAAAACGACAGATATTCTTGAGTAAGTAACTTTGTTTGATTCGTCCATTTACGGCAGCCGGAGTCGAACAAAAAGTTTGTCAACACAATATTTCGAATGTTTCGACGTGAATAGTTGTTGCTATTCGCTACCCCGAATTCCGGTTCCGACTGACGAAAGATTTTATTTCTATCAATGTATCTAGAACAGAATATCTAACAGAACATTTTACCACGTTCTACCATAAGAGCGACGCACGAGCGTCGCTATTTTTAAAACACTTTTGCGGGAATACACAATGTACGTAACGCCATTGACGACGTCCATAACAACAATGTTATTTTTATTGGAAATGGGTCCACTTTAATGGCGATAAAATCGTATTTAAAAAGTCATATGATAAAACAAATCTTACACGAGTGGTCATTTCATACTGAAATTTATTAAACTCGCCGAAGGCTCGTTAACAAATTTCATATGAAATGATCCCCCATATATATATAAACAAGAAAATTATAGCATGTTCTTAGTAACATGCTATATGGAGGGGTTCATAGAAATTTGGAAGTTTAAAATAATATGAGATTGTGATAGAAGTCTACACTGACAAGAAGAATGATTCCTTTAGTAACGTATAGTGCATTTTGATATCGAATATACTGTGTTTAACCGTGAATGGTTTCATCACCGCGCCTGAAAAATTGTTGACTTGACCTTTAAAACTTAAAAGAAACAAACAAACATATGTAAAATTCCACCAGCAAAGGAAGTTTTATTCAAAAATTCAAACATGTATTCTTGCTGTCTGAGTGACCCAAAGTTGTATAGCGTGCTTGTGTCTAACCTGATTAGATTCTCTGAGTCTCCAAACAAAGATTTAAATACATAATGAAAGTTTGATTTTGCTAGAGCCAATCAGAATAATACTAAATATCACATAATCACGCAATAATTGAAGGACAGTGTGAATCCAGTATGGTGCGAATTTTATAAACCTGTGCTATAAATATAATTTAAATCTAAGGTTGTGTGACATAAGCCAAAATCTGCTAGCACGTGACACTAATGGTATAATCTTCAAAGTGAGGTTAAACTGAAACCCCATAAATCTTCATCCATGAGGCTTGGTTAGGGGTAGTTTGATCCAGACTTTGCCTTAGCTGTTTGTTTTGTAAATAACACTGGCAAAATATCTCGGACATTCACCTAGATATACTCTATTTTCCGTGACAAAAAATGTGAAATAATTACATGTCTGTAGACATGTTACATTTCAAGTTGACGTTTTCTGTGAACATACTTTCAAATCTTAAAAAAGTCACATAGTTGAAACAGAAAAGAAACGAATCAAAAGTTTCCTAATTGATTAAATTCCCCAAATTTTTTCCTAAAATCTGATATATCTTTTGTGAACTTTTTAGATATTTTGTCACCACTTGAAATTACAAACGGTTGCATTTTAAGAGTTCGATCAATATCAATACATTTTTGTGTGGCGTAGTGTGATGTAGCATAAATCCGTACTGTAAGAAATACGGTTCGGGTACGGTTTTCTTGCGTTCTAAGTAAATCACAATATTGTTGTGTAGATAAAATTCTTCACATGCTACTATGTGGTGACCCATGATTAGCTTTGTAGCTTTGATATTATCTATGTCCGTTCCGGACAGTATCGGTTCGTTTCGGACAGTTTCGGTTTAATCCGGTAATTCGTGGTACCGCATGTCAATCATCTATGTGCAGCGGACGTGAAAGAGAACACTGTATTGGAAAACAACATAATTCCATATGGATCGTTTTCCGATAAAAACCGATAAATAGGTCAACGAGAGAGTTCGTCCAAATCTTATAATTAAAAACATTTGAAACTAAGCAACCCTAGTTAATATCATTAATTAAACAATACATCTCCAGTTTAATTTTATCATAAGCATCGTATGTACTGATCTTGTTAGCGTGAAGAAAATAGATTTATTGTCATGACATGTATACATGTATACACATAATATTGACATGACCTTGTATGAACGCAAAAGCTAAAAATAGCCTTTCGGCCGATATGACGCAAACTAAAATTCCAGTTACTATATTTAACACCGATGGATTGATAAGAGGTCCTGATAAGTATACTATATACCAAACTGAAAGGGTTCTAATTGAGTACCACGGCTTATATTCGTGATGCTACTCGCCCATGCATCTTGTACGTAATTTAAGAGCTGAAAATGACATATATATTATGCGTTTAATAACTGGACAGAAGTGCACATGGTTATGAATTACAAATATCATATGATTACACTGCATGGGCGAGAGATGCATTTCTACTGAGAGTTGCACATTGGTTTTGTATATACTGAGTGGGTTTTTTTTCACAATTTACTGACAACAAATATTGCCTGACATTGTATAATATGTTCATATACATTCTACATAATTTCATGCACATTTTCATTGTTTTCATTTCGTTTTCACTTTCTTTCATAGACGGTCTGAATGGTTCATCTAAATGGTATTATTGCTCAACAGCCCTTGTACAAGCACTTATGTTTGTTGTTGTTAAATTGTTACCAAATGGGTAACAGCCTAGACCAGTGGCGTGCTTGTATAGGGCTGTTCAACAGTAATACTTATATATGCTGTAGAAAATGTACATTCCGATTCTGTTTTCTCAATTTCTCATTCAATCTTGCAACTTTCTTAGAACTGTGCGATAAATTTTGTATCCTGACCTCTAGTTACATGAAAGAGTATCTGCTTAATTCGCAATTCATGTTGATTTTAATATTACTAATATTGCAATCAGGTGATATCGAAACTAACCCAGGTCCTGCTACTTTACACCAAGGTTCACTTTCGATTTTACATAGCAATAGTAAGAAGCGTAAGAAACAAGTTGGATTACATTAAAGAGCAATTCCTTGATTTTGATATTATTTGCCAGACAGAAACACATTTAGACATTGGCGTGTCAACGGATAGTCTTATGCTTGAAAATTTTGACTCACCGTACAGGAAAGATCGGACAAACCATGGGGGGGGGGGGTGTAATGTTATATGTTTCCCACGACCTGCATCACAAAAGACAGCCCCAACTAGAGATTTATTGTGACGAATCCATCTGGGTTGAAATCAAATCTAGGAATGAATCATTTCTATTAGGCGTCTTTTATAGTCCTCGCACGTCCGATGCTATATTTTTAATGGGTTAAACCAGAATATTGAGAAAGCTCTGGAAATCTGTAGCAATATTATTGTTCTTGGTGACCTAAATGAAGATCTTTATAACCCCGATTTTCAATGTCTAAAAGACATAATGCTATTTAATTCCTTAATGAATGTAGTTAACGAACCAACAAGGCTGAATGCTCTTCTTGACCCTATTGTCATAAACGAGGACTTAAGTTTTCTAGATGCCGGTACATTTCCTGTACCTAATCATATTAGCGATCATTCGGCAACTTTCATTACTCTACCCTTTCAATATGAACCCAAAAGCCCATTTAAGCGTACTATTTGGCTTTACAACCAGGCCGATTATAACTCCCTAAATGCGAAAATTAACGAATTTGACTGGTCCTGCCTGTCTCATGGCTCTGTTAACGAAGCAAGTTGTCTTTTTAACGATATTTTTATTGAAATGGTTAAATCCTGTATTCCTTCTAAACGCGTTACTGTAAGGCCAGATGATAAACCCTGGTACAATTCAGAAATAAGGAGAACAACACGTAAGAGAGATAGGCTTAAAACAAAGGCAATAAAATCAGGTAAAACCTCCGATTGGAAATCATACAAAAAAGATAGAAATACAGTCAATAATCAAAAAAAGCAAGCCAAAGAATTATTTTATAATAATCTTGAGTTATCCATATCAGATTTCCAGAAAAATGATAGACGTAAATTTTGGCAAGTTGTGAGGCATTTCGTTAAAAATGAAAATTCATCTTCTGCTATTCCCCCTTTGTGTTCTACACTACCATCTGGCGAGAAACAATTTCACTTTTCTGATGAAGAGAAGGCCGAATGCTTGAATGAGTATTTTTCTTCAATTTCAAATGTGGATGATCGTAATACGACCTTGCCGCCTTTCCTTTGTAAATCTCAAAATTCGCTTCGCCAAGTCTCTTGTACTGAAAACGAACTAGAATTGTTGATACAAACACTAAATCCCAACAAAGCAAATGGTCTAGATGGAATTAGTAATCGAATGCTAAAATCAGTTTCCAAAAGCATATCTAAACCGCTCGCAATTTTGTTAAATCGCTCTTTTTCTGAAGGCATATTTCCCGATATCTGGAAAACTTCCGGTTTGGTTCCAATTCCAAAAAAGGGAGACAAATCTTCCCCTTCAAATTATCGCCCGATCGCCCTTCTTAGCAATTTAAGCAAAATACAAGAACGCATAGCCTTCAAGAATCTGTATAATCATTTACTTACCAACAATCTATTATATAAATACCAGTCTGGATTTCTTCCACAACACTCAACTGTTTTCCAACTAATTGATATTTACCATAACATTTGTCAAAGTTTTGATAATCAACAATTTTCATGCATGGTATTCTGCGACGTCTCAAAGGCGTTCGACAGAGTCTGGCATAAAGGTCTTATTTTCAAGCTTAAACAACATGGCATCGATGGAGAATTTCTTAAGTGGCTAACCGACTATCTTTCGGAACGGCAACAAAAGGTTATAATTAGAGGATGCATCTCCAGTCCGAAACCTATAAATGCAGGTGTCCCACAGGGCTCTGTCTTAGGCCCGCTGCTATTCCTTATTTACGTGAACGATATCGCAGATTCTCTTCTTAGCCTAACACGCCTCTTCGCTGATGATAGCTCTCTTTTCTATTCTGCATCAAGCTTAGACGACATTCAAGGTCTTATAAATCATGATCTAATATTATTATCTCAGTGGGCTAAACAATGGCTTGTTACTTTTAATCCCTTAAAAACAGAAGCGATTTTGTTTACATTAAAGAATCTAACTTATATGCCACTCCTTAAATTTGAGAATACCTTTATTAAATTTGTAGAAAGTCACAAGCATTTAGGACTTACCCTTTCCTTCAATGGTAAATGGACAGACCATTTAGATAATGTTAAAAGCTCAGCAGCAAAAGTATTAGGTATTATGCGTAAATTAAAATTCTCACTTAGTCGTAGTGCACTTAATCAAATCTATTTTTCTTATCTTCTACCGACTTTGGAATACGCCTCCTCAGTTTGGGATGGTTGTTCCGTCCAAAACGTTGAAATGCTTGACAAAATTCAAAATGAAGCAGCCAGAATCGTTACTGGGCTGACCAGATCTGTCTCCTTAGAAAACTTATATAAAGAATGTGGATGGGTTTCACTTTCGGAAAGAAGAAAACAACAAAAGCTAACTTTCATGTTTAAAGTCCATCAGGGTCAAGTGCCAAATTATATTTCTGATCTGATTCCACCCTTGGTCAGAGATGTATCAAACTACCCTCTTAGAAATATGCATAACTATTCAATTCCATTCGCTCGTACAGAAATTTTTAAAAAATCATGCATCCCTTCATCCATTAGTCTTTGGAACGCAGCCGACAATACGCTGAAGGATTCGAACTCTCTTCAGTCATTTAAATACCAACAAAAGCGTATATCCAGTGTAAACCTTAAAGTACCCAGTTACTTCATAGCTGGTAACAGACGTCTATCTGTTCTGCATGCGCGGATGCGCAATAATTGCAGCAATCTAAATCTGGATTTGTTTAATAACTTCTTGCGCCCTGATTCATTTAGCAGTTGTCTTCAGGAACCAGAAAATGCTGAGCATTACCTTTTTAAATGTCATAAGTATAATGACCAGCGTATGGAGTTATTCCAAAAATTGAGGACATACCATCCTTTATCAGTTGAACTTTTGATGTCTGGAAATTCTAACCTAACTGAAGAAGACAATCGAACTATACACATGGAAATAAGTTAGGGAACACTTTTAGCTCTTGGGAAAAGTTTGAAAAAATCCATTTTCCTATTTTCTGGCGATACTGAAATTTTTATCACATGTATTTCATACCTTGGCCTAGCTAAAGGCCAATTTATGGACATTCACAACATTTTGTCCTTGTACTAGGGAGGAAACAATGTGCCATGTATGAAAAGCTCCACTTTTGCTGAATACGAGTTTGCCTTTTTGCTTCTGCACACCGCAAAACTCAACTTTTGAATGCGAAACAGGAATAGAATGTTGCATCTGATCGTTCTCAATGAATAAACGACTTCGAATCTAAAAATCCATGTTTCATCTCCAAACCAACTACGCATACAAAATCTGCAGTTTGCATTGATTTCTATGGAAAGCAAAATTGTTGAAATTTTTGCAAATAAAGCCGTAAAAGAATAATTACGCTATAGTACTGTGACCAGAACGTGCATGTTTAAATTCCTAAAGGGCCATATCGAGTATCTGGCCCAACGTTTACAACCTGCAAAATGTATAGCCAAAGAACAAAACGTGATCATAAAACCTACCCCCGTAAAAGTATGGATCTACCGCCGACAGTCGGTCAGAAAATAAAGAATTAATGATAACCAATCCACAAGCAATTTCTCAGCTTGATGCTTAAGAAAAATGAAGACAATGCGAGTTCACATAATGAAGTTATCGCAAAAAATATCAGGGTATTTCGTAAATCTAGCAAAAAATTTCTGAATCAAAGATGGCCGCTGCCCGCCGCAGTTTATGTTTGATGCTTACCAATTTCACATAGAAACAACCTTCGATACTACAGAGTCTGTCAAGTTGTCAAAACATCCTTCATAATTCTTACAAAGAAGGATATATACGGTCCAAAGTTGGTAGTCACATTACTGCAGGTGTTCCCTAACTTATTTCCATGTGTATATTTTTGAGGCTGTCCACAATTTTATTCGGACATCATCACGCTTCGATGGCACATAAACCAACGGTAACACTCTAAAAGCAAGATTCTAAATATGCTTTCAAAAATATAAAAAAACGCTAAACCACCAAGGCCGTCTTATCATGTTTTTCATCCACACCACATTCATAATCATTCCTCATCTCAAAACCATACTGAGTTTATTATTATCATTCATCGTTCTTCACCGTTTATCATATTCTTGATGAAGCTTTCTTAAAGTTATTATATGTCGCTTTTCTACGTTTTGTATGTGCACTGTAGGGGAAGGGCCGTAACTAATGTTGGAAAAACTCGTGGCCCAACCCCATGCTTAATAAGAGCAATAAATATGTTTAAACATAAACAATAGATTTATTTATCGAAGTGAAAGTGACAAAAAATGGCCGACAAAACAAACACTATCCTAGTCTAGCCTCGAAGTGCTAGGCCCAAGAAAGGGAATTCAATATCGTGTATAGAAACAGAAATGAAAACGCACCTCCATTAACCCCTAAGGAGCCTTATTACGTCAAATGATTGACAGAATACTGAAAACATATGGAGAGGTCAATACTACGGCTAATGGCTACCCTCCAGAAAAAAAGTACACATGAATATTCATATGCATCCGTTGCCTGTGCTGACAGTCAGTGAATCCATAGGCCCTCTTCTTACTACTTATAATCTATGGATGGACGTTTTTGAAACTTATTTTATTATTGTAAAACGTGTTTGTCATTGTATATGTCCCTTATCATCTTTTTTTTTTGCAAAATGCTTAAAGGTTTTTGTATAGTCGTTCTACAAATGAGGGCTCTTTGAAATATATACACATATAGTAAATATGACAGTAAAATGTAGACTGAAATTGTATAAAACTGGGTAAAATACTCCCAACAAACTAGACGTGTTTCATGTATGTGTGTGCGTGCGTGTGTGAATGCGTTAGACTAACTACATTAGATTACAAAAGTCCTGCCATAATATCTGTTTGCTTTGTTGTGTAATGTACATGTATGTTCCTCTTGTGTCTTTGTAAGACCTGAGTGTAGATAAAGTGTATGTTCTGTTCTGGAACACACATATAGAACTGCGCAGCGGAGTAAGAAAAAATAGTCAGAAGAATCACTTGAAAAAAAAAAGAAGAAGACTCTCGAAAGCGAACAATCATATAACCTATGAGGCGCCGTTTTACTATAAAATCAGTATTTTTGATATCACAAAATAGAATTTTTGATATCAAAAAATCGAATTTCTGATATCAAGAAATCGAATTTCTGATATCAAAAAATCAAAGCGATTTCTTGATATCAAAAATTCGATTTTCTGATATCAAAAATTCGATTTTCTGATATCAAAAAATCGAATTTCTGATATCAAAAAATCAAAGCGATTTCTTGATATCAAAAATTCGATTTTCTGATATCAAAAATTCGATTTTCTGATATCAAAAAATCGAATTTCTGATATCAAAAAATCAAAGCGATTTCTTGATATCAAAAATTCGATTTTCTGATATCAAAAATTCGATTTTCTGATATCAAAAAATCAAAGCGATTATTTGATATCAAAAATTCGATTTTTTGATATCAAAAAATCTGGAAAATTTTCCATCTAAGAAATGATGGCTCCCTAACAAGAAACAATTAGAGTAGTTTCCCATGTAAAATAAACAGTTTATGGGTTAGTTCGGGTGGTAGCTAGTGTCACGCTAGTCAAGTAGATAGCTTTTTCGCTTTGCAACCGAGAGGTTGGCTGTTCGATTCCAGATCGGCCGTAAAGGCATTTTATGTCGGTGATAAATGTTCATCCTCACTAATGAAAGGCAACTCGCTCAACTATCTGTCCCATAGTTTGACTGTTTGACTTTTCGCGAAACGCTCTGTACCAGTCGCACCTCGTGGCATCCACGTGTTTCCTTTACCGGATGGACCTAATTATCGGAATGGCCTTACTGCTGTGTAATTGTGTAGTATTTCATATGCATAAAAATACAAGTATCAGATGTGTTTCATTTAAACATAATAAAATTAACCTCCTGCAGTTGCGCATTGGGTTACGGATGACAGAAGAAGGTGGAGGGGGAATAATTGTTAGAATTTTAACGCTGATTCAACGTTTCTTCGATCAAAACTATGACCAGACCTCATATCAGGGGTTGTCAACGTGACGGTAGTCTTCAGGGACACAAGCATAGGCAATTGATGTCAGCTAGACCCCCCCCCCCCCCCCCCCCCATCGTACGCCGCAGCACACACTTGTATGGTACTTATATCAGGCTGATAATAACAATAATATAATATTAAACATATGAGTCTGTGCGTGAGAAAAACAACAATTTCAGTTCCGATCAAGTCAGTACAGCCAAAGAAGCATGCTAGAAACTTGGAAAGTATTGAAACTGATGATGTACTATCCGTGTAGCGAAAACAAAGGCGCTGATCAGATACGCGGTTACTGCGAAGCTGATCCTGCGCCTTTGTTTTCGCCTATGCAGATTGTTAGTTTCCTCATGCGGCGGCTCTTATTCTGTTCTGCCTTCATAGTACCCCACGATACATACGAGTGTCCAATAATTATAGGCACATTCCGGCCCATTTCAATAAAGAAACGCATGGGAAACCGTGTATATTCTGCTGCGCATGTTTCAAGTCTGACCATGCCGCGCAATTTATCGGTAACACAGCGGATTTCAAGTAGATTTTCGCGAAAACTATAGTGACCATAGTTAAACACCTGAACTCAGCCCATGCAAGCCTATAAATAATTTGAGGGATCTATCATTTTTTCTCGGCAAAGGAAGGCCTAAAGGATTTTTTGATATCAAAAAATCGAATTTTTGATATCAAAAAATGCTCTCCATTTTTTGATATCAGAAATTCGATTTTTTGATATCAGAAATTCGATTTTCTGATATCAAAAAATAAGCCTGATTTTTTGATATCACAAATTCGATTTTGTGATATCAAAAATTCGAATTTTTGATATCAAAAAATCGAATTTGTGATATCAAAAAATCAGGCTTATTTTTTGATATCAGAAAATCGAATTTCTGATATCAAAAATTCGATTTTCTGATATCAAAAATTCGATTTTCTGATATCAAAAAATAAGCCTGATTTTTTGATATCACAAATTCGATTTTTTGATATCAGAAATTCGATTTTCTGATATCAAAAAATCGATTTTTTGATATCAAAAAATATTTTCTGATATCAAATAATATTTTCTGATATCAAAAAATCGAATTTCTGATATCAAAAAATAATTTTTGATATCACAAAATCGAATTTCTGATATCAAAAACTCGGGATTTTATAGTAAAACGGCACCCCATAATAACCTGGCACCTACCCACGGCTCAGCAAAGCGCAAAATAAATCAACGTTAACGTCATGTTACACATACGTGGCTTGTCCCAAAAGTCCCGTTACAAATACATTTTACTCTGAACGCATAGCAGGAACCAACAATAGTAACTCATGCAGAATAATTGGCCATATTGGAACTTATTTTACTGTACAAAATGATACTCACTTCAATGACCTCACTGCTACAGTTACCTTGGTTACCATAAGTAGGCATGACCGGAGCAAGTCAAATTATGCAAAATATTTTCTAAATTTCTATTTTTCGCAATCTGCTAAATCAACATTGGTATAATCAAAAGTAAATGAATAGGGGAAAGTCTGCATCTGCTGATAATAGGTATTGGAAAGGCACAGTACTAATTTCCCCCATACCGATAACATGTGATGACGTAGCAGACCTGAAACGGTGTTACTATAAATAGAAACGGCTCATGGGATAGGTAAATCGCACCTCTGCAGCGCCATCTGTATCGCACAGCAGGCATAAAATTGATCATAATTGAACCTGTTGTTAGACCAATTATTTGTTAATATGTATGTTCTGTCAAGGCCGTTATCATGAATTCCAATGACGCACTTGCAATTTGATTCCTACAGCCTATAGAGAAAACTGAAAACATGTTACTGGCAACGGCTATGTTATTCGAGACCAGAATTGCAATGTTTCCTTCACGTGAAGACAATTTAATTAAGCTGACTATATACATCGTATCACGGACTTTTCTGTGTAGAAACTTCTTGTTTGTATATTTATAAAACGCATGCATTTAAAATACGAACTTCAACAGAAGCATGTTCTATGCCGACATGACTGAAAGAATCAGCAAATCTTTCAAATACATGCAAAACACATGTGCGACATTCAAAAGTTAAGATCAGCCATGATATTCGCTAATGCATGAAAGTTGAAAATCGCGAGCAAATCACACATTTTGAGTTCACAACTTTGGCATAACGTTATTTTCTTTCATTAATCATATGAGCCCCAACAATGTGGTTGCCGAACATGCCCAACACAAACCGGCCTGTACAGTCACAGAAGATGGCTCGATTTAAAAATAAGAGGAATTGTACTATCCGTGTAGCGAAAACAAAGGCGCTGATCAGCTTCACAGTTACTGCGAAGCTGATCTGCGCCTTTGTTTCCGCATATGCAGTTTGTTTGTTTTCTCATGAGGCGGCCCATATGCTTCTCTCAAAGTTTAGACAGATGCTCGCTGATATACACCCCTTTGTGATGCAATTATTCAAAAGTTCAATTTTAAAGATTTGTCTTTACATGTGTATGCTCTTTTATGATATGTTGGTTGATATTTAGATATTTTATTAACATTCATTTGTATATATCGCTATACCACCACATCGCTGATTATCAGGTACATGTTAATTATCATTTATAAGAGTCCATGTAATCGTTGATTAACTCCTGCTGCTATCCCGACATGTTCTCTTCGCAATGACTCGTCTAATTATAGAACAAATTTCTGCGCGGGAAGCCAGGGAAATTAGTCACATGTGTTTCCTCAACCTATTGCCGATGCAGGCTTTCGCCTTCATAGGCTTTTGGTATAATATGATAATTTAGAAAATATACCAGCCTAACTACTATTCTATGATCATCATTTAATGATAATTTTATGAAATTTGAGGAATATTTGATAGTTTGGGAGACAAATAAAGAAGCTTACCTATAAAAATTCGACGACAAAAATATGACGTCGGCAAAAACATGCGGAGCAAACAAACAGGGTCGTTATATTTAAACATTTAAAATAAGTTCTTTAATGGAAACCAAGCAAATGTTCAGCTTGATATTAGTTGGTGGCTTCAATACTATAACACAGCACCTACTTTTAAAACGATATATCAGCTAACAGTAATATTACTTGACCTAATGAAACATGGGCAGTAGTTAACAGTGGATAGCATTTGGTTAATTATTCTTATTTTGCATGTATGATCTTTATTACATTATTTTGACGATTTGGTTATAAATATTTTACTCAGATTTCCAAATATATACTACAGTATCGTTTAGCTAAATATAAATTTAATTTTGAAATAGATTTGTTTGTTTGTAGTGTATTTATCCAAACGGCAAAATATTAAGAAAAAATCAAAATTAACGACAACGTCATTAGACCTGCTCCGTTGAAGTAGGAGAACAAGGGATCAAACCTCCACTGCATTTTAACAAATGCACGTAGCAGTACGAAAATTTGCCCCCAAAGTCCTTAGATATAGTACTTGGTGATCATAAGTGTTGTAAGCTCTGACTTAATGCTATTGTGGCAAAACAGTGAGTGTAATGGAACTTTTGGGACAACCCTCGTATTTGTACGAACAGACTCAGTGCGCGTCACGTCTATGTCTTTCAAAGGATCTTAGTTCTTTTAACAAGTGTACAATACCATGCCGTAAGACTACAAAGACGGAATCGAGAGCAAGTAAACCCTCATTCGCGATTTGCAAGATGATCACACACCTATACTTTTAATTAAACTATTACTTGTAATTGCTAAAGGGAAGTCAAAACTGCCTTTTGAATTCAGCTTAGCTTAATCTTTTTTAAGCCCTCAAAAACCATGTACGCATTGCTAACTATTTTCAAAAATGATTTTATAAAACAATTAAAAGACTGCAATTTACAAACAAAACGCCATTCTTACTATTATAGTTAAAATACGAATAATCAAATCTAATTTATACACTTTTTTGTATCAAATGATTCTTCTATATAATCTAATTTCTTCACAGTTTTTGTTCAGACATACGATTAAGGGAAGAAAACAAAGTATATCCGTATATACTTTAATTTGTGTCTTCCAAATGCTATGCTTTGGAAATTAACGACAGATCCGGAAATATGAAAGTTCTATTTTTACTCTTCCAGAATGACTAACAGCAGCTATATTTGTTTTGAAAATTTGATATTTTTTTAATTAATTTTATTCCTGGCTTCCCATGATAAGTGAAGGAAAACTAATTTAGTACATATCATATATAAATATAAACTAATAAAAAAAATGATTTTGAAGCTTCCTATAAGTAGGAAATTCAGTGCCACTTCCTTTGTTTACATGTTATGACACTGAAACATTGCCTGCGCTTGTCCATTGTCTTCGAACAATGGACTGTCTGCTATTACATGTAGCTATGATGACGCATTTCTATCCTGTTCAGGATAAAAGTAATAATGACAAAAATAAACAGTAAAATTGCACTAACCTGTACATCAGGAAAACATGTCCGTGAAATGTGTACCCCCTCAAACCCCACTTTTATATAGTAAAACTGGGGTATGCAGGGGTATAACTATTTCTCTTATTTTGCTCCAAAACCGTATAGATTTTGGGTACTCGTTAGAACCGCCTTGCCAACGTGTACCCACAATCTATGTCTTGAGCAAAAATAAGAAAAATTTCAAAATTTTTCCAATGAAATTTTCACCTTTTTAAGCTAAAAAAATTCTCTGTATATTGCATGGGAAAGTCTTCGTAATGCTGTATATTCTGTAATTCTGCTATAGTCTCTGGGTTGGATTACATACTTGATCACCAGGCCTCGATCGAGGTTTTAAAACTTTTTTCAAGCTCAGCTCAGCTGAGCATGAAATTTCAAGTGCTCATAAATGCTGGAAAATCAGAATTAGTGGAAAATTCAGGTTCAAAACTCCAATATCCAGTTATTTATCCTGCTCACAAATGTTAAAATGCCAACAATTGTTGGCATTTTAACATTTATGAGCAGGATAAATTTTAGTCTCAGCTGAGCTGAGCATGAAAAAAGTTTTATAACCTCGGGGCCAGGTTTGTATACGATGTGTTTGCATCGCGTGCAATATTGTCCAAGGTAACACGTGAAACAAGTGTTTGAAGTATGCATGTTCAAATTCAGTGTTTCAGATAAAATATAAAGGCTAAGTATATATTGCGTTTTAAGTAATACTGAAGTGCCGGGTTTGAAACCTTGGACCTAAATGGGCCTAAATGATTTTCTAAAATCCCCTTAGTTAGGTAGGGGACCGCCTAACTGTATTTAAGGGATACAATTGGTCGTTTATTGCGATCTCGACACGGCGACAGTGCATATACTACTCAACGTTTGATAAGCATCAAAATTTTATTTTTGTTAACAGGACATAGGGGCTAGTAATCTAACACCCAAAATTTTGGTATAGATATGTAGCAGAACCACTTCTGTTCGAACATTCCATCTTTTTTTCGCGTTGCCTGCAAGCGCTTCTCTTAGACTTGCAGAAACGATGGAAAACCCCTGAAATTTTGCATACTTTTGCCTACCATATCAGATTATGTCATTCATCCTTCTTACTGCATTTTAGTTCCGAATTTAAGATTTGGAATACAGATTTGGAATACACAAATTAAAATTGATATTTTATGAACCATTCGAATTGATATGCAGGATTTAACACGAAAATCTCTATTCCGATTATCGGAAAAGATGGCGAGACGTCATCAGTCAGCATCCGGGTCACTCTCACGGGTAAAAATCAATAATGGCGGCATTATTTAAAGCCAATATACTTATGATTTATTTGCACAAATGAACCAAAACGCCAAAATCTTTAAAAGTTTTGTTGTGTAATGAGGAAAGATTGTTTCCAGAATGCATATTTTTGAATTTGGAAGGAAAATATCTTGAATAGCGCAATATTTCCGTGATAATTTATCATGTTTATAGTTAAATATTTTGATTTTTCGGCAAGCGCGGGCGGCTTTGATGTCTTGTTATTTATATGCACACAATTTCAGACACTTCAGTCTCAAATTACATTGAAATTCTATGACAATTTTACGCCGTAGTATTTCTGCTGTCGTTTTGTAGTATCTGTTTTTGGAGGAGACATATTCAAGATATCTAAGATTTTAAATAACATACCACACATGCTTGGACTAAAACTCCAACAACTTCAACGGCACGGTTATTGTACATTTCTATCTATTATTCTATAAAATTATCATAATTACAAAATAAAATCGTGAAATATCAGCTGCCGTTAGATAAAAAAAACTATAGAAAAAATGTAAACTGAAAATAATAAGTGAATAAATTCGACAAAGTTATCCAATTACATGTTACTCTTTCTCAGAAGCTCATTCAGCTTTCCGAGTTTAAAACAAACCTTGCCATAATATTTTTCAACACAGATGACGAATATTTTTTTTCAGTGGTTCTAATATTAAGTTAAATTTGTTTTAGTTAATTCAACTCTGATTTCAACGTTTATCAACAATTTAAGACATTTTCCCCGCACAAATATGTGTATTAAGTCTGTGTGTTTATTGACTCTGTATCCCGGCGTGAATTCAAAACATTCTCGATGACGTCATCGCCATCTTTTCCGATAAGCGGAATAAGCAAACAATTTGATATAAAAACGGTGTAGACGTATATATAAGTTTGATTGTAAATTGAATTATTTGTTCAAAACAAAAGTTTTATTTTGGCATAATCTATTGGTTTTATAAATTAGTTGGCCTCCCAAGTCATCAAAATATTTTTCTGTTGGCATTTTTGAGTACATTTTGGCATCCATGCTAAATGTGTTCCTTGATGTGTAACAATACACGCTAGGGTGGATGCCAAGTCTGAAAATGCCCCGGAGTCCCAAAAGTAGGTCAAAGGTCAACTAAGTGCAAAATTTCATATATTTCAACTTATCAGCAATATCTCATGTAATATTTTCAATTTATTTGTCGAAATAACCCCTAAATAACATCTAATACATTTGTGAGGTTTAATTAGCAACAATTGTTACAACGAAGTGATGCAGAATTAGGTCAAAGGTCAATTTAGTGCAAAAAAAATGCATATTTTCATGCCCTTTTACAATTGTCTATATAACATCAGTGTCAGTAGTATTCTGATGGGGATAAAGTTCTTTTAGGTACTTCTTGAGACTACTGTTTGACTTTGTAGTTTTTATCATTTCAAGATGGTGTTCAATATGGCTGTCAAAAACAAGATAATGCTATAACAGTTGATACGTGTACACATAACTTACCCTCATCTAAAAATCTTCATACACATCCAATTTTATTGTACTTTCTCATATTGTAATTGATCAGTTTTGTTAAACCAAAAAACATTTGATATATTTATGGTGTTGATCGCCATCAGTAAGTCTGGATTTATAAATGATATTGATTTATATATTTGAGGGTCAATTTCATGTAAGGACAAAATAATTATTTTTCATGTTTTGTAATTTTGACCCTGAGAAAAGTGATGATTGAAAATAAGTGTATTGATGGTAATCAGAGTCATTTCAAATGCGTCAGATTGATACTAATGTTTTATCTTTTTTTTTACTCATTGTATAATGATGGTGGTCAAGCTGGCCGCCACAACAGCAATAATTAAATATGTATTGGTAAAATTTTATTACCTTACGTATGGAGAACATAAGTAATCATGATTTCATCGCAAGCAACTCTTTTAGGGCATATTCTCTTCAATAATAAAGTCGTCAAGCTAATTTATTCTTCGAAACTGCCAGATCAATAAATAGTGTATTTATGATAAATATAAATTGATTGAAATTTAGGCTGTTTTGATGTTTGTGAAGCCCGAGGGGCCTCTCGAAGACATCAAAACAGATGTTTTTCGTCATCCAGTGAAAGCTAAACATCTGAATTTTAGTACTTATAAAAATTTACATTTTTTATTATCAGTCAAGTATCTGTCTTTTAGTTCCAAAAAACTGTTGCTAATTTTCCGGATATTTGACATTAAAGCAGACTTACCGGAATTTTGGAACAGCCCAAACGCTATTTTCAAGCTTAACGCCATGGCTATATGTAACCGACGTCAGCAATCATGAGTAAACATACAAAGACACTGGCTGAAATTGACGTGACTCAGCAATTAGGCTTGGTTTACGGTTTGTCAGCAGAGTGATCAGAGTGTAATTGGAAGAGCAAAACATTTTCTTGAGTTTAAAGCCTTTCGACATGAAAGATCTTTACGTTTTTGTGGAGACTCAGATTTTGTAGCGATGTCTTGCACTGGTAGAGAGAATGGCGTGGCTGTGCTGGCATTGAGATGCTAGCTTTGACTTAGGCATTTGTACATACGTCCATTCATTAAGGTATCGTATAGAAACTTGGGGAATTTTACACAAAATAGAGTTTGGTAGAAAATCATAAGATGCATGTTATTGCATGGTTATCATAAATACATTACTTCATTGATTAAGTTCAGCTGCTGCTTTTTATCATTTGATGAGACTACTTACATTTATATTTTACTTATGAAGTAAATAAACTTGTGTATGTTTGGTGTTTAGACAGATAAAATCGAAAAGTCACTGCAGATCCAAACTAATGTCTGGTGTAGCTTTACTGCGGTCACTGCACATTCTATAATTCAAAACTAAAACATATTGTCAGTACACTATTAATGCAACATGAGCCGTACTAACAACGAATCCTGTCAACGAAAAGTCTTTCTCATTAACAAGTGGGGAGTACTGCACACATATATATGCAAGCTGTACATGTGTGTCCAAGTACTGAGTGTCTTATATGTAAATGTCATCATGGCTCTCATAAATTGCACCAGCGTATCATATCTCTGACACACAGCGTCACATTACTTCCTTGTCCTGAGACCGTAGGCTTGGCATAGGAATAGCATGGGCTAGGCAGTTCTGGCATGACAATTGTTATCTCACCACTGCAACCACAAAGAGTGGTTTACTGCACTTATGCATGCTATCTTTACTCGTATTAGAAGTACCAAGTTTCTTACTTGCATATTTTACCATAGCTCTCAGGCATGGTGTAAATGAGGTTAAATATACCATTTTATTCACTCTTTGCTTACCTCAGCTTATATTAAGTGCAATATACTCAATGGATAAAGTTTTGACATTGTTATTAACTTTGACTAGAGCCCCGTAAGTATTGATCCTGCTATTGGCCTTAGCTGTTCCCTCTTTTTTAATCTGCAAAGATTCTTTCTTTCTAAATTTGATAAGAAATTACTCAAGTTGCACATTTGATGCAGTCATTGGCCTTATTCGCAATACATCATTTCTGCAACTACCCGATGAATGATAAAATCAATCTTTTTATTTATAGCATCGTGGAATAGAAGTTGGTGCTAGTGACAAGAATCCGAAAAACTCTTAGCGAAATTCAGCCCCAGTCTTGAGACATAACGTCAAAATTTAAGAATTTGGAGATTGCCTCCCTTTGGTTTAAAATAAGAAGGAAAATTGGTGAGTGCACTCTGGCAAAACCACATACGATAATTCAATTGTTTATATTGGAAATATAAGTTAATATCTTCAACCCTAAACTATCAAGGAGGTTTGAAGACACATTGATTTAAACAGGCTCTATGGAATTTTACATGTATTTTCACTGACTAAACGTTTGCTTCTGAGCATATGTAGTTAAGCATTGTCTTCTTGGAACGCTGCAATACCTATTAATTTTGCAGTTTTATTTGCTAAATAACAACTGAGTGTGGAAAGCTATACCAAAATAAAAGTTATCGCATAATCAAAAATGGACCAGTAAGTTTAGCATAACCATATTGTTCTCCTTATGTTGGTAGCCATTTTGTACCCGATCTTTGAACGTTCCATAATTTCTAAATTTTATATCATGACTTAAATTCTGGAAATTGCTACACTTCTAAAAATGGGCAAATGAACAATGCATTCGTATGATTTGTTTTGTAGTTTTGCTTGTTTGTTTTCTTGGGGGGGGGGGGGGTCAATGGGTTTGGGCAATTACATTCACTACGGACGGGATCTTCACATCATGTACAAATGAATTGAACATCCTATGGTATAATCTTTACAAAAAAACATAGATTAAGAAAATTTATTTCTTTGTGGGTGATAGTGAAACATGCTTGTTTTAATAATTTAGTCTGGTTTTGCTACACTTTTATCCCAAGCGAAACAATGCGATGGGGCACAAATAGACCTACAAGAACAGATGACTAAAGTCCAGATTTTTATTTCATACTTAAAACTATCAATGCCAAACAGCACAGCAATACCTCCTATCTCTGTCAGCTACTTTTACAACTGAAACTCTCCTGTAACTGAAATTGTGAATGCATTTTCAGGGTATACCCCGTTTTGCATTGATGACCTCAACTGACCTTTGACCTCGTTGGCTGACATGTATTATTTTCTAGATTAGCCTTAAATCATCTCAGAGATATACTACAAATGATTTGGGAAACTTTCTTTAAGCCAGCCCATGATTTTGAGATAGAAATGCATTATTTAGTAATAATTACAGGTTTTGATATTTTTGCACTTATATGACCTTTGACCTAATTCTGTGAGCCAGAGGCAGTAACAAACTTGGAATATACCCGTATGAGTTTAAGCACTTGTCAATGAATAAAATGAGCACATGTTGCTTTAAGTCAGTCCATGTTTGATATGCAAATTACTTGATTATTGTAACGGGTGTTTGTTATTTTGCACTCATTTGACTTTTGGCCTAATTCTGTCACCCAGGAGCATTTACAGTCTTGATATCCACTCCTATGTCTTTGGACACATGTCAAGGAATAACATGAGTACAAGTCTCATAAAATCACTCCATGATTTTCCAAAATAATAATGTTTATTTTTATTTTTACAGATTTTTGCAATTTTGCATTCATTTGACCTTTGACCTAATTCTGTGACCCAGGGTCATTTACAGACCTGGCATCCACCCGCATGAGTTTGGGCACATGTCAAGGAATATTATGAGCATAGGTAGAATAATGTACTCAAAAATGCCAACAAAACGAAAACTAAGCGACTTTTATGGATTTGGACTGCCAAGTAAATAGCTTTCTTTCAAAAACATAATAATATTCCTAAAAATAATGCTCCTTTACAGTGCTAATAGAAACAGCAAACACAATAATTTGTAACGTCCCTTGGCTTTAATACAAGTAGTGGTTTATTTAAAAAAGTACGTACACACAATCAAACTCATTATTTTCGTATTTCATGGTATTATATATAGACGGCCCAGTTCCGTTTCCATTTTAAAGTTTGAATAACAATTACAATCATATTGAAATCATGAATAGTTATGTATTTATACTGCACCAGTCATTTGAATGACACCAGTGGTTTCAATTAAAAGCCCTGTACCGTGGGGGTAAAATCCCAACTTAGCTACAAGTCCCGACTCCCGGGAAGCTTACTGTAAGGTGGAACAAAGCTGGTTTGTTTGTTTGTTTGTTTGTTTGAATCGATGCTCCAAGTCCCGGTCAACAGCAATATTAATGGTCATGTCGGGACGTTGCCTCCATTTTATGCGGCTTTTACCGAACATTAGGATGTCATGACACCCAAAATGTGTGTCATTAGTATGACCACCCAACTAAGTAAGCCAATGCGGTTTATATGTATGGATGTCATAGATGGTTTGACTGAACCACTTTTAATGGGCAGGCTCGGACATCAGCTGTTAACCAGTTATCAAATGGTCGGACTGCGTGTGCCTCCGGGCAAATTTTCTAATTTACTGAAACTTTGCCTGGAGGCACACGCAGTCTATCTATTTATTTTATACTTAGCAGTGAAATTAATGTATATCAAAAATGGATAAAAGTGATATTTTCACTGCAGAATTAATATTGATATTTTCACTAGTGATTGATATCAGCCGATATTTTCACTGTAGAGTTTGGATTACTTCTGACGTTTCCATTCACTTGACGTCATTAAATGTGTCTCACTTCAGAAATTCAAATGCCTATAACTCCGTTATTTACGAACGAAAACATAAAGTGTGGGTATTCATTTTCTTAGTTAGAACGTAAGGAACAATGTGGTACCAAAATTTTTGGTTTTTGCATTTTCACCGCCTGCTTTGTGAATTGCTACGCACTCGTGAAAATTTTGATGTTTTCAACTCACTCGATGAAATATATTTGGTATTCACCTCAAAAAAGTAAATATTCTCTATTTCTCATAGGCCCCACTGGGCGGGGCCCATATTCTTACCCGGCCAGGCTGGGAGTTGTTCTGAATTAAATAATAATATGTGAGACGAACTTGAAGGACATCTATGGATTAAATGGGAGTTCTCCCTAATTGATAAATATGTCACTTTCAAAGACGCAAATGCCTGGCTCCTTGTTGTTAGTGTATTCTGGCGTGTTTTGAAAGTCAGTGATACTATTTATGTCGGTTTTAACATTTTTTAGGGAATTTGCACTTCTAAGCATTGTGCAATACCCATAGATTGAAAGCAAATTTACTTTTGAACATGCACTGTATATCTATTCATACATCTACAGAAACTAAATATACACACCCTGACACTGGTTTGACAAGAAATACGGCCATGAATATTTACAATTCTACAGTTGATGTCTTTAAAATTGTCCATAATAACAGTGCTTTATTTTGTTCATGGAAAATTTCAGAAAATTATACATTTTCGTCTTGCTGGCCCTGTTTCCCCCCTAGACCCAGGATGCCACTTTGATATGATGTGTATACGTGAAAAACACATATAATTTCGAAAGGACATGCTGGGTCTAGGGGGGGGGACGTACCTAGAAATAAACTATAAGATTGTAAATTAAAGATCTTATGCACTATGCTTACATTTCGTTCAAAATAAACTTCAAAATACAAAATAATTAACAATCAATGTGTGGACATTATTCAGTATGCATATGGCAAACAATCCCATAGTTGTTTGCTTGAAAAGTGATGTTGACAAACAACTGCGAATCAGTCCAAAGTCCTATGGTTCATTTTCACAAAGATGGGGTGGGTTGGGATTCTGTTAAATCAGCCAAACTGTTTTGTAAACAAAAGTATATATATATTTCTTTTCCTATAAATGCTAAATTCAGCCCCAAAATCATAACTTGAAAATTTTGTCCTCCCAAATCTGTGATTTAGGGACTTTTTGCATCTTGGCCATAGATCTTCTTCTTTCTGCATGTATACTGTCTGTCATTTTGTTACATTGTATGTACTGATTTGTATTGTTGTGCTCAAGGGCAAATTGGCCTATGCTTATTCAATAAATTTCTTCTTCTTCTTCTTCTTCTTCTTCTTCTTCTTCTTCTTCTTCTTCTTCATGTAAATGTGTACAAGTACAGTTGCATATCAAGTTTTTTATAAAAGACCATAAACAGTAATTAAATGTTAAAGAATACAACAACGATAAAATATTTATGGAAATTTAGATTAGATGTTGCCATCCGTGACATTACGAAAACATGCCCATCTAAAAAATAGATTTTTTGATGCTTTAAAAAATTGAAAATTTTCAGTAGAAAATCGTAGATATTTTTCTTATTTTTGCTCAAAACATAGATTGTGGGTACACGTTAGAACCGCCTCGCCGAGGCGGTTCTAACGAGTACCCACAATCTATGTTTTGGAGCAAAAATAAGAAAAATAGGTATACCCCTGCAAACCCCAGTTTTGCTATATAAAAGTGGGGTTTACGGTGGTATTCATTGCACGGACATGTTTTCCTGATGATCGTTATATTTCTGCACATCTCGCGGAGCCAAAGAGAAGCGGAGTGAATGCTAGCCAGCTGACATATTCGAGGGTGATCCAAGAAGTAATGCGAACTCATGTGTAATTTCTTTCACCATTGCCATTTTTCAAGATAGTTTACATCAGAATTATGCATTATCGGATTTTCCAGATCCGATTACTATTTTGACTAAACCGCATGGTAACCCTCGTTGCCTAGCAACAAAAGAATGCAAGGTAAACGGCCTTGGCCACGGTAAAAATGGATTTCATTGATGTACTGCACGCACAATTTCGTCAATAATCGTTTCATTCCAAAGTACAATAACCCCTTGAGTAAATTTACAATGCATTCCTTTATGACTAGATTTATTTATATTCCACAGGGAATTCCACAGCGCAAATTATTGAGGTTTGGCTATCTGTATCCGCTAAAATTTGAGTCAATTTGATGTCTCAAAATCTCCACATTTTCATCAACGCCCATTCTACTTCCGAACAGCTAAGGCATAATTTCCGTAGAAACTGTAAACAAGACGAGTCTAGCCTTACTTTGTGTCAAATGACAGACAATCCAATGCCGAACATTAGCGGCATATCGTGGATGGTTAAATCATTCACCCCTTCCGATCACGTGACTTTAAGTTACATGACCATCGCCGGGTATTTCCGAACGGGCCGGGTCATCCGGACGAATGGGTCGTCTAATTCCGAACAACTGTATATTCTTAAACAATAAACATGAAGATGAAATTAGAATTGAGATTAAACGATATTTTATGTTGTAACTTAACCATTTTAATGTAAAAAAATAATAATACCCAGAGATTGTGACAGTAGTCTTTAGTGTAATGCTTTAAAGTATTTAGGAACCAATGATAACCCGGAAAATGCCGTAATTTTTATCAGCATTCTAACTGTTCACTTAGTCTCTCCAAGAGATTGATATTAATTCATTTGACGATGAAACGCGAAAGATCAAGTCCCTATCCAGTTTCCGACTCGGATTCATCAAACTATACACTCGCTTGGTGACAACGGCAAGAATCGTTCGGAATTATGGACAGTGTATTTCCGAACGGTTGACGATAACAACAATTATAGGTCATAAGTGATGGTCGTAAATTGGAATCAAGAGTTCATTTATTTGTTGGGCCGATTATGCGTAGTACATTGGATAACAACTCTGGGCATCAAAACTACAGCTTAAGCCCAATGACAAGTGACCTTATGTACTTGCACAAGGCGAATGCGCGCTAGTTACTAGCACATTTTAATTTAGATTTAAAATGTAACCACTATATGCAGCAGCAGCCGATGCAAGGCTGAGGAACAGGAAGGAACTATACAAATATCATTTGCAAAGGAAAGTCTGTTAAAGCAAACGTTGAACTAAGACACGGACTTCAAAAAATCGTTCGGAAATCGCCGGCGTTCGGAAATAGACGGACCCGCTCTAACCAAAAAGGTTTAATTATGCCCCCAACTTTGAAAAAGTTGGAAGGGCATTTTGCTTTCGGCTTGTCTGTCTGTCTGTCTGTCTCTCTCTCTCTCTCTCTCTCTCTCTCTCTCTCTGTGTGTGTGTGTGTGTGTGTGTGTGTGTGTGTGTGTTAATTTCTGAATGGTGCATGCTAGGGATTTGAAATTTCATATATGTATTCCTCATGAAAAAATAGTGGACCCGTATTTTTTTCATGTCCGAGTTATGCCCCTTTTCTGAGTTATGTCCCTTTGAAAACATAATTTAAACATCTTGTGTGCAAGATATCTCAAAATGTATTTAAGCTAGAGCCTTCATATTTGGCATACTGGTTGGAGTTGAAGAGTAGATGACCTGATCAACTTTTGAGAACTTTCTGTCAAATTTTGACAAAAATATGGAATTTTGAAATTTTGATTGATTTTTCCTCTTTTCTGTGAAATTTGAAACTTTTAAACGGCCAATGCTAGGGTTTTGAAATTTCATATACAGATTTCTCATGAAAATGGTTGACCCGTATTTTTTTCATGTCCGAATTATGCCCCTTTTTGGAATTGTGTCCCTTTGAAAACCAAATATGAAAATCTTGTGTGTAAGATATCCCAAAAAGTATTGGAGCTAGAGCCTTTATATTTGGCATACTGATTGGGGCTTAGGAGTACATGACCTGATCAACTTTTGAGAACTTTCTCTTAAATTTTGACAAAAATATGGAATTTTGAAATTTTGATTGATTTTCCTCTTTTCTGTGAGATTTGAAACTTTTGAACGATGAGTGCTAGTGTTTTGAAATTTCATATACAGATTTCTCATGAAAAAATGGTTGACCCGTATTTCTTTTTATGTCCGAATTATGCCCCCTTTTGGAATTATGTCCCTTTGAAAACCAAATTTGAAAATCTTGTGTGCAAGATATCTCAAAATGTAGTTGAGCTATAGCCTTTATATTTGGCATACTGGTTGGGGCTGAGGAGTAGATGACCTGATTAACTTTTGAGAACTTTCTGTCAAATTTTGACAAAAATATGGAATTTTGAAATTTTGATCGATTTTTCCACTTTTCGGCGAAATTTGAAAGTTTTGAACGGTGAATGCTAGGGTTTAGAAATTACACATACAATTTTTTTTTCATGTCTAAGTTATGCCCCCTTTTCTAGTTATGTCCCTTTGAAATCAAAATTTGATTAATCATGTGTACAAGATATCTCAATAAGTATTTGAGCGAGATCCTTCATATTTGGTATACTGTTTGGGGCTGAGAGGAAGATCACATGATTAACTTTTGAAGACTTTCCGTCAAATGTTAGTTTAAACTTTTATTTCTTTCTTGTATAGTCTGATTTTTTTCAATGTGCAGGGCGGAGCCTGTCAATTTTTGATTGACAATGACAAAGTTGACCATTACATTTAAAAATAGGTAGTTCTCACTTGGACTGTTACTTTGACCCACTTGTTATTGTTGAACCAATCAGTGTCAAAATTTAACATCATGCACCGAAAATGATGGGTAAACACATACTGTCACAGAAAAATATTCTGTACTACATGACTGTATTTATGTATGACCATATTGAAAATTCCCTTAGTAAACATTCTTGTTGTATGACTCTCTGTTGTTCTTTTCAAGTTTAAAACTTTAATTCTGATACAAATAAATATCAAAGATGCAGGCTTACATTTACTAATGAAGGCGGCAAAAAAGTGCATCAACTTCTTACTGGAAGTCACAGTATGGATCTGTAAAGTGTTGTTCTGGCATACTACAGATTTGTTGAATTTTGACTTGACAGCACAGTCAAGTTATCAGCGAATCTGTTGCTGTAGCAGCAGCAACAGAAAAAAAGGTCAAGTAAGCTGCAGCGAAACTTTTTGTCAACAAACACACCTTTTCTATCCCTCCTAATACCCGAGTTACAGACAAAAGTTCCCTGTCATCATTAAAAGAGGAAAATTTTCGTTGACAACGTTTTTTTTTTGCTTTGTATGACTGTGAGCGCATTAGAAAGTCACAAACATGTTTTTTTCTATGCCGCCTGTGACCCAAGTTTGAACAAAATTCCCTGTCACTAGCATTAAAAGTGGATTTTTGTGGTCGATATTTTAGCTCACCTATGTCCTCACAAGGTGAGCTTATAGGATCAAGGTACTTGAGCCGGCGTCCCTGCATTCGTTTGTGAATGCATCCGTTTACCTTTTCAAATATGACTATCTCTAAGACCATGCCAAATGCGATAAAATTTTATCTGAAGCATCATTGAGGTGGGGGAATGATTGCATTAGGTTGAAAAAAAAAAAGTTTTCTAAACTGCAAGGCCCATAACTTTCATATTTAGTGCAAATCAGTGTATTGTACTCTTCTTTATAAATACTGTCAATTGTGCCCATGGGGTCCATACAGACAAGGCTCCATGTATCATCGTCTATCTTGAAGCTTACACTGAAAAGCAAATCACTAAGGTGAGCTACGGCACAATTTGGTCTCTCGTTTTCGTTTAAGTCTGTCTATGAGTGCATACATATATAAGAAACGATGAATGCCATCACAAACAGACATTTTATATCCCACCTATTTTCCAGTCTATGGACACTTTTACGCTGGCAGGGAACTTTTGTCCGGGTGGGATAGAAAGGTCTTGTTTGCGGCATAAGTATTCGTTTACTATAGCGCTCACAGCCAGACGAAACTGTAAAAAATCGGCAACATTTTCCATAACGTTAGTAATATGTGGTCTAGAAAAGTTCTGTTGCAGAATTCATCATCATTTTCTACATAGCGATCACAGCCAGACGAAAAAAAATATATATAATAATAATAAATGGCGACAAACATTTCCACTTCCCGTACATGGAACTTTTTGTAGAACGTTGGTCACGTCGAAAAGATGTGATTGTGTCATTAATTGTCATTTTCTTATGCGCTATCACCTAGACAATCTGCTACAAAACTGTACAGTGTACTGCGGTCATGCAAAGAGTTGTTGACAAAGATAGAGGCATTGGCTAACTTGATAGAAATATTTGAGTGTATCTGTATGGGCTGTATGGTTATATTTAAGAAACAAAATGTTTATGTTTTTGTGTGTCTACCATACACTTCACCTATTTTGAAATCATTCAGGTGAAACACAGGTATAGCACAAAGACAACAAGCATAGTCACCTTTACCTCAATTTATACATTGTCAGCTCTGGGACCCTTTCTCAACAATGAAATCATCCAAGGCTGGGCTTAGCTAAGCCCTGCCCTGCACATTGAAAAAAATCCAAGTATATATAACAAACATAATATAACACGTACAATAATATTGAATTGAATATACGAAGAAGAGGGATACAGGAGGAAGTCTGTTGACTTATATATATCTGTATCCCTTGCACTCAATAATGTTTGCAATGATATAAAGTGACTTGTTGATAAAATGTTGATAAAATAACTTTTTTTTTTTTTTTTTTTTTTTTCAATTTTTACTCCATTTCTAACTTGTCTGCAAAAAGCTTGCATTCTGTTTCAGGATCAAGGTCAAAACAGAGGCAATCGAACAGCTTCTTCAGGAATTTTTCTTTATATGAATGAAATAAATGGTTCATACAAACTGCCAGTTTAGGGACAAGCATACACAGTTGGGGGCATAGTGTTTTACAAACACGCATAGAAATTCTTCGTCGTTATAGACCGTGGGCATAAATATCAATACTTACAATCTTATCAGAGTCAAATATACGCTCGAATTATAGGTATCTGTCGTACTTCATCGAAATTGTGATATTTTTGTCTGATGCCCTTGCTAGGCAACATAGAATAGTCCCTGCTGATCTTTGCATTTCGATTTTTCTTTTATTTCCAAACATAAGGCATATATAACACAACTCGTGTGATATAAATGTCAATTTAATAAATTGGAGCACAAAATCTTTCCCTGTACCCCTAACAAAATTGACGTTGCGTCCATGTCGACTACGGGTCGACAAATCAAATATTCCTTAAATCTGAATTCGTCATCCCAACTTCATGATATTACACCTTATAACTGCACATATATACACGTGTACACCTGCCATATTATTTAACTGTATCTGCGTTTGTTACTAAAATACAGGTGTGTTCCCATTACTTCTTGGATCACCAACGTATTTGAGGCTTGGTTTGGGGGGAAAGGGGGGTAGACAATATCCCATATCGCAAAATAAACCGTCAAAAATATCCCGTATCCCAAAATTAATTAAACTCGTATCATAAAATAAATTCAAATATCCCATATCACAAAATTCTTGAATATCCCATATCCAAAAATAAATAGGGTCAATATCCCATATCCAAAAATAAAAATGGTGAATATCAACATTTACAGAATACGGTTTTAGATCTCGCCCCTGACGTCCCAGGTACTTACAAAGATACAGTAGATCAAATAAAACAAGACATTTTACGAAGATACAGTACATGTATCGCCGGGACAGCATCACACGTTGTCCTCATTCAATACGCAGATATAGTATAACACACGCCATCTTACGAAGATACAGTATCACACACGCCGTCTTACGAAGATACAGTATCACACACGCAATCTTACCAAGATACAATATCACACACGCCATTTTACCAAAATACAGTATCACACACGCCATCTTACCCAAACCTACAATATCACACACACCATCTAACAAAGATATAGTATCACACACGCCATCTTACCAAGATACAGTATCACACACGCCATCTTACCAAGATACAGTATCACACACGCATCTTACCAAAATACAGTATCACACACGCCCTCTAAAAAAGATAAAGTATCACACACGCCACCAAGATGCAGTATCAAACACACCATCTCACGAAGATTCAGTATCACACACGTCATCTTACGCAGATACAATATCACACACACACACCATCTCACGAAGATTCAGTTTCACAAACGTCATCTTACGAAGATAAAGTATCACACACGCCATCTTACCAAGATACAGTATCACACACGTCATCTTACGAAGATAAAGTATCACACACGCCATCTTACCAAGATACAGTATCACACACGCCATCATACGAAGATACAGTATCACACACGCCATCTTACCAAGATATAGTATCACACACGCCACCAAGATACAGTATCACACACGCCATCTCACGAAGATACAGTATCACACACGCCATCTTACCAAGACAGAGTAGCACACACGCCATATCACGAAGATTCAGTATCAAACACGCCATCTAATCAAAATACAGTATCACACACGCCATCTTACCAAGATACACTATCACACACGCCATCTTACGAAGATACAGTATCAAACACGCCATCTAACAAATTTACAGTATGACACACGCCTTGTATCACACACGTCATGTTACGCAGATAAAGTATCAAACACACCATCTCACGAAGATTTCATATCACACACGTCATCTTACGCAGTTACAATATCACACACACACACCATCTCACAAAGATTCAGTTTCACAAACGTCATCTTACGAAGATAAAGTATCACACACGCCATCTTACCAAGATACAGTATCACACACGTCATCTTGCGAAGATAAAGTATCACGCACGCCATCTTACCAAGATACAGTATCACACACGTCATTTTACGAAGATAAAGTATCACACACGCCATGTTACCAAGATACAGTATCACACACGCCATCTTACCAAAATACAGTATCACACACGCCATCATACGAAGATACAGTATCACACACGCCATCTTACCAAGATACAGTTTCACACACACCATCTTACCGAGATACAGTATCACTCACGCCATCTTACAAAGATACAGTATCACACACGCCATCTTACGAAGATACAGTATCACACACGCCATCTTACCAAAATACAGTATCACGCGTACGTACGCACGTGGCTCTCTGAGCGCTCTCAAAAAGTGGTATTAGATGGCCGTGCCTCAGACCCAGTCCCGGTTCTTTCTGGTGTCCCACAAGGATCGGTCTTAGGACCGGTCCTATTTCTTATTTTCATTAATGATCTTCCTGACAACATCAGGTCATCTGTTCGGCTATTTGCTGATGATTGTGTTTTATACAGAAATATCAAGTCACCATTGGATTGTCAAATTTTACAAGATGACCTGAATAGCTTGGCCAAATGGGAAATGGATTGGCAAATGAAATTCAATGTTAGCAAATGTCATTCAATGAGGGTGACGCGGCTACATCCAAGCAGGCATATAGATTTCAATTACACACTGCATCAGCAAACATTAGAACAGGTTCAGTCCGCTAAATACCTCGGTTTAACTATCACAGATGATCTTGATTGGGGTCAACACATTTCTGAAATTACATGCAAGGCAACTAAGACTTTGGGTTTTCTTCGGCGCAATTTGGCACTGGCACCTAGGCATACTAAGGAAGTTGCATACAAAACATTGGTTCGGCCTCAACTTGAGTATGCAGCTCCTATTTGGCATCCCTATCATGAAACTCAGATTGAGAAGGTGGAGAAGGTGCAGAGGACTGCTGCCCGGTGGACCTGCAGGCGGTGGAGGAACACCAGTAGCGTCGGTGAAATGCTAGACGAACTTGAGTGGCCATCCCTGGAGTCTCGCAGGGAGCGGTCCTCCTTAACCTTCTTCTACAAGATACACTCTGGTACAGTGTCTCTTGATAAAGACAAATACCTGACCCCGGCACCCAATCTAAGGCATACTCGGGCATCACATGAATCACAATACACAAGACCATTTGCCTATAGTGATGCCCTGAAAAATTCCTTTTTCCCCAGAACTATTCCGGTTTGGAATAGTCTTCCTTCTTCAGTGGTCCTATCTAAGACCATTGAGGAATTTAAGGCTTCTATTTAAATCATTAGCCCAGAGGCATGCGTTTTAGTATGCCTCTCATCTATATCTTGTAAATAGTTTTAATGGTCCACCCCAAATGTTTTATTTTCCCTTGACTAAATTCTAAATTTAGCCACCCACCCCACACCTGAGGTGATGATCAGAAATTGATCGACTCAGTATCAGAAGATAGATAGATCTTATCAAGATACAGTATCACACACGCCATCTCACGAAGATACAGTATCACACACGCCATCTTACGAAGATACAGTATCACACACGCCATTTTACCAAGATACAGTATCACACACGCCATCTAACAAAGATACAGTATCACACACGCCATCTTACCAAGATACAGTATCACACACGCCATCTTACCAAGATACAGTATCACACACGCCATCTTACCAAGATACAGTATCACACACGCCATCATACGAAGATACAGTATCACACACGCCATCTTACGAAGATACAGTATCACACACGCCATCTTACGAAGATAAAGTATCAAACACGCCATCTAACAATTTTACAGTATGACACACGCCATGTATCACACACGTCATCTAACGCAGATACAGTATCAAACACACCATCTCACGAAGATACAGATTCACACACGCCATCTTACCAAGATAGAGTAAATACACGCCCTATCACGAAGATACAGTATCCGGCAAACACGCCATCTAACCAAGATACAGTACCACACATATTACCAAAATACAGTATTACACACGCCATCTTACGCAGATACAATATCACACACACCATCTCACGAAGATTCAGTATTACACACGCCATCTTACGAAGATAAAGTATCACACACGCCATCTTAGCAAGAAACAGTAACACACACGTCATCTTACGAAGATAAAGTATCACACACGCCATCTTACCAAGATACAGTATCACACACGTCATCTTACGAAGATAAAGTATCACACACGCCATCTTACCAAGATACATTATCACACACGCCATCTTACGAAGATACAGTATCACACACGCCATCTTACCAAAATACAATATCACACACGCCATCTTACCAAGATAAAGTATCACACACGCCATCTTAGCACGATACAGTAACAGACACGTCATCTTACGGAGATAAAGTATCACACACGCCATCTTACCAAGATACAGTATCACACACGTCATCTTACGAAGATACAGTATCACACACGCCATCTTACCAAGATACAGTATTACACACGCCATCTTATCAAGATACAGTATCACACACGTCATCTTACCAAGATATAGTATCACACACGCCATCTTACGACGATACAGTATCACACACGCCATCTTACCAAGATACAGTATCACACACGCCATCTTACCAAGATACAGTATCACACACGCCATCATACGAAGATACAGTATCACACACGCCATCTTACCAAGATACAGTATCACACATGCCATCTTAGCAAGATACAGTATCACACTTCATCTCACGAAGATACAGATTCACACACGCCATCTTACCAAGATAGAGTATCACGAAGATACAGTATCAAACACGCCATCTAACCAAGATAATGTATCACACACGCCATCTTACCAAAAACAGTATCACACACGCCATCTTACGCAGATACAATATCACACACACCATCTCACGAAGATTCAGTATCACACATGTCATCTTACGAAGATAAAGTATCACACATGCCATCTTAGCAAGATACAGTATCACACACGTCATCTTACGAAGATAAAGTATCACACACGCCATCTTACCAAGATACAGTATCACACACGTCATCTTACGAAGATAAAGTATCACACACGCCATCTTACCAAGATACAGTATCACACACGCCATCTTACCAAGATAAAGTATCACACACGCCATCTTACCAAGATACAGTATCACACACGCTATCTTACCAAAATACAGTATCACACACGCCATCTTACCAAGATTCAGTATCACACACGCCATCTTACAAAGATACAGTATCACCTCAGAGAGTATCACACACGCCATCTTACGAAGATACAGTATCACACACGCCATCTTACAAAGGTACAGTATCAAACACGCCATCTTACCAAGATACAGTATCACACACGCCATCTTACCAAGATACAGTATCACACACGCCATCTTACCAAGATACAGTATCACACACGCCATCATACGAAGATACAGTATCACACACGCCATCTTACCAAGATACAGTATCACACATGCCATCTCACGAAGATACAGTATCACACACGCCATCTCACGAAGATACAGTATCACACACGCCATCTTACCAAGATACAGTATCACACACGCCATCTTACCAAGATACAGTATCACACACGCCATCTTACCAAGATACAGTATCACACACGCCATCATACGAAGATACAGTATCACACACGCCATCTTACCAAGATACAGTATCACACATGCCATCTCACGAAGATACAGTATCACACACGCCATCTCACGAAGATACAGTATCACACACGCCATCTAAAGGGTCTGTCACACACTCACGAGTTGAAGCCCCGACATGCTACGAGTTGGTACGAGTTCTAAGTCGCCGATTGTCGCATGAGCTGCCACGTGTTATGTTGAAAAAGTTTAAAAGCTGTCACACACTCACGAGTTGAAGCTACGAGTTAGTGCAAAGCATAACTCGCCGCTTGTCGCGCGAGTTGCTACGAGTTGTAATGCCCTACGAGTTCTACACGACATCCCTACGATATACGTCGTGGGAACTCGCGGATACTCGTAGGAATGTCGTAGTAGACTCGTGAGATGTGCATAGGAACTCGTAAGAAGTCTCCTTAAAAATCGTAGCAACTCGTAGGTATCTCGTAGTAACTCGTAGGTATCTCGTAGGCAACTCGCCATGTTTGACAAGACGCCGAGAATGCACGACATCCCACGACATTACTACGAGTTCTGTACGACAAGCTACGAGATCAGGACGAGTTTATGCTCCGCCCATGCCCCGCCCACTTTAAGACGGCGAGTTGCTATGACTTGCTACGAGAATTTTAAACCGTTTAAAATTCTCGTAGCCTTTCCACAACATGCTACGAGTTGCTACGAGTTGAGAAGACTTCTGTACGACAACCGCCGACATAGGGCGAGTTCTCTACGAGTTCAAGCGGCTACGAGTTCACCCAAAAAGTGGACACACGCCATGTATCACACACGCCATCTTACCAAGATACAGTAGGGCCCTATAACACACGCCATCTTATGAAGATACAGTATGACACACACCATCTTGCGGAGATACAGTATCAAACGAAGATAGTTGCAGTATTCCACTAACGTACGCTGCCCTAAAGTCGTCACCTTGGCGCATTTCAGCTACTGCCACGGGCTACACACAAAGGCTAGCTAAGAATGCATTTTGGCAGAGGGAAGCTTAACTATATATCTAGTATGTCAATTAAAGAAATATATTGTAAACTATACGCAAATAATGGAAAAAAGACCGATTTAAAGCAGAGGGGTATGACTGACGACTTTAGGACCACCAGGACCTTAAGTCGTCAGTGACCTGGCCCTAAGGTCGTCAGCAGTATTAAGTGGTACTAGAGTGTCTTTTCGCTACCAATAAATACCGCTTGTGACCATAAAAGCAAATGAACTTTATTAATCGCTTATTTGATCTTGGTCTGATCGGCCGTGGTTCTTGTTCAATGGACATACTGTGCTGGTCTTAGCATTGATTAGTAACTTTGCGTGTAATTGGGTAGTCCGGAGGTGGTGTTGATAGTCACAGGTGTGCACTTAATGTCTCTGTAGCTATGTAGGTATATTAAGCTGGTCCTAGGGTTGTCACGATAGTCTTAGACCCATCATTTTTGTACCTTTAATGACATGAAGTATCTCGATGCGGAGGTGTTTGTGAGTTATTTGTGGTACCTGTGAAGTGTTTTAAACCCTCAACAATAATGATAGTGGCCGTTTGGAATTTGCCTTAGTTCTCATGCACTTAGAAGTGATGTGTTGGTATTATTAAAAGATCACAAACAGCAGAGGGGGCGGTCCTTTATTGGCGGACTGAAGTTCTGCTAAACGGTGCAGGTAGTTTTGCCTGACTACCAAATGAAAGCATGAGTGATGGAGAAGTTGTCTAAAGACAGTGAATGCCTGAGTGGTGAAATAAATTAGTGGAACACTGGACATACTAAATGCATGCGTGGCAATGAACGTGGTTATGAGAACGCACTGATTGGTCCAAACGTTGGTGGTCTTATGGCATATTGAAACGATTGGTGGGTTGTCTTGGTGGTCCTGAAATATATTGACCGTTTTAGAGTCACCGAAAATTGTGGTTTTGTTGAAGATTGTTACAGAGGCTGATGGTGGTAGTGGCTTGGGATGTACCTTAGTCCAAAAAGACACTTCTGTGAAGGTCAGGGGTTTGACATATGTAGTTTGGTGATCCAAGTGGTGTCATCTACGTACGAACAAATTGACAATAGCGGTCGTATCTCATTAGTGAATGGTAAACAGTGTTCTGAGCCCATGGGTGTACTGTGTGGGTTGTATGGCGGTGTCGGTCGACCCTAGGGTGTGCTGAAAGTCTTAGTTTGCTTTATCAGTGGTCCAGGCGAGTCTTAGCATGGAGGAAGACAAATATGAAGGAGGGGGATAGGAGATAGAGAATTGAAAACGGAATCAAGTAACCACTTTTTCATGAAGACCTAAGGTCGTCAGGCATGACCTAAAGTCGTCATCTCACTTTTCAACCAGTTATTTATGTGTTTACATGCTTTATCGATGAAAGGGAAGCATTTATTGGTAGATCCGTATCTTCTGGGCATGTCTAAATGTACAAGTCATTAAGAGGCAGGCGTAGCGATATGAAAAGCATATTCAGCTCTCGACAGACTTTCAATTTTGTGCAAAACTGGGTACCCCTGTTTCAACGTCTACTACAAGGAAACCGGTTATTTAGAGGTTGCGAATTAATAATCATAAAGTAGAGGAGATATTTTCCATTAAAATCATGCCCCTTCTGAAAATTTCCGATGACAAAGACGGAAATGGTGGGGGTCAAAAGAAAAGTGACGACCTTAGGACCATGACGACTATAGGGCAGCGTACGTTAGTCGAGTGAGTACATCTTACGAAGTTACATTATCATCATGTGAGATTGCAAAGAATCATTTTAATCTATGGTTTGCGAAAAACATTTATACCGTCTTTCACTTCTTTATAAACTGATAGTCGTTGACAATTGTTCCCAAATTCAGAATTTGGAAGACAGAAATTCATGTAATTATGGTTAATCACTATTGAATTCGTTATACATATGATGTGCTTCCTTGCCGAGTTAGAATAAATTCATTAGCAGACAATTTAATATAAAAATGGTGTAGACATTAGCTATTGAAATTGAATTAGCTGTTCAAATAGTATATTCCTGTTTAGCATAATCTTTTAATTAGTTTTATAAATACTGTTAAAACACAATAAATTATATTATTGTTAAAATAATATGCATTTACAGTGCCAATAGAAAAATGAAACACAATTGTTTGTAACGTCCCTTGGCTTTAATACAAGTAGTGGTTCGATAAAAAGTCATGTACACACGGTCAGTTACTATGATAAGGTGATCCGAGTTAAGAATCTCTTCTGCATAAGGCCTAAGCAAATCAATGTATCGTGTTCGACCAACAAAGTTAAATACTAGTAGCACAGCATACTAGAAATATGGTCTCCCTGACCCCACCCTTCCAAAAAAGAAGAAAGAAAGAAAGAAAGAAAGTAATCGAAAATGGTTTACCTGAGGCTACCAACCTGGGTGCAGCTTTTACAAAAGATGCGTGTAGATACTTCAAAATGATTACATGCGTTCCAGGTACCGTGTAACGAACAGCCGAACCGAGCCACAGCAAACCCCGTTGCTGGAAAACCATGCTCATCCACCAATGGTGGTTTACTGCGCTATATAGCCTACTCAACACTACTCGATTCACAAAGTTTCGAGTTTGAAATTTGCATATTACAAGCAATCAAAATGCCGCTAATACGGTGCGCCAACGTATTCTACCACGGGAGGCTATCCCGAGTCTTGGCCTGGGGACTATATGGGCAAGGCAACTCCTGTCCGGCAGTTGTCATTATCCCATCGCCACAGGGGTTTAGGTCCGTCACAGTGCGAGATGATTCTTTATGATATCTGCTACTGATTCTTAATGATAGCGTTACAGATTCTTTATGATTCTCTTAGCTCATCTATTGGTAGGTGATGAGAAACCGTTGTTTCTAAGGTTTTTGATCCATGAAATGACCTTTTTGGCACACATACATAGTATATATGAGCTGGAAATTGTTCTCCATCAATTTTAGCAATGTTGGTATACAGGTTGAAAGTTAATGGGTGATTCAATCCTTAAAATGATTAATAAAGCAAGAAAAATCGAAAATGACTATTAAAATACATAACACATCAAAACATTTTATCATCAGTTTAGAAATTTAACTAATTATCTATGAACTAACACTTTTCAATGCATGTAAATCTTCAAAGGAATTGTTTTGCAGACTTTTGTGTTTTTAAGCATCAAAAGTATCATAAAGAATCTGTGACAAAATTTTGTCACGGATTCCGTATGATACAAAATGATGGGTAAAGGATTCTTTATGATATGTTACAGATTCTTTATGACACTCTTTTATCGAGATAAACTACCAATTATGAGGCCCTCCCAGGGTTTGGGGGGATTCAGGGAGAAGGGCTATCTATTTTCAGAGATTTGGGGAGAAGGGTCATTTATTTTAAGAGATTTGGGGAGAAAACATAACTTGTTGGAGTTTTAGGGAGCAGGGGGCTGAGGAAAACATTTTATGAGCTGGGGAGAAAGGTCATTTTTCTTTCATGGAGCAGGGAGCAAAGACCCCCCCCCACCCCCCATGCAGGTTTGTACTATGCGATTTGGTAAACAAGTCATTATTTTATCAGGCAAACTGAGATTTGAGCATTTATTTTCAAATATTATGATATGGTTTGGTTAAGTGATGACTAGACGTCCCAGTAAACAAGTTTTGAGTCATGTTGGGGCAAAGGGCCACCACTTCTTGTGTTTTAAACAATACTATAGATTCATGAACACAACTTGCATGGTAGAGTTATGTCTAGAACCCAGGGCCTCTCGCATCGGAGACCTGTAGTCTACCCCTACCGCACTGCACTTCCTTTTTTAAATGAAATGAACTCAAATTGTATTGAGGCTTAATGTCCCAGTCAACAATGTTTCAGTCATGTCAGTACAGAGCCAATTCTTCTTGGGTTTAACCAGTACTGTAAGGAGTTAATGTGTTTTGGTCAAGGACACAACACGGTGACGCCTGTGGGGATCGAACCCAGGACCTCTCTATTTGGTGTCCGACACTCTACCACTACGCCACCGCGCTTGTTTCACAATTGCCCAGTGCGGGACTTGAACACACACCAAACACAGCGCTGAGATGATTGAGTGATTATGAAACTAATATAATTTAGATATCTTATATACTAAATGAGAGATCTGCTATACCTAAATAAGATATCTTCTTCACAAGATAAATCAAGATATCTTCCTAACAAGATAAATCAAGATATTTACTTTGGTTAATAAGACATCCTTATTGCTAAACTAGGTATCTTAATTAGCAAATAAGATATCTAAATTGGTAAAACAAATATCTTATATACAGTGGTCAATAAGATATCTTTTACGGTAAGTTAGATATCTTAATTAGAAAAACGATATCTTAATCTATAATTCAGATATATAAATTAATACACTATATCTTAATTAAGGCTATAAATTAGATTTCTGTACTGACATAGTAGATATCTTATTTAAGTAAAAGAAATAGGTTTTGATTGGGCAAAATAAATAAGATATAAACTAAAGGTGTCTTATTTGTTTAGCTCAATAAGATAGCTAATTAAGGATATAAGATAACTTTTTTTTGTAAATAAGATATCTTATTTGTCTAAAACTATATCTACTTTAGCATATTAGATATCTTATGTAATAAAGATATCTTATATACTCAAGAAGATATCTTATTTGACAAATATAAAAAGCTTACATGTTAACATAGATATCTATACAACTATTTTAGATATCTCAAATGCTGATTAAGTGTCATATTCTCAAATGCTGATGTCATATTAAGAAAAAAATCTAATATCTAATATCGTAATTGCTATATCAGATATCTTTATGACAAATTATGAATTAAGATATGTTATATACTTTTTACAAATAAGATATCTAATATAATTTTTAAGATATCTTATTTGTCAATTTAGATATCTATTTTTACAAATAAGATATCTTATTAAGCCTGCATGATATCTAAATATATTATATAAGGCATCTAAATAAACATTGCGGATATCTAATATTTACATTTTGTATACCTAATATAATTAAATGGATATCGTATTTGCTATATAAGATATCTTCTTTATAATTGATATCTAATAAATTGAAATAAATATCATACCTATTAAACAAGATATCTAATATTGCATAACAGATATGGGTGATTTTCAAAAAAATGAAGTAAAAGTGTGACATTGGCCCATTTTAGGTTAAAATTGAGATATGCATTTGTCTTTTTAATTTTTGTTCCTGGTTTTTCTATGGATATCAAAATAAAAGAAATCAACATTCAAATCTCTTTGACAACGGCCATTTTTGTGATTTTCTTGTTTCTTTGCTTTTTGTTGTTAATTTTCAAAACTGGTGACATACTTTATAGGTAGTGCTACAATTGTAACACACACTTTATGTTTCAAATTTGTTCTTAGTTTGATAGACCCTATACTGGGACTAGACTCTATGCCATTAATTTGATAAAATTCTCAAAAAAAAAAAAACAACAATTTTCACATATTTATGTGATAAATTTGACCCTAAAATTGCTTTCTGAACTTATAAATGTTTCCATAACTACTCAAATGATCAATGTATTTAATGATGAACAGTATCTTATAAGTGTACAATGCTTCCTGTGATTGCGATATAAGTTTATAAGAGTATAAGTAATATGTATCGTTAGGAATTAGCGTTCAATTTTTTAGACTAGAAAATATGCGTTGCACTTGTGACATCACTTTTATTAATATTAGAAACCAATATGCATAACTATATGCAAAGGTTTCTTTCTGACCTATTAGACTAAAATATAAAGCAAAACAACAAGTCATACATGATATGCTCATATGGTCAGTCAAGAAATACAAAACGTTGCACTTGTGACAAAAATGGTGAACTGATTAGATCAGCTACTTTTCAAAATACCAGAGGACCAATGGTCCTGTAAACGCTCACCTGAGACCTGAGATATACATGTATACCAATAAACTTGTTTGACTAGAATGGTAATTTACATGTATATAACCCCAGGGCAGGGTCAGAGCAACCTCTGGAGTCAATTTCTTTTTTAAATCATAAATATTCAGTGCATTTGCCAATTTACTGCAAGCTTTGCCCTTCAAATGACATTGTAACAATTTTCCCCATCCAAATGCATGGGCAACCTAAGTTGACCTTGCCATAAAAAAGGTCAAGGTCATCACAGGGTCATGATTTATACAAACTTTGTAGATCTCCATTGCTTGATGCTTCATGCCAAGTTTCAAAGTCATAGGCCTTCTGGTTCTGGAGAAGAAGATTTTTAACGGTTTTTGCTATTTATAGCCATGGCGGCCATCTTGGTCATGTGACCTTGACCATTTACATGTATATAAACTTTCATTCACTCTTCCTAAGAATGCTCCACATAAAGTTTGGCTTTGATTGGCCAAGCGGTTTCAGAGAAGAAGAAGTTTGACTATTATGGCCATACACATGTATATAGCCCCGGGGCAGGGGCAGACAACCCTCTTGGCCCAAAATAGTTTCATAAACATAAATCTTCTGTCCATTTGCTCATTCTTAGCAAGTTTTTTGCCATTAAATGACATTTTCCTATTTTTCCCATTCAAATGCATGGGCGGCCTAAATTGACCATGCTGTAAAGAAGATCAAGGTCATCCAAGGGTCATGATTTATATAAACTTTGTAGAGCTTCATTGCCTGATGCTTTATGCCAAGTTTCAAAATCACAGGCCTTCTGGTTCTGGAGAAGAAGATTTTTAAAGGTATTTGCTATTTATAGCCATTGCGGCCATCTTGGTCATGTGACCTTGACCATTTATATAAACTTTCATTCAGACTTCCTAAGAATGTTCCACATAAAGTTTGGCTTTGATTGGCCAAGCGGTTTCAGAGAAGAAGATGTTTGAATATTATGGTCATACACATGTATATAGCCCCAGGGCAGAGGCAGAGCAACCCTCTGGGCCCAAAATATTTTCATAAACATGAATATTCTGTCCATTTGTTCATTCCTGGCAAGTTTTTTGCCATTAATTGACATTTTCCTATTTTTTTCCATTCAAATGCATGGGCGGCCTAAGTTGACCTTGCCGTAAAAAAGGTCAAGGTCATCCCAGGGTCATGATTTATACAAACTTTGTAGAGCTCCATTGCCTGATGCTTCATGCCAAGTTTCAAAATCATAGGCCGTCTGGTTCTGGAGAGGAAGATTTTTAAAGGTTTTTGCTATTTATAGCCATGGCGGCCATCTTGGTCATGTGACCTTGACCATTTATATAAACTTTTGTTCCCTCTTCCTAAGGATGCTCCATATGAAGTTTGGCTTTGATTGGCCTAGCGGTTTCAGAGGAGAAGATCTTTGAAATTGTGGACGACGGATGGACGACGGATGCCGACGGACGCCGGAGCAAGGGTATACTATAAGCTCACCTGTGAGCCTTCGGCTCAGGTGAGCTAATAAGAAAGGGTTTTTAATGAAGAACCTCTAATAATCAATCCAGATACATCAGACTTGATCAGTAAGATCATACAATAGATGTAGGGCTTACAATGATTGAACACTGGCTTTCACAAGTTTAAGCTAAGCTATTTACTGTAGTTTATTTTTAGGGGTATGGTTATTATTTATAAATGCTGAAGATGCAACATAGGCAAAATGCATGCATGTTTCATTGGCAACTCTTAAGTACCTAATTGTTTGTAACTTTTTAGAGATTTTGTTTTGTTAGGTAATCAGATAATTGTTTTCTGACCATTTGAAAATGACTTAATATTCAAAATGTCACGCTAAAACGTTGCACTTGTGACATTTGTAGGTATATATTGTTGTATAAATCTGGTATGGATCCATCTTTGTTTTTAGCTCACCTGAGCCGAAGGCTCGCAGGTGAGCTTATAGTATAGTGGTCGAGCCGGCGTCCGTGCGTCGTCTGTGCGTCGTCCGTCGTCGTCAACATTTTCAAACGACTTCTCCTCTGCAGCTGCCAGGCCGAATCTTTTCATATTCACATATAGCATCTACAGGTGGGGGAACGAATATTTGTGTTTTTTATTTCGATCGGATAAGAACTCTGGTTGCTATGGCAACTTATGCTTCCCATAGACTTATAATGGAGAAAAGTGAAAATTGCCTTTTTGTGCTGTCTTGTTTGAGATATTTGAATTTTGTTTTTGCAGAAATGTTTATTGAGTAGTCCCTTACGTTACATGTGACTTTTGTCCTAATCCTTCATTTTGATTGGTTGCAGGGGCCCCATATAGGGCAAAATTTCGAAAAACATTTAAAAAATCTTCTCCTCAGACACTGTCAAGGGGATGAAGCCTATACTTTGTATACATGTTCTTGACAGAGGCCTCTACATAATTTGTGTTTTTTATTCCAGGCGGATAAGAACTCTGGTTGCTATGGCAACTTAAAGTTTCCATAGACTTATAATGGGAAAAGTGGAAATCAGCTATTTTTCCGCTAAAATTGCAGACACTTGAATTTTGTTTTTGCAGAAATGTTTATTGAGTAGTGTTTGACATTTCTTGCGAGTTTTGTCCTAATCCTTTATTTTGATTGGTTGCTGGGGCCCCATAAAGGGCAAAATTTTGAAAGAAAAAAAAACATTAAAAAATCTTCTCCTCAGAAACTGTTAAGTGGATGAATCCTGTACTTTGTATACATGTTCCTGACAGTAGCCTCTACATAATTTGTGTTTTTATTCCAGTCGGATAAGAACTCTGGTTGCTATGGTAACTTTAAGTTTCCATAGACTTATAATGGGAAAAGTGGAAATTAGCTATTTTTTTAACACTACTGCAGCCTGAGATCTGAAAAGTGGTAGATGCAAACAACTAATGGATTAGATGAAGGTATATGATTAATTTAGGTCAAGGTCATCTTTTGACCTTGGCCGGTCTGTCGTCCATACACACTTTTCAAAGATTTTTTTTCTCTGAAACCACTTGGCCAATCAAAGCCAAATTTTATATGGAGCATCTATAGGAAGTGGGAACCAATGTGTATATAAAAATTCCAGGTCACATGACCAAAATGGCCGCCATGCCCATATATGGTAAAAACCATTAAACTATCTTCTTCTCCAATACTGGTGAACCGATTTCAACGAAACTTTGCATGAAGTATGGATGACTCAAGTACTACAATGTATATATAAAACATGACCCTGTGGTGACCTTGACCTATTTTATGGCAAGGTCAATATAGGTCGTCAATGCATTTGAATAGGAAAAACTTTTAAAATGTCATTTTAAGTGAAAGTCTTGCAGGAAATGGGCAGTAGGACTGAAATTTAATGATTCTGAAAAAAAATGGACCCCAGGAGCCCATCTGCTTTTTAAATGTTTTTTTTTTTTTTTTTTGAAAACTATTGCAGCCTGAGAACTGAAAAGTGACAGATGCAAACAACTGATAGAGTAGATGAAGGTATGTGATTAATGTAGGTAAAGGTCGATTTTGGGAACATAGGCAAACATGGAAACATGGGAAAAAGTGACAGCTAGGTCTCGGGTAAGCATTTACAGGACCAATGATCCTATGGAAACCATTGCAGCCATAGGCCTGAAACTTGACCAAGATGACCGTCATACCCATATATGAAAAAAACAAAACAAAAAAAAAACAACACTATGTCCAGTGAATGTACTTGTTGACTCTCAGGTGTGCGATCGTTGCCCTTGGGCTACTTGTTTTATGAAATTTTGCATGGAATTTGACACCTTCATAACACACATTTAAGGTATTAATGAGACCTTATATGTATAAAGCTTATCCGTTCAGCTTTAATATTGAAAAATACTTCATTTGTTTTTTGAAAACCACCCTTATCTGCTTTCTTGAATAAACAGTAAATTGGCTTGCCATAGAAATGAGATCCTGAAACAGCAGTGAAAGGAATGTGGATCTGTTTCAAATAATCAATACTCGTTAGTGGCCTTGAATATTTGTATTTCCTGAATTCCAGTCTGGCAGTAAATGTAACTTCTCTGAAGTGGCACCGAAAAGGAAAAATGTATGCAATGATGTGCAATCAGAAATTCCCACTCCGAAAACCAATGAGAAAAAAACTACATTGACAATAAGGTACTTGGTATACTTAGGGAACATTTTGTAATCTGAGTGAGTAGCTTTTTCCCACTAGTCAGTCACTTAGTTACCCAAACATGAAAACATACACAAGGTGACATAGCGAAGCGGTAAGATGGTTAGAAATGGGATCAATGCCCATCCTTGTGAGACCCAAAACAGAAAAAAAATGTAAAATTGTACACACATGAATACTACTTATGAGATTGTCGGTCTCACTGATTGAAAAAAATTTAATTGATTTTACCAAAAAGTTAAAAAATAAATAAATAAATAATAATGTTTTGTGATATACACAAATATACAACAAGGTTCTACATTAATCACAATTATTAATTGGTTTGTGATAAATCTGATCGAATTTTACACTGCACATCATATTTCTTGCAGTGTTGAGTTGATAAAAACACAGTTCATTGGTAAACCATGGGTCCAAATCTGCATTTCAAGTTGCAGGACATCATAAACTTGCTTTAAATAATAAAGAATCTGTAACATTTATCATAAAGAATCAGTAACATATATCATAAAGAATCCGTTACCCACATTTTGATATCATACAGAATCTGTAACGTTATCATCAAGAATCCGTAGCATGCAAAAAAATGAAAAAGGGTTATTACGCAGGGTAATGTAGAATTTGAAGGTCCTCATATCACTTTTATTAACTGTTTCAATGTTTCCAAACATGTTTGCTTAGGAATTCACATAATTATACCGAATTGCCATGTTTTTCATATTTGCTCAATTTATCTAAATGCTTTTATTTTGAAACCCTAACATGTAGAATATATACATAGATTAATATAAACCATGCTACTAATATGTCTCCTGACAAAATTTAGATCTACAACTATCTAAAATTACCATTTTTTTGCTGTTTGCAATTGGGAGTATCAATCCTTGTCAAGATTCCGTAGCATTTGTCAAGAATCCGTTACCTGATATCATCAAGAATCAGTAGCAGATATCATAAAGAATCACTCACGCTGTGACGGACCTAAAACAGTGTGATCGCTGCCACCATAATTATATAACGAACAGCCGAGCCAAGCCACAGCAAACCCCGTCGGTGGAAAAGCATGCTCATCTACTGCGCTTAGCCTGGCATTCAGGCCATGTATTTAGATATTTGACTCTACCAGATATTCTTCTTACTGAAAGGTACATAACCAATGAAGGGCTATTACCATGGTACTTTATTACTTCCCCATTAGCTGAAATACACTAAATCGGACTGAACATTTCGTTACCTTAAATTGTTTGTCAAGTGATATTGTTTCATTTAGTGGACTGATACCAGTCTACACCAGACCCATTTGATAAGCAGGGGGACACGACAGAGCGTTAGCTATCCTCAATTTACAATACCTATTTTTGACCTTGAGTACGCTTAATTGTATTTTCAGGTGTTTCAGAAAAGGAGTTTCTAAAAGATGGTGTAAGGACAGTAACTGTTCCAAGCACACTGGTCCGTTCATCATAGTAGGAACTGAAATTACCACGCGGGCCGCTGAACCGCAACGTAAAAGTTTCGAAAAAGGGCATGTGTGCTTTGTTTGTTTGCTTGATTTGTGACTGAGCATCAAAAATTGCTTCGTTGAAAACTTAAGGTCCCAGTCACCAATTTATATGAAGCTCAAAATCCGCTAATATTTTGTTTAGACCTCTACAGATCTTCATGTACATGTGTTTTAGAGGGTCGCACGCAAACTGATGTTTATGTTATAAAAAGGCCTAGAGAAACTGATTGTTTGTTTGAATTGAGGCTTAATCTCCTAGTCAACGATTTTTCAGTCATGTCGGACGGAGCCATTGTTTCCTGGGCATTAACCAGTACTCTGAGGAGGTACTGAAACGGTATCTATGTCATTGTTTTATGAGAATATAAGACTTCGAGTCCCGGACCGGTCGTGACATATTCGATCTTTGCATTTTTTATTGCCTCTTCTGTTTTAAATACAAGGAAACGGAATCGTGACATATATATCGGACAGCTCGCAAACACAGTTGGCACCAAGCGTTCGCATGGGTGCGAGAATGCCCGGCATTCTCGCACCCATGCGAACGCTTGGTGCCAACTGTGTTTGCGAGCTCACGGTCCGATATATATGTCACGTGTAAGAATCCTGGTCAACCCATTTAGATCAAGCTTTGTTTTTTTTCCTGCCAAAAACTTCGTTCTGCTTACGGGTGTGTCTGGTATATACCGGCCTGGATATATATACTCCTCAAAAAATTCTTAGGGCCAATGTATTATTTCCCATATATTGTAGTTTCAGGTACCCCAAGTTCAGCTCAAATTAAATTGGAATCCCAAAGGACGCAGATACCCCTTTGCATTTGCATTATTTTAGATATCGGATATTGCCTGAAAGGTTATGAATGTAAGAAATTTGAAACAGAAAATACCCTGCCAAAACCTGTATGGAATTTTTGGCAAATCTGAGTTTTTCCAAAAATTGGCATTTTTTTGAAAATCAGCTAAAACGTGACATTTACACGCAAGTGTGAATTTCCAGTAACAACATTTGCTGCAATGCCTTTAAAAGTGACTTTCATGGAAAAATCAAACTTAAGTTGAATTGACGTGAATCTGTGGACTTTCAGAAAAATGCCATAGTTTCAGGATTTTTGAAAAAATGCAAAAACTGTTCCATGGACTTTGGGCGGACATATGCTTTTTCAAACTTCTTTTAGTCACTTACTTCGAAGCATTATCTGAAACAAATCAAATGAAACAGGCATTCTGTGACCTTGGGTAGTGCCATTAAATTTTGGTTAAGTATTGGGTGCTTTACACAAAAATATATGGAAAATATTACAGTGGCCCTTAGATCACATGAGCAACAGAAATTTGATCAAATTGCATCAAATTTCTGTTGCTCATGTGTTCTCCCATTGAGTACAATGTGATTTTTACCTGTATTTGCTTATCTCAAAAATCGAGCATTTTCGCTGTCTCACCTTCTATTTTTCTCTAAACTTGCACTAATCAGTATGCCTCTGATGAAGCCGAAAGGCGAAAGCTAGCTCAGGCACAAATAAAATTTTGCACCGTTAATGATAAAATCTCCAAATATATATATATCCCCAAACCCCAAACATATATTGTTTCATTGTTTCGAATCATAAATATACAATCAATGTTTTGAGTTCGGAACCAAAATTATTGGATCCGAGTTTTGAGCTATAATAAGAAAAATATATCCATTTTCTACTGAAAATGTTCATTACAGCTTTACACATACATTGTAGGTACCCCAATCAATGTTAAGGGTGCCAATAAGAAAAATGAGCCTGTGCATGAGAAAACCAACAATTTGGGTTTCAGACCAGGTCCGACACAAACCGGCCTGTACTGTCACAGAAGCGTGAAATTTCGGATTTAAGAAGAAGAGGGATTGTACTATCCATGTAGCGAAAACAAAGGCGCTGATCAGCTTCGCGGTTACCGCGAAGCTGGTCTGCGCCTTTGTTTTCGCATAGGCAAAAATCCGGTTTTCTCACGATGCGGCTCAAATGTCAAACAATTTTCAACTGAATTTTCAATTAAAGTCTGTATATTGCATGGCCGTGGTTCAAGCTGGTTACACAACGGTGGCGTCATCAACAGCCAAGCTGGTTACACAACAGTGACATCATCAAGCTCTGCAAAAGAGAAACGTTTTAGATAGTTAGTTTTGTTGCTGTGTCTTGAGGAATCTTGGGGAAAGAAAAACGATTTGTATGTCTTTCTGTCTGTAATTAAATTATATACATGCATACTAACATGTCTGTCTGTCTGTCTGTCCCTCCGTCCGTCTGAGTGGATGATTTAAACAAATCACTGCTATAAATGCCATCAGCTACAAAGCCTTTGCTTGTCTATTTGTTTTTGTTTTTTTTTTTCTTATTGTTTTTACACCCCAGTCAACATATTTTCAGGAATTCCATGGCCACCCCGAAACTAGGCTCATGTATTATGGGAAATTAATGTGCGTTGCATAAAGCTTTACTTCAATGCATATAGGCGCAAAACAACTTTCCACATAAAAAAAAATAAATAAATAAATAAATAAATAAACTTCGCTCATTTGCGTTTTGGCCATAATGTTCTCATTCTTTCTAGTCTGACATTCATATCAAGGTATCTCAGGTGGCTATGTAGCGCTGTCTGCGCAGGACCTGGGAAGACTCCAACAATTATGCACCAGCCATTTGAATCTACGGTCCCTGTGGGACCGGGAAATAGCGGGGCGTGTAACTTTTCAGTTTTTAAAACCCTGCTTAAATCACGGCAATGCTGGGACTCATCAGAGGTTGGATCCCGTCACTTTAGCCCCAATGTTTCTACGGGGATACAGATGTCTGGTGCATTACTCACCTACAGGTGTCATGCAATTCCTCGCCCTGGAACCTGAAATATAACAAAGAGAATATTAACGTCATCATAAAATCGTTAGATCTTCTTAGACTAGATTTCTTATTTTTACACGAAATCAAGAATGAAAACAGTTATGATGTTGATGAACCAGTAAAGCTTTTACAATTTCACGCAGAGATAGAATAATCGCCTCTTAATGACAGTCCTTTTATCTCTGGCTCATAATTGAGTCGCATCGTGAGAAAACCGGACTTTTGTCTATACGAAAACAATGGAGCAGATCAGCTTCGCAGTTACAATTACTCTTCTCCCAATATCCGAAATTTCAAGCTTCTAGCCTGCTTCTGTGACTGCACAGGTCGGTTTGTGTCAGACCTGGTCAGAAAACCCGAAGTCGCGGCTCATATTGTACCAGCAGAGGTCAAAACAGTGGTACCACTCTGGCTTTTTCTGAAGCCACCTCTTCAAGCATGTTAACCCATAGTTGGCGAATGGGTTCTCCCATCATTATCATTAGGGTGAGTCCACTTTCATTTTTAGGGGCGTCAGGAGTGATTTTTAAATCTTATTCAATTTTTCGATGTAAATTCTCTAAGCAATCAGAATAGCCCCAAATGGGACGCCGCAATCTGCGGCGTCACATATGGGGCTATTCTGTTTGCCGGGACGTCAGGCTTATATGAGCTACGCAACCAACAAACAAGCAGATTCTTACCCATGACTGGACTTCCAATTAAGCTGGTCCGGGAAGTAGCACTGATAGGGCTGTCTGACCTCTCCCATACCGGACTCTCGCTGCCAATGCTAGGTACCGGACTTCGAAACCTGCCCCAGCCCATAGGAGGTGGGGTCTGGGCCGGACTGTCAAGCCGGTCATAACCCAACGGGGGAGGGTCTTCTTCCTCATCGCTGCTGTCATCTTCGCGCTTCCTGTAAGAAATCAGCATTCAAGTAAGAATCCTTGGACTTACCGAGTACGAGAAAATAATGCGTTGTGTAAGTATGGAGAATGACCAAAAACTTGCAATTTTAGTCCTCTGAGAAAAAAAAAAGGAATAATCGAATAATTGAATATTCCTATAAAACTGGGAATGCAGAAATACATATTTTCCTTGCAAAGAAGATAAGCATAATAAAGACGAATTTTTAAATGCCTTCTCAAATGTCTATTTGTGCAAAGCCGTATTACCTGCCTAGTCCTACAGGCGGAGCTCGGCATAGAGCGGCCGCTAGTCTGTATATTAGCGCCCCTACCGAACCGACCAGCGCGACCCCGCCTACTGCAGTGGCAGCAATGATACCTTTGGTGGCACCACTTTCTTCGCCTTCCTCGCTCGCAGCTGCATTGGCAGTGTCATTGTATTCTTCATCAACTGTTGAACTCGACCTGGCTGGCGTAGGCGTGGAGGTTAATGCCGTGCTAAACATGGACAAGAATGTAAAAGTCGCACTAGGCTTGGTCGTGGAAGTGGGAGTCGTACTGGGCGTAGTTGTGGTAGAGGTAGGCGGCACTGGTTTGGCCGTGGTACTAGAAAGCGGCATAGGCGCGATCGTGGTAGAGAGAGGCGAAGGCGCTGGCATAGTATATGAAGGCACCATAGGCGTGGTCGTACTTGAGGAAGGCGGCGTAGGCGGGATCGTGGTAGATGAAGACGGCATAGGCGTAGTCATGGTAGAGGAAGTTGGCACATGTGTGGTCTTAATAGATGAAGGCGGCATAAGCGTGGTCGTGGTAGATGAACGCGCCATAGAAGCAGTCATGGTAGATGAAGGCGCCATAGGTGCAGTCTTGGTAGAGGAAGGCGGCATATGCGTGGTCGTGGTGGAGGAAGGCGGGGTAGGAGGCGTGGTCGTGGTAGAAGAAGGTGACGTAGGCGTTGTCGTGACAGGAGAAAGTGGCACAGGTGTGGCCGCGGTAGATGTAGGCGGCACAGGCGTGGTCGTGGTAGATGAAGGCGACGTAGGAGCGGTCGTGGTAGATGAAGGCGGCACAGTCGTGGTCGTCGTGGAAGAATGTGGCATATGTGCATTTGTGATAGAGGAAGGCGACATAGACGTGGTCGTGGTAGATGAAGGCATGGTTTTTGTGGTAGTAGGCGTGATTGTTGTGGTAGTAGGCGGGGTTGTCGTAGGAGACGTGGTAAGCGTAGTAGGCGTGGTGGTTTTCGTAATATGCGTGGTTGTTGTTGAAGGCGTGATTGTTGTGGTTGATGGAGTGGTTGTTGTTGTAGTGGGCGTGGTTGTTGTAGAAGGTATGGTGGTTGTGATGGAAAGCGTGGTGGTTGTGATGACAGGCGTGGTGGTGGTTGTGGTAGGCTTGGTTGTTGTTATGGTAGGCGAGGTTGTTGTAGTGGAAGGCGTGGTTGTTGTTGTTGTAGGCATGGTTGTTGTGGTAGGAATGGTTGTTGTTGTAGTAGGTGTGATTGTTGTAGTAGGTGTAATTGTGGTGGTATGTGTGGTTGTTGTGGTGCCAGGCGTGGTTGTTGTGGAGGCTGACGTGGTTGTTGTGGTGGAAGGTGTGGTTGTTTGTGTTGTAGGCGTGGTTGTTGTTGTGGTAGGCGTGGTTGTTGTGGTGGTAGGCGTGGTTGTTGTGGTGGTAGGCGTCGTTGTTGTTGTTGTAGGCGTGGTTGTTGTGGTGGTAGGCGTAGTAATTGTGGTGGTAGACGTGGTGGTTTGGGTTGAAGGCGTAGTGGTTCTGGTGGTTGGCGTGGTTGTTGTGGTGAAAGACGTCGTTGTTGTGGTGGAAGGTGCGGTTGTTGTGATGGTAGGCGTTGTTGTTGTGGTGGTTGGTGTCGTTGTTGTGGTGGTAGGTGTGGTTGTTGTGGGGGTAGGCGTGGTTGTTGTGGTTGTATGCGTGGTTGTTGTGCTGGTTGGCGTGGTTGTTGTGGTAGAAAGAGTGGTTGTTGTGGTGGTAAGTGTGGTTGTTGTGGTGGTTGGCGTGGTTGTTGTGGTAGAAGGAGTGGTTGTTATCGTGGTAGGTGTGGTTGTTGTGGTGGTTGGCGTGGTTGTTGTGGTGGTAGGTGTGGTTGTTGTGATGTTAGGCGTCGTTGTTATCGTGGTAGGTGTGGTTGTTGTGGTGGTTGGCGTGGTTGTTGTGGTGGTAGGCGTGGTTCTTGTGGTGGTAGGCGAGGTTGTTGTGGTTGTAGGTGTGGTTGTTGTGATGTTAGGCGTCGTTGTTATCGTGGTAGGTGTGGTTGTTGTGATGGTAGGTGTGGTTGTTGTCGTGGTATGTGTTGTGGTGGTGGGCGTTGTTGTTGTGGTGGTAGGTGTCGTTGTTGTGGTGGTAGGCGTCGTTGTTGTCGTGGTAGGTGTTGTGGTGGTGGGCGTGGTTGTTGTGGTTGTAGGTGTCGTTGTTGTGGTGGTAGGTGTGGTTGTTGTGGGGGTAGGCGTGGTTGTTGTGGTTGTAGGCGTGGTTGTTGTGCTGGTTGGCGTGGTTGTTGTGGTAGAAAGAGTGGTTGTTGTGGTGGTAAGTGTGGTTGTTGTGGTGGTTGGCGTGGTTGTTGTGGTAGAAGGAGTGGTTGTTGTGGTGGTAGGTGTGGTTGTTGTGGTGGTTGGCGTGGTTGTGGTGGTGGTAGGTGTGGTTGTTGTGATGTTAGGCGTCGTTGTTATCGTGGTAGGCGTGGTTCTTGTGGTGGTAGGCGAGGTTGTTGTGGTTGTAGGTGTGGTTGTTGTGATGTTAGGCGTCGTTGTTATCGTGGTAGGTGTGGTTGTTGTGATAGTAGGTGTGGTTGTTGTCGTGGTATGTGTTGTGGTGGTGGGCGTTGTTGTTGTGGTGGTAGGTGTCGTTGTTGTGGTGGTAGGCGTCGTTGTTGTCGTGGTAGGTGTTGTGGTGGTGGGCGTGGTTGTTGTGGTGGTAGGTGTCGTTGTTGTGGTGGTAGGCGTCGTTGTTGTCGAGGTCGATGTGGTTGTTGTGATGGTAGGTGTGGTTGCTGTGGTGGTTGGTGTGGTGGTTGTGATGGTAGGCGTCGTTGTTGTCTTTGTAGGTGTTGTGGTGGTAGGCGTGGTTGTTGTGGTGGTAGGCGTGGTTGTTGTGGTGATAGGCGTCGTTGTTGTGGTGGTAGGCGTCGCTGTTGTCGTGGTCGGTGTGGTTGTTGTGATGGTAGGTGTGGTAGCTGTGGTGGTTGGTGTGGTGGTTGTGGTGGTAGGCGTCGTTGTTGTCGTGGTAGATGTTGTTGTGGTGGTGGTAGGCGTGGTTGTTGTGGTGGTAGGCGTAATTGTAATTGTTGTGGTAGGCGTGGTTGTTGTGGTGGTTGGCGTGGTTGTTGTGGTGGTAGGCGTAGTTGTTGTGGTGGTAGGCGTAGTTGTTGTGGTGGTAGGCGTGGTGGTCGAGGTGGTAGGCGTGGTTGTTGTGGTGGTTGGCGTGGTGGTAGGCGTAGTTGTTGTGGTGGTAGGCGTGGTTGTTGTGATGGTAGGCGTGGTTGTTGTGGTAGTAGGCGTAGTTGTTGTTGTTGTGGGCTTGGTTGTTGTGGTGGTAGGCGTGATTGTTGTTGTGGTGGTTGGCGTGGTTGTTGTGGTGGTAGGCGTAGTTGTTGTTGTTGTTGTTGTTGTAGGCGTGGTTGTTGTCGTGGTAGGTGTTGTTGTTGTGGTGGTAGGCGTGGTTCTTGTTGTAGTAGGCGTGGTTGTTGTGGAAGTGGTGGTGGTTGTTGTTGTTGTAGTCGTAGTTAACGTTGTAAAAGTCACATCAAAATATTTCGTAACGGAAGTTCCAGCTTTGTCATTACTGTCATAGCACGTGACTGCTAACTCATAATCGTAGTAAAACGTGATCCCACTGACCATGGCCGAAATTTTATAACCTTGAAATGAAGACAAAATACCAGTCAGAAAATCAAAGGCAAACTTATTATTGTATCTGTCTTTTCTTGACGATGATTGGACATTCATCAGGAATATTTCTATAACGCTCTCTCCAACTGCGACCCCCCCCCCGCCTCCATTGACTGATGGTTTTGCCAAACAATTTTAAGCTCCATGTAATAGACAGATATTTTTGGTATATTTTTGATGCCAATGACTAATAGATACACTCACCACTCAGACAACCAGTTTGTAAGTCAGTGTTCTGTATGTTTTACTTAGCTAAATGTTTCGACCATTTTTCTTTCACTATTTCGTTTTCCTTTTAATATTTTTACGTTATCTTATGTTTCTTTCTTGCTTTGGTTTCTTTCAAACGCCCATTTCTTTCTTTTCGTTTTTTTTTTCTTTTTCTTTCTTCTTTCTGTCTTTCTTTCTTAGTTTGTTCTGTCTTTCTTTCTTTACCTGGTATGCACTTGTATGTGACTTCTAGATATTTGTACGTCCCGGGGCAAGGGTCCCCAAACACTCCATTGCTGACGTCAATTTCACACGTCGATTCCCCGTCACACAAGCCTTTTACAAGCGCCAGATCTCCTCCATCTTGCCGTCGACAGTTGGTGTCAGACATCGCCGGATGAGTGCAGATTTCCGTAGAAGTGCGGCCATATGTGGTAGATGTGATAAAAATAGCCGCACTGGGTTGTGAGCAGAGGATGGTGCCCTTCTCACCCTCACAGATAATGGCCGTACCTCCGTCGTCTAGTAAATTTTAAAACGGCATTTAAGTACAACCACCACCATATCCCTACGATCGGGACGTCAAATAGGCTTGGTTATAATAAAATTTGCATGCATAACGACATTGTATCTGTATTATACGTTTGATTTTTATGATTTATAATCCGAGAAAATAAAAAAAATACCATAAAAGAAAAGAATTCAATAGTTTTGTGCGTCTTTTCATCAATATCTACTGAGAAAAAAAAGCACGTTTAATTTAGCCTGGCATTGTCAATCCTGCTTCTCCAAACGTTATGATAGCCAAACATTGCCATCCATGGAAGAAGTTTGAAACACACTTCTCGGCTATGTTAGATGGAATATTTTCATCGATGTTCCGTTAGACCTCTCCACACGGAGGTGGAGTGAGATCACGAAGGGAATGCAGGTTTGCCAGCTGGTGTATTCCTATGTCAGCTCGTATTTATAAAAGATTCGCTCTAACAATGAATTTTTGCACATATTTTGTTTTTAAGGAAATGAATCAAACTTAAGTCTAATACCTGTCATGTAGAATATCTGGTCTGAATTGGTCGACGTGACTTCACATGAGAACAAACTGCAGTCTCCGCCATTCAAGATGTCAATGTCGTGAACAATCACACTATCCGTCGTAAAATCAGAACTAACCACATCCACAGTCGTACTAGCGGGAACATTGAAGTCCGGTACCTGTAATGGTGTTAACTTTAAACTGAAATGAGCTACATGGATTTCAGTCTTAAAATTATTCGTCTTTCAAAATGTCTAAAATTCAATTTTCAGAAAACAAAATTTTCGGTCCACCACCAAGTGCTGTTGAAATTTTGATAATATCTCAATTTTGATAGTTTTTCTAACTCCACATTTTCCACGTTTAAGAACCGCTTTGTTTTGATTTCCTTGAAAACAAAAACTGAATGGAAATGAATTATGAAATTGAAATATTTTCCATGTGCGTTTAATTAAGTGTTTTCATGTGTATAAGCCTGCACATAATGCAATAAAATGTTATGGTGTGTTGGTATCAATCAGATGTCAGGGAGAGCTGCGGTTCATTTCAAAAAAAAAAAAAAAAAAAAAAAAAAAAAAAAAAAAATGAGTTTCAGCTGATTTTTTTTTTTCTTCTTATTTTTGCTCAAAACATAGATTGTTGGTATACGTTAGAACCGCCTCGGCGGGCGGTAATTCTAACTAGTACCCACAATCTATGTTAGAGCAGAAATAAGAAATAACTAGTACCCACAATCTATGTTTTAGAGCATAAATAAGAAAAATAGGTTTCCCCTTGCATACCCAAGTTTGGCTATATAAAAGTGGGGTTCAGGGGGGGGGGGGGGGCTATGCATTACACTGGCATGTTATCCTGATATGCCTTTTAAAGGGAGAGTTTCTGAAGGAAATACAAGGGTACCACTGTTTATTTTCCCCTGCAGATATGAGATAATTACCTCATTATGACAGCCCTTTGATCTCTGGATTATAATTGTACTATAAAACAGTACGTGGTACCACTAATATGTAGCTCCTTCAGAAGCCCTCCTTTTATATCAGGATAACATGTCTGTGACATGTATACCCCTCGAACCCCACTTCTGGGGTATGGAGGGGTATACCTACTTTTCTTATCAAGATAGATTGTGGATACTCGTTAGAACCGCCTCGCTGAGGCGGTTCTAACATGTACCCACAATCAATGTTTTTATCAAATTTATTAAAAATATCAAAAATTTTCAGTGATTTTATTTTATTTATTTATTTATTTATTTATTTATTTATTTATTTATTTATTTATTTATTACTTTTGAAAAAAATCTCTATTTATTGTATGCGCAAGTTTTCATAATGAAAAGACAACAACAAAAATATCGCGCTTTTATGGTGACCGGTTTGAGCTTTTGGCCAGTATTACTTAAAGTCCAATTCGCATGCGCCAAAAATACACACGTGTGAATATACTCCGGTGTGCAAATTTTACTCGGGGTAAGTAAATGGCGCATGCGAACGCAAATACACACCGGAGTATATTTACATATGGGTAAATTTACTCCTGGGTCTGACCAGATGCAAATTTTATTTTTACGTGTAAATTTACTATTATGTCCCATGCGAACGCAAAGTAAAATTTACCCATGAGTATTTTTATTTCAAGTCAATATTCTGCTTTTAGATAACGAATTTTCACATTTTTTGTTCCTAAACTGATTATATGACAGTTGCTGAAACTGTGGACATTGTTGCTAAATAAGAGTTTATTGCCATTCATAACATTTTAGATCATATGGAGTGCAAACAGCCACACTATTTCTTCATCATTCTTGGTTAGGATTCTTGGGGTATTTCAGTAATTCCTTGTGAAAGGATGAAAAAAGGGAACTGTATAACTGCTAAGGTTATGCCTGACCATTACATGATTCCCCTCTGCTGCCAAAGTCTACATGGACACCTTGAAGCAGCCTCTTCTTGTTTTGCAATACAGAAAACTTAAATGAACAGGTTTTAATCCAGAAATGATAAATTTACCTACAAAAATACTCCTGGCGATAAAACCCATGCGAACGCAATTTAAATTTACTCTCAGGTTGATTTGCACACCGGAGTATAAATACACACCGGAGTATATTTACACGCGTGTATTTTTTGCGCATGCGAATTGGACTTAAGATAATAATTATACAGAATTCAGTGTTTCTCTCACCGTCCCCTCCACGACGACTGTCAACACCTTCGAGTCTGCAGCGCATGATTTCGTGGGCTGGCTTTCAATGGTTAACTCGTGGGTGTCACCCGCAGCCAGACACTGCGTTGTCTGAACGCCCCCTAGATGTGATAACAAGTAACGATTAATGATAAAAATATAAATCATATGACGTCGCTGTTTTCCAGTGGATATAGAGGATCTTACACGAGTGGTCATTTCATATGAAATTTATTAAACGAGCCTTTGGCGAGTTTAACAAATTTCATATGAAAATCCAAATGACCACGAGAGTAAGATTCGTATTATCATATGACTTTTACAATCGGATTTTATCGCCTTCGAAGTGGACATATTTTCAATGAAAATTACCGTTGTTGTTACGGACGTCGTCAATGACGTTACGTATTCCCGCAAGTGTTAATACATGTGTGGTCATACGATTTTTATGACATGACGTTATCCATTGGAAAACAGCGACGTCATATGATAAAACGTCATTGGAAATATGTCCACTTTAAAGGCGGTAAAATAGTATTTAGGAAGTCATATGATAAAAGGAATCTTACACTCGTGGTCATTTCATATGAAATTTATTAAACTCGCCGAAGGCTCGTTTAATAAATTTCAGCCACTCGTGTAAGATCCTCTATTTGCTGTATAGAATAAATGGAGCTTTTTCATCACGAAAACATGTCCGTGTAATGTATACCCCCTTGAACCCCACTTTTATGTAAACTGAGGTATGCAGGGGTATACCTTTTTTTTTTTTTTTTGCTCCAAAACATAGATTTTGGGTACTCGTTAGAACCGCCTCGCCTCGCCGGTGCGTTTCTAACGTGTACCCACAATCTATATTTTGAGCAAAAATGAAAAATATACAAAAACATCAGCTAAACCTTTTCCAATTTTTAAAGCTCAAAAATATGTGTTTATTGCATGGATGTGATCATGTGAATATTATTTATTTATTTTCTTTCATCTGAATTGCCACAATAAGCATACAAACTTAAGTTTAATTCATTTCAGTGACTTAACTGAAATAAATAAATAAATACATAAATAAATATTTACATTTTTCTAAAACCTCCTTAGATGAACCATTAGATCTTCATCTGTGTTCATACTTCCATGAACAACACCGTGTCACGCGACGTCACATGACGTCAAACTTGACGTAAAAATACAATGCTTTCGCCAATCTGATTGGACGTTGTAAACGTCGACGCCGTTCCGCTGTTTGAATATACACTGTGTGTAAATTATCTATTTCCTTGTAAATGTGATCGCCTTGATGATTTTTCAACAAGCGATAGAGTGAAATGAATATAAATATAAGCAATGAGTTTAATTTTTCTGATGTTCATGGAGCTATGAACCGCAGTGGGTCGCTAGCATACATGAACCCCTTCGGGGTTCATTCACTTTGCACGCGACCCACTGCGGTTCATAGCTCCATGAACACCAGAAAAATGAAATTCATTTCTTAAATAAATACATAAATAAAAACATAATAATTTATCCATACGCTTGTCTCCTCCAGTGAGCTGAAATGTGTCAGAGTTTGTCACCATTACCAGAGGATAGGCCTTTTTGTTGTTCCCTTCAATATTGAATATCTGGGTACCGATGCTGGTCGAGCTGCTAACCCATTGTTCCGCGTCCAGGTTCACCATGAGGTCTGGAATTAAAATTTATAAAATGTATCTTGAATTAATTATGTAACCTTGTAACATGAAGTACTGCTGCTACTGCTGCTGCTACCAACACCACTACTACTGCTACTACTACTACTACCACCACCACCACCATCACCACAACAACAACTACTACTACTACTATCATTATTATTATTATCAATACTACTACTACTACTACTACTACTATCATTATTATTATTATCACTACTACTACTAGATCTACTACTACTACTACTACTACTACTACTACTACTACTACTACAACGGGTGCTACCACCACCACTACAGTCCGCGTGCGTGCGTGCGTGTGTGCGTGCGCGTGTGTGTGTGTGTATGCGCTCAAAAGGTCATTTTGACAACCAACAAAGACCGAGATGCTCTGTTTCTTTTGTATCATTTGGATCAAAGAGTCAAGAACTTGACGTCATTAGCTTCAAATGATATACAAAATTAGAGAGAGACAGAGAGAGAGAGAGAGAGAGAGACAGAGAGACAGAGAGAGAGAGTATTTGGCTTAGTGTCTACCAAAAGAGTTAAACATACATACTCTTGCAAGCTTTTGGTGCTTTAGTAGCTTTTTCTTTCTCCTTTTTAGGCGCTTTGGTTGATTTTTCTTTTTTCTTCTCTTTTTTATTTAGCGCTCCATGCAGGAACAACATAATAAACAGCAAAATTAACAAAGTCTCTGTCAGCTTTTTCATGTCTGTTAGCAACAAGTTTCATCTCAGTTATGTTTGATCTTACTTTTTCATGACCCTTATTATGAACAAATAGGAGCCGCATTACGACAAAACTGCTTCCTTGTTGCCATATTCCAGATACAATTTGGGCTAAGATCAACCTCAGCGTCAGAAGCATCCTTTGGTTGCCTTTATTTCAAGCCTCAGACCAACGTTTGTGGTTGTACAGCCTGGTTTGCGCCGTAGTTGGTCAGGTGTCCAGGAAAGAAGTTTTTCGTGCCCTGTCTTATTAGTCTTCTAGGAAACACCCATGTTTTGAAACTAGGTGATGCATGTTTCAACTCTTTACTTAGGAAACGGGGATCGTGGTAATTTTTGGCACACATGCACCAAAATCTGATCATACAGTATGTTCCTGTTACCAAAATTGCACAAGATGAGTCAGCTTGAGTTGCAAATAAATGGCCCTCATTTCGACAAAACCACGTCATCTGACACAAACTGGACTGTACAATCACCGAAGGCGTTCATGCTTAAATGATGTTAAATATGGATTGAAGCAATTCTGCTGGTTCGACATCGAAACCCGAAGTACCTTTTGCGCTTTTGCGCTGCAAAGTTCTAGCGATGTCCTCGGACACTGTGTTAGCATAACGAAAAATGACAAAACATATTTTTTTTTTTTTCACAATTTCAACGAATTCTCAACCATGATGTCGAACACATTTTTTCATATCATATGGCTCATGACGCGCAAATCTGCACCAACATATCCGTCCGTATACCAAGCTCAGTTTGCTCTCCCTGTCCGGTCAGCAACGTAACCAGCACGTACTTGCGCAGGTGGGTTTTTTTGTTTTCATTCATGTCGAACACGCCATTTTGTGCATTGGCTCATTTAAGAATCTTTTTTTTCTGATAATATAATATTCTTTTAAGATATAACATAAAATGAAAATTTCAAAATTAATTATCAATTTTGAGTACTGTATAATTATTGTCCATTCAATGTTAATTTGCCTTAAATGGTATTTCGTTCAATTGAATACAACTCCATTTTCTGAGCGAAATTATATCAATGAAAAATAATAGGGATTTCTTTGGGTTTTGAAATGTGGGAGGTGGTTGTTTGCCCTAATGTGACGTAGGTTCGGTTGGTACATTAGGATAACATATCAAGAAAATGCATTCCCCCTTATACCACACAAAACTCCGTGGGGTGTCAGGGGTATACAATATATTTCATTTTTGATCCAAAACAGAGTGTGGGTACTCGTTAGAACCGCTTTGGCGAGGCGGTTCTAACGTGTACCCACAATCAATGTTTTGAGCAAAATATTAAAGATATCAAACTTTTTTCAACTGAAATTTTCAAATTTTCACCGCTCAAAAATGTATGTAATTGCATGAGCGTGTTTTCGTTATGTGATATACGTTCCATTAGGTCACGTACGTCGTTGTTAAATGGAATAGGTCGCTTGACATAATTCCGAATGTACTTATGAAAATAGGGTACCTTGAAGAGTTATGGGAACCTACATGTAACATCAGGATAACATTTGCGTGTTATGTATACCCCCTTATACCCCACTTTTATATAGTAAATTTGGGGTGTGCAGGGGTAAACTTTTTTGTCATTTAAATGAACTGCAAGAAACCACAGACAATAATAACATACATACAATGTCTTATTATTCTAAGTTATACGAACGGAGCAAAGAAGAGCAGCAGAACACAGCGCGTCGGAGACGAGCTGCACCTACTCCTCATCGTTGAGCAGTTTGCCAACTTATAATGTGACACCAAACAACTTACTCAAGAATAATTAGTCTACCAGAGCGTTGAATGAGTTCATCCCCGGTTTGATCCCAGACCCGCAACACCTTTATTAGTTTGATATTATTGAAAATAGCTTCTAGGGTTTTAACAAACAAGAAGAAAAAAAGGAAACAAGTATAGAAAGATCGATCAGAACCGCTACTAACTTAATAGTTGACAGTGAATGGTTATAAATGGATGGGAAGGGATATAATTAGTCTTAAAAAGACGGAATAAACAATGGTATATATTTTTGCCATTTGGTCCGGAACCCACAATAATTCTGAACGAGATTTGCCATGTATGCTTCTGTTTTATAGTGTGATGTTATTAATCTTAGAAAAGCGTTGAATGATGGCAGATTGCCTTCACTTTTAGCCCTAAAAATATGTTTTTTGTCCCAAAGTATAATTTTATTTAAAATTTCAGGGGTAAACTTATTTTTCTTACTTTTGCTCCAAAACATAGATTGTGGGTACTCGTAAGAACCGCCTCATTTTATGAGGTAGCCTGTGCGTCCTAATACTGGAGCCTGTGCGTTTCAGATGTTGCCTATGTGTTTATATTGACCAGTGTGCACATGACCAAGATGACCCCCATATAGAAAAAACCTGTAAAAATCTTCTTCTCCAGACCCAGAAGGCCTATGTTTTTCTAAACTTGGCATAAAGCATCAGTGAGGGTAACTGTAACAAAGTTTATACCAGAGGACCAATGGTCCTGTAAACGCTCACCTGAGATCTGCTTCATATGCCAATAAACATATTTGAGTATTATGGTATTTAACCCCAGTGCAGGGGCAGATGAAGCCCTTGGGCCATTTTCTTTTTTCAGAACAATCAATATTCTGTCCATTTGCCAATTTCCTGCTGATTTTCCTCTTCAAATAATGTTTTAAAAGCAGATGAGCCCCTGGGATCCATTTTTTTTTTCAGAATCATTAAATTTCAGTCTTACTGTCCATTTCCTGCAAGACTTTCACTTAAAATGACATTTTAAAAGTTTTCCCCATTCAAATGCATTGACGACCTATGTTGACCTTGCCATAAAATATGTCAAGGTCACCACAGGGTCATGTTTTATATATACATTGTAGTACTTGAGTCACCCATACTTCATGCAAAGTTTCGTTGAAATCGGTTCATCGGTTCTGGAGAAGAAGATATTTTAAGAGTTTTTACCATATATGGGCATGGCGGCCATCTTGGTCATGTGACCTGGATTATTCATATATACATTGGTTCCCACTTCCTATAGATGCTTCACATAAAATTTGGCTTTGATTGGCCTAGTGGTTTCAGAGAAAAAAATCTTTGAAAAGTGTGTATGGACGACAGACCGGCCAAGGTCAAGAGATGACCTTGACCTAAATTAATCATATACCTTCATCTAATCCATTAGTTGTTTGCATCTACCACTTTTCAGATCTCAGGCTGCAATAGTTTTCAAACTAGCTAATTTCCACTTTTCCCATTATAAGTCTATGGAAAATTTAAGTTGCCATAGCAACCAGAGTTCTTATCTGCCTGGAATAAAAAAAACACAAATTATGTAGATGCCACTGTCAGGAACATGTATACAAAGTATAGGCTTCATCCCCTTGACAGTTTTTGAGAAGAAGATTTTTGAATGTTTTTCGAAATTTTGCCCTATATGGGGCCCCTGCAACCAATCAAAATGAAGGATTAGGACAAAAGTCACATGAAACGTAGAGGACTACTCAATAAACATTTCTGCAAAATTCTAACACACCTCGCCTATATAGCCAATGGTAAAAAAACGTGTTATATTGTGCAACAATTTCACTGGGCGAATAAGCGTGACGTTACTTTGTGGCATTTGTGACGTCAGCTATCCCACAAAGCAGCGTTAGACGGTGAAACGTCGTTTTAGCGCACAACAAACGTAATAAGTGTGTGTAAATACCAGCATTACAGTCAAATATTTGGCGGGATATCTGCAATGCAATGGCGGAAAGCTGAACGATATCGACGGTTTCAGCAACATTTATTCCGTTTATTGTGTGTTAGAATCGAAATAGATCAGCTCAAGTGCGTGAATTGTTGAGTAATAATTCACTGTTTGTCGGTCAGTTGTAAGAAGATAAATCACTCGCGCTACGCGCTCGTGATTTGATCTTCCTTACAACTGACCTCCAAACAGTGAATTATTACTCAACAATTCACTGCTAGAGCTGATCTATTTCTTAAACAAAATTCAAATATCTCTAACAAGACAGCAAAAACTGACAATTTTCACTTTTTTTCATTATAAGTCTATGGGAAGCATTGGTTGCCATAGCAACCAGAGTCCTTATCCGATCAAAACAAAAAACACAATTATTCTTTCCCCCTCCTGTTGATGGTGTATGTGTAATATGAGAACAATCGGCCCAGCGGTTTCAGAGAAGAAGATCTTTGAAATTGTGGACGACGGACGACGGACGGACGCCGGAGCATGGGTATACTATAAGCTCACCTATGAGCCTTCGGCTCAGGTGAGCTAATAAATCATGACCCTGGGATGACATTGACATATTTTACGGCAAGGTCAACATAGGTTGCCCATGCATTTGAAAAAAAGATAAAAATGTTAAAATGTTATTTGAAGGGAAAACTTGATGGACTGAAGCTATATGATTCTGAAATATTTTGGACCCAAGGGGCTGGTCTGTCCCCACCATAATATTCAAAGAGTATCTTCTCTGAAACCGCTTGGCCAGTCAAAACTCAATTCTATATGAAGCATCTATAGGAAGGGGGAACTAATGTGTACATAAATAATCCGGGTCACGTGACCAAGATGGCTGCCATGCCCAAATATGCGAAAAACCCTTCAAAATCGTCTTCTCAGGAACCGATGGACGGATTTTATTCAAACTTGGCTTGTAGCATCGGGGACTAGAGCACTACAATGTGTAAATAAATTATGACCCTGTGCTGACCTTGACCTATTTTACGGCAAGGTCAGCTTAGGTCGCATAACCAGTATGCTGTTAAAATGTCATGGAAGGGAAGACTCACAGGAAATGGGCAAATTGATCGAATATTTATGATTTTGAAAATATAAATGACCTCAGGGGTTCATCTGCCATTGCCCTAGGGCTATATTATATGACCATAATAGTCAAATTTATATATTGGTATATATATCAGGTGAGCGTTTACAGGACCATTGGTTCCCGGGTTATGAATAAGGCATCTACTTTTTTCAGAATTGCAATATTTCATAAAAGTTATATGGGAGTCGAAATTAGTGCCGCCCTGTGGCCGAGTGGTTAAGAGCGCTGATATTTGATCCTTCTCGTGAGAAAACTAACAATGTGGTTTCCGAACAGGTCCCACACAAAGCAGGCTGTACAGTCACAGAAGATGGCTCGAGGCTGAAATTTCAGATTTGAGAAGAAGAAGAAGAAGAAGAAGAAGAAGAAGAAGAAGAAGAAGAAGAAGAAGAAGAAGTGCACTATCCGTGTACTATTTCGAATTTAAGAGGAAGAAGTGTAGTATCCGCAGATCAGCTTCGCGGTAACAACGGTTCTGCGCCTTTGTTTTCGCATGTGCAGATTGTTGGGTTTCTCATGAGGCGGCTCATTTCATTACTCCGCTTTTAAAACCATTCGATCATCCCATCTCTGTGTCTGGTGTGTGTTTGAGTCCCACACGGGGCACATGTGAGACAAGCCATGGTCTGCTTGAGGGTGTGCCAGGTGGTTTTTCTCGGGTTCTTCCGTTTTCGCCCGTCCCATATGAGCTGAAATAATTTTGAAAGGGACGTTAAACTGAATAGAAAAAATAAGTGCCTTGATAATAAAAAAGGAATAAATCGTTTACGATCTACAATTTTTGTTGTTGTTTTATTCATTTATTTTTGTAGTCTTATTTTGTTTTTGTTAACCATGAAGCATAAATAAAAATAGGTTCTTAATATGACATATTCATTCGAATTTTAGCAATAAATAATATTAAACCGGCAAATTTCTTGTCCCATCTTAATAACATTAACATGATGAGTTTTTCCGAACCCATTAATTGCCAAAAACCAAATGATTATTTATGTTAATCAGAAAGAGCCGCCTCATGGGAAAACCAACAATCTGCATATGCGAAAACAAAGACGCAGATCAGCTTCGCAGTAACTGCGAAGCTGATCAGCGCCTTTCTTTTCGCTACACGGATAGTACATTTCCTCTTCTTCTTAAGTCCGAAATTTCAAGCTTCTAGCTCTTTTCTGTGCTTGTACATGTCGGTTTATGTCAGACCTGGTCGGAAACCACATTGTTGGTTTTCCCACGAGGCGGCTCAGAAAAGAGCTGTATGGACGTCAGTCGGAGACTTTTTGATTAATACAACGGGTATTTAGCCGATTTTTGTAACTAAAGCTTGAATAATCATGAATTAGCATTTTAGCTATAACTATTGTTTGGGTACATTTAAATCTTTTCACTGCCTTTCTATGGAAGCCGAAATTTTCAAATGAGGAGGGAAAATAACAGAAATCAGTCATTGATAAAAGAACCGGACCTTACAGGATATTTTGTTCAGATATAAACCCCATGAAAGAAATTGAAAAGATGTTTTAATTGAAATAAGAAAAGTTGATGTCAACAAATGAGCCGCCACATGGGAAACCCAACAATCTGCATAGGCGAAAACAAAGGCGCAGATCAGCTTCGCAGTAACTGCGAAGCTGATCAGCGCCTTTGTTTTCGCCACTCGGATAGTACAATTACTCTACTTTCTAATTCGAAAATTTCCAGCCTCTAACCATCTTCTGTGACTGTACAGGCTGGTTTGTGTCGGACCTGGTCGAAACTCAAATTATTGGTTTTCTCACGCACAGGCTCAAATAAGAAAACAGAAGAACTGACTTAATTGAACTAATCTGTCAAATGTTTTCGTGTTTGAGCATTCATTACGTTAATGTTGCTATATCCATGCAGGTTTTAGCGACTCACATACGCAGAAGACTAATTCTATGGTGATCAGGAAAAATTGTTGCATATTAACCCGAATAAGCCTGACGTCTTTTTAATGGGACATAGGCAAACAGAATAGCCACAGATGTGACGCCGCAGAACGCGGCGTCCCATGTGGGGCTATTCTGTTTGCTTAGTGGAATTTCATCGAAAAATGGAATAAAATTTTAAAAACACACCTGAAGCCCCCTAAAATTAGAATGGACTCACCCAAATGATAATGACGGACGAATGCATTCGTCATCAATGGGTTAAGGAAAACGCTTACAAAGATTGGCTTCAGTTTCAGAAGTTAGTCAACGAGATTAATTTTAAAACAGACAGTCCAGGGGTCAAGATTATAAAACTTTTTTCAAGCTCAACTCAGCTGAGACTAAAATTTATCTTGCTCATAAATGTTAAAATGCAAACTTAACATTTATGAACAGGATAAATTACAGGCTTTTGTGCTATAAACCTGAAATTTCAATTTATTTGGGCTATTTTGTCATTTATGAGCAGTTGAAATTTCATGCTCAGCTGAGTTGAGCATGAAAAAAGTTTTATAACCTCGGAGCCAGTGCTATCGTAGATATGACCATTTTACATACAGATGTGTGTAAAGGCTTTCGATGGACTTACTGGACCTCGGCGTCAACATGGGCCCAGTTGTTCAAAATTAACGACATCGTTAGTGAACGATTCGTCAAAATTTCAAACATGAATACTACAAATACACTGTTATGCAAAGGATTCTCACATCAATAAAAATAACAGTGTGTTTGCTTATGCAGTCGGCATTTACTTTACGAGTTTAGGTTTTAACGATGACGTTAAGCTGACGAAGTTTTGAACATCTGGGCCTAAGTCTTCATGACTTCTTTATATATAGACGCTTCTTGATGGTTGTTCACCCTCCTCTGTTTCTTGGTTTGTCAAGCAACAGGCAGCCATGCAGCAGGCGGCCTTGTGGGCACTATCCTGTCACTTGCTAGTCACGTGATCAGAATTGAAAAAAGTTTGGTCAGAATCGAAAAAAAAAGAGTTTACAGTATTTTGGCACAGTTTATACGCTGTGCTGTAGAAAATGACAGTGACAATTTCATGCGCATTTTCAGGGGTGTCCCTTCAAACGTTTTCCAAGAATACAATGACACCTATTTCTGCAACTACTAGACAGAAAAACTGACTAGCAGACTAGGTTTTTCAAGCATACTAAGACGCCTAAATTTCTGCAACTACTAGGCAGAGCAATTGACTAGTAGACTAAGATGCTTTCATGTCGCCCAAAAGCGGATTGATTTTCGGCTCCAGTCACCTGTCATTAGTGAACATAATCTTGTAAGTGCAAATTTGACATCTGACCACTAGACGCGTTTTAGGCAGTTTCTTATTGTAGCACTTCAACGGCAGATTGATAAAATCTACTGTTCTACAGTTGTTTTACAGCTATGTTCCCATGATGTTAATATATTATCAGGTAACGAATGTAATTGGACGGCATCGGCATAATGTTGTAACCCTGCCATGCAATATGTCGGGAATAAAATTGCAACGCGCTTCGGTGTTTTTGCTTTTATGCATGATAATCCATGTTGTTTCTTGTAAAAAATCTTCAGGAAACAGTGAAAGTATTGACGATGAGGGAGTCAAATCGGTTCAGAGTCCAAATGGCAAAGATGAAACACAGGATAAATCCGAGAAAAGCGGGGGTGATTCCGTAGACAGCGGCACGAAAACGACAGCAAAAACGAACACTCATAATGAAAACAGTAATGAAAAAGAGGACGGCGTTGAGAACAATAAAAGTGACGGGAAAAGTGTTAAAACTGCTAAAAGTAGCGGTAATAAGGATGACGGAAAGACTGCTAAAACTGCTAATAGTGCTAAAACTGCCAAAACCGCTAAAAGTAGCGGTAATAAGGATGACGAAAAAAGTGCAAAGAGTGCTAAAACTGCTAAAACCACTAAAAGTAACGATAATAAGGATGACGGAGAAAGTGCAAAGAGTGCTAAAACTGCTAAAAGCGCTAACAGTAGCGATAATAAGGATAACGGAAAAAGTGTAAAGAGTGATAAAACTGCTAAAACTACTAATAGTAGCGGTAATAAGGACGACGGGAAAAGTGCAAAGAGTGCTAAAACTGCTAAAACGACTGAAACTAGCGGTAATAAGGATGACGGAAAAAGTGCAAAGAGTGTTAAAACTGCTAAAACGACTAAAACTAGCGGTAATAAGGATGACGGAAAAAGTGCAAAGAGTGATAAAACTGCTAAAACCTCTAATAGTAGCGGTAATAAGGACGACGGGAAAAGTGCAAAGAGTGCTAAAAGCGCTAGCAGTAGCGACGAGAAGGATGACGGGAAAAGCACAGAAACTGTTAAAGGTAGCGATGAGAAGAGTGAGTCTAAAATTCAAGCTGAAAGTGATGAAAGCAGATCGACCAATGGCTCCACTAGCGCAACAGACATCAGTCGTAAGAGTTCCGAAGCTGATGGAAGTCATTCTGAAAGTGCGAGTAGTCAGGTGAATAGTGGCACTTCTAGAGCAACAGACTCTAGTGAAATCACGGGCGAAAAAGACCAAAGTCAATTTTCTAGTCGCACCGGTGGTATAGCCGATGACACTTCAATTACAAAGAATTCGAGTACCTCTAGTGAAAGTGAAGCCGCATCAGATCAAAGTCATAGCGCAAGCAAAGCTAACGGTGCTGACAATGGCACTTCCATTGCAGTCGAATCTGATCAGGGACTACCTGCAAACGGAGACAGCAATTGGACTACTACTGTTAATACTACCACCACAGGTTCTGAGGCATCCACCGATTCTGATGAAACAGATCCAACAATCGATGGTACCAGTGCGTCCAGTGACACTTCTAGCACTGCTGATGTTAATGAAGACTTGTTAGAATCATCGACAAGCGATGGTGCCAGTGCGTCCAATGACACTTTTAGCACTGCTGATCTTAGTGAAGACTCCCTAGAATCATCTACAAGCGATGGTACCGGTGCGTCCAATGACACTTCTAGCGCTGCTCATCTTAGTGAAGACTCCTTAGAATCATCGACAAGAGATGGTGCCGGGGCGTCCAATGACACTTTTAGCACTGCTGATCTTAGTGAGGACTCCTTAGGATCATCTACAAGCGATGGTGCCGGGGCGTCGAATGACACTTCTAGCAATGCTGATCTTATTGAGGACTCCTTAGAATCACATACAAGCGATGGTGCCAGTGCACCCAATGACACTATTAGTACTGCGGATCTTATTGAGGAATCCTTAGAATCACTTTCAGTCGATGATGCCAGTGCGTCCAATGACACTACTAGCGCTGCTGATCTTAATGAGGACTCCTTAGAATCATCTACAAGCGATGGTGCCGGTGCGTCCAATGGCACTACTAGTACTGCTATTCTAAGTGAAGACTCCTTAGATTCTTCTACAAGCGATGGTGCCAGTGCGTCCAATGACACTTCTAGCGCTGCTGATCTTAGTGAAGACTCCTTAGAATCATCGACAAGCGATGGTGCCAGTGCGTCCAATGACACTTTTAGCACTGCTGATCCTAGTGAGGACTCCTTAGAATCATCTACAAGCGATGGTGCCGGAGAATCAAACGACACTTCTAGCATTGCTGATCTTACTGAAGAATCCTTAGAATCAACTACAAACGATGGTGCCAGTACGCCCAATGACACTTCTAGCACTGCTGATCTTAGTGAGGATTCCTTAGAATCATATACAAACGATGGTGCTGGTGCGTCCAATGGCACTGCTGATCTTACTGAAGACGCCTTAGAATCATCTAAAAACGATGCTACCAGTGCGTCCAATGACACTTCTAGCGCTGATGATCTTAATGAGGACTCCTTAGAATCATCTGCAAGCGATGGTGCCGGTGCGTCCAATGACACTTCTAGTAATGCTATTCTAAGCGAAGACTCCTTAGAATCTTATACAAGCGATGGTGCCAGTGCGTCAAATGACACTACTAGTACTGCTGATCTTAGTGAGGACTCATTAGAATCTTCTACAAGCGATGGTGCCAGTGCGTCCAATGACACTACTAGTACTGCTGATCTTAGTGAGGACTCATTAGAATCTTCTACAAGCGATGGTGCCAGTGCGTCCAATGACACTACTAGTACTGCTGATCTTAGTGAGGACTCATTAGAATCTTATACAAGCGATGGTGCCAGTGCGTCAAATGACACTACTAGTACTGCTGATCTTAGTGAGGACTCATTAGAATCTTCTACAAGCGATGGTGCCAGTGCGTCCAATGACACTACTAGTACTGCTGATCTTAGTGAGGACTCGTTAGAATCTTCTACAAGCGATGGTGCCAGTGCGTCAAATGACACTACTAGTACTGCTGATCTTAGTGAGGACTCATTAGAATCTTCTACAAGCGATGGTGCCAGTGCGTCCAATGACACTACTAGTACTGCTGATCTTAGTGAGGACTCATTAGAATCTTATACAAGCGATGGTGCCAGTGCGTCAAATGACACTACTAGTACTGCTGATCTTAGTGAGGACTCATTAGAATCTTCTACAAGCGATGGTGCCAGTGCGTCCAATGACACTACTAGTACTGCTGATCTTAGTGAGGACTCATTAGAATCTTCTACAAGCGATGGTGCCAGTGCGTCCAATGACACTACTAGTACTGCTGATCTTAGCGAGGACTCCTTAGAATTATCTACAAGCGATGGTGTCAGTGCGTCAAATATAACTTCGAACAGTGCTGATCTTAGTGAAGACTCCTTAGAATCATCTACAAGTGACGGTACCAGTGCGTCCAATGACACTTCCATTACTGCCGATCTTAGTGGGAACTCCGTAGAATCACCTACAAGCGATGGTACCAGTGCGTCCAATATCACTTCTGATCTGAATGAATCATCGACAAACGATTGTTGCAGCGCGTCGAATAACACTTCGAGCAGCATCGACTTTGCTGTTGGTGACCCCTCTGTGTCTAATGAATCCACGAGCGATAGTAGCAGTGCGTCCAATGACACTTTGAGCAGCATCGGATCTGAATCAAGTGAAAGTGAATCCACGAGCGGTGGTAGTAGCGCGTCCAATGACACTTCGAGCAGCATTAACTCTGCTGGTGACTCCGAATTTAGTGAAAGTGAATCCACGAGCGATGATAGCAGCGCATCCAATGACAATTCGAGCAACATCGACTCTGGTGTTGGTGACTCCTCTGAATTTAGTGAATCCACGAGCGATGGTAGCAGTGCGTCCAATGACACTTCGAGTAGCATTGACTTTGGTGTTGGTGACTCCTTTGAATCTAGTGAGTCCGCAAGCGATGGTAGCAGTTCGTCAAATGATACTTCGAGCAGCATCGGCTCTAGTGTTGATTACTCCTCTGAATCTATTGAATCCACAAGCGATGGTAGCAGTGCGTCCAATAATACTTCGAGCAGCATCGACTCTGGTGTTGATAACTCCTCTGAATCTATTGAATCCACAGGCGATGGTAGCAGTGCGTCCAATGATACTTCGAATAGCATCGACTCTGGTGTTGATTACTCCTCTGAATCCAGTGAATCCACGAGCGATGGAAGCAGTGCGTCCAATGACACTTCGAGCAGCATCGGATCTGATGGTGACTCCTCTGAATCTAGTGAATCCACAAGCGATGGAAGCAGTGCGTCCAATGACACTTCGAGCAACATCGGATCTGATGGTGACTCCTCTGAATCTAGTGAATCTACGAGCGATAGTAGCAGTGCGTCCAATGACACTTCGAGCAGCATCGGATCTGATGGTGTCTCCTCTGAATCTAGTGAATCTACGAGTGATGGTAGCAGTGCGTCCAATGATACTTCGAGCAGCATCGGATCTGATGGTGACTCCTCAGAATCTAGTGAATCTACGAGCGATAGTAGCAGTGCGTCCAATGATACTTCGAGCAGCATCGGATCTGATGGTGACTCCTCTGAACCTAGTGAATCCACGAGCGATGGGAGCAATGCGTCCACTGACACTTCGATCAGCATCGGATCTGATGGCGACTCCTCTGAATCTAGTGAATCCACGAGAGATGGCAGCAGTGCGTCCAATGACACTTCGAGCAGCATCGGATCTGATGATGACTCTTCTGAATCTAGTGAATCCACGAGCGATGGGAGCAGTGCGTCCAATGACACTTCGAACAGCATCGGATCTGATGGTGACTCCTCTGAATCTAGTGAATCCACGAGCGATGGGAGCACTGCGTCCAATAACACTTCGAGCAGCATCGGATCTGATGGACACTCCTCTGAATCTAGTGAATCCACGAGCGATGGTAGCAGCGCGTCCAATGACACTTTAAGCAGCATCGAATCTGCTATTGGTGGCTCCTATGAATCTAGTGCATTCACGAGCGATGGTAGCAGTGCGTCCAATGACACTTCGAACAGCATCGGATTTGATGGTGACTCCTCTGAATCTAGTGAATTCACGAGCGATGGTAGCAGTGCGTCCAATGACACTTCGAGCAGCATCGGATCTGATGATGACTCCTCTGAATCTAGTAAATCCACGAGCGATCGGAGCAGTGCGTCCAATGACACTTCGAGCAGTATCGACTCTGCTATTGGTGACTCCTCTGAATCTAGTGAATCCACGAGCGAAGGTGCCAGTGCGTCCAATGACACTTCGAGCAGCATCGACTCTGCTATTGGTGACTCCTCTGAATCTAGTGAATCCACGAGCGACGGAAGCAGTGCGTCCAATGACACCTCGAGCAGCATCGGATCTGATGGTGACTCCTCTGAATCTAGTGAATCCACAAGCGATGGTAGCAGTGCGTCCAATGACACTTCGAGCAGCAGCGACTCTGCTGTTGGTGACTCCTCTGAATCTAGTAAATCCACGAGCGATGGAAGCAGTATCTCCAATGACACTTCGAGCAGCATCGACTCTGGTGTTGATGACTCCTCTGAATCTATTGAATCCACAGGCGATGGTAGCAGTGCGTCCAATGATACTTCTAGCATCATCGACTCTGGTGTTGGTGACTCCTCTGAATCTAGTGAATCCACGAGCGATGGTAGCAGTGCGTCCAATGACACTTCGAGCAGCATCGACTCTGGTGTTGGTGACTCCTCTGAATCTAGTGAATCCACGAGCGATGGTAGCAGTGCGTCCAATGGCACTTCCAGCAGCAGCGACTCTGGTATTGGTGACTCCTCTGAATCTAGTGAATCCACGAGCGATAGAAGCAGTGCGTCCAATGATACTTCGAGCAGCATCGACTCTGGTGTTGATGACTTCTCTGAATCAAGTGAATCCACGAGCGATGGTAGCAGTGTGTCCAATGATACTTCGAGCAGCATCGACTCTGGTGTTGATGACTCCTCTGAATCTAGTGAATCCACAAGCGATGGTAGCAGTGCGTCCAATGATACTTCGAGCATCTTCGACTCTGGTGCTGATGTCTCCTCAGAATCTAGTGAATCCACAAGCGATGGTAGTAGTGCGTCCAATGATACTTCGAGCAGCATCGACTCTGGTGTTGATGTCTCCTCAGAATCTAGGGAATCAACGAGCGATGGTAGCAGTGCGTCCAATGACACTTCGAACGGTATTGACTCTGGTGTTGATGACACCTCTGAATCTGGTGAATCCACAGACGATGGTAGCAGTGCGTCCAATGATACTTCGAGCAGCATCGACTCTGGTGTTGGTGTCTCCTCAGAATCTAGTGAATCCACAAGCGATGGTAGCAGTGCGTCCAATGATACTTCGAGCAGCATCGACTCTGGTGTTGATGTCTCCTTAGAATCTAGTGAATCCACGAGCGATGGTAGCAGTGCGTCCAATGACACTTCGAGCAGCATCGACTCTGGTGTTGATTACTCCTCTGAATCTAGTGAATCCATGGGCGATGGTGGCAGTGCGTCCAATGATACTTCGAGCAGCATCGACTCTGATGTTGATTACTCCTCTGAATCCAGTGAATCCACCAGCGATGGTAGCAGTGCGTCCAATGACTCTTTGAGCAGCATCGACTCTGCTGTTGGTGACTCCTCTCAATCTGGTGAAAGTGAATCAACTAATAGCGCTAGCAATGCAACCAGTGCTGAGTTAGAAACTACGGCCAATGCACCTGACGGCGTATCTACGCCGACCTCCAAATCCAGCACACAAACGTCAACTAGCATGGATGATTATGAAGCAATGGCTGTCGCTGCCAGGGAACAAGAACAAGATGACAACAGTGACGATGGCGAAACAACGAACGCTACGGTCGCTGCCGTGACTGCGATCGCCGGAGTGGCAGCAGTGGGGTCGGTAGCGGCTGCGGGATTCAAACTAGCAGCCAGGTTACGAGCAAACAGGCCTGACACAAATGTCCGGAGGTAAGTACAGTTTAAGACATTAGCTACATTTGAATAATGTTGAGTAGAAGTTCCATAAATTGGTGGCTACTTCTCGACATGGCCAAAGAAGCTGACTTGGACGCTAGGGCACAGATCAAACAAATAAACGCCGTCATTTTATTCACACTGACTTTGAACATGGGCTTCTATGAGATTTTAGATTACCTGATATAGAAACGAATGGTTTTCGATTCCATTGCGTATACTGCACGTTTGCTGTAGGAAGGACCAATATAATGTCAAATTTCCGTCTCATTTTGATTTCAACAACTTCACGATATATAGATAACAACGCGTTAAGTTTGAACTATATTATACTGATGCTTCCGTGTCTTCCTCTTTAAAGCGTGTCACCGAACGCAGAAGAAGAGAATTGGGACACAATCAGCAACTTCAGTCTCAGGTCCAGTCCATCGCTGAGCCGGGCAGGGAGTTCTTTGGGTGATCCGTTCGAGAGGAGTGACAGTCCTTTGTCTATGTCCTCGACGACGAGGCTTATTACAAGTCCTGGTAAGATTTGTTTACCAGTAAACAGCCATAAGTTAGCCTTTATATGGTAGGTCGCCACTCACCAGAACAATCCGTTTAGGTAAGAGCTAATAGACTGGTTCATCAGTATCGTTAAGGTTTTTTGTCTACAACTCGAACCAATGCATTCTGTACACTCATTTGGAATCATCCCCAGTTATTGGTATTCGTGGTGCTGGTTCCGCATTGATAGACTATTTCCTCATCTGTGTCCATCCAAAATCGGATTCCTCACAGTCATGACAGTGTGGTAATGTGTAATGAATCAGAAATTTGCGACTGCGTGCCGACATGACTGAAAAATGGCTGTAGGCCTCAAGCAACATCGCATTTGGTTTTACGATTTCGTTTGTGTGATCTAAAGCGTCTTATTTATCCATTTCAGCGCCAAGTTCCACACGTTGTATGACGCCTGTTGGTAAGTATTGCTCACCATGGACTTTTATAATTTCGGTACTTCTTACACATGCAGAAGAAGAAGTTTTCTATTTAACCAAAAAATGCATTAATTTGCTACCATACTAACTTGGATTTCCTTAAATTGGTCGTATTTGCATTTTCGGGAAGTCCGTGCTCAATACATTGATAATATCTTTTGGTACTCATGCCTTTCAAATATGTATGTATTTAATTAATTCGACGTTATTGCAAGTATTTTAGAATAAAAAAAAGGTAAAACCAAAAGTTTCGTCCTCACATTAAAAGCAAATGCAATATTTTGTATCTAATTGTCAGCCTCGGTTTTAGGGTGGGACTTTTGGCTTGGATCTGATTGCACCGGCTCCTGGTCATTACTTACTTTAACCCTTTTTGAGAACGTAACCCTTTTTGAGAACGTCGAGAATCTGATGACAATTCATTGAGTGTTCCTATTTCTTTCAGACTGAATGACTTAATTAATGTGTGTTACAGAAAGATACAGAACTGATGGACACTACAAGACTTTTAAATATTATATTGTGTGACGTGCTACATTTAGTGTTTATTATACCCCGCCACTTGAAAAAGTGCGGGGTATTATGTTATGCCCTCCAAAAAATTTGCGGTCGAGCATCCGTCCGTCCGTCTGTCTATCCATCCATCCATCGGCGCTTCGTTTCTGGACTCTATCTTGAGCATTTATTTCAAACTTTGTATAGGAGTTTATATCAGGAAGAAGTGGTTTGGGATTGAAGATGGGTAAATTACGTCAAATAAGTACAGAGTGTACTGTTATGACCCTTGATTTACGTTAAAATTTCGTTTCCGGGCTCTATCTTTAACATTTATTGACAGATTTTCGTCAAACTTTGTATAGGAGTTCATATCAGAAAGGACTGATCTGGGATTGAAGATGGGTAAATTTCGTCAAATAAGTACAGAGTCATGGCCCTTGACTTACGTTAAAATTGTGTGCCCGGGCTCTGTCTTGAGCATTTATTGACCAATTTTCTTCAAACTTTGCATAGGAGTTCATATCAGGTTAGGATGGGTTGGGATTGAAAATGGATAAATTTCGTCAAATAAGTACAGAGTTATAGCTCTTGATTTATGTTAAATTGTGTGTCCGGGCTCTATCTTGAGCATTTATTGACCATTTTTTTTCCAAACTTTGCATTGGAGTTCATATCAGGAAGGAGTGATCTGGGATTGAAGATGGGTAAATTGTGTCAAATAAGTACAGAGTCATGGCCCGTGATTTACTTTAAAATTGAATGTCCGGGCTCTGTCTTGAGCATTTATTGACCAATTTTCTTCAAACTTTGCACTGGAGTTCATATCAGGAAGGAATGGGTTGGGATTGAAAATGGATAAATTTCGTCAAATAAGTACAGAGTTATAACCCTTGATTTATGTTAAATTGTGTGTCCGGGCTCTATCTTGAGCATTTATTGACCATTTTTTTCCAAACTTTGCATTGGAGTTCATATCAGGAAGGAGTGATCTGGGATTGAAGATGGGTAAATTGTGTCAAATAAGTACAGAGTCATGGCCCGTGATTTACTTTAAAATTGAATGTCCGGGCTCTGTCTTGAGCATTTATTGACCAATTTTCTTCAAACTTTGCATTGGAGTTCATATCAGGTAGGGATGGGTTGGGATTGAAAATGGATAAATTTCGTCAAATAAGTACAGAGTTATAGCCCTTGATTTATGTTAAATTCTGTGTCCGGGCTCTATCAAGCATTTATTGGCCAGTTTTCTTCAAACTTTGTATAGGAGGTCATATCAGAAAGGAGTGATGCATTTGTACTAAATTAATTGATGTGGCGGGGTATCATGCATGCCTGCAGCGCTTTTATTTTGATTTTGATGATTTAGTAATTTCATTAGGAAGCGTGTTACATAGAGTACCCGTTTTCAATAATAAACTTCACTATAATGGAGATCTATCAGAACTTGTAAATCCCAGGTGAGACGCGGGTTTTCCGAAACCTTCTGAGCTGATACATAGGCTGAGCCTTTTTTTGGGATCCAAAGTTTGCATTTGTGTATCGTTCAAGGGATATTCAAGAAATATAATTGTTTTGGATTATCGATAGTGTGCGATCATATTTGTTGGGGTATGGAATTAAGATTTTTTTTTACAAAATTCATATGTTTTGGCTCTACTTGAAATGGCTTATATTTGGGGGGGGGGGCGGGGGGGGTGCTCTGTCAAACCAGATATATTTAACAGACACGGAGCAGATGCTGGAGCCCAGTCTATGTATCGGCAGAAATATTACAAGTATCCTTCCCTCCCCCGCGAATCTACCTCGACGACGGAACATTAGCTGATAAGTTTGAGTAGACATACGTTAAACAGCAATGGTTCACATGGTTGCAGAATGTTTGCATGCAGATTGTTTAAATTAGCAATGTTACCGAAAAGTGCGTATTCTATGATATTATAGCTAGATTTTGTTTGCATTTCATCAGGATAACATGTCCGTGAAATGTTTACCCAATTAAACTCCACCTTTATATACTAAAACTGGGGTTTTGCAGGGGTATACATAGTTTTCTTATTTTTGCTCTAGTATATCCACAATCCATGTTTTGAGCAAAAATATTAAAAAATACTCGTATCAAACATTTTCTATTGAAATTTCCATTTTGTTTTCGCTGAAAAAAACTCTCTGTATATTTCATGAGCAAGTTTTCGTAATGTGTTTGCACTGAAAATTGACGTCCAACGAACAAGTGCAAGCAATGAAACAAAGACAAAATATTTAAGACAGTAGGCCTGCTATTATCGGTCATCCCGAAAGTTGGCCAGACACAAAAATGTCTACTATCCCGAAAGTTTGCCATTCAAAGTTGGCTAGACAATAGACAAAAATGTTTAATTTTGGCACTTAACAAATACTAATATATTCATACATGTAAGAGAAAATACATAAAAACAAGAAACTATACGGTTACTGCCGTTGGAAAAAAAGAAGATATGTTTAATATGTTTGCTGAAAACATTAATTGTGGGTACACGTTACGCGAACCGGTACCCACAATCTATGTTTTGGATCAAAAATAAGAAAAAAATATGTATACTCATGTACACCTCAGTTCAACTATATAAAACTGTGGCTCGAGTGGTTATATTTTTCATGGACATGTTTTCCTGATGAGTAAAAATTGTTTTGATTCGATCGTGACTATGGTTCCTGATATTAGTTTGTACTTATATTTTAAAAATAATCAAATACAAATGTTTTTGCTTTCTTTTTGGATAATTTCGATTCCATAAGTTATTTTATTGATACCCTACACGAGAAATTGGGTAGTTCTCGAAAAAGGTTAGCTCAAACCAGCCAAGACAGTTACCCGATAGTAACAAGAAAGTAGTGCCGAAAAAGTTCTTGTGTGAAACGAGTCTCTGATACCTAATTTTCCGCTAGATTTTTTGTCTCTGGGAATAATAATTTGTTTTCAGACAAATATTATATCCTGATTTAGATTTGTCCTAGTTATAAGACATGCAATAAGTTTTAAAACTCGGTCAAAAGATAATGTTTTTATAGCCAAAATAAATTTTGAATACGAATTTCGAATTAGCAGGTGATAATCCATGACCATTTCGTTTTTCGCAAAATATTTTATATTTGAACTTGTTGGTTTAGTCCAAAAATGTCATTCAGTGTGTTTTATAAAAACACAGTGAATCTAGTAATAAAATTATATGAATTCAAAGATTTTGCGGTAATAAAACGTCACCGTGAAGACTTCAATTTATTATTCCCGGGATTTCTTCAACTTTGGTCAATGTTGATGGGCAAATGACAGAGGTTTATAAAGCGCATTGGCCAAATCATTTGTCTGGTGCATAATGCATCTTGTTCCTGAAAAGTCCATAACTGTAGTGTACAATATTTCACAATTTTATCGTACAACGTGTATGTGAAAAGAAAGCCTACTGAACTTTTAAAATTGAGCCTGTGCATGGGAAAACCAACAATTTGGGTTTCCGACCAGGTCTGACACAAACCGGGCTGTACAGTCACAGAAGATGGTTAGAGGCTTGAAATTTTGTATTTAAGTAGGAGAGGGATCGTACTATCCGTGTAGCGAAAACAAAGGCGCTGATCAGCTTCGCGGTTACCGCGAAGCTGATCTGCGGCTTTGTTTTCGCCCATGCAAATTGTTGGTTTTCTCATGCACAGGCTCAAATTTCTTTTTAAAAATACTATTCATCAAAAGGTCATTACTGGTAGCGAGTACCAAACTTATACCCTGGACGTGATAAAAACAAATACACCTGCATTGTCGGCGACTTCAAAAGGCACTGTCCCTAGGTGTGAATTTCTGACAAAGACAATTTAACTTGACCTTCAAATATATCTGTGTTCGGGGTACTCCAATGGTACCATTGGTTGGTAACATTTTTACCATTTGTACAAAAATTACCAATGGTACCATTGGTAAAAAGAATGGTGCAAATGGTAAAAATGGTAATGCAATTGGTACCAATGGTACAAATGTTACCAGCCAATGGTACCATTGGGAGAACCCCGAACACACGCAATATTCAATATTTTCTGAACTAGTCGCATATGTCTTCGATTCCAATCGCAATTTCATGTTTCGCTTCATCCATTATTGATGCAAAATAAGAGAACAACCCTTTTTCAATTAATTTTAATATGTTTAAGCAGGTCTGAATGCTTCTTGATAAACAGTCACCTCACATATATTTTTGCTCATCTGACCCAAAAGCTCACATTTGCGCTTACATGATAGGCAGGCACCCAGCGTCCGTCCGTTGTCGTCGCCATCGTCCACACTTTTCAAAGATCTCTGAACCCCCTTGTCCAATCCAAGCCGAATTTTACATGAAAGGTACAAGTAGGCAATGATCAGGAAAAGGCGCAAACCCCCACTCCAAAAACCGAGATGGGGAAAAACTAAATTGATAATTAGGTACTTAGAAAACATATCGTAAGCCGAGAGAGCAGCTATTTCCCAATAGGCGGCCACTTAAACACCCGAACTTAAATAAAAACATAATCCAGGCCTTCACGGGGCAATATATAGAGGATATTTGCTTTTTTGAGGTGAATATCAAATATATTTCATCGAGTGAGTTGAAACATCAGAATTTTCACGAGTGCGCAGCACGAGTGAAAATTTTTATGTTTTTAACTCACGAGATGAAATATATTTGGTATTCACCGAAAAAAAGCAAATTTTCTTTTTATTTTATACAATACATGGGCATTTTCCAATTTACAAGGCAGGCGGTGAAAATGCAAAAACCAAACATTTTTGAAAACACAAATAATTTTGATACCACATTGTTCCTTACGTTCTAACTAAGAAAATGAATACCCACACTTTATGTTTTCGTTCATAAATAACGGAGTTACAGGCATTTGAATTTCTGAAGAGAGACACATTTAATGACGTCAAGTAAATGGAAACGTCAGAAGTAATCCAAAATCTACAGTGAAGATATTTAGAGATTATCACATGGGGATTTTGGTTATTGCCCGCAGTATCAACCCGAGACTCCATTATCAAGCCCGAGAGCTTTAGCTGATAATGGTCGAGGGTTGATACGAAGGGCGATGACCAAAATTCCCATGTTATAATCTGTTTATCACATCTTATTAATCTTCTATTCCAAATATATGTGTTTAGAAATGCGAAAAACGTTCATTTCTGCGTTGAAAAAGAAAATGGCACCATAAAAATGGCGTTACAATGACGTAACGTCATTAAACTTAACGTCACATATACCGTGGCGCGACAACGTCGCATGCGGGCATTATAACCTCTCTCCGTTCAAAATGCATGATTTCCGGTTATCAGCCCGCCCATGCTGATAACCAGAGGGCGGGAAACACATTATCACATATGCAAACTTGAGGTTATCGCTGGAAATATGTCTAAGTATGTGATAAAGGCTGCTAAAGCTCTCGGGCTTGATGATGGAGTCTCGGGTTGATACTGCGGGCGATAACCAAAATCCCCATGTGATAATCTCTAAATATCAGTCACTAGTGACTTTTGATATCAGTGAGATTTGATATCAGTGAAATTTCATATCAATGAAAATACCAAATTTATCAAATTTTGATATACATTGGTTTTCACTGTAAAGTATAAAATAAACATGTATATTACCATCATATTCAAAGATCTTCTTCTCTGAATCCGCTTAGCCAATCAAAACCAAATTTAATGAAGCATCTATCGGAAGGTTAATAGATTATCCAGGTCACATGACCAAGAGGCCGCCAAGCCCATATATGGTAGAAACCCTACAAAATCTCTACTTCTCCAGAACTGCCGGACCTATCATAATTTAAACCTATTGTACGACAAAGTCAACGTAGGTCGCACATGCATTTGAATGGAATTTAAAATGCCATTTACTTGCAGGAAATGGGCAAATGGACTGCAGATTTATGATTCTGATTCTGATCTCAGGTGAGCGTTTACAGGACCATTCGTCCTCTGGTATTGCTTTCCCGTCAAAAAGAGTGGCTACGACAATTAGGTAAACGAATTACACCCGAACCTAAGTTTCAGTTTTTTGAGGTTATCAAAAATAATTTGGTTTTCTGTCCGTGATAAAAAAAAAAATAAATAATAATAAACAATTAAGATTTAATGAAGAAGCTATTCGGAAAGTGGCAATGTTTTATAGTTGCCATATGACAATAACCTGCAATAAATGTTGACATGTCAAGGTATTTTAAATATCGTTAATTCGTATTTGAAACAGAATAACAAGAACAAATTAAAATTTAAGTCAAATTTTGTGGGCCAGTTTTGCTAAAATTTTAGTTAATGGCCGGGAGAACCATATATTTTATTACGTGAATCGAAAGAAAAACTAAAAATAAAATCTATGCCTGGATTGGCATATTTGTACTGCTTCAACTTAACGCACTTTCCTGAATATGATATTTTGTCCAAGCAATCCTCTGCCCATGACACCATACAGTTGAACTTGATTTGTTTAATCGGTCAGTCCAATCCTAAAGTACGCCCATTTTATATTACAATAGTCTTATCGAAAGAAACATAACAATAATTAAACATTTTAATGTTTATAAGAATAATCTTCTGCCCTAAGCACAAAAAATCTTAAGCCAATTAAAAAGCATCAAAGATCGCTTGAATTGTGGCGTGGTCTAGATATATCTACAATATTTTTCATTTTTAAAAAGTATAATAATCTGCTAAAATAACTATTTATCTATCTTTATCCGATTTATTTTTATTTCGATGGCTTTCTTTAATTATGGAATTTCAAAACATATAGTACGGTATCTTCCTTAAAGAAATGAGTGTTCTATAGCTTGATTCAAGAAATGGACAACAATCATGTTTCACTTCAACTCGAATCAAAAAAAAAAAAAAAAAAAAGTTGGATTCTTTAAGAAAAATGATGAAAAAACTGCCATATGCGTATGGTAGTCTGAATAATAAGAAAATAAGAAGGAGAACCATCAGGAAAACATGTCCGTGTAATGTATACCCACTTACACCCCACTTTTATATAGAAAAACTGGGGTTTGCAGGGGGAAACCTATTTTTCTTATTTTTGCTATAAAACATAGATTGTGGGTACTCATTAGAAATGCCTCGGCGAGGCGGTACTAACGTGCACCCACAACCTATGTTTTGAGCAAAAATAAGGAAAACATACTCGGGAAAAATCAGAATATTATGAATGCGTGCAGTGACAGCCAGACAGGAAAAACCAAACGAATGTTTAAGAAAGATGCCCAAGCCAAAATTAATGTATTGAGGAAGATACCCAAGCCAAATGAAATTATTTAGAAAGATGTCAAAAACCGTATGAATTTATTTAGAAAGATACTCAAACCAAAAACATTTATAGCATATACCCAAACAAAATGATATGCTCAAACCAAATAGATTTATTGAGAAATAGGCACCCACATCAAATGAATTAATTGTGTGTAAGCTATACAAACCAAATACATGTAGATTAAAGGAGAAAGATGCTGAAACCACGTGCAGTATTGAGAAAGCTACCTAGTCAAATAAACTTATTGAAAGCGATGCCCAAACCAAATAAATTTATTGAGAAAATACAGAGGTCATTATTTTATCACTCATTATAAACGATCGCCTTACATCTGCTTACTTTAGTATGAGATGTGTAAAATATCGGGTGTACAATTTTTTTATGGAGAAATTCCCGTAGTGGTCATATATCCTGGTTGTTTTGGACTATAAAAGCAATATAAATTTTGAATCTGTGAATATTTTTATTTATCACGTAGAGCTACTAAATGTGAAACCTACTACGAAGCATGACAAGTTGTGATTTCGCCAAAGCAATAGATCTAGATTGGAAATAACTATGAGTCGAATTTGGATTTTGATTCTTTCGTGTACAATTATCCATGTTGTTCATAGTTCTGGCAAGCCTGATTCGAATCGTGACGAACAGGTCGAATCTGGCGAGTTGGACTTGAGTTTGGAGGAAAGTAACGAACCGGTCTCTGAAAGTAATGGAACTGATCCAAACTCTGCTTATCAAGTAAATGAAACTGATACAAGTGTGACGCAAGATGAAGATGATGTAAATAGTGGTAATCAATCAGAAAGATCACATCAAACTCAGGACAACGATAATCAAAGCGCTGGCAGTGAAGAAAACGAATCAGTCCAGAGTGAAAACGATGAAAATAATAGCCAAAGCACTGACAATGAAGAAGATGAATCAGTTCAGAGTGAAAACGACAACGCTGATAGCCAAAGCGCCGACAATGAAGAAGATGAATCAGTCCAGAGTGAAAATGACAACGCTGTCAGCCAAAGCACTGGCAAAGAACAAGGCGAATCAGTCCAGAGTGAAAACGGCAACGCTGATAACCAAAGCACTGACAATGAAGAAGACGACAACGCTGGCAGCCAAAGCACTGACAATGAACAAGGCGAATCAATACAGAGAGAAAACGACAACGCTGATAGCCAAAGCACTGACAGTGAAGAAGATGAATCGGTCCAGAGTCAAAACGACACTGCTAATAGCCAAAGTACTGACAATGAACATGGCGAATCAGTTCAGGGAGAAAACGACAACGCTGATAGCCAAAGCAATGACAATGAGGAAGACGAATCGACCCAGAGTGAAAACGACAGCGTTGATAGCCAAAGCACTGACATTGAAGAAGACGATTCGGTTCAGAGTGAAAACGCCAACGGTCATAGCCAAAGCGATGGCAATGAACAAGGTGAACAGGACACTTTACACGGCACTAAATCAAGCGAGGCATCCATTGAGTCTGATCAGAGCGAATCCAACAGCGTGGATGACAATGCATCCAATGACACTGCTTCCGGCCTAGGCCATAATGAGGAATCTTTCGAATCTGATCAAAGTGATTCCACGGGCGATGGTGCCAGTGCGTCTAATGACACATCAAGTCAGTCTGCAAACGACGATGCCAGCTTATCAAATAACACCTCTAGCACCAACGAACCAACTGAGAATTTCTTAGAATCTGGCCGAAATGACTCCACAAGCAACGATGGTAGTGCTTCCAATGACACTTCTGACAACGACGAACAAATTGAGGATTCTTTCGAATCTGATCAAACTGATTCCACGAGCAACGATGGTAGTGCTTCAAACGACACTTCAAACAGCAACGAACAAATTGAGGATTCTTCCGAATTTGATCAAACTGATTCCACAAGCAACAAAGGCATTGCTTCCAATGACACTTCAAATAGCAACGAACAAATTGGGGATTCTTTCGAATTTGATCAAAATGATTCCACAAGCAACGAAGGCATTGCTTCCAATGACACTTCAAATAGCAACGAACAAATTGAGGACTATTCCGAATTCGATCAAAACGATTCCACAAACAACAAAGGCAGTGCTTCAAACGATACTTCAAACAGCATCGGGGGAATGGAAGAATCTTCCGAATTCGATCGGAATGATTCTACTAGCGACGGTACAAGTGCTTCCGATGACAATTCTACAAGTACCAATCAAAGTAGAAACACATCCGAATCTGAAGAATTCGATTCAACAAGTGAAGATTATAGTGCATCTAATGATTCTTCAAACAGCGTTGAACTGAGTGAGGAACATTTCGAATCCGATCAAAGTGATTCTGTTGACACCGAAGATAGCACTGAAAATAGTGGAGTCCATAATCAAAATGACACCACAAGCGAAGATGGTAGCGATTCGTCTGATGACGCTGAAGGTAGCATCGAAAATAGTGAATACTCAGTTCCAAATAACATAACGAGCGAGGATGGTAGCGGTGCGTCCAATGACACAAATAGCGGCACCGAAAATAATGGAGACTCAGTTCCAAATGAAACAACAAGCGAGGATGGTAGCGATGCGTCAAATGACACAAATAGCGACACTGAAGATAATGGAGTCTCAGTCCCAAATGGCCCAACAAGCGAGAATGGTAGCGATGTGTCAAATTACACAAATAGCGACACTGAAAATAATGGAGACTCAGTACCAAATGGCACTACAAGGGAGGATGGTAGCGATGCGTCAAATGCCACAAATAGCGACACCGGAAATAGTGGAGACTCAGTACCAAATGGCACAACAAGCGAGGCTGGTAGCGATGCGTCCAATGACACAAATAGCGACATCGAAAATAATGGAAACTCGGTCCCAAATGACACAACAAGCGAGGATGGTAGTGATGCGTCCAATGACACAAATAGCGGCACCGAAAGTAATGGAGACTCAGTCCCAAATGACACCACAAGCGAAGATGGTGGTGATGCTTCAAATGACACAAATAGCGACTTCGAAAATAGCGAAGACTCTGGCACCACAAGCGAAAATGGTAGTGATGTGTCAAATGACACCGAAGCAGGCACCGAAAATAGTGGCGACTCAGTTCCAAATAACACCACAGGTGACGATGGTAGCAATGCATCCAATGGCGGTCATAGTAGCTTCGAAAATAATGAGAATTCTGACCAGAATGAATCCATGGGTAGCGATATAACAGCTAACGATGAAACGCCCAGCACAACAAGCACCAGCGATGCTGGACATTTCCCAGGTGACGGTAGCAGTGTAACCAATGCAGGCTCAGAGAGAAGGGACACTGCGCATAACGAGGATTCTACGACACTGATGCCGACTTCTGACAACCCCGATTCATCGACCGACATGGCGAGGGCTGCTGCCGCAAGTGAGCAAAAGCAAGAGCAAGAGGACAACTATGGTGGAGACACAGGGGAAACATCAGACGCTACCGTGGCCGCGGTTTCGGCAGTGGCTGGAGTTGCAGCAGTAGGGACAGTGGCAGCTGTGGTGTTCAAACTAGGAGCTCGGTTACGGTCCTACAAGATAGACACGAATTCCCAAAGGTAAATGTACTGATGTATACAGATGTAGATAAAAAGCTTGTGACCGACGTATTTGAGTCAGAGTTTTATAAAGGCACCATAACCATGTTACTCGCATTTGGTTAATCTCGAATCAGGTTGAAATTCTGGGTTTGAATGGCTTAAAATTGATGAGATACTATATAGTATGCCTCTCCGCAACATCCATGGAATTGTTTATACCGTATTACATGTTTTAATTGTTCATAGTAGGAATCTTAATATTAAGTTAACGTTTTTGACCTGTTTACTAGTTCTCTGATTTGAACAAACGCGCAAGAAGATTTTAACTAGCATATAGTTTACGAAGGTCGTCTATAAAACACCTGTCTTAGATCTCGAGAGCATGCCTCCTTGCCGAGGCTTGTGTTTGTGATCAGAGACATACATATTCTCTGGTGTGATATTGTATAAACACAATTATTTACGATTTCATTTCTCTTTCAGTACAACTCCAAACCCAAAGGAAGGGAATGTGGATAATATCGATGGACGAGACAGCCCTAACGGACGGGACAGTCCAGACTTCGACGGACGGGAGAGTCCTGACTTCAGTCTTCCGAGGTTCAGTCCGACACTGAGCCGAGCCGGGAGTTCGTTGAGTGAAGCGTTCGAGAGAAGCGACAGTATTTTATCCGTTACATCGACAACGAGGCTTATTCCGAGTCCAGGTGATATCGTTTATTAATTACAAAATTCATTATCTAAACCGAGTAACCAACTTTATGTTTTATACCAGTTTTGGCGTTTTTGTCGCCGTAAACTTAATTAAAGCATGTTCGTTGCAAGGCGGTAGTTCTGTTACCTCTTTAATTAAAGGACAACAAATCTAAGGTGGGTTTTTAAATAGAAAAGGTAGTTTTTAGCTCACCTGAGCCGAAGGCTCACAAGGTAAGCTTATAGGATGGCCATGCTCCGTCGTCCGTCCGTCCGTCGTCCGTCCGAAAACCGCTTGGCCAATCAAAGCCAAACTTCATGTGGAGCATCCTTAGGAAGGGGGAACGAAAGTTTATATAAATTGTCCAGGTCACATGACCAAGATGGCCGCCATGGCTATAAATAGCAAAAACCTTTAAAAATCTTCTTCTCCAGAACCAGTGGGCCGATTTCCACGCTCCAGAACCAGTGGGCCGATTTCCACGAAACTTGGTATGTAGCATTGGGGACGCGGGCCCATCATAGGTTATATAAATCATGACCCTAGGATGACCTTGACCTATTTTATGGCATGGTCAACTTAGGTCGCCAATGCATTTGAATGGGAAAAATGGTAAAATGCTATTTAATGGGTAAAACTTACTGGGAATAGGCAAATGGACAGAAGATTAATGTTAATTGAAAATTTTAGACCCCGGGGGTTGTCTGCCCCTGCCCCGGGGGCTATACATGTATATGACCATAATATTCAAACATCTTCTTCTCTGAAACCGCTAAGCCAATCAAAGCCAAACTTCATGTGGAGCATCCTTAAGAAGGGGAATGAAAGTTTATATAAATGGTCAAGGTCACATGACCAAGATGGCCGCCATGGCTATAAATAGCAAAAACGTTTAGAACCAGAAGGCCTATGATTTTGAAACTTCAGAACCAGAAGGCCTATGATTTTGAAACTTGGTATGAAGCATCTGGGAATGGAGCTCTACAAAGTCTATATAAATCATGGCCCTGGGATGGCCTTGACCTATTTTACGGCAAGGTCAACTTAGGTCTCCCATGCATTGGAATGGGAAAAAATAGGAAAATGTAATCAAATGGCAGATAACTTGCTAGAAATGAGCAAATGGACAGAAGATTTATGTTTAAGAAAATAGTTTGGGCCCAGGGGGTTGTATATGACCATAATATTGAAACATCTTCTTCTCTGAAATCGCTATGCCAATCAAAGCCAAACTTTTGGTGGAGCATCCTTAGGAAGAGGGAATGAAAGTTTGTATAAATGGTCAAGGTCACATGACCAAGATGGCCGCCATGGTTATAAATAGCAAAAACATTTAAAAATCTTCTTCTTCAGAACCAGAAGGCCTATGATTTTGAAACTTGGTATGAAGCATCTGGGAATGGAGCTCTACAAAGTTTATATAAATCTGTATAAATCATGACCCTGGGATGACCTTGACCTATTTTACGGCAAGGTCAACTTAGGTCGCCCATGCATTTGAATCGGGAAAAAACAGGAAAATGCCATGTAATGGCAGAAAACTTGCTAGGAATGAGCAAATGGACAGAAGATTTATACTTATGAAAATATTTTAGGCCCAGGGGTTGTCTGCCCCCTGCCCCGGAGCTATATACATGTAGATGACCATAATATTCAAACAGCTTTTTTCTCAGAAACTGCTTAGCCAATCAAAGCCAAACTTTATGTGGAGCATCCTTAGAAAGAGGAAATGAAAGTTTATATAAATGGTCAAGGTCACATGACCAAGATGGCCGCCATGGCTATAAAATTTATAGCAAAACTTTTTAAAAATCTTCTTCTTCAGAACCATTGAAACTTGTATCAGTCAGTACCCATACGAAATTTGTCTTTAAAAAGAAAACAAACAACTTTCTTCGCATTTTTAAAAACAAAGGCAAAGGTCAGCTGCGAGGATAAAGACGCGTATCCCCCCCCCCCCAAAGAAATCACTACCCCGACCCTTTGGTCCCTATGATAACCATTTTCTGTGGCAGCACATTTTGTGTCGGAAACACTGTAAACAGGTTTACACATAAACCTGTGAACAGGTTTACTAATATCGCGCCCTCAATTGTCTTTTTCAGCACCAAGTTCTACACGTTGTATGACACCCGTCGGTGAGTATAATGTCATTTTGTAAACATGTCATGGCGAAGGTCATTTTGGTTCCGCGTTTCCGTGGTCACGGGGAGGTGACAATTAAAAAAGACTTCTGAATTTAGGAATGCTGTTTCCAAAAAACAACAAAACATCGTTTATAAAGCAATTGCAAAATCGTACCATTGTGTATAAGTGACAGCAATGTCTTCGACCCTTTTACGTTTTTCAGCTCACTGGCCCAGGAATTGCTGGCTTGATGGGCGTTGGAATGCGCATGCGTGCGGGTGTTTTGTATGTATGAAAGGGCAAAAGCGTGTGTGCATATGTGCGTGCATGAGATCGGACTGATTGACTGATTGATTGATTGATTTAAACACTGCTCCAATAGGCCTACATCGGAAATTTTATATGCATGCATATACATTTAAAATGTGTAATGACTGGCATTGTCTTCGTTACAGATGTTGGTCTATATTGAACAGCCTCCGACGTGTCAACGACCGAAGTTTGCAGAAAGACGACGTGCATGCTTCTCCAACATTGACAAAAAAGAAAGAAAGAAAAGAAAAACACTTATTATATATAATAAATAAGATTTTCAAAGAAAACTATTTATCTTGCAAAAATATTTCTCCATTGGACCAACACTTCATATTGTCATTTCACTGACATCAATGAGGCGAACAATATACATGTAATAAGTTTCGCTGGTGTGGCAACAGTACACGTTTAGACAATTCTCTTGGATGCCAAATTGTTCTATGGGGCCCTTGAAATGAACAAACAATTGCCCAAGTACGTTTTATTTGAGCCGCATCGTGAGAAAATCGGGTTTTTGCCTGTGCGAAAACAAAGGCGCAGATCAGTAACTGCACAGCTGATCAGCGCCTTTGTTTTCGCTACTCGAATAGTACAATTCTTCTTCTACTTATAGCCAAATTTTCAAGCTTCTAGCCTGCTTCTGTGACGGTACAGGTCGGTTTGTGTCTTACCTGGTCGGAAACCACGGTTTTCTCGCATCGCGGCTCATTTGTAACACACATGAATTGTTGTTAATTGTTCTCCTAAGGTAAACGGACAAAACAGCCCTCGGACATATAACCCCCACACCCATCTTGTAATACGTGGACGAAATCCCCATGTTTTTTGAACGTGGACATAACCCCCGTGCCCAATATTATAACGTGGACAAAACACCCATGCAGATTTTAAAAATGTGACAAAAACCCTCACGTTTTTATTAGTTCCCCATATGACATGACTGAAAATTGACGACCTTTCAAAAATTGATCACATATATATTGCTAAAATACTGTTCAGACTCATTTTAGAGTTCAATTATAGTCCACTTTCATCGGTTACTTATGCAAGTAATCTATTTTGGATATACATGAGTATTAGTAAAAACATTACAAATGATATAAACATTCATTAAAAAAAAAGAAACCATGAATAAATTTAATGCCCAAACCATCATTGTAGCCTCCTTTGTTTTGTAGCATATACCATTTGACAAAGTTTCTAAAGTCATGGAACTATATGACAATGTTAGTCGGGAAAGAAACGGCAAATACGAAAACTTACCCATGCAATAAACAGAGTTTTTTCAGCAGTAAAACCTAAAAAATTTCATCAGAAAATGTTCGATATTTTTAACATGTTTGCTAAAAACATTGATCTTGGGTACACGTTGGGGCCTCGGCGAGGCGGTTCTAACGAGTACCCACAAAAGTCAATCTATGTTTTGGATCAAAAATAAGAAAAATAGGTATACCCCTATATATATACTACATTTTTACTAATTCAAAAGTGGGGTATAAGGGGTATTCATTAGTCGACGGACATTGAATACCCCCTTAAACCCCACTTTTATATAGTAAAACTGGGGTATGCAGGGGTATACCAATTTTTCTTATTTTTGCTCCAAAACATAGATTGTGGATACTCGTTAGAACCGCCTCGGCGAGGTGGTTCTAACGTGTACCCACAATCTATGTTTTGAGCAAAAATAAGAAAAATATAAAAAAAAAATTCTGATGAAATAATTTTTGCTACTGAAATAAAAATCTCCATATATTACATGGGCAAGTTTTCGTAATGAGCAAGATAACTAGCAGCTCTTTCTTAGCGAGGTAGCCATCCGGGCTTGGCCCAGTTGCTTAGAATTATTGACGTCGTTAGTTAACGATTGGATACAATTTCAAATGGCAATATTACAAATGCATAGTTATTTTGTTAAAAAAAAGTGAGAATCCTTTGCAAAGGATTATCTTAATAACAGTGCATTTCCTTTTGATTGAAAATGAAGAAAAATGCGGAAAAATTAAGAGTGTATACCCACAAAACCATTTATATCTCGAATGGCAATTGACAAAGAGTGTTGAAAATGATATTCAATGATCATTCTAGCCGCTAGGACAATGGTATGTACCCATGTAGCCATACAATCAGTTCAATTAAAGCTGGGTCTCTACAGAAGCGGTCGACATGGCAATACGTGTTTTATAATATGTGAAATTTAAAAATCAGAAAACGTTATGAAAACAATGTGTTTGTGAGTTATAGCATGGAATAAAAGGACAAGAATTACATATGTAAGTTACGACATCGTTAATTTTGAAGTTACTGGCTCCAAGGCTGGAATCACACTCGTTTATATATAAGGTATTATTAATAAATCGGTCAAAAAGAGAGCCGCGCTGTGAGAAATTATCAGCTGTAGCTAATCAATGTTTGGACGCCTTTGTTTTTCGCATGGCTATTTTGCAACGTTTGCGTCTTCTGTGATTTGGTTTGGTCGAGAACTCCATCTGTGAATCCTCTAGCATGCGGCTCTATTATAAAATACATGTATAGGTCGTAAATGCTTTTTACTGATGTTAAATCCTTTATTGAAATTCTAAAGTTTCATAAGTTTTCTTGATTTTTATTCACAATATCTCAAACTCTTTTTTTATGGTATCATTTCTCTTCTTCTTCTTCTTCTTCTTCTTCTTCTTCCGAAGTGCTTTTGATTCAGTGTCAGCTGTCGTGGTGATATTTAAAAAAGTATGCGGTTTTTCGACATGCTCCAAATTTCAGCATTTGCTTCTGACATTGTACCAGAATGGGTAGCGACATATATAGCCAGCTGGAGAATGTCGATAGGTCTTTTCTATGGTGTAATGTATGGGATGGTCACAAAAAGCTACATAGGTAAGATATCACTTCCCTTTTCATTGTCTTTTTATATATTAGAAGACTGGTCTATACATTAGGAATAAATGTTCATGAAAGTATTTCTAACATGGAAACAGCTACATATATCATTGTCCAGTTACTTTTAATATTGTCAGGTGACATTGAATTAAATCCGGGTCCAACCAATTTACGGGAACACAGCGTTTCTGTTCTTCATTGCAATATGCGCAGTATTCGCAATAGATTAGAGCATATAATTGATAATTTTTGCGATTTTGATTGTCTAAGTTTTACGGAAACTCATCTTGACGATAATATTAATAATGCGGAAATTTTTCTCACAACGGACTTCTCGGCACCGTATCGAAAAGATAGAACAAATCATGGCGGTGGCATCTTGGTTTATATCTGTCCGGACACAATAGAATCTGAGGAACATTTCCTTTTAAACTGCAATAAGTATGATTCCAAACGCAAAAACAATAGGTTTATATCAGAAATTGTACATGATTTTGGCAAAGGAATAGACGCAGTTAAACATATTCTTAACCCACAAACTAAACAAAATTGTAAAAGCATTTGTAATTTTATTGGTGACGCTTTACATATTAGAAAGTATGGCTATTGTTATTTTCTTATAATAGCCGCTACATAGAAACATGTGTTTTTCTGATAGATTTTGTTACAATGAAGTAGTAACTACTAATATATATGTTTAAATATATACATATAGTCATGTCGTAGGGAACTGTAACATTTTCAATTTTTCAATTCAGTCTATGTCAGTTCAATATAGCTTAGTTCATATTATGTGTAACTTTTGAAACACACTGATATACTACTTTGGAGATGCCACCTACGTCATGTCATAATCTTGTTATATTACCATTCATAGGCTTATCATCCTACATGTATCTATTTTTCATGCGTATTGGATGTCCGATCTGATCGCAATTTTATGGTTGCTGGCAGACACAGCCTAGATCAGGGATGCCATATTAGTATAACTGCTCTGGGCACTGCATCAGCATTCCTCAACATTTGCTTTGCGGTCATCCAGTACTCACGATAAAATATGTCAAGTTGGTGTATTTGTGTATTTGTATTGATTGTTTTGTAGATGCGCTAAAATGTATTTGGCAATCTGAATAAAGAATTGAATTGAATTGAATTGAATTGAATTGAATTTATATTAATAATAACTTGATGCATAAAAGAAGACAAGACCTAGAAATATTTTGGGAGGAAGCGATTTGGGTCGAACTTAAAATAAATAAACAACCATACCTCTTAGGTACATTTTATAGCCCTAAACCACAGGACCAAACGTTTTTCAATGCTTTAGACCAAAATATTGAAAAGGCAATGGAATTTAGCCAAAACATCATTATTTTAGGGCTGTCCAACAGTACATAAACGATACAAGGCGCTTTGAGTAGTCACTGTATGACGAATAAGTCCCATACTTCGCCAAGTTTTGATTTCTCCAAACCGACATCTGACACTGAAACTCCACCTCTCTCTCTCTCTCTCTCTCTCTCTCTCTCTCTCTCTCTCTGTTACAATTTGAAAAATAGGTATATGCATTGTATAACTTTTTGTTTATGTTTGCCATGTATGCTGTTGTTGTAAATATGTTGTAGGGGACGGGCTGTAATTAATGTTGTCAGAACTTGTAGCCCAACCCCTTTGAGTTTGACAATAAAATATGTTTAAACTAAACTAAACTCTATAGAAGGGGTCAAGAAACTATGCATTGATTTTTCCAATAATCAAAAACTCAGGTATGTCAAGTACCATATATACGGGCAGTGTAAGAAGCTGTTATAAAACTTACTCAAAAGTGAGATTATCACAGTAAAATTGTGAAAAACCAGTCAAAGATATGCGATACATTCCAGTAAGCAATGCATCATATCAGCTTCACAATCATATAATTTTCAACAAAATAAATTGTGCAATGTTCTAGAAAATTGTTCCCAAAGATTTTATGTGCATGAAAGTTGTAAAAATGGACACTGTGGTAGACTTACATAAATTCCAAACTATAATGCTATTATTAATGTAGACTGGATAATTTAGCATGTTCTGATATAGAAAAAATGACAGAATTAATAACAGGATTATGTTAAATTAATTAATTATAAATTTTGAATGTACGTTTTCTAGGCGAGTAAATATGAAACTGACATACAAGGATGTTAAACATAGGGCAAAGATTCTTGACCCCTTCTATAGAGACCCTGATTAAAGTAAATGTCCTGCTGCGCTGAGGTGTAAATGTTTTTTTTATTTCGATCAGTTGATTTCTAAGGAGGAGAAGGTGCAGAGGACTGCAGCCAGGTGGACCTGGTCTATATCTTGAAACAATGACATTTATTTTATGAGCATTGTCTGAGCAATCATTGGATATCATTTTCAGCACTCTTTGGGTTTAATACATGTATATCCCTGAAGAAGCCAAGATACCGTTTATACGTCTGATAAATAATAAAAGTAACAAAAAATAAAATGCAAGAAATCTGAACATTGGTTCGTGTTGTTTCTTATATCGACTTATAGGGGTTCAAGGATACCATCTGATCTATATCTTGTAAATAGTTTTTTTTTTTAAATTGTCCACCCAAATAATTTCTTCCCTTTACCCATTTCTAGATTTAGCCACCACCCTACAGCTGAGGGAATGACCAGAAACTGAACGCCTCAGTATTAGAAGATAGTTCGGCAGAGGAACGAGTTGTCTTGAAATTATTTGCACGATGCATCTTTTAAGCTGATTACTTCCCTTGACAGCAGAAATTCGAGATCGAGATGACAGAGAAAAGCATTATTATTTCTGCCAAAACGGACCGAAAAACATACTCAGGTAAAACTATGTAACCTCATGATTCCACAAATAGATATTCACTTTTATTTAAGTGGATTAGAAGATTAATTGAATTTTCTAATTTGCCACGAAAACTGATGACATTTATAATGACAACTTCAAATCACAGGACTGTGCCTCAAACACTTTGATTTTAAACAGTATTGATGTTTGATTTTGTGAGAATACACATGTGCGATGTTGAAGCCTAGGGCTTTTGGTTAGAGAGGACCCAGTTGCCCTGAGAAGCCTGCGTGGTGCAGTGGTTATGTCACTCGCCTTGTAAAACAGGGGTCGCAGGTTCGATCCCGGGCTTCTCCAGTCCGTCGGATGGGACTATAAACCGAGGTCCCGTCTCCATATGACCTTAGCTGTTGGTGGGACGTTAAACCCCAATCAACCAATCAACCAACCAGTTGCCCTGGTTCGAGCCTCAAGGCGTCATTGAACCGAGGCGTCATTGAACCGAGGCATCATTTAACTTCTTCATTGCAGCTGAGATAAAGATGAAGAGATAAGAAAGTCCACCTAGCGGCCACTTTAGGTTTGTCGCGCATGTACCTGTGGCGCCACCTACGATCCGCCATACTGTTTCGAAGACAAAACCAATGCTATAAATATTGACATTCATTGGCAATTTCATGCATCCGATGAGATAATATTTTAGTTCTATAGAAACTGTAAACATTTTATATTTTATTTACGAACCAGATTTTGGTGTTTGTAGTGTTTTTATTGGATTGTTAATTGTTTATTATATGTTGATTAAACACTGAATTCCTTGTTCAGCGTTTCAAAATGGCGACCAAGTGTAAAATAGTCGGTACTTTTTGACTGAAACGCGTTCTTATCAAAAGGCTAGGTAATCTTTAATCAACAAAATATGAAAGAAGAAAGATATAAAAATCGTTTGATTTGTTAATTAGCAGACAATCTATGACTGTGTTTGTCTTACGATCGTATAAATATTGACTATTTTTGTCATTTTAGCAAAAATGGTTTAGTCCGATCTCAAAACGATGTACAGTTGTTTTAACCCTTGCCGCGCGGTGAACGACTAAAGTCGTACCCGAATGTAAGGTCTGTCAACGCGGCAAACAACTGAAGTCGTTTTTCTCCCTACTTTCGTTTTCGATCGAGTCTGACCGAGGAATTATGGGAGGACCCATTTTATAATACAGAGACTTCCTCAATAGGCCCTGTACTGAGCATATGTAAGGTTTATACGGAACATATAATGGAATTTTTTGTTATGCGGAATGAAATCAATAAAATATTACTTTCGTTTTGGATTTCATTCATGAATTTGCAATGGCGGACACAGGAAATATTGCCGATACGGGGGTGATAAAAAGTTGAATATTACTTCAAAATAATGACTTTGACAAGGATTTCTTGTGTTTTGGATGTCAGAGGATATGAATAAGGTAAATTGAATTGGAAATATCTCCCGTCATCATCTTTTTTCATACGAAATTAGCTTTTGTAACAGATTTGAAATGGAAATTTTGATTTTTTTCGGCGAAGTTGACTTGTTGTGTCATCGCTACAAGTATTATTCACAGACATCCATTTATAATTTTTGGTTTATTTGATAGATAATTCAATGGCCTTTCGATCTCTTATTTGGTTTTTCAATGTAGCTTGTTTGTGAAAGAAGTTATATGGGTTTAAACACTAACAGTAGAAAATCACAAAATGGCTCCGACTTTGTCAGCGGTGAGCACCCAATCGGTAAAATATTTTGACGCGCGGTAAGGGTTAATTAAAAGGTTTCTATGAATGACTTTTCTTTGACAAACAACATCAATTTTCTCAAAGAACAATGTCTTACAAATCGTTTGATTGCCCTTCGATACGGTTTGGGTATTTTTGAAAGCTTTAAATCGTCCAAATTAATCAGCTGTTTTTCACAACTTTTCACGGCTTTGGAGTCAAAATAGAGATTTTTCTACACATTGTTTGCCATTGCAAATGAGACCAAAAAGTTACATTTGAATGCAGAATGACATATTATGCTTTTACAGATGATCTCCAGTGATTGGTTGTCTATTTGATTGCTAGTTTATTTTTGTATTTATAACCACACATCCTCCCCATGTCCCATGCCCGGGAAAGGATTTGGGATAGCCATGCCCGGAAATGTGATGGGGACAACAGAAAAATTAGTTTCCACTTTTTCGAAATAAAAATAATGACAAAAAAAGAAATGACATTTGCGCAGCAAAGTGCAGGAGAAAATATGTTAAGACCGGATTCGAGAAGAAAAAATGGTGCTCTGATATGCGGATTGCATTTTGACTTTCATGCTTTTGAAAAACATCCCATTGTTGCATTTTCGTGCAATGTGAAAACTGCGAGACCGCACTTGAAAACAGACACCATCGCAGCTATTGAAAAGAAATCGTTGCTCAGAGCATGGGCAAGTATACATATAAAGCTAGCGTATTATTCTTTTCAAAATTTTGAGTCTGACTATATCATGATGAGAGCTAACATTGCAAGAAAAGTGTGGTTGCATGTTGGCCTAGAGTTTATGGTTATTTTTCATAATGTATTTATTTTAATTATGTTTCCGAATACAATCTTCAATAAAGTTACATTAAACTGTGTGAGGTATCGGTTATTTAATGCGGCACATGCCTGCAACGTGACACATAAGTGCGAATGATCTTTACTGGCTCGAAGATCAAACAAGTCACCGAATCAACAGGTATTGCATGGTGCAATACAGGTATCTGGTAATAAAAGTGTCATTTTTTCTTTTGAAATCCGGTGGCGACTTCTTAGTCACCGAATCAACAGGTATTGCATGGTGCAATACAGGTAGCTGGTAATAAAAGTGTCATTTTTTCTTTTGAAATCCGGCGGCGACTTCTTAGAATATACATGAATGCAAGTATGAAAGATAGAGAAAAAAAGAAGAATATTCGAGTTCATTCCTGAATGAGTGTGGCTAGAATTGATATAGGGCAATCTCCTTACGCTCATTCACGTCGGGGACAGCATCAAAATCGGTGTTGTCATCCATAATTCTGAAGGTTTAAAGCTTAAAAAAAAGATGCTTTAATTTGAATTAAAGCTTTCTCCTTCCTTACTAATTATCGTTATTTTTTTCGGTGTTAAGTATGATTAGTGATATGGCGAGATTAATCAATCAGCGTTTTCTTTAATCTAAAGATCGTTGTATGTGTCCAGTGGCGTAGAAAATTAGCATAATTATAAGCGTAATTCGTAAGAAAAACGAACAACAGCTTTTGCAAATCGAAGGATAATTGATGATAATTATTACAAAGATGCCGACCGTGTTTAGTATCTATTTGTTGGAAATTTGAAGCTCTATTTAACAGAAATAAAATCTTCTACTATTACATGGATTATGGCGAAGAAAATTTTAACGATTTAGTTTTGCTAATATACAAAATTTCGGACCACATTCAGCGGCAGATAAAAAAAATGATTTTTTTTTTCGCCGATTTACCTGTCTACCTAAGCGACAGACACAGCGGAGGCAAATATCAATACTCAATAGCAGTTTCAAGTCTCTGTATCTGTATATGGCAGTGATTGCAGCCTTGGCTTGAGCAAGTCACATTTCGGTAGCCCTTATCCCATAATGGTAAGAAATTGATGGACACAGTATGTGATAAAAATGTAGAAAAAAGAATCCATTTGCATTTTATTGGTGAATATCTTTTCTCATTTTGGGGGTGCATGCAATCGTAGGATCGGACTGGATATGAACATGATAGAAACAAAATTGGACATAATAACCAGATCGGACCTAATTTTTCATTTACGTTAAGACATATTTTGCAATATTCCCTTGTGCTTTCAGTCATTTAAACAGCCTAGCCCTTAGATAGCATGTAGTGAATACGAAATGGATCAGTTCTTTTTCTAGAACTACCTAGTCCTTTGAACAGCTTTGTGGGTTATCTTAGTTGTTCTGTCCCAATTTAGAGTAATTAATTTGACGACTAGCTGCTAGTTTGAAGATTCCAAAATTCTAATACACAAAACCATGCCAAACTATGCAAAGCAGACTCAATACTCCTGCAAATATTCATTTTATTATTTTAAACTTTTCTATCATCTCTTACATCAAAACTATCTATAAACTTCAATCAGTTACATAGCATTCAATCTTTTTCCATACATATGAGAAGCTAAACATATCAATGGTTGATAGGTTTTCCTCCAGTATGTGGAGACGTGGATTTTCGGTCCTGGTACATTTATAAATTCATTTTAACCCCACAATAAGCACTGGGCATGCTTTGTAATGATGGTGGTATGGTATGAAACATTCAAGTGAAACTGAAAGCATATATGAACCTCAACGCGACAAAATGTACCTTCGGACATTCTGACAATACTAGTGGAAAGCGTCAAAAATCGGAAAAATCATGAAATTTTTGTTTTAGAAATAACACTGTATTTGTAATCTTTGAACACTGGGCTACCAAATGAATGAATTTTAAAAGATAATTTTTTTCAATATCTGGAGTTATTTGCCCTTGTTTTAGCCCAGACTATACTTATTTTTCCTATATCCATCGTTAAATGGTAACCATAGCAACCGAATCGTTATAAAAAAAAGTCAAAATAATATTAACAAATTACCTGTAAGGATGATATGCTTCGATCTTAATATTAAGTTCTTCCCATTGCTAAAACTGTTTTAAGCAAATGCATCGAGTTTTGTAAGCTCTACTAAAATGAAGAAATACATTACGCAACTTTGACGTCATTTTTCAGGACAATGACGTCTGTGGGGTTCATATTGTAAAATGGTCATAACTCACAAAATAACTTGAATAATCTGGTCAAATAAAGACTATCAGACTCTAGAAACATTAAACATTCAAAATGACATTGTTTTTTCTAATACTTAAAAATTGTCCGAAGGTACATTTTCTCACGTTGTGGCCCATATATGTATTTATGCAAGTTATGAATAGAAGGGAAATTTAGGTCCGATCCAGTAATTATGTCCTATCCCGTCCGATCAGGTGATTGCACACACCGACTCATGTAGCAACAAATATTTGACTTGAATGGCTGTCACTGGCTGCAAAGTGATCATGATTGCAGATCTAAAATGATCCATCCAAGTTAAGATGTCACTTGTGATGGTCATTTTTTTATTTTAATATCTGAAGATTCACACTTATTTTTCTCCAATTTTCTCTTCAAAATAAAATTATTTGGTCTTAGATAGGGATTTAAGCATCCCCATTGAAGTTGAACCCACTTTTACTTTACATTGTCTGTGAAATAAATACCCCCTTATACCCCACTTTTGTAAAGAAAAAATAGGGTATACAGGGGTATACCTATTTTTTTCTTTTTTTTTTTTTTGGCTCAAAAACATAGATTGTGGGTACTCGTTAGAACCGCCTCGCTAAGGCGGTTCTAACATGTACCCACAATCAGTGTATTGAGCAAACATTCTGAATTTTTTTCCAATGAAATTTTCAATTTTTAATGCTGAAAAACTTCTCTGTATATTGCATGGGCAAGTTTTCATAATGTTTTGCAGGTCCACGAAGGGCTGTTAACCAGATACCGGAAGAAATCCTCAATGATTTAAGGCTTCAGCAGGCTATCAAGCAGGTATGATGGTCTTGAATTGTGTCTTAGTTATCAATTTGAGCCTCAACATGTATAATAAGTCTTGGACTTACAAGTAGGTTTAGAGTGTATATACTTGCTCTCAGTGGCTCACATAGGGCTAGGCAGTATAAGTTTTTTATTCTGCTGTTATATCTTGTGTACTGATTGTCTGCTGTTTTGTGTTTTCAATGCTGTTTTTCGTCAAATTTATGAGCTTGTAGATTGTCAAATTTCTCTCTATATATAGATGGTGTTGGCATTAGCAAAAATGTTCCCTAGCACAATGTTTTCTACTGCATGTTAAAATTCAGCACTTAATTGTTTTAATGGATCTGTCTGTTCTTATGTTAGAATCTGCATCAAATTCTACCAATTGCATCATCAGGAAAATATAAAGTGCAATGAATACCCCCTCAACCCCCACTTTTATATAGAAAAACTGGGGTTTGCAGGGGTATACCTAATTTTCGTATTTTTGCTCCAAAACACACATTCACATTGTGGGTACTCGTTAGAACCGCCTCGGCGAGGCGGTTCTAACGTGTACCCACAATGTATGTTTTGAGTGCAAATGATAAAAAAAATCAATTTTTTTCCAATTAAATTTTCAATTTTTGTTTCTGAAAAAAACTTCTGAAAATGTTTCGTAATGTTTTAGCTTCCAGACAACTACAATTTTGAAATCTATAAAACAGTATGGAGGATCAGGACTGCAGGTGCCAAACGAGTGGCCTTACAGTTTCCAGAAGGACTGCTGCTATTTGCTTGTACCATCTCAGACATCATAGAAGAGTAAGTAGAAAGGCTGATGAATACCACTTGAGCCAAGACACAAGAAAACCAGGTCTTACACAAACCGGCCTGTGCAGCTATAGAAGATGTCTATAAACGTGAAATTTTGGATTTATGAAGAAGAGGTATTGTACTATCCGAGTAGTGAAAACAAAGACGCTGATCAGCTGTGCAGTTACTGCAGAGCTGATCTGCGCCTTTGTTTTCGCATAGGCAAAAATCTGGTTTTGTCTTGACGTGGCTCACTTGTCACTCTATTGCAATTTGCAAGAAATGTGTTAAGTTATTAAGAAAAAAAGAAAAAAATCAGTGTGTACAGAGGTTTAATAGCATATAAGTAGGTCACTTTGGTGTAATGATAAATGCATTTTAATAGTTAAGACTTAGATATCTTTGACATCAGGCAAAAAAATGCATAAGAGGTACATCCGCCTGGTCGGGTTGACACTTTTATTTTGGACTTTGAAAAAGCTTTTGACACACTTCCACATGAACTTCTTAAAAGCAAATTGTTTAGTTATGGTATAGGTGGAATTTTTAGACATTGGAATGGATAAATGCTTTTTTGTGCTTCAGGCAGCAAAGGGTAGTAGTTAATGGAGTTAAATCTGACTGGGCCCCTTTTGTGTCTGGTGTCCCTCAGGGCACCGTTCTCGGTCCATTGTTGTTCTCCTTGTACATAAATGACATACCCATTGGCATTGACTCTCAAATCAGGCTTTTTGCTGATGACTGTGTTTGTTACCGTGAAATTAGAACAGTAGAAGATACATTGAAACTTCAGAAAGACATTGACCTTTTAGGGAGCTGGGCCCGAAAATGGAGCATGAGATTTCAACCTGTCAAATGCAACATGATGCAGCTGACAAATAAGCGGATAAATAAAATTGAGGCCTCGTACACCCTTGAGGGAACGGTATTGGAAAATGTTGATAGCATTTTAAAATATCTAAGTGTAACAATTACAAATGACCTCAAGTGGAATACCCATATCAATAATATCTGTACTAAAGCAAACAGAACACTGGATTCTTGAGGAGAATCTTATTTTCTTGCTCCCAAGATGTTAAAGAAGCAGCTTATAAAGGACTGGTGCGCCCAGTCCTGGAATATGGAAGTTCTGTTTGGGATCCTCATACTAAATGCCTCCAGGAGGAATTGGAGAAGGTACAGAATCGTGCCGCTAGATTTGTAACTAGGAATTATACTTTCGAGGAAGGTAGTATGACTGGCATTCTTGAACAACTCAAATGGGATTCTCTCAAGAAAAGGAGGACAGATAATCGACTTATATTGCTATACAAAGGTCTGAAGGGTTACAGATGACCTTATCCCAAAGACTAGGCGTTGTAGAAATAGTCACTCCAAGGAATTTCAGCTTCCATCTGCTAGTATAGAGGCCTATAAATGTAGTTTCTTTCCCCAGACTATCAGTGACTGGAATGCCCTCCCTGACACTCTGTTTTCTACTGCTGAAATGTCAGATGATTGTGTGTCCAAGTTCGCTTCAGTCGTGCATTCAAGGGACTAATTTCTCCCCCATCCGAACCCCCTGGTGAAATAATGTCATTTGGCGTGTCACCAGTAAACTATTCAGATTCAGATCATCAGTCTGGTTTGTGTTGGACCTGGTCGGAACCCCCCCCCGAAGGACTGTTTTCTCGCGTTGCAGCTCATATGACCATGGCTGTAGGTGGACATTAAAATACAGCAACAGTAATTATTGAACATTCTTTACAGGTTTACAGATGCAGATACGTTGATAATGGGTGATGTTACATATGGTGCCTGTTGTGTGGATGATTTCTCGGCCAAAGCTCTAGGGGCTGATTTCATGGTACATTATGGACATAGCTGTCTAGGTAGGTAGGCTTTCTTTCGGAGATAGATCAACTCTAACAGTGTGTTAATGCAGAATAAGTCACAGAAAAAGTTGTAAAGAAAATCAAATCGAGGCTACCAAATGATTATTTGCCTTTATTTTTGTAGTATATAAACAGCCATGGCCATGTTATGAATCCATTGCTGCCAAGGAAGGTCTGGTCATTTATCTTAATGGAAACTAGTTTCTAGGCAGAAAGAGCCTAAACTGTTGACCGGTGCAGAGTGCTTATATTTTCACCACTTTTCAAATGTCATGCTACTTTTTATTGCTAGGCCTGAGAATTAAACCGTGTACACACTAATACAGGTCTAGCCAAAAGTATATTTAATGTTTTGCTTCTATCAATCTTATAGTACCCATAGACAGAACAGAGGGCATCCAAATGCTGTATGTATTTGTGGATATAAAGATAGATACAGTCCACTTCATAGAGACACTGAAACACAACTTTAGTCCTGGAACCAGTCTGGCATTGGTGTCTACCATACAGTTCGTAACAGCATTACAGGTAAGTTTTGTTTTCCGCCAAGTTTTCGCTATGCATGAATTTAGCACCCTCTCGTGTTTTTCAACAGTCATGTAACATTGAAGTTCAGTTTTAGGTGATTTTAAAATTTTGGTGATGTCTTGTATTGTCGTTTTTTCCACCTGGTATCTGGGTTGGAATTTTAAAATTGAGCCTTCGCATGAGAAAACCAACAATTTGGGTTTCCGACCAGGTCTGATATAAGCCAGGCTGTACAGTCACAGAAGATGGTTAGATGCTTGAAATTTTATATTTGAGTAAGAGAGGGATTGTACTATCCATGTAGCGAAAACAAAGGCGCTGATCAGCTTTGCGGTTACCGCAAAGGGTTACCGCAAAGCTGATCTGCGGCTTTGTTTTTGCCTATGCAAATTGTTGGTTTTCTCATGTACAGGCTCAAATTTAATTGTATCAATTCTAGTCCTGGACCTTCTATTCTTAGTCTACTGATAGATCATTCATCTAGCTTCTAGCCTGCTACTGTGACTGTACAGGCCGTTTTGTGTCAGACCAGGTTGAAAACCCCAAAGACCGGTTTTCTCACGTCGCGGCTCATTTAAACATCAAAATTGTTTCTCAGGAATAGTACAGTACTTTGTTTGCTAGAAAGAAAGACTGATTTTAGCTAAACTGAGCTGAAGGCTCACAAGGTGAGCTTATAGGATGGCCAGGATCCGGCGTCCGTCCGTCGTCCACAATTTCAAAGATCTTCTTCTCTGAAACAGCTTGGTTGATCAAGTCGAAATTTTATGTGGAGCCTCCATGGGTAGGGGGTATGAAAGGATGTTCATGGGATCTTGGTCACATGACCAAGGTGGCAGCCACGCCCATATATGATAAAAACCCTTCAAAACTTTTCTTCTCCAGAACCGGTGGGCCGATTTCCACGAAACTTGGTATGTGGCACTGGAGACTCCTCTGGTCTTATTTCGCTACACTGTTTATTTTTCTAGTCTGCAAGTGAACAACTGAAATCTGACTTCAAGGTTACAGTGCCACAGTGTAAACCGTTGTCACCAGGGGAAATTTTGGGCTGTACATCACCAAAACTACAAGATGTGGACAAAATCATGTAAGTTTACCGTACCATCAGCGTCCAAAAACATTCAGAGTCATTATTATGTCCCCCCAACCGAAGGTGGGGGACATATTGTTTTTGGTGCGGTTCCCGTCGGCGTCGGCGTCGGCGTCGGCGTCCGCGTCCGCGTAGCTTCTTTCTTACGCGATATCTTTTGAACCAGTGGATGGATTTTGACCAAACTTGCATAGATACATGGTTGGGAGGGGGGAAAGAGTTGATTAGATTTTGGTGACCTTGACCTCATTTTCAAGGTCACCAGCCCATGAAAACTGATCAAATTAGGTTTTCTGACGCGATATCTTCTGAACAAATGAATGGATTTTGAGCAAACTTGCACAAGAGCATTGTTGGGAGGAGGCTCAGAGTTGATTAGATTTTGGTGACCTTGACCTAATTTTCAAGGTCACCAGCCTATGAAAACTGATCAAATTAGGTTTTCCGACGCGATATCTTCTGAACAAATGAATGGATTTTGACTAAACTTGCACAAGGGCATTGTTGGGAGGAGGCTCAGAGTTGATTAGATTTCGGTGACCTTGACCTAATTTTCAAGGTCACGAGTCCATAAAAACTGTTGAAATTAGTCTTTCCAATGCAATATCTTGTAAACCTATTGATGGATTTTGACCAAACTTGCACAGAAGCATTGTTGGGAGGAGGCTCAGAGTTGATTAGATTTTGGTGACCTTGACCGAATTTTCAAGGTCACGAGTCCATAAAAAATGTTGAAATTAGTCTTTCCAACGCGATAACTTGTAAACCAATAGATGGATTTTGACCAAACTTGCACAGAAGCATTGTTGCAAGAAGGCTCAGAGTTGATTAGATTTTGGTGACCTTGATCTAATTTTCAAGGTCACGAGTCCATAAAAAATGTTGAAATTAGTCTTTCCAATGCAGTATCTCGTAAACCAATCAATGGATTTTGACCAAACTTGCACAGAAGCATTGTTGGGAGGAGGCTCAGAGTTGATTATATTTTGGTGACCTTGACCTAATAATCAAGGTCACAAGTCCATAAAAAATGTTAAAATTAGTCTTTCCAACGCGATAACTTGTAAACGAATGGATGGATTTTGACCAAACTTGTACAGAAGCATTGTTGCGAGAAGGCGCAGAGTCGGCTAGATTTTGGTGACCTTGACCTAATTTTCAAGGTCACAAGTCCATAAAAAATGTTGAAATTAGTCTTTCCAACGCAGTATCTTGTAAATCGATTGACGGATTTTGACCAAACTTGCACAGAAGCATTGTTGGGAGGAGGCTCAGAGTTGATTAGATTTTGGTGATCTTGACCTAATTTTCAAGGTCACGAGTCCATAAAAAATGTTGAAATTAATCTTTCCAACTCGATAACTTGTAAACCAATTGATGGATTTTGACCAAACTTGCACAGAAGCATTGTTGCGAGAAGGCTCAGAGTTGATTAGATTTCGGTGACCTTGACCTAATTTTCAAGGTCACGAGTCCATAAAAAAAATGTTGAAATTAGTCTTTTCACTGCAATATCTTGTAAACCAGTTGATGGATTTTGACCAAACTTGCACAGAAGCATTGTTTGGAGGAGGCTCAAAGTTGATTAGATTTTGATGACCTTGACCTAATTTCCAAGGTCACGGGTCCATAAAAACTGTTGAAATTAGTTTTTCCGATACGATATCTTGTAAACTAATTGATGGATTTTGACCAAACTTGCTCAGAAGCATTGTTGTGAGGAGGTTCAGAGTTTATAAGAATTTGGTGATTGTGACCCAATTTTAGACAGGGTCCAAAACAAGTTTAAACTATCACACCTTACATGGTGTCTTCCCTAGAAAAACTTCATATCACAAGGTAACTACACTTCAATTACTAAACGGTTGGGGGGACATAGTTTTCCTCAGAAAACATTGTTTTAATGAAAACTTGCCCATGCAATATTCAGAGATTTTTTTTATAGCCCCACTTTGGAAAAGTGGGGCTATACTGGATTCACCCTGTCCTTCTGTGATTCCGTGGTTCCGTGGTTCCGTCATTCCATGAACACGTTGTTTCCGCTCAATATCTTAAGAACAAATGGACAGAATCTGACCAAATTTTGTATGCACATCAACATTGACAACATCTACCTTGGGATTGTTGCCTGTCATTTTTCGCAAAATTTTGACGGAGTTACGGCCCTTGATTGACGTCAGAATTTCGTTTCCGCTCAATATCTTGAGAACAAATTGACAGAATCTGACCAAATTTTGTATGCACATCAACATTGACAATATCTAGCTTGTGATTGTTGCCCATCATTTTTCGCAAAATTTTGACGGAGTTATGGCCCTTGATTGACGTCATAATTTCGTGTCCAGTCCAGGGCTGGGGTCGATTACCAGGGTTCGCGCTAGCGATCGCCATTTTCGCAAATTGCGACATTTCAGAAAATTTGCCGCAAGAAATTAGACATTGGCGCAAATAATTGGCGATAAAATAGGCCACCTTTTTAAGCCAGAAATTACTTATTCAGTGAAAATCGCCACTGATTTACCTGTAAAATTGAGCCTAATTATCAAGTTAATCCTTCAGTCACTGCTTGTCAAAACAATCTCAGTCAACCGTTGCAAGTGATTAGAGAATTCAATAGACAACGATCTGTCACTTCTGCTGTTGTTTACATTCAATTGTGCACACAGATGGCACGCTCCGAGGGCATGTTTGATACTACACAAATGTGTAGAACATATGTAGTGGCGAGTTCAAAAGATCGTCACTATGTCTTACTAATATTATATTGTCTTGAACGTTTATATAAGTTTTATTTTTAAAGTAGAAAGACTGTTTTTTAGCAACAGAAGCACCATAAAATAGGCCACCTTTTTAAGCCAGAAATTACTTATTCAGTGAAAATCGCCACTGATTTACCTGTAAAATTGAGCCTAATTATCAAGTTAATCCTTCTGTCACTGCTTGTCAAAACAAACTCAGTCAACCGTTGCAAGTGATTAGAGAATTAAATAGACAACGATCTGTCACTTCTGCTGTTGTTTACATTCAATTATGCACACAGATGGCACGCTCCGAGAGCATGTTTGATACTACACAAATGTGTAGAACATAATTATGTAGTGGCAAGTTCAAAAGATCGTCACTATGTCTTACTGATATTATATTGTCATGAACATTTATATAAGTTTTATTTTTAAAGTAGAAAGACTGTTTTTTAGCAACAGAATAACTTGTTCAGCTGCACATGATCATCGCACATTTTTATTTCTAGATGCATCTTTATTTTTCTCACCTATTTCAGTATACAATTTGTGTTTTGTTTCATTTTTAAGGCTATTAATTGTTTGGTTAGATTTGCAAACATCATGATTTTATTTATTTAATAAGTTGTCTCCCTTGTTGATCATGAACAAGTACAAGCTTTTAAAAATATATAATTATTTTTTTACTTTTTTTTTTGTTCTTCAATAGATTTTTTTTTTTCAAAAGATAAAAAAGGGGGAAAATGAATAATTACTGATCAGTACCACTGTGTGAGGTGTTTATTTATTTTTTTTATAGATCTACATTTCTGCAAAAAACATATTCTTAATCAGTTACTCAAACTAAATAAGTACAGCACCAAATCCTGTTCCTTTCCCAGGAAACATTTTGAGAGTCATACCTTCTGAAATACCCGCATTAGCATGCATTTGGTTGAATTCTGGTGCTACAAATAAGACAAGGCTTCTGCTATTCCATGCCCATATGGAGTTTTCTTGTGTTGTAACCAATAAGCAATATTGTGAAGCTATCTTTATGGCGAAAAAAATGGCCAAAATTTGGCACAAAGTTCAAGAAAATGGCACAAAAAATATCAGATTGGCGAAAGTGGTGGCGAAAGAAAAAAAAATCCTAGCGCAAACCCTGATTACATTGCAATGTAATCAATTAAATTACAGATTACTTTGTCCATAAAATGTAATCGATTACAACTGATTACTTTAGATTTTGAATGTAATCAATTAAATTACAATTACTTTGACAAAGTAATCACATTACTTTCGATTACTTTGGTAAGATGACAGTTACCATCTCTTATAAATTGGTTGCTTTAATGCAAGTATTTGCTTCTCACTGGTATTTTACATGGAAACAATAACAACTCACTAAAAGTATCATTTGAACTCAATTCTATCAATTTAGAATTATCATTTTATTTTCCTGGAAGCTGAACCAGACACGATTCCAGATTTTAAACCAAGGTCCCACCTCCATGTCCTTAATCGTTGGATAAATCATCATGTATACTGTTCAAGGAATTGTTAAGTTTTGTCTTTCATTGAGTTGTTGTTATTTTGCTGAATTTTATCAAGTAAGCTAGGATGATAAATTGCATATTCATGAAAGTCCTGCAAAGTATAAACCTGCATTTAATGCATTTTTTTTTCTAAAACAAAGAAAGAATGCCTTTCATGAGTAAAACAATAAGCAGTGACCAGGAATGGACACAATTATAAACCAGCCCTTATCCTTGAAGAAGCTAAAACTTGGGTTAACTTCACTAACTTAATGATCTTTGGTTAACTTAACATGTCCCATTTGTAAAGAAAATATAGTTGTCTGCTAATGCCTATCTTGATTTTTAACAGTTTGTACAGGTGTGATCACAGGTAAATCCCCAATTTCTTTGACTCAAATGCACAATCAAATTAATTCATCAGCATACAACAAAAGAAATTGTTCACACCCTGAACAACCTTTGTTTTCAATAGACCAACAAGCCAATTAAAGTGACACAGCCATATAAACATAATTGGTGCATTAGACTGAGATTTAGAATAATCATGAAGTTGTAGGCTGTTGAAATGCTTGAATATAGCTGCCTGTAAATGATTTGTAGATTTGTTAGATAATGTAAATTTTCAGTGAATATGCAGTTTCCCTATCAGACTGCAAAAGGCATCAAAATGTATATCAAATGAGTTTATGATGTTTTTCCATTTTATAACCGTAATTTTACAAAACATCCTTTGCCTGTGTCATTGCAGACAAGAAAGGCAAGTTTCATAAATTATTTCCTTTTTTGTGGGTGGGGGGATTGGTTTGGATTTTGCCTATATTCATGTATACCATTGATACGCATTAATATTTAGCATAAAACAAGTCAAAATCTATCTAATTGTAATCAGATGTAATCAGAATGTAATCATGATTACAAGCCATTTTTTCAATTATAATTGATTAAATTAAATTACTTGTAATCAGAAAAATGGCTGATTACTGATTACAACTGATTACTTGAAAATCTGTAATCGATTACAGCTGATTACGATTACAAATTACGATTGCCCCAGCCCTGGTCCAGTCAATATCTTGAGAACAAATTGATAGAATCTGACCAAATTTAATATGCACATCAACATTGACATGATCTAGCTTGGCATTGTTGCCTGTCAAATTTAGCAAAATTCTGACGGAGTAACAGCCCTTGATTGACGTCAGAATATAGTTTCCACTCAATATATCGAGAATGAATTGACAGAATCTGACCAAATTTTGTATGCACATCAACATTGACAAGATCTAGCTTGGGATAGTTGCTTGTCATTTTTTGCAAAATCTTAACAGAGTTTTGGCCCTTGATTAATGTCAGAATTTTGTTTCTGCTCAATACCTTGAGAACAAGGACGTTTCGCGCAAAAACCAGTTCCTCCCGGGACGGTTCGCGCAAAAAATATTTTTCGAACGGGACGTTTCCTCCCGGGACGATTCGCGCATTTTTCCAAAAATTGATTTCAAGGTTTTATTTTTCAAAATTTATCAATTAAATGCAATGCATATGTAAAACTAATTATGGACTTATTGGAAATATATTTTTTTATCTTTGATTTTTCTAAGCAATATGTTATGTTATTATTTTTTCCAAAATTAAGGGGACGATTCACCCACGGGACTGTTCGCGCAAATGTATTTTTCAGTGATAATTTCAACGTTTTCTTTAAAGGAAGGAACAAAAAAGCCATATTATTAATAGATTTATATCTTTTTTTAAATATTCAAATAATATTACACATGGGGTGGGGGCAAGGAGTTGTCAAGGCTAGACATGAAACAATGAAGATGTATGTTCATATACATAAAATATAGTACCCGTGTATATATAAAGTAAGAAGTCGTTGTTGTGCCGTTTTGAAATTGAAGATTGTTAATCAATACGAAATTTACAATTAGAAATAAAAATGGAACAGGCATGCACGGTCTGGAGAGAGGCACTAATATGTTTCATTCTCGGCCTCCGTATTGCATAAATCACACACAAACTAGCTTTCGTTTTTTATATCTGTGGTTTGTGAAAGAAAGAAAGAAAGAAAGAAAGAAAGAAAGAAAGAAAGAAAGAAAGAAAGAAAATATAAATATATGTATAATATTTATTAAAATTAAGGATGTCAACGAATATTCGAATGTTCGAATATTCGCATTTCATACGAATATTCGAATGCGATTTCTGGATTCGAATATTCGCATAATTTTCTAACCTTCAATATTGTCATGTATCAGTTAAAAGGAGGACTCAAATTTAAGGCCAAAGGTCGAAAAATAATATGACCAGTAATCCTGCTTGTCTGTTGAGTAATTCAATATGGTCAAAATTTTGACACACTTGCAAATTGAGATTGCTCAATTAACAGTTTGACACGTTGTTGATTCAAATGACACTTTGTTGATTCAAGTTGATTGCTTTCAATAAATGTTTTTAAGGTGTGAAAGCCCGTGAAAACTTAAGATGGCTGGATACTTTGACAACTCAATCCTTTAGGAACAACACAGTCACAACAGACCTTTCACAAAATGCATGTAGGCCACACGATTACAATAGACCCTAAGCACTCTTGGTGGCGGATATCAACGGCATGCATGCAGAACTTGTCGTTGCTTTCTCAGACAGAACCCAAGAGATTTGTCGTTATTAAACACCTCCAGATGGTCTAGTTTTCTGTGCAAAATTTGTTGATTTTAAATTTCTTACAGGGCGCCATTGGTATAGCCCAGATAAGATACCATGCATATACATATACCTCATATTTTCAATACATGTACCACCAAGTAAGTCATCGTAATGGGTCTATTGGACACAGATGTGTATATCATTCGAATATTCGAATATATTCGAATATCCTATGCGAATATTCGAATAGCATTTTCGGCATTCGTTGACATCCCTAATTAAAATGGATAATGACAACAGTAATTGTAATGTCGTAAATTTTGAATTGGCTACTAAAGTTGTTAATTTGTGATCAAATGAGTAAACAAAATAAGATGTTAACGCATATCACCATAATGAGCAAAACAATTGAATTAAACGAAGAGAACATCAAACATCTGAAATGTTTTATTTTAAATGATGCATATAATTTAATTACATACGTAAGTGACTTAAAGCTCACATTATGACAATTAACGTCAAATCAAAACAATTACTACAAACGTCGACTAATTTGGTTGTTTGAGTAACATCCCAATCAACATTTCAATAGCAATTTGCCTGCTCAAAGACACAAGACGGCTACCCAGCGCGTTCGAACCCCTTTAAGTCGAAAATTAAAACTGAACATACCCGCATTCCTGCATCCACGGTGTTGCCACCCCCAACACGAATCACAACTCAGGACCTGCCGTGGTCTTTTGCATCTTTTTGAACACGTTTTAATAAAAAAAAAACAAAAAAAAAAACAAAAAAAAAAACAAAAAAAAAAAAAAAAAAACATTTCACCTGTGTGTATGCATGATTTTTTTTTTCTCACGCATCGAAAACAATGACCTTTCATAACAAAATTATATAATGATGAACAAATATGTATGAATCGCTTTCCACATTTACAAGCTTAGAGAGAGATTGGAATCTTGCTCTTTTGCAAAGCAAAACGCTTATCATAAATATATATTATAATACAAAAATGGGTGAATCGACCTCTAAATTTGATTTTGAGCGAATCGTCCCAGTTTTTTTGCGCGAACCGTCCCGTTCGATTTTTTGCGCGAATCGTCCCGGTCGAATCGTCCCAGGGAGGAACTGGTTTTTGCGCGAAACGTCCCGTAACCCATCAACATTAACAAGATCTAGCTTGGGATTGTTGCCGTCATTGTTTGTCTCACCCTGGCACAAAGCTCAGAAGCGGGGCTATAGTCAGATCCTCTGACAATTCTAGTTTCAGCTATAAAATGTGAAAAATTCATAATTTCTTATTTTTGCTCAAAACATAGATCTGAGGCGGTTCTAACGAGTACCCACAATGTATGTTTTGGAGAAAAAAAAAAAAGAAAAATAGGTATACCCTACATACCCCAGTTTTACTATATTAAAGTGGGGTTTAAGGGGTGTACATTTCACAGACGTGGTTTCCTGATGTTATGGGACAGATTACACTGTAAATATTGTAGTAAAAATAAAGGAATTTCATTTAGCCATCATGGCTGTCACTCCTGTTAAGGTTGTGTGTTGAAAATATACACACACAAACATGGATAATTCAAATCAGTTTGTTTCTACATGTATTTGAAAAGTCCATAAGGCTTTAAAAACTGAACAAAACATGCCACAAAATTTTTATTTTCAAATTTTCATTTCAGTTATCTCGGCGATGGTAGATTTCACTTGGAGTCTATAATGATACACAATCCAGATATTCCTGCTTACAGGTATGCTTTGCCATAATGCTGAAATTGAACTGTAGAATTGTACAACTAGAAAAAAACTGTCTTGGGTTTCAGACCAGCACAAATCCTGCTTTAAAGCAAGACAAAATTGAAAGAGATTTTGTTTTGAAGTAAAGGCTTTATACTTTCTATTTTTAACAAAAACAATGCAGTGATCAACTGCATGCTATGAAATTAATTAAGCAATAAGCAGGCAGAAATGCATGTGTTGCACTTGAGTAAGCAGCTGTTTGCACATGCAAATCAACAAAGATTTTGATACTCATGAATCATATTGTAAGAAAACCAGATTTTAGGGTTTTCAACCAGCAAATCTAAGCAGACAGTACAGCCACAGAAAATACACATTTACACCTTGTAAACCTGTGATGCAACCAAATTTCTTACAGCAAAAATTATCACATTATCACTACACTTCAAAATGGAGTGCATTGATGAATAGTGCGATAATTTACACTGAAACCCACAGTGAGACAGTTACAAATGGATTCATCGCTGAAGGTTGTAGCCCAATCTATCCAGCATCCGATCACTGCAACCCATCTTGTGACATGTCATGATGTTGCATCAATTTGCACTGAATCAGGAGCATACAGGGTGATTTAGGAAGTAAGCTATTTTTACTGTCTGCTTAGTGCTTAGTGAGTAAAAGCCTTGATTCATCTTACAGACCTTTAGACACTTTCTAATGACAAGGTGCATATCTAACAGGTATGACCCGTACACCAAGATATTCTCCAGAGAGTACTATGATACAGAGAAAATGCACCAGATTAGAAGAGATGCCATTTCAAAAGCAGCCTCAGCCAAACAAGTCGGAATTATACTGGGCACATTGGGAAGGCAGGGTTCTCCTAAGATATTACAGGTAGGAGATTTGGAATTTCCTTGCTGAACAGACTTGTTAAAAAAATGCTGTACCAGTACCTTGCAACAGAACTTAAAAAAAAAAAGCTGTGTTGTGCAACAAAACTATCTTGTACTTCTAATTTTTCTGACAGATTCTAAGTCTGATGAAACAACAATCTTGTAGGATTGCTCAAGGAAAATACCAAAATAACTCAAATTACAAGATTGGCTCATAGTCAGATTAGTTGGTTGCTTAGGCCTTAGGGTTAGTATAGGTCGCACAGCACTAGGTCAAACAAGCAGGCCCCAAGTAATGATAGAAGTAAGCCTAGAGGCATCTGCAATGTATGATCAATACCTTTACTGTCTAAATTACTTTTATAGATGCACTTTCTAAAAGACTTGTTAAAAACTGATCAAATTTCACGAAGATCAAGGCTTGGCTTCAGTTTTCTTTTTGTTGATCATACACTTTCAAGTGGTTAATAATTGATTGTTTGTGATATAGTTTTAGCTCGACTGCACGAAGTGCATAGAGCTATTGCAGTCACCCCGGTCGTCCACGTTCCCGTTCCCGTGTGCGTTCCCGTTCCCGTGCGCGTCACACTTGCGTTAAAGTTTTCTAGAAGTCCATATCTTGACAACCACTCATCAGAAAGCATTCATACTTGGACCATAGATACCCTGTAGGGTTAGCTTTCATTCCATGGCATCGGGGCACCTGGGTCCAGGCCTGGGGGTGGGGCTGGAGGTTAAAATCTAGAACACCTTAAAAAATAGCTATTATTGTGTTAAAGTTTTCTAGAAGTCCATATCTTGACAACCACTCATCAGAAAGCATTGATACTTGGGCCATTGACACCCTGTAGGGTCGGCTTTCATTCCATCGCATCAGGTCCCTGGGTCCATGCCAGGGGGAGGGGCTAGAGGTTAAAATCTAGAACACCATTAATAATAATGGCTTTTCTGTGATATTGTATTCTAGAAGTCTATATGTTGAAAAAATTTTATCAGAGGGCTTTCATACTGGGACCATAGGTACCCTGTAGGGTTGAGTTTCATTGCATGGCATCGGATCTCTGGGTCCATGCCTAGGGGTGGGGCTGGAGGTTAAAAACTAGAACACTGTAAAAAATAGATGTACTGCTGTGTAACTTTTACAATGAGTCCATATCTTGACAACAACTTATCATAAAGCATTCATACTTCGTACACTTTAGGTTCCATGGCATCCGACCGGGTTGGAGTCAGGGGGGCGGGGCTAGAGGTCAAAATCTAGAACACCGATTTTTTTTTTTTCTTTTTATTTCTTAATAGAAACAACTTAGGAAGATGGTTGGTCATTCATCTTTTGACTTTTTGACACTGTCTTGTGTGTCACGACGGTAAGGGTCGGTTGACCTACTTTCCATGGTTCAGTGATTTTGCCTTATATGTTGACACTCAATTAGTATATTTTCTTACTTTTTTCAGATTATGAGTGAGTATGACCAGACCTTCGACTCCAATATACTTATAGGTCACTGTGACCTAATTTCACGGTTCAGTGATTTTGCCTTATATCTCGGTACTCAAATGATTTATGAACAAACTTCTTTCAAAGTATGTTTGCTTATGACAAGACCTTTCACCCTGAAGTAGTCCTAGGTCACTGTGACCTAATTTCATGGTTCAGTGATTTTGCCTTATACAGGCCACCTTCGCTATCTCAAACTCGGTTGTCTCGAAAACCCCACTTATGTCGAATTGCTCACTCATTCCCGAGCATCTCTTCCTATATGTTATTGTATTTCAACCTTGCTTATGTCGAACTCGGTTATGACGAAAATTCGGCTATGTCGAAGTCACAGATCGCTCCCCACAGAAAAAAGACCATAAGTTTCACCCTTCCTGTGTCGAACTTCGAAGTCAAAAATCGGTCTTTGCCGAGTTGATATCTACTAACAGCCTTTCATCACAGGATTTGTTAAAGAATGTTTTGACATCATGTGTTAGGTCGGGGAATATACGTTTGAAATCACAATTAATGGGGTTAACATGGTGGAAAATGAAAGGAGAACCACTGAAAGAGTTGAGATTTTTTATGAACCTTGGCTGGTCTCAATTTGGTTATCTCGAACTTCGGAAAACTCGAAGTAGTTTCTCCGTTCCCCTTGATTTCGAGATAGCGAAGGTGGCCTGTATCTTGACACTCAATTAGTATATTTTCATACTTTTTTCAGATTATGAGTGAGTATGACCAGACCTTTGACCCCAATATACTTATAGGTCACTGTGACCTAATTTCACGGTTCAGTGATTTTGCCTTATATCTCGGTACTCAAATAGTTTATGAACAAACTTCTTTCAAAGTATGTTTGCTTATGACAAGACCTTTCACCCTGAAGTAGTCCTAGGTCACTGTGACCTAATTTCACGGTTCAGTGATTTTGCCTTATATCTTGACACTCAATTAGTATATTTTCATACTTTTTTCAGATTATGAGTGAGTATGACCAGACCTTCGACTCCAATATACTTATAGGTCACTGTGACCTAATTTCACGGTTCAGTGATTTTGCCTTATATCTCGGTACTCAAATGGTTTTTGAACAAACTTCTTTCAAAGTATGTTTGCTTATGACAAGACCTTTCACCCTGAAGTAGTCCTAGGTCACTGTGACCTAATTTCACGGTTCAGTGATTTTGCCTTATATCTTGACACTCAATTAGTATATTTTCATACTTTTTTTCAGATTATGAGTGAGTATGACCAGACCTTTGACCCCAATATACTTATAGGTCACTGTGACCTAATTTCACGGTTCAGTGATTTTGCCTTATATCTCGGTACTCAAATAGTTTATGAACAAACTTCTTTCAAAGTATGTTTGCTTATGACAAGACCTTTCACCCTGAAGTAGTCCTAGGTCACTGTGACCTAATTTCACGGTTCAGTGATTTTGCCTTATATCTTGACACTCAATTAGTATATTTTCATACTTTTTTCAGATTATGAGTGAGTATGACCAGACCTTTGACCCCAATATACTTATAGGTCACTGTGACCTAATTTCACGGTTCAGTGATTTTGCCTTATATCTCGGTACTCAAATGGTTTATGAACAAACTTCTTTCAAAGTATGTTTGCGTATGACAAGACCTTTGACCCTGAAGTAGTCCTAGGTCACTATGACCTAATTTCAGGGTTCAGTGATTTTGCCTTATATCTTGACACTCAATTAGTATATTTTCATACTTTTTCAGATTATGAGTGAGTATGACCAGATCTTTGACCCCAATATACTTATAGGTCACTGTGACCTAATTTCATGGTTCAGTGACTTTGCCTTATATCTCGGCACTCAAGTGGTTTATGAACAAACTTCGGTCACACTATGTTTGCGTATGACAAGACCTTTGACCCTTAAGTAGTCCTAGGTCAATATGACCTGATTTCACGGTTCAGTGATTTTCCTTTATATCTCGGCACTCAATTGGTATATGGACATACTGCTTTCACGATATGTATGAGTATGACAAGACCTTTGACCGTAAAGTATTCCTGGGTCACTGTGACTTAATTTCATGGTTCAGTGATTTTGCCTTATATCTCGACACTCAGTTGGTATTTTTTCATACGGGTACTTCTTTCTGATTATGAATGAGTATGACCAGACCATTAACCCAAACATACTTATAGGTCACTATGACCTAATTTCATGGTTCAGTGATTTTGCTTTATATCTCAACACTAAATGGGTATATGATCATATTTCTTTCACATTATGAGTAAGTATCACTAGACCTTTGACCCTGAAATACTTATAGGTCAGTGTGACCTTATTTCACGGTTCAGTGATTTTGCCTTGTGTCTTGGCACTCAGTTGATTATGAACACACTTCATTCACAATATGAGTGAGACCTCTAAATCTTAGGTAGTTATAGTTAACTTCCATGGTTCAGTGATTTTGCCTTATTGCATCAAGGCAAAAAGATGTATGGGTTACTGGTCGGGTTTGGCCTTATGTTTGACAAAGGTCAGAAGCAGTCGAGCACGCTGTCCTGCGACAGCTCTTATTATTTCTAGCACCTTCAGGAAAGACTAAAAGAAAGAAACATAGACACCATAACAGTTCTATTGTCAGAAATATACCCGGACAAGCTGGCCTTGTTTGCTAATGTGGATGCGTAAGTTTTGTTTCTTTAGTTACTAGTCATTATTAGAGCTGCATCATGAGAAAGCCAGACTTCTGCCTATGCGAAAACAAAGGCGCAGATCAGCTTCGCAGTAACTGCGAAGCTGATCAGCGCCTTTGTTTTTGCTACACGGATAGTAGTATTCCTCCTCTACTTATATCCAAAATTTCAAGCTTGCTATCTTCTGTGACTGTACAGGCTAGTTTGTGTCAGACCGGGTCAGAAACCCTGAAGACAGGTTTACCTGCATCACGGCTCATTAGTCATAACAGTGTATAATTGCAGTTAATTCATTTAGACGCTTGCTAGCACAAGATCTTATCAAATATACCCAGTACCCAGACAAGCTGGCCTTGTCCACTAATATGGATGAGTAAGTGTATTCTTCTTGTGTAACTCGAGCAAGACGCTTTATGCTCCCCATAGTACTGGTATGTACCCAGGAAGCATGGCTCTCTCCCGACATGACTCAAACATTATTGGCTAGCATGTTAAGAGTCACTTAAACCAAAAAACCCCAGCATATGTAAGACTGATCAATTGTTTAAGAGAAATGTGAAGTGCATAGCCTAGTATGTATTTAATAATCCATCATTACATTCCCTATTTAAGATAGATATCAATTAATTTTAAAGATGAAATAGAAACAGATGAAAGATGAGAAAACCAACAATGTGGTTTCCGAACAGGTCTGACACAAACCAAGCTGTACAAGCACAGAAGATGGCTGGAGGCTGGAAATTTGGGATTTAAAAAGTAGAGGAATTGTACTATCCTGTAGTGAAAACAAAGGCGCTGATCAGCTTCGCAGTTACTGCGCTGCGAAGCTGATCAGCGCCTTTGTTTTCCCATATGCAAAATATTGGTTTTCTCATGACACGGCTCTTGTGGTTTTATATGAAACGTTATTTGCTCATACTGGTTGTTAAAGTGTAATTTTTGTTTCAGCTGGGTGCAAGTAGCATGTCCTAGGCTGTCCATAGATTGGGGAATGGCTTTTGATAAACCATTGCTATCACCATATGAGGTATGTCGGACAACTTTAATTGCTCTTTTTTAAGATAAGAAAAAAAAACTTATTTTAAACATATAAAAAAAGTCATAATTTTACAAGAACTCCAAAAACTTGGTCACTAAGTTTTTTTTTTAGCTCACCTGAGCCGAAGGCTCACAAGGTGAGCTTATAGTATAGTAGTCTAGCCGGCGTCCGTCCGTGCGTGCGGCCGTCCACATTTTCAATCTTGAATATCTCTAAGACAACAAGGCCAATTGTAACCAAATTTTATCTAAAGCATCATTGAGGAGGGGGAAAGGTTGTATTAGGTTTTGGGCCAGGTCGGATCAGAACTCTGGTTTCCATGGCAACGGATAGCTCCCATAGACTTACAATGGGAAAAACATATAAAAATCTTCTTCTCTGAAACCACAAGGCCAAGAGCTTTCATATTTTGTGTGTAGCAATGTCTAGTGGTCCTCTTCATAAATCCTGCCATACATGCCCCTGGGGTCCATACGGGCCTCGCCCCGGGGGCGTCATGATGAAAATATAAAAAAATCTTCTCTCAAACCACAAGGCCCAGAGCGTTCATATTTTGTGTGTAGCAATGTTTAGTGGTCCTCTATATAAATCCTGCCAATTATGCCCCTGGGGTCAAAAATGGCCCGGCCCCTGGGGTCATTAGCTCCCATAGACTTACAATGGGAAAAACATAAAAAAATCTTCTTCTCTGAAACACAAGGCCCAGAGCTTTCATATTTTGTCAGTAGCAATGTATAGTGTTCCTCTTTATACATCCTTCCTACCGTGCCCCTGGGGTCCATACGGGCCCCGCCCGGGGCTGTCATGGGAAAAACATACAAATCTTCTTCTCCGAAACCACAAGGCCCTGAGCTTTCATATTTTGTTTGTAGCAATGTATAGTGTTCCTCTTTATAAATCCTGCCAACGGTGCCCCTGGGGTCCATACAGGCCACGCCCCAGGCATGTCATTATCTACCATAGACTTATAATGGAAATATATGAAAAAATCTTCTCTGCAACAGCATGACACAAAGCTTGTATATTTGATATACAACATTGTCATGTGGAGCTCTACATAAATCCTGCCAATCTTGCCCCTGGGGTCAAATATGGCCCAACCCCGGGGGTCATTATAGGACCCTGACCTTGTTAGATGATTTTTTCAAGTGAACAAAAATGGCAGAAAAGAGGATACACACTCCTTACAAGAGCTCTTCTGCTGATGTAAGTAGGGTTTCAAGGTCACATGACCAAGATGGCCATCATACCCATATATGGTAAAAACCCCAACTACTTTGTCCAGGTGAGCGATCGCTGCCCCTGGGCTACTTGGGAGCAAGACCTGTGCAGTCTATAAACCTTATAGTAACTATTATCGAGAACTTTGAATCCGCAAGACAACAAATTAGCGAGTATTAGCAAAAATTAAGTTCTCGTGAACATTTCTGAACTTACAGTATTTAGATGTATGACACATACCACATGAGCCTTTACCTTTGTCACTGAAACGTCTGTGATTATTTTGCAGCTAACCTTCGTTTTCACATATCATAATGCAGGTATTTTCATTAAGTGGCTCTTATCTCTAGATTCATATTATGTCTCATCTATTTGTGAATTTCTTTCCAGATGTCTGTTGCCTTGGACAGTATACCATGGCAGACTGTGTATCCAATGGATTACTACTCAAATGACAGTCTAGGTGCTTGGACTAATAATAATGAAGCTCATAGACCAGTCCGGCAAAGAAAACCAAGACCAGTCATAGGGTCAAAGGGAGATAAACATGTTTCAAAGGGAGATAATAAAGATGACAAGGGAGAGAAACAAGTATCAAAGGGAGAGAACTCTAAGGACACAGTCTGTAAGGAGAATAATTTGGTGTCAGAAAAAGACAATAAACTGACTGAATGTTTGTGCAAAAATTCTGAACTAGATGTAAATTTGGCAAATAATGTTTCAAAGGAAGAAGGATTGGCTAAGGAATTACAGTTGAAAAGTGATACTAACAGTTGCTGTGATAGGTCATCTGTAGATGGTTGTTGTTCAACATCAAATAGTTGATAGTGAATAAATCATAGAATTGAAATACAGGTAGCTTTGTTCATTTTTTGCAGACCAATTAAAATTTAAGATAGCGGCCCCTGTGGCTGAGTGGTTAAGAGCGCTGTTTCTTAAGTACTTGATCATCTCACCACTGGGTCTGGTGTTGGTTTGAGCCACACACTGGGCAAAATGTCAGACGGTGTGTCAGGTGGTTTTTCTCGGGGGTTCTTCCATTTTTGCCCACCTACTGATTGGTCCATCTCAAATCAGCTGAAATAATCTTGAAAGGGAATTAAAACTGAATTTGAAAAAAATATTTCACCTTTTGACACACATAATATCAGATACCGTAGAACAGTTAAGCCTCATTATAACATGCCTCATTAAAATGCATTTTTCAGTACAACACAACCATGAAACCCATGTTCAAATAATGAAATTCATGTGCCGTTTGAACATGGGTTTTGGCCAACGTCATTGGCCAATGCGACGTGGCGTAATTGTGTTCCGTAGAAACAAAGTTGAAGAAGCTCTGCGTTTTTGGTGAGTTTTTACATTGTTAAAGTTATTTTCAAGAGATTTTGAGTGAATTTGTGTGAAAACGCAAGGTTTTTAGGCCTTAGGCCTGGTGTTCAAACACCTTCCTCATGATCCATCAAATGTTTGAACACTGAAAACCATGGCTGATTCCTACATGTATACTAACAGAAATGATCCTGTCCTGTAAAATATGTTCTTGCACACCAGATAGAGAAATCCCACATTTTACCCCATGTGAGAAATTCTTATCTCACCCTTGTTATCTCACCCCGGTTGCACCCTGCGTTCAAATGTTCTTTTTTAATATTGGTTGTATAGGACGTCACGTAATTTCGTCGCTAAGCGCACACGTCACAATGACGTCAAAACGTTTTAAATCAAAATGGCGGACGCCGCGACTTTAGCATTTTTCTAGGTAAATAGTATACAAATCAATCTTCGCTGCATAAAGGTGAGCAAGAAAAAGAATCCATCATTCGTGTCAGGTATGGATAGACAAATCTGTCCCTCGGGTCACAATTTGGCATCACTCGGCGAGCCTCGTGATGCCAAAATGTGACCCTCGGGACAGATTTGTCTATCCATACCTGACACTCATGTAAGATTCTTATAATCATCATCAATGACTAGGAACTGGTGCAATCAGAACCAAAAGAAATGTAAGAATCAGTTATACAAAACCTGAGGTGGGCCCCGTGGCCGAGCGGTTAAGAACACTTTTTCTTAATCATCTCGCCGCTGTGTCTGGTGTGGGTTTGAGCTCCACTCTGGCCACATGCGAGACGAGCCAAGTTCTGCTTGCGGGTGTGCCAGGTGGTTTTTCTCGGGGTTCTCCCATTTTCGCCCCACCTACTGAATGGCCCATCTCATATGAGCTGAAATAATCTTGAAAGGGACGTAAAACTGAAAAAAAAAAAAAAAAAAAAAAAAAAAAAAAAAAAAAAAAACCTTATACTAATGCCATTTGAGCCACTGCATTAGAAAAAACAACAATTTGGGGTTCTGACGAGGTCTGACAAACCAGACTGTACAGTCACAGAAGCACGCTAGAAGCTTGAAATTTAGGATTTAAGAAGGGGGGTTGTACTATCTGTGTAGCGAAAACAATGGTGCTGAACAGCTATGCAGTTACTGCACAACTGATCTGCTCCTTTGTTTTCGCATGTTAGTTTTCTGATGCGGCGGCTCATTTACAAAAGACGGCCAATAAGTTTTCAAAAGGCATTGGGTCCACTGGCAATCTGAACAAGCTGTAGACAACTGTTGAATGTTTATAGTAGATCTTTAAAGGGGCACCTGGAGTATAAAAGGCTGAATAGGCCTTATCTCAGTTTTTGCTTAGACACCAACCTGTCAACATCTCTCTGAGCTCTCCATTAAACAACACTAGAATTAAACAATTCTGATTGGATAATGCTTCAAGGAGGAACGTTACCTGTGGACTTATTGACAGCTCTTATCAGCAGATTAAGTATTACATGTATTCCAATAGGTTTAATGTTACCTGTGCCAGTAGTCAAGCCACAGGTAATCCCAGGTAATAAAACTTGCCACCAGGCAGCAAAAGTGCCCCTTTAATCATTAATCCTGGGTTGAAAAAAATACACTTTTAAAGTCAAAAATAAAAGGAAGGATTTTAAGGAAATCATAACACCAGCTTTTACAAAATAGCACATGTATTTACATTTAAATAGTTGCAATAGTTACTTTACAAATCAGATCTATTAACAATTATAAATTTACCTGGAAAATTATACAAAAATTGTCTGGACGGAATATCCATTATAATATCTATACAGAGTACTAAAACAGCAGGCAACATCTTTGCATCCCAGGCCTCCAGGTTATAAAACTTTTTTCGTGCTCAACTCAGCTGAGACTAAAATTTATCCTGTTCATAAATGCCAAAATTTTGGCTTATTCAATATTTATTGACACTTAAAATTTCAGACTAGGCTAAATTGAGCACAAAAAACTTTAAAACTTTTATAACCTTGTGACCAGGTCTGCATGCATCCTGAAACCCCATGGGGGTAGCCCTTGGGGCTTATTGGTCAACATTGCTGATTACATATGAGCCGCGTGGTGAGAAACTCCGATTACTGCCTATGTGAAAACAAAGGGTCGCATCAGCGCCTTTGTTTTTGCTACACAGATAGTACAATTCAATCCGGAATTTCCAGCCACTATCCATCTTCTGTGGATGTACAGCTCGGTTTGTGTCAGACCTGGTCGGAAACCACGAAGACCAGTTTTCTCGCGCCGCGGCTCATATAATCCTGACCATTTTGATGTCTCATCTGTTTCTGATCATTTGTTTAAGACACCTACCAATTACCCCCATAGCAAGACTGAACAGAAAGTTAATAACTTTGCTGTTCTAAATCTTTGCTGGCTCCACATTCATTTTGCTGGTCGTTAACAATACTACTTATTTAAATAGATGTACTGTTTCAAACTAAGTCATTTTGTTTGTCTTTAACCATACTGCTTGTCTAAATGTCAATTTTATCTGTTTTTAAATTTAGGTCATGACTTCTCCTGTCATTGAGAATTTTTTTTTCCTTTCAAAAGTCTACTTCTTATCTAAAGAGATGTACAATTTGAAACTTTAGTCTTTAAGTTGGAACAGCTCCCGCGTTTGTGACAGATTTTGATGTCGTTTTCATGAGATCTTTAGTAGCATTTTCTCTGGCCTGCAGCATTCTCTGTCGAGCCTTCTTGAAGGCATCTGTAAAACAAAGAGGATAGATTAACTATCTATATTATTTGCATGCTACACAATGTTACCCAACTTCGGTAATTTTTGTTTCCTTTCCATGATACTCATCATCCAAATATTTTGTGGCATTTGAGCCGCAACATGAGAAAAACGGTCTTTGAGATTTCCGAACAGGTCCAACACAAACCAGCCTGTACAGTCTCAGAAAAGGGTTAGCAGCTTGGAATTTCCGATCTAGAAAGTAGAGGAACTGGACTCCCTGTGTAGCGAAAACAAATGCACTGATCAGCTGTGCAGTCACTGCACAGCTGACCTGCGACTTTGTTTTCACAGAGGCAAAAAGCTAGTTTTCTCATGATGCAGCTCATTTAATATGTTACTTTACATTCAAAGTTTTGTTTTATTTGATTCTTAACATCCTAGTCAACAAACAATTCAGTTCTTTTAGGACAGAGCAAATGTTTCCTGGGTAGAACCAGTTGTATGTTAAGTAAATTTATCTTGGTCAGACACAACACTGACACAGGGTTTAAACCCAGGACCTCTTAGATACAAAGTCCTACATGCTATCACTTGGCCAAAACTCTACATATGGTCCACCATATGAGGAAATTAACAATCTGCATATGCGAAACCAAAGGCGCAGATCAGCTTCACAGTAACTGTGAAGCTGAATCAGCGCCTTTGTTTTCACTACATGGATAATACAATCCATCTTCTTATATGACGTTACGCAAGAAACTGGTGACACTTTGTGAAAACGCTTGCTTTGCTTGCTTGTAAAACCGATAAAATGCTTATTTGTGGGCGTATTTTATAACTTTTTACACTAAAATTTTCAGCAAATAATTATTTAAACGATGGTTTAGGAATAAATTTAATAACTCTGATCAATTTAAGAGTGATTAATTCAAATTTGTCGAAAACAATGAAAAGACGGCGTGTCCCACGTTACATTTAACTGCATGCCGCGGTAGTTGCATCGCCGGTAAGATTTATCTGGCGGTATAAACCGTGATTGGGTTTCATAGTAGGAAAGAGACATCATTTTCTGTTTTGCTGTCAAATTTATTCCGATGAAATCGAAAAACTTTAGAAATACCGGGCGTGGGATTAAAGACAAAAGCGATGTCCCATCTCGGCGACAAAACAAGTAGAAGCGCTTTATTGTAAAAGCAGTATCTTTCCTAGTCAAGTCATCGCAATAATTTTCCTGCTGAAAAATACGTTTTTTGCATAGATTTGATAGATGCAATTATTTTATGGGTTTGAGGTCATGTTGAAAAGCGAAGTGAAAAAGCAATTGTCTCCTAAAATGTCCCAAAGCCTAAAATTGACGTTGTTTTCTAACAAAACGTAATTTTGAAGACGTTTTTAAACAGGTTATATCAATCAAATCAAAATAATAAAATATATGAAAATACGTTTTCTTTACTGATTACGGTGATGTAAATTTTGTTACACTACGCCGTGCCGTTTTCTTTATTTTTGAAAATACAAATGTCTCCCAAAATGTCCCACTCGCGATTTTTTTTCAGATTTTGACGTCATATATATAAATCTTTTGTCGGGGCAAAATGATCGATTAAAAAAAAAAAGGGATTCTTAGCCGTGCTTACTTCAACCGGTTCTAGTTCTCCATAAAAGTGTTTTCATGTAAACCGAGAATGAGCTTACGAATGCGAATTCATGCGATTCGTCGCAAATTCGCAATGATTGCTTGTTGTGCGCTTGACATATGTTAATGTTCGCAAGCATATATACATGTATGACAACATTCTCGTCATTTTTGTGATAGTTGCGAAAATGAGGAGCATGCTACCATTTTTTATTCTATTATTATTATGTTTTTATTTTATATTTTATTTTTTTTTTTTTTTTCCAATTAAAAGTTGTTAACCATTCTTATCGACGACAAGATATTTGCAGACATGAAAGTCGTATCATTCACTAGCATTATGTAGTTACACTCGTAATGAAATCGCTTATGAATCACATTATTTTGCATCAAGGTCATCAAGGATGCCTGCAATGATTTAAATTTAACATATCCCGGCATAACAAGTGGTACAAAATCAGAATGTTCATATGTATTATTTGTTAGCATTGTAGAACTCCGCAAGTATTTGCCACAGTTTACCACCGTCATTACATCGTCTCTGCGGTAAAATCGCATCTTAACGGTGCGAATTCCTAATTCATATACAGGAAATCTTGTCAGAGCATATTTAAATCTTTAGTGAAACAAAATTCATGAAATGAATGTACTGTTCATGTTCACGTTTGGCATGTTGATGACAAAAGCATAATTCCATTTGTTAAAATCTACGGCCGTAACGTAACAATTGTAACGTTAGGGGTCACCATTATTGTGCGTAACGTCTATCCGAAATTTCAAGCTTCTAGCCTTCTTTTGTGACTGTACAGCCAGGTTTGTGTTGGACTTGGTTGGAACCCAAATTGTTGGTTTTCTCAAGCACAGGCTAACATGTTCACAGTAAACAGCTAGGTTAGAACGTTTTTCAGTGATTCTTGCTTTACCTTGAGTCAGTGGATCAATATCCAAATATCCAAAGTTTTATTTTCATACGCATGAGAAAACTGAGATGCAGCAAACCATGGTCTTGTTTATTATAGAAATGCAGATCCATTATGGCAGATAGAAAACACAAAACTATACATACCTAAAACATTTGATATGTTCTGCTGTACTGCATTGATTCTGAAATGAAAACAATCATCTATCAAACATATGAGCCACCTCGTGGGAAAACCAACAATGTGGTTTCTGAACAGGTCCGACACAAACCGGTCTGTGCAGTCACAGAAAAGAGCTAGAATCTTGAAATTTCGGATTCAAGTAGAAGAGGAACTGTACTATCCGAGTAGCGAAAACAAAGGCGCTGATCAGCTTCGCGGTTACCGCGAAGCTGATCTGCGTCTTTGTTTTCGCCTATGCAAATTGTTGGTTTTCCCATGAGGTGGCTCATATCTTAATGATTACCCCTTTAAACCTCACTTTTATACAGTAAAATAAGGGTTTACAGGTCCCGAGATTAGAAAACTTTTTTCATGCTCAGCTCAGCTGAGACTAAAATTTATCCTGCTCATAAATGTTAAAATGCCAACAGTTGTTGGCATAATTGTTGGCATTTTAACATTTATTAGCAGGATGAATTACAGTGGTTGATGTTCTAAAACTGAAGTTTCAATTTATTTGGGCTATTTCGTCATTAATGAGCAGTTGAAATTTCATGCTCAGCTGAGTTGAGCATGCAAAAGTTTTATAACCTCGGGGGCCAGGAGTACACATTGTTCCTTTTTGCTCCAAGACAGAGATTGTGAGTACTCATTAGAATTGTTTAAAGAAAATGCCCCAGTATCATTCCGTATTGGTCTGTTTACTTGATTGTGCACCTTCACATGAATTCATCCACGTAATACCATTGCATGACCTTGTATCTTATGTCAAATTTGGGAAATGTATCAATCTGCTTTCATAAAATCATACTTCTGCATCACAAAAAGGTTATTTCAAACAAGGTTAATAACAATTAAAACTGATTTGAAAAATGAATAGCTATACAATAGTGATCTCACAGTGCTGAAGTGTTGATAAACTTACCCGAGGGTCTCCAACAGGGAACCCAGCGACTGTTTACTGGCTTTCTTCTCTTTGAATGCTCTGAAAACATACACACATTTTTTTACTTATTTGGTTTTTATGACCTATGAAACTTTTAAGATTAATGGAGCTCATAATAAATTATGAGAAGTTGGTGGTTTGAAAATCAGTAGGTGTGTTGAAAATTTTTCATGGAAAAAAAAATGAGCCAGACAGGAGGACACAAATCGATTCAGATGGTTCAGATGGTTGATTTATTATTTAGGCAACAATAAATAAAGAAGATGATCAGCCTGCATTAACCCATATATGATGATGGATTTTCCTATCATTATCATTTGGGTGGTCCACTTTCATTTTTAGGGGTATCAGTAGTAATTTTAAATTTTCATATAGGCAGCCCCCGTGGCCGAGCGGTTAAGAGCTCTGTTTCTTAATCACTCGATCATCTCACCGCTGTGTCTGGTGTGGGTTCGAGCCCCGCTCTGGCCACATGTGAGACAAGCCAAGTTCTGCTTGCGGATGTGCCAGGTGGTTTTTCTCGGGGTTCTCCCGTTTTTGCCCCACCAACTAATTTGCCCGTCTCATATGAGCTGAAATAATCTTGAAAGGGACGTAAAACTGAAAAAAAAAAAAAAAAAAAAAAAAAAAAAAAAATCATATAAATTTATGATGAAAATTCTCTTGGGGAAACAGAATAGCCACAGATGGGACGCCACATTCTGCGGCATCACATCTGGGGCTATGCTGTTTGCCTATGTCCCACAAAATGACCACCAGGTTTAAATGAGTAAGCACTATTCTTGCATAGATATCTATGTGCCCAACTGTTTGAAGCCATTTACAATATGGTCGGAAGCCCTGTTCAAACAGCAAAACCCATGTTCAAATCGAGAATTCATGTGCCATTTGAACATGTGAAGTGACATCACTCAGTTCCGTAGAAATACAATGGCCAATGTTCAAGAAATTCCACCCTTTTTGCATTGTAAATGTTATTTTCAACAAGATTTACAATGTAAAAGTTATGAGCCGCCGCATGGGAAAACCAACCATCTGCCTATGCAAAAACAAAGGCGCAGATCAGCTTCGCAGTAACTGCAAAGCTGATCAATGCCCTTGTTTTCGCTACACAGATAGAACAATTCCTCTGCTTTCTAAATCCAAAATTTCCAGCCTCTAACCATCTTCTGTGACTACAGCCCAGTTTGTGTCGGACCTGGTCGGAACCCAAATGGTTGGTTTTCTCACCCACAGGCTCTTATGAAAGTGCAGAATAATGATCTAACATGCTGATTTCATTGCATTGACGTTTGCTGACACTCTTGGAGGCAGTAACCATCGGCCTGGCAGCCTGAGATTCAAAAACTTCCTCGAGCGTTGGCAAACTTTATTGCGTGAAAAGCCATGTTTGACCCCTATGTTGTTGTTACTCACCTTGACTGCATGATGACGTTCATTTTCACAGTGACACTGCCTGTTGTCTCTGTCTTGAAGGCAAACTTACTCAAATGAGATCCCTGCAAACATAACAACAATTATTTCAATGTTACCGTTACTTTAATTGTAAGCCTTTTTCCTTACTTTTGTTGATAAATAGTGTGCTGTTCTAGTCACTTTATCGGAATTGAGAACTTGTGGGTATTAGGTAGACATGGATAGCAGGTTACACCAAGCTGCAGGAACCATAATTTCATCAGGAAAACATGCTGTGAAATATATACCCCTTAAACCCCTCTGTTTTGTAGCAAAACTGGGGTATGCAGGGGTATACCTATTTTTTCTTATTTTTGCTCAAAATATAGACTGTCGGTACTTGTTCTAACTGCCTCGCCGAGAAAAATATCACATTTTTTTTTTTGCAACTTTAAAAAATCTATGTATATTGCATGGGTAATGTTCAAAAGAGAAATTAACCTAAGTTTATTACAAGGTGTGTAGCGAGGGATGGAGTACATTGGAGACATACACTGAAGACTTAAGGACATAAATAGTTAATGAAATGTGCAAATGTGACTAATTGTGAAATAATTTGCCTATCTAGCTTGGCACATTGTCCTTGGTAGGGGCCTTAATTCTTCCCTTTTCTATGAAATGGGGAAATACCCACAACCAAAAAATTAGCACAATGATGAAATTTGATATGAGCCACCGCATGAGAAAGCCAACAATTTCATTATGCGAAAACAAAGGTGCAGACAGACCAGATTCGCGGTAATCGCGAAGCTGATCAGCACCTTTGTTTTTGCTACACAGACAGTACAATTCCTCTTCTTCTTAAATCCAAAATTTCAAAATTCTAGCCTGCTTCTGTGACTGTACAGGATGGTTTGTGTCAGACCTGGTCAAAACTCCAAATTGTTGGTTTTCTCACGCACAGGCTCATATGATACCTGGAAAGTTGATGGTACGGTGGTATATGTAGGATCCTCAAGTTCTGGTGATCCACCGATAAAGAATCTGCGTAGTTCTGACACAATGGTACTTCCTACCGGTCGCCAGCAATGTACTGTATTCTTGTAGACACCTGAATGGAAAAAAATGTGATTTCACGAAAACATGTTTTTTTTTGGGGGGGGGGGGTTTGTTTTTGTTTGCTTTTTTTTTTTTTCTCTCCTTTTTTGTACCAAAAGGAACATCAGATCTTCACAATTATACTAAATAATATAAATAGACCAGGCTTCTATTTTTTATGTTAAATGGTTATATTCACCATTTTTGCATTATCGGCTGGTGTCCTGCTTACAAAAAAATCAATATTGGAAAAACAGGTAACCAGAACCCCCCTGACCTTTGAGGTCAGGGGGGTTCTGATTACCTGTATTTCCAATATTGATTTTTTTTAAAGCTGGGAACCAGCGGATAATGCAAAAATGGTGAATGGATTTCTATTTTTTTTATTTTTTTTTTCTTTTTTTTTTTGCGTGTGTTAATTTATTCCCCCGCTATATACTAGGAGGGTGTCGGGGATCCCCCTCACCTGTTTACAATGCATGCAATATAATGAAAAAAAACACACATTTACACATTTTCTCATTCATACATTCATTTTCACTTATATGTTTATGAAACAAATGGTTGAAAAGCATGGGGTTTGTTAGACTTGTACTTTCTAATAAATTTTCACACATTTTTATATGGATTTCATACCAGATTTATTAAGTACCAGAAATCAGAAAGTATTGTCAAAGACATAAATTAAAAAAAAGAAGAAACTCTTACCTGGATTTCCCGGCACAGTGAAATGAGTATAGCCCTCTGTTCTAAATCTGTTCCACTGATCTAATGATAACACTTCTAGTAACACAGATGGAAAATGGGGCAGATCACCTATAAAATGTGAAGCGTTGTGAGAAATCCGATTTTTGCCTAGGGGAAAACAACGGCGCAGTCAGATCAGCTTTGCAGTAACTGCAAAGCTGATCAGCGCCTTTGTTTTCGCTACATGGATAGTACAATTTCTCTTTCTCTTAAATCCGAAATTTCAAGTATCTGGCCTGCCTCTGTGACTGTACAGCCTGATTTTTGTCGGACCTGTTCGGAAACCAAAATTGTTGGTTTTGTCATGCGAAGGCTCAAAAGTGAAGCATTTACATGTGAACAGCTAAGAGATCTTAACACAATATGCATTTTTACCACACAAAAATTGCACAATTTGGATTTTGCAATTACATGCACTTCATTGCAAAACAAATTATTATAATTGCTTAAGAGACAGAACCTGAAGCATTGTATGAAATGACTCAGCTTCAGTTTACCCCGGTTGCGACTTGCTACTTTTTTTTTTTTTTTACATTATTAACCAAGATACTTTTCCTAAAACATGTGTTCTCACAGGAACGGGTTGTTCTGGTGTACTCCTAGATCTGGCCTTGAGGTTATAAAACTTTTTTCATGCTCAGCTCAGCTGAGACTAAAATTTATCCTGCTCATAAGCAGGATAAATTACAGGCTTTGGAGTTCTAAACCTTCTAGTTTAAAATTTTTGGGCCATTTGCGTATTGACGAGATTTTATGCTCAGCTGATTGATTGATGACAATGTGTCCCTGTTATGACCAAGGCCTAAAACCAGGACAGTAAGAACAGGGCTTAAATTTGCTGGGCATTATGTTTAGACGACTAAAGCTAGGTGACATGCAACTGTACAAATTAGCTGCATCCTGAGAAATCCGGATTTTTGCCTATGCGAAAACAAAGGCGCAGATCAGCTTCGCAGTCACTGCGAAGCTGATCAGCACCTTTGTTTTCGCTAGCTGATCAGCGCCTTTGTTTTCGCTACACAGATAGTACAATCCCTCTTCTTCTTAAATTGAAAATTTCAAGCCTCTGGCCTGCTTCTGTGACTGTACAGTCCAGTTTGTGTCAGACCTGGTCGGAAACCCAGAATGTTGGTTTTGTCATGCTGTGGCTCAAATGTTTTACCTTGTTCATCTTCATTAAGAGATTCATTTTTGTAGAACAATTCAAACTGGAATGGAAAACTGAAGTACGCCACATTGTCCTGAAATCAAAAGCAATGGGCATGATGCTAGGCAACTACCTTTTATGTTACTCCAGCCTTCAAACTCAGAAATCTATAACTCCCTTTATTTTAGTCAATTTTACAAAAACGTGAACTTCATAAAAAAGAAAAGAGCATTGGAAACGTGCAGCAGTATCTTGCAAATTTTTTGTTTGTTTGTGTGTATTGAGGCTTAACGTGCCAGTCAACAATTTTTCAGTCATGTCAGGACAGAGCCAACCCATCCTGGATTTAACCAGTACCGTAGGGAGTCAATGTGTCTTGCTCAAGGACACAACACGGTGCCGCTTGTGGGGATCGAACCCAGGACCTCTCAATTCGGTGTCCGACGCTCTACCACCGCGCCACCGTACCAGCTATAGCACTGCCATGGATCCTGACCAAGGACTGTGTACACTGTTTACTGAACAGTCTTTCTTCATTTTACCTCATCAGGAAAACATGTCCGTGAAATGTTTACCCCCTCGAACCCCACTTTTATATAGTAAAACTGGGGTAAGCAGGGGTATACCTATTTTTCTTACTTTTGCTCCAAAACATAGATTGTGGGTACTCGTTAGAACCGCCTCAGCGAGGCGGTTCTAACGTGTACCCACAATCTATGTTTTGAGAAAAAATAAGAAAAATATCAAAAAATTTCTGATGCAAATTTTCATTTTTTACAATTTTTAAAATCTCTGTATATTGCATGGGCATATTTTCGTAATGTATTATGCGTATTATGACTTATTTATAAAGACAGAATTACAAATTAAACAAAAACATTTTGGACATCAGAAAATCTAGATTTTTTTGGCAATAAATGGAATTTTAAAACCTACCCTGCCAAGAACTTTAGTAGAGCAAGTCTGGGTCACCCAGGATAGCTGTTGATGTCTTTCAGCGCTCCAGTCTTAAATACATGTAGAAATGTCATTCTTGTGAGTCTCAAAACAAACACGATAGCCACCTACCAAGTTTGATATGCCTTTGCTGTGCAGTTTTATAAATAGGTAAATAGGAAACTTAGCTATCTAAATGCAAGCAATAAAGACCAAGATCATGTAGGGCAGACAGTAAAAGAGGTTGTCATGATATAAGAACCTATCATGAGTATGAGGATAAGATAGACAATTCTGTCAAAAGGGTCACTGCAAGTTTTCACAAGGCTCATTGAGTGATGCCAAACAATGACCTATGGAATGTGTGATTCTTTTTCATGCACATCTTAAAGCAGCCAAGCTTAATTTTCATAGCCTCAATCACATCTGCCATTTTGAAATCACACATTTGTGACGTCACTGTAATGTGCGCACCTAACAATGAAGTTACATGATATCCTATACAACAAATGTAGTTTTCTTAGGATAATGTCGTCCCTGGGTAAGATAACCTGAGTGAAATAACATGGGTAAGATAGGGATTTCTTAACTCAGGGTAAAATACTGGCTTTTTCTATCTGGTATGCAAGAATTCTACAGCTATTAAATCATTCAGTGCTGGTCATATAAAAACCTTTTCACATTTGAGCCGCCTCATGGGAAAACCAACAATCTGCATAGGCGAAAACAAAGGCGCAGATCAGCTTCGCGGTAACCGCGAAGCTGATCAGCGCCTTTGTTTTCGCTACTCGGATAGTACAATTCCTCTTCTACTTAAATCCAAAATTTCAAGCTGCTAGCTCTTTTCTGTGCGTGTACAGGTCGGTTTGTGTCAGACCTGTTCGGAAACCACATTGTTGGTTTTCCCACGAGGAGGCTCATTTGCTTTCTAAACTTACATTTTGGCAGATCCACAAAGAAGTGTAGATATAAATCATCATACTCAAAATCTTTCACTGATTCTATTTCTCCATAAACCAGAAGTCGTAAAACATTTTGTGGAGGCTGCAAGAAGAGAGTTAAAAAATTTCATTGTTAGTTTCAAGATTATTTCAGTTCATATGAGAAGGACCAATCAGTAGGTGGGGCAAAAAATGGCAGAACCCCAAGAAAACCCACACGGCACAACCTCAAGCACAGAACTTGGCTTGTCTCACATTTCAGGGTTTAAATAACTAGCCAAGAAATTTAGGGAGAAGTTTTGTCTCTCCCCAGGAATATTTTGGAGAAGTTTTTACTTGAATTTCAGGTTTCTATTTCTATACAGTTTCACTTCTCCCTCAGCTGAAAATAGGGAGAAGTCTGTTCATTTGGGGAGACTATTTCTCCCTAGTCACCCTGTAGGATATTCCTTGCATATGGTCCATGTGCGGCTCAAACCCTCACCAGACACAGCCACGCCCGGTTACTGTGGTGAGATGATCAAATGAATAAGTATGTTAAAGAAATCAGTGCTCTTAACCACTTACCCATGGTGACCGCCTGATCCTTATTTTGGTATTAGTAACAGGCTTATGTAATAAATAAAACAAATTCATCTTCAGCAGTTTAACTATTATCTAACAATATTGCTGATACCTCTGTTAAAAACTGAGATCAGAATTGCTTTGTAATGGCAATTGCTACATGTGCTCAAAACATAAAATTGCTTTTTATTTAAGATGATTTCTCATTAAAATGTTGAAATTGCCATTGAAATCATCAGAACAAAACACTCTAACATAAAATCTTAAGTAACCCGAAACAAAGCACCAAACACCTGCATCAGACTCTATTTACTTTAATCTGAAATATTTCTATAGAGGACCAATACTTTAATCTATCTATGCAAAGAATAATAGAATCAAGTCAAAATGTCTTACAAGTTCAAACTCCTGACCCACACAAGCATGGAGGAAATCTTTGTGTCTGGCGTAAACTTCTCTGTACATTTTCATCTCTCGGTCCTGTTCTTGTCTACAAATTAAGAAACAATATCATGAATACATTTCTGCTATTTTATCTTGCACATATAGTTCAGCCTCATTATAATGCACCTCACTACAATGCGGTTTTCAATATAGCACAGCTATGTCATGGCTACCAAACTGAGTATTTTGCTATATGTCTATAGTAAAGTAGCCTTACTATAACACGGTTTCACTTATATCATGGTCTTGGTCAATGGACCCAAAAGATAGCGTTGTAATGAGATTGTCCTGTATATTCTCTAATTATGTGTGTGGCAAACACTGACCATACTCTGCTTCCACAGCATTTTGATTTGCAGTTTGCTATCTAAAGTGAGTTTGTTTGAAACTTTTTTCACACAGAAGTAAATCAGATCAATAGTATGTCATAGACACAAGTATGCACACTTGGTAACCCTCAGCGAAAGGATGATAACTAATCAGTCAAATGTACAAGTGTATACTGCCTAAACCAACATGAATATGAACTACAACTCACCATGAAATCAATAACTGACAATATAGGGATCAAACATGGTTTTCTATGCATTAACATCTGCTGGACCGTGCAGATAGCATTGGCACCTGAGCCTGTAAGAAGAGGGTTTTAACACTGCCAAGGGGCCCCCGCAGATGTTAATGAAAAAGAACATGTTTGATCATTATTATTGCATTTTACAATTATTTCATTTGGAGCTTTGAAGAAATTTGATGAAATTACCTACCTATGTCAAAAATTCATGTTCATAAAATGGCGTAAAAAATCTGCAATGTTAGCTAACATTTTAAAAAAGCTGCTTCTGGGGTATACATCTGTCATCATGAAGTCACATAATGACATTGACCTAAATGTTATGCAATGATGTCAATTTTTACTTGGCGCCATGTAACAAGCATAAATAACAGCCATGTATTAACAGTGGGTGTGCACACAAATTGCTAGATTAATACACAGCTTTTGTCTTCATTACTACACACCTGTTAACACAATGTGACATGAATAGCAATAATTGGAAGTAAATAATTGCTAGAGAACAACGTACTATGAATATTTCTGATCCTTGATAAATGTTCACAGGCAGGTATTAACACCATACAACTTTAAATTTCATCTGAATGTCATTGATCTCAGTTGTGTTGGTTGTCTATGTGAGGGCTACAAGTGGTAGTACCAGCCATGGAAGACTAATGGATAGCCTTTTCGCTTAGCAATTATAGAAGTTACAGTTTCAATGCAAGGCTCGTATGTGCTTGTCTTGTTGATGACAAAATAATGTTCATTCTGACATAATAAAGGCAAACCGCCCATAGATTGTAACAAGCGTTTTTTGTATATGAACACAGATCTTACCTATTCATTTCTTTAGAGGCATGTTCTATGGTGTACTCAAAAACCTCTATAAAGGAAACAAAATATAATTTTAGACTAATTTTAGGTATTGGCCAAAAGTAAGACAAAATATTAAATAATCTCACCCAACTTTTAAGCCTCTTTCTAAAATATATGTAATGTCATGATAAATCATTCTCATTTCATAGATTGTAAAATCCCTGTAGCCTATTGAAGACATATGTTTTATAACATATACACTCAACAGCCGCGATGGTGTAATGGATAGTGTATTCGCTTAGCAATCTAAAGGCTGCGTGTTCGAAACCCGGCTGGTACATATGCCTGTCATGTTAGTGACAAATGTTCACCTTGACGTAATAAAGGCAAACCGCCCATAGGGTGTAACATAAAGCAAAACCTATTTTCTTGAGGTGACTACACAAAAAGGTTCCACTGTACCTCTTCCATAATCTTTATTTGACTCAGCTATATATGCCTTCCTCCCCCTTTTGAAGTCATGATGTATGGATACCACTCCGCTATCATTTATTTTTTTGTACATGTACATAATACAGCCTATTTTTCTGGAGATGACTACATACATAGGTTCCACTGTACCTCTTCCATAATCTTTATTTGACTCCGCTATATATGCCTTTCTCCCCCTGTTAAAGTCAGGATGTATAGACACCACACCACCAGCATCTATCTTAATTGTGCACAATACAACCTCTTCTTCATCAGAGGCCATTCTGTGAAATGTATAAAACTTTATTACAGTCAAACCTCTATTAACAGACCACTGATTTGTAGTAACAATCATGGTCTCTTAATACAGATGGTCTCTTAAGACAGGGAGTCAACCTGAAAAAGAGGGCTTATTAATAATTAATGTCAAGATATTAATTTTTATGAATATTTACCTGTATAAAAAGGTGACCTAGCTGGAGCCACAAGGAGATGTTTACTCTTTAAGGATTTCTCATTTTTCATTGAAAATCTAACAGCAGCACTTAAGTACCATCTAAGACTGTGCCAGATGCATTACCAATAAAGAAAATCAGTGTACCTCTCTCTTGGAATGAGGTCTCTGTTATATGCATGAACTGGACCGGAGTGGCTAAGAGTGGTTTTTACTCTTCAAGGATTTCTCATTTATCATTGAAAACCTTAATTAAAGAACTTACAAGGAAAAACCATGTCAGACTGTATCAGATGCATTTCTAGTCGAGATAATCAGTGTACCTCTCCCATGATAAGCATGACCTGGACCGGAGCAGCAAGAAGATGGTTTTTACTCTTCTGGGATATTATTTATTTATCATTTAATCTACCAGCAATAGGTTAACTATAGCACTCAATGAAAACCTAAGACGTATTTCTAGTAGAGAAAATCAATATACCTCTCTCTGGGACTGAGATCCCCATGATATGCATGACCTGGACCGGAGTGGCAAGATGATTTTTCCACTTCTGGGATTTCTCATTTCTCATTGAAAACCTTAATTAAGGCACTTACAAGGAAGTACCATGTCAGACTGTATCAGATGCATTTAGTAAACAAAATCAGTGTACCTCTCCCATGATATGACCTGGACCGAAATGGCAAGAAGATGAATTTTAATGTTTCAGGATTTCTCATTTATCATTTAATTCCGTAAAGAAAATCACTGTACCTCTCACTATGGCTTAGATCCCCCATGATATGCATGACCTGGACCGGAGCGGCAAGAAGATGGTTTTTACTCCGCAATTCTTCTGTTGGATCATCTTCCACAACATTTAATTTTGGCACAAATGTGTTCTCCCTGAAAATATTTAAACAGTTATGCTATCACACATGCATTGCTGCAAACTTTTGGCCATTGTAATACACAAAACTGTATAAAAAAGAAATCATAAAACATAGTAATAGTTTTTGCATAGATATAAGGTCAAAAATATAAGCAAATGTAAACTCTCTTCACGTTTGCTAGTAGGATAGGCTGTCTGTGTGGAATAAGGGTATAGTCTTGCTTATCATGCAATATTTAGAATATTAAAATTGATGATGAAAAGATGGTAATTATGATAAAACAAAGTTCTTCAAAATGATGAAACAAACTTAAGACTAGCAATACAAATATGCAAATGTAGAAATTGGAACAAACCAAATCATAAAACTCTGCATCTCCGCATGCCAAGAGCAATCCCTCCAATTTATTAAAAGAGCCTTTGGCGAGTTTAAGTAATTTCATGTGAAATGAGTGTAAGATTCGTTTTATTGTATGACTTTTAAAATAGGATTTTATTGACTTCAAAATAGACATATTTTCAATGAAAAATATCATTATTGTTGTCAATGTTGTAATGTATACCCATTAACAGTTCTAACTGTACAGGCTGAAATGCACCTTTCTTTTTGAAGATGACATAAAACTTACTTTTTACAATAATAAGGTTCATAGAAACATGTAAAATAAAACAAACTGAAAGAAAGGAAACATTAAACCTCTTACATCCTCATCGCATAAATTCTACTGCAAAGACATACATGTATCAAGTTAAAAACCATGTGTAGATACGCACACATTTTAGCCCCCACATGGGAAAACGAACAATCTGCATATGCGAAAACAAAGGCGCAGATCAGCTTCGCAGTTGATCAGCGCCTTTGTTTTCGCTACATGGATAGTACAATTCCTCTACTTTCTAAATCCAAAATTTCCAGCCTCTAACCATCTTCAGTGACTGTACAGCCCGGTCTGTGTAAGACCTGGTCGGAAGCCCCGATGACCTCGGTCAAAACCAAAGTTCAAACAGCAAGCTAATTTCATAATTTGAACATGGGTTTCACTGTTTGAACACAGCTTTTCAGCCCAAATGAAAATGGCTTCAAACAGATATAAGCAAAAATATCTATGCAAGAATAAATCTTCAATGTTAGCTTCTTTTTTTTCCTTTTATAATTAAGGAACACAATATTTTTGGCAAAGTGTGATTTAAAGCTCATGTGTGAGATTAACTAGTCAACAATTCAAGCATAGTTGTACATTGTTATATGGTCGTATTTCAAACTATGTGTGTGTAAATGAAGAAAAACATACGTAATAGCAAACTAGAAAGATGTGAACATGATTATGTAGGTACAGAGAGGCAAAAATGATACATACAGTACTTCAGAAATTCAGCATAAACATGTATTGTTATTACCACATGTTTCAAATAATTTGGTCCTGACAAAAAGTGCAAAGACCTCTTCAAAGAAAATTCTACCTCCCAGTCAAAAGCCATGGTTCATGTCGGGACATTGCCTCCATTTTATGGGACTTTAGCCAAACATTAGGATGTCCCACATCCAAAATGTGCTTATTCTTTTAGACTCAATGGCTGGTTATACTTTTTGAGTTACTTTTAGAGTATAAAGAAAAGTATAGTGAATACGGACAATGAAATGGTGAAAAATATGCTTAAAGCAGCATATAGTGCCATATTACACAAATATTCAAAGACATATGAGCTGCTACATCAGAAAACCAACAATCTGCAATAAAACAAAGACATAGATCAGCTTCGCAGTAACTGCATAGCTGATCAGCGACTTTGTTTTCGTTACACAGATAGTACAACTCCTCTTCTTTCTAAAGCCAAAATTTCAAGCTTCTAGCCATCTGTGACTGCACAGACCCGTTTGTGTCGGACCTGTTTGGAAACCACATTGTTGGTTTTCTCACAATGCGGCTCATATGATTATGATATGCATTAATCGGCAATTCTTCACAAATGTTTACCTTTGATAAGTGCTGTAAAAAACACCGAAGGAATGACTTAGACACATAACATACCATTTGGTGACAATTTAAAGGCAGTATCATATGAAAGTCTAATTTTATTAAAAAAAACCAGAGGACCAATGGTCCTGTAAACGCTCACCTGAGTCTGCTGCATATACCAATAAACATGTTTGAATATTATGGTATTTAACCCCAGTGCAGGGGCAGATGAAGCCCTTGGGCCGTTTTCTTTTTTCAGACTATTCAATATTCTGTCCATGGATGCTTCACGCCAAGTTTCATTAAAATCAATCTATTGGTTTCAGAGAAGAAGATATTTGAAGGGTTTTTACCATATATGGGCATGGTGGCCATCTTGGTCATGTGACTTAGATTATTAATATATACATTGGTTCCCCCATCCTATAGATGCTTCACATAAAATTTGGCTTCAATTGGCCAAGTGGTTTTAGAGGAGAAGATGTTTGAATATTATGGTAATATACATGTATATTGCCCCGGGGTGTGGACATATGAGCCCTTAGGTCCATTTTTTTTCAGAATCATTAATATTTAGTCCTACTACCCATTTCCTGCAAGATTTTCACCTCAAATGACTTTTTAAAAGTTTTCCCCATTCCAATGCATTGGCGACCTATGTTGACCTTGTCGTAAAATAGGTCAAGGTCACCACAGGGTCATGATTTATATATACATTGTAGTACTTCAGCCATTGGTGCTTCATACCAAGTTTCTTTGAAATCGGTCCTCAAAATTCGGAGAAGAAGATTTTTTAAGGGTTTTTACCATATATGGCATGGCAGCCATCTTGGTTATGTGAACTAGATAATGTATATATACATTAATTCCCCCATTCCATAAATGCTTCACATACAATTTGGCTTTGATTCGCCAAGCGGTTTCAGAGAAGAAGATGTTTGAATATTATGGTAATATACATGTATATTGCCCCAGGGTGGGGGCAGATGAGCCCCTGGGGTCCAATTTTTTTCAGAATCATTAATATTCAGTCCTACTGCCCATTTCCTGCAAGACTATCACTTTAAATGACATTTTAAAAGTTTTCTCTATTCAAATGCACTGGCGACCTATGTTGACCTTGCCGTAAAAAAGGTCAAGGTCATCACAGGGTCATGATTTATATGCACATTGTAGTACTTCAGCCATCGATGCTTCATGCCAAGTTTCTTTGAAATCGATCCACCTGTTCTGGAGAAGAAGATTTTTGAAGGGTTTTTACCATATATGTGCATCGCAGCCATCTTGGTCATGTGACCTGGATTATTTATATATACATTGATTACCCCTTCCTATTGATGCTTCACATAAAATTTGGCTTTGATTGGCCAAGCGGTTTCAGAGGAGATGATGTTTGAATATTATGGTAATATACATGTATATTGCCCCGGGGTGGGGGCATATGAGCCCCCGGGGTCCAATTTTTTTCAGAATCATTAATATTCAGTCCTACTGCCCATTTCCTGCAAGACTTTCACTTTATATGACTTCAAATGACATTTTAAAAGTTTTCCCCATTCCAATGCATTGGCGACCTATGTTGACCTTGCCGTAAAATAAGTCAAGGTCATCACAGGGTCATGATTTATATACACATTGTAGTGCTTGAGCCATCGATGCTTCATGCCAAGTTTCTTTGAAATCGATCCATCTGTTCTGGAGAAGAAGATTTTTGAAGGGTTTTTACCATATATGGGCATGGCGGCCATCTTGGTCATGTGACCTGGATTTCTTATATACACATTGGTTCCCCCTTCCTATAGATGCTTCACATAAAATTTGGCTTTGATTGGCCAAGCGGTTTCAGAGGAGATGATGTTTGAATATTATGGTAATATACATGTATATTGCTCCGGGGTGGGGACATATGAGCCCCTGGTGCCCAATTTTTTTCAGAATCATTAATATTCAGTCCTACTGCTCATTTTCTGCAAGATTTTTCCTTTAAATGACAATTTAACAATTTTTCCCATTCAAATGCAAAGGCGACCTATGTTGACCTTGCCGTAAAATAGGTCAAGGTCACCGCAAGGTCATGATTTATATATACATTGTAGTACTTGACTCATCGATGCTTCATGCCAAGTTTGGTTGAAATCGGTCCGGAGAAGAAGATTTTTGAAGGGTTTTTACCATATATGGGCATGGCGGCCATCTTGGTCATGTGACCTGGATTATTTATATACACATTGGTTCCCCCTTCCCATAGATGCTTCATGTAAAATTTGGCTTTGATTGGCCAAGCTGTTTCAGAGAAGAAGATCTTTGAAAATGGTGGACGACGGACGGACGGACGACGGACGGACGACGGACGGACGGACGGACGGACGACGGAGCATGGGTATACTATAAGCTCACCTTGTGAGCCTGACGGCTCAGGTGAGCTAACAAAGGTGTGGAATAGTTTTGCGGTATTGCAGTCATGCAACGTTTTTGTTTAAGTTTCACAGGTCACAGGAGTAACTAACTAGTGTAATTCAAATATCTGAAACTACATGTAGCTCTTACAACAAACTAAATGTTGTGAACCACTGCAGAAGATGAGGGTGAGGTTAGGCGCCTGTAAAACCTGTTAAAGCCCTCTCCTTTTTAATACATATCTTATGTAAGACTTTACAACAGGGTTTGTATAGAACATGTTTGGAATTCACAAATAAGGATTTTCCATGATGCAGCCCTGATTGTGATTATATATGAGCCGCCTCATGGAAAAACCAACAATCTGCATAGGCGAAAACAAAGGCGCAGATCAGCTTCGCAGTAACCGCAAAGCTGATCAGCGCCTTTGTTTTCGCTACTTGGATAGTACAATTCCTCTTCTACCGTATTCACACGCGTATAACCCGCAGTTTTTTTGCTCAGATTGTGGTGTACAAAATTTGGTGCACATTTTGTATAAGAACACCAAATTTCAGACTTTTTTTTTTTAAAAAATCGGCGGTCGCGAAAAACCCATGACAATAGCTAAAATTATTGATAATGAGCTTCTAACTGCATACAAATGCCAATCGATGTGAGAAAACGTAAAGGTCGGTTGATTTCCAAGGTTTCCACTGATTTTTATTGAGTAAAATCATTGTTCTGTATATTTTGCATATGTCGCGATGTTTTATGGATGATAGACCGCCATTTTTGTAAGAAGGATAACTGAGTGTTATTGTTGTTTTGTAGAGCTCCACCGTTGACTTTTCGGCACACCCGGACATGAACCACTTTTACCTTTACAATAACGATACCGTATTTACAATGCGCCGTTCTCAAACGCGAAAGAAGAAGTACATTATCGAAAAGGTAGATTAATACAAGATTTAGGCGTCCCAATTTTTGGACTTCAGTAATCACTGAACGAAAACATCAAACAACATTGCGTAACATGTGTCATTAATAGCCTTCAGCAACCTTTGTTTATGGTCACGTTACGGTCTATCGATAATCCCCTAGCGGGTTATTGTGCATCGCTTGCCTTATTTGCACAGCTTTTATCACTAATCTTAAGAAAACAATGTGTGTCATTCACGCTTTGCTAGCATTAAACTGTGTTGTCTAAAAATGACAATTATCACTTGTGAATAAGTGACACAAGCTATTTAGGCAGCCGACACGGTTCATACACACATTATGCTTTCTATTAGAAAAGATGATTTTTAAGTTTTTACTGCCGGAAGATGTTACTACATCTCATAGTACCATAAAGAAAAACTGTTAGAAAACAGAACCTTGTCGAATGCCTGGCAAACGATTTTTTTTCTTCTTTTCTCATAGAACCATAAAGAGAAACTCTAAGAAAACTGCGCCTTGGCGAATGCCTAGCAAACGATCTTTTTTTTTTTTCTTTATTTTTTTTCTTTTCTTTTTCTTTTCAATTCATCATTGATGAGATGCCTGTGTCGTATACTACGATGGGTGACTGAAATCGGAGAGGGAAGAGTAATATGAACTTACCAGAGGACCAATGGTCCTGTAAACGCTCACCTGAGATCTGCTGTATATACGAATGTTACAGAAAATAGTCCCAGTATAGGGGCAGATGAAGCCCTTGGGCCATTATTTTTCTCAGAATAATCAATATACTGTCCATACAAGTTTTTCCCTTCAAATGACATTTTAACAGTTTACCCATTCAAATACATAGGCAACCCATGTTGACCTTGCCTTAAAATAGGTCAATGTCATCACAGGGTCATGATTTATATATACATTGTAGTACTTGAGTCATCGATGCTTCATGCCAAATTTCTTCGAAATCGGTCCACCGGTTCCGGAGAAGAAGATTTTTGAAGGGTTTATACCATATATGGCATGGCGGCCATCTTGGTCATATGACCTTGATTATTTATATACAAGGTGTCCCAGTTTATCTTACCCCCTGGACAGCTTACCCCCCGGGGGGTAAGCCGGGGGGGTAAGCTGTCCGCGGTTGGCTTACCCCCCTGGGGGTAAGCTGTCCCGGGAAATCTTGCCCCCACCCTGGATATCTTCACCCCCGGGGGGCAAGCTGTCCAGGACGGTTTATCTTGCCCCCCACCCAGTTTCAAGTATTGGTTGTGATTGATTTTTATACACATTTTTTTTAACTATCCAAAAATGAAAATGTTGGATTAAGATCACAAGACAAGTTATAAAAAGTTGTTTTCAGAGTGGCAAAAGTGGAAACTTATTGGGGGGTAACCTGTCCAGGGCAGGTTATCTTGCCCCCCACCCAATTATAACTATATTTTCTATACAAAGCATCTGCATATAAAAGAATATTGAATATTGAATTAAAATAACAAAACAGACCCTATAAACTTGTTTTCAGTGTCAGAAAAGTAGAAACTAATTGGTAAAAGGATGGGGGGGGGGGGGGGGGTAACCTGTCCAGGGCGGTTTATCTTACCCCCCACCCAGACTTTGATGTTGATATTCTTTGTCTTGATCATCATTTGTACAACCTTAATATGAAATAATATTGGATTTCAATCAAAAGACAAGTACGTCCTATAAACTAGTTTTGAATGTCGGAAAAGAAGAAACTGCATGTAATTGGTACAAGGGTGGGGTGTAACCTGTCCAGGGCGGTTTATCTTGCCCCCCACCAGGTTTTTGATGTTGATTTTTTTTCTTCACTATCATTTGAACAACCTTAATATGAAATAATATTGGATTTAAGTCACATAACAAGTTTTCAATGTCCAAAAAGAAGAAACTAATTGTTATAAGGGTGGGGGGGTAACCTGTCCAGGGCGGTTTGAACTGACCCCCACCCAGGTTTTTGATTGTGATATTTTTTTCATCACCATCATTTGAACCACGTTGATTTAAAATAAAAGTGGATTTGAAATCACAAGACGAGTCCTATAAACTTTTTTCAATGTCGGAAAAGAAGAAACTACATGTAATTGGTACAAGGGTGGGGGGTAACCTGTCCAGGGCGGTTTATCTTGCCCCCCACCTAGGTTTTTGATGTTGATTTTTTTTCTTCACCATCATTTGAACAACCTTAATATAAAATAGTATTGGATTTAAATCACAAGATAAGCCCTATAAACTTATTTTCAGTGTCAGAAAAGCAGAAACTTATTGTTACAGGGGTGGGGGGTAACCTGTCCAGGGCGGTTTGAACTGACCCCCACCCAGGTTTTTGATGTTGATATTTTTTTCTTCACCATCACTTGAACAACCTTCATATAAAAAAGTATTGGCTTAATACTCACAAGACAAGCCCTGTAAACTTGTTTTCAATGTCGGAAAAGAAGAAACTAATTGGTACATGGGTGGGGGGTAAGCTGTCCAGGGTGGTTTATCTTGCCCCCCCCCCCTTCCCTTCCCAGGTTTTTGATGTTGATATTTTTTCTTCACCATCACTTGAACAACCTTAATATTAAATAGTAGTGGCTTTAAAATCACAAGACAAGCCCTATAAACTTGTTTTCAATGTCAGAAAAATAGAAGAAAAAAAATTGGTACCTGGGTGGGGGGCAACCTGTCCAGGGCGGTTTATCTCGCCCCCCACCCAGGTTTTTTATGCTGATTTTTTTCCTTCACCATCATTTGAACCACCTTGATATAAAATAAAAGTGGATTTATAATCACAAGACGAGTCCTATAAACTTTCTTTCAATGTCGGAAAAGAAGAAACTACATGTAATTGGTACAAGGGTGGGGGGTAACCTGTCCAGGGCGGTTTATCTTGCCCCCCACCTAGGTTTTTGATGTTGATTTTTTTTTTCTTCACCATCATTTGAACAACCTTCATATAAAATAATATTGGATTTAAATCACAGGATAAGCCCTATAAACTTGTATTCAGTGTCAGAAAAGAAGAAACTTATTGGTACAGGGGTGGGGGGTAACCTGTCCAGGGCGGTTTGAACTGACCCCCACCCAGGTTTTTGATGTTGATATTTTATTCTTCACCATCACTTGAACAACCTTAATATAAAAAAGTATTGGCTTTATACTCACAAGACAGGCCCTATAAACTTGTTTTCAATGTCGGAAAAGAAGAAACTAATTGGTACAAGGGTGGGGGGTAACCTGTCCAGGGCGGTTTATCTCGCCCCCCACCCAGGTTTTTGATGTTGATTTTTTTTCTTCACCATCATTTGTACAACCTAAATATAAAATTAAAATGGATTTAAAATCACAAGACAAGTCCTATAAACTTGTTTTCAATGTCAGAAAAATAGAAAAAAATTGGTACCTGGGTGGGGGGCAACCTATCCAGGGCGGTTTATCTCGCCCCCCACCCAGGTTTTTTTATGTTGATTTTTTTCCTTCACCATCATTTGAACCACCTTGATATAAAATAAAAGTGGATTTAAAATCACAAGACGAGTCCTATAAACTTTCTTTCAATGTCGGAAAAGAAGAAACTACATGTAATTGGTACAAGGGTGGGGGGTAACCTGTCCAGGGCGGTTTATCTTGCCCCCCACCTAGGTTTTTGATGTTGATTTTTTTTCTTCACCATCATTTGAACAACCTTCATATAAAATAATATTGGATTTAAATCACAGGATAAGCCCAATAAACTTGTTTTCAGTGTCAGAAAAGAAGAAACTTATTGGTACAGGGGTGGGGGGTAACCTGTCCAGGGCGGTTTGAACTGACCCCCACCCAGGTTTTTGATGTTGATATTTTTTTCTTCACCATCACTTGAACAACCTTAATATAAAAAAGTAATGGCTTTATACTCACAAGACAAGCCCTATAAACTTGTTTCCAATGTCGGAAAAGAAGAAACTAATTGGTACAAGGGTGGGGGGTAACCTGTCCAGGGCGGTTTATCTCGCCCCCCACCCAGGTTTTTGATGTTGATTTTCTTTCTTCACCATCATTTGTACAACCTAAATATAAAATAAAAATGGATTTAAAATCACAAGACAAGTCCTATAAACTTTTTTTCAATGTCAGAAAAATAGAAAAAATTTGGTACCTGGGTGGAGTACCTGGTACCTGGGTACCTGTCCAGGGCGGTTTATCTCGCCCCCCACCCAGGTTTTTTTTATGTTGATTTTTTTTTTCTTAACCATCATTTGAACCACCTTGATATAAAATAAAAGTGGATTTATAATCACAAGACGAGTCCTATAAACTTTTTTTCAATGTCAGAAAAGAAGAAACTACATGTAATTGGTACAAGGGTGGGGGGGGGGGGGTAACCTGTCCAGGGCGGTTTATCTTGCCCCCCCACCTAGGTTTTTGATGTTGATTTTTTTTTCTTCACCATCATTTGAACAACCTTCATGAATATAAAATAATATTGGATTTAAATCACAAAAAAAGCCCTATAAACTTATTTTCAGTGTCAGAAAAGAAGAAACTTATTGGTACAGGGGTGGGGGGTAACATGTCCAGGGCGGTTTGAACTGACCCCCAACCAGGTTTTTGCTGTTGATTTTTTTTTCTTCACCATCACTTGAACAACCTTAATATAAAAAAGTATTGGCTTTATACTCACAAGACAAGCCCTATAAACTTGTTTTCAATGTCGGAAAAGAAGAAACTAATTGGTATATGGGTGGGGGGTAAGCTGTCCAGGGCGGTTTATCTCGCCCCCCACCCAGGTTTTTGATGTTGATCTTTTTTCTTCACCATCATTTATACAACCTAAATATAAAATAATAGTTGATTTAAAATCACAAGACAAGTCCTATAAACTTGTTTTCAATGTCAGAAAAATAGAAAAAAATTGGTACCTGGGTAGGGGGCAACCTGTCCAGGGCGGTTTATCTCGCCCCCCACCCAGGTTTTTTGATGTCGATTTTTTTTTCTTAACCATCATTTGAACCACCTTGATATAAAATAAAAGTGGATTAAAAATCACAAGACGAGTCCTATAACTTTTTTTTCCAGGTCATATGACCAAGATGGCTGCCATGCCCATATAGGGTAAAATCCTTCAAACATCAACTTCTCTGGAATCGGATGACCGAAACTGAATGAGGAGGAAATGAGATATGTATTCGAACTAAATGCACTTCTATCTGATAATTCTTCCTACTGCATTAATATTTAATCAGTGTAATAAGCCTAGAAAATTTTATCATCCAATACATAGGCGGGGGGCAAGATAAACCGCCCTGGACAGCTTCACCCCCGCCTATATAACTGAGGGTATAAAACTGAATGAAACGCATTTTAATCAAGTAAATTGCATTTGTAAAAGGTAGACCTTCTTATGGTATTAATTTTGGAACAGTGTAACATGCTTTGAAAAATTGATTCTCCAATACCTAGGCGGGGGGCAAGATAAACTGCCCTGGACATCTTCACCCCCGCCTGAGAAAGTGAAGATAGGAACTGAATGAGGAGGAAAAGGGTTATGTATTCAAACTAAATGCACTTCTAACTGATAATTCTTCCTACTGCATTAATTTTTAATCAGTGAAATAAGCCTAGAAAATCTTATCCTCCAATACCTAGGCGGGGGGCAAGATAAACCGCCCTGGACAGCTTCACCCCCACCTGAGAAAGTGACGATAGGAACTGAATGAGGAGGAAAAGGGTTATGTATTCAAACTAAATGCACTTCTAACTGATAATTCTTCCTACTGCATTAATTTTTAATCAGTGTAATAAGCCTAGAAAATTTTGTCATCCAATACCTAGGCAGGGGGCAAGATAAACCGCCCTGGACAGCTTCACCCCCACCTGAGAAAGTGACGATAGGAACTGAATGAGGAGGAAAAGGGTTATGTATTCAAACTAAATGCACTTCTAACTGATAATTCTTCCGACTGCATTAATTTTTAATCAGTGTAATAAGCCTAGAAAATTTTGTCATCCAATACATAGGTGGGGGGCAAGATAAACCGCCCTGGACAGCTTCACCCCCGCCTATGTAACTGAGGGTATAAAACTGAATGACGCGGAAAAGGGCTTTTTAATCAAATAAATTGCATTTCTAAAAGGGAGACCTTCTTATGGTATTAATTTTGAAACAGTGTAACATGCTTTGAAAAATTGATCCTCTAATACCTAGGCGGGGGGCAAGATAAACCGCCCTGGACAGCTTCACCCCCGCCAGCATAACTGAGGGTATAGAATGGAAAGATGAGGAAAATGTCTTGATAATAAAATGAATTGCAGTTAAAAGTGATAAAGCTTCTTAAGTATCAATTTGAGACAGTTGTAATAAGCCTAGAAAATTTCATCCTCCAATACCTAGGTGGGGGGCGAGATAAACCGCCCTGGACAGCTTCGCCCCCACCTGAGAAAGTGAAGATAGGAACTGAATGAGGAGGAAAAGAGATATGTATTCAAACTAAATGCACTTCTAACTGATAATTCTTCCTACTGCATTAATTTTTAATCAGTGTAATAAGCCTAGAATATTTTATCATCCAATACATAGGCGGGGGGCAAGATAAACCGCCCTGGACAGCTTCACCCCCGCCTATGTAACTGAGGGTATATAACTGATTGACGAGGAAAAGGGCTTTTTAATCAAATAAATTGCATTTCTAAAAGGGAGACCTTCTTATGGTATTAATTTTGAAACAGTGTAACATGCTTTGAAAAATTGATCCTCCAATACCTAGGCGGGGGGCAAGATAAACCGCCCTGGACAGCTTCACCCCCGCCTGAGAAAGTGACGATAGGAACTGAATGAGGAGGAAAAGGGGTATGTATTCAAACTAAATGCACTTCTAACTGATAATTCTTCCTACTGCATTAATTTTTAATCAGTGAAATAAGCCTAGAAAATTTTATCATCCAATACCTAGGCGGGGGCGAGTTAAACCGCCCTGGACAGCTTCACCCCCACCTGAGAAAGTGACGATAGGAACTGAATGAGGAGGAAAAGAGATATGTATTCAAACTAAATGCACTTCTAACTGATAATTCTTCCTACTGCATTAATTTTTAATCAGTGTAATAAGCCTAGAAAATTTTATCATCCAATACATAGGCGAGGGGCAAGATAAACCGCCCTGGACAGCTTCATCCCCACCTATGTAACTGAGGGTATAAAACTGAATGACGAGGAAAAGGGTTTTTTAATCAAATAAATTGCATTTCTAAAAGGTAGACCTTCTTATGGTATTTATTTTGAAACAGTGTAACATGCTTTGAAAAATTGATCCTCCAGTACCTAGGCGGGGGGCAAGATAAACGGCCCTGGACAGCTTCACTCCCGCCTGCATAACTGAGGGTATAGAATGGAAAGACGAGGAAGATGTCTTGATAATAAAATGGATTGCAGTTAAAACTGATAAAGCTTCTTAAGTACAGTATTAATTGGAAACAGTTGTAATAAGCCTAGAAAATTTTATCATCCAATACATAGGCGGGGGGCGAGATAAACTGCCCTGGACAGCTTCACCCCCGCCTATGTAACTGAGGGTATAAAACTGAATGATAAGGAAAAGGGCTTTTTAATCAAATAAATTGCATTTCTAAAAGGTAGGTCTTCTTATGGTATTAATTTTGAAACAGTGTAATAAGCTTAGAAAAATTGATCTTCCAATACCTAGGCGGGGGGCAAGATAAACTGCCCTGGACAGCTTCACCCCCACCTAGGTAAATAAAATATTTTTTTTTAAAAAAAAGGGCGGATAAGATAACATGTCACTAAATAATGGTAAAAGGACATGATATTATTTCATTGGTGCAGGAAAATAAACATATATATATATTCTAAAAACACTTTCTTTCCTAGTGGGTGGGGGGCAAGATAAACTGGCCTGGACAGCTTACCCCCCGGGGGTGAAGATAATCAGGGTGGGGGGTAAGATTTCCCGGGAAATTTTGCCCCCCGGGGGGCAACCTGTCCAGGGGGGCAAGATAAACTGTTACACCGGATCATGGCAATCCTATAAGCTCACCTTGTGAGCCTAAAGGCTCAGGTGAGCTAAAAATGCTCAGTTTAGTACAGCCACGATGTGTGGCTCAAATCTGCCGCGTGTTATGTATAGGAACATGGCTTTTTTCACCAGATTTGACCAAAAAAAATTGAGTGCGTGTTTTGCACGAGTGCGCACAATACATCACGAAGTACGGTACTTAAATCTGAAATTTCAAGCTTCTAGCTCTTTTCTGTGCTTGTACAGGCCGGTTTGTGTCGGACCTGTTCGGAAACCACATTGTTGGTTTTCCCACGAGGCGGCTCATATGTACAAACTGTACCAGATATGCATTGCCTCAGCCTTGATAAATGAGCCGCGTCTTGATAAAAACGGGATTAATGCCTATGCGAAAACAAAGCCACAGATCAGCTTTGCAGTAACTGTGAAGCTGATCAGCGCCTTTGTTTTTGCTACTTGTATTGTACAATCCCTTTTTCCCAAAATTTCAAGCTTCTAGCTATCTTCTGTGACTGTACAGTATTTGTGTCAGATCTTATTGAAAACCCCAAGACCAGTTTTCTCGCGTCGCGGCTCAAATTATGCAAAGCTGGTGTCTACTGCTTATCGCCTGTGACAAGTTATTTTTGCAATGAATATTTATTACTTTCCTGTGACAAGTTATTTTTGCAATGAATATTTATTACTTTCCTGTGACAAGTTATTTTTGCAATGAATATTTATTACTTTCCTGTGACAAGTTATTTTGGCAATGAATATTTATTACTTTCCTGTGACAAGTTATTTTGGCAATGAATATTTATTACTTTACCAATCTCTAAAAACTATATAATACATGTATAAATAACAACATATACACACATGTGATATACACGCCATGACAAGTAGCAAAACAATATCTACATAACAGTCACAAACAAAACATATAGACAAAATGCTCATAATTGTCAAAAAGTTGCGAGTTATTTTTTTTATTACTTTTCTACTATGGGGAAAATGGTTTTCAAACAACAAAACTTTTAATTTCTACTCTGACATGTACATTGCACAGCTGAGTGGTCACTGGTTTATGACATATGATTAAGTAGTTATTGCTAATACAACTGAAGTCAAAGCTTAAATGCAAAAGGACAATAACAGGGAAAGTGGATGTTGAGTTGATTTTTTTCTATAAGCAGGCCAAACTCATGTTCTACTGACATAAAAAGGAAATTTTCTTCATCTCATACTTCTTTAAAAACTTATTCACTACATATTTCAGGCAAAATGTATTTCATGCAAAACGCCACTACTAGTAGAATACAAGATAGAATGCAAACTGGGTGAAAATTAGGAGAAAACCACATTTTTTCTCCATCATCACATCGCCTATCAAGAGAAAACCAACTTGGTACAACCAATGCAGATAAGATCAATATGCCAGAAAAGGTAGTAAATACTGTATTCATTCTAATTAGCGCACATGCTTCAATAAGCACACACCATGGTCATTTGCGAAAAACGTGTATAAGCACACACTGCTGGACCAGCATAGTGGTATTTTTTACAGTTTTTACACAAAAACACCATATTAACCACATTATAACTTAACCTTAAATGGTCAAACACTATTTTGAAATGATTGGAACACTCAAATGACATCATCATTGATTATTTTCACATGCTTATTTTAGCAGTTTATGTTTTGTTTTGGTTGGTAAGGTGCACTTATTAGAACGAAAATTTGTTACCCTAACTTTAAATTATTTTAAAAAGTTAAGCACACTGTGTGCTAATTATAACGAATACGATACTTGTTTTGGAACAAATTGTCACAGATCAATGTGATTTGTGGTAAATTGTTCCCATACAAGTATTTGCATCCTAAAACATTATTTTGATTTCATCTGTGCTGTTTGTACGCAGTCATTAGTTTTGGTTGTCTCATGATAACAAGAGTGATCCGCATGAGTAGGACTGATAGATAAAGTGACAAGTTTTCTCTAAAATATCATCAAATTTGCATCTTATCTAATTTTCTGTACTAGGTGAATGGTGGAATCACAATATGAATGGACAATGTAACAATGTTTTGGGTGAACTTTGCTGAAAAGCAGTATGTTACCTCATTATACGCCCTGTTTTTTCTCTATTAAAATATTTTCATATTAATATTGTATGTCAAATAACTCACATCAAGATAAATTCAGGAATATGAGAAGTGAATGCACATTTTACAGAGTACAGTCAGATTTTCTGACTTGTATTCAACAAAAGCTCTTTGTATTACTGTCAATAATTACACAAAATCATGGGGAGGCACTGTGGCCTGGTGCTAGAGTACTGAACACCGAATTGAAAAGTCTTGGGTTCAATCCCAATACAAAGCGCCATGTTGTGCCCTTGAGCAAGACACATAAGAGCCGTGACACAAGAAAATCGGTCTTAGGGGTGTCTGACCAAACCGGCCTGTACAGTCACAGATGCAGGCTAGAGTCTTAAAATTTTGACTATAAGTAGAAGATAAATTGTACTATCCGAGTAGCGAAAAAAAAGGCACTGCACAGCTGATCTGCGACTTTGTTTTTGCATGGGCAAAAATCTGGTTTTCTCATGATACAGCTCATAAACTCCCCATAGTACTGTTGATACACAGGAAGTGATGACTCGGTCCTGACACGATTGAAAAATTGTTGACTGGGATGTTAAACCTAAATACAAACAAACATACAAAATCATGGACATTCATGCTATACGAGTATGTAGCTAGAATCTATAATATCGTAATGAATCTTGGTAACTGAACTCTGTGATATCACTTATAAACTTACTTTTCTCGTTTCTGTTTGGCAGCACCAATCCGTCTCTTTCTAATGTGTGACATTTTCTCCGACAGGAAAGATGGCTGCTCATTCGGTGATGATGTCAAAAACTCTGTGACCTATAAAAAGGACCAACCAGAAAATTACAAAGTTATAATTGATCAATTAAATGTACATTTCCATAAAACAGACATGCCATACAATTCAATGAATTATGCTAATCTGACTTTTTACATGGTTTTAAGCCAAATATCATATTTTTATATTTTTGTACCCCATCTCCACTTTTCATGAAATGGTAAAATTTGTCAAATAACTCCAAATTTAAAGCTGGACCTCCTCATCAGGATTACATATCCGTGTATTGAAAACCCCCTTAAACCCCACTTTTATCAAGTAAAACTGGAGTATCCAGGGGTATACCTATTTTTCTTATTTTTGCTTAAAAACATAGATTGTGGGTACTCGTTAGAACCACCTCGACATGGCGCTTCTAACGTGTGCCAACAATCAATGTTTTGAGCAAAACTATGAAACTATCAAATATTTTCCAATGAAATTTTCAATTTCAATGCTGAAAAATTCTCGGTATATCGCATGGGCAAGTTTTCGTAATGTGCCGCACCATCTCTGATAAAGATTTCTGACGCAGGTATGAGAAATCATAAGCCTCTGAATTTTTAACAATCAAATACAACTACATGTATATCGAAGTAAGCGTCCAGGCCCCCAGATTGTAAAACTTTGTTCAAGCTCAACTCAGCTGAGACTAAAATTTATCCTGCTCATAAACGTTTAAATGCCAACAATTGTTGGCATTTTAACATTTATTAGCAGGATAAATTACAGGCTTTGCTAATCTTAACCTGAATTTTCAACCAATTTTGATTATTTCTGAATTCATGAGCAGTTTAAATTTCATGCTCAGCTAAGTTGAGCAAGAAAAAAGCTTTATAACCTCGGTACCAAGTCTTTAAAACAGGTTAACTACAAAAAAAACTTGACACAACATACCTCATCTTGCTGTGAGAATGCATCATGGTCGACATACGTGAAGATTCTGTTGGATGGCTTGCCTACATTTCTGTGAATAACAAGATCATGATAAAACTTTAAATAAGCACAGGAGCAAAATTTTTACACTTCTCTTTATCACAAGTGCTGGCATTTTAACATTAAATTGTAGACTTTTGTGGTTTAAACATTAACAAGAGCTGTCGCAGGACAGCGTGCTCGACTGCTTCTGACCTTTGTTAAACATAAGGCCAAACCCGACCAGTAACCCAAAGCATTGTGCTCATACATCTTTTTGCCATGATGCAATAAGGCAAAATCACTGAACCATGAAAGATAACTATAACTACCTAATATTTAAAGGTCTCACTCATATTGTGAAAGAAGTGTGTTCATATACCAACTGAGTGCCAAAACACAAGGCAAAATCACTGAACCGTGAAATAAGTTCACACTGACCTATAAGTATTTCAGGGTCAAAGGTCTAGTGATGCTTACTCATAATGTTAAAGAAATATGATCATATACCCATTCAGTGTTGAGATATGAAGCAAAATCACTGAACCATGAAATAAGGTCATAGGGACCTATAAGTATGTTTGTGTTAAAGGTCTGGTCATACTCATTCATAATCAGAAAGAAGTATGACAAAATACCAACTGAGTGCCGAGATATAAGGCAAAGTCACTGAACCATGAAATTAGGTCACAGTGACCCAGGAATACTTTATAGTCAAAGGTCTTGTCATACGCAAACATATCGTGAAAGAAGTATGTTCATATACCAATTGAGGGCCGAGATATAAAGGAAAATCACTGAACCGTGAAATAAGGTCATACTGACCTAGGACTACTTTAGGGTCAAAGGTCTTGTCATACGCAAACATAGTGTGAAAGAAGTTTGTTCATAAACCACTTGAGTGCCGAGATATAAGGCAAAGTCACTGAACCGTGAAATTAGGTCACAGTAACCTATAAGTATATTGGGGTCAAAGGTCTGGTCATACTCACTCATAATCTGAAAAAAGTATGAAAATATACTAATTGAGTGTCAAGATATAAGGCAAAATCACTGAACCATGAAATTAGGTCACAGTGACCTAGGACTACTTCAGGGTCAAAGGTCTTGTCATATGCAAACATACTTTGAAAGAGGTTTGTTCATAAACCATTTGAGTACCGAGATATAAGGCAAAGTCACTGAACCGTGAAATTAGGTCAAAGTGACCCAAAAGTATATTGGGGTCAAAGGTCTGTTCATACTCGCTCATAATCTGAAAAAAGTATGAAAATATACTAATTGAGTGTCAAGATATAAGGCAAAATCACTGAACTGTGAAATTAGGTCACAGTGACCTATATCACTGTGAAATCACTGAACCATGGAAAGTAGGTCAACAGACCCTTACAGTCATGACACACATGTCAGTGTCACAAAGTCAAAAGATGAATGACCAACCATCTTCCTAAGTTGTTTCTATTAAGAAATAAAAAGAAGAAAAAAAATTCAGGGAGTTCTAGATTTTGACCTCTAGCCCCGCCGCCCTGACCCCGACCCAGAGGTCCGATGTCATGGAACCTAAAGTGTATGAAGTATGAATGCTTTATGATAAGTTGTTGTCATGATATGGACTCCTTGTAAAAGTCACACCGAAGTACATCTATTTTTTACAGTGTTCTAGTTTTTAACCTCTAGCCTCACCCCCCAGGCATGGACCCAGAGATCCGATGCCATGAAATGAAACTCAACCCTACAGGGTACCTATGGTCCGAGTATGAAAGCCCTCTGATAAAAAGTTTTCAAGATATAGACTTCTAGAATAATATATCACAGAAAAGCCATAATTATTAATGGTGTTCTAGATTTTAACCTCTAGCCCCACCCCCTGGCATGGACCCTGGAATCTGATGCCATGGAATGAAAGCCGACTTCTAGAAAACTTTAACACAAGAATTCCCATTTTTGAAGGAGTTCTAGATTTTAACCTCCAGCCCCACCCCCTGGCCTGGACCCAGGGGCCCGATGCCATGGAATGAAAGCTAACCCTACAGGGTATCTATGGTCCAAGTATGAATGCTTTCTGATGAGTGGTTGTCAAGATATGGACTTCTAGAAAACTTCAACGCAAGTGTGACTCGCACGGGAATGCACACGCGCACGGGAATGCGCACGCGCACGGGAACGGGAACGTGGACGACCGGGGTGACTGCAATAGCTCTATGCACTTCGTGCAGTCGAGCTAAAAATCAAATGATTTTGGCTATTTCAATATCTATGAGCATATAAAATTTCAAGCTCAGCTGAGTTGAGCATGAAAACAGTTTTATAACCTCAAAACCAGGATTGGTAAATCAAACGTAATGGAGCAGTATGTAGTACTTACAGAAGAGCTGTGACGTCGTGGTGATATTTTCTATCAACTGGTGAAGGGCAGTTGGCTATGTTGCTGTATTTCTCTATCTCACGCTGAAAATATTCATAGATATGAATAACAACCTGTTACCATAGTGCAATGAAATAACATGTAACAATTAAGGTCAGGGTGTTGTAAAACGTTGTTATGCAGCATTACGAGAAACGAAGCTCTTATGTCGTGCCTTTCTGAACTGGAGAAAGCTGTAGCTTTTACGTCGTTTAGTACGAATTTTACATTTTTCTCCATTAAAGACTGTGACAAATTTTCACCAAAATACAGAAAATGAGAATTTCTGCCGTAAAAGGCATTCATTGTAATTCCTGCGTCAGTCGCAGTGAAATGAAACGTGTGTTCGTGCCACGTTACGTTACGGTAACGTCGCCGAAAACACCAAAAATGCACCACCATACATATCAAAACCTTCAAATAGCATGAAAACCATTGTTGTCAAGGACTTTTTTTCAAGCAGCCTGTTCCAAACTGATTCACGTAAATAATATCAGTTTTTAAAAAACATTCATTGTGGAATTTAGGAGAAAAATATGTTTATGTGCGAAATCCGACATCTATTTCCCTTTTTCCCATTGAGTTCAATGGCAAAAATGGTGTTTTTAGATTGCCTGTAGCTCGAAAACTAATCCGGTAGTGAAGGAATAGTTTTGCATATTCCGATGGGGGAGCATTTAATACGTTGATATGCAAAGCATAAGAAAATTCCATTGTGGCACTTTTTACAACACCCTGACCTTAAGTGTTTGTCCAGTGAAAACCCATTTCAGTATGCACTGACTAAGTCTGATCAGTTTTTGTCGTCAGCTTTTCTACTGGGTACAGACTGATCAATCTGAGTATCGGTTATTTTATATGCTCATAGATGTGCTTTGAAGTGTATGAGACCATCGAATGATTATACCACAACCGGCTAATAAGGTATATATGAGAGGCCATACATGTGATATCTCCCGATCTCGGCGTATTTCCACGAATTTTAGATACCTTTCCCGATGGTCCCCCGATATGCTTTGCCTTCCGATTTGCCAAAAAGTCTGTTTTTATGCACTTTATGTAAGAAAAAAAATTACCCAGGTGACCAATTTTTATGTTAAGTGTAGTATAAATACGGCATTGGATAATGCTGTCACTGAGAGAATCTACCTCAAGGCTATTTATAGAGGTGTCTGTGTAATTAAAATAATTGTTGTTTACAGGACACATTAGGCAATCTGGATGTTTTAATTGATGTTATGAGTTAAAAGAAGTGGATTATGATAAAAATTGACATTAATTGGATAATTACAACCAATTACGGAACAACTAAAAAAGTGCTGTTATATTAACGGCAGCGGTGAATACCAACTGATGTAAGTAAAATTTGTGTAATGTTTTTTTTTATTCTGAAATAATCTCCCGATATAAAGACCAAAAATACGAATTCAAACTAAAATCCTCCCGATTGTAGACTGTGGAAAGATCACATGTATGTGAGAGGCGCGAATTTACAACTTAATGTCGTAAATACACGCCTCTCATATATACCTTGTTTACTGGGTGTGTATACAGACTAGCAAAATACAATCGAATGCAGACAGGCGCGACGAAAGCCGCTTTGCTTACTCGAGAAAACACGACTGTCAATGAAATGTTTTTAGGTCAGAAGATCTAATTGTACTTGAATGCGGGGTCAAAATTTATACATCAAACAAATTCTATCGATTGAAGTTTGTTCCGCACACTGATGCAGTAAATGGCCATGCCCAGAGAAAAGGAAAATATATCAATTGAATTTATCAATGTTTTATCTTGATTTACATCATTATCATAAGCTTAGAAGCAATCAATTAGATGACAATCAATTATAGTGTGGATTTATTATAGAAAATTGCGACTGAATGAGATAATCTGCCTAGTCAAAAATGGTTATTGGCAAATCAACATCTTTTCGTGTGACGCAGCTCTGTACTACTAATAGGACAAGTGACCTTTCCATTTTCGGAAAACACGCTCACTGACCTTGGTTTTGTTTCAAAATATTTTGGATTGACGCAACAGGAAACGTCGCGGATAAAAGAAATCCATTATATCAAATCAACCTGCAGTTAGATGAAGCAACCATGCAACCAACCTGACTGAATATCTTCTGCTGCCATGAGATCACCACCTCCTCTGTGTCTTTGATGCCTTGCTTCGTTAGGTCCCTCATCTCTACCTGGGATCCTGCCCTCGACCCCGCCCTTGATCCCGCCCTGGAATCTCCCCCTGCCTGAGCTTCCCTTCCATCTTGTGGAACGATACTGGATGATGTTATTCTAACTAATTTCACACTGAAATAATTATTTAAATAATATAATGTTGAAATGAAACAGCGAAGTAGATAAGGGTGCGTACTGTGTATGTACACATAATTTTTAACTCTGTACTAGTGTTGGGCAATCGGTTTGAAATTGCTATCGATTATCGATTTATAATCGGAAGGACTAAACCAACTAGCTATCGATTGTGCAATCGGTTCAACCAGCTGTATATTGTGCAATTGCCCATGTATATGTTTATGAGCAGACTGAGGTGTCAAGGAGAGAGCACCCTTAAGTCTCTGTCAGTTGTGAATATCTATTTCGAACAATGCCACTTACATGAACATAAGATGTAATGCATTTAGAAAATTTTACCTACATATATACTGTTCTGATATTCTGAAGAAAATGAAAAAAAAAAAAGAAATTTCTCCAATGGAGCTATATATGCCAACTTAAGACTTCTAGAACATAGTGATGTGTGACATCTACCGCATACTTTGAAATTTTTAGCTAACCTAAAAATTGGCAAATATAAAATGCATAAAGTAAAATTTTCTACTTCCAGAGTACTGAAACCGATTACAATCGATTGCTGCATTTTACTATCGATTGTCTCTATCGGAAGCCCAAACCAACTGACTATCGATTATAATCGATCATCGGCCCATCACTACTCTGTACGCATTGTAAATTTCAGACCTATGCATGCCATGTAGGCAGTAAAAATCTGCGGTACGCACCAACTTTTCGGATCTATGTGTACCCAAATATATTCCATCACAAATTGTCTTATATGCACAAAACCAGATCAGCTTGTTGGGAGTTTTTTTTAATAAATGCAACCAGTATAAATATGTTTTTATACTTTTAAAACTGTCTAAACCATACAAGCATATGAATTTGTTCGATTCCAAACAAGAGGTTTGAATAAGGTTTCTGAGAAATCGTGTACACACTGGAGTAGTCAATGAGCACTGTGCAAACATTTTCATGTGTATGGTATGCATTGTGAAAAATAACTATCTACTGAAAATTCTTTAGTATTTGCCTCCACCCATCTTGGCTGTGAAAAAAAACACTTAAGTTGCTCAATTATGTTCAAGCATGTGAAAACATTAACAAATAGATTAAAGAATAATTTTGATCAGTAAACATGAGAAATTCCATATTTGATTCAACTGTAAATCAAAGTTCTGCTCGAGAAATGGTTTTGTATGGTGTTAGAAAAATAGTACCAGCAGATAATGGTTTAAATTCATGAGTAAACAGCGAAAAATATAGATGCTCACCAGCTTGTGAATCCGATTAAAAATGATGTTGAGGACTAAGAATCTTAGCATGCCTGCTGTGGCTGACAAGTGTGATTTTCAGGCGCGAGTTGCATAACATGAACGCTTTGTCATAATGCTTTTCTATGTTATGTTTGTACTAGTAACTATGCAACATTTTGTTACATTAGACTGCTTTTCAAAATGGCAGCGCTTATCTATGATACCAAAAATGTAAATAAGACAGTAAACAAGTAACGATTTTGACCCAGTTATACCTTCGACCGAACACAGGCGCTTGAAGTTATTGCCATACATCAGAAAATATACCCTAAAACAATAGTGTCTACATAGCAATACCGTAGGTATTGCCAGGTATGCAAGTAAAACATGCTAAAATTGGAGGTTCTTTTGCGACCTTACCTGACGCTGTACGGAGGTTTCCTCTTTTTTCCTGAAGAATCAGATCAAGAGCTTCTCGGAGGCATGGATAACTTTTTCGAATCTGTTCGCTAGCAGACGTAGTGGGAACTAAAATTTCTGTCCAAATTTTCCTAGCCATTCGCTCAGTAAGTTCCGGTTTGGCTCCTGTTTCCGCAGTGAATGAACACTGCTGCCAGACGTGGTTTAAATTTATTTACGTAATAATCAAGGAAGCCAAGAAAAAATTCTTTGCTCACTTCTTTATCATCTAAAATGTTATTCCAAAACACTTTTTTGCATTCCAATGCGCTTGAAAAACGACTTCCACTTTTGTTTTGTTGTTTTGAATGCGTCAAACGTCACGCGCTACGTCTGTGAGGCGTTCAATGGGGAAATGCGAAACACGACGTCACCGCACGCACTGTGACGACATGAAAACATACTGTCAATAAAAACAACACGGCTGGACAAATATCATGAAAAACGTTTATAAAATGGACATTTAAAGGATTATCCATGATTTCTTTTGTCTAAACAGACAAAAAAGTGTCAGGTAGGGGCTGATTGAACCCATTTTGATTTGCAATCGAACGTTTTAGGTTGCCGTGCAACATTTGCTCCGACTCCAAGAACCTTGCCGGAAATGCCACTACGAAATGGCTCCTAAAACGTGGCTTGCACACCTGGCAATACTTCGTATTGCAATGTAGACCTCGATGTAGACACTTATTTGAAGCATTATTTTTATGATTTATGGCCATAACTTCAAGCGCCTGTGGACCGAATGAGCAAAAAGGAGGGAGAGGGGCACTTCCTGTAACCAATATAAATTTCTTCTCACAAAAGAATAACTTGCCCAATGGATCGATATTTATGATGGTGTTACTAATGTAAACAACATTCCCCACCCACTCAGAAAGCACCAGCCAAAAAATTCTTTGCACTGTAAGACTCGTTGGAACCATGTACAGTTCTACTCTAATGCTTCAAAACCATGAAAATACTTGATTATTTGTGCGTAATTCAGTCAAACCTTAATTTGAGATTCTTGATTGGATCTGTGGACCGATAATACGCTGTTCCAACGTCAGGTTCGTGCAAGTCGGCCATTGCGCACAATTTGACTATTGACACAGAGTCCGGGTCGGTTAGGTATGAAAGCCCCAACCGAGCCCAGCTGCCGAGCCCGAGCTGCCGAGCTGCCCTATCGACATCGACATACCTACCCTGGATACAGGGGTGCTCCTCAGAAATATAGGAGGCTCATACTAATCAAAGAAGAAGAAGAAGGATATTTTGAATTCGTATTTTTGACAAAGTTAAGATTTATATTTTACTAAAGATGTTCTTAGTTATTTCCTATACACTAAATAAAAGCTTCAGCAGTGGAATTTTCTCAAATGGCCGGGTCAAGTCGGGCAGGTTGTTGTTGGTGAATGTAAAACCCGCCTATGCCAGGCGAACCCTTGAAAATTTGGATTTAAATGTTCCGAAATATCTGCTCAGCAGGCTGGCTTGGGTGATTCTGAACGTAGTCGATACACAAATTCTAGAAGCTCGGTCAAGATGTAATATCAGACAAAACAACTTCAGTCAACGTGTTATTAACGCATGGAATCGACTCCCAGATTAAGTTATAGCAGCGATTCAAAAACGCCATCGACAGACACTTCAGAGAAATACATGGGGTTTCTATGAATCGGTCGCTTAACCCCTGGCCGCAGGTATAACAGGTAGGTATAACAGATGCAGGGCCATCACGCTATCTATAATACAAGCATAGTGGGTGGGGTACGGTTATCAAAGTTTTGTTTTCTTACTCCCATCAATCAATTTCTGATTATTCTCGGGAGGTGTGTGGCCGCATGTATAACAGGTATAATAACCAATCAAATGCAACACTGTCCCACATGACATAGGTTTTATGCCCCGAGAAAGTGGCGAGTTCAAACATGAAAGAAAATCAGTAGTCCATGTGTATCAGCTGCATCACATGTATAACAGTTGGTGGGCCACTAGTTGATGAATGACCGTTTTGTGGTGGCGTTTTAGTGTTAAGTAAAAGAAGATTCATTAAGGACGTCATGCTGTTCCAACAGAATCACATACTGTGAACTATTGTCAGTTTGGTGGGTTACCAGTAAACCATTTAGATTCAGACATGATTTGAGAAGAACACAAAACTTCTTGATGGACTGGACATTTTACCCCCCCCCTCCCCCGCACACACACACACACACACACACACACACACACACACACACACACACACACACACACACACATACACATCAGTATCGAACCGACGTGACAGTCCCTTTGCTGCTCGCACCCCGAGCACGGACCCACACTGAGCCACCAAATGTCACAGGGGCGGAAAAAGAACGTGGCCTGACCGGGACTCGAACCCATGGTCTCTCGCTTACAATGACAATGATTTTATTTGCAACGAAACTGGTTATGGTAAACATGAATTTAGTAAATGTAATAAAACATGTATCCATATGACAGAGCAGTGGTGACAATCTATACACACAGGCTAGGCAGATAATATCAGTCCAACATACCAGCTATGTAATAAAAATCCTGAAACAATATAGAATTTCATAACAACACGAGAAAGTCTACAAAACATTGTATTTCTGATCCAATAAGATATATGTAAGATATGTTTGAAGACTCCAGTGAAAAGATAAATAGTATGCTAAAAGATTCTGCCAGATGTACTCCACTGCTGTTGGATTCCAATCACCCAGATATAACCAAACACGTCAGAGACTGAACTCCTTATGCTGTATTTGAGGGAGCTGTATTCAAGAATCACGCAGAAGAAAACGAAAATACTAAGGGACAATAACCCCCCCCCCCAGAGATTTTGGGCGCCTGGATAGTTCAGTCGGTAGCGCGTTTGGCTTCTGACTAGCTATGTACCTCTGCCGTGCAGGTTCGAATCCCACTGTCGACGCCAGTAAAAACTATCAATTATTGAAAAAAAAAAACCTATCAATGGTTCCTGCATCGGTATGTACCATTGGTTTGACTGTCACCTTCCGGGCGCTTTGGTTTCACAGGGTATTTCCCGACCGAACGTCGAGAACTGCCCTGGCTTTCCCCCACCACTCGACAGTCGGCGTCTAAGAAGCATAGTTGCTTAGCTGAGTAGAAATACCTAGCTTGACGTCTATATCTAGTAAGTAAGATTATCAATATACGTGTCAAATGATAATTTTAAAACTACGTAAATAATGACCATTCTGTTACTGAGCTAAATTAAGACTTCTTGATCAAATAAACTTTTAACGTCTTAAGACGATGCCACGAAAAGTCAAATTGGAATGCTACAATAAAACCAGAGGACCAATGGTCCTGTAAACGCTCATCTGAGACCTGAGATATATACCAATAAACTTGTTTGACTAGAATGGTAATATACAATCATGTATATAACCCCAGGACAGGGTCAGAGCAACCTCTGGAGTCAATTTCTTTTTTAAGGATGTTCGCTGCCAATGAAAAAGTATTCAAACTTTTTTTCTATCCACTCTTTTTTTATTCCAAAATACAACATAAGACATTTGAAAGCAAAATAAATATAGGGTAGTGTGCATTTTTTCAAGCTACAGGCCTCTGAATGAGACCGCTGAGCATCATGTTTTAAATTTAGTAAATTTAATTTAATTTTTAATTCTTTGAAACAAACCTGTCTTGAACAAAAATACACCTAGAATGCTTTCAAAAGTCATAATATTTATGTAACGCAGACTATTTTGGACCAAACGCATAGAAAAATTTGTAACTGGAAGTGGATGACAAAATTTTACGAGCATTTTTCCAACCCTACCCCCATACTTGAATAGTCGGAAAAAATCAATATTTTGAAATGTGCCAAACCCATATTTGTTTATTCAAACTTTTTCTTGTATTTTCACACAACATAGAACTTTGTAATATTGTTCGAATTAAAGAAAGAAATATATAGGGTAGTGTGCATATAAGAGAGAACCAACAACTTGAAAATCACCATTTTCAGCCTTTTTTCAGCTGTTTTGTTTCTTTAAGCCCATTTCATAAAACCACCTAAAATTTTAAAACCAGCGCACCAAAGACACACAGACTGACTGAGAAGACCATGTACACATATAATGCAGCTAAAATAAACAAAGAAATAGTGCAATTAATTTGAAAATGTGTAATATTCAAGTTTAATCTACCCTACCCCCTAAATTTCACTGACAACTAATTTTTTCTGAAAAGTTGCAGAAAATGGGGTGAAAAAATGAAGTTTCTTAGATTGACAATTTTCATGGCTCGTTCAATGCATATCATCATTATGTATCCAAATATAAAATATTGGGAAAATATCTGCAACCGTTTACGAGATATTCAACAAAAGAAAAACCGGAAGTTCCGAAATGTCAAATGTTAGCAGCGAACATCCTTAAATCATAAAGATTCAGTCCATTTGCCAATTTACTGCAAGTTTTGCCCTTGAAATGACATTGTAACAATTTTCCCCATTCAAATGCGTGGGCAACCTAAGTTGACCTTGCCGTAAAATAGGTCAAGGTCATCCCAGCGTCATGATTTATATAAACTTTGTAGAGCTCCATTCCCAGATGCTTCATACCAAGTTTCAAAATCATAGGCCTTCTGGTTCTGAAGAAGATTTTTAAACGTTTTTGCTATTTATAGCCATGGCGGCCATCTTGGTCATGTGACCATGACCATTTTTATACAAACTTTCATTCCCTCTTCCTAAGGCTAAGGATGCTCCACAAAAAATGGCTTTGATTGGCCGAGCGATTTCAGAGAAGAAGATGTTTCAATATTATGGTCATATACATGTATATAGCCCCGGGGCAAGGGCAGACAACCCCCTGGGCCCAAAATATTTTCTTAAACATAAATCTTCTGTCCATTTGCTCATTTCTAGAAGTTTTCTGCCATTACATGACATTTTCCTATTTTTTTCCCATTCCAATGCATGGGAGACCTAAGTTTACCTTGCCGTAAAATAGGTCAATGTCATCCCAGGGTCATGATTTATATAAACTTTGTAGAGCTCTTTCCCAAATGCTTCACACCAAGTTTCAAAATCATAGGCCTTCTGGTTCTGAAGAAGAAGATTTTTAAACGTTTTTGCTATTTATAGGCATGGCGGCCATCTTGATCATGTGACCTTGACCATTTATATAAACTTTCATTCCCCCTTCCCAAGGATGCTCCACATGAAGTTTGGCTTTGATTGGCCTAGCGGTTTCAGAGAAGAAGATGTTTGAATATTATGGTCATATACATGTATATAGCCCCGGGGCAGGGGCAGACAACCCCCCAGGGGCTAAAATTTTCCATTAACATTAATCGTCTGTCCATTTGCCTATTCCCAGTAAGTTTTACCCATTAAATAGAATTTTACCATTTTTTCCCATTCAAATTCATTGGCGACCTAAGTTGACCTTGCCGTAAAATAGGTCAAGGTCATCCTAGGGTCATGATTTATATAAGCTATAATGGGCCTGCGTCCTCGATGCTACATACCAAGTTTCGTGGAAATCGGCCCATTGGTTCTGGAGAAGAAGATTTTTAAAGGTTTTTGCTATTTATAGCCATGGCGGCCATCTTGGTCATGTGACCTGGACCATTTATATAAACTTTTGTTCCCCCTTCCTAAGGATGCTCCACATGAAGTTTGGCTCTGACCGGCCAAGCGGTTTCAGAGGAGAAGATCTTTCAAATTGTGGACGGACGACGGACGGACGACGGACGACGGACGGACGATGGACGACGGAAAGGTGACGGACGATGGACGGACGACGGAGCATGGCTATCCTATAAGCTCACCTTGTGAGCCTTCGGCTCAGGTGAGCTAAAAAAGAAAGAAAATGTATGATATTTAAAAATGTACACTTTCGTCGTTACGTTTTCGCATCATTGCATCAAATATCACTTTATACAACATAATTATGTATTCACCATTTTTGCATTATCTGCTGGTTCCCAGCTTACAGGTAATCAATATTGGAAATACAGGTAACCAGACCCCACTGACCTTGGTCAGGGGTTCTGGTTACCTGTATTTCCAATATTGATTTTTGTTGAGCTGGGAACCAACAGATAATGCAAAAATGGTGAATGATGTTGCTTGCATTCTCGCGAGATCTGACGATATCTCATCTAGATCTCTATCTATCTATCTTCTGATACTGAGTCGATCAATTTCTGATCATCACCTCAGGTGTGGGGTGGGTGGCTAAATTTAGAATTTAGTCAAGGGGAAATAAAACATTTGGGGTGGACCATTAAAACTATTTACAAGATATAGATGAGAGGCATACTAAAACGCATGCCTCTGGGCTAATGATTTAAATAGAAGCCTTAAATTCCTCAATGGTCTTAGATAGGACCACTGAGGAAGGGAGACAATTCCAAACCGAAATAGTTCTGGGGAAAAAGGAATTTTTCAGGGCATCACTATAGGCAAATGGTCTTGTGTATTGTGATTCATGTGATGCCCGAGTATGCCTTAGATTGGGTGCCGGGGTCAGGTATTTGTCTTTATCAAGAGACACTGTACCGGAGTGTATCTTGTAGATGAAGGTTAAGGAGGACCGCTCCCTGCGAGACTCCAGGGATGGCCACTCAAGTTCGTCTAGCATTTCACCGACGCTACTGGTGTTCCTCCATCGCCTGCAGGTCCACCGGGCAGCAGTCCTCTGCACCTTCTCCACCATCTCAATCTGAGTTTCATGATAGGGATGCCAAATAGGAGCTGCATACTCAAGTTGAGGCCGAACCAATGTTTTGTATGCAACTTCCTTAGTATGCCTAGGTGCCAGTGCCAAATTGCGCCGAAGAAAACCCAGAGTCTTAGTTGCCTTGCATGTAATTTCAGAAATGTGTTGACCCCAATCAAGATCATCTGTGATAGTTAAACCGAGGTATTTAGCGGACTGAACCTGTTCTAATGTTTGCTGATGCAGTGTGTAATTGAAATCTATATGCCTGCTTGGATGTAGCCGCGTCACCCTCATTGAATGACATTTGCTAACATTGAATTTCATTTGCCAATCCATTTCCCATTTGGCCAAGCTATTCAGGTCATCTTGTAAAATTTGACAATCCAATGGTGACTTGACATTTCTGTATAAAACACAATCATCAGCAAATAGCCGAACAGATGACCTGATGTTGTCAGGAAGATCATTAATGAAAATAAGAAATAGGACCGGTCCTAAGACCGATCCTTGTGGGACACCAGAAAGAACCGGGACTGGATCTGAGGCACGGCCATCTAATACCACTTTTTGAGAGCGCTCAGAGAGCCACGAGTCGATCCACTTATGTGTAGATCCTCTTATCCCGTAGAAGTCAAGTTTGTATAATAACCTTTTATGTGGGACCTTGTCAAAGGCCTTAGCGAAATCCATGACAATCACATCCGTCTGCCTGTGGCCACGACCCACTGCTCGGTCCAGATTACTAACCAAATCATGATAAAACTGAACTAACTGGGTTTCGCAAGACCTTTGACTTCGGAACCCATGCTGACAGTCAGCAAGAATGTTTTCAAGAGCCAAGTGTTTGTTTATGTTGCTGACTATTATATGCTCTAGAGTTTTGCAACAGATACAAGTAAGCGACACCGGTCGATAATTAGCTGCATCGTATTTCTCACCTTTCTTAAATACCGGGGCTACATTTGCCTGTCGCCAATCGTCTGGTACAGCACCCTGAGCAAGCGACTCATTGAAGATATAGGTCAGTACAGGAGCAATTTCAGAACTACATTCCTTCAACACCCTAGCACTCAGGCCATCTGGCCCAGGCGCCTTATGTATATTCAAATTATTCAACAGTTTAATGACCCCATTGGGGTCAACTGTAATTTCACCCATAGCGGTGAAAGGACTTGTGCCTTTGGAGGGGATTTCATCATCTGATTCGCGAGTGAAGGCTGACTGAAACTGCCTATTACAAATATTAGCCTTATCCAAAGTGTCAGTCTTCAAGATACCATTTTCTCTAAGAGTATTGATCCCAGACGCGTCTTTCTTAAGGGACTTGACAAATGACCAAAACTTTTTTGCCTTTTCATTTTTTCGGGGACAATCGGGATCAGGATTATCATTTTCAAAGGAGAAGATATTGGTAATATGCTTCCAATATGCATCTCTAATGCTCTTTTGAACATGTGCTCTGAACCGTTTGTAATGGTTCTTAATGTCAGGGCTGCTTGACTTGCGAGCACGAAAGTAAAGTTTATCACGTTTCCTTATCAAGCGTTTGATCGAGCTATCGATCCATGGTAAGCTATATTTTGTCTTGGTCATTTTTGATGGAATAAACCTTCCAATAGCCGAGAGAACCTCCGACTTAAAACTGACCCACATGTCATTGACTGACACCTGACTATGGTCAGTTGAAAGGAACGAATCCCTATAGCGCGCTAGATGGTCATGGAGACCGTCCATATCCGCTCGTTTATATAGGAAAATCTTACGCGGGGCCTGCTGAATCCGTTTAGCCTTTATGTCATATTCAATATAGACAATGTCATGATCTGCTTTGCCGATCGGGGGCATCCCTTTAACACGGTTAATTGGGGATGGCGAGTTAGTGAAGAGTAAATCAAGGATCTTGTCTTCTCGGGTGTGTATATTTACCATTTGGGAGAGGCAGTGATCCTGTATTATGTCCACAAGTTTAGTCTGAACTGGCCTCTTTTTGACCCCCTCGGGTACCTGCATTGTGCTCCACTCAATATCACCACAATTGAAGTCACCGCCTACAAGAACATGGGCATTTTTATTTGACATAATCCGAGAAAGTGAAGTATTAAAATCCTCAAGATATTTCAGTTCAAGCTCCTGAGTTGGGAACCTAGGGGGACGATAGAATGATCCAAGATACAAAGTCCTACATCCAATAATGTTCAACTTACACCAAATTATTTCGCACTTGGTGTCCAATTCCGGAGCTTCAGTACAGAGAAGATCACGCCTAAAAGCAATGAAGACACCACCATGCGCATCACTAGCTCTGTCTTTCCGGATAGCATCAAAGGAATCTGGAAAAATCTCTGAGTTTTTAATGTCTGGGGTTAACCATGACTCATTCCCCAATATGATGTCAGGTTTAGCCGATTCTATGACAGTGTGAATTTCAGCCTCTCGCATTTGACGCTTTGAATTATGGGATATAGCCAAAATCGGCTAATCCCGTTCAGTTCTCGCGAGAATCAATTAATAGATTTCTTGAATTTGCTGGACTAGAATGTATTTCTTTCATTCGAGCTGTGCATAGGTAAAACACAGGAATTAACAAAAAGACAAAAATAAAATGTATGTAAAATTATATTAATATGATCTACATATAAAATGGATTCCAAAATGGATTCCATGGCGGATATTCCCAGCATGCAACGAGCCAAAGGCGACAGGTCAGTGTTATAGCGCTACCTGTCGGCGACAATGATGTTGCTTGTGCCAAACCGGCAAAACATTAGGTGGCGAAACGACTTGCCATGCAAGACACGATGAATATACCAATAGTACAGAACAGGGGAGCTAATTAAAATTTTGGAGCTGTCAAAATGAGAGAAAAGCAAATTTTCTCCAAAACATTGCATCAGTTGGCAAGATCATTGAGCAAATTACGACCATCACCATGGGAAAAGGTTTGAACAACATTCGTTCTTGCAGCGGATTATTCCACTGGACCTGGTCACATTTTTCTCTAGAGTCTGGTGCCAATTTTTTTTTAAACCCTGTTCAGACTACAAGTTGAAGCTTTTTGTAAAACTTTTAGTCTCTCATTGCTTATTTTCATTGTATAACCAGGCGTTTTTTTGTAGAACTAAGGCATTAACCAAAGGTTGAACATACTTGTAGCAATAACACTGGCTGTCAGCACGACAGCCTTGCTGATAACGCCTCATCTGCAGGCAGAAAGTCAGTAATTGTGTTGATGTTTTACGAGATTGCTTAATTGTTGTTCATTAGAGTGATTATTTTATTTTGATCACAATTTCCAGAGATTGTCCAGACCCGTTATATGTTAAAGAAAAGAATTTGAACAGTACTTTTCAATAAAATGATGGGGTGTTCACATTAGCCTGTTTTTTGTGTTTTAAATATAATATACAGTCGAGTCCCCAAACATTGCGCGTCCCGCAACATTGCGCATATGGCATGTCAACCGGATTTAAAACAATATTGGACTACCACTGCAATTTTCTCAAATATTACACCAACAAGAGTGTACAAGATTAATTTGAAGACAAAAATGATTTTCCTTCCTATCTGATTGAATAATTTAGCACAATTATGTGATTTTGTTTAATTTTGAAATACTGTGTGATGACATTTTTGTGCCACCATACCCAGCATGAATTTCTTTGAACTTTCTTGTTTGTAATTTGTCACATGGGTGTCATATGTATTGACAGAAATACAACTGCTGTGGATATATTGCAGGTTGCTATAAAATATACATTTGAGTTAGCAGTGCGCAATGTTAGGGGACAAATTGCCTCCATTTTTTCACGGGGGCGCATATGCTTAAGCCACAATATTTCTAAAGCTGATAGAATTTGCTAACATTTCATGTCATGATATTTTAATTATTGAATCAAACAATATGTCTAATGGTAAGTGATGTTCGTCAGTGTTTATATTTGACGTCAGACCTGGCATGGAATACCTTAGGTGCGCAATGTTACCGGACTGCACCGTAATTGTATATAATATGAAATAAAGGCACGCTGCCTTATCTGCAAACACACGGTAAACTTTACGCTAGAAACTTAACATAATCATTAGTGTCGAGTGTATCCAGCTGTCCAGTGCGAGGGGAAGTAGTTAGAGATGGGGAGCGAGGGAGGGGGAGCTATGGAGTAGTGTAAGGAGGGAGATAGGTAGGTAGTGGATGGAGGGAAGGAGGTAAGAAGTTTAGGGAGGGAGGTAGTTAGGTAGGGTAGGGAGAGAGGAAGGTAGTGTAGGGAGTTATGTAGTGTATGTAGGTAGGGAGGGATCGAGCTATGGGGTAGTGTGAGGAGGGAGATATACGGAGGGAAAGAGGTAGGTAAGAAGTGTAGGGAGGGGTAGTTAGGTAACGTAATGAGGAAGGTAGTGTAGGAATAGGGTTAGGTAGGGAGGTAGTTAGGTAGAGTAGGGAGGGAGGGAGGTAGAGTAGAGGTAGGTAGTGGGAGGTAGGAAGGTAAGTAGGGTAGGTAGGTAAGTAGGGAGGGAGTTAGTGTAGGGAGTAAGGTAGAAAGGAAGTGTAGGGGATACTTTGGGAAGGAAGGAGGGATATAGTATAGTGTAGGGAGTGTGGCAGTTAGGTAGGTGTATGGTCAGTAGACAGATAGGTAGTGGTGGGAGGGTGTGATTAAGGTGGTACTGTGTGAAGGTAGGGAGGGAGGGAGTGGGAAGTTAGGTAGTGTAGGGAAGGGGTAGGTAGAGAAGGAGGCAGGGAGGGGTATGTAGTGTAGGCGAGGTAGGTTTGCAAGTCTGTAGGGAGGGAGGAATGAAAGGAGGTAGGTAGGTATTTAGGTAGGTGGGAGGTAGTGTAGGTAGATAGGTAGGTGGGTAGTGTGATAGGCAGGTACCTGGGTGCGAGTTGACCTAGGTGCGAGTTGACTCGGTTGCGGGATGACTCGGGTGCGAGTTGACGTGGGTGCAAGGACGTGGGTGCAAGTTGGCCAGGGACAGGTGCAATCGCGAGTTGACCCGGGGACGAGTTGACCCGGGGACGAGTTGACTAGAGGACGAGTTGACTCGGGGACGAGTTGACTCGGGGGCCGAGTTGACACGGGGACGAGTTGACACGGGGACGAGTTGACTCGGAGACGAGTTGACCCGGGTTCGGGTTCGAGTTGACCCGGGTTCAAGTTGACCCGGGGACGAGTTGACCCGAGGACGAGTTGACTCGGGGACGAGTTGACTCAGGGACGAGTTGACACAGGGGACGAGTTGACACAGGGGCGAGTGAGAGTTGACCCGGGACGAGTTGACCCGGGTGAGAGTTGACTCGGGCGCGAGTACGTTATGGGGTGGTTTGGGGTGTTTCCACGGACCGGCCGAAACGACCTTTTTGTGGCTCCGGTAAATCGTGATACCAACAAAAATGTCTGCCCCCACATTGCAACAAAAACATGGCCGCGTAACCGTCGGTTTTGTTCGGTAAGGTATGTAGATTTTTTATTCAAAATTTCTTACGTGCGTTTATCGTTAAGCAAACACACATGTGTGTTTGCTATTATTTGAAGCACTTGAGCCTATTGATTAATGTGCTTGAGGCCAAAATTAAAATTATATTCATTTCCCCATACCCGACTGAACCTAAAAAATTGCCCCTACCCAAAAAATTTTATTGCAATTTTTCATACAAGATTATTTTTTTTATTATTGTTAATTACAGAGAGGCAAAAATTTCATGTTTTAGAAGGATACATTGTCTGATAATGCTTTCAATGATAGCCTTCTAGGTAAGTATTATTTCTGCAATCAAGTTTTAGCTATATTAGAACAACTAAAAACAAATTTCAATCTATATAAATCTGAGAAAATAAAAATAAAATAATATTCCTACCGACCCACCCACACCTGAGAAACAGGGTCGGGTAAGGTGAAACAAAAATATTTCTAAGGTTGGATAGCAGGCGGGCTGATATACCATTTTATTTTAGGTATTGAAGCTGATGTCACTTTGTCCTACACCTACACCACAAGGAACATTAATTCTCGACCAGAGAGGACAGGATGCAGTTATTGCTCTTGGTGTATACTTTCTAGAGTCTGGATTACAAGTAGGATATTTCATTTGTAATTCATGTACTTCGTTTCTTTGTGATTGAGTTTAACATACCTGTCAACAATTTTTCAGTCATGCTTGGATGGAGCCACTACTTTCTTGGTATTAACAAATACTCTGGGTAGTTTATTTGTCTTGATTAAAGACAATTCTCTGTGTCCATAGTGGGGATCAAACCCAGAACCTCTTGATTCTAAGTTAGATGTTATACCACTCCCCATTTATTATATTGATGTGCTGATATTCAACATGTTGAATAAAGCTTTCTTGCAACAAGTAGGAAAAATATAATGGAATTTAAGTACATGTATCATGAATCAAAACTTAAGATAAGGACATAATGATAACAAAGTTCAAAGCGAACATAACAGAAATGTCATTGTCAAGGCATCAATGTAATAAAACAGCTGCAAGATAGTTTTTACAGTAAAATTGACAAAAGTACTTCCAGTTTTCATTTCATGTATACACCTTTTCATTCAGTTTGAGCGGCATCATGAGAAAATCATCAATGTGGTTTCTGAACATGTCCAACACAAGCCGGGCTGTACAGTCACAGAAAATGGCTAGAGGTTGGAAATTTTGGATATAGAAAGTAGAGGAATTGTACTACCTGTGTAGCGAAAACAAAGGCGCTGATCAGCTTTGCCTTTGTATTCGCATATGCAAGATGTTGATTTTCTCATGACGTGACTCATGTTATTTTGCATTACAGCATAAAGACAAGCTGCTATCCTATCTGATCGAAACACTTCAGAATTTACCTAAAGCTCAGTGGTTGGAGGGTTCAAATGGCTTAGCTGCTCATAGTATGTACCTGATTCAAATCTTGAGTAAGCTGATCATCAGGAAATAGCAGAGAACTCTATAAGAACTTGTGCTTTCGTTCTAATCCTATATATTATTTGTATTTGTCAATGTATATGTATGTTGATCTTAAATTTATGTGAAATGAATTTGTTTAAAATAAAAATTGAAATAATGTTTGTTATACAGTCTAAACTGCCGATCCGGTCACCTCTATTCAGCGTGACCCTGCAGTCAGCGGTCAGTTCCGGGTCCCCCCGAACGATTTCTAACGCAAATGCACCTTTATTCAGCACGCACCTCTCAAACGCGGTCAACGGTCAGCAAAAATTGTCCCAAATCGCTAAATTTTCACTTTAAGCGGCCATGTTTTTTTTTGTTGCGGTCAATTTTGTTTGTTTCTGAAAGTGTAAGCCGTTTACGCTGTGCGGCGACCAAAATAATGGTTTCGGGTAAAACGATCACCCGAAATTGGAGGAAATTTTTGATTTTTTACCTAGTCGATGAATGGAGCACGGCGTGCGGTTACCGGTTTCATTCAAAAAAAATTGTTGTAAAAGCGGTAACCAGCAAAGGCCTATGACTGTATCCCGGCGTTAAACGCTGATTGCCTTTGAAATTAGAGGATAGAGAGAACCATACCAGCTGGGATTTTTTCGGCGACACAAAAAGAAGTTTTGGATCGTTTGAAGCATTATTGCTCTTCACTGACCGCATAATTAGCCAGGTGAGGTTAATTGCCAATCAGCACATGTTTGTTTTACTCTCGTTAAAGGTGCGAAAATTCGATAGTGTCATCGTAAAGGTGAGAAAAGTCGATTGAATAAGGTGACAATGATCAAAGCATTGTCAACAAATTGGCCATGCTTACCGATAATCCTGATAATTGTGTCTCGTTAATTGCTGTCACGTGTTTCAGCATGTGTGCCCGTGTGTGTTTGTGTGTGTGATTAACCAAGTTGTCCAATGAGGCTCTGATCTGGTAGTTTATTGAAATGTGTTTGGGAAAAAGGTGTGGCTTCCTTTGTTTTCATTCAAATTGCTTTAATGACAGCCCCCCTTTAAAAAAAACTTAGCTTTAAACAGGTGTGTCATCCCATAAGCTTGGCCGGGACGAAACAGAATCTTGAAAACTTTGACTAAAATCGACCCTCTATTCAGCAAGCACCTGTCTTAAGCAAGCGATTTTGCAATTTCCCTTGGCCGCTTGCTTAAGACAGGTTAGACTGTATAATTAAGATGTATGGGTGAATGGCATACATATTTCTTATTTCTAGTCTTATTAAAGGAAATCTCGAGTAATGAGATGTAAAATTAATGTCGTTTCAGAATTACCAGGTCCTGAGTGCTTCAGTTTCTGTTTGAACTCCATATTGAGTGATGTGGCTCTCAGAGACCCCGCCAGTACTGACAAGGTAAGGCCTAAATGATTTATATGTTTGGTTCCGGTTTCCCTGCCCACCCTAATTTTTTCACCCCACCCTAAACATTAAAATGGTCTTTGGAGAGAAAAACAACTAAAACTAGCCACATTTTCTAATTTTGAGGCCGTTTTCTGTGTTAAATGTTTTGACTAAATTAAATAATACTCCCTACCTACCCTAATTTTCTGGGGCATGAAACAGGAACCACACATATATTTCATTTAGGCCTAAAGTTTCTTGACTCCATACAACAGCCTGGGGACAGTCGTTCAAAATTAACAACATCGTTGGTTAATGATTCGTTAAAATTTCAAATGGCAATATTACTAAATTTTATACACTGTTATTTTTGGTTGAAAAAAAAAAATGTGAGAATCCTTTGCATTGCAAGTTGCTTGACTCCATACTACATGGGCAGTTGCTCAAAATGAACGATGTCGTCAGTTAATGATACGTTAAAATTTCAATTGGCAATATTACAAATACACTGTTATTTTTTTGTTGAAAGAATGTGAGAATCCTTTTCATTGCAAGTTTCTTGACTCCATACTACAGGGGCCAGTTGTTCAAAATTAACGATCCTGTTAGTTAATGATTCATTAAAATTTCAAATGGCAATATTACAAATACACTGTTATTTTTTGTTGAAAAAATGTGAGAATCCTTTGCATTGCTACATTGTACTTTTTTTCTCAACAGATAATTTCTGCACAGCTAGAGGTGTTGGAAGCGCTGACAGGAATTTGTGAAGGCACTGTGGATTTTCCAAATGGTAATATATCAGCTTTATTTCATGCCATATGATCACACCACCTTAAATAATAAGCTTATATTGAGCAGTTGGTATGGTATGGCAGAATGCTTACAATGTTATTGCTAATGATGTACATGTATTCAATAATTTGTGAGCTATTTGAGTAGCGTCATGAGAAAAACGGACTTTGCTTATGCGAAAACAAAGGCGCAGATCAGCTGTGCAGTTATCAGCTGTGCAGTAACTGCACAGCTGATCTGCACCTTTTTTTTCACTACACAGATAGTACAATTCCTCTTCTTCTTAAATCCGAAATTGAAAGATTCTAGCCATCTTCCGTGACTGCACAGACCAGCTTATGTTGGACCTGGTTAGAAACCTCGGACGGCAACGCGATTCATTTAATGAAAAAAAGAAAGACGCTTGAAATCCAAGGTAAAAACTTCCATAAGCCTGCAATTCCTGACATAAAAGCTGGGGTTATTCTTCCTCTCTACAATCTACACAGGCAGCAAATATTACATATGACCATACAAATTTTGATATTAACTTTGCCACTCCGGGCAGTGTTTCCAGTTATCATGCCTGTATTATATCTTCACAGACACACGTTGTGCAAATACATTGTCTCTGTTCTTCTTGGCAAGGCTAGAGCTATGATTGGGTCCAGTGATGATGAAGAAGCTACATTATGAAACTTGCCCATGCAATATACAGTAATTTTTTCATCTGTGAAAAATGATAATTTTCCATGAAAAATTTTGATATTTTTTTGTTTTATTTTTGCTCAAAACATAGGTGGGTACACGTTAGAACCGCCTCGCGGTTCTAATGAGTACCGACAATCTATGTTTTGGAGCAAAAATAAGAAAAATAGGTATACCCCTGCATATGCCTGGTTTGCTATTAAAAGTTGGGTTTAAGGGGGTATACATTGCATGGACATGTTTTTCTGATTATATCCAAGATATTCAACCTGGAGAATCTATACTGACCTGACATGTCCATGAAACTTTTTACTCAATTTCTCTACATTATTTTCTTCACAGACACATTGTGTAGATGCATTGTCCCAGTTCTTCTCGGCATGGCCAGGGCTATGGGTCGTTCCAGTGATGATGAGGAGGCCCTTATATCCAAGATATTCAATCTGGAGAAACTTTCTCGGCCCGACGTGTCGCGGGAAGAGGGGGAGGAGAAGAAGGCGTTTACGACGTTTCGGTCAATATTGCCACGGACTATGTCTTCACATATTATTACGCCAGATAGTCCTTCAAGCCCTTCAGGACTACAGGTACACTGTGCTTTGATGGTTTCTAGCCAGGTCTAAAAACAAATTTGGACAATTTTTCAGTATCATAAGAAAGGAACTTTTATGTATCTAGGCAGTTGAGCATTTGTGCTATTGATTCTGTGCAGTTGATGATTTACATTCTTGAGTTAAGGAGTGCAGTGGCCTAGTGGTAAAGGTTCAGACTCCAAGAGATTTTTGGTTTGAATCATGCTTGGGTGCCATGTTGTGTCCCTGAGCAGGACACATTTGCTCCCTGTTATACTGTCCAGGCCCTGAGCATGACATTGCCACTGCTCATAAATTTTGAAATTGACAAAATTAGTCGGGAATTCAGGTGCAAAACTCAAAAACTAGTAATTTATTCTGCTCATAAATGTTAAATTGCCAACAATTGTTGGCATTTTAACATTTATTAGCAGGATAAATTATAGTCTCAGCTGAGTTGAGCATGAAAAAAGTTTTATAACCTTGGGATCAGGAAGCATTGTCTCTGTCCTGACTTGACTGAAAATGTGTTGAATGGGATGGTACATGTAAGTGTCAAATCAAATAAACAAGCCAAATGATAAAGAATATTTAGAAAAATTTTATAATATTTTCTACAACTAATTTTCAGACAATGATTGACTACTCGGAAGCAAGACATGAGAGGTCTCCGTCTCCTCACGAGCCGAAATACATCTCAACTCGGAACTCCCCCGCTCCGGAGGACGCGATTGACCCGTCGTCACACTACTTCAACAAGATGGGGTCGAATTTCACCCGAATCAGGCCCTGGGGTTTTGAAATTATTCCTGAGCAAGACCATTTGAAGTTTTCAACCAGCCATTTACAGACTTTAGTACATTTGGTGGGTAGTCAGACAAACTGGGCCTAGTTGTTACAAATTAACCACATCGTTAGTTAATGATTTGTTAAAATTTCAGACATGAATATTACAAATACACTGTTATTTTTGCAATGCAAAAGATTCTCACATTTTATCAACAAAAAAAAAAAAATATTGTATTTACTTATGTAGTTGGCATTTACTTAACGAGTTGATGTGTTAACGATGACGTTAAGCTAACGAAGTTTTGAACAACTGGCCCCTGTAATAAATAAATGTATGATAATTGGAAGATCTGTTTAGAATAATACCCGGTGGCCTCTTTAGTGTTTTTATGAAGAAGTTGACCTTAAATATTGCCATACTTGCACTGTGTCTCAATATGTTTTGCTGTAAAATTTTGTTGCAGGTAAAATTTATGTTCAGCATCTTTAATAGAAAAAGGAAACATATCAGCATTAAAGAATGATAATTTCTATCTATCAAACCTAGCCTCGAGGTTATAAAACCTTTTTCTTGCTCAGCTCAGCTGAGCATGAAATTTAAACTGCTCATAAGGACAGAAATAATCAAAATTGATTGAAAATTAAGGATTAGATTAACAGAGCCTGTAATTTATCCTCCTAATAAATGTTAAAATGCCCTTTTAACATTTATGAGCAGGATAAATTTTAGTCTCAGCTGAGTTGAGCATGAAAATGAAAATAACCTCAGGGTATGGAAATGGTGGATTTTTGAAGGCTTTGTGTGGTAGATATTGGATTATGTTAGTACTTACCATCATTTAAAATAACTTCCATGTTTTCAGACCAAAAGATTACTAGACAAGAAAGTTTTAAGTAGACTGGACAAATTGCTGGAAGACACTCATGCCAAAGCAGAGGTAGGGGTCAGCTTTCATGTTTGCAAGAAAAAATAGAGAGATGTAATTCAGTGGAATATCGGCAAAGAGTATAGCCCTAAATAAGTTGCAGCAAAATGCATGGAATGGAAGGAAAGATTTTAAGAATCTAACATGAGGGTCAGGGATGGATAGGCAAGTCTGTCTTGAGGGTCAGTTTGGCATCACGAGGCTCAGCTGGGTGATGCCAAACAGTGACCTGAGGGATAGATTTGTCTATCCATACCTTACAGGCATGATAGATTCTTTTTCTTGCATGCCTTAATGTGGCCATGCTTGATTTTCATAACATTTACACTGAAAAAAAAAAACAACAACACTATAATTGTGTCCGTCATTTTGAAATAGAACCTTTCTGACATGACATGTGCTTAACAACATTACATGACGTCCTATACAACCAATGTTAAAAAGGAACGTGCATGCAGGTGAGACCTGCACGCAGGTGGGGTGAGATAACAAGGGTGATTAGAATTTCTCTATCTGGTGTGCAAGAAAACTGTTTATACTGGAAATCTGAATTAAGACTGATGCAGGGGTGGGGAAATTTATTTCATATGGGTAAAAAAAACTAACTCTTAGAGACTTAATGGGTACATATGCAATAATAAACAATGTTCTGAAGAAGAAGCTTCATAATAAGCTGTCAATGTCTGCCAAGATATGACCATAGTATCTATTGGATCTTAATGAAAACACAATTTACATTTTCAGAACGGCCACATGGTAAAGTTTCCGTATAAAACATTCAGTGAAGTCCTGACCTTGGTGGTCCTCTGTATGCTCAGAGATATTCTGGAACAAGAAAGAGGTACCATATTTGCCATATACATTACGAAAACTTGTCCATGCAATGAAAAGGGATTTTTTCAGTTAAAAAATTTGAAAATTTCATAAGATAAATGTGGATGTTTTTCTTATTTTTGCTCAAACCATAGCTCAAAACATAGATTGTGGGTATATATATGTGGGTATATATAATTTCTAACGAGCACCCACAATCTATGTTTTGGAGCAGAAATAAGAAAAATAGGTATACCCCTGCATACCCCAGTTTTACTATATAAAAGTGGGGTTTAAGGGGGTATTTATTACACGGAAATGTTTTTCTGATGCATATTTGCCCTATTTTTTGCATGTTGCATATAAATTTGTCAACATTGTCAACCAAATATTAGATGAAAAATATCGACCTTAATTATGGTAGCTTACACTCACAATCAAGACCAAGATACGAAATGCTAAGTTATCATGTTCAAATGGTGCATCAAAGTTTAAGCATTACATACATTGAAAAATATTTTTACTCCAAAAAAGGCGTGTATACAGGTTTATTAGGTACACATTTAGAGTTGATTAAATGAATATATGTATTCTGCATGATGGTCACAATAAAATTTTTGCTGTAAGAAATTCAAGTATAGAGTTACTGGAGAAACAAATGAACAAGATTGCAGTGACAATTTTAATGCAAGAGTATCGACAGTTTGCTGCTTTCATTGCTATATTAAGACATACAAGTTTTCTTTAAGCATAAGTGTAAGGCCTGAAAGTTTACACATTTTTCCTCTAGATTTGCCATCAAGTTTTACCAAAGAAATAGAGCTGTTTGTAAAAGCCCTGTATGCCGTTGAACAAAATGAGCTGGAACGAAAACATCATGGTGGCAATGAAAAGGGAGACAAAAGATGGGACATAAATCCGTACGAGCTGACTGTGTGTAGCAGTGCTGCGTGTGTCGATTTGTTGTTTTGGGCAGTTAGAGAAGAACCTGGTATGTATGCTTTATAAATAATGTCTTTGTGTGTTCTTTATTAGAGATATATTTCATTTTTTGTCTCTTTGTAGCTATTCTTATTGTAAAAACACCCATTGTTTAAACTTTATTATAATTGTTGAACATACAAGATACAATAACATACAAATCTACCATTACTACTTGTGTAATAGTGTATTTTTTCTGTACTTTCAGAGGCGGAGAGTCTATGTCTAAAGCTGACAGAGAAGATCTCTACTAACACAGACAAGAGATTACTTCTCTCCCATCTACCATTACTGCTGGTGTCTTTAGAAGTGAGTCTCAGTATTAAAGCAGTAGATAAAAGTATACAAACTTGTACAGGTCAACCTCATTATAAACCAATCTTTAGGGTCAATAGAAACAGACTGTTATAAGTGAAACTATGTTATAATGAGGTTACTTGCAATAGAGATATAGCAAAAAAAAAACTAATTTTGGGATCCATGATAAGGCTGTGTTGTATTGAAAACCGCATGTAAATGAGGCGTGTTATAATGATATTGAACTGTAACTGCATTGGATTGATAGAAAATGCATTTAGTAAAGATTTATTTTCACTGGTCATACAGCGATTCATTAAAGCTTTGATTGGAAATTTTTGTAAGATAATTTTTTATCTCAAAGTTTATGAACTGTCTTCAGTCCCCTTAAGATTATTTGGAAAACATGTCCATGAAATAAAAAACAAACCTCAAACCCCATTTTTATATAGTAATATATGTTGTTCCTTATGCACTGTAACATCAATGTGAGAGTATTAAAACACTGTCGTTACTTTTGTAATATTTAGTTCTGATGCATTCTTATTATTTTCTTAAAGTATGTAAACTTTATGCTTAATAATGATTATGCCCCCAACTTTGAAAAAGTTGGAAGGGCATATTGCTTTTGGCTTTGTCTGTCTGTCTGTCTGTCTGTCTGTCTGTCTGTGTGTGTGTGCGTCCGTTAACTTTTGAATGGTGAATGCTAGGGTTTTGAAATTTCATGTGTGTATTCCTCATGAAAAAATAGTTGACCCGTATTTTTTTTCATGTCCGAGTTATGCCCCTTTTCTGAGTTATGTCCCTTTGAAAACTAAATTTGAAAATCTTGTGTGCAAGATATCTCAAAAAGTATTTAAGCTAGAGCCTTCATATTTGGTATACTGGTTGGGGCTGAGGAGTAGATGACCTGATTAACTTTTGAGAACTTTTCGTCGAATTTTGACAAAAATACGGAATTTTGAAATTTTGATTGATTTTTCCACTTTTCGGTGAAATTTGAAACTTTTGAAAGGTGAATGCTAGGGTTTTGAAATTTCATATACAGATTCCTCATGAAAAAATAGTTGACCCATATTTTTTTTCATGTCCGAGTTATGTCCCTGTTTGAAGTTATGCCCCTTTGAAAACAAAAATTGAAAATCTTGTGTGCAAGATATCTCAAAAAGTGTTTAAGCTAGAGCCTTCATAATTGGTATACTGGTTGGGGCTGAGAAGATGATCACCTGATCAACTTTTCAGGACTTTGATCAAATTTTGACAAAATTACCCCATTTTGAAATGTTCACTCCATTTCTAACTTGTCTGTATTCTGTTTCTGGATGGAGGTCAAAACAGATGAAACTGGGCAGTTTCTTCAGGAAATTAAATTTCACTTCATTTGAATGAAATGAATCATACAAGCTGCCAGATTAGGGCAAGCATACAGTTGGGGGCATAGTGTTTTACTGTATCGCATACTGACCATATTCTCTATTATTTGCTTACTTCTACTACCCTCGATCTAAAAAATTCAGAGGTGACCCCTAGGAACGAAGTGACCCGATGTCGTAAGTGGGAACGAAACGACCCTCAGTCCCGTTGAATAGAATTACAGAACGGGAACCAATCAGATTTTCTACGATCGATTCAAGAAGATAGACGGATAAAATTTTAGAGGAAAATATCCACGTGTTTTCCTCACATCCTACTTTCTACTTCTTATTTAAATCGATTAATCAGCCCTTGATCTATTATATTTTTCGCGAAGGAATTTCACCTTTTCGGATTCGAAGTCAGTTCTTCCTGACTTTTTGTCCTGATTTGTATCAGGTAAGCGTTTTTTATTTACGCCTTTTTCTGTGCAATTTTGATATTTCTTCGCGTTCCCCATGAAGAAATCTTCTAAGGACAAACCGAAGGAGAAATCGGGGGCTAGAGCCAGTCGGCACGCCACTAGTAGCCACGTTCGGGTTTCGACGCCGCAACAAACTGCTAGTGACAGTCTAGTCCTCGACCCCGATCAGGCCCCAGGATCGGGGGAAGTCTCAATGCCACACCTGCTCTCCAACGCTCCAAGGAGTCAGGATCAGGGTGGTAGAGATAAAACCAATCTCGGGATGTCGAGCTCCGGCTCCGACACGCAGGTTCCGGATGGCCAAACTGGCAAACTAGGGCGTCCGGCTTCCACTTCCCGGGATCGTGGATCAGTTCCAGTGAAATTACCGCTGACCGGACCACTGGTTAATGATCCGGAAGTAGGACCGGAAGTTCATCCCCGGGATCAATCGGGTACTACTTTCCGGGATCCTATTCAACTACCGACCGGGTACGACGAGTTACCGGACCCTATTCCTGATTTGACTATTTCCCGGTACCGTGTACCGGCCCCGGTAAATACGGACGTTAGGACTGATACTAGGACTACACTTGAGTCCCAGAAGGGGTCAGATTTAAAGCAAAGACACTCTAATACAGGCTTTGTTCAAATCCATGTACCCTCTGATGGTTCTACCATTAATTCTCCAGTTTTTACGCAGTTCCAATCTAATGATCCCCAAGGTCCAACTAGAGACCAGCATCATGAATCTCTTACCAGACCTGTCAGTCCTCGTCGATCAAGACAGAGATCTCCTTCGGCACAGAAGAAATACAGAAAGAGGCATTCTCATCGTTACAAACATAAGAGACATGCATCTTCATATTCTTCTACTTCTACCTCTTCTTCTCGGTCGAGGTCTAGATCACGTCGACGTCATAGGAGGAAACACCACTCTCGGTCTCCTTCCTATCATAAACATAGACATCATTACAAGAAGACAGGACACAAACGTCCTAGATCTTCGTCGTCGTCTTCTTGCTCTTCAGAATATAGACGTTCGAAAAATAAGACTTTTCGTAAAGAACAATCTATATCTGTATCATCCGATAGAACTTTGCGACACCACTCTAGTCCTATTCGTGATGATCCTGAGTTGTCTAATCCTGATATTAGCATCATTTTAAAGCCTCAGGATAATGTGTTTGAAAAGGAAGACCTCCATCAAAGATCTTCTGACAAGACTTTACATTCTCAACATTCTATGACTGAGGAAAATTCAGATGAAAGAATTCTTTTCTCTCAGGTCATTGATGAAATTTATAACCTTCTACCTTCTGACAAATTTCCAAGAAAAGTAGAAGCTGACTCTCATACTCTTCTTCCTAAATCCTCAATTGAAGCAGAATTGAATAAGGAAGAGAAAAAATCATTATCATTACCTCAATCACCTTTGATTTCTCAGACTTTTCAATACATTCAGAAGAAATTTGATAAGAAAAACATTTCTGATGGATGGTCTATTTCTGGAGCAGACATTAAACCTTTTAGCTAAAGCCCCAGACTGAGAAAAGCCATCAAAAAATCACTTTTGGTGGCCACCTGTTTAGCACAAATTTCCTTGGTATAGTTGTTTAGTACTGTCTTTAAGAAGTATGAAAACCAATGTTTTAATTTTTTTCGGTCTTGCAAAAGTACTTTTATTCCGGGTGAAAATGAAGTTCCCTAGCTTGTTTGATCCGCGACATTAAGGACATTTATTTCTGGGTAACCCGGGGGCTAATTTGGTCTACCTTGTATATCCCCTCCCAGGAGAATCTTTCAAGGGTGCCAAATCATTCATTGGGACCCCAGGAATGCAAATCATCTTTGTTGTCAAGATAAACTCTTTTGTTCTATGAAAAATGCATGGTTTCCATGGCAACCATTAACATGATTCTCGCACATGGGGTGTATATACAAGATTGGTCATATTCCCGCTGTTACTCATCCTAGACCATTGAACCTGGTCTCATTTTAAAGCTTAAGACATAGCGCTTTCAACCTATGGCAAGTAATGCAAGTTATCTAATTTGCATATTCATGAATATTAATGAAAACATTAAAATGACAGAAGAAACATTGAGAAACCATTAATAAACTAGTTTCAGGACCAAACTATCAATGTGACACTTTGTTATTGAGCCAGTAATATCATATGACAAATGTATTGATGTCATGGGCCAAAATAAAAATGATCTCATTTGCATATTCATGAATATTAATGAAAAAGTAAAAAATCGAGGAAAACAAGGGAAAAACTGTAGCCATTGCAAGGTTTTGGACGGGTTATAAGATCTATCTTGCATCACTGGGACCAATTCTCATGGCTGCCAGTGTAGTCAGAGGTATCACCTCAATGCCATAAAATATTGTTCTCAACAATGAACGCATTTACATGATGTAAAATTACATAGTTTCCACTCCTACCCCTAGTGTGATTCTAATGAATATACATATTCCAACAAAAGCATGCTCTAGAATACTATAATTGGTCTGATAGTGATGCATGGACCAAGCAATTTTACCTTAATACCTATCATTCAAATGGTTGCGTTTGCTTATTCATGAAAAAATAAAATACATAAGAAATATGTAAAATAAAATTGTGATAGACATACAAAATCACTTGTACCAGAGCTGGTCACAAACTCACAATGCTGAAAAAAGTATCAACTGAATGCTATGGCAATGTACTATGTCCTTTAAGTATTATATAACAATGGTCTGATTTCCAATTTCATGAATTATAATGAAAACTTTAGAAACAGGAATGAAAAAAGGAAAAACGAAACTGGTAAACATACAAAATGACTTGTATATCGGCAACCAAAATCCCTAACATGCTGAAAATGGCATCAAATTGTTGCTAGGGCAAAACTATGCCGTCCTGTACTACAGTATATGAGTCATTTGATTTTTTGCTTTATGAATATTAACAAAACCTTTCGAATTTAGAGGAAAATTACGGAAAAGTTAGGGCGGTATACGAAGAAAATCACATGTATCTTGGCTACTGATAGACCTAGAGAGCTATAATTGGTGTCAAATGATTGCTAGGGCAATTTTCTATAACAATGTAATCTGAAAAATAAATAATCAGCTATTTTTGTTGTGTGGATATTAAAAGGTTCTTTATGAATAAGCGAAAAATCAATTAAAAACGAGGGGGTACACCAACAAAATCGCTTGTATCTCAGCTGCCAATATCCTTAGATAATTGAAAATGGTACCAATAGAATGCTGGGACAATGCACTATTGCCATGTGGTCTGATAGTTTAAGCATAAGTTACACAAAATTTTGAAAAATTGAGGAAATGACAGAGAACTGAAGATTGTGCTCCAACAAAATTTATTAAATCTTGATTGCCAGCAAGCATGTTTTATTTATGATCTAAACACATGGCAATAAAACAGTGTCCTACCAATAAATTGCTGCCATTTTAAGTTTTCTACTTAATATACACGATTTTGTTTGTGTACCCCTTCACTTTTCGTTGCTTTTTGTCTTATTTATAAAGATCTCATTGGCAGCCATACAACAAAAATAGCTTATTATTTATATATGAGTATAACATAGTCCTAGCAACCAATTATAGCTATCTAACAACCAATTATAGCTATCTAAGTCTATCAGTAGCCAAGATATATGCGTCTTTCTATGTATACCTCCTTATTTTCCGTATATTTTTCTCTAAATTCTGAAGGTTTTGCTAATAATCTTAATACTGAAAATCAAATGACTTATATATTGTAGTACACGATGGTATAATATTGCTCTAGCAACAATTTGATGCCATTTTCAGCACTTTAGGGCTTTTGATTGCCGCGAGATACAAGTTATTTTGTAGGTTTACCTGTTTAATCTTTTCTCTTTTTCTCTCCAATTTTTAAAGTTTTCATTAAAATTCATGAAATTGAAAATCAGATTATTCCTATATCATACTTTAGGATCATAGTACATTGCCATAGAAGTTATTTGATACCTTTTTCAGTATCCTGGGTTTATTAACAGCTCTGGAACAAGTGATTTTGTACTAACACCCCTTATTATCCATGATTTGTTTCCGATTTCTTATGGGGTATTTTTTTAATTTTCATGAATAAGCATATCCAATGATTTGAATATTAGGTATCAAGGTTAAATTGCTAGGTCCATGCATCACTATCAGACCAATTATAGTATGGTCCCAGGGATGCAAGATAGATCTTATAACCTATCCAAAACCTTGCAATGGCTATAGTTTTTCCCTTGTTTTTCCTGGATTTTTGACATTTTCATTAAAATTCATGAATATCCAAAGGAAATAATTTTTATTTAGGCCCTTGACATCAATACACTTGTCATATGATATTACTGGCTCAATAACAAAGTGTCACAGAGATAGTTTGGGCCTCAAATTAGTTTATTTATGGATTTTTAATGTTTTTCTGTCATTTTAATGTTTTCATTAAAATTCACGAATATACAAATTAGATGACTTGCATTACTTATCATAAGATAGAAGGGCTATGTCTAAGCTTTAAAATGAGACCAAGTTCAGTGATGTAGGATAAGTAACAGCAGAGATATGACTAATTTTGTATGTACACCCTCATTTTTGAGAATCACATTATAGAATGTCATGTGTAGCAGTATACATCCCATAATTTCAACACTTTTGCAAGACTTAAAATTGACCAAACATTGGTTTTCAAGCTTCCATTGGGTTCCTCTACAAGAGGGTATGAATGAAATTTGTGCTACTTTCCGACCACCTATCACCATTTTTCTGATGGCTGGGGCTCTAACTATTTAGTTTCCATGAAACATTATCAGGTTCATTCTGAGAAGGTACCTACATGTACTTCAAAAGAAACTGACCTTGACAAGGATGCAAGCAAACTTGGACTTTCTTTGTCTGGTTCTTGCCAAATTCCGATAAAAAATTTGGACAATTATGAGAAACAACTTAGGGAACTATTGCAAGTTCTTTCTCACTCTGACATATTTTCTCTTGCCGCATTTAAATGCCTTCAACAAGAGACTCTTAACCCCAACATGTTAAGTAGACTTTTGGAATCCCTAGCCATGTCTATTAAACATTCAGTTTCTCTTGCTTCATGCCTCACCATTGAACTGCAACAGGCAAGGAGAGATGCAGCCATTCATTCATCCAAGATCTTGACAGATGAAGCCAAAACTGAACTTAGGGGTACTCCATTCGTTAACGAAACCCTTTTTGGTGGTCAAATTAACGAAGTTTACCAAAGGAATGCTGAAATAAGAAGGAATGAGCTAATCACAAACACTCTTTGCTCTACTTCTAAAAAGCAAACTTCGGCTACAGCCACAAGCTCTAAGCCTTCTTTCACTAAACCCTTACCACCTAAGAAACCGAAACAGTCGGTTAATTCACCGAAATCGTCACATACACCTAATCCCTCCAGACCCAGTAGAGGTGGCTCGTTTAGGGGTTTAGGCAGGGGTAACAGAGGTGGCTTCCCCTCTAGTAGAGGAGCCTCCTCTTCTAAGAAATTTTGAAAACCTACCTCCACTGCCCTTCCCCCAACCTCAGATTCCGGTTGGAGGACGTTTGGCCCACTTTGCCACAGTGTGGCAAACTGTAACAAACAATCAATGGGTCCTCTCTATTGTAAAAAGAGGCTACAAAATTCCATTCGTGGATCATCCACCTCTATCAGAGATACCCATCTTCTTCCAACAAACGCAAAATCTTCAGTTGGAAGAAGAAATAAACAATCTTCTCCAAAAAAGGGCTGTGGAGGAAATTTACCCGGAATCTCCAGGGTTCTACTCAAGAGTTTTTCTTGTCCCAAAAAAGAATGGAAAACTAAGACTCATTATAGACCTTTCCACTCTAAACAAGCATATTTTCACGCAAAGTTTCAAAATGGAAACACAGAGGAAAGTAAGAAATGCCATTCAAAAGCACGATTGGGCTATTTCGTTAGACCTGACAGATGCGTATCTTCACGTTCTAGTCCACAAAAAGTCACGCAGATATCTCAGGTTTACAGTAGGAGACCGAATCTTCCAATAGAGAGCTCTTCCGTTTGGTCTCTCGACAAGCCCTTTTGTGTTCACTGCTTTAATGAGAGAGATCGCTATGTTTCTCAAAATGCGAGCAATCTCCCTTTTCCCATATCTGGACGATTGGCTGTCCAAAAACCAAAATCAGTTAACTCTACTGGAACACAGACATTTCATTATTCAGCTAATTTCTTCCATAGGCCTGATCATCAACAAGGAGAAATCAGACCTGATCCCATCCCAAACCTTTGTTTTCATAGGGATGGAATTCCTAACTCATCTCAACATAGTCAGAGTACCTCAAGACAGAGTTCTGAATATTATACAGTCAGTGCGCCAGTTTTCTCAGAAAATGACAGTCTCAGCCAGACAATTCCTATCTCTCTTGGGACAATTGAATGCAGCAGCAGATTTTGTAACGCTAGGCAGGCTGCATCTCAGACCATTACAGATGTCACTTTTAGCTCAGTGGAGACCTCATATTCTCCCACTATCACATCTCATCACAATTTCTCCAAACCTTCGACATCATCTCTCTTGGTGGAACAATCTAATTCGTTTTCGAGAAGGGGTTCCAATCAGAAAACAACCCCATTCTCATCAAATTTACACAGATGCCAGTCTTCTGGGTTGGGGTGCTCACCTGGAACCGGAAGGACTGTTACTTCATGGAGTTTGGACAAAAGAACAATCACAACTCCACATCAATCTTTTAGAAATGATGGCCATTTCATTGACTCTGAAACAGGCCAGTGTTCATCTACACAATTCAACTGTTCTGATATCCACAGACAATACTACTGTGGTGGCTTACCTGAACAGACAAGGGGGGACACACTCACCAGATCTTTGCCTGGAAGTTTGGAACATCCTTCATTGGTGTCTTCAAAACAAAATAGAACTTGTTATAAGACATATTCCTGGCCGCTTCAACATCCTGGCCGACCAACTGTCGAGAATTTCGAAACCTATTGCGACAGATTGGTCTCTCAACCAATCTATAGTCAATGCAATTTTTCAAATGACTATAATTCCCAACATAGACCTTTTTGCGACACGCCTAAATCACAGATTACCAATGTACGTGTCAACAATCCCGGATCAAAAGGCTCTTGCAATAGATGCACTAACGATGAACTGGAATTTCATACATGCCTATGCATTCCCTCCATTTCATCTGATACCAGCTGTTCTCAACAAAATCAGATTATCCCAATGTCAAATAGTCTTGATAGCACCATTCTGGCCAAACAGACAGTGGTTTCCAGACCTTCTAAGTCTGTTAATTTCACCACCAATATCTCTTCCAGTAATTCCCAACCTACTACAACAATTACAAGGAAGATTTCTACATCAAAACCCACAGCTACTGAGACTACACGCTTGGGTATTATCAAGCGATCAATCACTGATCAGAAATTTTCAAGACAAGTTGCCGAACACATCTCTAAGGCAAGAAGACCTTCTACGAGAAAAGTGTATGACGCCAAATGGCAATGCTTTGTCGATTGGGCAAATAAACGGGAAGTTAATCCAGTCAAGGCCTCTCCTTATGTAGTTGCAGATTTTCTGACTTATCTTTTCTCGGATAAAAAATGTCAAGTCAGTACTATTAAAGGTTATAGATCTACTATATCCAATACCTTAAAATTTAGTTCAAGAAACAATATTGGCTCACATCCAGTTATTTCTGAACTTATCAAATCATTTGAAATCCAAAGACCTGTTAGTAGATCCTTAGCTCCCAAATGGGATTTAGCCTTTGTACTCTCCTGTCTTTGTAAAGCCCCTTTTGAACCTTTACATGAGGCATCATTAATTCACTTATCCATGAAAACAGCATTTTTACTCACCATGGCCACAGCTAGACGTGTCAGTGAGATTCATGCTTTTTCTATAGACAAAAATCTTTTTAGATTCAGCCATGTTGATGGTTCTCTTACTGTTAGAACGCAATCTGGATTTTTAGCTAAGAATCAATTGCCGTCAAAAGCTCCAGATTCTATTCATATTCCTAAATTATCAAACACATGTAAGAGCAAGGATTTTAATAGCCTACTATGTCCCATAAGAGCAATTAAAATCTATTTGAAAAGAACTAAATCTTTAAGAGGTTCTAGAACAAGACTATTCATTCCCACAAAAGGAGATCATGATATTAAGAAATCTACAATCTCTAATTGGGTAAAATTTACCATCAAGCTGGCTTATAAGTCCATCTCTCAGAGACAAATCAAACTTCTTAAAATCAAAGCTCATGAATTGAGAGCTCTATCCGCCTCTTGGGCATACTTCAACTCCATTCCTCTGAACGAAGTATTGCAGGCGGCCGTTTGGTCAAGTAGCTCCACATTTGCCAAGTTCTATCTACGAGACTTCAAGGAGCAAACCACAAACCTCCAGAATTTGGGTCCATTGGTCACGGCTCAAAAAGTGGTGGGGGGGCCCGAGTCTACGGCCCAACATGAGTAAACTACTGAGATGGATCGGACATCCTCAAGAATATGCCGGACTATTATAAGGTAAATGGATGTCAAATGTTGACTTCTAGAGATATATTCCTAGAATTTAGGAGATTTATTTCCTCATACTTATTCTTATACAGGATCTTACTGTGGATCATTTTTTATGATCTTCTGGATCCTGGGAAATATCTCTGGAAAGTCTTTCAGAGGATGACCCCTTTTAAGAGGAAGCCTCCCTCCAAATGAGTGATTCTAGCAAATAATAGAGAATATGGTCAGTATGCGATACAGTAAAATAGAAATTTTTCAAGTAAATTTCAGTTTACTGAGCATACTTACCATATTCTCTATGGTAGACCCACCTCAAACCAACCCCTCCTTCCTTATATATACTATATTTGTATATATTGGGTAGAAAATCTGATTGGTTCCCGTTCTGTAATTCTATTCAACGGGACTGAGGGTCGTTTCGTTCCCACTTACGACATCGGGTCACTTCGTTCCTAGGGGTCACCTCTGAATTTTTTAGATCGAGGGTAGTAGAAGTAAGCAAATAATAGAGAATATGGTAAGTATGCTCAGTAAACTGAAATTTACTTGAAAAATTTCTATTTTACAAACACGCATTTCTAGTTTTTAATTCTTTTTCACAGGCATTAGGCAAATTAGCCATAAAATTCCCAGCTCTTACCCCGACAATGGTCTCATCCCTGCGGGACTTCCTTGTAAGCCCCTCCCCCATCCTGAGCAAGCTGAACAAGTACGCCTACCCTGACGGTATGGGAAATATCAGGATTACAGTGACGGACGAGACACAGGATCGGCAGAAGAAGGAGCCGAAAGCGAAGTTGATAAAGGCGCTGAATAATGTCAGAGATTGTGCCATCATGAACATCTGCAGGTGAGTGAAAGGTGTTGTAATTTGGATTCAAACACAACTTTATTTGGAATCTTCTGTTGCATAGTGGCTAAGCCACTTGTCTGTAAACCAGGGCTGTAGGCTTTAGATGTATTTTGAGCTTCTCCAGTCTTTCAGATGAGACTTTTAAGCTAGGTCCCATCTCCATATGACCTTAGATGTTGAATGGAATGTAAAATATGAAATCATTCTGTAGTAAACCCGGGTAAAACTGGACCAAAATAAAATGGTTTCAAATTACTTTGACCAGCTACTCGGATTAAATAGGTTTGTGTGTTGGACTGGTCGACAGATTACGCAATTTGAGTGTTGTTGGGGAGTAAATCCATTCTGTTGGACCTAAATTTAATTCGTCAAGGTAGCCGACACCACTGACTGTAATTAGAAGGCAAGTCAGAAATCCTCTGTAGCAAACCAGGCTCAGGCTTATCTGTGTTGATAAGCCTAACTCTAGTGTGCTAAAAGACTTAACAAACAAATATAAATTTTCATGAATCTATTATATATTCATTTTTCTTTCTTTCTATAATTTTCACATCAAAATTCAATGACAAATATATATGTGAAAACAGTTAACAGAAGTCTTTCCCACAATTTTGTCAAAATTGACCTAAAAATCCTTAATATTGCCTATTAAGAATTCTCAGGCATAGTTCTGCTGCGGGCAACGGGTATTGATAGTAGTACTGATAGTAATACATAATTGCGGTAAAGACAATGCAGGCAAAGATTGCAACATTGAGCAGAAAATTTAGAAAAAGTGCCAAAATTAGAAGCCACATCTTGGAAAAACTGAAGCTCTCAAATGAAAGTACTGATTTAGCTGTAAAAGGAAAAACAAAGTTTTTCTAGTTTGCGGACTTAGTGAATTTCCAACAAAATGTTTTCAAGCCAAAAATGACTAAGTCCAAAAATGAGAACTTTGAAAATTTCTTTGAAAATATTCTGAGTCCAAAAATGACTAAGTCCAAAATTTATGTGGACTTAGAAAAATTCTTAGAAAAGTACTCAAAAGATGAAAAATGTCTAAGTCCGAAAAATAAATATTAATTAATTAAATAAATAATTCCTTTAGAATTTTACCACTTAAGTTAGTCCAAGTTGTAAGCACAGAATAAGTAATCCAGAATGTGTCAAATGACCAAAAACAGCCCTTTTTATACCCAGAATCACTACCTGCTTAACCTTGAATCTTAATGTTTTCTTCCATATCAAAAAGCAGGTTTAAAAGCAAAAATAAGCATAAAATGCTGAATCTTTTACAAAAACAGTATTTAACTTTAACATATCAATTCAAAACATATGACAAAAAGCATTTAAAGGGCCATTTTAAAGTTAATCAATATCTGCTTTACCTATAACAAATGGACTCTTCCATTTCAATACACAATTCCCTTTCAATACACAAAACTTCTTGAACTAGGCTTGGAATCACAACTCTTAAACATGACACAGGTGTGTCAAGAAAAAGGTTACTTTGGGTATCAGAAAAAGGCTTAAACTTGAGTAAATTACACAGAATTTGAGATTTTCTTAAACATTGTTAACTAAAAGCTTTGAAATTGTCAGAAAATGCAAAAATACAGGTCTTTTTACCAAGAAAATAGCTTTTATATCAAAATAAGGTAACATAAGGTAAAATAAGGTAAAATGACTCAGACATTTACATAATGAAGACATAATTGTAAAGCCCCTAAAAATTCCCTTAAAAATATGACTCAAAACCCAGGTCCTCCACACTGCTCCCCCTTTGGAGAAAGAATGTATTTTCCCTAAAATACATTCCAATTCCGTCCCCGGAATTTAAAAACAGCACTGGAATTTCAGGCCAGGAATTCCATATATCATGAAAATAATAATTCCTGGGTTGTGGTATTACATACATGTATATCATCAGGCATAATTAAACAGCAAGTAATGGCATAAAAGCATATCAGACATTCATGTGCATTCATAATGGCAAAACAATACAATTAGTTTCAAGTGACTTTGGTCCGGACATCAAAGATAATGAACATGACATGAACAAAAGCATAGGTAATGTAACACCCGGACAAATGCAATTGGTGACACACCATTTCATAATCAGACAGTGTGCATACATGATAAATATGAAAGCAGAATGCATAACATCAAATATAACAAGTCAAAAACATAAATGCACTCTTAGCGTTGTCACTTAAAATGGCAAAATACAACACTAAGAATAATATCAAAAACACCTAGAGAATTCTGCCAGACACAGTGCAAGTGCAGAACTGAAATTGTCATTTCGTAGCACCGTGCAAAAATACAGGCATTTCTGCTTAAATTTCATGACATGACTAAATTGTAATAAGCAAAATGTTGAACAAACATTAAAAAGTCACAATAATAAAGCAATGAAACAATTTTGTTCAACAAATACATAAGTCATGAGAAACTGATAATAAAAACTCTGCATCAGTATAATAAAAAGTCTGCTCAGACAAGATGCAGGGAGCAGAATAAGCAAACATCAACATACTTGTAAATCAAAAAGAGTCACAACAGCATTTGCATAAACTTTAAAAAATGAAAACGATACCAAACAATAAGCATTGTCATGGAATATTCATCTGTCAACGGTCACAGTCAAAGAATATTTTGAAAGATGAATGCAATAATCAGACATGACCTTAGCAATATGGAAATGTAAAAGAGAAGCATGAATCAATATAAAAACTATGCACTTGAATATGAATTGAAGTCACTATCTTTCAATAAGATTTCAAGTCAACATTTTGGCATTTACGAAAGTCACTATCTTTCTCATGGGCAGTTTAAATCTGATAGTCACTTTCTTTCTTATTTCAAGTATTCACTTATGCCCAATAATTCTCACGGGAATAATGCACAACAGTTCATAATGACAACGCGAAAATAATTCAGCACCGAGTTCAGTCATCTTTATGTGTCACTTTGAGTTCATATCACAATATGAGTACCTTGAATTACATGTGGAATGAAGATTGCATAGAAAAGTAAACATCTATAAAATATATATATTATCTCTTGAAAAAATAATTTAAAATAGATTTCTCTTCAACACACAACTGTTAACTCGAATTGTAGTGCTCTTACAATAAATCTCACCCCATCACAGATCAAGGAATTACCCACAAAATACCAAACTTCATATATCATAGAGGCAAGTAAGTGTTCAACTCACCAATTTAAATGAATATATGAACCCCATAAAAATAAAACATCAGGCGTAAAACCTTAGAAAACCCACACACCTTAAACACCTCAAAATGGTTTAGAGACATCAGATACAGATAACTTTTGAATCCGTAAATTTAAGATACCCCTAACACCCAAACAAAACCCAGAAGTTCACATGAACTTATAAAACCCCAAAACATAACAACCTAGCATCCCTTAAGCAAACAGCAGAAAAATACAACCCCTTTTGATCTTAAAGTAAAAGCACTTTAATTCTTAGAGAACAGCAAAAGTCAGCTTTAATTCACAAATTTCTTTCTCAGTTCATCACTAATAATGAGCACTTCAAGTTTATTATTATGTTAAATGTATATGACGCGAGAGGACAGTCCATCATTTAATCCAGTGTAGCCGTAGATCAGGTGGTCACCCAGTTGCTGTCGATAGTGGTCGTTGAGTGGTCGTCGGAAAAGAGTTAATATAATCCAATTGATAGAATCGTCGAATTACTGGAATGAATATAGTAATCCAAAAGCACTATTATTTTTGTATTCTATTGATTTTTTATCACACTGATTTTAAGATTTAACTTTGATTTATCACTATATTTTCTATTTTAGAACATCACACTAGTTTTAGTCTGAATTCCTATCCCATCTGGAGATCTAACTCACTCAGCGGAGTCAGACCAGGCTGCAGCTCAGGACAAGGGGTGAATGGAGCTGCGTCTTCATAGTCGAGTTCATCGTCGGTCATCGGTTCCACGAGAGTTGTCGGTAAACCCTTGGGTTCAGGATCTGAATGCTGATCCTTATGGACTCCATCGGCGAAACTCTTGGGTTCAAGAGCTGAATCCTGGTGGTCACGTACTCGGCACATTAGAGTCTTGAATGCCACCTTAGTCTGGTCTACAAGTGTCTCCTCTGGAGCATAGACCAGCTCGCAGTTGGTACGGCGCATATGTCGGTTTACATCACCCAGGCTCTTGAAGGCTGTCTTGCATATACATCTGTATGGCACATAGTAATGGTTGACATGCGCATATGCAACATGTCTCCAGGTCCCCTCATAGGCGTTGCGGAATCCGCACATCAGGCACTCCCAGATTTTCGGCATGGCTGAAATATTTACACAGTTTTAGTATAGTCCAATTTGAAACATGGAGCACAGTTTTGAAATTAATAGTAAATCCAGCATTGTAATACAAGGTCCATATTGAGAATGACTGTTAGTAGCACACATAGTTAGTCTTTATTTTCACAGTTCTTAATTATCCTCTGAGCCCACTTGGGCAGATCTTCCTTCATCATAAGACACCTTTTCAGTCTGTCATGGTGAGTAACAAGTGTCTTTCTACGGCCCTGAATGAGATAAACAGAAGGAGATAACAACTTCAAAATGATAAAGGGTCCATCCCACAGTCTTTCAAGTTTTTTCCCAGGTTCACATTTCTTATACACCACATCTCCTGTTTTATATACATTTTCTACTACGCGGCTGTCATAATCACGTTTTTGTCTCTGAGAGGCCGCGCCTAATTGCTTTCTCGCGATTCTATAACACTCCTCCATTTTTTCGCGTAATTTGGCTACATATTCATGCTCATCAGCACTGGCTTCTTGGCTCGGAATGGGGAATATAACATCCACAGGTAAAGTAACCTCTCGGCCAAACATCATCATGTTTGGGCTGTATCCTGTGGAGGAATGAGGGGTGCTTCTATATGCAGCCATTAGAAGTCCTAAGTACTGGTCCCAGTCTTCATTGTTGTTGTCAACAAATTTTTTCAACATTCTACCAAGAGTTCCATTGAACCGCTCGATTAATCCGTTGCTGGAAGCTCGATAACTGGTAGTCCTTGTTTTCTTAATATTGAGCAGACGGCACACCTCTTGAAACACTTCACTCTGAAAATTGCTGCCTTGATCGCTATGGATTTCATATGCTAAGCCATATCTGCAACAGAATTCGAAAACCAATTTCGAAGCAACTTCTTCTGCCTTCTGGTTAGGTAGACTATAGGCTTCCATCCAGCGGGTAAAGTAGTCTCCTATGACTAGAATGTACTTATTTCCACTTTTTGTTGTTTTCAGAGGCCCCATGATGTCTATTCCAATGCGATCTAGTGGGTACCCGGCTCTATACTGTTGAAGGGGTGCGCGCGGCACTTTTGCAGGTTGAGTTGTCTTTTTACACACATCACACCTTGCTATATGCAACCGTACATCCTCTTTATATCTGTACCAATAGAACTTGGTTCTCAACTTTTCTACAGTCTTGTTTACTCCAAGATGTCCTGCACAAACACTATCGTGACAGTTCCTGAGCACTTCTTTCCTTAACACCTTAGGCACTAATAACTGATAAGTGTCACTGGTCTCTTTCTGATTTTCTGAAACTATTTTCTGGTACAGCACATGACCTATTTTCACAATATTGTCCCAATTTGACCAGAATTTTCTCACTGCTGGGCTCATTGCATTTACTTCTTCTCTGGTAGGTAACTGGTTTTTGTCAACCCATTCGTGTAGTAAACCAAGGTCTGGGTCTTCACGTTGGAGGGTGCCAATATCCTTGGTCGAATAGGTAGGCAGGTACACAGGCGCATTTGGTCGCGGCAGGTCTGGTTGCGGCTGGTTCTTCTCCTCATTTTGAAACTGTTGTCTCGTCAAAGCTCTGCAGGATGCTTCAGCCTCTCTTTGCATGCCCAGGTCAACTACTGTGTCAACCTCATCCATGAATTCTTGCCAATCTTCTCTGGTCTGCTGGCAATCTGAACACTGATTTAATTCCTCTGTACTTTGGTGTGTGCACACTGAATCTTCATAATCCTTCCTACTCATACTGTCTGCATTTTGATGTGACCGGCCAGGACGATGCTGAATGTCGAAATTGTACTGCGCTAGTGCTTCTAACCAGCGCGCTACTTGGCCGACAGGATCTTTAAAATTGAACAGCCATCTTAGTGATCCATGATCTGTGCGGAGTAGGAATTTCCTCCCTAGCAGGTAGTGACGGAAATGATGAGTGAATGTTACCACTGCCAAGAGCTCGCGCCTGGTCACACTATACCGCTGTTGGGCTCGGTTCAGTTTCTTTGAAGCAAAAGCTACAACTCGCTCCTTTCCATCTTGCACTTGGGACAGAATCCCCCCCACTCCAACATCTGAAGCATCGGTGTCGAGAATGTAGTCTGAGGTATTCCGTGGGTAGGCCAACACTGGAGAATCACATAAAGCTTGTTTCAAGTCCTGAAACGCTAGCTGACATTTGTCATCCCAGACAAACGGAATTCCCTTTCTAGTCAAACGCGTAAGAGGCGCAGCCATTTCACTAAAGTTGCGGATGAATTGTCTATAGTAATTGCACAGGCCGACAAATTGCTGTATTCCCTTAACACTGGTCGGCTCTTTCCAGTCTCTTACAGAGTTTATCAACTTTGGGTTTGTTTGTATTCCTTCTTGACTCACTTTATGTCCAAGGAAGAGAACTTCATTCTTAAACAGTTCACATTTGACTGGTTTCAGTTTTAGTCCCACAGCTACTATCCTGCTGAGCACTTCCTTTAGTCGGCTAAGATGCTCTTCGAAAGTTGACCCAAGTATGATGATGTCATCCAGGTAGATCAATATGGACTCCCACTGAAGCGGCCTGACGATGATTTCCATGCAGCGCTGAAACGTTGAGGGGGCCCCACAGAGACCAAACGGAAGGGTGTTATACTCATATAACCCATACTTGCTGATGAAAGCTGTCTTTGGTTTTGAGGACTCTTCAAGCTCAAGCTGCCAATATCCGGCCTGGAGGTTGAGGGTGCTAAAGATCTTGGCTGTTGAAAGCTGATCCAGGCACGAGTCGATCCTAGGAAGGGGGTAGGCATCTTTCACCGTAACATCATTGAGGCGGCGATAATCTACACACCATCTAACTCCACCATCTTTCTTTCTCACAAGCACAATGGGTGAGCTCCAAGGGGAATTTGAAGGCCTTATCACACCCGCCTCTAACTGTTCTAGTAGGTGTTTCTCTTCTTCATGTTCAAACCCTTGAGGTGTCCTGCGCATTGGCTGTCTAATTGGCGCAGCTCCAGCTGTGTCTATCTTGTGCTTTAGTACGGAACATCGGCCTAGGTCTGTAGGTGATTTCGCGAATGCATCTTCATATTGTCTCAGCACTTCAGCCAACATCTGTTTTTCTTTGTCCGTCTTTAAGTTACGAATACTGTCTTCATACAATGCTTTCAAATGCTCTGGCACAGAGAACGGATCTGTCTCATTGCTTTTCTCACTTTCATTTATCTCATTGATACTGCTTAATATCACATCTGGCATTTTTGGGGGTGCTTGGTCCATTATGTTTGTTGAATTTATCTGTTTTCTATAGATATGATCTCCCTCTGGTAATTCGCTTGATAGCACAGAGTCTGTTTGTATCCTTGAAATAGAAATATCACTGATTTCATCATTGTTTAGGGTAAATGATGTGTGATGAATATCCAATGGCTCTTGTAAGTGTCCTAACACAGTGTTTTTAGATATCCGTTTTGGTGAATTGGTCGGATTAATAAGTCTCACTGGTACCGAGTTCTTATGTGGTGTTACCATGGCCTTGGCTGCTGTAACACGACTTAGCTCTACTGGCTCAAATAAATAATCCCCTTCTAAAGTGTCCTTGCACTTACAACTTACTACAAACTCACTGTTAGCAGGCACAGTTATTGACCGTTTCACTTCAATGCTGGCCAAATTTCTCTTTTGTGGGGTAACTTCCAAATTTAGCCATTTATCTTTTACACGGAATCCCTTATCTGGGTCGATTGCGAATTTGTGGTGGTAGATGATGTCCCATCCAAGCAGCAGGTCATCGCGGATTGGTGCAACATACACAGGCCACATAAAAGTAAATTCCCCCACTGTAATATTGACTTTTATCATTCCACAGACTGTCATCTCCTTCCCTGCTTCGGCTACTACCAGTCGTCTTCTTGCTTTTTCAAGTTGTGGCCTTGAATTCTTTGGTATCTTCTCATAGATATCTTTATTTAGGACGGACACCTCCGCTCCCGTATCGACTACTGCACTACAGTCGATATCCCCAATCTTAATTGGAACTTTCACTGTTTTTGTTTTCACTTGACTTATGTTTATGTGTAGGCATTCACTATTTTCAGATGTGCTTTCATATAAAGTCTCCTGATTAACAGTAGCCTCACTAGAGTCTTGTTTTATAGGCTGAGTGTCCCTATCCATGGCTTGTGATTTAATTGGTGAATTAACACTTTCCATCTTTTTAGTACTGATAGGAACACTGGAACTCTCATCAAAGTTGGCCTCTTTTTCTAGGCTGTCAAGGGCTGAGCTTCGGCCATCTAGCACAGCCCAGAGTCGTTTCCCTGATTCTTCTGCTTCTGACTTCTCTCGGCCTGTTTCTTTGGGCAGTTTGGAGCAATATGTCCTTCTTTGTTGCAGTAGAAGCAAATAGGTTGACTGTCTCTCTTCTTATTTGTCATTCCATAGCGCTTATCAGGCTCTTCACTGTTCACACCTACTATCTTCTCAAGTTGTTCAGACATGTATTTCTGCATGTCTCGCCATAACTGATTTACTCGCTCTTCCGTTACCATTCTTTTCCCATTAATGCGCCTGACGTCTGAAGAAGTATTTTCTGAGTCTGAATCTTGATCATATTCATAGTCCTCATCGTCACTGTGTTGGTATTGTACATTTCGCAAGCCAGATGTCTTAGTGGTATACTGGCGGCATGCCTCATGCCAGGTTATCATGTCGATGGCTTCCGATAGATCCCTCGGCTTTTTCGTCAAAATTTCATATGCTAATTTCTGGTCTGGGAGCCCCCTGAGAAGGTGTTCAATAGCCAAATTTTCAAACACAGGAGTTCCCTGCATACCTGGATAGGCTCTAGACATAAGTCGGCTAACTCGAGCACTGTATTGTTGAAGGTTCTCCTTTGATTGCTTTTTAAGATTATACAGATTGGCTCTATGTGTTTCAGCTAGCAGGCACTGCCCAAATCGCTGTCCCATGGCTTGTAAGAGGCTGTCTGTATCTTCGACCGTTATGTGTGGCAGGTTGGAAGCAAAAAGCAATGCTTCACCCCTCAAAGCAAACATCAACTGCTCCCTAAACTTTCTGTCGGACCATCTATAGCTCTTGGCCATCAGTTTTAGCTGCATGAGGAATGGTTCCCATGTGTCGGGCTTTCCGTCAAATGAGGGTGGTCTGGGTTTGAAATCATTCTGGATGATAACCCTGTCTTGTCCGGTATAGTTTAGTTGTCTCGGGGGTCTCCAGGCATCCATCTGTTCGAATCTTTGTTCGGGTCTGCCTCTGGTCAGGGCTAGTGATGCTGGTTCCCTCGCTTGTCTAGGAGATGAATCAGGCCTTAGCCTGTCATAATCAAATGGTCTCTGGTCCTGTATAAATGGTGGTGAACTTCTGTCCATTCTGTCTCTGGAATATGATGGTTCCTGTGCTACAGGTCTTAAAGTAGGCCCATGCCTATAGTCATTTTCCCATGATTGAGAATTCTTGATTGGTCTTGGATGGTCAATAAGTGGCTGCCACTGGTGTTCCTGGGAAGTCTGGGATTCTTGTCTTTGAGGAATCGGCCTAAAGGAACGCTCTCTGTCTGGCTGCCAACGTCTGTCTGCTGGGAGTCTGTCAAATGGGGAATCTTCAAGGTAGCCCCTCAAGTTGTCCTCAAAGTCTGTAGGCTGCATGCCTGTCTTTTCCATATTGAAGTTGGTCCAACCTCTCAAGTTCCTGTCTTCTAGAGGGTCTGGACTGTTGAGTATGCTCCTACTTGGGGAAGCGGGCCCTCTTCTGTGGTCATCTGGACTTGGGTCCATGAAGGGGTTGAATCCAAAAGCATCAGTATGAGAGGGAGGCCTGGATCGCTGTGCCGGGCTTTCAGATTGGTTGCGCCTCTCCGCCGGAGGGGTTAAACTCCTAGATCTCAACTCCATGTTATTTATTCCACTTGAATTTTTTTTTTCTCACAGAAATAATAAATCACAGAAATATCCACTCAAAGAAATAAATAAATCCACACACAGAAATAAATAAATCCACACACAGAAATAAATAAATCCTACACTTAGTAATTTCCACACAGTCACAGAATAAAACTTTCACTTCAATCCAGTCATCTGTCACTGATAGATCATTAGGCAACTGAAGTAAAGAAAACAATATTTGACAAAGATGCCTAATGACGCATTTCTCTGTCAAATTTATTAAAACACAAAATTAAGAACATTTTTTGACTTGCTTGAAAAGTATCTTGGCAACCTATGTCAGAAAATAGAAGATGTATGAAACAACAGAGATGCCTAATGACGCATTTCTCTGTCACACATTTAAAATTACATAGAAACAGTCAAACAAGAAAAATGGTACACAGGCGTCAGTGGCTTGGTTCAAAATTCAGCTTTACCTGTGTCAAAAACAAACTGAAAAATTAATTGACAGAGATGCCTAATGACGCATTTCTCTGTCACACATGCAAAATCATAGAAACATGTCAAACAAGAAATATGATACACAGGCGTCAGTGGCTTGGTTCAAATTCAGCTAGACCTGTGTTAGAAACAAATAGAGCTATTAATTGGCAGAGATGCCTAATGACGCATTTCTCCGCCACACATTCAGAATCATAGAAAATTGTCAATAGAAGAAATGGTACACAGGCGTCAGTGGCTTGGTTCACATTAGGCTAGACCTGTGTTAGAAACAAGAAAAATAATTAATTGACAGAGATGCCTAATGACGCATTTCTCCGTCACGAAATGCACAGAACTAACTTAACACATATAACAATATACTGGTAAGATAAATGATAAGACAAGGTGAGTTTGCCTAATGACGCAATCTCTCACCAACAACACAAACATATAACATAGATTTTGTTAGTGATGACTTAAAAATGGTTTGTTTGCCTTCAAGCAATTCTTACATGCTGCAGAACCACGAGGCAGGACTAAACTACTCTTAACAACTAAAAGACACTCACAAACAAACACTGAACATATTCAAGACATATAAAAACAGTTCTATGTCCTGAAATGGAAAGTCACAAATTAGTAGACGAGGTGAGTTTGCCTAAGGACGCAATCTCTCACCGACAGCACAAACATAAAACACATTAAATTTTGTTAGTGAAGACATAACAAAATGGGTTAATTTGCCTACAAGCGATCCTCACATGCTGCAAAACTGCGAGGCAGGACTAGACTACATATATAAAAAAAACAATAAAAGAGACGTGTGAGTTTGCCTAATGACGCAATTTCTCACGGACACACAAAAACACAGAACTTAATTACTTAACACATATAAAGCTAACAGTTCTATGTCCTGAAATTGAATAGCAGATTAGTACATGTAGTGAGTTTGCCTAAGGACGCAATTTCTCACCAAGAAATGCACAACACAGAACACAAAATACATTGTCAGAAATGTCAACAGCAACTCATACTGCTCTGAAAGGATAAAGAAAATAAGTGACAACAACAGCATTCTGAAATAAATAGAAAAAGTTAGTACAACAACAGCACTCAAAATTTTGCAGTCTGCCTAGCACAAGTTCTTTTTTGCGAATATGATTATTTTCCCAGCTATGTCATAAACACAGGAATCTGAGAGAAATAATCTCCACTTCTGACACCACTTTTGTAGTAAACCCGGGTAAAACTGGACCAAAATAAAATGGTTTCAAATTACTTTGACCAGCTACTCGGATTAAATAGGTTTGTGTGTTGGACTGGTCGACAGATTACGCAATTTGAGTGTTGTTGGGGAGTAAATCCATTCTGTTGGACCTAAATTTAATTCGTCAAGGTAGCCGACACCACTGACTGTAATTAGAAGGCAAGTCAGAAATCCTCTGTAGCAAACCAGGCTCAGGCTTATCTGTGTTGATAAGCCTAACTCTTGTGTGCTAAAAGACTTAACAAACAAATATAAATTTTCATGAATCTATTATATATTCATTTTTCTTTCTTTCTATAATTTTCACATCAAAATTCAATGACAAATATATATGTGAAAACAGTTAACAGAAGTCTTTCCCACAATTTTGTCAAAATTGACCTAAAAATCCTTAATATTGCCTATTAAGAATTCTCAGGCATAGTTCTGCTGCGGGCAACGGGTATTGATAGTAGTACTGATAGTAATACATAATTGCGGTAAAGACAATGCAGGCAAAGATTGCAACATTGAGCAGAAAATTTAGAAAAAGTGCCAAAATTAGAAGCCACATCTTGGAAAAACTGAAGCTCTCAAATGAAAGTACTGATTTAGCTGTAAAAGGAAAAACAAAGTTTTTCTAGTTTGCGGACTTAGTGAATTTCCAACAAAATGTTTTCAAGCCAAAAATGACTAAGTCCAAAAATGAGAACTTTGAAAATTTCTTTGAAAATATTCTGAGTCCAAAAATGACTAAGTCCAAAATTTATGTGGACTTAGAAAAATTTTTAGAAAAGTACTCAAAAGATGAAAAATGTCTAAGTCCGAAAAATAAATATTAATTAATTAAATAAATAATTCCTTTAGAATTTTACCACTTAAGTTAGTCCAAGTTGTAAGCACAGAATAAGTAATCCCACCCTGTATACCGTTGATGCAACTGAATATGTTACGGCACAGATTGATGCAACATTTCACGAGGGTAGGGGGAAATGGAAAGCGATATGTTGACGACCATGTCAGTTTTATAGGCATTAATGTGAGGATGTCTGGGTCATGACTTTCTGGGAAAACAAAGTAAGGGTGCTTCCAGTTTTTGCCATAAGTAGTTTGTAACAAAAGCTTACCTTGTGTCAGAAATTATACATTTCATTGCAGGAATATGCCACCAGAAACACGAAAATTGATTACGTTTGCTAATTATTCGAATCCTTCATCATCGTTTGTAAATATCAAAGTTTCGTTATATACCGGAATCATTCCTTGTTTCATACCACCAAAAGACAATCCTGAACTCAAGCAAACTTTTGCACAATATGGTGTTAACACACCTAGGTTGGATCGTTTGGGAAGCAAGTTACGTCAGAGAGTTCATTGCATTGATGCAACGTACGTCCAATGTGTTCTTTTTAAAAATGATGCTATCTACGGCGGATCTTTGGGCCAAAAATGATATTTCTTACGGCGGACACTTTTGCAAAATGAAAATCCTGTGACCGTTAAAGCTTGAGTGAGCGTGGCTAAGTGATTTTTGCATATTTATTTCTGGCAGTGTTTCTTGTATACGTCTTCCACTAGCTTCCAAAACTTTTTGTTTCGTTTTGCAATGACTTCAAACGTCCCAATTAACATTTTAGTCATGTCGGACAGCGCAAACGCTTCCTAGTTGTTTATCGGCACTGTGGGGACTTAAGTGTTTCTACTCAAGCAAACTACACGGTGTAGGTAGGTATCAAATCCAGAACCTCTCGTAGTGCCCTATTCTACCATTACGCCATCGCGCACCCCACTTCCCAAAAACGAACTTATAAGATTTTCCATCAAATGGTTGTCTGTTAGCCCTTATAAGTCTTATAATTCAGCATGATTGTTTTCATCAGAAATGTTGACATTATAAGCTTGAAACGGTTAACACACATACGAAGACACTCGACAAATGTGACGTATTTGTTGTGTGCAATGATACATGTGTGTCACTGTCGGCATCAGATGATCTGGACAACCGGGCGTTTAGTGTGTGTGTGTGTGTGTGTGTGTGTGTGTGTTCTCGCTTGTCAAAACTGTCTGTTTCCATGCAGTAGGGTTGTGTATCTTAGTGTTGTTTCGTGTTTATCTTATAGTAAGTTTAAGCAGCTAAATCTTGCTGAAAAGGCACGTTCTAAATTTCGTACCAGATCCTCAGGTGTAAGGAGAGGGAGTGTACGTGAGGGTCCCATGCACAGATCCAGAAATATATTTCACTCGGTACTCATTAAAATTTCTCGTTGCGCATTTTTTTCTTGAAAGCACAGGTAATGTACGCCTGAAATAGGTTTACGTATTTTGTGCTTACTCATAGTGAACTAGCGCACAATGTAAAGTCTACAGAAGGTCCTTCCAGGTGGACTCCCTGCACCTGAAAGTAATGGGTTGACTTCCCCGGCCATTGCTTACCCCGTGTCCCTAAAAAGTATTTTGCACATGCTCAAAACTCCCCACCCCACCTATAAGGTGCTTGCTCTGTAACCCCTCACAAATTATCACGAATGCACTATCTAGCTCATGAACTAGCCGTTACCTCTCCCCACCCCCCTTTCCCCAAACGCCTGGTAGGGACTCGACTATGTTTGATGCAAATCAAAAGCAAGGTTAAAAAACATTCACATTGTGCAATAAATCACCCATAGAACAACGAGCAAGAATATCGGGAGCTAAACTTGCCGCATTATGGAGAATATGTATAGGGTTATACACTTTTCACCATATAATTTGCATACACATGCAGATTAATTTAAAAATCAAATATTTGTATCCAAATTGATACTAAAGCTGTCAATTCACAGCACAAAATGTTAAAAAAAATAAACATTAAAGTGTCCGCCGTAAGAAATATCATTTTTGGCCTAAAGATCCGCCGTAGTTAGCATCATTTTTCGAAAACACCTCTTATACGTAGGTAGTATCCAGGCAATGAACTCATTGACGTATGTTGCTTCCCAAACGATCAAACCTAGGTGTGTTAACACCATATTGTGCAAAAGTCAGCTCGAATACATGATTGTTGTTTGGTGGTATAAAACAAGGAATGATTCCGCTTTATATTGAAACTTTGATAATGACAAACGGTGATGAAGGATTTGAGCAATTAGCAAACATAATCAATTTTCGTGTATCTGATGGAATATTTCTTCAATGGAATTTATAATTTCTGTCTCAAGGTAAGGTTTTTTAACAAAGTACTTATGGCAAAAACGGAAGGTATCCTTACTTTGTTTTCCCACAAAGGTACGGCCCAGACATCCTAACATTAATTCCTGTAAAACTGAATTAATGGTCAACTTACCGTTCTACCTTCGTGAAATGTTGCATCAATCTGTGCCGTAACAAATTTGGTTGCATCAACGGTATACAGGGTGAATCCAGAATGTGTCAAATCCAAAAACAGCCCTTTTTATACCCAGAATCACTACCTGCTTAACCTTGAATCTTAATGTTTTCTTCCATATCAAAAAGCAGGTTTAAAAGCAAAAATAAGCATAAAATGCTGAATCTTTTACAAAAACAGTATTTAACTTTAACATATCAATTCAAAACATATGACAAAAAGCATTTAAAGGGCCATTTTAAAGTTAATCAATATCTGCTTTACCTATAACAAATGGACTCTTCCATTTCAATACACAATTCCCTTTCAATACACAAAACTTCTTGAACTAGGCTTGGAATCACAACTCTTAAACATGACACAGGTGTGTCAAGAAAAAGGTTACTTTGGGTATCAGAAAAAGGCTTAAACTTGAGTAAATTACACAGAATTTGAGATTTTCTTAAACATTGTTAACTAAAAGCTTTGAAATTGTCAGAAAATGCAAAAATACAGGTCTTTTTACCAAGAAAATAGCTTTTATATACTTAAACGCAAAAGTTTCGCAACACATATAAAACGCAAATTTCTTCCTATCGACTACAAAATTTCTTTCGGTGATAAATGGTATGGCAAGTCCTGTTCTTTGTCTTCCATACAACATGAAAATCAGAATGTTGCGGCGTATGGTTGCTGAGATAACGTCAAAAAATTACGGTAACCTGTTTTTTAAAAGTCACGGGTACAATACCTTACATTGTATGCGAAAACAAACTTTTAAACCGATGTTTGTTTCCTATAGCAAAGAGGAAAACAAACGCAAATATCCAATTTTTACGCCTTGGTCGACGTTTATTACGTGTGTATGACGTGTTAAAGTTTTGACGTAATTGGCTGTTAATAGGCAAACGAATAGTAATAATCAAAATCTTTTAATGACATTTTGTAGCCCTCAGGGCATGGTACTAATGGCAAAAAGATCGCGTCCTGGTCAAGCAAAATGAGCATGTAATGGCTGTTTGAAAAAACACGCTGACGTCAACAAAGAAACGCATCAACTAAGAGTGCTGCTAAACAAAAAAATCAAAACGTTTTTGTTGTTTTCTGATTGTACAGACGCCACGCTATCGATTGATGGTGTTTACTTTTTATTCAAAATAAACATCCATATTTTAGACGCAAATTGTTAAAAAACACAAACGTCACATTAACGTCAGAACGAAAACATGCAATCAAATCATGTTTATGGCAAATCGTTACTCATTGTGTAGGGACATAAAATATACTTTCCAAAATAATTATACGCAGGCAATGTAGAAGAAAAAGAGAAATTAAATTGTTGCGAAACTTTTGCGTTTAAGTATATCAAAATAAGGTAACATAAGGTAAAATAAGGTAAAATGACTCAGACATTTACATAATGAAGACATAATTGTAAAGCCCCTAAAAATTCCCTTAAAAATATGACTCAAAACCCAGGTCCTCCACAATTCAACCAACCAGCAAATTATTATTTTCCCCCCATGGAACCTTTTATGTCCCTCTTAAAGAGAGTTCATTTCAAAGCCTTGCAAATTTTCAAGTTAGGAAATGATATACTCGTACAAATCCATCCTTTAGAATTGGTTAAGCCACTTGCCTTTTAAGGATGTTCGCTGCTAACATTTGACATTTCGGAACTTCCGGTTTTTCTTTTGTTGAATATCTCGTAAACGGTTGCAGATATTTTCCCAATATCTTATATTTGGATACATAATGATGATATGCATTGAACGAGCCATGAAAATTGTCAATCTAAGAAACTTCATTTTTTCACCCCATTTTCTGCAACTTTTCAGAAAAATTTAGTTGTCAGTGAAATTTAGGGGGTAGGGTAGATTAAACTTGAATATTACACATCTTCAAATTAATTGCACTATTTCTTTGTTTATTATACCCCCCGCAAAACGAAGTTTTAGGGGGGTATACTGTTTTCAGTCTGTCCGTAATTCCGTGATTCCGTCATTCCGTGATTCCGTCATTCCGTGATTCCGTCATTCCGTCAACATTTTGACATCTTTGCTGAATAACTTAAGTAGTTTTTGCCCGATGTTCTTCAAATTTTCAACACACCTGCACCATTAGACAACACATGTGTGATATGAATTTAGGGGCCAAAGGGTCAGTTTTGCAAGAGTTATGGGACTTTTTAAACCTATACATAGAATGTTTGCCATAGTGCTAATAGTGCATACTTTGTGAAATCAACTCCTCCTACAGCTTTCAATATTCTCTTTTGATACTTTGCAGATATGTGCCAGAGATATTGAAGATATGCATGAAGAAGTATTATGCTGAAAAAATGAATTTTGACAAATTTACGGCATTTTGAACTTAGCCAATTTTCGATAATTGCCATATTCAATAATGGTTGGTAGTGCATAGTTTGTGAAATCAACTCCTCCTAGGGCTTTCAGTATTTCTTTTCAATACTTTGCAGACATGTTCCACACATATTGAAGATGTGCATGAAGAATTATAATGCTGAAAAAATAATTTTTGACAAATTTACAGCATTTTTTAACATAGCCATTTTTTGACCATTGCTTAAACAATAATGGTTGGTAGTGCATATTTTGTGAAATCAACTCCTCCTAGGGCTTTCAGTATTTCTTTTCAATACTTTGCAGATATGTTCCACACGTAATGAAGATGTGCATGAAGAATTATAATGCTGAAAAAATAATTTTTGACAAATTTACAGCATTTTTCAACATAGCCATTTTTTATACCCCCCGCAAAACGAAGTTTTAGGGGGGTATACTGTTTTCAGTCTGTCCGTAATTCCGTCATTCCGTGATTCCGTCATTCCGTCAACATTTTGACATCTTTGCTGAATAACTTAAGTAGTTTTTGTCCGATGTTCTTTAAATTTTCAACACACCTGCACCATAAGACAACACATGTGTGGTATGAATTTAGGGGCCAAAGGGTCAGTTTTGCAAGAGTTATGGGACTTTTTAAACCTATACATAGAATGTTTGCCATAGTGCTAATAGTGCATACTTTGTGAAATCAACTCCTCCTACAGCTTTCAATATTCTCTTTTGATACTTTGCAGATATGTGCCAGAGATATTGAAGATATGCATGAAGAAGTATTATTCTGAAGAAATGAATTTTGACAAATTTACAGCATTTTGAACTTAGCCAATTTTCGATAATTGCCATATTCAATAATGGTTGGTAGTGCATAGTTTGTGAAATCAACTCCTCCTAGGGCTTTCAGTATTTCTTTTCAATACTTTGCAGACATGTTCCACACATATTGAAGATGTGCATGAAGAATTATAATGCAGAAAAAATAATTTTTGACAAATTTACAGCATTTTTCAACATAGCCATTTTTTGACCATTGCTTATATACAATAATGATTGGTAGTTCATAGTTTGTGAAATCAACTTCTCCTAGGGCTTTCAGTATTTCTTTTCAATACTTTGCAGACATGTTCCACACATATTGAAGATGTGCATGAAGAATTATAATGCTGAAAAAATAATTTTTGACAAATTTACAGCATTTTTTAACATAGTCATTTTTGACCATTGCTTAAACAATAATGGTTGGTAGTGCATATTTTGTGAAATCAACTCCTCCTAGGGCTTTCAGTATTTCTTTTCAATACTTTGCAGATATGTTCCACACGTATTGAAGATGTGCATGAAGAATTATAATGCTGAAAAAATAATTTTTGACAAATTAACAGCATTTTTCAACATAGCCATTTTTTGACCATTGCTTATATACAAAAATGGTTGGTAGTGCACATTTTGTGAAATCAACTCCTCCAAGGGCTTTCAGTATTTCTTTTTGATACTTTGCAGACATGTTCCTCACATATTGAAGATGTGCATGAAGAATTATAATACTGAAAAATTAATTTTTGACAAATTTACAGCATTTTTTAACGTAGCCATTTTTTGACCATTGCTTTTATACAATGATGGTTTGTGAAATCAACTCCTCCTAGGGCTTTCAGTATTTCTTTTCAATACTTTGCAGACATGTTCCACACATATTGAAGATGTGCATGAATAATTATAATACTGAAAAAGTGATATTTGACAAATTTACATCATTTTTCAACATAGCCATTTCTTGACCATTGCTTATATACAATAATGGTTGGTAGTGCATAGTTTGTGAAATCAACCTCTAGGGCTTTCAGTATTTCTTTTCAATACTTTGCAGACATGTTCCACACATATTGAAGATGTGCATGAAGAATTATAATGCTGAAAAAATAATTTTTGACAAATTTACAGCAATTTTTAACATAGCCATTTTTTGAGCATTGCTTATATACAATAATGGTTGGTAGTGCATATTTTGTGAAATCAACTCCTAGGATTTTCAGTATTTCTTTTCAATACTTTGCAGACATGTTCCACACATATTGAAGATGTGTATGAATCATTATAATACTGAAAAAGTGAGTTTTGACTAATTTACATCACTTTTCAACATAGCCATTTCTTGACCATTGCTTATATACAATAATGGTTGGTAGTGCATACTTTTGTGAAATCAACTCCTCCTAGGGCTTTCAGTGTTTCTTTTAAATTCTTTGTAGATTTGTTCCAGATATATTTTAAATGTGCATGAATAATTTTCATGCTGAAAAATTAATTTTTGACAAATTTACAGCTTTTATTCAACTTAGCCAATTTTTTACCATTTCTCATAATAAACAAAGATCATAGTGCATACAGTGAAATCAACTTCAAGCTTTCAATGTATTCTTTTAATATCTTAAAGATGTGACTGGCATACTGAGGATGTACATGAAGGATTATAATGCTGATTAGATATCTTTGACAAATTTTCTGTATGTTTGACTTAGGAAGTTATTGGCCAGCTTCAGATAATTTTGCGGGGGGTATACTGAAAGCCTTGCTTGCAGCCAATTTCTAGTTTTAGCTGCAGTATATGTGTACATGGTCTTCTAAGTCAGTCTTTGTGTCTTTGGTGTGCTGGTTTTAAAATTTTAGGTGGTTTTATGAAATGGGCTTAAAGAAACAAAACAGCTGAAAAAAGGCTGAAAATGGTGATTTTCAAGTTGTTGGTTCTCTCTTATATGCACACTACCCTATATATTTCTTTCTTTTATTCGAACAATATTACAAAGTTCTATGGTGTGTGAAAATACAAGAAAAAGTTTGAATAAACAAATATGGGTTTGGCACATTTCAAAATATTGATTTTTTCCGACTATTCAAGTATGGGGGTTGGGTTGGAAAAATACTCGTAAAATTTTGTCATCCACTTCCAGTTGCAAATTTTTCTATGCGTTTGGTCCAAAATAGTCTGCGTTACATAAATATTATGACTTTTGAAAGCATTCTAGGTGTATTTTTGTTCAAGACAGGTTTGTTTCAAAGAATTAAAAATTGAATTAATTTTACTAAATTTAAAACATGTTGCTCAGAGGTCTCATTCAGAGGCCTGTAGCTTGAAAAAATGCACACTACCCTATATTTATTTTGCTTTCAAATGTCTTATATTGTATTTTGGAATCAAAAAAGGGTGGTTAGAAAAAAAGTTTGAATACTTTTTCATTGGCAGCGAACATCCTTAAACCAGAGGTTGTGGGTTTGATCCTGGCCTTCTTCAGTCTTTTGGATGAGACTTTAAACCTAGGTCTCAGGCCTTCTTCAGTCTTTTGGATGAGACTTTAAACCTAGGTCTCATCTCTATCCCCAGCTGATGAGTGGGATGTAAAAGACAAAACCAACCAGTTTTTATGCCCCCCCCCCCCCAACTTCGAAGAAGTTGAGGGGGCATATTGGTTTGGGTCTGTCCGTGCGTGGTGTGAGTCTGTCTGTGATGCGTGAGTAACGCTTAGCACTCAGTCAGGAACCGTTAGAGCTAGGATCTTGAAATTCGGTATGTAGTTTGTATATGAAAATTAAGAGGACCCGTATTTTTTCTTTCAGGTAAATTCAAGGGGCTAGGGGCCCATTCTGTGAGAGTTATTTCCCTTTTTAATTCTTGATAAAGTGAATAGATAGTGGGTACCTTGTGTGCGCAACTCCTCCTACAGTTTTATTCCGATTCTTTTGAAACTTTACAGATGTTGTGACCATGCTTTGAAGATATGCATGTGGTTTGGATATAATCCTCAGATTAATTTTTGTCACTTTTTTCGCAATTTGAACTTAGCCATTTTTCGGGCATTTTCACAATGAAAGTGAATGGGCAGTGGGTACCTTGTGTGCGCAACTCCTCCTACAGTTTCATGCCAATTCATTTAAAACTTTACATGTGTTATGGGCATGGCCTGAAGATATGCATGTGGTTTGGATATAATTCTTGGATTATTTTTCTGTCATTTCTTTTCACAATTTGAACTTAGTCATTTTTTCGGACATTTTAGTGAATGGATAGAGGGTACCTTGTGTGCGCAACTCCTCCTACAATTTAACACCGATACTTTTGAAACTTTGCAGACATTGTGACCATGCTTTGAAGATATGCATGTGGTTGGGATATACTCCTCAGATTAATTTTTGTCACTTTTCTTTACAATTTGAACTTAGTCATTTTTTGGACATTTTTACATCTTGAAAGTGACTTACCAGTTGGGGGCATAGTGTTTCATAAACACATTTTCTAGTTCATGCTGAAACTGGTTAAGATCTTCTGATCTTTTGTATACATTACTTTACTTTTAATCCAATATTCTAGGGCATTGAAAGCCGGTCTAGAAGTGGACCCAGACTGTGTACCAGCTTTTCTAGCATCAATATCCAACAGACTGTACAGGGCAGAGATGAGTGACAGGTAACCAGTCTAGCTTTCTATTCATAACCATGAAAATGACATATTAAGACACAAAATATCTTATAAGTTGAGTTTAATACAATTTGCAGGCATCTGTAATCCCTTTGGGTAAATATTCACATATTATGGCAGGGTGAAGCATAAAATGCATTAGCACACATTACTGTATAAGAAACACTTTAACTGGACTGCACACTGCCTTTTGTTTCTGCAATAGTATCTTAATATCAGCCTTCTAAATGCATTACTGCAAAGCATTCTGCTTGTTGCCTTTGGTAGATGCCATTGCAATTGAGTTCCACATAAATAAATTATAGCAATATCAAAACTGAAATGAGCCTTGTTATGAGAAAACAAGAATTTTTGTGTATGCAAAAACAAAGGTGCAGATCAGTGCCTTTGCTTTCGCTACACAGATAGTACACTCCCTCTTCTCCTTAAATCCAAAATTTCAAGCTTCTAGCCTTCTTTTGTGACTGTACAGGCCAATTTGTGCCGCACCTAGTCGAAAACCCAAATTGTTGGTTTTCTCATGCGAAGGCTAAAATAATATTGATTGTGCTTAGATGCTGATAAGTACATATGTATCAGTTGGTTCAAGAATGATAAAAATTAAAATGTTCTGAATTTCATTATCTTAATGCTTTACGACACATCCCATGTGGTTTGAACAATCCTCTTGCTTTAAAACATATCCAATGTCGTTAAAATGTGATATACATGTACCTAGTGCTTGAAGTCAAACCACCTTTTGCTTAAAATTGCTTATCCTCAAACCATCGACCAATTTGGTTAAACCTGATTCAATAAAGTGCTTTAAGTCATTCCCCAATTCGATATATATGCTTCTCCAAAGTGCTTGGTTTAACTTTCACATGTCCATAGTACTTGGAAGTTACTCTGCCAGTTTGTGAGTGTTTATTGTGAGTGCTCAAAGTAATCCCCCCTTTTGTCATGTGAAAAACTGTGCATCCTTAACTCATTTAAGTCTGGTGTCCTTTAAATGGGACATATGCAAACATTATATCCCCAGATGTAACGCCGCAAAATGTGTTTGCTTAGAGTAATTTCATCGAAAAATGGAATAAAATTTTAAAATCACTTCTGATGCCCCTAAAAAAGGAAATTGGATTCACCCAAATGATAATGATGGGCAAGTCCATTCTTGGTAGGCCAGCTTTCATCCCATAAAGCATATTATTTGGCTAATAATTTGAAAATTGAGTATATTTTACAAGCTATTTGATAAAGGTTGTGCTATGTTTGCATTATTTAAGCCAATGCACCAGAAAACAAACAATCCTCATATGCAAAACCATAGATCAGCTGTGCAGTGATTGCACAGCTGATCAGCACCTTTATTTTCACTACATGGATAGTACAATATCTCTTCTTCTTAAATCCAACATTTCAAGCTTCTAGCCTGATTCTGTGACTGTACAGGCCAGTTTGTGTCAGACCTGGTCAGAAACCTAGGCTCATTTCCGTTCTTGAGTTCTCAGAGCTGTTTGGTTCCAGCTTTTGGTGTGGTTGATATTTAGTTATTGCATGTGCATGTTCAAACTAGATAGAAATTCAGTTTCTAACTACATAGAAATTTAGTTTCTATTTTATTTTTCTTTCAGAAATTTACTATTTACATACCATGAAATGCTTATTTTTACTGATTTAGGAAAAATATGTTCCTTGTATGTGAGGGTCATCCAATAAGTTCTGACAATGGCCTCATAAAATAAAATCTATTATTTTAAGGTGTGATTCAGTTATATTCCAGTGAACCTGCATATGAATGGACCTACATCACCTGGAAAAATATAAAACTTACTGTCAATGCAACGGTTGCAAGGCAACTAAAGACCAGAAAGTAAAAGGCCATGGCCACGAAATTATAAGCCATTTTCATGGCCCCACTTTTTATACCCCCGGCATTTATGCCGACGGGTATATAGTTTTCGCTTTTCCGTTTGTCCGTTCGTCCGTTCGTATGTTCGTTAGTTCGTTTGTTCGTTCGTTCGTTCGTTAGTTCGTTAGTTCAGTAGAATTTGCGTCAAAGTTTTGGTTAAAGTTTCTCTAGTGGTGTATATCTCATGCAGTTATAGTCAGAAACCATTCATATTTGGACCATAGGTACCCTATAGGGTTTGCTTTGTTTCCATGAGTTCGGACCCCAGGGTCCATGCCCGGGGGTGGGGCTAGAGATCAAAATCTAGGTCACCTTTAATTTGCGACAAAGTTTTGGTTAAAGTTTCTCTAGTGGTGTATATCTCAAGGACCATTTATCAGAAATCATTCATATTTGGACTTTAGGTACCCTATAGGGTTTGCTTTGATTCCATGAGTTCGGACCCCAGGGTCCATGCCTGGGGGTGGGGCTAGAGTTCAAAATCTAGGTCACCTTTAATTTGCGTCAAAGTTTTGGTTAAAGTTTCTCTAATGGTGTATATCTCATAATCCAATTATCAGAAATCATTCATATTTGGACTTTAGTTATCCTATAGTGTTTGCTTTGTTTCGGTGAGTTCGGACTCCAGAGTCTATGCCCAGGGGTGGGGCTAGAGTTCAAAATGCAGGTCACCTTGAAATGTCCTATTTACAGTGTTTTTCTTACTCTACGTTAATATCTTAACAAATAAGGAATGTATTTCTATTTGGATCATGGATACCCTTTAGGGTTGACTTTTATATTCATAGCACCAAAGTCCAGGGGTGGGGCTGGAGGTCAAAATGTAGGACACATCTGTATAATATGAGCCACCAAGATAAATATTATGTGTACATAGGTTTATTTCTTGACAACCATGTATCAGAAAGCATTCATACTTGGACCACAGGTACCATGTAGGGTTTGGACCCTAGGGACCAAGGCATGGGGTGGGGCTAAAGGTCAAGATCCGGGACATCATTTTTGTTTTTTTTTTTTCTTTTTTTAAAGAATGACATTCTTTTATCATTTCCATCTAGGACTGAGGACCTGACCCACAATGTCCGTGATTAAGTCCTAGATTGAGTATACAAGTCAGCTCTGTATACTGCTTTAAAGTAGTGTCATTCTAAAACTGCAATCACCCATGTTTGTCGGCCAATTGCTTTTATTATTAAAGCACATTTCTAAAATGTACTTGATAAGGATACGGTCTTTCATTGGGGATTTGAGATTCAGTGTCAGGGGTGAACATATGCTGGGTGGTTAGGGAGGGGGTAGGGAATGGGGTTGGTGGCTACCAGCCGGGGGTATACGTGCCTCTCAAGGCACTTTTTCTAGTATAGAAATAGCTTAGTCCTCTTTAAAATTTTTTGTATAAATTGATAAAGACCCTATGTTTGTCGGATTTGACTGCCATAGTGAATAGTTTTGCCTGCAGTTGCAACTTTTGTAGATTTTTAGCTCACCTGAGCCGAAGGCTCACAAGGTGAGCTAATAGGATGGCCATGATCCGGCGTCCGTCCGTCGTCCGTCCGTCCGTCCGTCCGTCATCGTCGTCCACAATTTCAAAGATCTTCTTCTCTGAAACCGCTTGGCCGATCTAGTTGAAATTTTATGTGGAGCCTCCTTGGGTAGTGGCATTTCAAGTTTGATCGCGAAATCCAGGTCACATGACCAAGATGGCCGCCACGCCCATATATGGTAAAAACCACTCAAAAATCTTCTTCTCCAGAACCGGTGGGCGGATTTCCACGAAACTTGGTATGTAGCATCGGGGATGTCAGCCCATCATAGTTTGATAAAATGATGACCCTTGGATGACCTTGACTTATTTTACGGCAAGGTCAAATTTGGAAACATAGGCTTTTACATGGGAAAAAGTGAAAACTATGGATTTTTGGAAAACTATTGCAGCCTGAGGCCTGAAAAGTGGTAGATGCAAACAACTTATGGAGTAGATGAAGGTATGTGATTAATGTAGGTCAAGGTCATCTCTTGACCTTGGCCAGTCTGTCGTCCATACACACTTTTCAAAGATCTTCTTCTCTGAAACTGCTTGGCAAATCAAAGTGAAATTTTATGTGGAGCATCCATGGGTAGGGGAGACGAAAGTTTGATTGCAAAATCCAGGTCACATGACCAAGATGGCCGCCAAGCCCATATATGGTAAAAACCACTCAAAAATCTTCTTCTCTAGAACCGGCTGGCCGATTTTCATGAAACTTGGTATGTAATATTAGGGACCTCAGCACATCATAGTTTGATCAAATGATGACCATTGGATGACCTTGACCTATTTTACGGCAAGGTCAAATTTGGAAACATAGGCTTTTACATGGGAAAAAGTGAAAACTATGGATTTTTTGAAAACTGTTGCAGCCTGAGGCCTGAAAAGTGGTAGATGCAAACAACTAATGGAGTAGATGAAGGTATGTGATTAATATAGGTCAAGGTCATCTCTTGACCTTGGCCAGTCTGTTGTCCATACACACTTTTCAAAGATCTTCTTCTCTGAAACTGCGCGGCCAATCAAAGTGAAATTTTATGTGGAGCATCCATGGGTAGGGGAGACGAAAGTTTGATCGCAAAATCCAGGTCACATGACCAAGATGGCCGCCACGCCCATATATGGTTAAAACCACTCAAAAATCTTCTTCTCCAGAACCGTTGGACCGATTTCCACGAAACTTTTTATGTAGCATTTTGGACCTCAGCCCATCATAGTTTGATAAAATGATGACCCTTGGATGACCTTGACCTATTTTACGGCAAGGTCAATTTTGGAAACATAGGCTTTCACATCCATGGGTAGGGGAGACGAAAGTTTGATCGCGAAATCCAGGTCACATGACCAAGATGGCCGCCACGCCCATATATGGTAAAAACCTTTCAAAAATTTTCTTCTCCAGAACCGGCAGGCCAATTTTCATGAAACTTGGTATGTAGCATTTGGGACTCCAGCCCATCATAGTTTGTTGAAATGATGACCCTATGATGACCTTGACCTATTTTACGGCAAGGTCAATTTTGGAAACATAGGCTTTCACATGGGAAAAGGCGAAAACAAACTGTTGCAGCCTGAGACCTGAAAGTTGCTAGATGCAGACAACTAATGGAGTCAATGAAGGTAAGTAATTAATGAAGGCCAAGGTCTTGTTTTGACCTTGGCCCAAGGTCATTTAAATATCAAAATTAAAATTATGGTTTTCTCAGAAATCACTGGGTTTGGAAACTATTGCAGCCTGAGACCTGAAACTTTGCACATGCAGACAACTTATGAAGTCAATAAAGGTGTGTGAGTGTTCAAGGTCAAGGTCATTTCATTATGACTTAATACTCCAAGATCAGGCTTCAGGTGAGCGTTCCCAGGACCAATGGTCCTCTGGTTTTTGACATGTGACCATTTTGGCAACACATTTTTACCATAAAATATTAAAGGGTTATACTACATACAAAGTGTAGTATATTTTGTATATACCTGTCATTGAAAGTCACTTTTTATTTGTGTTCAGAAGGAAAACAATACAATAGCTTTATCAAAGCATGTATCCATTAATATGTTAGCTGTTTGATATAGGTTAATGAAATGGTCAAAATATACAGTGACACCAACAGTGAGGATAATTGTCAGTTTTCTTTTGTTACCTAGCAACCATGCATGTCGAAAGCTACAAAGTCAACATTATTGCAATAGCTGATTTTGTGGAGCAGTTGAGTATTCAGAAAATATCACACAGCACTAATATGATTAACCAAAGAAACACATTGAAGATTTATTTTCCTTTCTCTACCCCCAGTAAAAATGAAGACAAAATCACAAGTTTCCTGCTAATGAGCTCTCCGAGTGTTGTATACAAGTTGTTACAGCATCAGGTCAGGACCCAGTTGTTCAAAGCATTGTTAGCTTAACGATATCGTAAAGACATAAATTTGTTAAGCAAATATCAGCTAAAGTAACAAATACACTGTTATTATACCCCCGGCATTTATGCCGACGGGTATATAGCTTTCGCTTTTCCGTTCGTCCGTTCGTATGTTAGTTAGTTAGTTAGTTCGTTTCTTCGTTCGTAATTCCGGAACGTTCGTGGAATTTACGTCAAAGTTTTGGTTAAAGTTTCTCTAGAGGTGTATATCTCATGAACCAATGGTCAGAAACCATTCATATTTGGACCATAGGTACCCTATAGGGTTTGCTTTGTTTCCATGAGTTCGGACCCCAGGGCCCATCCCCAGGGGTAGGGCTGGAGGTCAAAATCTAGGTCACCTTTAAAATATTCTGCTTACAATTTTAATGTTTCTTCTATAAGTCCATATCTTAACAAACAATCAGAGGGATGTATTCTTATATAGTTCATAGATACCCTATAGGGTTTGCTTTCATACTCCATGCTCGGTACCATCTCCAGGGGGTGGGGCTAGAGGTCAAAATCTAGGACTGATTTATAATATGATAAACATCATGATAAATATTTTCTGTAAGTCTGTTTTCTTGACATCCACAAAGTTTTATCAGAAAGCATTCATACTTAGACCATAGGTACCATGTAAGGTTCAAACACTAGGGTCCATGTGCGGGGGGGGGGTGGGGCTAGAGGTCAAAATCTAGAACTTCTTTAAAAAAATGTATTTCTTTACTTTTTTTTACCACCATGTTCAGAAATGATTCGTACTTGCACCAAAGGTACACTATGCCTTGTTCCTAATGACGTTAGACTCTAGGGTCCGTGCCCTGAGGGTGGGGCTAGAGGTCAAAATATAGGACATCTTTTTTTTTTTTTTTTTTTTTTTTTTTTTTTTAATATTATTGAAGAATGACATTCTACTTTACATCTAGGACCGAGGACCTGACCCTCAATGTCCGCGATCAAGTCCTAGATTGAGTATACAAGTCAGCTCTGTATACTGCTCTAAAATAGATCTGTCATTCTACTACACACACCCCCTCCCCATGGTTTTAGACAGTGTTTTTTGCAAATACAAATTTATAAGATTTACTTGTTGAAGGCGCGCTCTTTCATCAGGAATTAAGGTTTAATGTGTCTTTGTCAGTGAGCATGTCTGGATTGGTGGCGGTGGGCTGAGGGGTGGGGGCGTTGGAGGGAGCTACCAGCCGGGGGTATACGTGCCTCTCAAGGCACTTTTTCTAGTTTTTTGTTGAAAAAATGTGAGAAGCCTTTTCAACAAAAAATAACAGTGTATTTGTAATATTCATGTTTGAAATTTTAACGAAACGTTAACTAACGACGTCGTTAGTTTTGAACAACTAGGCCCAGATTGTGATAAAGACTTCATATTTCACAGACCAGTAGGCAACATCCATGGCCACATTTGATAAGCAAACATATTCTGATTTTATTAACAGTTTTGGAGATATGAGACCATCGTCAGAATTTATTGAATGACCCTTGTACACATGAGATTTTCATAAGCCTTTAGCTTATTTTTTTCTAAATTAATGGAATACATTAATGTTAACTTGCTCAATATATAAGGGCATCTCATTTTTTTACTTTACTTTGAGCTTAACTTCTTTGCTTCATTTTAGTTTTTCTATATTTTGTTACTTAGGCCAAATATGACTGCAGAAGCAAGATGGAACCAACTCAAAATCGTGATGCGATTTTTGCGGCCCAACGGCGCTAAGCTTAGCCAAGAGGATGTTACAAGGCAATTTTTGATACCACAGCACTTATAGCCTTTTCACACAACACATATTTCTTCTAGAATTTAACAGTGTGCTAGTGGCTTAATTTCATGTGGTGTTCATTCATTCATATGAGTTCTCTTTGGTCATATGAGTTCACTTGTTCATTTGAGTTCTCTTTGTTCATATGTTCAATTTGTTCATATGGATTAACTTTTCATTTAATTTACATAAATTCTCTTTGTAATACTTCATTTGTTTTAGTGTTTAATGTTTGTTGCTAGTTATTTTTTTAGCTCACCTGCATGGTGAGCTTATAGTATAGGCATGATCTGGCGTCCGTCCGTCCGTCCGTCCGTCCATCCATCCGTCCGTCGTCGTCTACAATTTCAAAGATCTTCTTTGAAACAGCTTAGCCGATCAAGTTGAAATTTTATTTGGAGCCTCCATGAGTAGGGGAATTGAGAGTTTGTTCACGTCTTGGTCACATGAACAAGGTAGCCGCCATGCCCATATATGTTAAAAACCCTTAAAAAATCTTCTTCCCCAGAACTGGTGGGCCAATTTCCACGAAATTTAGTATGTAGCATCAGGGACTCAAGCCCATCATAGTTTGTTCAAATGATGACAGTAAGTTGACCTTGACCTATTTTGCGGCAAGGTCAATTTTGGAAACATAGGCTTTTACATGGAAAAGGCAAAAACAATGGATATTTTGGAAAATATTGCAGCCTGAGACTTAAAAGTTGCTAGATACATACAAGTAATAGAGTCATTGAAGGTATGTAATTAATTAAGGTCAAGGTCATTTCTTGACCTTGACCCAAGGTCATTGAAATATCAAAACAAGTAGCCCAAGGGCAATGATCGCTCACCTGAGAGTCAACAAGTACAGTCACTGGACAAAGTGGTTTTTTTTTTTTTTTTTTTTTTTTTGAAGATCTGATCAAAATTGAAGATGCTGGAGTGGCCACAACACTAAAAATTGATTTTTCAAACATTCAAGGGCAGCTAACTCTGCAGTCCAGGGTCCAATCTGGCTCAAATTCAAACTCATCCAAGATGTTATGGTTATCCTTGTTTCTTCCTAAAATGAAGAAGATCCGATCAAAATTGCAGGCGCTAGAGTGGCCACAATACAAAATATTGATTTTTCAAACACTAAAGGGCAGCTAACTCCACAGTCAGAGGTCGGATCTGGCCGAAATTTGAACTCATCCGAGCTATTGTAGTTATTCTTGTTACCTGCAAGAATGAAGAAGATCCACTGAAAAACAAAAATGCTAGAGTGGCCACAACACAAAATATTGATTTTTCAAACACTCAAGGGCAGATAACTCAACAGTCAGAGGTCAGGTCTGGTCGAAATTCGAACTTATCCAAGATATTGTAGTTATCCTTATAACCTGCAAGAATGAAGAGCCACTGAAAAACAAAGATGCTAGAGTGGCCACAACACAAAATATTGATTTTTCAAACACTCAAGAGCAGATAACTCCGCTGTCAGAGGGCGGATCTGGTCAAAATTCGAACTCATCCGAGATGTTACGAATGTCCTTGTTACTTCCAAGAATAAAGAAGATCCAAATAAAAAAAATGAAGGTGCTAGAGTGGCCACAACACTAAATATTGATTTTTCACACAGTCAAGAGCAGATAACTCTGCAGTCAAGGGTTGAATCTAGCTGAAATTGGAACTCATCCGAGATGTTATGGCTACCCTTGTTACTTCCAAGTATGAAGAAGATCCAATCAAAATTGAAGGCGCTAGAGTGGCCACAACACAAAATAATGATTTTTGAAACATTCAAGGGCAGCTAACTCCACAGTCAGAGGTCGTATCTGGCTGAAATTCGAACCCATCTGAGATATTATGGTTGTCCTTGTTACCTGCAAGAATGAAGATCCAATGAAAAATAAAGGTGCTAGAGTGGCCACAACATTTTTCCCATTATAAGTCTATGGGGATTTTTCCAGACGCTCAAGGGCAGCTAACTCCGCAATCTGAGGTCGAACCTGGCCGAAATTCGAACTCATCTGAGATCTTATGGTTGTCCTTGTTACCTGCAAGAATGAAGAAGATCCAATCAAAAATGAAGTTGCTAGAGTGGCCACAACATTTTCCCCATTATAACTCAATGGGAGCTATCTGTTGCCATGGAAACCAGAGTTCTGATCCGACCTGGCCCAAAACCTAATGCAACCTTTCCCCCTCCTCAGTGATGCTTCAGATAAAATTTGATTGCGATTGGCCTTGTTGTCTTAGAGATATTCAAGATTGAAAGTGTGAACGCACGGACGACGGCTCGACTACCATACTATAAACTCACCTTGTGAGCCTTCGGCTCAGGTGAGCTAATTAAGTCACAATTTCAAAGATCTTCTTCTCTGAAACCGCATGGCCTAACAAGTTGATATTTTATGTAGCCTCCTTGGATAGTGGCATTGATATTTTGTTAGAGATATCTTGGTCACATGACCAAGATGGCCACCACGCCCATATATGGTAAATACCCTTCAAAAATTTTTTCTCTATAACCGGTAGGCCGATTTCCGCAAAACTTGGTATGTAGCATCGGGGACTCGAGTCCATCATAGTTTGATCAAATGATGACCCTAGGATGACCATGACCTATTTTATGGCAGGGTCAATTTTGGAAACATAGGCTTTTACATGGGAAAAGGCAAAAACAATGGATATTTTGGAAACTATTGCAGCCTGAGACTTGAAAGTTGCTAGATGCAAAAAACTTATGGAGTCAATGAAGGTATGTAATTAATTAAGATCAAGGTCATTTCTTGACCTTGACCCAAGGTCATTTAAATATCAAGTTAAAGATTATGCACTGGGTTTGGAAACTATTGCAGCCTGAGACCTTAAACTTGGCAGATGCAGACAACTTATGAAGTCAGTATAGGTGTGTGAGTATTCAAGGTCAAGGTCATTTCATGATTACTTAATGCTCCAAGATCAGGCCTCAGGTGAGCGTTCTCAGGACCATGGTCCCCTGATTTCATATTTTTGTCTTTTTATTTTTAATTCTTTGTTCCTACTATTTTTTCTCTTTTTAAAGTTAGATTTTTCAACACTACAGTTCAACTTATACCACTTTTCTTTAACTGCTCCTTTAATATTCAGTCAGTATCAGTGCATCTTAAATAAGTTCATTCATTCATTCATTCATTCATTCATTCATTCATTCATTCATTCATTCATTCATTCATTCATTCATTCATATATTCATTTCACTTAACTGCTCCTTAAATATTCAGTCAGTATCAGTGCCTTTTTAATTCATTCATTCATTCATTCATTCATTCATTCATTCATTCATTCATTCATTCATTCATTCATTACAGGAAGCATAAACACTTTCATGCATGCATTTAAGACTATGCAAAATCCCATACAAGGTTATGTCATTTAATTGATGCAGAATGTTAATAAGGCTAAGCATTATTGCCTATGAAATCATTTTACTTAGATGAAGTATGGATCTGTACATGTTCTGTCTTACATGTACAGGTTCATTTCTAGTCCTCTTTATGCACCATTCATTTGTAACCACTGCCCCCCCCCCCCTCTCCCCCCACCTACAGGGATGGGTGGGGGATAGCCGGGCCAAAGTGCAGGGCAATTACTTTTCGATTTTCTATTGCGAAGTGTGGGTCAAAGAGCAAAGTTTTGACCTCCAGTTTGCTCCCTGGGGGTGGGGCTCATAACAGGGCACTGAAAACTGAAAAGTCATCATCCCCGCCCTTCCCCATAGGTGGGGGAGCAGTGGTTACAAATGACTGGTGCATTAATTGTCCATCACTGTGTATCTCTGCTATTGATTCACTATAAGATTTACACATTCAATCATGATTTTAAAAGCCAACAAAATAATAGTCATTACATTTTCTCATGTTTTTATTAGACTGTGCACTTTTTCATCCTTTCTTTTGCATGTGTTTCTTATCGAATAACATTTAACCAGCCAAAATGACAACATGTTTGTTGTATAACCATCTTTAACCAGAAGCTCATACTTCTTATATTTAATTCTCCTTCATTGCCCACAAACCTATAATGGGGCAAAGTGTTTTTAGGCATTCAATATAAGCACATGTCTGTGTTTGACTTTACACATAGATATGAACCATATTGCTAATTTTAGGTTCCCTAAATCTACTTGCTGTGATCCGGGGCCAGTTGTTCAAAACTTTGTTCGCTTAACGTCATCATTAAGACCTCAACTTGTTAAGTACATACCGACTACATAAGCAAAAACACTGTTATTTTTGTTGATAAAATGTGAGAATCCTTTGCATTGCAAAGGATTCTCACATATTATCAACAAAAAATAACAGTGTATTTGTAATGTTCATGTTTGAAATTTTAACGAATCGTTAATTAACTATGTCGTTATTTTTGAACAACTGGGTCTAGGTTAGCCCAATTGTTTTCATCCTTTATCCATATATCATGCTATGCTTTATGTGTCACCAGAGCTTCCTTGCCTATCTAATTCCTTGCCTAATCCTTACTGAAGCCTATTATTATCCTTACCAAAGTTGACGTATCATCAGGAAAGCATGTCCGTGCAGTGTATACCCCCTTATACCCCACTTTTATATAGCAAAACTGGGGTATTGAGGGGTATACCTATCTTTCTTATTTTTGCTCCAAAAAATAGATTGTGGTTACTCGTTAGAACCACCTCACAGATAATCACCATGCTAGATTTTATGCTGCTGAGATTTCATGTAACAATACTAACAAAAACAGCAGCAAAGAAATCTTATAGCGACATGTAAATCAGCTTGAAATTAAGCATGGATTTGTTTAGTAATAAACTTGATATTTAAAAATGCATGTGACACTGGTTTCTGTGCAATAATAGAAGAGCCGCCTCGTGGGAAAACCAACAATTTGCATATGCGAAAACAAAGGCACAGATCATCTTCACAGTAACTGCGAAGCTGATCAGTGCCTTTGATTTTGCTACACAGATAGAACTGCTCCTCTACACTCTAAATCCTAAATTTCCAGTCTCTAGTCATCTTCTGTGCCTATACAGTCTTGTTTGTGTCGGACCTGTTCAAAAACCACATTGTTGGTTTTCTCATGAGGCGGCTCGGAAGTAATTTCCATGATATAGCAGAAATAGTCCCTAATTGCTTGCAGTTATCTTTCAATTATAAATGTAGCGTTTGTTTGATATATAATTTTATATTTTGCTTTTGATTTGCAAAAGTATGCCTTCATGCCTTAATTTTAGTTGATATATTCTTTAACTGAATACTTTGACAATATTGCCATATTCTCAGATGAAAATGCACATTGGACTGTTCAAAATTGCTGCAGAGTCATTACCACCACCATATTGAATGAATTTTGTATCTCCTTTCTAGAGAGTCAACTCTGATTTCGACCAATACAATCCTTACCCTGGGTCATGTGGCCGTGTCACTACAGGATACTCCCAAAACTGTTGAGTCAATTCTACAGATATTTCAACAGCGGTTCTGTTCACCTCCCTCTGCTCTAGATGTATTGATAGTGGACCAGCTGGGATGTATGATAATGGCTGGATGTGTAAGTCAGACTTTCTTTCTTTCTTTGCCTATCTATCTGTTGTGCAGCTGTGCCATCAGTCGCTCTATCTGTCTCTCTTTTTTCTGTTGTATGTTGTCTTTTTACTTGCTTTCTTTCTCTATATTCCTGTTAGTCAAGTTGTTGATTCTCTGATCAGACAGTAATCTGACAATTTATCCCATGAATCATTGTGTCTGTGTATGTCTTTGGACATTTACAGTTCTTCTTTTCACATTTATGTTCTGCATTCAGCTCTGTGTCATACTTTTTAAATGATGTTCACAGTTTCCTCCTATTGACTTGTTTCAATTTCAGTCCACCATATACCAAGAAGTGATGGCAATGTTCTATCAAATTAGTATCCTGAGCAGTGCCCCTTATGGTGCTGCAGAAAAAGATGAAAAGGTTAAAGGGTATAGGTAAGCTAGATTTTATTTACCCCCTATATAAGTTCAACTGAACCAGTATTTATTGCTTTATGTCCCTTTCAACAGCTTACATCCTGACATAACCATAGCTGTTGACTGCGACATAAAGCAATAAATTAAACATGCAAAGACTATTTTTCGCAAGTAAATGCAAGTCTATGTCTTGAGATTTTTGCTTATGTGTGACGAGGCCTTCAATCAGAGAAAAGGTCTAAGCATATAAAGGGCCTTTGTAGTGTAGTAATTAAAAAGCCACTCACATGTAGTCGATCAGGGGCTGTGGCATTTTCAAGTTCTTCAGATTAAACTAATTGAGCCGCGACGCGAGAAAACCTGTCTTCAGGCTTTCCAACCAGGTCTGACACAAACTGACCTGTACAGTCACAGAAGCAGGCTGGAAGCTGGAATTAGGATTTAAGAAGAAGAGGAATTGTACTATCCGGGTAGCGAAAACAAAGGCGCTGATCAGCTTCGCAGTTACTGCGAAGCTGATTTGCGCCTTTGTTTTTTGCACAGGCAAAACTCCAGTTTTCTCATGATGCGGCTCAATTAATCTAAGGTCTTGTCTCTGAAGAAACCAATTTCTAAGACCATGAAACTCAAATCAGTTGGTATGTTTCTAATTATGTATGTATAATGTCTCCAAAAAAACTATTTCCACATACCGATATACAAGTAATTTCAATAATGAAAAGCAGGAGTGACATTTGGATGATTCAACTTGAAAAAAAGGCTCTTTGATGTAAGTAGAATGATAGAAATATCAGAATTTCTACTCTTTTAGACAAGTCTCATCAGCTGTGATCAATGCCTTTGCAAACATTGCCGCCAATATAGCCAACGAGGAGAAAGGACAAGACCTGTTGCTACGGTTACTAAAACTCTTTGATGTTCTCATAATATTAAAAATGAATTATAATCACTTATTCTTAAACATTTCCCAATTACAGACAAGTCTCGTCAGCTGTGATCAATGCCTTTGCAAACATTGCCGCCAATATAGCTGATGAGGAGAAAAGACAAGACCTGTTGCTAAGGTTAATTGAACTCTTTGATGTTCTTATAATATTGATCATGAATTATAATCACTTATTCTTAAACATTTCCCAATTACAGACAAGTCTCGTCAGCTGTGATCAATGCCTTTGCGAACATTGCCGCCAATATTGCTGACGAGGAGAAGCAACAAGATCTGTTGCTACGGTTACTAGAACTTTTTGTACAGATGGGGCTAGAGGCTAAGCGGGTCAGCGAGAAACACTCTGGTCTTATGAAAGTGAGATATTTCTTCTTTCTTGATTGTATCTAAAAATATTGTTATAAAAGGCAACAACAAAGAACATTAGTTTTACAGATTTTTGACATATGAGTAAACTGTTTTAATGTGTTCTTCACTTTGAAATTCTGTTTGAATGTTCTTAAACCATCATTCTATGGCTATAGGTTGTCGTTGAAATCATTTAAGGGCAGTACTACATCACAGCTTTACCGATAGAAATATGAATATGAATTCTGTCTTTGTCTTATCTATTGAATTAATCAACAAACTGTGACTAATAAAATAAAATACTACACTAAAAAGTCAGGCTATAAAATTTCATTATAAAATATGTAGAATTGTAACAGGTAATATGCCAGAACATTCAAGAAAATAATGATGTTTTTCAGGCATCTAGCAGTGCTGGTAACCTTGGTGTGCTGATACCCATACTAGCTATGGTAAGTTTGTTGACTTGTCCACTTATGTTCTGTGTGAACTTTTTTGTCCATGAACAATTAACAGGGCTTTATCCAGGTATCCTCAGGGGCCGAAAAGAGGCCCCTTTCCCAATTGAAATTTTCTTAAAATCATGCAAATTTCCCAATTTTATCAACTTACACCTGGAATTTTCATTCCCAAATATCAGAATATTTTCCCAATTTTAGGAAAAAGGCCCCATTCCCAAAATACCTGGATAAAGCCCTGATTAAGTTGCAGATCTTAACAAGAGCTTGTTATAACTACAATAACAATCATGCGGGGCCATGCCAGGGATTGTGGAATTTACCCAGGCTTCTTCAGTCTTTCAGATGAGACTTTAAACCATGTTGAACCCATATCTGACAAATGGATTTTCCCATAGTTATCAATTGGGTGAGTCCACTTTCATTTTGAGGGGACTCGGGAGTGGTTTTAAAATTTTATTCCCTTTTTCGGTGAATTTGCTTTAAGCAAACAGTATAGTCCCAGATGGGACGCCGTGTTCTGCGGCGTTACATCTGGGGCTATACTGTTTGCCTTTGTCCCATAAAAGGGACGCCAGGCTTATATGAGTTAACGTCCCATCTGTACACGTCTGCTAGTGATAAGAAATGCAAAATCACATCTGCTGAAACTTTTCTGAGACCTCTGGTAATACTGTTATAGGAATCAAACATGTTTTTCTATGCATTAACATCTGTTGGGCCCCAAGGATGTTAATGCATCAGAAAGAAGATGTTTGATCATTATTATTGCATTATACAACTATTTCATGCGAAAATTTGGAGAAATTGTCCAGATTTTGCAAAAATTCAAGAACCTAAAGTGGCGTGGAAAAATGATATTAGCCAACGACGTTTTAAAAATGCTGCTTTTGGGGCAAACTTCAATGTCATCATGACTTCACCATATAATGTTAAATGCATGTTACGTGATGACGTCAATTTTTACGACAAGCCCTGTAACAAGCACAAGTAAAAGCCATGTATTAACAGCAAGAAAATTGCTTTCTTTTCATTAATATATGGCTGTTAATATCGTGTGACACAGGTATTTATGCAATAATTAGTGTTTATGTTACCTGAAGATGTGGGACTCAGGGCAAGAAAATGGTTAAAAAGATAAAAATAATATTTATTATCCCAAATGTCCCCATTTTATTCACAGCTTGTAAGACGTCTGCCAGTAATCACCGATGCAAAATCACGTCTGCTGAAATTGTTCCGAGACTTCTGGCAGTACTGTGTAGTGTTCATGTTTGCTGAAGATACAGGACTCTGGCCCCGGGAGTGGTTTGAGGGAGTCTGCGACATTGCCATTAAATCTCCACTACTAATCTCTGAAGGTCATCTGAGGTCGGAACTACTTTTCAATGTGGCATTGAGGAATGATGCGGTCTCACAGGTAGGGACTACTTTCTTCTATAACATCTTATTCTGACACTATACAGAAATGTTTGTACCTCTAATAACAGAAAGAAGTCATTCAGCTTTAGACCTTATGCCAGCCTTAAAATTCTCCTTAAAGAGGCTGATGCCGCTTGATTGCTTTCCTTGCTTGATTGATTCTCTAAAAATCCTGAGTTCCGGCTGTTTCTTTTTGAGAATTTAAAATTTGAATGTTTCAAAACAGTGCTATGATACCTGTTATATATGAGCTTCGACAAGGGAAATCCGCTCTTCCGGAGTTCCAACCTGGTCAGACATAAACTGGCCTGTACAGTCCAAGGAGAAGGTAAGAATCTTGAAGTTTTGGATATAAGTAGAGGAGAAATTGTACTACTATATGTTTAGTGAAAACAAAGGTGCTGATCAGCTTTGCAGTAACTTCGAAGCTGATCTGCGCCTTTATTTTCGCCTAGGCAAAATCCGGTTTTCTCATGACATGGCTCATATGTAAAAGAACATAACTTTCCTTCAGTTAGCTATCACCAAAATGAGAGAATCATATTTGCATAGTTAGTACATTTATTGGGTTTTGATTTATTTAAAAAAAAACAAGGTTCGAAGGTGTAGTTAGATTTTGATTTGTCAACAGAGTGGTAATCACTGAACTACATGTATACCATTTCAGACTGAGTTACAAGATCTAAGGCTGAGTATCTGTTCTTGGCTCAGAAATATACTGGAGGTGGATCCCTTGATTTAAAATCTCAATTTGATCTTTTCTCTATGATATTATATAAATTTAAATTAAAATTTCTTAAATTTTTAGACTGAGTTACAAGATCTAAGGCTGAGTATCTGTTCGTGGCTTGGAAATATACCGGAGGTGGATCCATTGATCAAACAGCTCAGTTTTGCCCAGTGTACATACCTACTGTCTATATTTAGACTTGAAACTCTCAGGTTAGTTTATTGAGGAAGATTTGAGCCGCCCTATGGGAAAACAAACAATCTGCATAGGCGAAAACAAAGGCGCAGATCAGCTTCGCGGTAACCGCGAAGCTGATCAGCGCCTTTGTTTTCGCTACACGGATAGTACAATTCCTCCTCTACTTAACTCCAAAATTTCAAAGCTTCTAGCCTGCTTCTGTAGCTGTACAGGTCGGTTTGTGTCAGACCTGTTCGGAAACCACATTGTTGGTTTTCCCACGAGGCGGCTCATTTATTCATAGAAGGTGCTTTCAAGATTTTTACTGGCACCAGTAATGATGATAAGTATATACAGATTTGACTTGCAGAATTGACTTGCAGAATTGACTTGCAAGTGCCATAAATAACAGAGTAACCCATTCCACAGATCCAAAGGCATTCCATGATTTGTTTAAGAAATAGATCAGCTCTATCAGTGAATTGTTGAGTTATGATTCACTGTTTGGAGGTCAGTTGTAAAGAAGATCTATGTGCTTGTGATTTATATTCTTACAACTGACTGACAAACAGTGAATTATTACTCAACAATTCACGCACTTGAACTGATCTATTTCGATTCTAACACACAATAAACTGAATAAAAGCTCAGCTTTCCACCATTGCATTGTAGATCTCGTCAAATATTTGACTGTAATGCTGGTATTTACACACATTTATTACATTTGTTGTGCGCTAAAACAATGTTACACCGTCTAACACTGCTTGATGGGATAGTTGCTGTCACAAATGATATCAAAATGGCACAAAGTAACGTCACACTTGTTTGCCCAATGAATTGTTGCCCAATATAACATGTTTTTTTAACCATTGGCTATATAAGTTAGGTGTGTTACAACTGAATATCTGTTAGACAACTTCATATATGTTTTAAAAGACAAAGATGGAATGTGGCAGTGTATATTAAATCAGCTTTTTGCATATTCAAAAACAAAGACTCTGATCAGCTGTGCAGTAACTTCACAACTGATCAGAGCCTTTGTTTTCGCTAGAAGGTTAGTGCTAACCCTCTTCTAAATAAATCTGAAATTTCAAGCTTCTAGCCTTCTCCTGCAACTGCACAGACTGGTTTAAGTCAGACCAGGTCGGAAACCCCAAGGTCAGGTTTTTAACATAACTGTAGGTTGTTAACATCATGAAATTGCCACTGTTTGATGTACATTTCAGAGTAACACATTCCACAGATCCAAAGGCTTTCCATGGTTTGTTTGAGTATCTAGAAGACAACATCATATATAAAGATAAAGCTGGAATGTGGCAGTGCATCCATGCAGTGGCTGGGATTGTGTTTGAAAAGTTTCTTGACAGAATGGCGGAAAAGGTTCGTAGAACATGCATGCACTCTTCTACTATTTAGAAGAAAAATTCCTTTGACAAGATACATTTAATGTGCTGTCATAAAATGAAGCCTGCCTAAATTGGTCACATTACGAAAACATGCCCATATGATATTCAGGTCAAAAATCGATAATTTTCAGAGGAAAATTTTTGATATTTTTCTTATTTTTGCTCAAAACATAGATTGTGGGAATATGTTAGAACCACCTTGCCGAGGCGGTTCTAACGAGTACCCACAATCTATGTTTTGGAGCAAAGATAAGAAAAATAGGTATACCCCTGCATACCCCAATTTTACTATGTAAAAGTGGGGTTTAAGGGGGGTATTCATTGCACGGACATGTTTTCCCGATGACATGCATGCACTCTTCTACTATTTAGAAGGAAATTTCATTCAGTCACTTGGCAAGATACATTTAATGTGCTCTCACTAATAAAGCCTTTTTTAATCTGGTCAAAATGCAACTTTCATCCAGACATAAATAAAGATTTTGAGAACATAAAATTTTCTCGTACAAAAATTTTATTATTTAAGAAATAATTTTACTTTACCGTGAATTGTCATGATTAATGTGGGATGTTGGAGGGCAGATTGCGATGTATTAATTCACAACAGCCTAGCCGGAGTGAGTTAAATAATCGCATCGGTCCGACAACATCACGCGATAATCAAAGATAATTCACCAGAAAGTAAAATTATTTTGATTCTAACACGACTAATAAAGAAATGCTTACATTTTAAAATATTTTCCAGTGGACTCATTCTCGGCGGACATGAATGTTGACATACGACGTCACAAAAAACGCCATCTTTTGCGAGGAATTTCGTTTACAATGAATTATTTCTAATTTTCACATGGTGATGTTTCCATTAGGTTCAATGGGGAAAGTTATAACATTGTGTTAGAATCTTTCATAATCACTTTAGAGTGCCTTAAAATGATCTAATTTGATGGGTACATATTTTTTTACAGGAAAGGACAGAAGAGAGAGAAAAAGAGATGGAAATTCATGCCCAGTTTCTGCTCGTCAAGTTTAACCATCTACACAAGAGGATTAGGAGGGTAGCTGATAAATTTCTCATCGGTCTAGTAGACAAGTAAGCAAATGGATTTAACAGAAGAAAGTTAGGGACTTTGCATCATTACATAGCTCAACAATTTTGGAAGCAGGCTGGAAGCTTGAAATTTAGGATTTTTAAGTAGAAAAGGGGTTGTACTATCTGTGTAGCGAAAACAAAGGCACTGATCATCTGTGCAGTTACTGCACAGCTGATCTGTGTCATTGTTTTCGCACATGCAGATTGTTTTTTTGTACGGCTGCTCATCATTTGCTTTATTACTAGAGATATTGTGGATAAGATGGGAAACTAAGCTGTAATGCTATGGAGTGCTGGTGATGGAAGATAAAGTAAAAACTTGCAATGTTCATATTGAAAGTACGTTTGTAAATGAGATGGTCTTTAGTAAACTGTGGTTTCATATTGATATGCTATAGCATTAGTGCTTGTGAAATGAAACAGGTTTATATTCCCCAGTCGTAAGAAAACTTGTATGAGGGAGCGCTGTGGCCTAGTGGTAGAGCTTCGGACTTTGAATCGAGAGGTCCTGGGTTTGATCCCCACAAGGGTCACCGTGTTGTGTCCTTGAGCAAGACACATTAACTCCCTACAGTACTGGTTAAACCCAGGAAGTGGTGGCTCCGTCCCGACATGACTGAAAAATTGTTGACTGGGACGTTAAACCTCAATACAAACAAACAAAAGCTTGTATGTGAGGATTTTGTGTTCAGGTTATACTGCGTTTACACTATGTTCCCGGCGGTCCCGGCAGCCCCGTTTGCTAGAAACGTAGCGTGCCGTGGAGTTTTGGTTATACATTTCTCTGATTTTTAAGATCTATTACGTTTTGTTACGTTTTGTTACGTTTTCTTACGTTGTATTACGATATCCGTAACAAGCCGTGGTAGTGATTAGCCGGTGTGTCACGGAGGCGATAAGGTACGTTACGGTTATCCACGATCTATCACGATTATTAGCACGTTCTATTACGGCCTGTTACGTTCTGTTGCGGTCAATTGCGTTTTGACCAAGGCGCAACACGTTTCTTCGGTCTGTCAAGGTCAGCTACGGACGAAACGTAGACACCATACAATATAAAGTACATTTTTTCTTTTTGTATACGAATAAGTCCTTTGAAATAATAATAACCGCGCTCCTCAACAACCGACTGCAGAGTTGATTAAGAAAGTTCGGGATTGTAATTCTTCTTCAACTGCATAGTTCAGCGTACGGTCTGCATTTTTCACTATAGTGACTGCTCCAATATGAAGGAACTTGTCCCGATGATATGCCATTTTATATCTATAAACTTCACGCGCCGTGATAACCGTAACAGAACGTGATATACGTAGTAGAACCGGGTGAACACCGTCAAAGACCGTAACGCACCGTAACATAACGCAACAAAACGTGTTGAGTATTCCGTAGGAAACGGGACGAGACGTGAGACGACCGTGATCAAACGCAACAGAACGTGGAAGATCCGTAGCTTGCCGGGCTATTCACTAGCTGCCCGTCGCACTACGGACCGCCTCCACGTTTCGCTACGTACTGTTACGTTCTGTCACGGTGTGTTACGTTCAGCCCGTTTTATCACGGCCCATTACTTTTCTCATTTCCGCCGTGACTGCCGTGGCAGATTTTTAAACTGTCAAAAAATTTGTCACGGTGTCCACGGTTATCCCGGCGTGCTACGTTTGCCTATCCCGTTCCCCTGCGTTGCCTCACGGTTATCCCGTTTTGCTCACGGTTGTCTGAAACGTGGCCGCCGTGACCGCCGGGAACATAGTGTAAACGCAGTATTAGACTTTAATTGGGTAGAAAAAGGCCTTAGGCATGTAATTTGCGATTAGAAAGTAGAGAGATAGCTCTATTTAGGAGAATTTAGGAGAATCAATGAAATGAAGATCAATGTATTTCTCTTTTTCTTTACAGATTTCCTCAAGTACTGTGGAGTGGTATAGTATTGAAGACTATGCTGGACATCCTACAGTTACTGGCCAAATCTCTTGAAGTGGTATGTGCATTTTCTTTACTTCAGAATTAAATGTATATTGTTACAGCATATTTTGTAATTTATATAATAGTTTGCTCAATACTTGACAACTTTAAAAAAGATGGATGTCTTATCAAAAGCGTTTGGCTAACCATAGGCCTAGTATACAACTATTTCATACCTTCCTGTGTAACAGTCAAAACTATCACCCCGAGGTGCTGTGGATGACCCGATGAACTGTTGCCCGAGGCCGACAGTTTATCGGGTCATCCACAGCTCCGAGGGGTGATAGTTATGACTGTCACACAGGAAGGTTTGAAATAGTTGTTTTATTACACAACTCAAACATTCATTATAAACAGACACATACTATATTATGACAAGACTGGTTGTAACATTAAATGTTAAAACTGAAAATATGGCTGAAACATGCTTATATCCTGGTTTTGTTGTACAGATCATGTTTGCTTGTTTGATTCTGATTTGCTTGTTTGTTTACTTTATTGTTTTTTTTTATTGTTTTTTTTTTTTTGTAAGTTCTGCTTGTTTATTTACTTGTTTGCTTATTTTACTGTTTTTGTTTTGTTTACTCTGTTTGTATGCTTGGTTCATTTTTGTTTGTATGTTTGTTTTTTATGTTTTTGTTTGTTTTGTTTGTTGTTTGTTTTGTTTTAAGTTATTGTTAGTTTTTTCTGTTTTCTTAGATTATTTCATGTGCTTATTTGTGATTAATGCTTGGTTGGCTTTGTTTGTTTTAAGTTTGTTTGTTTGCTTGTTTTTGTTTGTTTGGTCATATGTTTTGTTTGTTTGTTTGATTCATTTGTTTGCTTGTTTGCTTTTGATTACTTTTTGTTTGACAATATTTGCAGGTAGGGTGAGGCAGTATAAAAGCATGCAAAGCATGTCACATGACTGGGAAACAGTAAAAACTGTTGCACATGAAACAGTTCGTCACATGACATGAAACAATTCATTGAAACTAGTTTAAACTGGCTTTAACTGAAATTGTTTAAAAAAACAGCATGAAATGTTTTATTTCTCTTTATATAGTAGGTTGGGTAATAACCCCAACTATTAGAAATTCCAGGCTTAAACTACCAAAGCAGTTATTTTATCCTGCTAAGAAATGTGAAATTGCCAACATTTTGGTGTCATTTTAACAGTTATGAGCAGTATAAATTGCATGCTAAGCTAAGTTGAGCATGAAAATCCTATATAACCTCCCTGCCTAATGTTTTTTGTAGGATCCCAACCAGCATGCTCCAGAATTCAAAATTCCTGGAACTGACTACACACTGAGGGTCAAGGACACCATAACAGAAAGAGAGGTAATTCTTAATTTACTAAGAGATTTTTTTTTTGTTTAAAAAGAAATAATAATAATAATAATAATAATAATAATAATAATAATAATAATAATAATAATAATTGAAAATGATAATGGGACACTCTGTTTGAAAAGTAGGCTTGTGATAACCATAATTCTGCAGCATTGATGTTTATGTCTGGCTCTAGACTTTGGTACTTGTTTCTTCAGCTGTTGTCAGATCTTGTATGAAAACAGGGAGCACGATGGCATAGTGGCAGAGCATCAGACTGAATCGAGAGGTCCTGGGTTCAATCCCCACTGGTACTGGTTAATACTCAGGAATTGTTGGTTCAGTCCCAACATGACTGAAAATTTGTTGACTTGGACATTAAACCCCAAAACAAACAAACAATATTTTCCCTCAGTAGTCAGGTAGTGATAGTTACTTGTCTTTAGAACCATACCATAGATGAGCCGCCTCATGGGAAAACCAACAATCTGCATAGGCGAAAACAAAGACGCAGATCAGCTTCGCGGTAACCGCGAAGCTGATCAGCGCCTTTGTTTTTGCTACACGGATAGTACAATTCCTCTACTTTCTAAATCCAAAATTTCCAGTCTCTAGCCATCTTCTGTGCTTGTACAGCCCGGTTTGTGTCGGACCTGTTCGGAAACCACATTGTTGGTTTTCTCACGAGGTGGCTCAGATATAGTTTTGCTTTTGTTTATTTACATTGCCATGCTCAGCAGTGTTTGAATCTCATTGCTGCCATGTATAAATTGCAATCTTGTTTTATTCTTCTTTGAAATAACAATTCAGACAAACTTGAACCTGATATGTTTCTTAAAAAATGAAAATAAGAAATGAAAATTATCAATTTTTTCCCATTAGTATACTGTGAAAGACTTTGCCTCCAGAAGTTCTCAGATCTTACAAGAAGCCCTTAAATGGGCCCCTGCTACAACCAGGTCCCATCTGATAGAGTATCTGCTAGAAATGGAAAACACATCCCAGGGGTTGTTTCAACATAGTGGTTTGTCATTAGCTACTGAGAGTGTGTTGAACTATGCTGGGTATAATAAGAGTGCAGTTGCACTTGGGGTAAGTACATGCGTACCTTTTATTTGTACCGAGGTCCAATCGTGTAGAGTATCTGTTGGAAATGGATTATATGTCATGGGGCTGTTTGAACAGAGTGGGTTGTTATTAACTTCTTTGAGTGTTCTGAACTATTCTGGGTATAACAAGAGTGCTGTTGCACTTGGGGTAAGTACATATGTACTTTCAGTGTTGTTATATAATAACACTGGATTTGAGGTGGGGTAGGTTGGAATTTTAAATGAAAAAAATATGATACTGAACTTATTTAAAACTTCTAAAACTGTAGGTCCTTGGTTAGTAACTCAGATGTGATTCATAAATTAGCAAAGGAGCTCTGTTGATGGTTCTTTCAAGTGAACCACATTTGCTTATATTTGTTTTTCTACTTTCTTTAGGACAGCATTAGTATATTTAAGGTCAGTGCTAGTTTGATACCCTGGCTTTGCTTATATCAGATGCTTAAGAATAGTCCCAAGATTTAGCTTCAGTCCTCAATGCCAAATTATAAAATGATGCACAGAAATTGACTCCTTTACCTTCCCCCTCCACCCATATTTTAAAGTTAAAAATCCATCATTTGTTGCACAGCAAATGTTCATGCAAGCTACACATGTATGGCTTTGAAATCCCCTTTCCCCCCAATCATACATTGATTCACAATCAAACTGATACAAAATGATAAGCATGTTATATGGAATCTGAGGCCATTGTGAAATGAACAAATCACATCCTATTATTCTGTAGAATAAAATCTTAAGGTCTAAAAAATAATGTGTGCTTCAGGTTACATGAAATTTTAAAGCACTTTTTTTAGTTTGATGTTGTTTTTTTTTACATCAAGGAGATTAGAAAAACAAAATGTCTGAGAGGGAAAATCTGCTAAAACGGCTTAAAAAAGTTTGGGTCAGGGGTAAAAAATTAGACAGTTGGGTAACTGGAAACACACAATTTGTTTTTGGAGTCAGTGTCAATTATGTTGGAGTCAGAGTCAATAAAATAAATTTATTTAAATATTCTCAGATAAAAATTCGGGAGGGAATAGATGTCTTTGATGATAACCACTAGGATAATTTCTCACTCTTTTTCGAATTTTCGGCCCTTGGCCTTCTTCAGGAAAACAATATTTGATTTCTACAGCTAGTTAGAAATCTAGTTGTTTTCCTGAAGAAGGCCAAGGGCCGAAAATTCGAAAAAGAGTGAGAAATTATCGTAGTGTAAATTTAGTTAGTTTTAAAGTTTTTAAAGTTTAAAAAGTCTTATAAATGTTATAACCATTGCTCAATTTTTTCTGTACAGAGTTCTACCTTGGACAGGAGACCAAAATGTGTGACGACTGATAGTTCCAGCTTCATGGCTAACCTTAGCTTGAGGAGCAGATTTATTGGAGAGGTAAAATGATTTGAGCCATTGTGGGTGAAAACAGGTGTTCAGGGTTTCCGACCAGGTCTCACACAAACTGGCCTGTACAGTCACAGGAGAAGGCTAGTAGTATGAAATTTTGGATTTAAGAAGAAGAGGGATTGCACTTTTCATGTAGCGAAAACAAAGGTACTGAAACAGTAGGCCTACCACTGAATTTAACAATTGTCAAACCAATCTACAAAAAAATATAGCATCATTGATATTACAAGTCCAACAAAAAAAAAAAAAAAAGTCAGAATAACACAAAAAAGTAATAGTCAATGTAAGACACTGAAGGATCTTATGCCAAACATCAGGAAAACATGTCAGTGAAATAAATACCCCCTTAAACTCCACTTTTATATAGAAAGACTGGGGTTTGCAGGGGTATACCTATGGTGAGGCGGTTCTAACATGTACCCATTATCATGTTTTGAGCAAAAATAAGAAAAATATCAAATATCATTTCCTAGTGAAAATTTTCATTTTTGATAACTTTAAAAATATCTGTATATTGCATTGGCATGTTTTCATAATGGATATATTATATTTCTAAAGTATAGAGATTATTGTTATTATCTTCATAATTTTCAGATATCCGGGATGCGTAATATTTGCTCTGACAATGAGTTAGTTCCCTTGTTATGCCAAAAGCTTAATCAAGCTTGCCAGTCACCAGATGAAGGGCAGTGTGAACAGGCTATGTTCCGAGTTTGCTCATTACTGATCAATTTGAAAGGTAAATACTACAGTTCTACATTAACCCCATAACACTGGTCAGTACCTGGAAGCAGTGACCCTGTCCCGACATGACTACAAATTGTTGATGTTAACCACCAAACAAAAGTACAATTTGACTGCTGATGCTCTTGCAATCTGTAATTGTATTTAATGTACTATTATACTGTTTCCATCTGTTTTTCTGTCCCTTCATTAAAACGGGCAATAAATGGTAGAAATGCCGATTTATTATATAATTTAGCAATAAGCTTCTTAATGTACTATTATACTGTTTCCATCTGTTTTTCTGTCCCTTCATTAAAATGGGCAATAAATGGTAGAAATGCTGATTTATTATATAATTTAGCAATAAGCTTCTAACACCAAGTATTTTCCTGTTTGACTGTCATGTAAGAATCAGCTTTGAAAGATAAAGACAAGTATATAGTCTGCCGTCAGATCTTCTACACAGTTTGTTCTGACTTAAGTGTATAAGGAAAATGATGGGTGATACATTTTCAGAACTGAACAAGCGATTGCTCCATGCACTATGTTGGACACCAGTAGAACATTTCACAGAGACAACTATGAAAGCTGCTATTGCATGCTGGGAATGGTTGCTGGCCGCCAGACCAGAATGGAGTCTGCAGGTATGACATCGAGAATCATAATTTTTAAGGTTTTTCAGAATTTCCATATATCTTACAAATTTCTCTATTTGGAATTTCAGATCTCCCAACTTTGTATGAAGAATTTCCTTCTTCTTTTTAATCATTGGTCCTAGTTGAAAACGGAAATCTCCATATTTTGCTTCACAGAGGTATCACGTAACATTAAGTATTTTAGCAGTTCTTCAACAGTAAATAGATGAGCCGCATCATGAAAAAAGAAACATTTTGAATATATACTGAGCCAAACTTATAACGCAACATCGGTTTATTTTTATTGTTATACACAAGAACAGTATCAAATAAACTTTTCCTCCACTGAATAAGATTGTCAGAAGATCGAACCATCTCATAAGATCTTGTTTTTAACATTCTGTTTTATGCGTCTCAAGGAATTAATCACTTTTCAGAGGTAGGGTCTTGGCAAAAAATCAAATGCATTGTGATTTTCCAGAATGCGACATGTGACGTGTATTCGTACTCTAGAAATTACTGTCGGTTTTCAGGGTTACCCCTGCCCTATTTTAGACAATGAATCATTTTACAGTCAAAGAGTCAATTTTGCTCAATTTTAAACAGAGTTGAAGACTCATTTTTACTCCCAACCATTCAAGTTTACTCACATTATCACATTTGTTACAGACGTTCCTGTCCCAACAATTGGACGCTGTTGTGTTTTCTAACAATGCTGAATGAAGGAATGAACATGTTTTCACAAAGGTTTCGTTAAAAACATTCGCCGTTAGAATTTTTCACTAACTCCATTTTCTATTGTGTTCAATGAAATGCGCAGTATTAAACGTCCAATTTTCAATAATGCAAATTTTGATTTGAAATTTTGGGTACAAATGGAGTCCATATTGCAATTACCCCATCGTACCTCACTGGGCGATCCATAAAGAAGCAATCTGTGTGCAAATTGATTTCCAGAATCTCTCAGGGGGCGCATACCAGCAAAATAACTGTTTTGACCAATCAGATTCGAGCTCAGTGACCCATGCCCAGAAATCTGAAACTTTTGTAACCAATTTATTTACTGGTAATTGCTGACCATCATATGTCGGGTAGAACGTCATACGTTACATTAGAATGCGAAAAGCATGCAATTACCGTGTTGCGTTATATGTTTGGCTCAGTATACAAAAGCAGAGTCAGATCGGCTTTGCGGTATTAACTGCAAAGCTGACCAGCGCCTTTGTTTTTGCTACACAGATAGTACAATTTGTCTACTTTTTTAAAAAACTCAAACTTTCCGCTCTCTTGCCATCTTGTATGCTTGCACAGCTCAGTTTGTGTCGGACCTGTCTGGAAACCACGTTGGTTTTCTCATGACAGTCACACGTCTCAATTATTGATGAAATGAGCACTTCATTGCAGTTCTTCAGTGAGATGTCAGCAGCTTGGCAACTGACCATTGACAGAAAACTAGGGATATTCAGGGAAGACAAACCAAGACCTGATCCCTTAGCTAAAGCAGAAGACCAAGTTTTACATCCTGACACCCCGTATGTGGCCCCACATCAAATTTGGACTAAGGTTAGCTTCCTTTTTAGCACCGTCACTCAAACAACTATTGATTAGTGGTTCGCATAGTTCAGAATACAGCCACAGCAGGCTGCAGGCTTAATATACAATGAAATGTTCGTAGCTATGTCATTAACACTATCATATGAGCGTCGTCACGCATAAAAGGTTCTTAGCGTAATTCATGACGTTGCGAGATATTGACGTCAAAAGCGACGCGTAAATTACGCGACAAATTCATTCCCAATTAACGTCCGTGTGTGCATGTATTATTTTAGCTTAGTGGCTTGTGTTTGCATAGAACATGGAAAATGTAGTGGCGTTTGTTATCTTTGTTAAAAGTCACTGGTAAGTGCATATGTATATGGTAAAAAGAATTGACCTTCAATAATAAGACAGACAAATCATGAAAACTACATACATTATATCGCTAAAACATGGATCAAAATGTACCAACATAGCCGCGACCGTCTATTATCTCGACGGCTCTGTTAGGATGTCAAACGGTGTCAATGGTGAAGTATTATCAATTTGGCGTGAAAAAATGCTAAATATCAGGAATCATCACCGATTTTATTACGTTCACGCGCTTTATTTCTTCTAAAACAACTTGTATCTGGCATATGCGTAACCCTCTTACATGAACTATTGCTGTCGAAAGACAGAATATTGTCCCTGTGGCAGTTTTTGTGATGTAAAACCACTCGAATCAAATCATTGTTATATTAACATGTATATATATGGAGACGGAAAAGGTCACATTAAGAAGAGAAGCTCGACCTTCAAACTAGAGATAGCAGTTACATCAAATAAACCATTTCCGCGCGAATTTCTTGTGTCAGCAGCCGACAGATGTACGATTTTCTTACCGCCGCATACTAATGGACCCAGTAGTCCGCAGTATGATACATTTTTAGAAAAGAAAAAATCATATCCCACATGCACACTCGTCGTACAGAAGGAGAAATCTTAAGGTCTCAGGAAAAAAAAGTTTATCATTCGGCTGATCGCACGGGTGATGCGAGGTGTCCGTGCAATGCCTGTGAAATAGCACGGATATCGTGCAGCAATCCTAAGAAAATCCCACTACGTCCACACTATTATCGTACGGCCGCTTTGGTGTGTGAGTATTTTGCAGATTTTGTCAGAGCCAGATGTAGTAGCTCTAATAAAAGAAAATGAAACGACGTGACCGAGGCACAGGCTGCAGTTTTATTGACCAATATAACGATTCCCGTCATTTGCTTTTATTGGTTGTTGTTATATAGATCTAATTATATTAATTTATTTATCTATTTATTTATTTTTAGTTCAGTTTTACGTCCTTTTCAAGATGATTTCAGCTCATATGAGACGGGTCAATCAGTAGGTGGGGCGATAACGGGAGAACCCCGAGAAAAACCACCTGACACACCCGCAATCAGAGCTTGGCTTGTCTCACATGTGGCCAGAGCGGGGCTCGAACCCACACCGGACACAGCGGTGATTATTTATTTATTTCAGAATATAAGGTTTTATACTATGATATTTAGAAATGCATGACAACACACGGTTATCGTGACATTGCATTGCGGTTTTACGGAGATCTCGCGTTGTTGTTGAACGGAAGAGATCAGATAGCATGATAGAATAGATCACCTTACTCCACTTCTGTTGAACCGACGGGAAAATCCCGTCTACAAACAGAATAATGCGCGTATTAAAGGAAATGATAACATTTTAGCCTTTTGGCGTTATATGTTATATACTGGAATATAGCTGCTAGCAACCAAGTCTTAAAAAGGGAAAGTGCAAGCATTGTTTGTTTTCGTTGACATCACCAGTTGAATAATGCGCATTAATATTCATTCATTGTCCTTGTAGTTTCAGAGGACATAAAGACCGATCGAACATGATATTTTGGACAAGCAATTAGCCAACAATATTAAAGAGCCGCATAGTGGGAACACCGGTGCAGTAAGTGCGAAGCCGATCAGCGCCTTTGTTTGCGCTTCACGGTTAGATGAATTTCTCTTCTTCTTTAATCCGAAATTTCAAGCTTCTAGCTTGATTCTGTCTATTCAGGTCAGTTTGTGTCAGAACTGGTCGGAAATCTTGAAGACAGATTTTTCGTCGCGGCTCATCGTGTAGATAATAACTTACAAGCGGCCTATTTTTAAATATATACATCTATATTTTGTCAGTCAGTATTCATTTGTAATATAAATATTTCTTTCGGTTGTTAGCTCACCTGAGCCGTCAGGCTCACAAGGTGAGCTTATAGTATACCCATGCTCCGTCGTCCGTCCGTCCGTCCGTCGTCCGTCGTCCGTCCGTCGTCCACCATTTTCAAAGATCTTCTTCTCTGAAACAGCTTGGCCAATCAAAGCCAAATTTTACATGAAGCATCTATGGGAAGGGGGAACCAATGTGTATATAAATAATCCAGGTCACATGACCAAGATGGCCGCCATGCCCATATATGGTAAAAACCCTTCAAAAATCTTCTTCTCCGGAACCACTGGACCGATTTCAACCAAACTTGGCACGAAGCATCGATGACTCAAGTACTACAATGTGTATATAAATCATGACCTTGCGGTGACCTTGACCTATTTTACGGCAAGGTCAACATAGGTCGCCTTTGCATTTGAATGGGAAAAATTGTTAAATTGTCATTTAAAGGAAAACCTTGCAGAAAATGAGCAGTAGGACTGAATATTAATGATTCTGAAAAAAATTGGGCACCAGGGGCTCATCCGCCCCCACCCCGGGGCAATATACATGTATATTATCATAATATTCAAACATCTTCTTCTCTGAAACCGCTTGGCCAATCAAAGCCAAATTTTACATGAAGCATCTATGGGAAGGGGGAACCAATGTGTATATAAATAATCCAGGTCACATGACCAAGATGGCCGCCATGCCCATATATGGTAAAAACCCTTCAAAAATCTTCTTCTCCAGAACCGGTTGACCGATTTCAACGAAACTTGGCACGAAGCATTGATGGCTCAAGCACTACAATGTATATATAAATCATGACCCTCTGATGACCTTGACCTATTTTAAGGGAAGGTCAACATAGGTCACCAATGCATTTGAATGGGGAAAACTTTTAAAATGTCATTTAAAGTGAAAGTCTTGCAGGAAATGGGCAGTAGGACTGGATATTAATGATTCTGAAAAAAATTGGACCCCAGGGGCTCATGTGCCCCCACCCCGGGGCAATATACATGTATATTTCCATAATATTCAAACGTCTTCTCCTCTGAAACCGCTTGGCCAAACAAAGCCAAATTTTATGTGAAGCATCTATAGAATGGGGGAATCAGTGTGTATATAAATAATCTAGGTCACATGACCAAGATGGCCGCCATGCCCATATATGGTAAAAACCCATCAAAAATCATCTTCTCTGAAACCAATAGACTGATTTCAAGGAAACTTGGCGTGAGGCATCGATGGCTAAAGTACTCCAATGTATATATAAATCATGACCCTGTGATGACCTTGACCAAGTTTATTGCAAGGTCAACATGGGTTGCCTATGCATCTGAATTGGGAAAACTGTTAAAATGTCATTTGAAGGAAAAAGCCAACAGGAAATTGGCAAATGGACAGAATATTGAAGATTCTGATAAAAGAAAATTGCCCAAGGGCTTCATCTGCCCCTGCACTGGAGTTAAATACCACAATATTCAAACATGTTTATTGGTATATGCAGCTGATCTCAGGTGAGCGTTTACAGGACCATTGGTCCTCTGGTTTTGTTTTCCTTTTATTTCAGTATTATGTAAATTCAAAATAACGAGTACTGTTCAAGATATTAATTAACAACTGTATCGTTTTTTAAGATTTGTATTATTTCCCTTGTCATGAGATAGCAAGAATTAGCTTTTGAAAGAAAACGTGTAAAAATTTAACACATCGCTCGGGACAGTTCTAAGTGTATTTTTTCTTTAAATTCAGTTTTACGTCACTTTCAAGATTATTTCAGTTCATATAAGACGGGTCAATCAGTAGGTGGGGCGAAAACGGGATAACCCCGAAAAAAAAAAAAAACAAAAAAAAAAAAAAAAACATCTGGCACACCCGCAAGCAGAACTTGGCTTGTCTCACATGTGGCCAGAGCGGGGCTCGAACCCACACCAGACACAGCGGTGAGATGATCGAGTGATTAAGAAATAACGCTCTTTAACGCTCGACCACGGGGGCCGCCAAAATACGTAAAGACTCAAAGTAACCAGACACAGAGTGATGCATACTCCTGTTAGTTAACACAAATACGCCAAAATTTGTAAAATTCACATTTTAACAACTTGTTAAGAGATCATATTCTTTTCTTTCGGTCACGGTCGGAATTTGGAAGGCCTGTCAGAAATTGGTAGGCATACATTTAATAAAGTGTAGTAAAACGAGATCAAAGTGTTTTACGTGCATGTGTCCCTAATAACAGTCGTCCTCATTGCTCATAATAGTTATTATTTTCTTTGTCATCGCTTTGATTGTTTTCCGATAGGTACTTTCATGATATTGTCGCGAAAAAAAAGTCCGAGAAGCGTCAGCCGCTGAACCAGAATAATTTTGCAACATATATTACAGAACAGCATGAACATTATGAATACTTTTTCACAATATGTCAGACTTACCTCTTCAGATATTGTATAACTTAGGACGTACAACTGGAAGCGTCAAGAGAGTTTTTTTTTTCATTGACGACGTCGTCACGTCGTTTGAACGACGTCACAATTTTGTTGTAACAATGGTGAGGGTAGACAAGTTTGAAATGCCATGGAAACGTCAATAACAGAGATACCGTCTTCAAATTTTCGCAAGTTGATACGAATATGTCTCTCTTTTAAAAAATGTAAAAACTGGAATTTCGAAAAAATTTACCCTAAGGACCCTTTATGCGTGACGACGCTCATATGATGTTGCTGTTTTCCAGTGGATAATGTCAGGTAATAAAAAGTTTTATGACCACACGTGTATTAACACTTTTGCAGGAATATGTAACGTCGTTGACGACGTCCGTCACAACAATGTAAATTTTTATTGAAAATACATCTCCACTTTAAAGGCGATAAAATCCTATTTTACTGCTTGCGGGTGTGCCAGGTGGTTTTTCTCGGGGGTTCTCCCGTTTTCGCCCACCTACTGATTGGCCCGTCTCATATGAGCTGAAATAATCTTGAAAGGTACGTAAAACTGAATTAAAAAAAAAATCCTATTTTAAAAGTCATATGATAAACAAATCTTACACTCTTGGTCATTTCATATGAAATTTATTAAACGCGCCAAAGGCTCATTTAATAAACTTCATATAAAATGACCACTCGTGTAAGATCCTCTATATAACCATAAAATATCCCATATTTTCCAGAAATTTTATGGCATTTTACAGTTTCTGTTCTTGTCTTGTGTTTTTCAGTTCCTTTTGGAGAGATTGGAGATTGCTAAGTATAGCAGTGTGAGTCAAGTGAATATCTTATTGACCCTGGTGAATAAATCCCTCCTATTGACTGTGGGAAAAAATGCTCCGTTGGTTTCTAGACATCCTGCTGCCATTGGACCAAGATTAAAGTAAGTTGAAATCACCTGCATAATAAATGTGCAGCCACACGAGAAAACCAATAATCTGCATATGCGAAAACAAAGACACAGATCAGCTGTGCAGTAACTGCACAGCTGATCAGCACTTTTGTTTTCACTACAAGGATAGTACAATTATCATTTACTTAAATCCAAAATGTCAAGCTTCTAGCCTGCTTTGTGTCAGATCTGGTCAGAAAACGAAATTCTTGGTTTTCTAATGCGAAGGCTCAAATGCAACTGTGATGACTAGAGTAGTTTAGATCAGCTAAGGCTATGTATCTTTTGTGACTTAACTGTCTTCATATTTGAAAAAAATGAGCTCTCAACATAGTGCAGCCAACTTAGTGCTGTTAGTAGTGTGTCTTTTCGTGTATTTGGTAGCTTCCAGATTTGGTTTATCCCAGTTTTTCGCAAGTCAGTTACTGATGAAAGGATTAGCAAGTAGTGCTAGTTAACTGCTCAAGTAAAGCTTGGAGAAGAAAATATTATCACTACAAATAACAGTCCTGACATTACCTAGGCTGTCTACAATTAAAATTGAAACAACAGCAAAAATACAAAAAAAAAGGGAAAGTGCTTGCCTCCTTTGGCTAAAGACTACTTTATCTAGATTGATGTAATTATATTGTCATTATAGCCCCGCTTTGAAAAAGTGGGGGCTATACTGGATTCACCCTGTCCTTCCGTAGTTCCGTTATTCTGTTATTCCGTTATTCTGTTATTCCGTCCTTCCGTCATACCATTACCACACATAACTTGAGAACCAGTTGTTAGACTTTAACCAAATTTGGCATATGCATCAATATTGACAACATCTACTTATGTGTAAATGCTTGTCAGTTTCCCCAAATTTGCAGAAGAGTTATTGCCCTTGGATGGCCCTTCATTATTGCCAAAATTTCGTTTCCGCTCAATATCTTGAGAACAAATTGACAGAATCTGACCAAATTTTGTATACACATCAACAGCAACAAGATCTCGCTTGGGATTGTTGCCTGTCATTTTTCGCAAAATTTTGACGGAGTTACGGCCCTTGATTGACGTCAGAATTTTGTTTCCGCTCAATATCTTGAAAACGAATTCACAGAATACGACCAAATTTTGTATGCACATCAACATTGACAAGATCTAGCTTGGGATTGTTACCCGTCATTTTTCGCAAAATTTTGACGGAGTTACTGCCCTTGATTGACATCAGAATTTCGTTTCCGCTCAATATCTTGAGAACGAATTGACAGAATCCAAACAAATTTTGTATGCACATCATCATTGACAAGATCTAGCTTGGGATTGTTACCCGTCATTTTTCGCAAAATTTTGACGGAGTTACGGCCCTTGATTGACGTCAGAATTTTGTTTCCGCTCAATATCTTGAGAACGAATTCACAGAATACGACCAAATTTTGTATGCACATCAACATTGACAAGATCTAGCTTGGGATTGTTACCCGTCATTTTTCGCAAAATTTTGACGGAGTTACGGCCCTTGATTGACGTCAGAATTTGCTTTCCGCTCAATATCTTGAGAACGAATTGACAGAATCCAAACAAATTTTGTATGCACATCATCATTGACAAGATCTAGCTTGGGATTGTTACCCGTCATTTTTCGCAAAATTTTGACGGAGTTACGGCCCTTGATTGACATCAGAATTTCATTTCCGCTCAATATCTTGAGAACGAATTGACAGAATCCAACCAAATTTTGTATGCACATCATCATTGACAAGATCTAGCTAGGGATTGTTGCCCGTCATTTTTCGCAAAATTTTGACGGAGTTACGTTCCTTGATTGACGTCAGAATTGTGTTTCCGCTCAATATCTTGAGAAGGAATTCACAGAATACGACCAAATTTTGTATGCACATCAACATTGACAACATCTAGCTTGGGATTGTTACCCATCATTTTTCGCAAAATTTTGACGGAGTTACGGCCCTTGATTGACATCAGAATTTCGTTTCCGCTCAATATCTTGAGAACGAATTCACAGAATACGACCAAATTTTGTATGCACATCAACATTGACAAGATCTAGCTTGGGATTGTTACCCGTCATTTTTCGCAAAATTTTGACGGAGTTATGGCCCTTGATTGACATCAGAATTTCATTTCCGCTCAATATCTTGAGAACGAATTGACAGAATCCAACCAAATTTTGTATGCACATCATCATTGACAAGATCTAGCTAGGGATTGTTGCCCGTCATTTTTCGCAAAATTTTGACGGAGTTACGTTCCTTGATTGACGTCAGAATTGTGTTTCCGCTCAATATCTTGAGAAGGAATTCACAGAATACGACCAAATTTTGTATGCACATCAACATTGACAAGATTTAGCTTGGGATTGTTACCCATCATTTTTCGCAAAATTTTGACGGAGTTACGGCCCTTGATTGACATCAGAATTTCGTTTCCGCTCAATATCTTGAGAACGAATGGACATAATCAGACCAAATTTTGTATGTACATCAACATTGACAAGATCTAGCTTGGGATTGTTACCCGTCATTTTTCGCAAAATTTTTGACGGAGTTATGGCCCTTGATTGACATCAGAATTTCATTTCCTCTCAATATCTTGAGAACAAATTGACAGAATCCAACCAAATTTTGTATGCACATTATCATTGACAAGATCTAGCTTGGGATTGTTACCCGTCATTTTTTGCAAAATTTTGACGGAGTTACGGCCCTTGATTGACTTTAGAATTTAGTTTCCGCTCAATATCTTGAGAACGAATTAACAGAATCCGTCCAAATTTTGTATGCACATCATCATTGACAAGATCTAGCTTGGGATTGTTACCCGTCATTTTTCGCAAAATTTTGACGGAGTTATGGCCCTTTATTGAAGTCAGAATTTCGTTTCCGCTCAATATCTTGAGAACGAATGGACATAATCAGACCAAATTTTGTATGTGCATCAATATTGACGAGATCTAGCTTGTGATAGTTACAGCCTTCTCATTAGCAGGCGGCAGGAGGCTAAATTGCCTTCTGTTATGAATGTTCAGCCTCCTACTTTTCATATATTCACAGTGTATTTCTTTTAAATGACCCTACTACTTGAAGTTTTCAGCCTGTTACTTCAAAAGTGTTAGTGAAAAGGCTGAGTTACCTGTCATTGTTTTTTTCACCCTGCAAAAAAGCTGAGAAGTGGGGCTATAGTCAGATTCTCTGACAATTCTAGTTACAGGTTACTGATGATGGGTCTATCATTACTACAAGGAGATTATCTTCCTAACACTACAAGTAAAGGTGTACTTAGAGAGAGGGTATATTCCACTGCTCTTGATTACTTTGTGTATTACTGATGTAATTATATTGTCATTACAGGTTACTCATGATGGGTCTGTCTTTATTACAAGGAGATTATCTTCCTAACACTACTAGTAAAGGGGTGCTTAGAGAGAGGGTCTATTCCACTGCACTTGATTATTTTGCGTAAGTTGACATTTCTTCTTGGTGAAGTTTCTGTCCAGTAAGTCGGGTCTGAAGATTAGGTCCCTTAACACAAGAGTCACAATTTCATTCTTGGCACATTTGAGCCGCATCATGAGAAAACCGGATTTTTGCCTATGCGAAAACAAAGGCGCAGATCAGCTTCGCGGTAACCGCGAAGCTGATCAGCGCCTTTGTTTTCGCTACACGGATAGTATATATCCTCTTCTTCTTATATCCGAAATTTCAAGCTTCTAGCCTGCTTCTGAGACTGTACAGCCCGGTTTGTGTCGGACCTGGTCGGAAATCCCGAAGACCGGTTTTCTCGCGTCGCGGCTTATTTCTTCTTGGACAATTAATTGTCAAGGATTGTCGTTTTAAAGTCCCTTGTGAAAGAAGAGAGAATCTGAGGTTTTCTAGACAAGAAGCCTAAGTATTACACTACAGAGGCATCCCTGTCATCTTGTGAAGTGGTTTTGTATATTATATGAGCCGCTTCATGAGAAAACCAACAATGTAGTTTCTGACCAGGTCTGACATAAACCAAGCTGTACAAGCACAGAAGATTGCTAGAGTCTGGAAATTTTGGATTTATAAAGTAGAGGAATTGTGTAGTGAAGCAAAGGCGCTGAACAGCTTTGCAGTTACTGTTCTCATGATGCGGCCCATATGTATCTAAAGTACCTACTCTAGAAAATATTTCTTTTATGATGCCTAGCTTTATTCTGATTGATTTGGAGAAAAAGCATCTCAATTGTTTAAAGTAAGGATAGAAGGCACTGGATTGGATACAATTAAAATTAAAATCCCAACCCATACACAAGACGGGAAAGAAGGTACAGAACAAAATATCACAAATAATGTAGTCATTGTACGAATCCAATGTAAATGCTTTATGGATTTGTATCTTTTCAGTGGTCCAGTGCTGTGTCCTACTCAGAGAGGTGCAGAATTGAGAGAAGATATCATAACACTGGTCAATTTCTGGCTAGCGGTCCACTCAGACAAGAAATACTACCATGTTAATATATTGCCACAGGGCTGTAAGTATCCATAAATATCTACCTATTTTTAGCTCACCTGAGCCGTCAGGCTCACAAGGTGAGCTTATAGTATACCCATGCTCCGTCGTCCGTCCGTCCGTCCGTCGTCCGTCCGTCCGTCGTCCACCATTTTCAAAGATCTTCTCCTCTGAAACCGCTTGGCCAATCAAAGCCAAATTTTACATGAAGCATCTATGGGAAGGGGGAACCAATGTGTATATAAATAATCCAGGTCACATGACCAAGATGGCCGCCATGCCCATATATGGTAAAAACCCTTCAAAAATCTTCTTCTCCGGAACCACTGGACCGATTTCAACCAAACTTGGCATGAAGCATTAATGGCTCAAGCACTACAATGTGTATATAAATCATGACCCTATGATGACCTTGACCTATTTTACGGCAAGGTCAACATAGGTCGCGAATTCATTTGAATGGGAAAAATTGTTAAATTGTCATTTAAAGGAAAAATCTTGCAGAAAATGAGCAGTAGGACTGAATATTAATGATTCTGAAAAAAATTGGGCACGAGGGGCTCATCCGCCCCCACCCCGGGGCAATATACATGTATATCTCCATAATATTCAAACATCTTCTCCTCTGAAACCGCTTGGCCAATCAAAGCGAAATTTTATGTGAAGCATCAATAGGAAGGGGTAACAAATATGTATATAAAAAATCCAGGTCACATGACCAAGATGGCCGCCATGCCCATATATGGTAAAAACCGTTCAAAAATCTTCTTCTCCAGAACCGGTTGACCGATTTCAACGAAACTTGGCACGAAGCATCGATGGCTCGAGCACTACAATGTGTATATAAATCATGACCCTGTGATGACCTAGACCTATTTTACGGGAAGGTCAACATAGGTCACCAATGCATTTGAATGGGGAAAACTTTTAAAATGTCATTTAAAGTGAAAGTCTTGCAGGAAATGGGCAGTAGGACTGGATATTAATGATTCTGAAAAAAATTGGACCCCAGGGGCTCATGTGCCCCCACCCCGGGGCAATATACATGTATATTTCCATAATATTCAAACGTCTTCTCCTCTGAAACCGCTTGGCCAAACAAAGCCAAATTTTAAGTGAAGCATCTATAGAATGGGGGAATCAATGTATATATAAATAATCTAGGTCACATGACCAAGATGGCCGCCATGCCCATATATGGTAAAAACCCATCAAAAATCATCTTCTCTGAAACCAATAGACTGATTTCAAGGAAACTTGGCGTGAGGCATCGATGGCTAAAGTACTCCAATGTATATATAAATCATGACCCTGTGATGACCTTGACCAAGTTTATGGCAAGGTCAACATGGGTTGCCTGTGCATCTGAATTGGGAAAACTGTTAAAATGTCATTTGAAGGAAAAAGCCAACAGGAAATTGGCAAATGGACAGAATATTGAAGATTCTGAAAAAAGAAAATGGCCCATGGGCTTATCTGCCCCTGCACTGGAGTTAAATACCATAATATTCAAACATGTTTATTGGTATATGCAGCTGATCTCAGGTGAGCGTTTACAGGACCATTGGTCCTCTGGTTATCTCACCTGAGCCGTTGATCATCCGTCCACAATTTCAAAGATCTTCTCCTCTGAAACCGTTAGGCCAATCAAAGCCAAATTTTATATGAAGCATCTATGGGAAGGGGAAACTAATGCATATATGATTAATCCAGGTCACATGACCATATATGGTAAAAACCATTCAAACATCTCCGGAACGGTCTACCGATTTCAACGAAACTTGGCATGAAGCATCAGTGACTCGAGTACTACAATGTGTATATAAATCATGACCCTGTGATGACCTTTACCTATTTTACTGCAAAGTCAACATGGGTCGCCTCTGCATTTGAATGGGTATAACTGTTAAATGTCATTTGAAGAGAAAAGGCAAATGGACAGGATATTGATTATTATTTAGAAAAAAATGGCCACAGGGCTTCATCCGCCCCTTTATTGGGGCTATTTTCCATAATTTTCAAACATATTTATTGGTATATACAGCAGATCTCAGGTGAGTGTTTACAGGACCATTGTTCCTCTGGTCTTTATTTTTGATCTAAAACATAGATTGTTGGTACTCATTAGAACCGCCTCATCAAGGCAGTTCTGACATGTTTTGAGCAAAAAATTAGAAAATATATATATATATATATACAGGCCACCTGCGCTATCTCAAACTCGGTTGTCTCGAAAACCCTACTTATGTCGAATTGATCCCTCACTCCCGAGCGTCTCTCCCTATATGTTATTGTATTTCAACATTGCTTGTGTTGAACTCGGTTATGACGAAAACTCGGCTATGTCGAAGTGATAATTCGCTCCCTACAGAAAAAAGAACATTAGTTTGACCCTTCCTGTGTCAAACTTCGCAGTCAAAAATCGGTCTGTGTCGATTTGATATCTAGTTATCTACACACAACCTTTCATCACTGGAATTGTGAAAGAACGTTTTGACATCTGTGAGTTCGGGGAATATATGTTTGAAATCACTATCGATGGGGTAAACATGGTGGAAAGAGAAAGGAAAACCACTCAGTCCGCGTATGTAAAAGAACCTTGGTTGGTCTCAATTTGCTTATCTGGAATTTCTGAAAACTTTAAGTGGTTTTTCCATTCCCCTTGATTTCGAGATGGCGGAGATGGCCTGTATTTTTTTTTCATCGAAAATTTCACCTGAATAAAAAATTTTGTGTATTGCATGGATGTGTTTCCGTAATGTTACAGTTGAGGACCAAACAACTACGACAGTTGAAGATTACACCAGTGTTAATCAGTTGACAATGTCCAGCGCAGACTTTACACAGTCTAAGAAATGGCTCCTCACACTCAACAGTGGCATGTCAACTTACTCAAAGAGGTCAACAGGTACAGTTTATGAGTTATTGCACTTCGTTTAACCTTTTCTTGTATCTAATATATTGTTTTTGGGACATGCTACCTTAACCCCTTTATTGGATAGTGTCTTGTTTTAGGGACATGCTGCCTTAATTATTTTATGGATAGCTTCCATTGTTATAGGGACGTGCTACTTTAATGGTTTCATGGCTAGTTTGCTTTTAGCAGCAAGGCTGAACAGTGCAGACTCAGATTATAATACTGGTTGTTTCATAAAGTTTATGATAGGCAAATATTTTGAATTTTTGATGTAGTATTTTTGTTGTGGCCACCCAAATAAGTCTAGAAAGTCACCCTAGACCTGTAGAATGAGCACTGCTTCAAAAAATATATGTCAAAACACAGATTCTGTTAAAAATGGAAGACCATTCTTTAGAAATGCTGCCCATAAATGTGTATTTTATTTAGATGGGTTGCCGTCCAAGGCTAACGAGCCCCATCTGCACCGCATGGCAACAGGTAGTACTGATTACATGTTACAGTAGCAGATAATCTGACCTGACCTGAAGTAGCAGATAATCTGACCTGACACTTCATAAATAAACAAACAAGGACATCTTGTCATGCGGTGCAGATGGGGCTCGTTAGCCTTGGACGGCAACCCATCTAGGAGTTTGCTAGTTCTCTACACAAAAACCTAGCTGGGCAGGGGGAACTCATTAGTTTTGGTTGACAGTCCTCCTAGGAGTTTACAGGTCTCTAAACAAAACCTATGAAAGGGTAGATGGAGCCCTTCAGCTGTGGCCAGCAATTCATCTAGGAAAAGGTAATTCCAAAATAAAACCTGTGTGTCTGGATATGCCTGGTCCAGATATGCAAAGACTGTTTCGGTAGACGGAGCGGAAGAAATCATCAGATTCAACGGTTCGGAAAGCGATACAGCAACATGTTGTGGAACATGCAGAGCGTGATAAGGCACTATAGATGTTACGGTCATCCACTGCATCCAAACCTAACTCCAGATGTCTTGACCTGTGTCTTGCCTCTGGGCACAGTTGGGTGAGGACGAGTGAGTGAGGTTGACGCTGCGCACCTCTTCCTCACTATAATCCAATTTCATAGCGCACGTCGTCTTATTTCTGAACACACAAGCACTTGCATACACAATAATTTCATCACACATGCACCCACATACCTACAAAAGTCCTGTGGCGATGGGCGAGCGGCGAAGCAGCAGGTGTAGGACACACTGGGAGCTGTAGTTGCAGACCTGCACGCAGGCGGCTCAGTTCTATATGGTCGTTTTCCGTGAGGAGAAGCAGTAAGCGAAATTCGGCAGTCGGCTGAGCGACTGAGCAGACCTATTTAGGACCGCACTGCTCACCCCCGTAGCATGGGGAAGGGGCTAGAAAAGGTGCCCTAAACAATTGCCTGCTTCAAACCCCCTGGCTGGTTAACCGCGATCAGCGGGGATCCCTTTTTAGCGGTCGAAAAAAAAATAAGAAAAAAACAAAGATAATCCCTTTGAGGATTGGCGCATGGAATGTGCGAACATTGATGGACAGTGCTGGGTCAAATAGACCGCAGCGTAGAACGGCCCTTGTGGGCAGAGAACTTGGGAGGTATGGAATTCAGATAGCAGCTCTGAGTGAGACTCGGTTAGCAGATGTTGGGGAGATCAAAGAAGTTGGTGCTGGATACACCTTCTTCTGGAGTGGACGCAAAAGTGAAGAGAGGCGTGAAGCAGGAGTTGGCTTTGCCATTAAAACAGAACTTGTTGGTAAGCTTTCAGGATTGCCAAAAGGCATCAATGACCGCCTAATGACATTGAGACTTCCTCTGTCAGGCAATAAACATGCAACTATTGTCAGTGCCTATGCACCCACGATGACCAATCCAGATGAGGTTAAAGACAAGTTCTATAATGACTTAGATGACATTATTTCTGCTACACCCCGTACAGACAAACTTATCCTTCTTGGAGACTTTAATGCCAGAGTTGGTACAGACCATCAGACCTGGGAAGGAGTTATAGGTCCAGAAGGTGTTGGAAAGTGCAACAGCAATGGTCTCTTGCTTCTAAGGAAGTGTGCTGAACATGATCTAATCACCAACACAGTCTTTCGTCTACCTAACAGAAATAAAACATCCTGGATGCATCCCCGTTCCAAACATTGGCATCTCATAGACTATGTTATAGTGCGGAGAACAGATAGGCAGGATGTCAGAGTGACAAAGACTATGTGTGGTGCAGACTGCTGGACAGACCATAGACTGGTTGTCAGCAAACTCAACCTTAGAATCCAGCATGCGAGGCGACCTCAAGGCAAGAAAGCTGCTAAAAGACTGGATGTCTCAAAGCTGAATCAAGACAGCATGCGACAAGCTTTCTTAACAGACATTTGCAACCAACTGGATGCAATCAATCTCAGTTCAGAGAACCCCGAAGAAAACTGGACAGTCTTCCATAAAACAGTTCATTCTTCAGCTGCTACTACTTTAGGACATCCATCTCGCAAACATCAAGACTGGTTTGATGAGAATGATGACGAAATTCAGAAGCTTCTTGAAGAAAAACACAGATTGCACAAGGCACATCAAGATGATACTAGCTCAGTATCCAAGAAAGCAGCCTACAGCAACGTTTGTAAGACAGTCCAGACCAAGCTTAGGGACATGCAAGATTCCTGGCTGAGGAAGAAAACAGAAGAAATTCAGTCTTTTGCAGACAGAAAGGACACGAAGAAATTTCATGATGCACTGAAAACCATTTATGGCCCTAAGAGTTCTGGAGCCACCACATTACTCAGTGCAGATGGAAACACTCTTCTCACAGACAAAGAGGCTATCTTGAAAAGGTGGGCAGAACATTTCAATAGTGTGCTAAATCGACCATCAAGCATCAATGAGGATGCAATTGACAGACTGCCACAGATAGAGTGCAATGTTCTGTTAGATGAATTTCCAACCGTCATGGAAACAAGAAAAGCAGTTCAACAACTGTCTTCTGGCAAAGCTCCAGGTGCAGATGCAATTCCTGCAGAGGTTTATAAGGCCGGGGGGCTACCCATGGCAGAGAAACTGACCGAGCTGTTTCACTGTATGTGGAGGAAGGAGGCCATCCCACAAGAATTTAAGGATGCATCCATAATCCACCTATACAAGCGGAAAGGAAATCCACAAGTCTGTGATAACCACAGAGGCATTTCCCTCCTATCGATTGCTGGGAAGATACTAGCAAAAATTCTGTTGAACCGCCTGAATGTTCATCTTGATCAGAAGGGACTTATCCCAGAAAGTCAATGTGGATTCAGAAAGGACAGGGGGACGATAGACATGATCTTCACAGCAAGACAGCTTCAGGAGAAATGCCAAGAGCAGAATGTAGATCTATACATGACGTTTGTCGACCTCACCAAAGCGTTTGACACAGTAAGTCGTGATGGACTGTGGAAAATCATGGCCAAGTTTGGCTGTCCACCCAGATTCATAGCAATGGTGCGGCAATTTCATGATGGCATGCAGGCACGTGTGCAAAATGATGGAGAGTTCTCTGAACCCTTTGAGGTAACAAATGGGGTCAAACAGGGCTGTGTTATGGCACCAACACTGTTCAGCATGATGTTTTCTGCCATGCTCATGGATGCTTTTCAGGACAGTGACACTGGTTTTCCAATCAGGTACCGTTTTGATGGCAATATATTCAACCTTAGAAGGTTGCAAGCCAAAACTAAGGTGCAGACCGATGTGCTAGATGAGCTCCTCTATGCAGATGATATGGATAAGAATGCCAGCTCAGAGGCAAAAATGCAAAGAGCCATGGATCAAGTCTCGTAGTCATGTGATAACTATGATCTCACAATCAGCACAAAAAAGACAGAGGTTGTACACCAGCCAGCACCTGGAAAACCGTACAATGAACCAACCATCACTGTGAATGGAGAAAAACTGAAAGTTGTTGATAAATTCACCTACCTGGGAAGCACTCTTGATGATGAGGTCACTGCAAGAATTGCAAAAGCCAGTGTGGCATTCGGAAGACTCCGTGCAAATGTCTGGGAGCGAAATGGAATCAAGCTTGACACCAAGCTGAAAGTCTACAAGGCTGTGGTACTTCCAACCCTCTTGTATGCATGTGAGACCTGGACAGTATACCAGCGTCATGCAAAGAGACTTAACCATTTCCACTTAAGCTGTTTGAGAAAGCTGTTAAAAATCAAGTGGCAAGACAAGATCCCAGACACAGAGGTCCTGAAGAAAGCAGGGATGCAAAGCATGCATACTGTCTTAAAGCTAGCACAGCTAAGGTGGACCGGCCATGTTATAAGAATGCCTGATGAGCGACTTCCAAAGAAAGTCTTCTATGGAGAACTACAAGAGGGAAAGCGCTCTCAAGGTGGCCAGAAGAAATGCTACAAAGACACCCTGAAAGCCTCTCTGAAGGATTTTGACATACCAATTGGGTCTTGGGAACAGACTGCACAGGAGCGATCAAAGTGGCGAGGTCTCATCAACAAAGGAGCAGCTCTCCATGAAAAAAAGAGAATCTGTGAAGCTGAAAGAAAGCGCAGAGAACGCAAAGCCAATACCAATGGGCCACCAGCTGATTCAATGACATTGACTTGCTCTACTTGCAACCGACAGTTTAGAGCTAGAATTGGCCTAGTCAGCCATCAAAGAACTCACCAACACACACAAACCTATTCAAGAAATAATGATGGTCTTTCTCATTAGTGAGAGACGAACCACCATTTTATTTAGACATGTATAAGATTTTTATTTATTTCTTTGTTGTCTATAATGTAAATAGTATTTTAAAAAAAAACTCAACATATACGTTTGTACAGTTTCTATTAGTCATTTCATATTTTTATATAATGATGTATATATATCACAAGCACTTTTTCAATAAAAGGTATGCATGAATTAAAAATCCTTAGACAGTCTGAGACGGCGTTTTACGAATGCGCGGAACAATATATCAAATGCTCAGTTGTTTTTTTTACGAACGCGGAAAAAAGACTATCCAATGCGCGTTTAAAAAGCGCGGGAATAAATTGCTTTTACAGGTATTTTTAAGGTAACCTATGCTATGATTGTATCTCACTATCTAGACCAAAGTTATGATAGCGAGATTCAACCATAGTTCTTACATTAGTCTGCGTTGAATTCAACGTCAGTTGCCCCCTGCTCATCTCCAAGAAATATTACCATTTTTGAGTACAGCATCAATTCTATAACTATAACCATTGTGTAACAAGCTTTTCTTTCCTTTATTAGAGTTAAGAAATTTTAAAATCCATGATGGTTAAAATATTATTCTTGAATAAATACAATTTAAAAACACTATAAAAACGTCTAAAACCTGTAAAAGCATATTAAAATATGACTAGCCTCCTGGTACCATTTCTCGAACGGGACCAACTCTCGACCAATAATTTGATTTACACTAAATAAAACATAAACTCTGGTCTACAAGAAAACAATTTGGACGGGTTTTTCTTCGTCAGTCAATGGGCGACGAAACAGGCACAGTGCCAAGTGACAGCCTCGTTTTGGATTTCCCTAGCAGACGATGGAAACCGCCCAAAATCAAAGCTAAATGCATCTTCTCTGATTGTCTGAAAAAAATTTCTTTGCTCAAAAACATTCCTGAATTCCATTTTATTTTCTATCTCATGCCAGAAGCTATCTTCTATGTATTCAAATCAATTTTGGACGAATGAAACACACCTAGCGTCTTCTAGCTTTACAAATGTTTGTTTACACCCTGTGAAAATACAGTGTCCGTGAAAATCGCATGAGCAACAAGAATGTTTTTCTTTTGTTACTGGTACTACCTCCCATTCCTAGTGGCTCTCCCTAGTGTGATCACTTGTTTAGTCCCAAAAAATCAAATAGAAATTGGCTAAGTCTGCTCAGTTTTGGTGCTGGCAAAAATACAAGGAAACAAAGTGTAGTAAGAGACCAGTGTTTAGGTTGGACCTACTCATAATGACCTACGTGGTAACATGCCTGCATTTTACCATATAATCTTACATTTAAATACCTCCTGGATGACTACACACTGTTTTTCCCTGATTCCCTCGCATTATTATACATGAAAACGAGCTCAAATAGTCTGTTCGAGAGTTGGTTCCGTTAACTGAAGGAAACATGATTTTTAGTGGTGATGCAACGGACCGTGCTGTGCACGCGCCATATGACGTCACACATAATTTAATAGGTCATTGACGTTGGCAATGTTGTGTCTACAAAATCTGAGGATTAAATTAATTTTATTGCATGTTCTAAGATTATTGCATGTAACAATGTTATAAAAGTGGTTCGAGATATGGTACCAGGAGGCTAACATAAGGGTCGTACCTGCCAAAAGCCAGTGTGGACATGGGTTACCTGAGTGATTATTGGCTAATTACCCTACAGGTCATCCGCGCATTTGATACCTTGATTTCACGCGCAATTCAAACGTCACGGTATGATTTTTGCACATATATGGCCGTCTGAGAGTAGTTTCACATTTGATTCTTAATCAAACTGCATTACAGGTCAAAGGGCAAGTTTAACAAATGCCTTTGGCATCCATGGGCATCATGAAAAAGAATCCGAAATTCATTTGAAACCAATTTCATTGGGCAAGTATAGAGTTACCATGCATTATGCTTTGCATTGTTATCATTTTTATTTGTATTATAAAGCATGAAAAATTTTGGGTTTCATTATATGCCAGCATGTTTCACTAGTTAGTTATTTAATATCAGTTTTTAAAATCATTGAATGTATGGCACAACTACTAGTAAATGGAACTGTGCACTTTTAAATAACCATCATGACAGACCTGCAAACTGACTCAGCACTTGAGCACAGATTAATTACTTAGAGGGAATTAGCTAGGCAAGGAAAACTGGTCCTGAGGTTATAAAACTTTTATCATGCTCAACTCAGCTGAGCTTTAAATTTCAAATCCTCAGAATTTCTGCAATAGCCCAAATAAATTGAAATCTCAGGTTTAGATCTCCATATCCTGTAATTTATCCTGCTAATTAATGTTAAAATGCCAACAATTGTTGGCATTTTAACATTTATGAGCAGGATAAATTTTAGTCTCAGCTGAGTTGAGCATGATAAAAGTTTTATAACCTCAGGGCCTGGTTATTTTGAATCACTGTGCAGTATAAGATCTAGCTATTTACTGAGATGGTACTGTGATGCAGTGCTAAATGTGTCTTTTTTTCGCATTTCCGAGTGGAAATCTCACTTGATTGAAAACAATGATCACAACATGATATGAGCCTTGGCATGAATAAACCAACGATTTGCATAGGCGAAAACAAAGACGCAGATCAGCTGTGCATTAACTGCACAGGTTATCAGCGACTTTGTTTTCGCAACACGGATAGTACTATTCCTCTTCTACTTATATCGAAAGTTTCAAGCTTCTAGTCTTATGCTGTGGCTGTACAGCCTGGTTTGTGTTGGACCTGGTCGGAATTCCAGACTGTTGGTTTTCTCATGCACAGGGTTATATTTTCTTGGTAAGTTATGTTTGAGCTGTGACACGAGAAAACTGGACTTTGGGAATTTCCAACCAGGTCAGACAAAAATTGGCCTGTACTGTCTCAGAAGAAAGCTAGAAGCTTGAAATTTTTTATATTAATAATAGAGGAATAGTTCTATCCTAGTAGTGAAAACAAAATGCTGATTAACTGTGCAGTGACTGCACAGTTGATCTGCACCTTTGTTTTTCACATTTGCAAAAATCTGGCTTTCTCATGATGCGGGTCATTTTATACCAAGGAAATGCACTGCGACTACCTGTCTTGAGAGACCACTTTTACTGCTTCCCTTGAGCGGTCTCATAATGCAGGTTCAACTTCAGTTGTTTACTTGGGTGGTTATATTTTATAGCACATTTCTCATGTCATGGCTTCCCAATGTTGAGTAGAAGACTCATTAAATGGAGGCAACAACCAGACTTGACCATAGCTGTTGAATGGGGGTGTAAATCAGCAAATAAAACAAACAAAAACAAGGCAAAGCTTATGACCTTCATATACTCATTTTGGCCTCTTAATAATGGTGTAATGGAGTAGTCGCAAGTAAAGTGGGATCAATTTTCAGTTCATATTACTGTACATTCGTAAATATTTGTGATAACTTAATTTTCGCTAATATTCTCAAATTTGTCACCTCGCGCAAAATAAAGTTCTTGCTAATAAAGAATTACTGTAAGCTTTGTAGACTGCACTAGTACTCGTGAATTCAAGAACTCGCGAATATTTTGGAAAATGAAAATTTGCGAAATAAGTCACGCAGAAATTTCCAAACTTACAGTGTGAAAGTTTGAGTAGCTTGAGAATTTTTAATGTTTTCATTTTTATAGCCCCGCTTTGAAAAAGTGGGGCTATACTGGATTCACCATGTCCTTCCGTCGTTCCGTCCTTCTGTCCTTCCGTTATTCCGTTATTCCGTCAAAATTTCATTTCCACTCAATATCTTGAGAACCAGTTTACAGAATCTGACCAAATTTTGTATGTACATTAACATTGACAAGATCTAGCTTGGGATTGTTGACCGTCATTTTTCGCAAAATTTTGACAGAGTTACTGCCCTTGATTTACGTCAGAATTTCTTTTCCGCTCAATATCTTGAGAACGAATTGACAGAATCCGACCAAATTTTGTATGCACATCATCATTGACAAGATCTAGCTTGGGATTGTTACCCGTCATTTTTCGCAAAATTTTGACAGAGTTACGGCCCTTGATTGACGTCAGAATTTCGTTTCCGCTCAATATCTTGAGAACGAATTGACAGAATCCGACCAAATTTTGTGTGCACATCAACATTGACAAGATCTAGCTTGGGATTGTTACCCGTCATTTTTCGCAAAATTTTGACGGAGTTACGGCCCTTGATTGACGTCAGAATTTCGTTTCCGCTCAATATGTTGAGAACGAATTGACGGAATCCGACCAAATTTTGTGTGCACATCAACATTGACAAGATCTAGCTTGGGATTGTTACCCGTCATTTTTCGCAAAATTTTGACGGAGTTACGGCCCTTGATTGACGTCAGAATTTCGTTTCCCCTCAATATGTTGAGAACGAATTGACAGAATCCGACCAAATTTTGTGTGCACATCAACATTGACAAGATCTAGCTTGGGATTGTTACCCGTCATTTTTCGCAAAAGTTTGACGGAGTTACGGCCCTTAATTGACGTCAGAATTTCGTTTCCGCTCAATATCTTGAGAACCAGTGTACAGAATCTGACCAAATTTTGTATGCAGGTCATCATTGACAAGATCTAGCTTGGGATTGTTACCCGTCATTTTTCGCAAAATTTTGACAGAGTTACGGCACTTGATTGACGTCAGAATTTCGTTTCCGCTCAATATCTTGAGAACGAATAGACAGAATCTGACCAAATTTTGTATGCACATCAACATTGACAAGATCTAGCTTGGGATTGTTACCCGTCATTTTTCGCAAAATTTTGACGGAGTTACGGCCCTTGATTGACGTCAGAATTTCGTTTCCGCTCAATATCTTGAGAACGAATTGACAGAATCCGACCAAATTTTGTATGCACGTCATCATTGACAAGATCTAGCCTGGGATTGTTACCCATCATTTTTCGCAAAATTTTGACGGAGTTATGGCCCTTGATTGACGTCAGAATTTTGTTTCTGCTCAATATCTTGAGAACAAATTGACAGAATCCGACCAAATTTTGTATGCATGTCATCATTGACAAGATCTAGCTTGGGATTGTTACATTTTGACGGAGTTACAGCCCTTGATTGACTTCAGAATTTCGTTTCCGCTTAATATCTTGAGAACGAATTGACAGAATCCGTCCAAATTTTGTATGCACATCATCATTGACAAGATCTAGCTTGGGATTGTTACCCGTCATTTTTCGCAAAATTTTGACGGAGTTATGGCCCGTTATTGAGGTCAGAATTTCGTTTCCGTTCAATATCTTGAGAACAAATTGACATAATCAGACCAAATTTTGTATGCGCATCAATATTGACGAGATCTAGCTTGTGATAGTTACCTGTCATTGTTTTTTTCACCCTGCAAAAAAGCTGAGAAGCGGGGCTATAGTCAGATTCTCTGACAATTCTAGTTGCATGTTGTTGTTTTTTTATATATACGAGATTATTGTCAAATATCATTTTATATGCACAAAAATGTAAGCATTTCTGTGTACAAATGTCCGCAAATCTTGTGACACTGTCAGATGAAAATGAAATGAGCTGCCGCATGAGAAAACAAACTAACGCATCAGCAAAAAGAAAAGTGCAGATCAGCTATGCAGTAACTGCACAGCTGATCAGCGCCTTTGCTTCGCTACTTGAATAGAACAATCCTTCTTCTTAAATCAGAATTTTCAAGCTTTTAGCCTGCATCTGTGACTGTACAGGCTGGTTGGTGTATGACCTGGTCAGAAACCCAGATTGTTTTTGGGGTTTTTTTCATGCGAAGGCTCAAATTAGAGAAACATGTGAACCATATCATGAGAAAACATACTTTAAGCATGTGCAAAATCATAATAATGTAGGACATTATATGAGCCACATCATGAGAAATTCGGATTTTAGCATTATGCAAAAACAAAGATGTAGATCAGCCGTTGGACCTGGTCAGAAACCCCGGAGACTCTTTTCTTCATGTTGTGACTCATATAGAACTAATGATTTAGCCAGGGAAGAATGGTTGCATCAAAACATGGCTGAAAATTCAGACTGGGACAAACAAAAGACTGTTTCATTATAGGATGGTTACTCATTTTAGCCTGGCATCCCTTTAATGGGACATAACAAACAGCATAGCCCCAAATGTGACGCCGCAGAACGTGGTGTCTCATCTGGGACTATTCTGTTTGCACAGAGAAATTTCATCGAAAAATGAGATAAAAAATAAAAATCACTCCTAACACCCCTTAAAATGAAGTGGACTCTCCCAATTGATAATGATGGGAGAATCAATTCGTCAAATATGGGTTAAAAATGATTTATTGATATTTATTAGATAGTGTTGGACGATCATCAGGTAATGGTAATGTGAAATCTAGACTTACGATTATAACGAACCCAGATGCACTATTTTATAGGAGTTCATTTATTCATCACAAGCTAAATGATATCATTTTAATGTTTTTGACAATAATTTGTTTGCCTGAATGTTCCCTTTAAAAATTGCACTTTAAACTCATAAACACTAACACGAGGACTTAGGTCTCTTACTCTAGGATCAAAGTATATAACCCAACCCCACCCATCTCATCCCACAGGCACATAATTGATTTTAGCTGCAACATGAGAAAATTGGATCTTTACATGTGCAAAAACAGGTGCAGAGCATGCACAGTTACTGAATAGCTATATAATCAGCACATTTGTTTTCACTGCATGGATAGTACAATTCCTCTTCATTTCAAGCTTCTAGCCTTCTACTGTGACTGTAAAGGCTAGTTTGTGTTGGACCTGGTCGGAAGCCCCTAAGACCGTTTTCTCATGTCACAGCTCGTTTAATTTATAGATACATGGGCTGCAATTTTGATCCCTTTAAACTATTCTTTATTAATACAAAATTCTAAGCATTAAGCTTCATCACCAAGTCAAAACCCAATTTTATTCGAGCATCCTTAAGAAAAGATGGCAAATTATTGTTATTTTTTGTCCAAAATTTAAAAAAAAAATTTAAAAAATACACATACATGTAATCAGCATTTCTTTTCCTCATTATCACATGTAACTTTGTCAGAGAAGATTCAAACTTTATTTAGTGGCTCTGAAAATGGAAAGTGATATGAGTAGAATCACACAGACTAGCAAAAGTAAGCATTACGAAAACATGCCCATATGATATACAGTAATTTTTTTCAGGTAAAAAATCGATAATTTTCAGAGGAAAATTTTTGATATTTTTCTTATTTTTGCTCAAAACATAGATTGTGGGCACACGTTAGAACCGCCTCGCCGAGGCGGTTCTAACGAGTACCCACAATCTATGTTTTGGAACAAAAATAAGAAAAATAGGTATACCCCTGCATACCCCAGTTTTTCTATGTAAAAGTGGGGTTTAGAGGGGGGGGGGGGTATATACGTTTCACGGACATGCTTTCCTCATGTTTAGTGGCTGTGAAAATGGAAACCTAGATGAGTAGAATCATCCAGACTAGCATATTCAAGGATAATGGTTGAATTTATATGCATTTTGATTTTGCCTCATTGATAATAATATATACTGGGGATAACACTTATTGGTGGAATTTAAATAAGTATCAGATTTTGGAGAAATGCTACAAAATGTGGAATTTATGCAGATTATGAGCTTTTCATCATTTTTATTCAGCAAGAGCATGATTGACGTCAGAATTTTGTTTCTGCTCAATATCTTGAGAACAAATTGACAGAATCCGACCAAATTTTGTATGCACGTCATCATTGACAAGATCTAGCTTGGGATTGTTACATTTTGACGGAGTTACAGCCCTTGATTGACTTCAGAATTTCGTTTCCGCTTGATATCTTGAGAACGAATAGACAGAATCCGTCCAAATTTTGTATGCACATCATCATTGACAAGATCTAGCTTGGGATTGTTACCCGTCATTTTTCGCAAAATTTTGACGGAGTTATGGCCCGTTATTGAGGTCAGAATTTCGTTTCCGTTCAATATCTTGAGAACAAATTGACATAATCAGACCAAATTTTGTATGCGCATCAATATTGACGAGATCTAGCTTGTGATAGTTACCTGTCATTGTTTTTTTCACCCTGCAAAAAAGCTGAGAAGCGGGGCTATAGTCAGATTCTCTGACAATTCTAGTTGCATGTTGTTGTTTTTTTATATATACGAGATTATTGTCAAATATCATTTTATATGCACAAAAATGTAAGCATTTCTGTGTACAAATGTCCGCAAATCTTGTGACACTGTCAGATGAAAATGAAATGAGCTGCCGCATGAGAAAACAAACTAACGCATCAGCAAAAAGAAAAGTGCAGATCAGCTATGCAGTAACTGCACAGCTGATCAGCGCCTTTGCTTCGCTACTTGAATAGAACAATCCTTCTTCTTAAATCAGAATTTTCAAGCTTTTAGCCTGCATCTGTGACTGTACAGGCTGGTTGGTGTATGACCTGGTCAGAAACCCAGATTGTTTTGGGGGTTTTTTTCATGCGAAGGCTCAAATTAGAGAAACATGTGAACCATATCATGAGAAAACATACTTTAAGCATGTGCAAAATCATAATAATGTAGGACATTATATGAGCCACATCATGAGAAATTCGGATTTTAGCATTATGCAAAAACAAAGATGTAGATCAGCCGTTGGACCTGGTCAGAAACCCCGGAGACTCTTTTCTTCATGTTGTGACTCATATAGAACTAATGATTTAGCCAGGGAAGAATGGTTGCATCAAAACATGGCTGAAAATTCAGACTGGGACAAACAAAAGACTGTTTCATTATAGGATGGTTACTCATTTTAGCCTGGCATCCCTTTAATGGGACATAACAAACAGCATAGCCCCAAATGTGACGCCGCAGAACGTGGTGTCTCATCTGGGACTATTCTGTTTGCACAGAGAAATTTCATCGAAAAATGAGATAAAAAATAAAAATCACTCCTAACACCCCTTAAAATGAAGTGGACTCTCCCAATTGATAATGATGGGAGAATCAATTCGTCAAATATGGGTTAAAAATGATTTATTGATATTTATTAGATAGTGTTGGACGATCATCAGGTAATGGTAATGTGAAATCTAGACTTACGATTATAACGAACCCAGATGCACTATTTTATAGGAGTTCATTTATTCATCACAAGCTAAATGATATCATTTTAATGTTTTTGACAATAATTTGTTTGCCTGAATGTTCCCTTTAAAAATTGCACTTTAAACTCATAAACACTAACACGAGGACTTAGGTCTCTTACTCTAGGATCAAAGTATATAACCCAACCCCACCCATCTCATCCCACAGGCACATAATTGATTTTAGCTGCAACATGAGAAAATTGGATCTTTACATGTGCAAAAACAGGTGCAGAGCATGCACAGTTACTGAATAGCTATATAATCAGCACATTTGTTTTCACTGCATGGATAGTACAATTCCTCTTCATTTCAAGCTTCTAGCCTTCTACTGTGACTGTAAAGGCTAGTTTGTGTTGGACCTGGTCGGAAGCCCCTAAGACCGTTTTCTCATGTCACAGCTTGTTTAATTTATAGATACATGGGCTGCAATTTTGATCCCTTTAAACTATTCTTTATTAATACAAAATTCTAAGCATTAAGCTTCATCACCAAGTCAAAACCCAATTTTATTCGAGCATCCTTAAGAAAAGATGGCAAATTATTGTTATTTTTTGTCCAAAATTTAAAAAAAAAATTTAAAAAATACACATACATGTAATCAGCATTTCTTTTCCTCATTATCACATGTAACTTTGTCAGAGAAGATTCAAACTTTATTTAGTGGCTCTGAAAATGGAAAGTGATATGAGTAGAATCACACAGACTAGCAAAAGTAAGCATTACGAAAACATGCCCATATGATATACAGTAATTTTTTTCAGGTAAAAAATCGATAATTTTCAGAGGAAAATTTTTGATATTTTTCTTATTTTTGCTCAAAACATAGATTGTGGGCACACGTTAGAACCGCCTCGCCGAGGCGGTTCTAACGAGTACCCACAATCTATGTTTTGGAACAAAAATAAGAAAAATAGGTATACCCCTGCATACCCCAGTTTTTCTATGTAAAAGTGGGGTTTAGAGGGGGGGGGGGGGTATATACGTTTCACGGACATGCTTTCCTCATGTTTAGTGGCTGTGAAAATGGAAACCTAGATGAGTAGAATCATCCAGACTAGCATATTCAAGGATAATGGTTGAATTTATATGCATTTTGATTTTGCCTCATTGATAATAATATATACTGGGGATAACACTTATTGGTGGAATTTAAATAAGTATCAGATTTTGGAGAAATGCTACAAAATGTGGAATTTATGCAGATTATGAGCTTTTCATCATTTTTATTCAGCAAGAGCATGTTAAAGCAATAAAATCTGCTGTGAAATAATCAGATGCAAAAAAAAAATAAATCCATCAAAATTGCAGACCATGCATCTTTAAATTCAGCATGTAACAACTGTATTTAAAATGTCTGACAAGCACTCTTGTATCACATGACTGAGACTGTTTTCGATTCAAAGAAACACAACATAGTTGATACATTTATGGCTATTATCACTGAAAATGATTTTATATTGATAGTCAGTAGAGAAACAAAACCAGAATAAAAATGAGAAGGGTCAACTGGGTTGCTTTTCAAGAAACTTCTAATTTGCAAAATACTGCCAGTTGTTCAAAACTTTGTTAGCTTAACGTCACCGTTAAGACCTCAACTTGTTAAGTAAATGCCGACTACAAAAGCAAATACACTGTTACTTTTTGTTGAAAAAATGTGAGAATCCTTTGCAATGCAAAGGATTCTCACATTTTTTCAACAAATGCAAAGGATTCTCACATTTTTTCAACAAAAAATAACAGTGTATTTGTAATATTGCCACTTGAAATTTTATCAAATCGTTAACTAACGATGTCATTAATTTTGAACAACTAGCCCCTGATTTTCAACAAGCTAGAGTTCGGCCATATAATTTCATCTTATAAATTCTTTCCAGGAGCAAGAAAGAAGCAGGATATAAACAGTGCTTATACCAAAGATTATGCCAGGAAGCGGAATCTCATTTTGACCTTGATGGTAAGGATATAAATTATGAGCCCCGTTATGAGAAAAACAACAATGTGGTTTCCGAACAGGTCTGACACAAACCGAGCTGCACAAGCACAGACGATGGCTTGATGATGGAAATTTTGGCTTTAGAAAGTAGTTTTCCTAACCATGTAGGGAAAACAGAGGCCAACAAATATGCTGATCCGTTTCGCAGTTCTGCTAAGCTGATCTGCGCCTTTGGTTTCGCATATGCAGATTATTGGTTTTCTCATGAGGCGGCTCATATATAATACATTTACTTTTTCTTGTTTAGATTTATGAAATGGTGTGTGAAGATTTTATGTCCTACCAACACCTAAGTTCATATGAAAACGGGACCTCAATTTAAAATCTTATCTGCATGACATATGTTTGAAATGGGAAAATTTAGATACAAGGGCAGTTTGAGACCAGCAATAAGTCCTAGTAAATCTGCTGGGAACAAAAGCCTTCTTCACCTTTGTGACAGTCCTTAATTTTCTTTCATGAAGATGTGTTGTTTCATAGCCCAAAGTGGTCATTACCCAGGGAGTGGTAGCTCCATCCCAACATGGCTGAAAAATTGTGGACTAAGACATAAATCATATTTAAACCAAATCCATATTTACAGGCCAGTGCAGTAGAACAGTTCACAACCTGGCATAATCCCCAAGAACAACTGGTCCCGAGGTTATAAACCTTTTTTTATGCTCAGCTCCGCTGAGACTAAAATTTATCCTGCTCATAAATGTTAAAATGCCAACAATTGTTGGCATTTTAACATTTATTAGCAGGATAAATTATAGGCTTTGGTGACATAAACCTCAAATTTCAATCTATTTGGGCTATTTTGTCATTTAAGAGCAGTTAAAATTTTATGCTCAGCTGAGTTAAGCATGAAGAATGTTTTATAACCTCGGGACTAGGAGTTAAAAGGTCAGACAAGGAGACCCTATCTTGACCCTTTAATAACCCCAAAATATATTTTGAAACCATTTGCATCACTTTTCATAGGCTAGTGCAGTGGAACAGTTCACAACCTAGCATAACCCTGAAGAACAACTGAAGTTAAAGGTTCGGGACAAGGAGACCCTATGTTGACCCTTTTATGAACACAAATATATTTTGAATCCATTTTCATCTATTTCATAGGCTAGCGCAGTGGAACAATTCACCACCTGGCATAACCCCCAAGAACAGTTGGAGTTAAAGGTTCCGGATGAGGAGAAGGTGTTTGCCTGGCATAATCAAGTGGTCACAGAAAAACAGTGGCGGGAGAATGCTAGATTAGCTTGGGAAGTCTCACCAACGTTGACTGTCTTCTTTCCCTCAAGGTAAGCTTGACTTTGACATAAGAATAATAATGTCTCTTATAAATTGGAGCTAAAGAGTTAAAGGTTGCAGAAAAAGTCTTTGCATGGCATGACCAAGTTGTCACAGAGAAACAGCAGTGGAAGAATGGTATTATATTAGCCTGGGATGTGTCGCTGACCTTAACTGTCTTCTTTCCTTCAAGTTAAGTTTGAAATTGGCCGAATCTTATAAATTGGAGCTTGAGTTAAAGGTTTCAGATAAGGCAAGGTTTTTGCATGGAATAACCAGGTAGTCATGGAGAAACAATGGCAGGAGAATGCTCGTTAGTCTTGCCAACACAAAACCGATGGGATGGTTCCCCTGTAAGATAGACATGAATACAACAGAACCCCAGTATCCCGGTCTACATGGGAGGTCTCGCCAACATTGAGCGTCTTCTTTCTTTCAAGGTTAGATTGGACTGAGTTGTGTTGGCAGAAAACGCGTAATATGGGATTTCCCTTCTTTCCCACCCATATTAGGGGAGTGTGGTGGTCTAGTGGTAGAGAGTAGGACTCTGAATCAAAAGGTCAGAAGTTTGAACCCAACCTCAGATGGGTTGTGTTTTAAAGCTAGGCACATTTACTCACCATAGCACTAGCACTACTCAGAAAGAGTTGGCTGTGTCTGTATGACTGAAAATTTGTTGGGCCAAATATAAGAAATGCCAAATTATATTTTTGAGCAGGTGGGTTTTGTCTCACCAAAAACGAAAACTTTCATTACTAAACCTGACAAATGATTTTCATTGAAAAGAGATCGTAGAAAACTAAATTCAAAACAGAGTTGTTTTAATTGTTTCAGGTTCCATAACTCTGATTCTCTAAAAGCTGAAGTTACAAGACTTGTTCGCAACAATCCAACCATAGTTAGCCACATTCCGGAAGCTATAGGTTACCTAGTCACACCACACAGTGTAGAAGTGGATGCTCCAGAGGTAGTAGCTTGATAAATTTAATTTTACTTTGATGCATATGTTTGTCAAGAAACTGATCAGGTGATATTTAGATAAATTTTTATTCACCTCTCAGTTCATTTATATTCAGTCATGGCATTAACAAAGAAGCCGCTTATGATTGGTCTTCCTTTGATATAATGTCATAGATAACATAAGAGAATAAGAGTGTTTTGATGATGATGATGATGATGATGATGATGATGATGATGATGATGATGATGATGATGATGATGAAATCATTCTTCTTTCACATTTCAGCTTGCCCATATTCTGACCTGGGCCCCAGTTTCTCCTGTGATGGCTCTGTCCTATTTCTCTCGGCTGTACCCACCCCACCCCCTCACAGCACAATGTGCGGTCAAGGCCATGAGGTCATACCCACCAGTAAGTAAAACAAAAAGTTACATATTCACATTACAAATACATGCCTATGTCATGTATAGAACTTTCTGAAGCTGTAAAAATTGAAAAAAAAAAATCAGTTTAATAAAAAGAATATATTTATCTTGTTTTTGCCCAATACATTGATTGCGAGAACATGATAGAACCGCCTTGACGAGTATCACAGTCAGATAAGAAAAATAGGTATACCCTTGTACATCCCAGTTATACTGTTAAAGTGGGGTTCAAGGTAATGTCAAGATGTTTCCTCCATTTTATTGGGACTTTTACCAAAAGTTAGGATGCCATGACATTCAAAAAGTGCTTCAAATATAACCACCGAAGTAAGCCACCAAGGCTTTTATGTATGGATGGCTTTACTTGAACCACTTTTCCTGGGCAGGCTCAGACCTGAGCTGTTTACCAGTGATCAGATGGTTAGTCTGTAAGGTATAAGCTTTGCCTAGAGGCACAAGGAGCCCATCTATTTCTTTAGACCCCAATTGGTGGGGGGCCCATTAAAATGAGTAGCAATATGAAGTATTATAAGAGTACTATCATTGATGTATTGATAACTTTTTTGTTCAAACCTTTTTAAATTTTTCAATTCCAGGAAGCCCTATTGTTTTACATTCCTCAGTTGGTACAGGCCGTCAGATATGATACTGTAAGTATACCACTTTAATGTCAAGGTAGTTTGAGTTAAAATTTTTCCAGCATTTTGCATGATCAATTTTGAAAAAGAAATCAGTATCAAAGGTTTACCACTGTTAATATTGGTTACCAAAGCTTTCTGCTAGCTCAATAGGTGGTAAATCTACCAATTTATCATATGAGCCACGTCATGAGAAAACCGGATTTTGCCTATGCGAAAAAAAGATGCAGATCAGCTACGCTGTGACTGCGAAGCTGATCAAAGCCAATGTTTTTTGCTACACGGATAGTACAACTTCTACTAATACCATAAATTTCAAGAATCTAGCTTTTTTCTGTAGGTGTATAGGCCGATTTGTTTCAGACCTGGTCGGAAATCCCAAAGACTGGTTTTTTCACGTTGCAGCTCATATAAGACCTGCATTTAAAGTTGTGGTTCGATTAGCATCTGTCAGGAAGTTAAAAAGGGAGAAAGGCATCTTAAAATGTCAAAAGCATATTTTGATAAGGCCTGAGAATGCCTGATTGTCCAAAACATGTGCTACAGTCTGGATAAGAAAACTTTAGCTCTTTGAAAAATAAGTAGGAAAATATTCGGATCAGGAGCTAGGGTCAAATAGAAGGCAGACTGATTTGCAATTCCTTAAAAGGGCAAGTCCGACAAAGTTTAGGCATTCTTGATAGGATATTTCATGTTTGACTTTGTAGTTTTCAGTCCTACATAGTATTCTTTGCTTCTACAGGATACCGTTTGTCTGAAAGTCAGTTGCATTTGTTATTGTAAAACAAGATAGATTTTTGATGAAGTCTTTCTGATTGTTTTAGATGGGTTATGTGGTAGAGTTTATCCTATGGGCAGCCAAGAAATCACAGTTACTTGCCCACCAGCTGTTGTGGAACATGAAAACTAACAAGTTTAGAGACGAAGATGGAAATGAAAAAGATGGTACGTGATGACCTTTGCTCATTGGCTTGATTTGTATCGTAGAGTTTTATGGCCCTACTAACCGGTATAAATTTCAGCCTTACTTTTTCTGGGCAAGCTTTCCAGTAATTGTGCCGCCTCATTAGAAAACCGGATTTTCACATAAGCGAAAACAAAGGTGCAAAGTGCCTTAGTTTTCTTAATACGGATAGTACATTTCCTCTACTTTGTAAATCTGAAATTTCAAGCATCTTGCAATCTTTATGTCTCCCCCCGACAGGGTCGGGAGACATATTGTTTTTCCCCGTGCGTCTGTCCGTCCGTCCGTCTGTCTGTCACAAATCGTGTCCGCTCTATAACTTGAAAACCGTAAAAGATTTTTCAATGAAACTTGGTACACTTGTAAACCATGACGAGACGATGTGTCATGCACAAGAACCATAACTCTAGCTTGAGTATTTTTGGAGTAATTTCCCTTTGATTATTTTTGATACAATTTCGTGTCCGCTGTATAACTTGAAAACCATTTAAGATTTTTCAATGAAACTTGGTACACTTGTAGACCACGACAAGACGATGTGTCATGCACAAGAACCATAACTCTAGCTTGAGTATTTTTGGAGTTATTTCCCTTTGATTATTTTCGATACAATTTCGTGTCCGCTGTATAACTTGAAAACTGTTTAAGATTTTTCGATATAACTTGGTACACTTATTAAGCATGATCAGATGATGTGTCATGTACAAGAACCATAACTCTTGCTTGAGTATTTTATGAGTTATTTCCCTTTGATTATTTTCCATACAATTTTGTGTCTGCTTTATAACTCGAAAATCGTAAGAGTTATTTCAATGAAACTTGGTAAACTTATAAAGCAGGATGAGATAATGTGTCATGCTAAAGAACCATAACTCTTGCTTGCATACCTTTGGAGTAATTTCCCTTTGATTATTTTCCATACAATTTCGTGTCCACCCTATAACTTGAAAACCGTATGAGAAATTTCAGTGAAACTTGGTATACTTATAAAGCATGATGAGACGATGTGTCATGCACAAGAATTATAACTCTTGCTTTCATATCTTTGGAGTTATTTCCCTTTGATTATTTTTCCATACAATTTCATGTCCACTCTATAACTTGAAAACCATAAGAAATATTTCAATGAAACTTGGTACACTTATAAAGCATGATGAGATGATGTGTCATGCTAAAGAACCATAACTCTTGCTTGCATATCTTTGGAGTTATTTCCCTTTGATTATTTTTCATACAATTTTGTGTCTGCTCTTTAACTCAAAAACCATTAGAGATTTTTCAATGAAACATGGTACACTTATAAAGCATGATCAGACAATGTGTCATGCACAAGAATTATTACTCTTGCTTTCATATCTTTGGAGTTATTTCCCTTTGATTATTTTCCATACAATTTCGTGCTCACTCTATAACTTGAAAACCGTAAGAGATATTTCAATGAAACTTGGTACACTTATAAATGACAGGATATGTGGTGCACAAGAACTATAACTCTTGCTTGCATATTTTGGACATGCACATAGAAAGGGGGGAGACATCAGTTTTCACATAGAAAACAAATTCTAGTTTATAGCTGCACAGGCCGGTTTGTGTCAGACCTGGTCGGAAACCTCGTCCACCGGTTTTCTCGCGTCATGGCTCAATTAATACACATTCATTTCCAATTAATGGACAGCTTCTCTTTGCACATTGTCTGAAGTGGAAGTTTAACCAAATTTTCACACACACACACACACACACACACACACACACACACAAATAAAAAAAAAAGGTACCAGTAGCTGTCCCACCGTGTAACAAACATTACGAAAACTTGCCCATGCAATATACAGGAATTTTTTTATTTTTGTTTTCGCCTATGCAAATTGTTGGTTTTCTCATACGGTTGCTCATATATTTTTTGTTGCTTGCAGAGGAGATAGGTGATCAATTAGAATCCTTGATGGAAGAGATACAGAAATCCTTGTCTGGGTCCGCACTCAAGTTTTACGAGAGAGAATTTGACTTCTTTGGAAAAATAACAGATATATCCAGAATCATCAGGTTTGTGTTAGTGGACAAGCATCCCATTTACATTATGTTATGCCAACATGGCAACTTTAAGACACTAAAAGTTATGTAAGACATAAGGAGATAACTTATAAATTTATAAAATCCTGTCAATACAATGTACATAGGTGTGATTGCGTCATTCTAAAGTCTCATGTGAAGATTTTAGAATTGTTTTGTTTTTTTTTAGACAGAGCACTAGGAACTTATCCTACAGGATCAAGCAAAATGATTATGACTCATTGATAAAAAGAGTAGCGAAGTACTGAGAAAGTTTGTTGGGGTAGAGAATGCACAGCCAAAGGATTATGTAATCAGATGAAATAAAAAAGCAGCTCAAGTGTTCCAGTCACTTACATATGAAGACTGAAATGATATTTCCAGTGCAATATTGAAATTAAAACCATTATTTCCAACCATAATATTTTATTATTTTAGACCGTATCCAAAGGGACCAGAAAGAAAGAAGGCTTGCCTAGAAGCTTTGAGACAAATCAAATTGCAGCGGGGTAGGTGTTTATCAGCAAATGGTTTCTATTTTATATAACATTTATTTTATGTAACATTTATATGTTTGAAATGCATGACAAGTCACACTCAGTTTTGAGTAAACAATGAATAACTACATGTACATTTGTATATCAGAAAAACAGGATTATAGATGTTGACTCCTCACTAAAAAGTCAAAACTGGCCAATGTGTTCTGTTCTTTTTGTATAGTTTTTCATATTCTTTTTCATGCCAGTGTTGTATATGTATTTATGTTACTTGTAGGCTGCTACCTTCCCTCTAACCCTGAAGCTATTGTAACAGAAATAGACTACAACTCTGGACAACCAATGCAGAGGTTAGTGAAGATAAAGAAGCTTATGTGAATATCAAATGCACTTCGGGTTTAGAATCACTGCAGTAGCCGAGGGGGGGCGGGTTGAGATGCATTTTGTGAAAGCCCGACAGCTTGATCGGAATCATGTCTGATTTGTAACTTTTATATAGAAAAACCGGGGTTTGCAGGGGTGTTCTTTTTTTTAGCTCACCTGAGCCGAAGGCTCACAGGTGAGCTTATAGGATAGGCAGGCATCCGGCGTCCGTCGTCGTCGTCCGTCGTCGTCCGTCGTCGTCGTCCGTCCACAATTTCAAAGAAGAATATTTCTGAAGCAAGTAGGCCGATCTTGATCAAATTTAATGTGTACCATAATTGGGTTGGGGGATTGATGGCATTAGGTTTTGGAGCAGATTGTATCAAAATTGTGGTTTCCATGGCAACAGATAGGTCCCATAGACTTACAATGGGAAAAACTAAAAAAATCTTCTTCTCTGAAACCACTAGGCCCACAGCTTTGATATTTGGTATGTAGCAATGGCTAATGGTCCTCTTCTTAAATTGTGCCATTCATGCCCCTGGGGTCAAATTTGGCCACGCCCAGGGGGTTGATAGTCTCCATAGACTTACTATGGGAAAAAAATTAAAAAATCTTCTTCTCTGAAACCACAGGGCCCACAGCTTTGATATTTTGTAGGTGGCAATGGCTAATGGTCCTCTACATAAATTGTGCCAATCATGCCCCTGGGGTCAAATTTGGCCACGCCCCAGGGGTCGATAGTCTCCATAGACCTACAATAGGAAAAAAACTAAAAAAATCTTCTTCTCTGAAACCACTAGGCCAACAGCTTTGATATTTGGTATGTAGCAATGGCTAATGGTCCTCTACATAAATTGTGCCATTCATGCCCATAGGGTCAAATTTGGCCACGCCCCGGGGGTTGATAGTCTCCATAGACTTACTATGGGAAAAAAAATAAAAAATCTTCTTCTCTGAAACCACAGGGCCCACAGCTTTGATATTTTGTATGTGGCAATGGCTAATGGTCCTCTACATAAATTGTGCCAATCATGTCCCCGGGGTCAAATTTGGCCACGCCCCGGGGGTCGACAGTCGCCATAGACCTACAATAGGAAAAACTAAAAAAATCTTCTTCTCTGAAACCACTAGGCCCACAGCTTTGATATTTGATATGTAGCAATGGCTAATGGTCCTCTACATATATTGTGCCATTCATGCCCCTGGGGTCAAATTTGGCTACGCTCCGGGGGTTGATAGTCTCCATAGACTTACTATGGGAAAAAAATTAAAAAATCTTCTTCTCTGAAACCACTTGGCCCACAGCTTTGATATTTGGTATGTAGCAATGGCTAATGGTCCTCTACATAAATTGTGCCATTCATGCCCCTGGGGTCAAATTTGGCCACGCCCCGGGGGGGTCGATAGTCTCCATAGACTTACTATGGGAAAAAAATTAAAAAATCTTCTTCTCTGAAACCACAGGGCCCACAGCTTTGATATTTGGTATGTGGCAATGGCTAATGGTCCTCTACATAAATTGTGCCAGCCATGCCCCTGGGGTCAAATTTGGCCACGCCCCGGGGTTGATAGTTTCCATAGACTTACAATGGGAAAAACTAAAAAAATCTTCTTCTCTGAAACCACTAGGCCCACAGCTTTGATATTTGGTATGTAGCAATGGCTAATGGTCCTCTTCATAAATTGTGCCATTCATGCCCCTGGGGTCAAATTTGGCCACGCCCCGGGGGTTGATAGTCTCCATAGACTTACTATGGGGAAAAAATTAAAAAATCTTCTTCTCTGAAACCACAGGGCCCACAGCTTTGATATTTTGTGGGTGGCAATGGCTAATGGTCCTCTACATAAATTGTGCCAATCATGCCCCTGGGGTCAAATTTGGCCACGCCCCAGGGGTCGATAGTCTCCATAGACCTACAATAGGAAAAAAACTAAAAAAATCTTCTTCTCTGAAACCACTAGGCCAACAGCTTTGATATTTGGTATGTAGCAATGGCTAATGGTCCTCTACATAAATTGTGCCATTCATGCCCATAGGGTCAAATTTGGCCACGCCCCGGGGGTTGATAGTCTCCATAGACTTACTATGGGAAAAAAAATCAAAAATCTTCTTCTCTGAAACCACAGGGCCCACAGCTTTGATATTTTGTATGTGGCAATGGCTAATGGTCCTCTACATAAATTGTGCCAATCATGTCCCCGGGGTCAAATTTGGCCACGCCCCGGGGGTCGATAGTCGCCATAGACCTACAATAGGAAAAACTAAAAAAATCTTCTTCTCTGAAACCACTAGGCCCACAGCTTTGATATTTGATATGTAGCAATGGCTAATGGTCCTCTACATATATTGTGCCATTCATGCCCCTGGGGTCAAATTTGGCTACGCTCCGGGGGTTGATAGTCTCCATAGACTTACTATGGGAAAAAAATTAAAAAATCTTCTTCTCTGAAACCACTTGGCCCACAGCTTTGATATTTGGTATGTAGCAATGGCTAATGGTTTTCTACATAAATTGTGCCATTCATGCCCCTGGGGTCAAATTTGGCCACGCCCCGGGGGGTCGATAGTCTCCATAGACTTACTATGGGAAAAAAATTAAAAAATCTTCTTCTCTGAAACCACAGGGCCCACAGCTTTGATATTTGGTATGTGGCAATGGCTAATGGTCCTCTACATAAATTGTGCCAGCCATGCCCCTGGGGTCAAATTTGGCCACGCCCCGGGGTTGATAGTTTCCATAGACTTACAATGGGAAAAACTAAAAAAATCTTCTTCTCTGAAACCACTAGGCCCACAGCTTTGATATTTGGTATGTAGCAATGGCTAATGGTCCTCTTCATAAATTGTGCCATTCATGCCCCTGGGGTCAAATTTGGCCACGCCCCGGGGGTTGATAGTCTCCATAGACTTACTATGGGGAAAAAATTAAAAAATCTTCTTCTCTGAAACCACAGGGCCCACAGCTTTGATATTTTGTGGGTGGCAATGGCTAATGGTCCTCTACATAAATTGTGCCAATCATGCCCCTGGGGTCAAATTTGGCCACGCCCCAGGGGTCGATAGTCTCCATAGACCTACAATAGGAAAAAAACTAAAAAAATCTTCTTCTTCTCTGAAAGCACTAGGCCAACAGCTTTGATATTTGGTATGTAGCAATGGCTAATGGTCCTCTACATAAATTGTGCCATTCATGCCCATAGGGTCAAATTTGGCCACGCCCCGGGGGTTGATAGTCTCCATTGACTTACTATGGGAAAAAAATTAAAAAATCTTCTTCTCTGAAACCACAGGGCCCACAGCTTTGATATTTTGTATGTGGCAATGGCTAATGGTCCTCTACATAAATTGTGCCAATCATGTCCCCGGGGTCAAATTTTGCCACGCCCCGGGGGTCGATAGTCTCCATAGACCTACAATAGGAAAAACTAAAAAAATCTTCTTCTCTGAAACCACTAGGCCCACAGCTTTGATATTTGATATGTAGCAATGGCTAATGGTCCTCTACATAAATTGTGCCATTCATGCCCCTGGGGTCAAATTTGGCCACGCTCCGGGGGTTGATAGTCTCCATAGACTTACTATGGGAAAAAAATTAAAAAATCTTCTTCTCTGAAACCACTTGGCCCACAGCTTTGATATTTGGTATGTAGCAATGGCTAATGGTCCTCTACATAAATTGTGCCAATCATGCCCCTGGGGTCAAATTTGGCCACGCCCCAGGGGTCGATAGTCTCCATAGACCTACAATAGGAAAAAAACTAAAAAAATCTTCTTCTCTGAAACCACTAGGCCAACAGCTTTGATATTTGGTATGTAGCAATGGCTAATGGTCCTCTACATAAATTGTGCCATTCATGCCCATAGGGTCAAATTTGGCCACGCCCCGGGGGTTGATAGTCTCCATAGACTTACTATGGGAAAAAAAATCAAAAATCTTCTTCTCTGAAACCACAGGGCCCACAGCTTTGATATTTTGTATGTGGCAATGGCTAATGGTCCTCTACATAAATTGTGCCAATCATGTCCCCGGGGTCAAATTTGGCCACGCCCCGGGGGTCGATAGTCGCCATAGACCTACAATAGGAAAAACTAAAAAAATCTTCTTCTCTGAAACCACTAGGCCCACAGCTTTGATATTTGATATGTAGCAATGGCTAATGGTCCTCTACATATATTGTGCCATTCATGCCCCTGGGGTCAAATTTGGCTACGCTCCGGGGGTTGATAGTCTCCATAGACTTACTATGGGAAAAAAATTAAAAAATCTTCTTCTCTGAAACCACTTGGCCCACAGCTTTGATATTTGGTATGTAGCAATGGCTAATGGTCCTCTACATAAATTGTGCCATTCATGCCCCTGGGGTCAAATTTGGCCACGCCCCGGGGGGGTCGATAGTCTCCATAGACTTACTATGGGAAAAAAATTAAAAAATCTTCTTCTCTGAAACCACAGGGCCCACAGCTTTGATATTTGGTATGTGGCAATGGCTAATGGTCCTCTACATAAATTGTGCCAGCCATGCCCCTGGGGTCAAATTTGGCCACGCCCCGGGGTTGATAGTTTCCATAGACTTACAATGGGAAAAACTAAAAAAATCTTCTTCTCTGAAACCACTAGGCCCACAGCTTTGATATTTGGTATGTAGCAATGGCTAATGGTCCTCTTCATAAATTGTGCCATTCATGCCCCTGGGGTCAAATTTGGCCACGCCCCGGGGGTTGATAGTCTCCATAGACTTACTATGGGGAAAAAATTAAAAAATCTTCTTCTCTGAAACCACAGGGCCCACAGCTTTGATATTTTGTGGGTGGCAATGGCTAATGGTCCTCTACATAAATTGTGCCAATCATGCCCCTGGGGTCAAATTTGGCCACGCCCCAGGGGTCGATAGTCTCCATAGACCTACAATAGGAAAAAAACTAAAAAAATCTTCTTCTCTGAAACCACTAGGCCAACAGCTTTGATATTTGGTATGTAGCAATGGCTAATGGTCCTCTACATAAATTGTGCCATTCATGCCCATAGGGTCAAATTTGGCCACGCCCCGGGGGTTGATAGTCTCCATAGACTTACTATGGGAAAAAAAATCAAAAATCTTCTTCTCTGAAACCACAGGGCCCACAGCTTTGATATTTTGTATGTGGCAATGGCTAATGGTCCTCTACATAAATTGTGCCAATCATGTCCCCGGGGTCAAATTTGGCCACGCCCCGGGGGTCGATAGTCGCCATAGACCTACAATAGGAAAAACTAAAAAAATCTTCTTCTCTGAAACCACTAGGCCCACAGCTTTGATATTTGATATGTAGCAATGGCTAATGGTCCTCTACATATATTGTGCCATTCATGCCCCTGGGGTCAAATTTGGCTACGCTCCGGGGGTTGATAGTCTCCATAGACTTACTATGGGAAAAAAATTAAAAAATCTTCTTCTCTGAAACCACTTGGCCCACAGCTTTGATATTTGGTATGTAGCAATGGCTAATGGTCCTCTACATAAATTGTGCCATTCATGCCCCTGGGGTCAAATTTGGCCACGCCCCGGGGGGGTCGATAGTCTCCATAGACTTACTATGGGAAAAAAATTAAAAAATCTTCTTCTCTGAAACCACAGGGCCCACAGCTTTGATATTTGGTATGTGGCAATGGCTAATGGTCCTCTACATAAATTGTGCCAGCCATGCCCCTGGGGTCAAATTTGGCCACGCCCCGGGGTTGATAGTTTCCATAGACTTACAATGGGAAAAACTAAAAAAATCTTCTTCTCTGAAACCACTAGGCCCACAGCTTTGATATTTGGTATGTAGCAATGGCTAATGGTCCTCTTCATAAATTGTGCCATTCATGCCCCTGGGGTCAAATTTGGCCACGCCCCGGGGGTTGATAGTCTCCATAGACTTACTATGGGGAAAAAATTAAAAAATCTTCTTCTCTGAAACCACAGGGCCCACAGCTTTGATATTTTGTGGGTGGCAATGGCTAATGGTCCTCTACATAAATTGTGCCAATCATGCCCCTGGGGTCAAATTTGGCCATGTCCCAGGGGTCGATAGTGTCCATAGACCTACAATAGGAAAAAAACTAAAAAAATCTTCTTCTCTGAAAGCACTAGGCCAACAGCTTTGATATTTGGTATGTAGCAATGGCTAATGGTCCTCTACATAAATTGTGCCATTCATGCCCATAGGGTCAAATTTGGCCACGCCCCGGGGGTTGATAGTCTCCATTGACTTACTATGGGAAAAAAATTAAAAAATCTTCTTCTCTGAAACCACAGGGCCCACAGCTTTGATATTTTGTATGTGGCAATGGCTAATGGTCCTCTACATAAATTGTGCCAATCATGTCCCCGGGGTCAAATTTTGCCACGCCCCGGGGGTCGATAGTCTCCATAGACCTACAATAGGAAAAACTAAAAAAATCTTCTTCTCTGAAACCACTAGGCCCACAGCTTTGATATTTGATATGTAGCAATGGCTAATGGTCCTCTACATAAATTGTGCCATTCATGCCCCTGGGGTCAAATTTGGCCACGCTCCGGGGGTTGATAGTCTCCATAGACTTACTATGGGAAAAAAATTAAAAAATCTTCTTCTCTGAAACCACTTGGCCCACAGCTTTGATATTTGGTATGTAGCAATGGCTAATGGTCCTCTACATAAATTGTGCCATTCATGCCCCTGGGGTCAAATTTGGCCAGGCCCCGGAGGTTGATAGTCTCAATAGACTTACTATGGGAAAAAAATTCAAAAATCTTCTTCTCTGAAACCACAGGGCACACAGCTTTGATATTTTGTATGTGGCAATGGCTAATGGTCCTCTACATAAATTGTGCCAGCCATGCCCCTGGGGTCAAATTTGGCCACGCCCCGGGGGGTTGATAGTCTCCATAGACTTACTATGGGAAAAAAATAAAAAATCTTCTTCTCTGAAACCACAGGGCCCACAGCTTTGATATTTTGTATGTGGCAAAGGCTAATGGTCCTCTACATAAATTGTGCCAATCATGTCCCTGGGGTCAAATTTGGCCACGCCCCGGGGGTCGATAGTCTCCTTAGACTTACAATGGGAAAAACTAACAAAAATCTTCTTCTCTGAAACCAAAAGGCCCAGAGCTTCTATATTTTGTATGTAGCAATGTTTGGTAGTCCCCATTATAAATTGTGCCAGTCATGCCCCTGGGTCAAATTTGGCCATGCCCCGGGGGTCAATGACTTTCATTGGTCGATTCTCAATTAATTTAAATCTCATGAGCTTACAATGTGATAATCTCTCAGGTGAGCTACAGGACCAATGGTCCTCTAGTTCTTATTTTAGATCCAAAACGTAGATTGTGGGTACTTGGCGAGGCAGTTCTAACGTGTACCCACAATCTATGTTTTGAGCAACAATAAGAAAAATATCAAACATTTTCTACTGAAAATTTTCATTTTTTACAACTTAAAAAATCTATGTATATTGCATGGGCATGTTGATAGTAACCTATCTTTGGGGGGCTTACCTAGGAACAATGTAGCTTACATAAATGACGGTCCTGACAAATTAAATCTGTCAACCAAATCATGAATTTCGTGTAACTGACCAATCCATGGGAATACTTCTTAAGTGGTTTATATGGCTACCAATCTTAAGTTTTTTTTTGGCATGTGCAAAATTCTGGTACCCTCATCTCCATCTACCTTTGTTCTCTTTACAGTGCAGCCAAAGCACCATTCTTGGCCAAGTTCCGAGTAAAGCCCTGTGGAATACAGCAATTAGAAAATCTGGGTATGAGCGATGTTACTACTGACGACTGTGATACCAATGACAATGCTAACAACAAAGATCTACCCTGGCAAGCTTGTATATTCAAAGTAGGGGATGATGTACGACAGGTATGTAGTTGTTTCTTTACAACAATGTTTGATTGAATGGTATAGAAAGATAATTATGGTACACCTCAACCTCTTTATAACACTATTGCTGGGGTCCAAGCCAATTTCCGTGTTAGCTATCCAATCCATGTTGTATTGGGGTCCAACACTGATCAGTGTTATATCCAAAACCGTGTTGTAACTAAGTGTGATATAAAGAGGTCCAGGTGTATAGCTTTAATCAGGGAATGAATAACAGGGTGTGAATAACAATTTTTTGAAAACTGTGATACAAATTACAAAGCTAATGACATGGATTAGTGATGGCAAGCCTGTTCTTAGGTGATTGATTGATTCATTCATTCATTGATTCATTCATTGATTCATTCATTCATTCATTCATTCATTCATTCATTCATTCATTCATTCATTCATTCATTCATTTACTGATTCACTTATAAATTCATTCATTCATGTTTTCATTAATGTGGTCTGATTAAACTATGAACTAATTAGTTTCATGATAATTTCCAATTTATATAGAGAACTATGTCTTTCTTCTAGGATATGCTGGCTTTACAAGTGATAGGTTTATTCAAGAACATATTTGAACAAGTAGGCCTAGAACTCTACCTGGCACCATACAGAGTAGTCGCAACAGCCCCAGGGGTAAGCCATCTCTTTTCATCAACCCCTTCTACATCTCTAGTACAGCTGCAATGCGTTCTGCATATTGAGCTTAGCCTTAATTATACCCCCGGCATTTATGCCGACGGGTATATAGTTTTCGCTTTTCCGTTCGTATGTTTCGTTTGTTCATCTGTTCATTCGTTAGTTCGTTCGTTATTCTGGAACGTTCGTGGAATTTATGTCAAAGTTTGTGATAAAGTTTCTCTGGTGGTGTATATCTCATGAACCAATGATCAGAAACCATTCATATTTTAACCATAGGTACCCTATAGGGTTTGCTTTGTTTCTGTGTGTTCAGACCCTGGGTCCATGCCTGGGGGTGGGGCTAGAGGTCAAAATCTAGGTCACCTTTAATTTGGGTCCAAGTTTTGGTTTAAGTTTCTCTGGTGGTGTATATCTCATGAACCAATGATCAGAAACCATTCATATTTTAACCATAGGTACCCTATAGGGTTTGCTTTGTTTCTGTGTGTTCAGATCCTGGGTCCATGCCCGGGGGTGGGGCTAGAGGTCAAAATCTAGGTCACCTTTAATTTGGGTCCAAGTTTTGGTTTAAGTTTCTCTGGTGGTGTATATCTCATGAACCAATGATCAGAAACCATTCATATTTTAACCATAGGTACCCTATAGGGTTTGCTTTGTTTCTGTGTGTTCGTACCCTGGGTCCATGCCCGGGGGTGGGGCTAGAGGTCAAAATCTAGGTCACCTTTAATTTGGGTCCAAGTTTTGGTTTAAGTTTCTCTGGTGGTGTATATCTCATGAACCAATGATCAGAAACCATTCATATTTTAACCATAGGTACCCTATAGGGTTTGCTTTGTTTCTGTGTGTTCGGACCCTGGGTCCATGCCCGGGGGTGGGGCAAGAGGTCAAAATCTAGGTCACCTTGAAAATGTGCTATTTACATAGTGTTTTTTTCATCTCTAAGTTCATATCTTAACAAATACTTATAGGAATGTATTCATGTTTGGATCATAGATACCCTTTAGGGTTGAATTAAATTCTATGGCACCAAACTCTAGGGGTGGGGCTGGAGGTCAAAATCTAGGACACATAAAACACAATAGTTACCAAGATTAATATTCTGTTTGTCTATATCTTGACAACCATGTAACAGAAAGCGTTCGTGCTTACAACACAACATAGGTACCACATAAGGGCTAGACCCAAGGGTCTATGCATGGGGGTGGGGGTGGGACCTGAGGTCAAGATCTAGGACTTTTTGTTTTTTTTAAGAATGACATTCTACTTTCATTTCAATCTTGGACTGAGGACCTGACCCACAATGTCCGTGCTTATGTCCTAGATTGGGTATACACATCAGCTCTGTATACCGCTCTAAAATAGATATGTAATTTTAAAACTACACTTCCCTATGTTTGTATGCAAAGTACTTTACACTGCTTATTTCTAAAATGTACTTGATAAGGGTACTGTCTTTCATTGGTGATGTGATGTTCAATGTCAGGGGTGAGCATGTGCCATGTTGTTTAGGTAGGGGGTAGGGAAAGGGGCTGGCTGCCAGCCGGGGTAGGGAAGGGGGCTTGGTGGCTACCAGCCGGGGGTATACCTGCCTCTCAAGGCACTTTTTCTAGTTCAGCCTGTATTGACGTAGAGTCATCATCTAGTTATAGTTTCAAGTTCATGTATATTGCGAAGTCTTCCAAAAGTAAATGGTACTTGAAATTTGCTTAAGTCCTTCATTTTTGTTTGATGCCAATTTCTGGTTTGATTCATTTCAAGGCTGATATACTTTGAATGTATGTTGTAATAATATCTTGTTTTTAGACACTTCTGAATTAGATATCTTGATATATCTTAGTATAACACTTGCAGTATTCAGTTGATATTGTGCATGGCTCTTCAATTTATAAACTTTCAGTGTGGAGTTATAGAATGCGTCCCAGACAGCAAGTCACGTGACCAAATAGGAAAGCAGACGGACATCAGTCTGGACCAATACTTTATGCAAAAGTATGGAGATCAAGACTCGCCAAAATTTCAAGCGGTAAAGAATATTTATAAGGAATCATGATTAAAATAATGTCCAAATATGACCAAATAGGAAAGACAGATATTAGTCTTGAACAATACCTCTTGCTAAGTATGTAGAACAAGTTTAAGAGTTAAATGACAATAATAAAGATGATGAGGGTTCAATACCTGAACTTGCGTAAAATGGTCCATACTATCACACTTTGAACATTTTTCACTGCTTCCAAAGGTTCTAACCTTTATATTTTATCATTCATATAAAAGCATTGAGAATATGTCCCAGAAATAAGCATGTCATGTGACTGATAGGTAAGCAGACGAATAAATGTCTTGACCAATACTTCATGCATAAGTACAGTGACCAAGATACCAAATGAAGAGATAAGTGTAAGTGGCGCTTGTAAGGAAAATCAATGAAAATTTTCCCTTCTTCCATTGCAGGCTAGACGTAACTTCATAGTTAGTATGGCTGGATATAGTTTGGTCAGCTTTTTACTGCAACTCAAAGACAGACATAATGGAAATATCATGGTGGGAGGTGCTGGCCACATTATACATATTGGTAAGTACTTGACTTCTTTGTCTTTCTAGTTTATCTCATTTATCATGTCCGGTTTGTAACAAATTGGACCCCTAATTGATCCTCACGTCCATCACATATGTTTCATAAAGAATTGGTCATGAATATATGAGCCGCCTTATGAGAAAACCACCAATGTGGTTTTTGAACATGACCGACACAAACCAAGCAGTACAAGCACAGAAAATGGCTAAAGGCTTGAAATTTCGGATTTAAGAAGAAGAGGGGTTGCACTTTCCAAGTAGCGAAAAACAAAGGTGCTGATCAGCTTCGCAGTTACCGCAAAGCTGTTTTTGTCTATTCAAATAATTTTTTTGTTTTTTTTTTCTTATTTCTACAACCATTCTTCCTCTTCCTCTTATTGTCAGTAAGTGGTGAAAGAAATGTGCACTAAGTACTGGTAACCTGCTTCTGTGAGTCTTGTCCAAGAACAGTGTAGCTAGGATAACTGACTTTCCTGACATGACCTCAGATATTGACAGTGGGCATAAAGCACCAATACAAACCAACAAATGGAGTTTGAGCTTTGGTGTATGAATCCTGCCTCAACAGTGTTGTGTCCTTAATTTGTGGACTTACAATTTTAGGGGTTTTACCTGGATGAAAAGTAAAAAGACATGTGACAGTTAATTTTAAGTAGACATAAGGCTAATGTCATACGGTATTTAATCTTTGACCAGGTCAAATAGAATATCTTATGGCATTTTATGTTTGTCCAGGTGTAAAACACATTCTAGATAGCCTTACAGCCCCAGTCAGTATGCTCGAATGTTGTCACATTTGTTTAACTGGTAGGCAAAATCTCTTATTTTTTTAAGGTTTCTGGTTTGATATTCTGTATTCATGTTTTGTTGTTAAATTTTGTTACAAGAGGTGTTTCATGATTTTGTGTTTAAATTTGTTTGCGAAAAATATGTTCTCAAAAACTAGTAACTGATTAATGTGTTGTACTGTCATTTTCAATCTATTACATGTACATGTATAATCATAGCAAAGCCCAGGATAATTTTTCCTTTCTTAAACATGTCAGCTGCCACATCAGACAACCAACAATTTGCTTACACGAAATCAAAGGCGCTGATCAGCTGTGTAGTAACTAAGGGACTTCCTTTTTGCTGCACAGATAGTACTATCCATATTCTTCTTTTATCCAAAATTTCAAGCTTTTACCTATTCTTTATGTTTGTACAGCCTGGTTTGTGTCAGACCTGGTCGGAAACCTAAATTGTTGGTTTTCTCATACGAATGCTCATGTAAATCGAACAATAATAACTATAAAATGAGCCTTGACGCGAGAAAACCGGTCTTCGGGGTTTCCGACCAGGTCCGACATAAACCGGTCTGTACAAGCTCAGAAAAGAGCTAGAAGCTTGAAATTTTGGATTTAAGTAGAAGAGGAATTGTACTGTCCGAGTAGCGAAAACAAAGGCGCTGATCAGCTTCGCGGTTACCGCGAAGCTGATCTGCGCCTTTGTTTTCGCCTAGGCAAAAATCCGGTTTTCTCACGATGCGGCTCAAATAACATTCACAAATACTTTTATAAATTCATGAAACCCCTCTTGTAACATTATTCTATCATCTATAAGACTTTGTCATTAATTATAATATTTCAGTTCTAGTTGCTTGTAATGTACATGCAGAAGAACACTCTGCCTAAATTCGAATGATCAGAGTGTCAATTGAAAAAAAAAAAAAAAGAATCATGTAAAACAACTTTCTTTTTGTTCCAGACTTTGGTTTCATGTTTGAGAGTTCCCCTGGGGGTAATCTGGGCTGGGAGCCTGACATGAAGCTGACTGAAGAGATGATCAAAATTATGGGGGGAAGCATGGAGGCCCCACCATTTCAGTGGTTTATGGACCTCTGTGTACAGGGGTACCTTGCTGTCAGGTAATGGCCTTATTTTCATATATGAGCCGCGATGCAAGAAAACCGGTCTTTGGGGTTTCTGACCAGGTCCCACACAAACCTGTCTGTGCAGCTACGGAAGAAAGCTATAAGCTTGAAATTTTGGATATATATCCATGTAGTGAAAGCAAATGCGCCGATCAGCTGTGCAGTTACTGCACAGCTGATCTGCACCTTTGTTTTCACATTAAAAAATCCGGTTTTCTTATGATGCAGCCCAAATATGATGTAGTTTTCTTTTACAGCTGTTTTCAGTACTGACGTTAATAGCCCAAATCAGCAACATTTCATCATTTTTGTCTGAAATTGTTCATGCCACAAAAGTTTGCAAATCTGATTCCAATAGACACCAAATGATTCCATTAAATGGAAATAACTAAAAGTTTTATCTTACCACATATTAAATAAAAATAAAACTGAGATCTTTAAGAGCAGTGAACATATTAATGAGAAAGGGGATGGATCATACCATGGTTTCGGCTACTTTTGTGTCTTCAGTGACCCTATAGATTTGGCAACATGGAGCCGAAGAGAATAACTGTAATTTTGCATCTTTCAACAGCGTAGTCGATACAAAGACTAGTAAAAAATGGGGCCAAATATATTAAAACGTTGGTTAGAAAATGAATCTAATACTGTTAGTTCTGCATTTTGCAATGAAAATCGGGGCTGATGCTATATAATAAAAGTTTAACTTAATGTTTAGAAGACTTGATTGATATATAGAGGATCTTACACGAGTGGTCATTTCATATGAAATTTATTAAACGAGCCTTCGGCGAGTTTAATAAATTTCATATGAAATGACCACGAGTGTAAGATTTGTTTTATCACATGACTTCTAAAATAGGTTTTTATCGCTTTTAAAGTGGACATATTTCCAATGAAAATTTACATTGTTGTTACGGACGTCGTCAATGACGTTACGTATTCCCGCAAAAGTGTTATTACACGTGTGGTCATACGATTTTTATGACATGACGTTATCCACTGAAAAACAGTGGCGTCATATGATAATTTAGTTTTATTATCTTTTTCCTAACCTCTATATCAATTTCAGACCGTACCAAGAAGCCATAATATCCCTTGTCTCTCTCATGTTGGACACAGGACTTCCCTGCTTTAGGGGACAGACCATCAAACAGCTCCGCGCGAGGTTCCAGCCCCAGGTCAATGAACGGGAGGCCGCCAAGTATATGGTGGGGATCGTACAGAAATGTTTCCTCAGCATATGGGCCAAGTCATACGATGCGATTCAAGCCGCTCAGAACAAAATTGCATATTAGATGTGATAGTTTATGTTTACAACCCGGTTATAAATTGTCTCAGTGCTTAAAATGTTGAACTTGAATTTGAAAGAAAGGAATGCTAATGATTCTTTTAGAGGTTACTATTGTAGGTATTAAGTCTCAAAGTGCTTATAGATGCCACTGTGGCTGTGTAATTAAGTCGGTGGTATAGAAAACCAGGGGTTGTGGTTTCAAGGCCCAGGCTTCTGTAGTCTTTCATATGAGCCGCGACGCGAGAAAACCGGATAATTGCCTATGCGAAAACAAAGGCGCAGATCAGCTTCGCGGTAACCGCGAAGCTGATCAGCACCTGTGTTTTCGCTACTCGGATAGTACAATTCCTCTTCTACTTAAATGCGAAATTTCAAGCTTCTAGCTCTTTTCTGAGCTTGTACAGGCCGGTTTGTGTTGGACCTGGTCGGAAACCCCGAAGACCGGTTTTCTCGCGTCGAGGCTCATACGATACATACTTTTAACTGAGTTCCATATGACCTTAGCTGTTGAATGGGATGTAAAACTCTAGATCTACTAACCATCTAAGTGCATTTGTCATGCTCACTCGAAATTGAAACTTATTTGAACCTCAGTGGCATATTTAGAGGTGCTTACCTAGACATAAATTGCTTGATTTTGGTCTTGTTGTATATTATAGAGACAAAAGAACAAATCAGTAAATACTCATCTTTGGTGAGACTAGAGTTTTTTCGTGTGCGTGTTTTTTTTCTGGTTTACAGATTTTTTAAGCTGATAATGCCGATATATACATATGGAAGATGGACAAAAGTATTTGTCACTTTTGAAAACTCCATAGACTTCAATGTATTTTCATGTTGACAAGAAAAATTATTCTGACATTCCTGGTTGACATATTTTAATGTATTTGCTGTCATTTGAAAGTGAAATGAAAAAAGCAATAAACAAGGTATTTTGATGAAGTTTCCATTATATTTATCATAAACAGCAATTTAAACCTTTAGTAAACTTTTAAAAAGACACTCTCCAATTTACACCGATGGTTACATTGCCCAAAAATCGTCAAAATTATTTCACATTTTTAGCTCACCTGAGCCGAAGGCTCACAAGGTGAGCTTATAGGATGGCCATGATCCGGCATCCGTCCGTCCGTCCGGCGTCCGTCTTCCGTCCGTCCGTCGTCCGTCGTCCACAATTTCAAAGATCTTCTTCTCTGAAACCACTTGGCCGATCTAGTTGAAATTTTATGTGGAGCCTCCTTGGGTAGTGGCATTTCAAGTTTGATCGCGAAATCCAGGTCACATGACCAAGATGGCCGCCACGCCCATATATGGTAAAAACCCTTCAAAAATCTTCTTCTCCAGAACCGGTGAGCCGATTTCCACAAAAACTTGGTATGTAGCATTGGGGACTTCAGCCCATCGTAGTTTGATAAAATGATGACCCTTGGATGACCTTGACCTATTTTACGGCAAGGTCAAATTTGGAAACATATGCTTTTACATGGGAAAAAGTGAAAACTATGGATTTTTTAGCTCACCTGAGCCGAAGGCTCACAAGGTGAGCTTATAGGATGGCCATGATCCGGCGTCCGTCCGTCCGTCCGTCGTCCGTCGTCCGTCGTCCGTCCGTCGTCCACAATTTCAAAGATCTTCTTCTCTGAAACTGCTTGGCCGATCTAGTTGAAATTTTATGTGGAGCCTCCTTGGGTAGTGGCATTTCAAGTTTGATCGCTAAATTTAGGTCACATGACCAAGATGGCCGCCACGCCCATATATGGTAAAAACCCTTCAAAAATCTTCTTCTCCAGTACCGGTGGGCCGATTTCCACGAAACTTGGTATGTAGCATCGGGGGCTTCAGCCCATCATAGTTTGATAAAATGATGACCCTTGGATGACCTTGACCTATTTTACGGCAAGGTCAAATTTGGAAACATAGGCTTTTACATGGGAAAAAGTGAAAACTATGGATTTTTGAAAACTATTGCAGCCTGAGGCCTGAAAAGTGGTAGATGCAAACAACTAATGGAGTAGATGAAGGTATGTGATTAATTTAGGTCAAGGTCATCTCTTGACCTTGGCCAGTCTGTTGTCCATTCACACTTTTCAAAGATCTTCTTCTCTGAAACTGCTGGGCCAATCAAAGTGAAATTTTATATGGAGCATCCATGGGTAGGGGAGATGGAAGTTTGATTGCGAAATCCAGGTCACATGACCAAGATGGCCGCTATGCCCATATATGGTAAAAAACACTCAAAAATCTTCTTCTCCAGAACCGGCAGGCCGATTTTCATGAAACTTGGTATGTAGCATTTGGAACTTTAGCCCATCATAGTTTGATAAAATGATGACCCTAGGATGACCTTGACCTAATTTACGGCAAGGTCAATTTTGGAAACATAGGCTTTTACATGGGAAAAAGTGAAAACTATGGATTTTTTGAAAACTATTGCAGCCTGATGCCTGAAAAGTGGTAGATGCAAACAACTAATGGAGTAGATGAAGGTATGTGATTGATGTAGGTCAAGGTCATCTCTTGACCTTGGCCAGTCTGTCGTCCATACACACTTTTCAAAGATCTTCTTCTCTGAAACTGCTGGGCCAATCAAAGTGAAATTTTATGAGGAGCATTCATGGGTAGGGGAGACAAAAGTTTGATCGCGAAATCCAGGTCACATGACCAAGATGGCTGCCACGCATATATATGTTAAAAACCACTCAAAAATCTTCTCCTCCAGAACCGGCAGGCCGATTTTCATGAAACTTGGTATGTAGCATTTAGGACTCCAGCCCATCATAGTTTTATAAAATGAGGACCCTAGGATGACCTTGACATATTTTACGGCAAGGTCAATTTTGGAAACATAGGCTTTTACATGGGAAAAAGTGAAAACTATGGATTTTTTGAAAACTGTTGCAGCCTGATGCTTGAAAAGTGGTAGATGCAGACAACCAATGGAGTTAATGAAGGTAAGTAATTAATGAAGGCCAAGGTCATTTCTTGACCTTGACCCAAAGTCATTTAAATATTAAAATTAAAATTATGGTTTTCTCATAAATCACTGGGTTTGGAAACTATTGCAGCCTGAGACCTGAAACTTTGCAGATGCAGACAACTTATGAATTCAATAAAGGTGTGTGAGTATTCATGGTCAAGGTCATTTCATGATGACTTAATACTCCAAGATCAGGCTTCAGGTGAGCGTTCTCAGGACCAATGGTCCTCTGGTTTGAAAACTATTGCAGCCTGAGGCCTGAAAAGTGGTAGATGCAAACAACTAATGGAGTAGATGAAGGTATGTGATTAATATAGGTCAAGGTCATCTCTTGACCTTGGCCAGTCTGTTGTCCATACACACTTTTCAAAGATCTTCTTCTCTGAAACTGCGTGGCCAATCAAAGCGAAATTTTATGTGGAGCATCCATGGGTAGTTGAGACGAAAGTTTGATCGCAAAATCCAGGCCACATGACCAAGATGGCCGCCACGCCCATATATGGTAAAAACCACTCAAAAATCTTCTTCTCCAGAACCGGTGGGCCGATTTCCACGAAACTTGGTATGTAGCACCGAGGACCTCAGCCCATCATAGTTTGATAAAATGATGACCCTTGGATGACCTTGACCTATTTTACGGCAAGGTCAAATTTGGAAACATAGGCTTTTACTATGGATTTTTTGAAAACTATTGCAGCCTGAGGCCTGAAAAGTGGTAGATGCAAACAACTAATGGAGTAGATGAAGGTATGTGATTAGTATAGGTCAAGGTCATCTCTTGACCTTGGCCAGTCTGTTGTCCATACACACTTTTCAAAGATCTTCTTCTCTGAAACTGTGCAGCCAATCAAAGTGAACTTTTATGTTGAGCATCCATGGGTAGGGGAGACAAAAGTTTGATCGTGAAATCCAAGTCACATGACCAAGATGGCCGCCACGCCCATATATGGTAAAAACCACTCAAAAATCTTCTTCTCCAGAACCGGTGGGCCGATTTCCACGAAACTTGGTATGTAGCATCGGAGACTTCAGCCCATCATAGTTTGATAAAATGATGACCCTTGGATGACCTTGACCTATTTTACGGCAAGGTCAAATTTGGAAACATAGGCTTTTACTATGGATTTTTTGAAAACTATTGCAGCCTGAGGCCTGAAAAGTGGTAGATGCAAACAACTAATGGAGTAGATGAAGGTATGTGATTAGTATAGGTCAAGGTCATCTCTTGACCTTGGCCAGTCTGTTGTCCATACACACTTTTCAAAGATCTTCTTCTCTGAAACTGTGCGGCCAATCAAAGTGAACTTTTATGTTGAGCATCCATGGGTAGGGGAGACAAAAGTTTGATCGTGAAATCCAAGTCACATGACCAAGATGGCCGCCACGCCCATATATGGTAAAAACCACTCAAAAATCTTCTTCTCCAGAACCGGTGGGCCGATTTCCACGAAACTTGGTATGTAGCATCGGAGACCTCAGCCTATCATAGTTTGATAAAATGATGACCCTTGGATGACCTTGACCTATTTTACGGCAAAGTCAAATTTGGAAACATAGGCAAGTGAAAACTATGGATTTTTTGAAAACACAGACCGAGGCCTGAAAAGTGGTAGATGCAAACAACTAATGGAGTAGATGAAGGTATGTGATTATTATAGGTCAAGGTCATCTCTTGACCTTGGCCAGTCTGTTGTCCATACACACTTTTCAAAGATCTTCTTCTCTGAAACTGCTTGGCCAATCAAAGCGAAATTTTATGTGGAACATCCATGGGTAGGGGAGACGAAATTTTATTAGCGAAATCCAGGTCACATGACCAAGATGGCCGCCACGCCCATATATGGTAAAAACCACTCAAAAATCTTCTTCTCCAGAACCGGCAGGCCAATTTTCATGAAACTTGGTATGTAGCATTTGGGACTCCAGCCCATCATAGTTTGTTGAAATGATGACCCTATGATGACCTTGACCTATTTTACGGCAAGGTCAATTTTGGAAACATAGGCTTTTACATGGGAAAAGGCGAAAACAAACTGTTGCAGCCTGAGACCTGAAAGTTGCTAGATGCAGACAACTAATGGAGTCATTGAAGGTAAGTAATTACTGAAGGCCAAGGTCATGTCTTGACCTTTGTCTAAGGTCATTTAAATATCAAAATTAAAATTATGGTTTTCTCAGAAATCACTGGGTTTGGAAACTATTGCAGCCTGAGACCTGAAACTTTGCAGATGCAGACAACTTATGAAGTCAATAAAGGTGTGTGAGTATTCAAGGTCATTTCATTATGACTTAATACTCCAAGATCAGGCTTCAGGTGAGCGTTTCAGGACCAATGGTCCTCTGGTTTAAATATTTGCAGCTTTTGATAGCATGTATAGAATTTTATAATAATACCATGTTTACTGTGTTATTTATTTAGCGTTCAAATAACAAAAAAAAAAAACATCATGAAAATATCTTAACCAGAAGAGACAGAATAGTTTTTCTTGTAAACAGAAAACACTTGAGCTGCTGCATCAGAAAACCAACAGTCTACATGTGCGAAAACAAAGACGCACATCAGCTGTGCAGTAACTGCACAGCTGATCAGCATCTTTGTTTTCGCTTCAAAGATAGTACAATACCTCTCCTTCTTAAATCCGAAATTTCAAGCTTCTAACCTCCTTCAGTGACTGTACAGCCTGGTTTGTATTAGACCTGGTCGCAAACCCAGATTGTTGGTTTCCCATGCAAAGGCTCACTTGTAAGTCTATGAGTTTTCCAAATTTGAGGAAACCTTTGTCCACCATCTGTACATGTTCATTCCTTGTATGTTTGTATGCAAGTTCCATCACTTTGAAGTAAATCTTTTAATTAAATGATTTAGGAGAGTTTGTACAACAACAGAAAATTTGAGCCGCCGCATGGGAAAACCAGCAATCTGCATAGGCGAAAACAAAGGCGCAGATCAGCTTCGCAGTGCCTTTGTTTTTGCTACACAGATATAACAATTTTTCTACTTTCTAAATCCAAAATTTCAAGATCCTAGTCATCTTCTGTGCTTATACTGCTCGGTTTGTGTTAGACCTGTTCGGAAACCACGTTGTTGGTTTTCTCACGATGTGGCTCACATATATATGAGCTTGTGCGTGAGTAAACCAACAATTTTGAATTCTGACCAGTCTGACACAAACCAGTCTGCACAGTCACAGAAGCAGGCTAGAAGCTTAAAATTTTGGGTATATGTAGAGGATAAATTGTACTATCTGTGTAGCAAAAACAAAGGCGCTTATCAGCTGTGCAGTTACTGCACAGCTGATCTGCGCCTTTGTTTTCGCCAATGCAGATTGTTGGTTTTTGCATATCATATCAACTTTTGTTCTAATTCTTATTTCAATTTTGGAAAATATTGGTCCATGAGCTATTTAAGATGTCGGTACCACCTGACCTGAACAGATCCCCCCGCACTTTTTCACAATTTTGGCATGTATAGAATTAGATAAAATCGGGGGGACCTTTCTAGGTGGTAGCTTTATGGTTAAAATCTTCGAGTTTATTCTAGTATACCCCCTTCATTTGTCTGTGTTTTTCTCTTATATCTTAAGTTTTCTTCAATTTTTGGAACAAGAAAGTCAGCTTGTTCATATGTCTTATTATATGACATGCCTATCAATTATTGTCATATCAATCATTTGATACCAATTTCAGCTCTCTAGGACTTTTGGCTGCTGAGATATAAACGTTTCTGTTGGTATACCCCCTCTATTTTTCTGTCATTTTTATCTAATATTTTAAGTTCTCAGCAATATTCAACACTGAGAAAGCCTAGTTTTTCATAAATCTTATCCTATGATTATAGAGCAATACCATAGCAATCATTTGATACCGATTTCGGCTCTCTATAACTTTTGGTTGCCGAGTTATAATGATTTTTTGGGGGTATACCCCCCTCCACTTTTTTCTGTGATTTTTCTCTAATATTTATAGTTTTTATCAATATTCAAAAAAAGTAAGTCAGGTTGTTTGTGTGTCTTACCACGTGATTTTAGAACATTATCTTAGCAATTATTTGATACCAATTTCAGCTTTCTAGAGCTGTTTGTCATTGAGATAATAGCAGTTTTATTGGTATACCCCCTTCGTTTGCAAGTGATTTTTCTCTTATATCTTAAGTTCTTTTAAATATTTGAGAAACAAGAAAGTCAGCTTGTTTATATACTTGTTGCTTGGTTATAGAATATTGTCATAGCAATCATTTTATAGCAATTTCAGCTCTGTAGAGCCTGTGGTAACTGAGGTATCAGCAGTTTTATTGATATACCCCCTTCTTTGCCAGTGATTTTTCTCCTATATCTTAAGTTTTCTCAAATATTTGAGGAGCAAAAAATCAGCTTGCTATATACCTTTTACATGGTCATAGAATATTGTCATATCAATTATTTGATACCAATATCAGCTCTCTAGGACTTTTGGTTGTTGAGATATGTATGTTTCCTTTGGTATACCCCCTATATTTTTCTGTGATTTTTTATCTAATATTTTAAGTTTTCATCAATATTCAAACACTAAGAAAGTCTAATTTTTCATAAATCTTATCTTATGATTATAGAACATTACCATAACAATTAATTGATACCAAGTTAAGCTTTCTATATTTTTTGGTTGCTGACGTATTAAGTTTTTTGGTGGTATACCCCCTCAATTTTTCTGTGATTTTTCTCTAATATTCAAAGCTTTTATCAATATTAAAAAAAGTATGTCAGATTGTTTAAGTAACTTACCAAGAGGTTTTAAAGCGTTATTTTAGCAATCATTTGATACCAATTTCAGCTTTATAGGGCTTTTTGTCGATGAGATATTAGCAGTTTTATTGGTATACCCCCTTCGTTTGCAAGTGATTTTTCTCTTATATCTAAAGTTCTTTTAGATATTTGAGCAACAAGAAAGTCAGTTTGTTTATATACTTGTTATATGGTTATAGAATATTGTCAAAGCAATCATATTATAGCATTTTCAGTCTCTAGAACTTTTGGTTATTGAGATATATATGTTTCCGTTGGTATACCCCCTATATTTTTCTGAGATTTTTATCTAATATTTAAAGTTCTCATCACTATTTCATCAATGAGAAAGTCAAATTATTTATGTTTTTATCACATGATTAATGAAAGTTATTCTTGCAATCATTTGATACCAATTTAAGCTCTCTAGATCTTTTGGTTACTGATATATTAGCAGTTTTCTTGGTATACCCCCTTCGTTTGCCAATGTTTTTTCTCCTATAGCTTAAGTTCTCTTAAATATTCGAGAAAGAAAAAAACATCTTTTGTTTATATACCTTTTACATGGTTATAGATTATTGTCATAGCAATCATTTGATACCAATTTCAGCTGTCTAGGACTTTTGGTTGCTGAGAAATATACGTTTCTGTTGGCATACCCCCTATATTTTTCTGAGATTTTTATCTAATATTTAAAGTTTTCATCTATATTCCAACAATGAGAAAGTCAAATTAATTATGTTCTTTATCTTATGTTTATAGAACATTATTCTTGCAATCATTTGATACCAATTTTAGCTCTCTAGAGCTTTTGGTCACTGATATATCAGCAGTTTTATTGGTATACCCGCTTCGTTTGCAAATGTTTTTTCTTCTTTAGCTTAAGTTCTCTTAAATACTCGAGAAACAAGAAAGACATTTTATTTATATACCCTTTACAATGTTATAGAATATTGTCATATCAATCATTTGATACCAATTTCAGCTGTCTAGGACTTTTGGTTGCTGAGAAATATACGTTTCCGTTGGCATACCCCCTATATTTTTCTGAGATTTTTATCTAATATTTAAAGTTTTCATCTATATTCCAACAATGAGAAAGTCAAATTAATTATGTTCTTTATCTTATGTTTATAGAACATTATTCTTGCAATTATTTGAGACCAATTTTAGCTCTCTAGAGCTTTTGGTCACTGACATATCAGCAGTTTTATTTGTATACCCCCTTCGTTTGCAAATGTTTTTTTCTTCTATAGCTTAAGTTCTCTTAAATACTCGAGAAACAAGAAAGACATTTTATTTATATCCCCTTTACATGGTTATAGATTATTGTCATAGCAATTATTTGATACCAATTTCAGCTGTCTAGGACTTTTGGTTGCTGAGATATATACGTTTCCGTTGGCATACCCCCTATATTTTTCTGAGATTTTTATCTAATATTTAAAGTTCTCATCTATATTCCAACAATGAGAAAGTCAAATTAATTATGTTTCTTATCTAATGATTATAGCACATAATTCTAACAATCATTTGATTCAAATTTAGGTCTCTAGAGCTTTTGGTCACTGAGATATCAGCAGTTTTATTTGTATAACCCCTTCGTTTGCCAGTGATTTTTCTCCTATATCTCAAGTTCCCTTAAGTATTTGCGCTACAAAAGAGTCAGCTTATTGATATATCTAATTGTATAATTATAAAATATTGTTATAGCAATCATTTGATACCAATTTTTGTTCTTTAGGACTTTCGGTTCCTGAGAAATACACGTTTTTGTAGGTACACCCCCTCCATTTTCTGTGATTTTTCTCTAATATTTAAAGTTTCCTCAATATTTGAACGGCACAAAAGTCTGACTATTAATGTATCTTATTATGTCGTTTTAGAATGTTATCATAGCAATCATTTGTTACAAATTTCAGCTCTCTATGGCTTTTGGCTGCCGAGCTATAAACGTTTCTGTAGGTATACCCCCTACATTGGTCTGTGATTTGTCTCTAAAATTGAAAGTTCTCATCAATATTTGAACACCAAGAAGGTCAAAATCATTCTGTATTTTTTCACATTAATATAGAACATTATCATAACAATAATTTCATACAAATTTGGAGTTTTTGGTTGCTGAGATATCTGAATTTCGTTGATTTTTTCCCCTTCTTTTATCTGTTATTTTTCTCTGATATCTGAAGTTCTTTTTTAATATTTGAGCCTTAAGATAGCCAGCTCGTTTATATATCTCAGTACATGGTTATAGAGCATTGTCATAGCAATCATTTGATACCAATTCAAGCTCTTTAGAGCTTTTGGTTGCTGAGATATAAACAACTGTGCTGGTATTCTCCATTTTCTGTGATTTTAGTCTAATACATGAAGTTTTCATTAATATTCGAACACCAGGAAGTCAGTTTGATAATTAAATCTTATTACATAGTTATAAAGCATTGCAAAAGCAATCATTTGATACCTATTTCTGCTTTCTAAGTCTATCAGTAGCCAAGATACATGTGGTAATATAGGTGTACCACCTTACTATCTACGCTTATTAGGGGTTGTATTGAATACTCTGTGATTTTAGGTGACACAAATGGGCATTAAAGTGATCCTCTGACCAAACTGGCACCCTTGAGCATTTGTTCTAAGGGTTTAAATTACATCCTATAACCCAAACCAAACCCTTCAAATGGCAATATAATTATTTTCCCTTTGTAAATCCTGATTTTCGTCATTTTCATTAATATTCATGAAAATGCAAATGAGATGATTTTCATTTAGGCCCATGGCATCAACATATTTGTCAAATAGAATAATTGATACAATAACAATGATAGTTTAGGCCTGAAATTAGTTTTTATGGGATAATTGATTTTTATTTTTATTTTTTTTTCATCTTAATGTTTTAATGAAAATTCATGAATATGCAAGTTAGATAATTTCCATTACTTATCATAGGATAAAAGGAATATGCCTATGATTAAGAATGAGACCAAGTTCAATGGTCTAGGATAAAAAACAATTGAGATATTTTCAATTTTCTATGTGTACCCCCATTATTAACGCAAAAATTGAATATTCAGAGTAATTTAATAAAACATAGCGTAAAACGCAAACGCCTCGACTTTCAGATGGCAGAAAACAGGATTTGATAGCTTTTTCAATGTACTTTTAGAGAATAATAGTGTAGAAATTTCACTTCAGGAGGAAAGGGGGATCTGGATAGCTAGAAGACTATTCCCTACCATTTTTTGTGTTAAAATGACATGTTTTTTTAATTATGTGGTATCGTAAATAACGTGTCGTTTCACCATTAAAGCTACCAGCAATGCAAGGCCCCCCGATTTTTTACAAGTCTACAAACATTGTCCTACATGAAAATCATAAGGGGATTTGTTCAGGCCAGATGGTACCGACCCCCAAAATTTACGGTATTGGCTCATGGACCATATGATCCATGGGTATTGCCAAGCCAGAAAATAAATAAAAAAAAAAATAAAAAACAGCAAAAAACTGACCTGATTATTAATACAGTGTTAATCTTAAATGTATTAACCAATTCCAGACCTTACTGTTATTAGTTTTCAATTTCTTGTGCAGTCTCCTGATGTCATAGTGACCTTCTGGACAGATTTGTCTATCCATCCTTGACACTCTTGTAAGATTTTATATTCTACCCCTGGCCAAAACCTTGGATATACTGATATTTTCTCACCAGATGTGCAAGAATATCTTTTTTAATTTAAAAACTGTGGATGTACATGAAAGCAAATCAAATGACAATTGTTAGATTAAGTGCAATATGTATTATACCAGTTTTAATCCCAATAAGTTATTGCTTAATGCAACAATGTGATAATCAGAAATATAAGATATGTATGTTCATGTGTAGTTTTGTCTTGTGATGTTAGATTCAATCATGTTGCAAAAAAAAAATCATTAAAATTCACAGCCACATGAGTTTTAGTGTTAAGTTGTTCTTAGAACTCCCCACAAGTTATATGAACAGAACCCACGGTGGCATAGTGATTAAGCTACTTTGTAAATCATGTGTTAAGGGCTCAATCTGTGACTTATACAGTCCTTCAGATTAGTTTAAACGAATGTAGGAAAAAAACGTCACAGGAAAAAAAGTCACAATTTTGGGTAGGAAAAAAAGTCACAGGAAAAATAGTCACAAAAAAGAATTATGCTTTTTCTCAACTTTTTGGTTAGAAAGAAACATTTTTATTTTTAATTTTACCATTTTATCGCACCTGCTTATAGCAGGGTGTGATATAGGAGTCCAAATTTCTGTCCGTCCGTTCGTTCGTCCGTCCGTCTGTCCGTCAACATTTACGTCTAAGTTTGGTTTTCTCGACATCAGAGATAGCTGCGAGTCTGAAACCTTGCATAGTAATTGTCCCTGACATACCCTTCAAGCACGCACCTTAACCTGGTGGCTTTGACCTATATTTCACGGTCCACTGACTTTGAAAATTTTTACGTCGAAGTTTTGTCAACATTTACGTCAAAGTTTGGTTTTCTCGACATCAGAGATAGCTGCGAGTCTAAAACCTTGCATAGTAATTGTCCTTGACATACCCTTCAAGCACGCACCTTAACCTGGTGCCCTTGACCTATATTTCACCGTCCACTGACTTTGAAAATTTTTATTTGGAAGTTTGGTTTTCTCGACATCTGAGATAGCTGTGAGTCTGAAACCTTGCATAGTAATTGTCCTTGACATACCCATCAAGCACGCACCTTAACCCGATGCCCTTGACCTATATTTCACGGTCCACTGACTTTGATAATTTTTACGTCGAAGTTTGGTTTTCTCGACATCAGAGATAGCTGCAAGTCTGAAACCTTGCATAGTAATTGTCCTTGACATACCCTTCAAGCACGCACCTTAACCTGGTGCCCTTGACCTATATTTCACGGTCCACTGACTTTGAAAATTTTTACGTCGAAGTTTGGTTTTCTCGACATCAGAGATAGCTGCAAATCTGAAACCTTGCATTGTAATTGTCCTTGACATGCCTTTCAAGCACACACCTTGACCTGGTGCCATTGAACTATATTTCACGGTCTGTTGACTTTGCCCGATGCAGGTGCGATATCGACCTCCGCGGAGTTCTTGTTATCACTTTATGTTTAGTTTGGATTGATGTTTTAGCCTTTTTATGTCCCACTTAACAATATTCGATCATGCCGGTGTAACAGTTTATCTTGCCCCCCTGGACAGGTTGCCCCCCGGGGGGCAAAATTTCCCGGGAAATCTTACCCCCCACCCTGATTATCTTCACCCCCGGGGGGTAAGCTGTCCAGGCCAGTTTATCTTGCCCCCCACCCACTAGGAAAGAAAGTGTTTTTAGAATATATATGTTTATTTTCCTGCACCAATGAAATAATATCATGTCCTTTTACCATTATTTAGTGACATGTTATCTTATCCGCCCTTTTTTTTTAAAAAAAATATTTTATTTACCTAGGTGGGGGTGAAGCTGTCCAGGGCAGTTTATCTTGCCCCCCGCCTAGGTATTGGAAGATCAATTTTTCTAAGCTTATTACACTGTTTCAAAATTAATACCATAAGAAGACCTACCTTTTAGAAATGCAATTTATTTGATTAAAAAGCCCTTTTCCTTATCATTCAGTTTTATACCCTCAGTTACATAGGCGGGGGTGAAGCTGTCCAGGGCGGTTTATCTCGCCCCCCGCCTATGTATTGGATGATAAAATTTTCTAGGCTTATTACAACTGTTTCCAATTAATACTGTACTTAAGAAGCTTTATCAGTTTTAACTGCAATCCATTTTATTATCAAGACATCTTCCTCGTCTTTCCAGTCTATACCCTCAGTTATGCAGGCGGGAGTGAAGCTGTCCAGGGCGGTTTATCTTGCCCCCCCCCCTAGGTACTGGAGGATCAATTTATCAAAGCATGTTACACTGTTTCAAAATAAATACCATAAGAAGGTCTACCTTTTAGAAATGCAATTTATTTGATTAAAAAACCCTTTTCCTCGTCATTCAGTTTTATACCCTCAGTTACATAGGTGGGGGTGAAGCTGTCCAGGGCGGTTTATCTTGCCCCCCGCCTATGTATTGGATGATAAAATTTTCTAGGCTTATTACACTGATTAAAAATTAATGCAGTAGGAAGAATTATCAGTTAGAAGTGCATTTAGTTTGAATACATATCTCTTTTCCTCCTCATTCAGTTCCTATCGTCACTTTCTCAGGTGGGGGTGAAGCTGTCCAGGGCGGTTTAACTCGCCCCCGCCTAGGTATTGGATGATAAAATTTTCTAGGCTTATTTCACTGATTAAAAATTAATGCAGTTGGAAGAATTATCAGTTAGAAGTGCATTTAGTTTGAATACATAACCCTTTTCCTCCTCATTCAGTTCCTATCTTCACTTTCTCAGGCGGGGGTGAAGCTGTCCAGGGCGGTTTATCTTGCCCCCCGCCTAGGTATTGGAGGATCAATTTTTCAAAGCATGTTACACTGTTTCAAAATTAATACCATAAGAAGGTCTCCCTTTTAGAAATGCAATTTATTTGATTAAAAAGCCCTTTTCCTCGTCATTCAGTTATATACCCTCAGTTACATAGGCGGGGGTGAAGCTGTCCAGGGCGGTTTATCTTGCCCCCCCGCCTATGTATTGGATGATAAAATATTCTAGGCTTATTACACTGATTAAAAATTAATGCAGTAGGAAGAATTATCAGTTAGAAGTGCATTTAGTTTGAATACATATCTCTTTTCCTCCTCATTCAGTTCCTATCTTCACTTTCTCAGGTGGGGGGCGAAGCTGTCCAGGGCGGTTTATCTCGCCCCCCACCTAGGTATTGGAGGATGAAATTTTCTAGGCTTATTACAACTGTCTCAAATTGATACTTAAGAAGCTTTATCAGTTTTAACTGCAATCCATTTTATTATCAAGACATCTTCCTCATCTTTCCATTCTATACCCTCAGTTATGCAGGCGGGAGTGAAGCTGTCCAGTGCGGTTTATCTTGCCCCCCGCCTAGGTATTAGAGGATCAATTTTTCAAAGCATGTTACACTGTTTCAAAATTAATACCATAAGAAGGTCTCCCTTTTAGAAATGCAATTTATTTGATTAAAAAGCCCTTTTCCGCGTCATTCAGTTTTATACCCTCAGTTACATAGGCGGGGGTGAAGCTGTCCAGGGCGGTTTATCTTGCCCCCCGCCTATGTATTGGATGACAAAATTTTCTAGGCTTATTACACTGATTAAAAATTAATGCAGTAGGAAGAATTATCAGTTAGAAGTGCATTTAGTTTGAATACATATCTCTTTTCCTCCTCATTCAGTTCCTATCTTCACTTTCTCAGGTGGGGGCGAAGCTGTCCAGGGCGGTTTATCTCGCCCCCCACCTAGGTATTTGAGGATGAAATTTTCTAGGCTTATTACAACTGTCTCAAATTGATACTTAAGAAGCTTTATCACTTTTAACTGCAATTCATTTTATTATAAAGACATTTTCCTCATCTTTCCATTCTATACCCTCAGTTATGCTGGCGGGGGTGAAGCTGTCCAGTGCGGTTTATCTTGCCCCCCGCCTAGGTATTAGAGGATCAATTTTTCAAAGCATGTTACACTGTTTCAAAATTAATACCATAAGAAGGTCTCCCTTTTAGAAATGCAATTTATTTGATTAAAAAACCCTTTTCCTCGTCATTCAGTTTTATACCCTCAGTTACATAGGTGGGGGTGAAGCTGTCCAGGGCGGTTTATCTTGCCCCCCGCCTATGTATTGGATGATAAAATTTTCTAGGCTTATTACACTGATTAAAAATTAATGCAGTCGGAAGAATTATCAGTTAGAAGTGCATTTAGTTTGAATACATAACCCTTTTCCTCCTCATTCAGTTCCTATCATCACTTTCTCAGGTGGGGGTGAAGCTGTCCAGGGCGGTTTATCTTGCCCCCTGCCTAGGTATTGGATGACAAAATTTTCTAGGCTTATTACACTGATTAAAAATTAATGCAGTAGGAAGAATTATCAGTTAGAAGTGCATTTAGTTTGAATACATAACCCTTTTCCTCCTCATTCAGTTCCTATCGTCACTTTCTCAGGTGGGGGTGAAGCTGTCCAGGGCGGTTTATCTTGCCCCCCGCCTAGGTATTGGATGATAAAATTTTCTAGGCTTATTTCACTGATTAAAAATTAATGCAGTAGGAAGAATTATCAGTTAGAAGTGCATTTAGTTTGAATACATAACTCTTTTCCTCCTCATTCAGTTCCTATCTTCACTTTCTCAGGCGGGGGTGAAGATGTCCAGGGCGGTTTATCTTGCCCCCCGCCTAGGTATTGGAGAATCAATTTTTCAAAGCATGTTACACTGTTCCAAAATTAATACCATAAGAAGGTCTACCTTTTACAAATGCAATTTACTTGATTAAAATGTGTTTCATTCAGTTTTATACCCTCAGTTATATAGGCGGGGGTGAAGCTGTCCAGGGCGGTTTATCTTGCCCCCCGCCTATGTATTGGATGATAAAATTTTCTAGGCTTATTACACTGATTAAATATTAATGCAGTAGGAAGAATTATCAGATAGAAGTGCATTTAGTTCAAATACATATCTCATTTCCTCCTCATTCAGTTTCGGTCATCCGATTCCAGAGAAGTTGATGTTTGAAGGATTTTACCCTATATGGGCATGGCAGCCATCTTGGTCATATGACCTGGAAAAAAAAATTATAGGACTCGTCTTGTGATTTTTAATCCACTTTTATTTTATATCAAGGTGGTTCAAATGATGGTTAAGAAAAAAAAATTGACATTAAAAAACCTGGGTGGGGGGCGAGATAAACCGCCCTGAACAGGTTGCCCCCTACCCAGGTACCAATTTTTTTCTATTTTTCTGACATTGAAAACAAGTTTATAGGACTTGTCTTGTGATTTTAAATCAACTATTATTTTATATTTAGGTTGTATAAATGATGGTGAAGAAAAAGATCAACATCAAAAACCTGGGTGGGGGGCGAGATAAACCGCCCTGGACAGCTTACCCCCCACCCATATACCAATTAGTTTCTTCTTTTCCGACATTGAAAACAAGTTTATAGGGCTTGTCTTGTGAGTATAAAGCCAATACTTTTTTATATTAAGGTTGTTCAAGTGATGGTGAAGAAAAAAAAATCAACATCAAAAACCTGGTTGGGGGTCAGTTCAAACCGCCCTGGACAGGTTACCCCCCACCCCTGTACCAATAAGTTTCTTCTTTTCTGACACTGAAAATAAGTTTATAGGGCTTATCTTGTGATTTAAATCCAATATTATTTTATATTCATGAAGGTTGTTCAAATGATGGTGAAGAAAAAAAAATCAACATCAAAAACCTAGGTGGGGGGGGGGGGGGGGGGGGGCAAGATAAACCGCCCTGGACAGGTTACCCCCCCCCCCCCCCCCCACCCTTGTACCAATTACATGTAGTTTCTTCTTTTCTGACATTGAAAAAAAGTTTATAGGACTCGTCTTGTGATTTTAAATCCACTTTTATTTTATATCAAGGTGGTTCAAATGATGGTTAAGAAAAAAAAAATCAACATAAAAAAAACCTGGGTGGGGGGCGAGATAAACCGCCCTCGACAGGTACCCAGGTACCAGGTACTCCACCCAGGTACCAAATTTTTTCTATTTTTCTGACATTGAAAACAAGTTTATAGGACTTGTGATTTTAAATCCATTTTAATTTTATATTTAGGTTGTACAAATGATGGTGAAGAAAAAAAATCAACATCAAAAACCTGGGTGGGGGGCGAGATAAACCGCCCTGGACAGGTTACCCCCCACCCTTGTACCAATTAGTTTCTTCTTTTCCGACATAAAGCCAATACTTTTTTATATTAAGGTTGTTCAAGTGATGGTGAAGAATAAAATATCAACATCAAAAACCTGGGTGGGGGTCAGTTCAAACCGCCCTGGACAGGTTACCCCCCACCCCTGTACCAATAAGTTTCTTCTTTTCTGACACTGAAAACAAGTTTATTGGGCTTATCCTGTGATTTAAATCCAATATTATTTTATATGAAGGTTGTTCAAATGATGGTGAAGAAAAAAAAAATCAACATCAAAAACCTAGGTGGGGGGCAAGATAAACCGCCCTGGACAGGTTACCCCCCACCCTTGTACCAGTTACATGTAGTTTCTTCTTTTCCGACATTGAAAGAAAGTTTATAGGACTCGTCTTGTGATTATAAATCCACTTTTATTTTATATCAAGCTGGTTCAAATGATGGTGAAGGAAAAAAATCAGCATAAAAAACCTGGGTGGGGGGCGAGATAAACCGCCCTGGACAGGTTGCCCCCCACCCAGGTACCAATTTTTTTTCTTCTATTTTTCTGACATTGAAAACAAGTTTATAGGGCTTGTCTTGTGATTTTAAAGCCACTACTATTTAATATTAAGGTTGTTCAAGTGATGGTGAAGAAAAAATATCAACATCAAAAACCTGGGAAGGGAAGGGGGGGGGGGCAAGATAAACCGCCCTGGACAGCTTACCCCCCACCTTTGTACCAATTAGTTTCTTCTTTTCCGACATTGAAAACAAGTTTACAGAGCTTGTCTTGTGAGTATTAAGCCAATACTTTTTTATATGAAGGTTGTTCAAGTGATGGTGAAGAAAAAAATATCAACATCAAAAACCTGGGTGGGGGTCAGTTCAAACCGCCCTGGACAGGTTACCCCCCACCCCTGTAACAATAAGTTTCTGCTTTTCTGACACTGAAAATAAGTTTATAGGGCTTATCTTGTGATTTAAATCCAATACTATTTTATATTGAGGTTGTTCAAATGATGGTGAAGAAAAAAAATCAACATCAAAAACCTAGGTGGGGGGCAAGATAAACCGCCCTGGACAGGTTACCCCCCACCCTTGTACCAATTACATGTAGTTTCTTCTTTTCCGACATTGAAAGAAAGTTTATAGGACTCGTCTTGTGATTTTAAATCCACTTTTATTTTATATCAAGGTGGTTCAAATGATGGTGAAGGAAAAAAATCAACATAAAAAAAACCTGGGTGGGGGGCGAGATAAACCACCCTGGATAGGTTGCCCCCCACCCAGGTACCAATTTTTTTCTATTTTTCTGACATTGAAAACAAGTTTAAAGGACTTGTCTTGTGATTTTAAATCCATTTTAATTTTATATTTAGGTTGTACAAATGATGGTGAAGAAAAAAAATCAACATCAAAAACCTGGGTGGGGGGCGAGATAAACCGCCCTGGACAGGTTACCCCCCACCCTTGTACCAATTAGTTTCTTCTTTTCCGACATTGAAAACAAGTTTATAGGGCCTGTCTTGTGAGTATAAAGCCAATACTTTTTTATATTAAGGTTGTTCAAGTGATGGTGAAGAATAAAATATCAACATCAAAAACCTGGGTGGGGGTCAGTTCAAACCGCCCTGGACAGGTTACCCCCCACCCCTGTACCAATAAGTTTCTTCTTTTCTGACACTGAAAACAAGTTTATAGGGCTTATCCTGTGATTTAAATCCAATATTATTTTATATGAAGGTTGTTCAAATGATGGTGAAGAAAAAAAAAATCAACATCAAAAACCCAGGTGGGGGGCAAGATAAACCGCCCTGGACAGGTTGCCCCCCACTCTTGTACCAGTTACATGTAGTTTCTTCTTTTCCGACATTGAAAGAAAGTTTATAGGACTCGTCTTGTGATTATAAATCCACTTTTATTTTATATCAAGGTGGTTCAAATGATGGTGAAGGAAAAAAATCAGCATAAAAAACCTGGGTGGGGGGCGAGATAAACCGCCCTGGACAGGTTGCCCCCCACCCAGGTACCAATTTTTTTTCTTCTATTTTTCTGACATTGAAAACAAGTTTATAGGGCTTGTCTTGTGATTTTAAAGCCACTACTATTTAATATTAAGGTTGTTCAAGTGATGGTGAAGAAAAAAAATCAACATCAAAAACCTGGGAAGGGAAGGGGGGGGGGGGTGCAAGATAAACCGCCCTGGACAGCTTACCCCCCACCCATGTACCAATTAGTTTCTTCTTTTCCGACATTGAAAACAAGTTTACAGGGCTTGTCTTGTGAGTATTAAGCCAATACTTTTTTATATGAAGGTTGTTCAAGTGATGGTGAAGAAAAAAATATCAACATCAAAAACCTGGGTGGGGGTCAGTTCAAACCGCCCTGGACAGGTTACCCCCCACCCCTGTAACAATAAGTTTCTGCTTTTCTGACACTGAAAATAAGTTTATAGGGCTTATCTTGTGATTTAAATCCAATACTATTTTATATTAAGGTTGTTCAAATGATGGTGAAGAAAAAAATCAACATCAAAAACCTAGGTGGGGGGCAAGATAAACCGCCCTGGACAGGTTACCCCCCACCCTTGTACCAATTACATGTAGTTTCTTCTTTTCCGACATTGAAAGAAAGTTTATAGGACTCGTCTTGTGATTTCAAATCCACTTTTATTTTAAATCAAGGTGGTTCAATTGATGGTGATGAAAAAATTATCACTATCAAAAACCTGGGTGGGGGTCAGTTCAAACCGCCCTGGACAGGTTACCCCCCCCCCCCCCCCCCCCCCACCCTTATAACAATTAGTTTCTTCTTTTTGGACATTGAAAACTTGTCATGTGACTTAAATCCAATATTATTTCATATTAAGGTTGTTCAAATGATAGTGAAGAAAAAAAATCAACATCAAAAACCTGTTGGGGGGCAAGATAAACCGCCCTGGACAGGTTACCCCCCACCCTTGTACCAATTACATGCAGTTTCTTCTTTTCCGACATTCAAAACTAGTTTATAGGACGTACTTGTCTTTTGATTGAAATCCAATATTATTTCATATTAAGGTTGTACAAATGATGATCAAGACAAAGAATATCAACATCAAAGTCTGGGTGGGGGGGGGGGGGTAAGATAAACCGCCCTGGACAGGTTACCCCCCCCCCCCATCCTTTTACCAATTAGTTTCTACTTTTCTGACACTGAAAACAAGTTTATAGGGTCTGTTTTGTTATTTTAATTCAATATTCAATATGCAGATGCTTTGTATAGAAAATATAGTTATAATTGGGTGGGGGGCAAGATAACCTGCCCTGGACAGGTTACCCCCCAATAAGTTTCCACTTTTGACACTCTGAAAACAACTTTTTATAACTTGTCTTGTAATCTTAATCCAACACTTTCATTTTTGGATAGTTAAAAAAAATGTGTATAAAAATCAATCACAACCAATACTTGAAACTGGGTGGGGGGCAAGATAAACCGGCCTGGACAGCTTGCCCCCCGGGGGTGAAGATATCCAGGGTGGGGGCAAGATTTCCCGGGACAGCTTACCCCCCGGGGGGTAAGCCAACCGCGGTCAGCTTACCCCCCAGGGGGTAAGCTGTCCAGGGGGTAAGATAAACTGGGACACCGGGACTGAGGTGATACTTCCTGGGTACCTGACCAGTTATTTGGTAACTTAAAATGATCTAAAATAGGCTTGTTCAAGGACACTGTTCAATGTTTCCCATTCTATGGACATGTTTTGATTCTGATTACGACATTTCCTCATCATTGCTTTATTTTAACATGAAAATCATGTCCTACTACATTTATCTACTGATATATGTAGTTTCTCTTGGTCTTTTATAATTGTGACTTTTTTTTCCTGTGACTTTATTTCCTGTGACTTTTTTTCCGTGACTTTTTTTTCCGTCCACCATTTAAACTGAGGTGCCATCTCCATATGGTCTTAGTTGTTGAGTGGGGCTTAAACAAAATCGTCCAACCAAGTTATTCTTAGGTTATAAGAAGAATGTATGTTTTGTATTAAGGATGTTTGCTGCCAATGAATAAGTATTCAAACTTTTTCTAACCGCTCTTTTTTTATTTCAAAATATGATATAAAGACATTTGGAAACGAAATAACTATAGGATAGTGTGCATTTTTTCAATATACAAACCTCTGAATGAGACCTCTTAGCACCATGTTTGAAAATTAGAAAAAATTAATTGTAATTTTCTTTCACATAAATCCTGAACAACAAATGCATCACAAATTCTTCCAAATGTCATTTTACATGTATTTTTTAAAAGTAATGCAGACTATTTTGGACCAAAACCATATAAAAAGTAAAAATTGATGTGTAAAACAAAATTTACAAATCTTTTCACAACCCCTGACCCCACACAAACTTCAAAGGTCACAAAATGTCCAATTTTATAAATGAGCCTCGCCATGAGAAAACCAGCAATTTGCATATGCGAAAACAAAGCCGCAGATCAGCTTCGCGGTAACCGCGAAGCTGATCAGCGCCTTTGTTTTCGCTTCACGGATAGTACAATCCCTCTCCTTCCTTCATCCAAAATTTAAAGCTTCTAGCCATCTTCTGTTGCTGTACAGCCCAGTTTGTGTCGGATCTGTGCGGAAACCCAAATTGTTGGTTTTCTCACGCACAGGCTCAAATGTTACAAAACCTTTTGTTGTTGTTGTTGTTGTTGGTTCAAACACTTTTTCTTGTATTTTCACACTACATAGATATTGTTCATATTGTTCAGATAAAAGAATGAAATATATAGAGTAGTGAGCATATAAGAGAGTCATAGAACCAAGAACTTCGAAAATCACCCTTTCAAGCCTTTTTTCAACTATTTTATTTCTTAGACCTTTTTTCATTAAAACCACTAAGTCAAAGTCAAAGAAAGTCCAGTATGCATCTGCTGCTAAAATAAGCCCAGAATTGGTCCATTTGTTTTGAAGATAAGCACTATTTAAGTTTCATCTACCCTACCCCATAAATTTTACTGACAACTAAAATTTTCTAATAAGTTTTTATTATTTATTTTTTGTCTGATTCAATTTAAGGTCCCTTTCAAGATTATTTCAGCTCATATGAGACAGGCCAATCAGTAGATGGGGCAAAAACGGAAGGACCCCAAGAAAAACCACCTGGCACAACTGCAAGCAGAACTTGGCTTGTCTCACATATGCCCCGTGGGGGCTCAAACCCACACCAGACACAGCGGTGAGATGATCAAATAGTTATGTGCAGTAATTAAATATCAGTACTCTTGACCAATCAATTTTCTTGGCTTGTTCAATGCATATCATCAATTGTATTCTAATGTAAAATATTAGGAAAATATCTGCAGCCATTTATCAAAAATGTCAAATGTTACCAACGAACATCCATTTCTGAACATACTTGTGGCATTGCGGTTCCAGTATTAATAAGCATAAAATTAATGACAAAAAGTCCAAAGACCTGCGGAGAGGTTTCTAGTTTAAAAACACAAGAACATGGCAAAATGCTTCACAGATTGAGTTAAGAGAGCAGAGAGGTTATATTAATTTTATGAACAAAAAAAATATTTAAAAAAATAAATTCATGTAGTACTATTACCACAGAATCTTGGCTTTTATTTTGACATGTTCATTTTTTCTCTCATCACTATAGGTGGCTTAATTACTATATCAGATGACCATGACCGAATGTATCTGCTAGTCTTGAATGATTTGGTCGGTTGATTTCGTGTTTTATGTCCCACTCAATAGCTAAAGTCATGAATAAAGAGAGGGGACCTTGGTTTAAATTTCATCCAAAAGTGGTTTACAAGACGACTTAGAGGCCAGTATTCCTTTCTATTGAAAGTCATTCAGGGACTTGACACTAGAAAACCTGATGGCATCACAATGACTGAATACATGTAGCCCCCCCCCCCCCCCCCTAAAAATAATAATAATAATAATAATATTGATTGCAGAGGGACACAGTTTTACTGCACAGGTTGTTCAAGGACCATAAAACCAATCAACAAGTTTTGGCCTTTAGGGACCTCTTTATTACCCCCACGAAAAGATGAGATAATTACCTGATCTCTGGATCATATTGCACCAGCAGGGGTCATAAATCGAATAGAATCTGGGACCTTTTATCTCCTTCAGAAGCTATAGACGCTATGCCTTAGAGGCTTCTAGTCTGGACTGAATGCACACACCCCATCTTCTAAATTAATAAAAAATGAGTCAGAAAAAATATACTGCTAGCAGGATATGCTTTGTAAGTTACTTTTGAGGAAAACAACACAAAAATCTGCATGCTTTTCTAAGTCTTAACTCCTTCATGGGGAAAAATAGAAAATTCATCTTTTTGGCAGCCATTTTGGACGCCATCTTGGATTTCGGTATGAAGAATCCACATCCGGACTTGGCACCCATCGCCTAATGGTCTTTCTCACTGTTCAAGTTTTGGAGGTCCTACTCGTAAGTATGGGATTAATTCAAGTTTTTCTAGTGACTATCAAGTACACAATGATAGACAGGCATGATGCAAGTCATAAATAAGCAATAGAAAGAAGATATGGCTTAAGGACGGAACCTTGGGGCACCCCATTATATGACTTGAATATCAGATGATTCTCCCTTCAAGAGCCACACATTATTAACACTGAGTAAAATGCTTTAATCCAACTATGAATATTTTAGTATCATATGCTGGTGATTCTTGAAGTGAAGATTGTATCAAAAGTCTTAGCAACATCTAGTCCCTGTAAAAGGTACAATGAACTGGATTAGTTGGGTTTCGCAGGACCTTTTGTTGTAGGTCTTTTAGAACATATAGGTTTTGTAAGTTGCTGGTAAAATTTGACGCACTTATGTGCTCACTTGCATTTAAACACAAATATCACTAGGAAATTGATATTGCTCATCTGACACAAATTTGAAACAATTATTTGGTTTCCGACTAGATCTGACATAATTAAACCAGCCTGTACAGTCACATAAGCAGGCTAGAAGTTTGAGATTTTGGATATTATATAAGAAGACCAGGGATTGTACTGTCTGTGTAGTGAAAACAAAGGCGCTGATCAGCTTTGCGGTTCCCGCGAAGCTGGTCTGCGCCCATGTTTTACGCATATGCAGATTGTTGGTGTTTTTTTTTAATCGGCGGTTCGTTTTATAAATGTTGGTGACACATACCAGTCACATTTATATGGGTCAAATTCGGCTATCAAATTTCAAACCTCGGATCCATGTTAAAAATCTCAGCTCTCATAATGTACTAAAAGACCTACTACATGGCTCGAGGAAGAAAAGATCTTGCGAAACTCAACTTTAATATCCAAATCGTTTAGGTCATTGTTCAGTCGTTTTAAGAACCTACATGAAGTCACTTGGTTCTAGAGTGTTTTAGGTTTCACTTAATAATCATAATCCACCAAGTCAAGTCAAGTCCACCAAGTCCGGAGCCGAAGGCTCACAGGTGAGCTTATAGTATACCCATGATCCGGCGTCCGTCCGTCCGTCGTCCGTCCGTCGTCGTCCACAATTTCAAAGATTTTCTTCTCTGAAACCGCTTGGCCAATCAAGTTGAAATTTTATGTGGAGCCTCCTTGCGTAGTGGCATTGAAATTTTGTTCGCGATATTTTGGTCACATGACCAAGATGGCTGCCACGCCCATATATGGTAAAAACCCTTCAAAAATCTTCTTCTCCAGAACCGGTGAGCCGATTTCTACGAAACTTGGTATGTAGCATTCGGGACTCCACCCCATCATAAGTTGCTAAAATTATGACCCTGGGTTGACCTCTATTTTATGGCAAGGTCAATTTTGGAAACATAAGCTTTTACATTGGAAAAAGTGAAAACTATGGATTTCTTGTAAACTATTGCAGCCTGAGTCCTGAAAAGTGGTAGATGCAGACAACTAATGGAGTAGATGAAGGTATATGATTAATATAGGTCAAGGCCATCTCTTGACCTTGGCCGATCTGTCGTTCATACACACTTTTCAAATATCTTCTTCTCTGCAACCGCTTGACCGATCAAAGTGAAATTTTATGTGGAACCTCCATGGGTAGGGGGGACGAAAGTTGTTTGCGAAATTTGGGTCACATGACCAAGATGGACGCCAAGCCCATATATGGTAAAAACCCTTCAAAAATCTTCTCCAGAACCGGCAGGCCGATTTCCACGAAACTTGGTATGTAGCATCGGCGACTCCAGCCCATCATAGTTTCCTAAAATGATGACCCTGGGATGACCTTGACCTATTTTACGGCAAGGTCAATTTTGGAAACATAGGCTTTTACATTGGAAAAAGTGAAAACTATGGATTTCTTGTAAATCCACCAAGTCAAGTGTTGGTTCTAGAGTTTTTAGGTTCCAACCACTGCAGAAGCTGAGGGCGAGGTTAGGCGCCTATAAAACTGGTTTAAGCCTGCCAGTAACTTTGTGTTACTGATCGTTCCAATGCGATACTTCTGTGGTGGTTCTTTTTGTTTTATGTCTTAGTGTTTAATTTTTTTTGTGCTGTTGGCGCCTTATGTGTGTTTTCATAGTTTTAGTTAAGTTAAGGTAACTGAGTGGCCACCTATTGGGAAAATAGCTGCTCATTCGGCTTACGATATGTTTCATGGTATAAGTACCTGATTGTTAGTTTGGTTTTTTTCCCACAGTCTCGGTTTTTGGAGTGGGAATCTTTTTCTGATTGCGCCTTTTCCTGATCTTTGCCTACTCGTACCTTTTTATCCATTTAGAAATCATAACCCACCAAGTCACTTGGTTCTCGAGTGTTTTAGGTTTCACTTAATAATCATCATAGTAAACCACCAAGTCACTTGGTTCTAGAGTTTTTAGGTTCCACTTAGAAATCATAAACCACCAAGTCTCTTGGTTCAGTGATATATAATACAATGTAAATCTACTGTCCCTGCTTGGTTCTAGAGTGTTTTACGTTCCACTTAGAAATCTTTACGAGGGAGAAATGATGCTTGTGTTTAAATCTGTGTTTAATGAAGATACTTTTTATGCATGTCTTATCATTCAGAAATATTACATGTAACTATTGTTTGGCATTAGTTTGATGTTTCACATTAGTTGATATGCTAAAAGCCAAGTCCCTTACAGCAGAAAGTTCCTCATTGGAAATATTTTCGTCTCCATTTGCCTCTGGCCAATAAATTCTTACATTGTTTTCGTAAATGTATTTCATTAGTGCTGGGAAACTGTTTACATCAACACCAGGTAGGTAAACTGGAATTATGGGAACTCTTGCTTCAATGGCGGTTTCCATTTCGTAATGGCACCGCGTGCTGCAACAGAAAGCGCCTGAGACGATTGCCACAGTAACATAGCTGCTGTAAACTGCTGCCCTGCAAACGTCCATGATACATTCACCTGCGAGGAAGTTTTTGTCGTACAGAACAGTCAAAAGCTCCTCATCCCAGCCCGGAAAAGATTTACGCAACAGTTTTTGTAAGGGACCGTAAAGTTTTTCAACAACGAAAACCTTGTCTACGCGAGAGTAAGCCAAAAAAGCTGCAAAACGTGGATGACGATTGGGTGTTCCGAACGAAATGTCGTTTATTCCAATGTAATATTGAACACGTTCATTGTCTTGAACCGATTTTCGGTAGTGATCTTGTAATTCGATTTGATCAATGTTATCTTCGAGGCTTTCAATAGTTTCTCGGCTGTTACCTTTCAACTCGAGTCGATCAATGTCTAGGTATGCGTTATTTCTTACCATTTCGCGATTATGGTCTTGTGTGTAAAACACGACCTGATCAATGGCTTGTACTTTGTTTCCAACAACCACGTGCTTATCTTGTAAATCGATTTGATCAAGGGCATGTCCGTTGTCTTCAACTATTTCATGGTCATTTTGCTGTAACTCGATTTCAGCTGGTAAAGGATTTGCTTCTTCTGGTGTTCTTTGCATATTTCGTCTCATTACTACAATTATAGCTACGATGATAACGACAGCCAGCACAGATACTACAGTAAAAATCCCAATGGTCAAACCATTCGTGTTTTGTTCATCCAATTTCAAACTATGTGTGATATTCTTAAGACCAGCTTTGTAACATCTAAACATTGTTACACCATTGTCGTTCATGCCGCCACTTATGTTTGCTTCCATAGCATTACAATTATCATTTATCTCTGCAACATTTATAGCATTTTCTGAAAGTCCATTTTCGTGAGACGAACATTGGCATGTGAGACCAGTGTCTTCTGAGATACCGAAAATGGCCATGATGTTGTGATTACTTGGTATGAATGCCAGTGCAATCGTTCCATCATCAATATGCTTGAAATCATTTTTCGAAAGAAACAAGTGTTCCAGAAACTTGCTTGCAGTCAAATTTAAGTTTAAATACTGCAATTTGTTATTTGACAGATCTATGCTTTGTATATAGCTGTTTTGACAAAACATGTTGTACGACAGTTTGCTAATTTCATTTTCACTAAGATCTACGCTGCTTAAATGCTCGTTGTGTATAAAAAGTTCTGCAAATCCAGTTTCATTTTCTCTCAGAAATAGACGATTTCCAGATGCCTTTACCACCTCTAGAGCTTCCATGTCATGAAATAGCTTCGTTTTGAACGGAACACCGGTATGTGAGATGTCGATAGATTTAAGATCGTGCAGCCCCCGTACGTTTCCAACAGGACTCGAGACTTTCAAAAACCTTAGATTTAGATGTTCCAGTTTTGATTCGATACAAACATCTTCTTCAAAATCAATAAAGAACTCGCTTGCTTCAGAATGGCTGATGTCAAGCTCCTTTAACGCCGGCGGCAGGATAAAGCATCCATCCAGAGGGCTATTCAAGGTGGGACACATAGGTGTTTCAAATTCCCAATCCTCGTATCCCGATCTTCGATATCGGACGCTCTTGCTGGGCACCAAAGTGGGCCAATGATCAAGACGCCAGACTGTCAAATTTGGTAGCATTAATATTGCTTCCAAACATGCTTGGTCACTGAAAAGTATCGGCGTCCCAGATATATTCAGAGTCTCTAAATCCGACAAAAGCTCTAACTGTTCTATGGAAGCTGTTCTTGTCCAACTGATATCGAGGTTTTTGACTACTGATATCGGATATAACAATGATGGTCTGATCAGTCAGAGCACTTACTTAAACAGGTGATTATGAAAATCACCTTGTGCAGTACATTTTTTTTATAAATCAGTCACAAGATATAAGATTTGTTTCCCTTTGTTTGAAATGATTATCTTAAATATCACTTACTCAGGTGATTATTTTGATCTATCAAATCACTTGCATAGGTGATATAAGTAAATAAGAAAAAGGGACGGTGCTGTCTGTTCATTTAGCCAGGCACAAATGCCAACATGTTAAGGGAGATGACGAGCATTGTCAGCTAAGATGAAACCAAGAAACAAAGAAGCCATATCGAGTTTTGTGGTTTTTATTTCACTGAGAAAGTGTTACTTGAAACAGTGGTCGGGCAAACCGATCAATGGCCGATCACGATGCGGAGTGATTTTTTGGGGTTACCCTTCAACTTTTAACCCACTGCGCGCAGTACTTATTTGAATGCGCGCACCACACTTTCTTTTCAATATTCAACGAATAAGACTCCAAACTTATCAGAAAAAATAGGCGCTGTCTTCACAAAAAATAGGAAATCCTTCAAAACTGAACTTGAAAATCACGAAAAATTTCACATAAAATTCACAGTTTTTCTCGATTTTCTCTGCGATGCTTACACTTTGGCTGCCTCTGACCATGTGACTGAATGGCGCGTCTTTGCATTGACCCCTCGGATAGCTTAGAATTAGGAAAACAGCGCGAAATTCAAAATAAAACAAAAAAAAGTAGGCATTCATTCATGCTATTGCAGTCTTCTCTTGGAGCCAAAAAATCACCAGAGAACGTGATTTTAAGATCACTTGTTTAAGTAAGAGCTCTGACTGCTGATATTGTACATGTCCATCCTTTCACCACTGTGTATTTTACTAATGTTGAGAATATGAAGCTTGGATAAGTTACACTGAAAAATGGCCCATTCCACATAAAGAATACTCAGGAATTCATTCTGAGATAAATCTAGCTCTTCAAGAACAGTCATATTTGAAAATGACGATTCTTCAATAAAATTTAATCCAGCATTCCGCATTCGAAATAATCTCACTTGGCTAAGTTTACGCGTGAAATTCTTTGGTAAAGTTAGTTCGTGCTTCTCAACGCCATCTCCTTGAATTTCAAAACTCTCGACCAGTGACCAAGAGTCATCATAGTCTTGTTCTGGGATATCTACGGAAATGTTCCTTCCTTGAATTTTCACACTTTGCAGATGTCTGGATATGCCTTTCGGTAGAACAAAACTTTCATCCATGAAGAAACAGGAAATTCTTGACAAATCGGCACCACCACATTCGCATTTCTCGGATTGGCATGTTAATTTCTCGTCGTTAGAAATGGCAAATGTATTTCCAATTAGTTCAGTGGATCTCAAATAATATAGCATGAGATGAATTATTATAGTCTTGGTCATCTTCTTTTTTTTTTGGTTTGATGCTTCTACAAAGAAGAAAATATACGTATAAGCTTTGAGGATAGTATGCCTTCTTAAAATCTCGTTTGCCCGTGATTTAAAAAAAAATAGATAACACAATCACTAGGGAAAGGATAGTGTGGTTAAACGTACTCGTACATTGATATTTACTTTCATCAAAAATCTGTGCTGTAGGCTCTGGTGTAAGTTATATCAAAATGGTAGTTAATATTAAAACTTAATAACGGGAAACCTATAAAACACTACTGAGAATCACGTGGTATTGTATACATACAGACCGATAAATGATCGTGACACACACTGCAATTGAGACAGAAGTTGAGGTCAGATTTTCGAGTTTTCTCAAACAGCGTTTTCTTCTACTGACTGATAGATAGGTGCAGCCAATGCAGAAATTGAACATTTATTGAAAGAAAGTAGCAAGAAATCCCGGTTATTTCGTTTTCGCAAGCACTTTAATGTTATTGTTATGGAGTTTAATGTTATTGTTATGGAAGTAACGTAACTGTATGTTCATGGGGCGAAGGTGTAAGTTGCGAAAACAAAATAACTTGGATTCCTTATTTTACTTTCATTCAATAAATGTTCAATTTCTGCATTGGCTGCATCTATCTATTAGTCGATAGAAACGCTATAGGAAAAAAAACTAGAATTTCTCATCATAACTTAGAGTTTCATTGTGCGTCACCCATTCCGTACCACGTGTTTCTCAGCTTTTGATAAAAGTAAATTTTAAAAATAAAGTAATTGTTAACTAACAGATTGGAGACACTGTTTAAGAAAGCACGTGTGGTAAACGACAGAAAATAAGGCTGTGGGTACTTTAAACCAAGGGCTAAATGAATTTCGAGGTTGCTCAAGAATTTGAAATCAAGAAAGGAAGGGGTTTTGTGGTTTTAAGGCCTTTTCGAAGCATTTAGCTAATGCAATATATTGCTATTCCGTGTAAAGACGACTAAACATTTGGATGTAAACGTGACACAATATTGTGAAACAGCAACGTCATGTACGACCTAGCGGAAAATATTTCGTTTTCGACCGCCTTTTAAGGCTGTACGGACCGAAATAATGTTTAAATAGTACATGAAATAGAATTGCTTCAATTATTCCTCTGTCGCTAGAAACTTCGAATATATTCATATAAAGCCACCGACACATTCCTTAACCTTTGGAGCAACCTTGAAATAATCATTGGAACAATTTTCCGAAACCTCCTCTGTAGCTCGTTCCCATTTTTGCTACTCGTGTAAAAGCGAAAGTAAACTATTATACCATGGTATCAAAACAGTCAAAAATACAAATGCGCTGCACAAACCTTGCTTATTCTCGTTGCAAAATGGTGTATGCGGTGCACTCAGCTACTACTGACATTCGTGTACAATATTAACACGATCAAGTTTCTTGAAAGGAGAAACCATGTCATAGATTTATTGCAATTTCAATGATGACACTTTGTCATCATGACACAACATTATCTGACTGTTATTTTAAGAGGAGCTGATTTTCTGTCGTCAAAGTTCAGAAATAAAAATAAACAACTTGGCCACCTGTAGGGAATTATCTGCTCGCTTAGCTTGTGGTATTTTCTCTGTGCATTGGTAACTGACTGTAAGTTTGATTTTCCCCTACATCTGTTTCAGGGTGGAAAATTCGTTCTAATTTTACCAGTTCTTAGATCATTACTTATTTTACCTTTTCGTACACCATGATGGTACAAAAACTTTGTATCGAACCTCATTAAAGTTGGTAACGGCTATGATAATAATGAAGATGCATATACACTTTGTATATAGTGTATTCATGCTAACACTCTTCCAAATAAAGACAAACATTATCTGGTATAATTTTAGCAGAAATTATGAACATATATTTGAGAAAGATAGATCATACCACGCACTGTTTCACCTATTAAAAACCTCATCGGCGCCAAAGTATAGATACGAGTCAAGGAGCGAGCCTGAGAAAGAAATTTGTTTAAAATCTATTAAAGTCGAATCTGTTTTAACTGAATCTAGATAAAAAAAGTAGGCAAAATTCAGGAAAATGTGCAATCAGAAAAAGATTCCCACTCCAAAAACCGAGGTGGGAAAAACTAAATGAACAATCAGGTACTTATACCATGAAAACATATCGTAAGCCGAATGAGCAGCTATTTTCCCAGTAGGTGGCCACTCAATTACCTAAACTTAACTAAAAATATGAAAACATACATAAGGCGACAACGGCACAAAAAATTAAAACACCAAGACATAAAACAAAAAAGAACCACCACAGAACGATCAGTAACACAAAATTACTGGCGGGCTTAAACCGGTTTTACATGGCCATAACCTCACCCTCAGCTTCTGCAGTGGTTCATAACATTAATTAGTTCGTCGGTCCTTGTGGTGAATCTCTAACTAGTCAATGAATCATCAGGAACAAACAAATAAACCATGATAAACATCCCGATGAATCAAAAACCCGGACTCACAGATTCAGTAAGCTGCCCGACGATGGAGATCCCTGGGCGCCGAATGACTTACTAACTCCGGAGCAAAAGAAAAACACCAATTGGCCCCCGGTGGGCCAAGCAACAGACAAGAAGCTCCGGCCCCAACCAACTAAAATGAATAGCTTTAAGTCGGGGTCATCATAGAGTCTGACGCCCGACCCACCGGCGTGCAATTAAATAAGGCAGTACAGTAATCAACCATGATTGGGTTAAAAACTAAGCATGCAGACTGTCGCATAACATTCAAGTTATAACTATACGTCTGTAATGTGTAATGATTTTTCTGAAATGAAAAGAAAAATCCTTCCTTCCTATCAGTTTCTTAAATTTGTAAACCAAGTCACCATAAAATTCTGGTTCCGAAAGGCCCTCACCTAAAAGCGTCTTTAACCGAACATTATATTTGGAAATCAATTCATAGTGTCTACGATAAAATTTAGAAAATGTTTTTCGAAGTTTATGATACCGATAGCCCTGTTGGAGAAGTTTGGCCATTAAACATTTCTTTCGAGCGTTGAAGTATGTAACATGGTTGAAAGCATTGGATTCTTAGTTCACAGAAAAGCTCATTTGTTCATCTAGAAAGACTTCGGATACACTATGTACCTTATTATCCTGCAATTCCCACCTGGTCAGCAAACAAGAGCAAATATGAAAGTGACCACAGTTTTGTCCAAAAAAGACACTTTAGATCGTATAATTGAGGAGCACCAGCCCTCTGTGTCAGAGGCATTGCATCAATGCGTCGACAATAGGCTTGTATGACTGGGAGAAATATAATCTGAAGAATGATTACACTGGAAAGATCGGAGAGGACTCTGTGAACAAAATACATTCCACTTTCACTGCAGCAGGAGATCTCCATGGCGTATCACAGTGTAAAGGACACCAGGGAGAAGAAAATAAAGGGATACTTCAACTGGCCAGATACGGACACAGATGTCGACGCTGGATGAGACGACGCACTTGAAGACAGCGTAAAAGAAAGAAGAAGATTTCTTAAAGTTCGCCCGTAGAACGTATCTGTATCTATTGTCTTTTAGAATCCTCTAGAGTTCAACCTATGGAAACGGTGTATTAGAAAAACGGTGAATCAACGGGGGTTAATCGGAAAAATGTGAAGCATCGGGCGATGTGTCGGTGAGACATCGGGATTTACAATGGCGACACGGTACGTAGTTTTAATCTTCTTTTTGTTTGTTCCGACATGGCTGGGTGACGTTGCATGTCAAAATTCTGTTTGCTGCAGGAGCTGTAGAAATCATTATTGTTCTTTATTATGTAAACAGTTTGTAAATAAATATTCCAAGAAACGCGTGATTGTGCGCCCCATTTTAGAGGGCATGCCTTTCAAGGCCACGAAAACACATTTTCGTTTGATTTTCTAGTAAAACAAATGGACCAAGAAGGTCACGTTGGTATTTGCAAATGAATAATAGTATACTGGAAAATTCCCACAAAAAATAAGATCTCGCCAAGCATTGCAAAGGGATTTAATGCTACGTGCATTTATATAATGTGAGGCATCGGGCAAGTTGTGTGAGACAACGGGGCGAATTTTGTGAGTCATCGGGCAATCAAAACTTATTGCATTAATTTCCGATTATAAACACTCTAGAGCTATTTTTGATCAAGGTAATTTCATATTCCGTGTCATCTTCGACCCGGTAATGTCATACTCCGCATCATCTTCGACCCTTTCTTGTTGGGAAATTAAAGTGCTAGACCGACAAGTGTAAAACGCTAGCGTTCACCTGAATCATTGCCAGTGCCAGACGCACTTGTGTGAAAATCGTTCCCAAACGGATTAACGTTTGTTGTTTAAAATATATACATGTATATATATTCATTTTAAACTCAACCCCAACTGTAGTAATTTTGTAAAGTCCAGTAATATTTTGAGCAATTACATAGCGTCATCACCAAATTGCAACTGGAAATATTTTCGGAAATATTAGTTTGTTTCTTTGTTTGATTGGTGTTTTACTTCCCACTCAACAGCTGTCAGGTCATATGGAGAAGGGGCCTCGGTTTAAAGTCTCATCCGAAAGACTGGAGAAGCCCGGGATCGAACACACGACCCCTGATTTACAAGGCTAGTAGCTTGGCCACGATGCCACGGAGGCTTCTAAGGAAATATTAGTGATTGCCGTGAAACTACAAATTGCAGTTTTTCAAACATCACTCATATTTCAGAAAAATATGAAGCCTCACTGGCATGTATATACACGGCCCATGCCAAAGGCGGCCGCCACGTCCATATATTGGTAAAATCCTTTAAAAATATTCTCCAGAACTCAAAGTTGTTCCATGATCTGAAAGTGGTTCAAGTCATAAACATGCTTTGACATTGAGTTGCGAATATCGAGATTGAATGGTGTTGTTGTGAAACGTCCTAGTCAAAAGGTACAAGTAGGCAAAGATCAGGAAAAGGCGCAATCAGAAAGAGATTCCCACTCCATAAACCGAGGTGGGAAAAAACAAACTAACAATCAGGCACTTATACCATGAAACATATCGTAAGCCGAATGAGCAGCTATTTTCCCAATAGGTGGCCACTCAGTTACCTTAACTAAATTAAAAATATGAAAACATACATAAGGCGCCAACAGCACAAAAAAATTTAAACACCAAGACATAAAACAAAAAGAACCACCACAGAAGTATCGCCTTGGAACGATCAGTAACACAAAGTTACTGGCGGGCTTAAAAAGGTACAAGTAGGCAAAGATCAGGAAAAGGCGCAATCAGAAAAAGATTCCCACTCCAAAAACCGAGGTGGGAAAAAGCCAAACTAACAATCAGGTACTTATACCATGAAACATATCGTAAGCCGAATGAGCAGCTATTTTCCCAATAGGTGGCCACTCAGTTACCTTAACTTAACTAAAATATGAAAACATACATAAGGCGCCAACAGCACAAAAAATTTTTAAACACCAAGACATAAAACAAAAAGAACCACCACAGAAGTATCGACTTGGAACGATCAGTAACACAAAGTTACTGGCGGGCTTAAACCGGTTTTACATGGCCATAACCTCACCCTCACCTTCCGCAGTGGTTCATAACATTTAGTTAGTTATTCGGTCCTCGTGGTGAATCTCTAACTAGTCAATGAATCATCAAGAACAAACAAATAAATCATGATAAACATCCTGATGAATCAAAGACCAGGACTCACAGACTGAGTAAGCTGCCCGACGATGGAGATCCCTGGGCGCCGAATAACCTACTAACTCCGGAGCAAAAGAAAAACACCAGTTGGACCCCGATGGGCCAAGCAACAGACAAGAAGCTCCGGCCCCAACCAACTAAAATGAATAGCTTTATGTCGGGGCCATCATAGAGTCTGACGCCCGACCCACCGGCGTGCAATTAAAGAAGGCAGCATAGTCATCAACCATGATTGGGTTAAAAACTAAGCATGCAGACTGTCGCATAACATTCAAGTTATAACCTATACGTCTGTAACTGAAACGTGTGAACTGAAAAGAAAAATCATTAATTCCTTTAAGCTTCTTAAATTTGTAAAGACTTAAAAGCTTCTTTAACCCAACATTATATTTGGAAATCAATTCATAGTGTCTACGATAAAATTTAGAAAATGTTTTTCGAAGTTTATGATACCGATAGCCCTGTTGGAGAAGTTTTGCCGTTAAACATTTATTTCGAGCGTTGAAGTCTGTAACATGATTGCAGACTCTAGCAAACCTAATAAGTTGCGAAATGTATACACCATAAGAAGCACGACGAGGAACGTCACCATCCAAAAAAGGAAAATTTACTATACCAAAATCAAAGTCATCGCGCTTATCATAAATTTTAGAAGAAACAAATCCATTTGCAACAGAAAGATGTAGATCTAAAAAGGGGGCTTCAGTATCTGAGATATTGGCTTTGTTCAACTGAACTTCAGGTGGATAAATTTGATTGACCATACCTTCAAAATAAGGGTTGTCAATGTTCAAAAGGTCATCGAGGTACCTAGATGTGGAATTAAAAGCCTCGATAACATCAGCTTGATTATCATGGTTAAGAGAATCCATGAAATCTCTTTCGTAGCAGTATAAAAATAAATCAGCTACGAGAGGTGCGCAATTTGTACCCATCGGAATTCCAACAATTTATCTGTATAACTTGGTCCCAAATCTAATATAAATATTATCAAGGAGATAGGATAAGGCGTCGCATACATTCTGACATGACCAAAGTGTATACCGACTTTAGTCAGAGGAAGTGAAAAAAGCCTTTCTGTCATTACATGCCAAATAAAGTGAACCATAGTTTTTTAATGCCCTTTTGAAGGTCCACTCTATCAAATCCAGAAGTTTTTCTTTAATTAGATTATGTGGTAATGTTGTATACAGAGTAGAAAAATCATATGTGGACAAGCTTGTCGCACGGAACCCTCTACACTTCAATTTACTGAGCACCTCACCAGAATTTTTAATTGACCAAAACCAATTCTTATTTGAAGTTTCATACACTGTCTCACAGTATCTTATAACATGAGATTTGATAGCAGTAAGACAGGAAGTTAATAATTTAGAAAGTTCAGTGGTAGTACAAGAGCTAGAATTTGCAATAAATCTAGCTTTGTATGGTCTTTTATGAAGCTTAGGTAACCAATACATCGTAGGAAGTTTGTCTTGGCCTTCATTGACACAAACAGAAAACTTAACAGGTAAATCGTTTAAGTGGGCATTAACTACAGACACCTCATCAGTATCTGTCTCCAGATAAGCCCTGGTACCATCAAGCTCCTGTTTTAAGGTGTTAACGTAGTGAAGCCTACAAACGACAACAACATTGTTTGCGGCTTTATCTGCCGGAACCAAGACATACTTTCTATGAAATTCTTGGATACCCTGCCTCAAATGCCTAAATGACGATTTGGGTTTAGGAGGTAAAAGATTAGTATTTTGTGAATAAAACTTAATACGTTTATCCACGATAGTGAAGATACTTCTTTTCCATTCTCTAAGAGCAAATCTTCAACACCCTCTCGTTTACACCATCGATTACCGAAATCATTTAATGCAGATGCAATCTCCTCTCTACATTTATCGAAATTAATGTAGGATGCCTTGAAACTTATCTATGTAGAATGATATTGTCATGTGTACTTGAACCTGATTTACTGGTAACTTGATGCTAAGTATATTTTATAGCACATTTCGGATGTCATGACATACCAATGTTGGGTCACGAGAAGTCCCATAAAATTGGGGCATTATGATGCCAACATCCCAACATAACGATATTTGATCACTTTGAAGTAAAGCATCAAACAAACAAAATAACCCATGGTCATGATTTGAGCCGCCTCATGGGAAAACCAACAATCTGCATAGACGAAAAAAAAGACGCAGATCAGCTTCGCGGTAACCGCGAAGCTGATCAGCGCCTTTGTTTTCGCTACCCGGATAGTACAATTCCTCTTCTACTTAAATCCGAAATTCCAAGCTTCTAGCTCTTTTCTGTGCTTGTACAGGCCTGTTTGTGGCTGACCTGTTCGGAAACCACATTGTTGGTTTTCCCACGAGGCGGCTCATTTATTGGAACTATAATGTATGAGAATCCCATATACGAGATACTGTAGCAAGAGAACAAGATTTGTGAGCATTGTGGCCATCTTGGTTTTGGGACTCAGATGAAACACGCATCACTTTCATTCCATTTTTTCATGGAGGCTCCACATTAAACTTGGCTTTGATCAAAGTGCATGTTATGCTAATGGACAAGTCGTGTATAAAAATACTACTTACAATTCGATCATGTGAGCATCACTTTTTCAGTTTTATTCTAACTTGTTCCAAGTGCCTCATTTTCAAAACTCTCATAGTCATGTCATGGTTGCTATTTAAAGCAGTTCCAGCACGATTTCATGCATGCACCTTGACCTGGAGACGTTGACCTACATTTCACGGTCCAATGCCTCAGACATTGCTTAGGATTTCTCTGCACTTGTGATGGGTATGAGGTTGAAACCTGCATAGATAGGGGTTTTTTTTAATTCAGTTTTACCCAGCTTTCAAGATTATTTCAGCTCGTATCAGACGGACCAATCAGTAGATGGGGCGAAAACGGGAAAACCCCCGAGAAAAACCACCTGGCACCTTGGCTTGTCTCACATGTGGCCAGAGCGGGGATCGGACCCACACCAGACACAGCAGTGAGATGATCGAGTGATTAAGCGCGCTAAGGAAATCAACGGCCACGAGGGCCGTCTTGAATAGTGAGTGTCCCTGAGCATATTAAATTTAAACTGCTCACAAATGGCGAACTAGCCCAAATAAACTGAAATTTCAGGTTTTAGATCACCAAAGACTTAGGATTTATCCTCCCTACAAATGTTAAAACGCCAAAAATGTTTTTTTTTTTTTTTTTTTTTTTAGTCTCAGCTGAGCTGAGCATGAAAAAAAGTTTTATAACCTCGTGGCCAGTACGAGTCACAACAGAACCCTTCTTGATAGGGTCTTTTATAGATAATTTGACCGGCGACCTGTTTAAAGCGGTTTTAGACCCCAAATGATGTAGGTCGAGTCATAATTATATGAGCCGCATCATGAGAAAACCAACAATGTGGTTTCTGTACAGGTCCGACACAAACCGAGCTGTACAAGCACAGAAGATGGCTAGAGACTGGAACTTTTAGAAAGAAGAGGATTTCTTTTTTCTTTTTTTTTATCAATCACTTTTACGTCCCTTTCAAGATTATTTCAGCTCATATGCGACTGGCCAATCAGTAGGTGGGGCGAAAACGGGAGAACCCCGAGAAAAACCACCAGACACACCCGCAAGTAGAACTTGGCTAGTCTCACATGTGGCCAGAGCGGGGCTCGAACCCACACCAGACACAGCGGTGAGATGATGGAGTGATTAAGAAACAGCGCTCTTAACTGCTCAGCCACGGGGGCCGCCGAGGAATTGTTCTATCCGTGTAGTGAAAACAGAGGCGCTGATCAGCTTCGCAGTTACTGCGAAGCTGATCTGCGCATTTTTTTTGCACATGCAGATTGTTGGTTTTCTCGTGCGGCGGCTCATCTGTACACAAAATAAAATCCAAACGCCGAAATGTCATCGTTGAAAATTGTAACGTTACCACTTAAATCTCTTATTTCACGACACTCGATATTCATTGCATGGTAGGAGCAGAGTGCAAACAACGCCGCACAGAGTTTGTTGCAAGCAAGTATCGAGCCAACACGAAAAAAGAATACATAAGGTTTGTGAATTTCATTTCGTCTATTTTGAAAGCTTTTGGAACAATTTATACTTGGATTTTTTTCAGTGTGCAGGTCAGGGCTTAGCTAAGCCCAGCCTTGGATGATTTCATTGTTGAGAAAGGGTCCCAGAGCTGACAATGTATAATTGAGGTAAAGGTGACTATGCTTGTTGTCTTTGTGCTATACCTGTGTTTCACCTGAATGATTTCTAAAAAGGTGAAGTGTATGGTAGACACACAAAAACATAAACATTTTGTTTCTAAAATATAACCATACAGCTACACTCAAATATTTCTATCAAGTAAGCCAGTGCCTCTATCTTTGTCAACAACTCTTTGCTTTACTGATGGTACATTACCGCAGTAGAAGGTCAATAAAGTTCCATTCGAAAAAAAATAAAGCGATTCGGAGAACCAGCTGACTTTACTTATTTTTCCTACAAGGTCAGCTCGGTCAAATTAGCAGCAAATTTGCTGCATCAAAAAGGGTCAAGTTAGCAGCAATTTTACTGCAGCAAATTCGGTCATGTTACATGTAGCAGCAATTTTGCTACAGTAAAAGCAGTCAAGTTAACGGCAATTTTGCTTGCAGCGTAAGAATTAAATTTGCTGCAGCAAAATACAGTAAAGTTAGCGGCAATTTTGCTGCAGCAAATCCGGTCATGTTACATGTAGCAGCAATTTTGCTACAGTAAAAGCAGTCAAGTTAACGGCAATTTTGCTTGCAGCGTAAGAATTAAATTTGCTGCAGCAAAATACAGTAAAGTTAGCGGCAATTTTGCTGCAGCGAAATTGGTCAAGTAAGCAGCTATTTTGCTACAGCGAAAAACAGTCAAGTAAGCAGCAATTTCGCTTGCAGCGAACATTTTTGTCGCAGATTGTTTTGGCTTTAATCTAGGTGATAGCGCATAAGAAAATGACATTTAATGCCACAATCACATCTTTTCGACCAGTTCCATGTAAGTGGAAATGTTTGTCGCCATTTTTTTTATTATTTTGTTCTTCTTATTTTTTTTTTGTCTGGCTGTGATCGCTATGTAGAATTTTCTAGACCACATATTACCAACTTTATGGAAAATGTTGCCGATTTTTTACGGTTTCGTCTGGCTGTGAGCACTATAGGAAACGAATACTTATGCCGCAAACAAGACTTTTCTTTCCCACCCATAACATAGCTTAAGGACAAAAGTTTCCTGCCAACAGTAAAAGTGTCCATAGACTGGGTAAAAGGTGTGATATAAAACGTTTAAAACGAGAGACCGAACTGTGCCGTAGCTCACCTTACCCACAGTGATTTGCTCATCAGTACATAAACTTCAAGATAGACAATGATACTCTGGAGCCTTGTCTGTATGAACAATAGACAATTTTTTTTTTTTTTTTTTTTTTTTTTTTTTTTTTTTTTTTTTTTGCTGCTGCTGCTGCAACAGATTCGCTGCTAACTTGACTGAGCTATCAGCCAATCAGTAACACTTTACAGATCCGTACTGTGACTTCTAGTAAGAAGTTATTGCATTTTTTTCTGCCGCCTTCATTAGTAAATTAGTAATTTAAAGTAAGCCTGCATCATTTGATATTTAATTGTATCAGAATTAAAGTTTTAAACTTGAAACGAAAAACAGAGAATCATGCAACAAGAATGTTTACCAGGCATTTATACTAAGGGTATTTTCAATATGGTCATACATTTATACAGTCATGTAGTACAGAATATTTTTCTGTGACAGTATGTGTTTACCCATCATTTTCGGTGCATGAGCTTAAATTTTGACACTGATTGGTTCAACAACAACAAGTGGGTTAAAGTAACAGTCCAAGTGCGAACTACCTATTTTTAAATGTAATGGTCAACTTTGTCATTGTCAGTCAAAAATTGACAGGCTCCGCTCTGCACATTGAAAAAAAAATCAGACTATACTGTTAAGCTGCTTTTACACCTCAACATTCTCAGATTTTCCAATCTAGTTTTCTAACATTGTTGCGACGACAAACATGTTGTTTCATAGTAGAAATTCGTTACCATTGAAAACTGTTTAAATAGTGAATTTGTATGCACATGTGCATTTTAATGAATACATAAATTGAATTGCCTTGGAATAACTACTTACTCATATATTGCAGAAAGCTGAGAGGTAATCAAACGTAAAGCATGGTCAAGGCGACTATATGTTCCGTAGTTATCTTCTATTGTCTTGTCTGGGATCATACGCAGCTGAGCTCTTAGAAAATGCAACTTCCGTTTCCGGCGAGGCGATGCTCACCTGCGATTCTGAGAATTGCGAATGTTCCGACACCGACTCGTCCAGAATTTCCTGTTTCTACATGGACGAAAGTTTCCTTATACCGAAAGAAATATCTGGTCATCTGCGTAGTGTAACAATACAAGGAATGAACTTTTCCGTGCATATCCCAGATCAAGAATATTCTGATTCCTGGTCGATGGTCGAGAGTTTTGAAATTGTAAGAAAGGACGGCGATGACAAACACGAACTAAATTTACCATATAATTTTACGCGGAAACTTGGCAGAGTGAAAGTATTCCGAATGCGTAATACTGGATTGATTTCTATTGAAGGGAAAGCGTTTAGAAATATGACGGCTCTTGAACATTTAGATTTATCTCGTAACAAATTCTTGAATTTACGAAGTTTAGATTTGGCAATGGTTCAACGTAGTTTGGCGAACTTAAACGTTTTGAATATAAGCAGGATTCACAGCGGAGAAAGAATGAGCCTCTACAATATCAAACCATCCTTATTTCATTCAATTTCTGCAATTAAGACACTTGATATCAGTTGGACGAGAATCGTTTCCCTAAAACGGTTGGAGATTCTTTCAAATTTGGAGACACTGAATATATCAGGGACACCGATTCTTTTTAACGACGAGACGTGCTTGGAGACAATATTGCTACTGAAGAACTTAACTGTCTGGCGAATGGAACACTGGCCCCGTTAGGCGAGAAACATATATGCCAGACACCAAAGATGGGTGGAATATCTGGATCATTGGCAGATTCGGATGGACGATATTAATGTGTATTTTCTTCCTTGTTCTCCGGTAAATAACTCTCAAGATGGATGCTATATTTTGCCACCAGCCTTAAAAGAGCTTGACATCAGTCATTCTGAAGAAAAAGAGTTCTTCATTGACTTTCAAGATGATATTTGTATTAGATCAAAACTGGAACATCTGAGCATGAGGAATCTAAAAGTCGCTGGACCAATTGGAATCATAAGCGGACTGCATGATCTCAAATCTTTTGACATCTCCAATACTGGATTTCCGTTCCAGACAATGCTATTTCATGACTTGGAAGCTCTTGAATCAGTTAATGCATCCGGAAATCGGTTATTTGAGAGACAAAATGGAAGTAGTTTTGCTGAACTTTTCACAAGTAACAAGAATTTAAAATATGTAGATCTTAGTGAAAATGGAATAAGCGAAATACCATACAACATGTTCTATCAAAATCGTGTACTGCAAAGCATAGATTTGTCCAGCAACAAGTTGCAATACTTACATTTGAACCTGACTGTAAGCAAATACCTGGAACACTTGTTTCTTTCCAACAATGATTTCAAGCATCTGGGTGGAGAAGGAGCAATTACACTGGAATTCATACCAAGTAATCACAACATCAAAGCAATCTCCGGAATTTCAGAAGAGACGGGTCTCATGTGCAGATGTAACAGACATTCAACGAATGCTTCAAGTGCTGCTAAAATCAATAATACATGTAACAGTATGAAAGAGAACACACGGGACAGCATTATAGACACGAGAGTTACGCTTTTCAGATGCTCTAGAGCAGTTCTTGAAAATATCACAAATAGTTTGGACGTAGATGGACAAAGTACGAATGGTTTGACCATTGGGATTTCTATTTTAGTATTTGGTCTGGCTGTCGTTAGCATCGTAGCTATCATAGTAGCAATTAGACGAAACAGGCAACACACTAGAAAAGAAGAAAATTCTTTACCAGATCAAATTGAGTTGCAACAAAATGACCACGAAATTATTGAAAACAACGTGCGTATTCCTGATGAAGTCAAGTTTCAAGAACACAACCGTAAAAACAAAAGGCATGCCCTTGATCAAATGGAAATACAAGGTAACCATGGAGTTGTTGAAAACAAAGGACATGATCAAGTAGAGTTTAATATACTAGAACATAATCGCGTAGAAAACCACGTACATTTCATCGATCAAATCGATCTGCGGGAACGTTGTCACGATACTGTCGAAAACAATGAAAATACGGACATTGATCAAATTGAGTTACAAGAACATTACCGAAAATCAGCTCAAGACTATGAGCGCGTAGCTCAGTATTACATTGGAATAAACGATACTTCCTTCGGAACACCCGATCGTCATCCACGCTTCATCAGGAAAACACGTCCGTGCAATGAATACCCCCTTAAACCCCACTTTTATATAGTAAAACTGGGGTATGCAGGGGTATACCTATTTTTCTTATTTTTGCTCCAAAACATAGATTGTGGGTACTCGTTAGAACCGCCTCGGCGAGGCGGTTCTAACGTGTACCCACAATCTATGTTTTGAGCAAAAATAAGAAAAATATCAAAAAATTTCCTCTGAAAATTATCCATTTTTGACCTGAAAAAATTACAGTATATCATATGGGCATGTTTTCGTAATGTTGCGGCATTCCTGGCGTATTCCCGCGCAGACAAGGTTTTCGTGGTTGAAAAACTTTACGGTCCCTTACAAAAACTTTTACGCAAAACATATCCAGATTGGGATGAGAGACTTTTGACTTTTCTATACGACAAAAACTTTCTCCCAGGTGAGTGTATCATGGACGCTTGCAGGGCAGCAGTTTACAGCAGCTATGTTACTGTGGCAATCGTCTCAGACGCTTTCTGTTTCAGTACGAGATGTCATTACGAAATGGAAACCGCAATAGAAGCGAGAGTTCCCATTATTCCAGTTTACCTGCCCGGTGTTGATGTGAACAATTTCCCTGCAATAATGAAATACATTTACGAGAACAATGTTAGAATTTATTGGCCGGAGACAATCGAAAACAATAATCTTACAAAGGAGGAACTTTCGGCGATAAGGGACTTGGCTTTTAGCATATCAACTTATGTGAGACAGCAGACTGCTTGTGCAAATCAATAATTCAGGGGACAGTTGTTCAAAACTTCGTTTACGTCATCGTTAAAACATCAACTTTTTCTTTTTTATGTGAGAATCCCATGGCAAATGATTCTAACATTTTATTAACAAAAATAACAGTGAATTTGTAATATTCATGTTTGAATTTTTCATGAATTGTTTACTAACGATGTTGTTGATTTGGAACAACCGGGCACAGAAAAATATGACATATCTGTCTACCATCAATTTGTCACAAATTTGGAAGAATTAACATTGATACATTTTGGTCCGTTCAGATCTAACAATATGAACACTAACTTTAAGCGTGATTCTTTCAAAAATTACTCAAGCTAATTGTAATTAATTAAATGCTTTAGCTGGTTCTTTCAGACCTAGTCGAAAATTTTGAGGACATTTGAGCCATGTCGCGAGAAAACCAACAATTCCGACCAGGACTGGTACAAACTGGCCTGTACACCCCAAAGAAGAAAGCTAGAATTAATCTTGAAATTCTGTTAATGAGTAGAAGAGGAATGGTACTATCAGTGTAGCGAAAGCTAAGACGCTGATCAGCTTTGCAGTTACTGCGAAGCTGATCTGCGCCTTTGGTTTCGCATAGACCTTCAGGAGCCAATAGACCCTGGTGCACCATGCCGGGGATTTTTGAAGGGTATAATTTTCTGAAAGTCCATCCAATTCCCTTCAAAATGACACTTGTTAGCACTCTGACCGTTGGGGCGTTTGGACGTAGCGGCCTTTTGAATGTGTTACGCACGTGACATGTTGCAAATTTCACGAGAATTACCATAAAATCGACATTTGGTATGTTTTTTATGAAGTTTAGTGTTAAAGCAAACACACAATGTTAAAGCAAACACACAAATTAGAAATAGGAAAAAAAAATACTAAAGCATATGCTTTTATATGAGCATAATTCATTGTACCACGTATGGTAACGTATGTTACGAAATATGCAGTAGACGTTCCATATGAACAAACAGTACATCGAATTTCTAACGCAAATAAACAAACTGATTGTGTGGACATATTTTTGAATAAATTCTGTTGTCCGAATTAATTCACCCAAAAGCGTGTGCTTTGTTTGCAGCTGCATGTCATATATTGAAACTTGTGTCGTCCCCACTTGCCAGTATACATATACTTATGTCTATAACTAAATCATACTTAGTCATTCTCAAAGGGACACTGGTAAATAGTACAATTCAGCAAAACATTCAAATTAAAACTTGGCGTTGTCTAAATGGTAAACTTATCAGAAACCAATGACATCTTATTAATTGTTACCGAGTGCTTTGTCATTGGTAACGTAGATAACGGCAAAATACCGTAAGAACATTCCCTTCATACAGAGGGCTGAGGTGGAATGAGTTGTGAGGATTTGCTTTCGAAATAATGAATTTAGTGTTTGCAAATAAGTCTGTTGTCCAAATTATTTAACCAACAATTTTTGGACTTTGTTTCAACTGTATCCTGTTGAGTGAAACATGTGCCGTTGTTGCTTGCCCACATACATGTATTTGACAGAGACGCATTTGAAAATAATATACTTTATTGAAGTGTCATTGGGGGAAATACTCAATTCAATGACGCATTTTCAGTTTAAAATTGCCATTTTTAATGATTACAAGCTTAATACTAACACAACCTTAATGCATGTCACCTAGTGTCTTGTTACATGGTAACGTAGATAACGGTAAGTGTCGTAAAGTCATTTCCACTCATGCAAAAAGGGCTGAGATTCCTAAACGCTTATGAATCTGAACAAAAATAAAACACATCTTACATTTCAGAATTTGGCTCTAAAATGGTTTCAGTGTTTTTTGATCATCATTATAATATTATAATCAGTCTTTCAATCAATCAATCATGAAATTCACTAGATATGATTACAATAGAACAAACAATCTTTGTCATATGTATGCAAGCAAAATGTGAAGGTGGATTGATCAACTTTAGCCATTGTTATGTGACATTGACTTAAAGCGGGTGTGTAACAAGGCACTATAGGCCTAAACTTGTTGAATCTACATAAAAAAGAGCCTTGCAGATATGTCTATTGACGTCAAGATTGGTGTCATCAAGGCTTTTAAGTGAGTGTGCTATATCATCATTAGCAACCTAATCATGTCGGGTTTTGCAGATTTCATGCAACTAACCATCCAATGCATGTTAGGTGTCTAACCAATCAAAAGGAACACAACCTCAAGGAGTCGCGCTTAATGTTGTTCCCAATGGAGAAAAACGCTCACAGTAGTGGTGGTACAGTGTCGAGCCCAGGAGTGAGAACTTGGTTGTTCGAAACTTTCTTTACCGTGAATTTTCTACAAGTATACGGACAAAAACAAAAATGGCAACAAAGGAAATATAATATAATAATTCTACTCGTAACTCCATCTAACACCAAGTAAGAATTTAATCCAAACCATCACTTTAAAACAATCAGTAGCAAGCAACAACGGTGTTATGGGACAGAAAACACTTAATAGCTGCTCTCTTTATCACGAAAATTTGTCATTTTTGCGCATTAACTGTCTGCGATACCACAAGCTACATGTATTTTATTTAGACGGATACAGTTTTGCAGTTTACATGCATAAAGAAGAGCCAGATCAGAACAGAACTCCCGTTCCCATGACAATGTATATGATTGGTGGGTGAAAGTACTATGGTCACTCTAGCGGTTATATCTTTGATCGCATCTCCTTTTAACTACGACATAAGCTGCCCTTGACAAAAAGACAAAACATGTTACACCTAAGATGGTGAATTTGTAAGTGAGGCCATTCTATAGCACCTTCAATATCTTATTTAAACTTCTGTAAGAAGTACATGTTCATATGTAAGTCAGGAATGAAAATCCCATTACTGGCGTGTCTGGAAATATTGTTTATGTAGGGTGGGCTGGGGCAAGACCCTTCGTGTGTCTTGCTCAGTCCTCTGAGGTTCATATGGCAGTTTTCCTTTGCTCCAAAGTTTGTTTGTTTGCATTGATGCTTAGCGTCCCAGTCAACAGCTATTATCATGTTGGGAAGTTGCCTTCATTTTATGACTTATACCGAAAATTAGGACGTCATGACATCCAAAAATTGCTTCAAATATAACCACCCAACTAAACCATTGAGGCATATGTAATGAATGGCTTTTCTTGAGAGGCTCATACCTGAGTGGTTAACCAGTAATCAGATGATCATTCAGTCAGTAGTTTCAGTTGTGTTACATGTGACCCTAAAAGGTACAAGTAGGCAATGGTCAGGAAAAGGCGAAGTCAGACAGAAATTCACACTCCAAAAACCGAGGTGTGGAAAAACTAAATTGACAATTAGGCACTTAAACTAAGAAACCATATAGCAGGCTGTATCTATGGTGTAGTTTTCGTTTTTTGTGAAAGAATAGATACATGTAATAAGCAAATCCTCATGAATACACAACTTTCATTGCTTCACAATGTCCCAGGGTCGTATTTCTTTTGTGGTCCTACGTGTATTTGTTTTAGGTTTTGGTGTCGATTTCTGAAGTCACACGGAAGTAGTTAAGTTCAGGTAGTAGTATGTCCACCTTTAGTGAAATAGCTGCTCACTCAGCTAACATAATGTTCTTTAGAGCCTTCACTTTATGAACCATTTGATACGTATGATATATTATATCGATCGTAGTAGACTGACGTCACAGATTTGCCATGAACATTATGAAGGAAGTGAATGTATTTGATCAATCGCAACACTGGAGAGTCATTCAGTTTCATAACGGTAAATCTGTGACTTGAGTCTACGATCATAATAGAATTACATATATGTGAATACACAAATAAGCTTTAATAAATTTGTATGTTTGAATAGAACTGCAATTAATATTCCATTATGGGAGAAAAATGATAATCTGCTATAAATTATAAGTATTTGATTCTATAGAGAAAATACAAAATTGTTACGTACGTAAACATGCCATTACGTAAAGTATGTTACCGTTATCATGAAGCATGTTCTGTAGTTGCTTTTTGTGTGCTTTTAATACCTTTCAGGACAGATATTCAATAAATTTAATTTCCTAATTGAAATAACTGTGAGAGAAAAATGATAATCTGCAATCAATCATAAGTATATGATTTTATAGTGAAAAAAAAAAAAAAAAAAAAAAAAAAAAAAAAATTGTTACATACGTTACCATGACATTACGTAAAATATGTTACCATTATCATGAAGCATGGTCTGTAGTTGATTTTTGTGTGTTTTTAATACCTATGGAAGTTTTATTTCGAAAACTGGGATGTTGTTCAGGAAAGGAAGTGTCTTTGTTCTGTTTCTACTGGGATTTGTTTATTAAAAGGCATATTATTTAAATGGGGGTAGGGGAAGACAATCGGCATCTGTGGAGTGATGGAAGGTCACAGAGATCTGTACTATATGTCATTTTAAAGGGCAAGGACTGTAAATAACTATAATATAAATTATATTTTGGTATTTTGTCTAAGCTATATTTTATAAGAAACGAAACACGGTGGATATGCCAAAATACATGGGTTATTTACGTTACTGCTGTTGTACCAGTAGTCATGAAATCTAAATATTATTGAGTTTGGTCCCGTTAGATTAGGTAACATCTCTGCTACATATTTAAAGGTAAAGTTCTTGTCAAATATTTGCTTTTTGTCATAAATTTTGGTGATCCCCTTAGCAGCTTGAATTTGAAAATCATACGTTGGTAACGTACGTAACACGCTCTGGCACGATAAAGCCCCAGCAGTCAGAGTGCTAACAAGCGGCATTTAGTAGCTTAGGGTACTGGCTTTCAAAACATATATGTCTACAAAAATCCCCGGCATGGTGCACCTCTGCCATATACTATGTGATAGCCTACATATGCGTAGTGTTGGTTTTCTCATGATGCGGCTCATTTTCTCTCTTTTCATGTTTTACTTATTAGCTCATGCTTTGTTATCACGTTTTTACCGGCTAAATGATTGTCTTTGTGGCTCGATCGGGATATAAATTTCTGGCATTTCCGTTCCTCTCATTTTCTCAAAGAAAAATGAACCGCCTTTTATGAAATGGGATAACCGAATTTGAGTCAAAATATGTGTCACAAAATATACCGAAACATTATTATAAGATTTCGGATCACGTTCGCAATATCAAATTTGGAATACTATTTAAAATGTTACTCACCCCACTGGGTGTGATGCTTCGTTAGGTATGAGAAATGTTGCAACTGATATATCGGTTGCAACTGATACCTACTATTGCGCAATTGCCTGATCAATGCGTACTTGTACCTTTTTATGTTCATGTTAGCCTGCGAGCATCAGTTAATTGTTGAAAACCCGAAATATTAAAGATTCAAAGAGTTAGTGAATACAGAACGGGATAATCCCAGTTAAGCGCATGATGCGCATCTACAAACTCAACACACATTTACAAACACAAAAGAGGTTTCTCTATGACACATTCTTTTGCTAACAAACAAAATTACCTTAATAGAGTGTTCCGTTGTTACACAACGAAGTACCTCACATTAAATTATATCTCGACCCTCTGTTAAAACAAACAATCAGAACCGAAAACAATCAGAACGTAGCAGCTCGTAGCGTTCTAGCCACTTTTAAACACATAGCAGAAGCTTCCAATAAATTATCCACTGAGCTACCGAGCCACATGGTCGAGGAGTTACATTTTTTTCGTGATGACATCATTGTAGATAACCCCTATGATCGACTAATAATACCCTGTAAAACGAAAGAAAGTACGGGATTCCTTTATACTCTTGGAGACGAAAACTAGAATCTTCTCAGTTTTGGTACCTTTTTTGTGACGACGTGTCTAAGGTGAAAAAACCTCCTTCATAAAACATTTACACTTTGACGCTTCCTACTTTATGATGAAGGTTTGAGGGTGTGAAGTCTCTGAAACACTGCCTCAATACGGTCGAGATGAGCCTCGAATGTCTTTGAAATATGTTTATGTTATCTAAGTATATTAGGCAGTCCCGCACATTAATTTCTCCCATTGCACTTTCCATCAGCCGCTGGAATGTGACTGAAGAACTGCACAGGCCGAAAAGCATACGGTTACATTCACAGAATTAAATATAAAGGTTTGATCCTTTGGAAGCAGTAAAAACATTCAAAGGGAGATAGTATGGACTATATTGCGCAATTTCGGGTAATGAACCCTCATCAGTAGCTCTTTTAAAAAGATACAAGTAGGCAACGATCAGGAAAAGGCGCAATCAGAAAAAGATTCCCACTCCAAAAACCGAGGCGGGAAAAAACAAACTAACAATAAGGTACTAAGACCATGAATATATTTAGTAAGCCGAATGAGCAGCTATTTCCCAATAGGTGGCCACTCAGTTACCAAAACTTAACTAAAATATGATAACATACATAAGGCGCCAGCAGCACAAAAAATTAAACACCAAGACAAAAAACAATAAGAACCACAACAGAAGTATCGCCTTGGAACGATCAGTAATATAAAATTACTGGCGGGCTTAAACCGATTTTACAGGACCCAAACCTCGCCCTCAGCTTCTGCAGTGGTTCATTTATACACAGATATAAACAAAAAATAAGGTGACTCATATTAGAAAATACATAATATAAATGAACCAACATGTAACAAGTATAACGGAAAGCAGGATGAGCAGCTATTGAAGTAAGGTGGTCAGTGCTAGCTTGGACAGAACAAGTAAAATGCAGAGGGCTAAGTAAACAGCCAAATTATATTCGGGTGGTCACAAAGTCATGCAACATGAAACTCATAATTAGAATAAATTGGATAAATGTGAACAACAACAGCAGTACCGCCTTGGAACGGTCAGTTATAAGTAACTGGGGGGCTTAAACCGGTTTTACAGGATCCTAACCTAACCCTTAGCTTCTGCAGTGGTTCATAACATTTAGTTAGTTGTTCGGTCCTCGTAGTGAATCTCTAACTAGTCAATGAATCATCATGGACAAACAAATAAATCATGATAAATTACATGATGAATCAAAAACGAGGACTCACAGAATGAGTAAGCTGCCCGACGATGGAGATCCCTGGGCGCCCAATAACTTACTAACTCCGGAGCAAAAGAAAACCACCAGTTGAACCCCGGTGGGCAAAGCAGGAAAAAACTGGCAACGAAAGCCAGACTATTGTACTGTAATTTCAAAAATTTACACGAGAAGTCTAAATCAAAGACACATTCCTAAACGGGGTCAAATAATTTAAACATTGCTTAGGAGAATGTTTCTAAGCGTGAGTGTTTTGAACACTCTGTATATATTTACTGATCTCAAAGGACCTAAAAAAAATAGAATCTGCACTATGGATGATGTACGGGGAGACTTTTTAGGATCGCCACACGGCACAACACCAGCTGCAGTAATAGCAAATAAATATTATAAAGGTTTGATCCTTTGGAAGCAGTAAAACATTCAAAGGGATATAGTATGGACTATATTGCGCCATTTCGGGTAATGAGCCCTCATCAGTAGCCCTTTTAAAACCGGCAACGAAAGCCAGACTATTGTAATGTAATTTCAAAAATTTACACGAGAAGTCTAAATCAAAGACACATTCTTAAACGGGGTCAAATAATTTAAACATTGCTTAGGAGTATGTTTCTAAGCGTAAGTGTTTTGAACACTCTGAATATATTTACTGATCTCAAAGGACCTAAATAAAATAGAATCTGCACTATGGATGATGTACGAGGATACTTTTTAGGGCCGCCACACGGCACAACACCAGTTGCAGTAATAGCAAATAAAATATAAAGGTTTGATCCTTTGGAAGCAGTAAAACATTCAAAGGGAGATAGTATGGAGTATATGGCGCAACTTCGGGTAATGAACCCTCATCAGTAGCCCTTTTAAAACCGGCAACGAAAGCCAAACTATTTATACATTTATGATGAAGGTTTGAAGGTGTGAAGTCTCTGAAAGACTGTCTCAAACTCTCAATGCGGTCAGGATGAGCATCGAATGTCTTTGAAATATGTTTGAAATATGCAGAAGATGAGGGTGAGGTTATGGCCATGTAAAATCGATTTAAACCCGCCAGTAACTTTGTGTTACTGATCGTTCCAAGTCGATACTTCTGTAGTGGTTCTTTTTGTTTTATGTCTTGGTGTTTAAAATATGTTTGTGCTGTTGGCGCCTTATGTATGTTTTCATATTTTTAGTTAAGTTAAGGTAACTGAGTGGCCACCTATTGGGAAAATAGCTGCTCATTCGGCTTACGAAATGTTTTCATGGTATAAGTACCTGATTGTTGGTTTGGTTTTTTCCCGCCTCGGTTTTTGGAGTGGGAATCTTTTCTGATTGCGCCTTTTCCTGATCTTTGCCTACTTGTACCTTTTTATGTTATCTACGTATATTAGGCAGTCTCGCGCATTAATTTCTCCCATTGCACTTTCCATCTGCCGCTGGAATGTGACTGGAGAACTGCACGGGTCGAAAGGCATACGGTTACATTCACAGAAACATACATTGAAGACCTAGAACGCAATCTTTGCCCTGTGCTCCTCTTTGAATTTCGCCTGCCAAAAGAAATTTCAAGAACTGTACTTGTAACCGACAGTTTAGAGCTAGAATTTGCCTAAATGTCATCAAACGAGCCAAGTTAACATCATCGCTAAAAGATTAGACTGCTGTGAACTGAACAACATTTTTTTCAGTCTATACGTCGATTAAGTGATGTTGCTTTATTTTTGTTCTATCTTTCGTTGCCTATTCATAATGGTCAGTACAGGGAGTTCCCTTGTATTGTTTGAACATCATCAGGAAAACATGTCGGTGAAATGTATACCCCCTCCAAACCCACCTTTATATAGTAAAACTGTGGTTTGCAGGGGTATACCTATTTTTCTTGTTTTTGCTCCAAAACATAGATTGTGGGTACTCGTTAGAACCGCCTCGGCGAGGCGGTTCTAACGTGTACCCACAATCTATGTTTTGAGCAAAAATAAGAAAAATATCAAAATTTTTCTTATGAAATTTTCAATTTTTACAGGTGAAAAATATCTCTGTATGTTGCATGGGCGTGTTTTCGTAATGTTATCCAGCCCCGTGCATCGCTCTTGTGCACATTGTATTTTTACTATATTTTTTTTTATTTTTCTTTCTGTCGTATTCCCCGGAGGGCAACATTGAATAGATCAAAAATATTATACTTTAGGTTAGATAATAGTAGTCAGTGTCAATGAGAACTGATAACTTGAAACAGATCTATATGACCCGCCCCTATTTTTTCTTTCGAATGTTTTGATTGCTCTTGAATGAACACTTCTCTTCAATTCTATTTGTCACCCAATTAATTATTTGATGAATATGAAAGTTGATCGTTTTCGTTCAAATTCTTATGTAGATGTATGTTTGCGTATCTATAAAGATGCATTAGTTCGTATGTACTATTTATATACTCAGCTTTCGTGAATTCGGAAAATTAATATGACGTGATCGTATTAACCTTTTTATGAAATCTATGCTCTTGTCATTAAAAAAGTGAAATTGAGTAGTGAGTACGTAGTCTCAAGTACCACATTACGAAAACTTGTCCGTGCAATATACAGAGAATTTTTTCAGCTTAAAAAAGTGAAAATTTCATTGGAAAATTTTTGATATTTTTCTTATTTTTGCTCAAAACATAGATTGTGGGTACACGTTAGAACCGCCTCGCCGAGGCGGTTCTAACGAGTACCCACAATCTATGTTTTAGAGCAAAAATAAGAAAAATAGGTATACCCCTGCATACCCCAGTTTTGCTATATAAAAGTGGGGTTCAAGGGGGTATACATTGCACGGACATGTTTTCCTGATGAGAAGCCCAACCAACCTTCTTAAACAGTGGTGTAAACGTTGGAATGTTTATATATCGGTTTCAATTTCAAAAGCCACCTGATTAACTTTTTAATAAGTGTTTATTTGAGCAAGAATTCAAAATATATACGAGTATGTACCATATCCATATACGTTTGTGGGACACCCTGTACTTATTTGGTATCAACGTTACTAACAAACATTGCAATACCCAAAATGATCTTTTTCACATAAAGGAGTAACTCAGCTACCTGATCATATCCTAATATCATAATTTATTATCATCTGAAACCAATAAAGTTTTTTCCTCAGAATATGACACAAAGCAAGCAGCGTAAAATATAAGAGTGTCACATCAGAACGTACATTATAAGGTTGATTTATGTAGTGGGGCTGGGTTTATTTTACTAAATAGATTAAGTCAAATTATGAAACCCGGTGAAATTGGTATGTCAACTAAGATACTTCTTGAATTTTAGAATTTTCGCTTGGTGAATCCGTTCCGTTATTTTATCTATTACATTGATGCGGTTTATTTCTGTATCCACGTGCAGATCTATATTTGAAGGAACGCAATCTTTCAGTCCTGCCGTAATACTGCTCCGGTCACTTTGGCACTGTATCAAAGAAGATTCAATTTTATGAATCAATTGAATATTTACCTCTTAGTATCAATATTTTTGCGTATCTGTGTATTTTTCACTTCTTAATCGCATTAAACTATGCCCGCTGTATGAAACTTTTCCAAATGCTTTGCATCGTAAATTATATTTGCTTTTCAAACTTTTGTCTTGTGTAAAAACATTATGATAAGAATTTTTGAAAATCTTTTAGTAAATTGCATTATTTGAGAGTGTTAGGAGATTGAGAGAATTATTAAAAATGAACTTTCGCTTCCAACAAGGAGGACATTACGATTGTCGGATACTTATCAGGTGAATATTGCTTGACTGATCGTCTTTTTTTTCAGAATTGTAAATCCGTAGTTTTTTCTTGATGGGAATAAAATCATTGTCTCATTTAGTTATTCTTGTAAAAGCTTTTTGAGACTTTTTGGTACATTTAATCTTGGGTACTCTGTTCGTCGTTGTAAATGAATTCGTACTTTTTTCACCTTAATGTCTGTAATTTTTGGTATTGTTACCAAATAACTTATAATTCGAAATCTGATTTTTGAGAGCATTGTCTCAAAGTAATATACGTTTCACAATTTACTGATTTTCAATGCAGTGCTACAATGTAATTTTTCGATAGGTGGGCAAACTGTGAGTTTTAAAACGTTATCTATAAGAGACCCAATAAGTGTACTGCCTTTTCACTGGAATATTCTATTTATGAAGTGGTGTGACGTGTGCGTAGAAAAATAATCGTCTTTTGCTGTAAGTCTACCTATATAGTTTGTTTGTTCATTTTATTTGGTTCTGCAGCTGCCTCTTTTAGTTCTTTCCTTTTATTTGTTTTAAAATGCTCCATCTTCCTCTCTGTCTGTCTCTCCATCTCTCTCTCTCTCTCTCTCAATCAATCAATCAATCAATCAATGAATCAATCAATCTCTCTCTCTCTCTCTCTCTCTCTCTCTCTCTCTCTCTCTCTCTATCAATCAATCAATCAATCAATCAATCAATTGATTACACATTTGTTTTACGAAATACAACGATTCATAGAGAATAAAAATAAAACTGAAATCTTTTAAGAGCAGTGAGTGAGCATATAAATGAGAAAGGGGGTGGACTATGCCGCGGTTTCGGCTACTTAAGCCTCTTCAGTGACCCTATAGATTTGGCAAAATTGAGCCAAAGAGAAACTTACTTTTCTTAACACTTGATTTGGTGATGAATTGATTGATTAAGAAATTCTTAAATTAATTGAATTAAACATTCTATCGATTAATTTTAAACATCGAGTCTATGATGTTCGGTCAAATCACTTCAGTATTGATATATTCTTGTTCTTAACTCATTCATCCATATTTTGGAATCGAAAAAAAGAAATACTCAACAGTCTACGTATCTTTTGTTTTGATCTACGTATTCATTTGCAGTCTTGTAATCTAATGCATTATGGACACCTTGTGGGGGAGGTTGGTTTAACAATTAGCCGGATAAATTACAAGAATACTACATTGATACACTGAGTCACTATTTAAAACAAAAAAAAATATTTTGGGGGTATTTAATTGATAAAATTCAGTCCGGGAGATATGTCGGCGCATGTGAGTTTCAAGTCGAGCATGTTATATCAAACGCGTGATACCGCCATTGAAAACAATGTGGTTAATGAATATTGCCAAAACTAGAGTTTTAATTGAATAGTGGAACTAAAAGTATTTCAACCTTTCAATCCCAAAGCTTGACTGATGATTTAAGGTTCAAACATCACTTTCTAGATATCGGTGTTAATTCGTTCACGCTGTGCATAATTTGTTAATTACCATACGTTAAATATTCATTTTCCGAATTACATTACACTCGCTATTGTTTTAGGGTATCGTTTATGATAAGAATAGCATATCGCAGACGTTGACGCCCTATAACTTTCATTTAAATCTAGGGAATATGATACCGTATATCAATAAATATGATACAGAATATACAGTATCTCAATATACAATTCTATCCAAACAATAAAGTGTCACGCTCTCAAAAACCAAAAAGTGCCGACACAACATATACGTATATACCTTGCACGACGATATTACGCTTCTGAGAAAAAGCGTTTTCTAAAAGCCATGTTTGGTAACGAAATGACAGAAAAATAGAAACTGATTTTTGCTTATATGGAAACAAAGACGCAGATCAGCTGTGCAGTAACTGCACAGCATTACTGCACAGCTTTGTTTTCGCTACAAGGATAGTACATATGCTCTTTACTTAAATCCAAAATTTCAAGCTTCTTGCCTTTTCCTGAGACTGTACAGGTCGGTTTGTGTCAGACCTGCTCCGAACCCCGAAGACCGGTTTTCTCGTGGTGCAATTAAGAGTCTTAGAAGATAGACAGAAGTATTAAGACTGAACTCTCGCTTGCAACAAAAAACGCAACGATTGTCGGATATACCCGTAAGATGAGCATTCGGCTTGGCATATCGTCTAATCTGTAAATCCGTAGTTTTGTCTTGATTGAAAATGAAATCATGTTCTTGAAGAGATAAGAAAGAAAAAATCTTACTCTGGTTATTTTTCTTTGTAAACAGTATAGAGGTAAAACATAATCAACATATACAGAGGTAAAACATAATCAACATATATAGAGGTAAAACATAATCAACATATATAGAGGTAAAACATAATGAACATACGACGGGGACCAGTCTAACCTTTTTTTTTCTAGTAGACATTTTCGAGACTCTTTGAGGTAATTAATTTCAGCTTGAGATCATGGGTTTCTTTGTAAATGAATTCGTACTTTTTCACGTTAATGGCCGTAATTTTTGTTATTGTTACAAAATAACTTTTGAGTCGAAATCTGATTTTTTTTTTTTTTTTTTTTTTTTTTTTTTTTTTTTTTCCTGGGCGATACCAGTACTATATGAGGTTGTTTTTGAGGTTGTTTTGTGGGTTTGTTGTTCCGGGAGCACCCGAAGGCTCAACCGGTAGGAGGTTTTTGGAGAAGCCCGGGATCGTACCTGCGAGAGCATTGTCTCAAGTAATATACTGTTCACAATTTGTTGGTTTTCAATATAGATCTACAATTTAATCTTCGATAGGTGGGTAAATTTGGATTTTTAAAAGTTATCTATAATAACAGACACTAATAAGCGTTAGTCCATTTCACTGGAATTTTCTATTTAAGTAATTAGTGGCGTGATTTGTGCTAATAAAGGTAATCGTCTTTTAATTATGCACGTTGGTCTACCATTATTGTTTTATATCATTTTATATTGGTTCTGTAGTTGCCTATTTTAGTTCCTTCTTTTTATTTATTCATTGGTTTATTTTGAATCCCTCTCTGTCTCTCTGTCTCTCTCTCTGTCTCTCTGGAATCTGTTAAAATAGGCTCGAATAGGAATATTCGTATGTCGTAAAACACTTATTTGATGATCAATTGATTGATTAAGAAAATCTTAAATTAATAGAATTAAAAATTTTATCTATTTGTTTCATACTACGAGTCTGTGATGTTTGATCGAATCACTTCTAGTATAGTAGACTGGCCCCCGTCTTATGTTCACTATCATCCTATCATATCATGTTCTATAACCTCCATAAATATTTTCTTGTATGAGTTACCCCTCTTCTTAGGCTCAGAACTGCATTTGTGCAGTCTGGTTAATAACTTGTAGTGGTGAATTGCTTTCTGACATTTGCACAGTCTGGTCCATAACTTGTACTACTGGATTGCTTTTCGACATTTGCGCAGTCTGGTCAATAACTTGCATTGGTGGATTGCTTTCTGACATTTGCACAGTCTGGTCAATAACTTGCTGCGGCGGATTGCTTTCTGGCATTTGCACAGTCTGGTCCATAACTTGTACTACTGGATTGCTTTTCGACATTTGCGCAGTCTGGTCAATAACTTGCATTGGTGGATTGCTTTCTGACATTTGCACAGTCTGGTCAATAACTTGCTGCGGCGGATTGCTTTCTGGCATTTGCACAGTCTGGTCAATAACTTGTGGTGGATTGCTTTCCAACATTTGTGCAATCTGGCTAATATTTGTACTGGTGGATTGCTTCCCGATATATGCACAGTCTGGTCAATAATTTGTACTGGTGGATTCCTTTCCGACATATGCACAGTCTGGTGAATAACTTGTACTTATGGATTGCTTTCCGACATTTGCGCAGTCTGGTCAATAACTTGTTCTGGTAAATAGCTTTCCAAACATTTGCGCTGTCTGGTCAATAACTTGTACTGGTAAATAGCTTTCTAAACATTTGTGCAGTCTGTAATAACTTGTAGTGGTGAATTGCTTTCTGACATTTGCACAGTCTGGTCCATAACTTGTACTACTGGATTGCTTTTCGACATTTGCGCAGTCTGGTCAACAACTTGTACTGGTGGATTACTTTCCAATATTTGCGCAGTCTCGTCAATAACTTGCACTGGTGTATGGCTTTCAAACATTTGCACAGTCTGGTCAATAACATGTAGTGTTATATTACGAGACATTTGAACAGTCTGGTCATAGCTTGTATTTTGAATGCTTGCTGATATTTTATAAGGGCCATTTTATAATCGGTCTCATTTCCTTTTCCTTTTTGAATCTCTTTAACCAATTTTAGAGCTGTAAAGCTATAAATTTTGTAGATCCATTTCCATAGACTTTGTGGTGATAAGGATCTGTTTATTTTCCAAGAATTTATGATGCCAATTAGACCCCTTTTCAATGTTTCAGCAGTTCATCTGTGTTGTAAGGTCAGATGTACCTAAGAAAGCAGAAACGTTTTTCACCAGTCGTCAAACTCAGCCATCAGAGAAGATTTTGTGCATGTTTTTCTGATAAAAACAAAAGTTTGACGACTGGAGCCAGTCTACTAGTATAGATATATTCTTGTTCTTAACTCATTCATTTATATTTTAGAATCGAAAAAGGAAATACTCAACAATCAACGTATCTTTTGTTTTGATCTACGTATTTATTTGCAGTATTGTAATCTAATGCATTATGGACACCTTGTGGGGGAGGTTGGTTAAACAATTAGCCGGATAAATTACAAGAAAACTACATTGATACATTGAGTCATTAAAACAAAAAGGCCCGCTGCTCACAGTCTATTTGAACTGATATAAGTCAATTGATAAAGTACTTGAGAATATGAATTAAAACAAAAATGAATTTTGGGGGTATTTAATTGATAAAATTCAGTCCGGGAGATGTTTCAACGCATGTGTGTTTTAAGCTCGTATGAGTGTAGCGTTTTAAGTATCTGTTATCTTTTTATCTGACGTATGGGCTTTCACCACGAGGACCGAAGAACTAACTAAATGTTGTGAACCACTGCAGAAGCTGAGGGTGAGGTTAGGTACCTGTAAAACCGGTTTAAGCCCGCCAGTAACTTTGTGTTGCTGATCGTTCCAAGTCGATACTTCTGTAGTGGTTCTTTTTGTTTTATGTCTTGGTGTTTAAAATTGTTTGTGCTGTTGGCGCCTTATGTATGTTTTCATATTTTTAGTTAAGTTAAGGTAACTGAGTGGCCACCTATTGGGAAAATAGCTGCTCATTCGGCTTACGATATGTTTCATGGTATAAGTACCTGATTGTTAGTTTGGTTTTTTCCCACCTCGGTTTTTGGAATGGGAATCTTTTTCTGATTGCGCCTTTTCCTGATCTTTGCCTACTTGTACCTTTTTATATTATTTTTGGTCAATTTCATAAAAGCGGGAATATAGATAAATGGGTATGATTAATTAATTTATAAATTTATTTATTTATCTATTTAAATGTATTTATTTATTCATATGTCAATAGACTCATCGTAATAAGTGTTCCGTCTTCAAATCTGTTATTAGTGATTCTATTAAAGAAATTTACCATGTATCTCTTTAATAAAATATCGTCACATTACAAAAAATGAGTAGGTAGATAAGCTGGCCAACCTGCAGTCCGATACACTTCGTGACCTTGCTCCACTTTCGTGACAGTCGGTGATGAGAGGTCTAACGAAACACCGATGGAACTATTCCATCTAATGGGCAGCAAGACATGAACTTTAAATTGTTTGGTGATTATTATTGTTAAAGTTTAGATGGTATGACAGCATGTGTTACTTTTCATAAAAGACCGCTTTATATTTTTAAGTGTTCTATGAATCCGCGGAGTCTTTGCCGCAATGAATCATGAATCGTGAAATCGAGTGTGAGCCCACCGCACTTCACGACTTGACTCGACTCCAAGACTCAATTCCAAGATCACAGCCCATAGATTACAGTGTACCTTTTAAAATGTTACGTCTACACTTGGCCACGTTCTCACCACGTCCTTACCACGTCCTAATCAATTCAAGAATGTGGCGAGGACGGGGTCAAAATGAAACAATTTCTGGTTTGTAAGTTCACACTGCGTCCCCATCACGTCCTTACTACGTCCGCACCACGTCCTTACTAGGTCCAGGTTACCACTAAGCGCTCACCAAGCTGATCCCATTTACACTACGTCCTTACGACGTCCTCACGAAGACCAAGCAGTTCACGCCACGCGCGTTCTACGTTTTCAGCACGTTCTGTTTATGTATTATAATAATTGTGCTCGGTTGAAGAACGAGTACTGAAACTCCATTCTCAACGCTGCCAATAATCTGTTATAATGTCCATAATGAAACATCATCATCATCATCATCATCATCATCATCATCATCATCATCATCATCATCATCATCATCATCATATCCATTTTCATAACTCATAGCTAGGTACGCACCCAGCAATACATGTATCTCACCCTATTCTGCGAGCGCACCAGGTAAGTTTTGGTGTTATTGAAGGAGAGCGAATTGCAAGAGTACTTCTCTTCATTTTTTTTTTTATTCCGACTCAACCCAACTCAACTTTATTTGCAAATCATATAACTTAACATTTCAAAATGATTAATGCGCAAGCTGTTGCGTGAGGGAACGATTCAATTAAAACAAAATTAATAAAAACGGGAAGGACGTGATAAGAACCTGGCGTGAACGTGGTAAGAACATACAGAGGACGTGTTGGGAACCGCAAGGACGTAATAAGAACGCAGAAAAACTTGTACGACGCGGTATGGACGTACGAAAGGCGTGGTAGGGTCTTATCGAGAACCTGATGGACGTAGCGCGGACGTAGTGAGGTCATCATGGTCTGCAACCGGTTCGCATACCACGTCCATGAAGACCTTATTACGTTTGCACTACGTTCTTACTACGTCCTACTAGTTCCTACTACGTCCTTACTGCGTTCTAATTCCATCCCGTCCTCGCCACGTTTCTTTTGAGCATGTTCAAAATTTGACCAAGACCTTCACGTCCATCAAGACCTCACTACGTCCTTAAGTACGTTCCTCCCACGTCCTACAAGACCGTACCACGTCCTTACGCATGTACGGCGTCCTTAATTTTTAGGACGTAGTAAGGACGTGGTGAGAACGTGGCCCAGTGTAGACATAACATAAAAGTAATAATTAAAATACTTGTAATTGTTCTGTTCTTAACGCCACATACAGCTGATAAGAATGTGTGCCACGCAGTAACCACCTACCGTGGTAATTTATTTGAAGTTCGCCGAGCATGTTAGATCAAACGCCCGATACCGCCATTGAAAACAATATGGTTAATGAATATTGTCAAAACTAGAGTTAATTAAATAGTTTAAGGTCAGTGGAACTAAATCTATTTCAACCTATCAGTCCCAAAACATGAATGATGGTTTAAGGTTCAAACATCACTTTCTAGATATCGGTGTTAATTATTTCACACTTTGCATAATTTGAGCCACCTCGTGGGAAAACCAACAATGTGGTTTCCGAACAGGTCCGACATAAATCAGGCTGTATAGTCACAGAAGCAGGCTAGAAGCTTGAAATTTCGGATTTAAGAAGAAGAGCAACTGTACTATCCGTGTAGCGAAAGCAAAGACGCTGATCAGCTTCGCGGTTACCGCGAAGCTGATCTGCGTCTTTGTTTTCGCATATGCAGATTGTTGGTTTTCTCATAAGGCGGCTCATTTGTTAATTACCATACCTAACATGCCTAATGTTTGAAATAAACTCATTTTCCGAATTACGTTACACTCGCTATTGTTTTAGGATATCATTTATGATCAGAAAGTCATATCGCAGGCGTTGATGCCCTATAACTTTCATATAGAACTAGGAAATATGATACAATATATCAATAAATATGATACAGTATATACAGTAATCTATCCAAACAATAAAGTGTCACACTCTCAAAAACCTAAAAGTGCACGTGAAGCCGACACAACATATGCACGACGATATTATGCTTCTGAGAAAAAGCTTTTTTTAAAAGCCATGTTTGGTAACGAAATGACAGAAAAATAGAAATTGTTTTTATGTTTATGTGGAAAAAAATGCGCAGATCAGGTGTGCAGTAACTGCACAGCAGAACTGCACAGCTTTGTTTTCGCTACAAGGATAGTACATTTTGCTCTTCTACTTAAATCCAATTCAAGCTTCTTGCCTTTTCCTGTGAGTGTACAGGCCGGTTTGTGTCAGACCTGGTCCGAACCCCGAAGACCGGTTTTCTCGTGGTGCAATTAGGAGTCCTAGAAGATAGACAGAATTATTAAGACTGAACTCTCGCTTGCAACAAAAAACGTAGTACGATTGTCGGATATACCCGTCAGATGAGCATTCGGCTTGGCATATCGTCTAATCTGTAAATCCGTAGTTTTGTCTTGATTGAAAATGAAATCATGTTCTTGAAGAAATAAGAAAGATAACTCTCTGGCAGTAAAAGTCTTATATTCTGGTTATTTTTCTTAAACTTTGTAAACAGTCATGAAAACAATAAAACAATAAGAACCACCACAGAAGTATCGCCTTGGAACGATCAGTAATATAAAATTACTGGCGGGCTTAAATCGATTTTACAGGTACCTAACCTTGCCCTCAGCTTCTGCAGTGGTTCGCAACATTTAATTAGTTGTTCGGTCCTCGTGGTGAATCTCTAGCCAATGAATCATCATGGACAAACAGAGTTTAATAGTTTATTTAAGTGTCACATATCAAATACATATAATATATACAAATTTACAACAATCAACAACATATTTGATATCCAGTCTATATAGACTTATGAGACACTATACTTTGTATTTTGCTTTAAAAAAGAAAACATGTTATCACAGATTTACATAATGTACATTGGTTAAAGCATTAGAAGACATGTCACAGTTTAGCAAAGAATCAAATCAAATAAAACACAAGAAACTTTAATTTGTATTAAAAAATAGAAAAGTAGAAGAAAACACCTAGTATGTAAAATGTTTTAAACCACTTAAAATTTGCACATCACGAAGATTGAATGATAATTAAAATATAGAAACAAGACATACTTGATCATCTTAAAGAGTGTTCGCTGCAGAGTGCAAATACCAGTAGACCTAAAGGAGCGAGTCTGCGAGTCTTTAGGTACTTACTCACCAAGACCTGGCACCGGAGCGTCACATGAAGCTTCTCCACGAGCCACCACCCGCATCTCCGGGAACGTTTGTGCCCAGAGCAAGCGGGGGTCCACTAGTGTTTGCACTCGACACTTAAAATACTTGAAACAACATTAGTAAAAAAAAATACCAAATAGGTATACGTCTAGAAATAGTAGTATAAAACGTTTCTTTTATTAAGAGAGCCGTTATTTAAGAAATTTGAATATAGAATAAAATATCAAATCGGTTCAAATGTTAAGCTAATTAAAACAAAGCCTTCTACAGTTCAGATAACGGACGTTACCTGTAAAAGGTAGCATTACGCTTTTGCAAAATCTTAAAACAGGTTTTGGCACATATACGTATCATATCTGGGTTACTAAAAAGAAAACTTATTTTTTCATTAGCATTAAGATCGTTAAAATTTGGCAATATAACTGCAGCCCTAGAAAATAACATACGTCTTAGATCTTCATAATGTGAACATTCTAAAATTACATGCGGCTCATCTTCAACGACGTTACAAAAATGACATAACCTTTGCTCAACAGCCAAGTGTTCGTATCTACCAGTTTCTAATCTGATAGGGGCAACTCCGCATCTAAACTTTGCGAAAGCTGATCTGTGGCTATATGGCATAAGCAGTTTGCAATAGGTTTCGACTTTGAACTCGGATTTGAATAGTCTATATGTACTCAACTTATTACGCCCATTACCCGATCGCCCGGATTCACTATTAACTGTATTAAACCAATCATCGACAAACTCGGTCTTTGTTGCTTCTATCACTTGAGAAATAAGTGCATTGCGGGAGAAGCTCTCTCTTATATTACAGAATGATTCTAGTCCTGCTTTTTTAAACTTCTCCTTAACGTGAAAATTGTGATTTTTGCAGCCTCTGCCTGCATTTCTTCGCTCCAACAGAATACACGTTTATTAATACGGCTGCCGTCCAAATGAACCATACGATGCCAATATAAACACACTGATTTCCATTGTTTAATATGCGTGGGTTCCCACCCCATATCACCACAGACAAATAAATCACGATGAATACCATAATGAATCAAAAACAAGGACTCACAGATTGAGTAAGCTGCCCGACGATGGAGATCCCAGGGCGCCGAATAACTTACTAACTCCGGAGCAAAAGAAAAACACCAGTTGAATCCCGGTGGGCCAAGCAACAGACAAGAAGCTCCGGTCCCAACCAACTAAAATGAATAGCTTTATGCCGAGCCATCATAGAGTCTGACGCCCGATACACCTGATTGTTGATTTGGCTTTTTCCCCATCTCGGTTTTTGGAGTGGGAATTTTGTTCTGGTTGCGCCATTTCCTGATCGTTGACTGCTTTTACTTTTCTTTGTAAATGAATTCGTACTTTTTCACCTTAATGACTCTATTTTTGGTATTGTTACAAACTAACTCTTGAATCGAAATCTGATTTCCGAGAGCATTGTCTCAAAGTAATATACTGTTCACAATTTGTTGGTTTTCAATGCTATGCTACAATTTAATCTTAGATAGGTGGGTGAATTTTGATTTTTTAAAAGTGTTATCTATAATAACAGACACTAATAAGCGTTAGTCCATTTCACTGGAATTTTCTATTTAAGTGAGAAGTGGCGTGAATTGTGCTAATAAAGGTAATCGTCTTTTAATTATGCACGTTGGTCTACCATTATTGTTTTATATCATTTTATACATTTTATATTTGGTTCTGTAGTTGCCTATTTTAGTTCCTCCCTTTTATTTATTCATTGGTTTATTTTGAATACCTCTCTGTCTCTCTCTCTGTCTCTCTCTCTCTCTTGAAATCTGTTAAAATAGGCTCGAATAGGAATATTCGTATGTCGTAAAACACTTATTTGATGATCAATTAATTGATTAAGAAATTCTTAAATTAATAGAATTAAAAATTTTATCGATTTTTTTCATACTACGAGTCACTTCTATATAGTATTGATATATTCTTGTTCTTAACTCATTCATTAATATTTTAGAATCGAAAAAGGAAACACTCAACAATCAACGTATCTTTTGTTTTGATCTACGTATTTATTTGCAGTATTGTAATCTAATGCATTATGGACACCTTGTGGGGGAGGTTGGTTAAACAATTAGCCGGATAAATTACAAGAAAACTACATTGATACATTGAGTCATTAAAACAAAAAGGTCCGCTGCTCACAGTCTATTTGAACTGATATAAGTCAATTGATAAAGTACTTGAGAATATGAATTAAAACAAAAATGAATTTTGGTTCAGTCCGGGAGATGTTTCAACGTATGTGTGTTTTAAGCTCGTATGAGTGTAGCGTTTTAAGTATCTGTTATCTTTTTATCTGACGTATATTTATGGGCTTTATATTATTTTTGGTCAATTTCATAAAAGCGGGAATATAGATAAATGGGTATGATTAATTAATTTATAAATTTATTTATTTATCTATTTAAATGTATTTATTTATTCATATGTCAATAGACTCATCGTAATAAATGTTCCGTCTTCAAATATGTTATTAGTGATTCTATTAAAGAATCTATTACCATGTATCTCTTTAGTAAAATATCGACACACTACGAAAAAGTGGTAGCTAGATAAGCTGGCCAACCTGCACTCCGATACACTTCGTGACCTCGCTCCACTTTCGTGACAGTCGGTGATGAGAGGTCTAACGAAACACCGATGGAACTATTCCATCTAATGGGCAGTAAGACATGAACTTTAAATTGTTTGGTGATTATTATTGTTAAAGTTTAGATGATATGACAGCATTCGTTGAAAAAATAGAGCTACTTTTGTGTTACTTTTCATAAAAGACCGGTTTATATTTTTAAGTGTTCTATAAATCCGCGGAGTCTTTGCCGCAGTGAATCATTAATCGTGAAATCGAGTGTGAGCCTACCACACTTCACGACTCCACTCGACTCCAAGACTCCATTCCAAGATTCCAACCCATAGATTACAGGGTACCTAAAAGTAATAATTAAAATACTTGTAATTGTTCTGTTCTTAACGCTACATACAGCTGATAAGAATGTGTGCCACGTAGTAACCACCTACCGTGGTGATTTATTTGAAGTTCGCCGAGCATGTTAGATCAAACGCACGATACCGCCATTGAAAACAATGTGGTTAATGAATATTGTCAAAACTAGAGTTAATTAAATAGTTTAAGGTCAGTGGAACTAAAACTATTTCAACCTTTCAGTCCCAAAACATAGATGATGGTTTAAGGTTCAAACATCACTTTCTAGATATCGGTGTTAATTAGTTCACAGTGTGCAAAATATGTTAATTACTATACGTAATATTCGAAATGAAATCATTTTTCAACTCAAGTTACACTCGCTATTGTTTTATGGTATCATTTATGATAAGAATAGCATATCGCGAGCGTTGACGCCCTATAACTTTCATTTAAAGCTAGGAAATATGATACAATATATCAATAAATATGATACAGTATATTATCATTATACAAATCAATCCAAACAATAAAATGTCATATTCTCAAAAACCTTAAAGTGCATGGGCAAGCCGACCCAACATATATCTACTTTGTACGACGATATTGGCCAGTTCCATTACGTCTCTGACAAAAATCTTTTAAAAGCCATGTTTGGTAACGAAATGACAGAAAAATAGAAACTGACGTTGTTCAGTACAATAGTGCGGCGATAAATGAATTCGTGGACAACCGTTGCCAACTCTACAGGGTCACTGAAGAGGCTTAATTAGCCGAAACCGCGGTATGGCCCATCTCTTTTCTCTTTAAAGGATCTCAGTTTTATGCACTGAAGAAGAACAATCAATCAATGAACAACGATCAAAGAACCAACATTGTATCAAAAATAGCCTGAATAAAATAGGATGTCTAAAAAAGGATGACAAAATTACAGATTACAAGAGAACATACATTGTACGGTAAACCGACCTAGGACACCATACTCAAATGTGATCACTACAATGCGCAGTATATTTTGTACAGATCTGTACAATAAAACAACAAGTAAATTGTCATTAAAAGAAGTAACAGAAAGCAAGATGACCGTGACGATAAAAAATGATGCATGTGTAAAAATGCGTTATAACATCAAAAACAATGTATTTTGATGATAGGACTGGTAGTCATTTTAAAATCTAAAGGATAGCCTTTTTTAAAATACATTATCACTGGCCGTTGAGTCTACTTTGTGGTTCTTTTTGGTGGTTCTTTTTGTTTTATGTCTTGATGTTTAAAATTTTTTGTGCTGTTGGCGCCTTATGTATGATTAAGTTAAGGTAACTGAGTGGCCACCTATTGGGAAAATAGCTGCTCATTCGGCTTACGATATGTTTCATGGTATAAGTGCCTGATTGTTAGTTTGGTTTTTTCCCACCTCGGTTTTTGGAGTGGGAATCTCTTTCTAATTGCGCCTTTTCCTGATCTTTGCCTGCTTGTACCTTTTTAAGGGTTTGAGTGTGCAGCATACTATCCCTGTTTTAAATGTCGCGTACTCTAGCTATTCTATGTGATTTTCTCAACCTGTAGACGTGTCATCTATCAGATCGTGAAGACGAAAATGCGTCTCTCTAATAAATAAAAATGGTAAACTGAATGATACATAATAAGGTTCCTTGTAGTATGACTTTCTACTTTTTCTTTGAAGTTTATGTAACATTAAATCAAATACAAGTTAATATAAAAGGAGGCGGGCCTACATATTAATACTCAGGAAGGAGGCGGAATGTAAACTGTATTGTATTTTCCTGATATTGGAAGTTACAGTACGAATCTGTCAACTGGTGGTCTGTCATACTACAAGTTAGTTAAAGACCTCGTAGAGAAAAAAAAGCTTTATTTTACTTATTTTTTTTTTCTACTGGGTACTTTATATCACATGCGCATATACCTAATAAAACTGGCTCTTAGTATGATTGAATGATAAATACACGTTCAACTTCAGGGCATTACTTCTCAATCCCATTAACGATCATTAACTAAACACGACCAACAAAAATAAAACATAAATGAAAATATCAAAAACACTAACTAAAATAAGATGATGCTGGAAACCAGCTTACATCTCGTCCCGGAAACAAAAAATAAGGTTGCAATATCCGGATAACAAAAACTGTAATCGCAACTGAACCTGTGCATGAAAAAACCAACAATTTGGGTTTTCAACCAGGTCCAACACAAACCAGCCTGTACAGTCACAGAAGAAACAGAGAATCTTGAAAGTTTGGATATAAGTAGAGGAGGAAATGTACTATCCGTGTAGCGAAAACAAAGACGCTGATCAGCTTCGCGGTTACCGCGAAGCTGATCTGCGTCTTTGTTTTCGCCCATGCAAATTGTTGGTTTTCTCACGCACAGGCTCAACTAATAGTCCAACAGATTGTCTGTACAAGAAAATAGTCCATACATTGTCATTTTTGTTCTAAACTTTAAAGAGCAGCTTGGTTTCACCGTAGTTTGTGTCGTTTCTGATCCACCACAAATGTTTTCCTATTACCAGATCCATTTACATCTTACCCCAAGGGGTATATCAAATTTTATGAAGCGTCTGATCACGAACGTAGAAAGAAACAATCACGTTTATTGTGATTCGAGATACACATCAACTGCTATCTTTAACCATGTCAGATCGGGGATACCCCATCTCCCAAGTGGGTTTATTTGTCATATATAAACGTGCATACCTTATTACCTTCCATATTTCTTGTTATAACTTTCATACCCGCAGGATTGTTTGGATTTGTGTTGGCTGGTAAATGAATCACTTTATTAGCTGTTTCATTCTTTACATTTCATAGATTTATGCCAATACGCTTAGGCTCAGTGTGATTCATGAGGGATTCTTTTTGATGCTGAGGTTGCATACATGTACCACTATTTACTGATTCCAAATTTCATTCTGGTCTTTCTTTGTATCCTATTGGTTAACTAATTAAGGTGATTCTGGTTTCTCTTGTCTCTTTTAATTCTGATTGCGGGTGCCTCTTTAGTCACATCTTTTAAACAAATCTAATAATTTCTCTATTATAACTAATTTTCTTGTTTGGGGATCCATACCAACTTCCTCTAAACGTTTCACACTTTTATCATGGCAGCTCCAACCGACTTAAACCTTCTCGTTAATTCTTTGTTGACCGTTCCAAAAGTTGGGGTGGCTGTAATCTATCTAAATGTTGGCTGTTTTGTTTGTTTACGTCTCTGCTGTGCATACAATCTTTGGTTGAGTTGAAGCCAGCCGTAGGAAAGAGAGAAGTCATCTTGTTTTTCAAAAGTTTGTTTCTCTGTGTAAAGAACAGCAATGTCGATTGTCCGGTATCTGTGTTGGGATACGAAATTAAATTATATCAATCCACGGGCTCTCTACTCTTACTTTATGCATGTATAGTATTACATGCTGTTCTTGTGCTGAACATTGCTTGCATATTTTCAATGAACCTTTATAAAATCATTCCATTGTATTTTCTTCTGTGTTTTTTATGCGAATACGATGTTAAATACTGCATAAAATAATAATCATTCTGCACAGCTGTTCATTTTAAAACAAATCAGTGTGGGGTAGTTCAGCACAATAATATTATTATAAACTTAATCAAATACTGATAGCAATTGAATATCTTACAAGGGACCCGATATATCCACAGATATTTTGCGGTTTGCAACTTTACTCGCCGCTTTGGCTTCAATACAGGTGACAACTGTCATTCAATAAGTCTCTGATTCATCTTTCGTCATTTGATTATCCTTACCAGTATGTTTGTTATTTGTTCATTCTTTCACTTCAATTTCGATATCCATCTTCTGCACTCTGCAGGGGGCTGACTGGCCTTTTTCTGATCTTTGCCTACTTGTACCTTTTTAGTATTAAATCAGAAATAATTTCGGGATACTAATAAGAATTTTGCTGAAGAAAACAACACTTTGAATTCAGTGTATTTTCATAATGACGTGATTCAGTTCTTTTCTAAATTAGATTGTGGAATTCTTTTCACATTCTCTACTCCTAAACCCGAAAGTCGGGGACTTATCATTTTCTCTTCATTCTTCGTATTGTTCTAATTTTCTTGTTTACTCGTTTATAAATCAAGCAGACCTTCTTTAGTGGATATTCAAGCAAGTCTCTTGGATTTAATTTGACGCACAGCTTTGGCACAGATAGCAGACACGAAGACACCGATTTCTTTCACTAGTTCTGCTCTATTACTATCAGGTACGTGTATTCCATTAGCTGGGATTAATTTTACTGGTAGATCTAAAAACATATTCGCATGAATTTTAAAATGAAAGTTTCACTGTAGTTATGTGTCTTGCTTATTCTTTCATAACTTTTAATCGGGAGTTATTTCCATATTCTCTGCTGCAAAGCTGAGAGTAAGCCTACAGAGCTTCTTCTTTTTTCTTCGCTTTTCGGATTCTTTGGTTTTCAAAGAAGCAGTCGTTTTCTTAAGTCTTGAGGATTTAATTTGAAACACAATTTTGGCATAGAAATCAGACAAGAAGGCATTGACTTCATTTACAAGATCTGCTCTAATATGTTACACTACCGTGACTTACATTTTCAATACTATAATTTAGTTCATGCGTAAGGTACCCCTTCTGAGACACAAATGTACCTTTACTGCTCAGTGACAATAGTTTGTCCCCCCTCCAATTGTCTCAGAGCTGTCATTTTGGTCGATTGTTGCCAGTAAGGCTGAACGGTTCATTGTTTATATGGTCTGTCAACCAAGTTGTATGGAGTAGATAAGCTCATAATTATATTTAAGACAATGGTCGATATAAATCAGTTTCGAACCCATGCCCTCTGTTTTCAAAGTGTCGTTAATATGACGGGCAATGCATGGCATAAAATCAGATGAACTTTGACCAAAGGCCGATGACTTTAAGATCTGCCAAACGATATACTGTTTGAGGCATTCAGCTTTATTCTTAAGTTTTCATTGCTTCAAGAATGATAGTTTCAAAACATTTGGATCACGTAAACAGTTAATTTATTAGATACACGAATTTAATGTTGAAGCTTCAATTTGATGGAATTTTATTGTTCAATTTTAAGAGATTTTGTTGATGTTCTATCGGATTATTTTGAATATTCTATGTGTGATGTCAGTGAGCTTACAGTCACCGAACCTAAGATTTTAATCAAGGGTTGTATCTTTACGTAAGTACAAGAACGCCACAATTTTCTCCTACTTATTGAACATAAGTGTTGTGTTGCCTTTTTGTGTTCTTAGAAGTCGCATGTGTGTTTAGAGGCAGAAACAATAGAAACCAAACTTTCGATACAATCAGCTTAACAGCGTAACTCTTTTCATGCAATTGACGGTTCTTGGTCAACTTTGCAAACCAATACTTCGAGACTAGAGCATAGTTTACTGACATCCCTGTCCATTCCTCTCTTCTTTCTTTTCTAGCCATCTTTCAAGAAATTAAAACGTCCATCAATTTCGTTTCTGTCACGCTTTTCAGGAACACGTCTGTAAGTGGAAAGTGATAAAGACACCACTGAGCCTGCGCCTTAAGGTGCCGTGGCTAGTATGAACAGCTCTAAGTACCCAGTGTTACCCAACACAAGCACACCACGTGACCCGGAGGCTACTAACGCCCGTGTGGTGCGCAAGAGGGTGGGCGGTGGCTATAAATACATTATTGAGAAGATAGACGATAAAGATATTAAGGAAAAAGCTGACAAAGAGAAGGAGAAAACGGATGAGGATTTCATTGTAGAAGTAAGGCTTTGTTTAAGGTGGAGTACAAAAAGCATATCGTTTACTTAAAACTTATCAGTAGTGTGACATCACGGTTATGTTTCTCATGCCAGTAGAACCCCAGGCCAATAGAACCCTTGGGTTTTTAAAACAAACTCTATTTCCCTGTCACCAAGATGTGAGAGGATCTATGATACCAGCTGTGGTGTGTCTAAGTTCACTCCCCTCGCGAGTGCTAGGGACTAGTACAATATTACTAAATTTCTTATTTTCAGAAGTCACAAGATGATTCGTTCGAAAGCATATCACTGCCACAGTCAACAACAGACTTGAGACGAGATATCCATGAGGTAGGTAGGGCAGTACACATCATGGCAACATATCACTGATATATACTAGATAGCTTCAAAATAAAATCGCATTATGAAATCGTGAATAGAAATTTAGTGTAATCGCCTTGAAAGCGGATAAATGAAGAAAATGTAGTTAAGGGAATGGATAGAGATGCTAGTATACGACATGAAACACGCAGAAGAAGGGAACCCTCCTATTTTCATATCAACAAAAGTAAAATGCCGATTACCAGCAACGAAGTACAGCATTGAGCACTCTCTTTAGCGACGATCGAATGGTTAATAATACAAATGATTCAAAAAACTTCCACAAAATATGATATTAAGCGATTAACCAAAGTCTTGCCATTTCTTAACAGGGTGCCGATAACATCCAGTACGATGATTATCCTATTCTCCGGTACATACAGAACAATGTGATAGGGCATAACTTGGTGATTGACGGACCATTTGGCATCAAGAAGGGTAAGTATTGATGGTAGATAGGTGTACAAAAGTACGCATTACGAAAACCTGCACATGCAATATACAGAGAATTTTTCATAATGAAAAATTGAAAAAAAAAATCAATGGAAAAAATCGACGAGGCGGTTCTATCGTGTACATGTACCTGCAATCTATGCTTTGAGCAAAAATTAGAAAAATATAAAGTTTTAAACAGGAGTTTGAGGATGTAACAAATATCAAGGTCTGTTTATACATAGGTTAGGAATTATTTCAAAACTCTTGTATGCATGTGTCATATTTACTCACATAGAAAACATTACTAATTCAACATTAATAATTATAATTGCATAAATACCCGTGTCACACGATATTAACGAAGAGAAAGCCATGCATTAATATTACGGTTCTAACGTGTACCCACAATCAATGTTTTGAACAAAACAATTAAAATATATTTTTTCTTATGAAATTTTCAGTTTTTCCAACCGAAATAACCTCTATAAACAGAGAGCATGGACAAGTTTTCATAACGATGAATATAGTTGATCTTCCTTGTTCTTGAGCAAACTCTCATAATAACAAAGTTCGCAAAACAGAACACCATGGTGTATACATTAAAATATGTCAAAAGAAAACAGTGCAAAGAGCGAATTTTAATTGAATGTATCATTTTATGTAAATCGGAAAGAATCAAAGGCATTCGTTCTTAATCTTGTTTCAGAGTCATAATATTTTGACGATTATTTTCCAAAGTAAACTAATCATACAGTATTTGTAAATATTTCTGGCCTTAGAAAGGTCAAGTTTACCAGTTCATAAAGGCAAAATTCACGGTTCCAATGATAACATTTTTACAGCGTATTATTATTGTCAAAATCTTGATTTTGGCCAGACATATCGAAAAACATGGAAAGGTTTCATAATCTATGTTTTGGATCAAAAATAAGAAAAATAGGTATACCCATGTAAACTCAATATACAAGTGGGGTTTAAGGGGGAATTCATTTCACGGACATGTTAGCAAGATGTTTTAGGACATCTTTAATATTTTATAATATATAATTGCTATGAAAAATAAATAAATAAAACAATTGTACAAATAACTAGAACAATCAGAACATTATACCTGTCCCTAAAACCGTACCTGTCCCTACAGTGATATACTGCGACTATACAGCATCAGGACGTTCACTGTCTTTCATCGAGGACTATATCCGTACGTTCGTCTGTCCGTTCTACGCCAACACACACTCCGAGACTGGTCGTAACGCTAGACAGACTTCCAAATTCAGGGAAGAAGCAAGGTAATGACCATTTGTTACCATGGTTACAGGCCGAATGGTTGTACTATCTATCTAAAGCAGAGAAGAACTCTTAGGATATTATTATTTGTACTGAAAGCTAAGTTCATGTATCGCAAGTTAGATAAATAAATGCTTTTGAATACCCGCATTATGCAAATTAATGTCCATTACATTACTATTATATAAGGCACATATAGAGATGAATTGTACACACACGAGCAATTAGCCTAAATGTAATTCATTGCGATTTGCAATCATCTCTTCCGTATCATATAAAGGGAAAATGGATGAGTACAGAATGTACGTATATGATGTATGTTTCAATAACTTCAATGTTTTAGAAAACCTTTTTACTTTAAGAGAATCCAAATTTTGAAAGCCTGGCTTCAGAGAGCACCTGTCTTGAGAGACCACTTAAACTCCTGCCCCTGAGCGGTCTCTTAACACAGGTTCAACTGATCTCAACTGTATTTTTTTTTTCAGAGACATTATCCGCCAATGTGCCAACTGTGGTAAAGATGACGTTGTGATATTTACTGGTAGTGGTGCTACTGCAGGTATCCACAAAATTGCCTGGGGACTGAAGATTAATATGCCTAGAGTTGCCGAGGAGACGGTGATTATTAGCGAATAATTCAAAACTTATCTACTGTTAACTGCAAAGGGAAATAACACAGAATTTCCGTCAAATAAGCCTAATCCGATAAAAGAAGTCTCTGTAGGCCGTGGAAACTGATATACCTGGGTTTTATCGATATTGTGTTTTCTGTAGTTAGAGAGAGAGTTTTGACCGATCTATCAATTCCCGCTAGTTTGCAATTAATCCATCTTGAAATTTTGGCCTGTATACTTGATCTCCTACCTCATTTCTTGTAAGGTTGTAACACATTCTGATCATCGTTAAAAAAGCAATATTTGAATAAAAACAGAAGTTGTATAGATCTAAAGTCGAAATATTTATATCTGAATTGTATCTTTAAATTGCAGTAATTTCCTAAAGATTCAATAAAACATATTTTATTTTTCTAGGTTGTTTTCACGGGTCCATATGAGCATCATGCAAATATGCTTCTATGGAAGGAATTCGGAACCACTGTAAGTCATTGCCTCCATTGAAATCCAAACAGATTTTGAATCGTCTTCGACGTGCTTAAATACGATGAAATATCTTATGTCTCTAGTCATCTACTGAATTTAAAACAGCTACTTAATATTCCATGATATTGGGAAGTTTGACAAATGGTACGTGATTCTAGACCGAGCCATGACCAGTTTATTGTCAAGAACTAATGTGGTTCCTTTAAAATTGCGTAACATAAGGAAATACCTGTATGTGTCAAACATTTCCCAAAATTATATTCACCTTAACTCAAACTGTAGAAATGTGTACGTATATGAAACTAGTTGTTCTATAATAAAAACATATCCGTGAAATATATTCCCCCTTACACCTAAATTTTATATATTTACATTTTATTGCATTCATATTGCATGGGCAAGTTATCATAATGAATGAAATCCAAATTAACGTTCTTCAGGTAGTGCGTATAAAAGACACACCAGACGGACAGGTTGATCTGGATCATCTCACGTCAGAGCTAAAGGTAAAACGAAATTATGACCATCAGAACATTTTGATGCGTCCTGTCAATCGTTTGTTCGTCATAATAAAACAGATGGAAAAAAAATACAAAAAGAAAAAATCAGAATCTGCGTATTAGTTAAATATTTAGTTAAACAGAAAGGCAAGAGAGTGGCACTATAAAATAAAGTTAACTTTCCTATTTATCATGGTGGGGATGAGGAAAAAACCTAATGGCATTGATGTCGCTACATTTGTTTCTATCACATCGATGAATTACCACAGCTTTTAATGTTATTTTATAATTGTATCGTTCTTGATGTATAGCTGTCATTGTTTTGTATTTTATGCCCATGGTACCCCCTTGGCTTTGCAACAACTCTTTTTCTCATCTGGTATGAAATTTTGCAGTTCTGGAAAGAAAAGAAACGGCACATGTTGGTATGTTTCTCAGCAGCCAGTAATGTCACTGGAATAGTCACCGATACCGATGCTGTCGCGGAAATAGCCCACGCACATGGAGCTCTTGTTGGGTTTGACTATGCCGGTGGAGGTACGTGTCGTTTATATTCCGTATAGTTACAAAATATATCTTTGTCTGAATTTCAGATGTAACAGAAAAATGATTTTTCAAAGTATCAGACAGAGTTCTGACATCATTGTTTTCTTTTTGGTGATCCTAGCTTTCGATTCTTTTTATCAAACACGTTCGTTGCTAAAACCAACATTGTTAGTTGATCTTTAATTAAACCAGTTAATGTCTTTAAGTCATTAGCGATTATGATTTATGTGTACACAACATTTATGTTTTCCAGGTCCATATTTGAATATAGACATGAATCCTTCAAAGAAAAGGTAAATTAATTTACATTTCAACGATGAAATGCTGTTGTTACGTATACGCTCTTGCTCTTAATGGTTTATTCAAATCGTCGAATCAAGATTCGAACATGGTATATGCACATATGTTTTAGAGATTTGTCTATACTCAGATACTATATCAACATTGTATCGATGAAGGTTTTTGTTTTTTTATTTTATTTTTTTTAATAAATAAAAATAATAAAAAAAAAAAAAATTGAAAAACAAAATACAAAACACACAAGAAAATGTTCTATGATACCATCCATGAGAATAAAAATAAAACTGAGATCCTTCAAGAACAGTAAACATATTAATGAGAAAAAGGTGAGTCATACCGCGGTTTCGGCTTCTAAAGCCTCATCAGTGACCCTTTAGTTTTGACAACATGGAGCCCAAGGGAATTACTGTAAATTTGCAACGTTCCAGAAGGTAGTCAACACAAAGACTAGTTTTATCCAAATGGGACCAAATATTTTAAAACGTTGTTAGAAAATGAATCTAAACCGATAAATTTCTGATTACTCAGAACATCTTCGCTGATCTCAAAGGACCGAAAGGAAAATATGATCTGCACTGTGGATGATGTACGGGGAGACGTTTTAGGGCCACCACACGGCACAACACCAGCTGCAGTAATGGCAAATAAAAATTAAAACTGAGATCCTTTAAGAGCAGTAAACTTATTAATAAAAAAGAGGTGGGTCATACCGCGGTTTCAGCTACTCAAGCCTCATCAGTGACCCTTTAGATTTGTCAACATGAAGCCAAAGGGAATTACTGTAATCCGACACCGTTGCTCTTATTTATAGGTATAAAGATGCAGTGTTCCTCAGTCCTCACAAGTTTGTCGGTGGACCTGGTACACCAGGCATTGTCATCGCCAAGAAATGGATGTTTCGCAATCAAGTACCAGACAGAGTGGGTGGTGGCACTGTCGTTTATGTAAGTACACTGAAATTAAATATTAAAAGAAAACATATTGTGTTATAATACACAATTGTGTGAGTGTGATAAAAGTGGCATTACTATGTATATGTCCGGTACAAGAAACCTTATGGCAGATGCATTCGGCAGATTGTCACTCCCTTGCATTATTTGTTTATTAACAGAAACACCGATGAGAAAAACATGTTTTTTTATATTTTCAAAATGCTTTGTAATAAGAATAATATTTTCAAACATTACAGGTGTCTCGTGAGTCACATGCGTACACGTCAGATATTGAAGCACGCGAAGAAGGTGGAACGCCAGCGATTATAGAATCAATTCGAACCGGGCTAACATTCCAACTGAAAACGGTATACTTTAAACAGATTTAGATTTTCTAGAAATAAATTATTTCGTATGAAGGAATAATATTTAACAGCATTAAACGAGTTAATACAATTGGGATAATCAGTATATACATCTAGAGATTAAGAAGGTTTATGATGTCAACTTAATATTTTCCTCCTCGCAATTTAAGAGTACACTACATTGGATTCAAATTGCGTTTAAGGTGCATGGGAAATTTTGAACAACACAAAATTATTTATTTTCTCATAGGCTGTTGGAGAGGCCCTGATTGAAGCTAGGGACGATGACCTGTGCAAAAGAGCATTTGCCGTTTGGGAACAGAATCCAGCCCTTACAGTGCTAGGTAGTCACACAGCGAAGCGGGTCACGATCTTCTCCTTCGTAGTGAGGCATGTGGAAACGGGAAAGTTTGTGCATCACAACTTCATATCAGCGCTGTTGAATGATCTGTTCGGCATTCAGTCAAGGGGAGGATGCGCTTGTGCTGGTCCATATAGTCATGTGAGTTTCTATTTATTTGTTTGTCCATGATGATTCATTGACTAGTTAGCGATTCACCACGAGGACCGAACAACTAACTAAATGTTGTGAACCACTGCAGAAGCTGAGGGCGAGTTTAGGTACTTGTAAAACCGGTTAAACCCCGCCAGTAATTTTATAGTACTGATCGTTCCAAGGCGATACTCCTGTGGTGGTTCTTTTTGTTTTATGTCTTGGTGTTTAAATTTTTGTGCTGTTGGCGCCTTATGTGTGTTATCATATTTTTAGTTAAGTATAGGTAACTGAGTGGCCACCTATTGGGAAAATAGCTGCTCATTCGGCTTACGATATGTTTTCATGGTATAAGTACCTGATTGTTAATTCAGTTTTTCCCACCTCGGTTTTTGGAGTGGGAATCTTGTTCTGATTGCGCCTTTTCCTGATCGTTTCCTACTTGTACCTTTCTATTATTACGTATATTTTTGAGAATGAAGTCAATAGCAGATGCGCTGGATATAGCTATGATCAGTATGTTTCCGTAAATAAGGCAAAATATCGTTGGATTTTAACGAGTGATTTTATTTTATTCGTTTTACACATTCAGATTTTGATATGATAATAAAAGAGGCAATCTATTGTTGCAGGACTTGCTGGGTATCTCTGAGCCGATGGCAAAGAGGCTGAAATGGTTCACAAACGAACATATTGGGTAAGAAATTAGGCTAGTAATTTTCTTGTTGTCACTCTTTGATGAATTCAGAAGGAAAATGTGATTTATTCAAGATTTGTTGTTAAGGTAAACAATAAAATACAATGGTTCATTTATAAAAACCAATTGAATACAATACATTGATGTTAAGCTGTTATGCAATAGGACTAAAGTGACTCTAATTGATTGTAAAATATGATTAAATATTTTTTATGTATGGCCGAAATCGAAATTTGAAATAATAGTTCTTCTTTATCATATGGCGTCGCTGTTTTCTAGTGGATAACGTCATGTAATAAAAGTGTTATGACCACGCGTGTATTAACACTTTTGCGGGAATACGTAACGTCATTGACGACGTCCGTAACAACAATGTTAATTTTCATTGAAGATATGTCCATAGGCGATAAAATCGTATTTAGGTAGTCATATGATAAAACGAATCTTACACTTGTGGTCATTTCATATGAAATTTATTAAACTCGACGTAGGCTCGTTTAATAAATTTCATATGAAATGACCACAAGTGTAAGATCCTCTATGTACGTAACGTCAATTTATATCAATTATACTGAGAGGAACTAGAAACTTAAGTTTCAAACTTCCCTCAGTTTGGTGGTTGGGCTCCGTATAATCGATTTTAGAACTCTGGTAATTTTTTTCCTGCAATGTAAAGATTAGTCACAGCGGAATCGCCTTCAGACGGTCAGTAAAAGAATTAGTGGAGGGTTCAAATCGATTCTTACGGGGTTCCAACCCAAAGTATAATAATTAAAAAACTTAAGTTTCTAGTTCCTCTCAGTATAGTTATCTTTCATATATTGTAGAATGGATCCAAGCTGTCCAGCATACCCCATGGCTATAATGAGGTGAATATTTTTTCGCATCTTTTCTTAGGTTCTCCCAAATAAGATCATCGGTGTCATTTTTTCTCGATAATATATACTCATCAAAAGAAGTTTTTCACCAGTCAATATTTTTCTCCCTTTAAAATAATGTTTAGTATAGATATGCTTCAAATTAACTTTTAACATTTAAAATACCATCTTAAAGGGCTGGACTTCGTAAATAACAAAGCAATAATTTTCCTTGAAAAGATTAAGTAAAAATGTACAAAAATGCATGTTTTTGAAAACACCAAAATTTGGGATGCAGCAAAAAGCCCACATCTTTATTTCTGGACTTCCAACCCTGAATTCGTTTCCCATCCTCACTCGAGATACTGAAAGCAATCATTTAAAGCAAAAAAAAAACCTAAAAATTGATTTTTTTTTTGGACAAAAACGCTATTTTTTTACCAAAAATTACGATTTTTGAGATTGTGTTTAAAGACCTATTTCCATGTCTATTGAGGGTCATTAGATAAGGGACAGGGCATTAGAAAACCTAGTGCCCTGACAATGACTCAGAATACATGTAGGGGCCAAAAGAGGAAAAATCAATATTGATTGCAGAGGGAGGCAGTTTTATTGCACAGGTTATCAGGGACCATAAAATCAATAAACAGTGGAACTACAGGTATTATCCTCTAGGGGCCTCTTTATGACCCCCTGCAGTGATGTGATAATCACCCCATTATGACAGTCCTTTGATCTAAGAACCATATTGCACCATTAGGGGTCATTAACCGAAAACAGTGGTACCACTTTTAGCTTCTTCAGAAGTAGGTCTTTAAATTCTCAGATAAAGCTTAGTAACTCATCTCTCCAATAAAATGTTTTTTTCCATCAAACACAGCGTGCAGCACCCGTAAATGTTTAACTGGAGGTACTGTTTTTCAACCCATCCAAATTCCAACTTTTTAAAAAGCTGCATATCAAAAACATACTCATGCAATATCTTTGACATGAGATCGCCTTTAACAGAAAGAAAATAGGCGGTAGGTTTTGGTGTCAAAACATCTCATAGTGATCAAAAATTGAAATATAATTTGATTTTACTCATTTTCTCCAATATTTATGATTTCTTCTCAAAAATTGCAATTTTGTCAAAAAATGCATTTTTACACAAATTTTGAGATTTTTAAATTGTTTTTTTGCCTTAATCGTTTGCTTTGGAGCTTTTGTGAGTAAATTTGAAAACAAAAATGTGTTCTTAACACTGTGGCATTTTTGGTGGAATTTTTTCGAGTTTCCAATTTTCAGTATTTACAGAAAATGGGAATTTTCAATTTTTCTCAAAATCGTTTCCGCAAAGTTTTTTGGTCTGATCACACACATCATCAAACCCTTTCAGACTGTGCAAATTCAAAAATGTAGATTAAAAATTTGTTAGTCAAAATGTCACATAAAGTATGAAAAAATCTAAGTGGTGCAAAACTTCTTTTGAGGAGTATATATATTTCAAAAATTACATAACATTCTGCAGCATAAAAGCTCAAATACAGAGATACTGTTGACCAAAATATTTAATATTTGGTGCATATTTGCAAAGTAGGAATAAAACAAACTTGCTTTAACTGATAATAGAATAAAGGACATTATTGTCATAGCATATGATTTATCATTTGAAATTGGCAGAAAATATTAACTTTCGAAAATTATTTAATTTAGACCTGGGTTTTGCCGCGTGAACCTGCCATATTTCTATGACGACGAGACTTGTGATTACGTCATCAATGCTGTAGACCTAGTAGCTACACATGGCTGGAAACTTCTACCTCAGGTATTTATATATTAACACACACTGATAGTCGGTTCCGAAAAAGAATATTGTCTTGTGAATTCATCAAGAGTGTGTAATTAATGAGGATTATTTTACAGGTATCATCCTTTTAAATCTAATGTCAATTGGGTACTTTATGCAGAATATTATTTCTGAGAAAATGCATGATATAATCATGATTAAACCATTAGATGGGAATTAAGGGACATATGCCAAAGTGTTTTTATGTTTATATTATTGTGGTACATGTATTCCACAATTTCTCCTTTACAAATATTAAAATCGATACAATTTAATCAATCAACTTCTAATTCTGATAATATCCAATATAAAATTTAATAATTATTTTAGTATACCTTCAACATCATGAGTGGAGCATTCTTTCACAAGACCTCTGACGAAGACGAACAGCTCTTCAGTCTTCGTGATCTGGATTATAATGACGAGGGTCGACTACATGTCAACAGGCATCCACCTTCTGTAAACAAAAGCATTTCACTCAAGGTAATCGTGTAACAAATAAGTGGCGTTTTGAAATATTCGCAATCAGGCCATCAACAGTCAAAACTTGTAATCGACAAAGACACCAAGAGATGCAAAAGAAATCTAAACCAAGATAAGATAAAAGTTCAAAATGTATGTTGATTGAATTTTTTAACCATTCCTTTAATACTTCAGTTTCATGAGTTGTCTGAATGGTTTTCAAAGCTGAGGGTGAGGTTACGGCCGTGTAAAATCGATTTAAACCCGCCAGTAACTTTGTGTTACTGATCGTTCCAAGTCGATACTTCTGTGGTGGTTCTTTTTGTTTTATGTCTTGGTGTTTAAAATATTTTTGTGCTGTTGGCGCCTTATGTATGTTTGCATATTTTTAGTTAAGTTAAGGTAACTGAGTGGCCACCTATTGGGAAAATAGCTGCTCATTCGGCTTACGAAGTGTTTTCATGGTATAAGTGCCTGATTGTTAGTTTGGTTTTTTCCCACCTTGGTTTTTGGAGTGGGAGTCTTTTTCTGACTGCGCCTTTTCCTGATCTTTGCCTACTTGTACTTTTTTTTCAAAGAAGCTAATGTCAGTGAATTCTTATATTTTCCTCGCGTATGTTATTAATATGAAATCATGCTAACCAAAACATCAGATTACAGCAGGGTCCGATAAATATGATTCAAGCTTTGAAAATGCGATTACATTCGTACATCATTTATCATTTCAAGAACAACTGACCGACTGAATAACGTCACGTCTTTCTAATAATTGACCGACTAGATCTGTTGAATTTTCTAATTGAGGAATAAACACAAATATTCTGTCTTAAAAGTTAACACTTTTTGGATTTTGACTTGAATGTTTTGATATTTTAGACAATGCTTCGAGAGGGAAAACAAATTCTAGAAGATACACTGGAAAATGCCAAGGTACATGTATTGTAATGAATTAAAAAATCCACTGTGAAATGACTTGTTTCGCAATCTGAGCTCTGTAATCAACTTTCCAAACATCAACACCTTTACAGTTTGGTTAATGTTCAGTATTATCTAGATACGGAGAATTTTAAAATAACTGCGAATGCAGAAGTTCCTACAATTTCATGCAATAATGTGTGTTTTTGTAAAAAGTAAAAGTATGCACAACCCTTGTTTCTTAGTAATCTGTTATAGTTTTCATTTCAGACCAGAAAATCTTCCGCATCTCGTGAACTTCTAGACCTGATTCCAAAAGAGAAGAGAAAACTCCGTTGGTTTCTGACACCGCAAGAGGTATCCGATATCACTACAGGAACTCGGAGAATCCGACCATTTAGACCAATATTTAATCCAAAGGACGATTCGTTACGGGAGTCAGACAATGAATCGCCTCTCAATACGTTTCGAAGTACAGTTTCAAACCACCAGGAAGGTGTTCATCGAGAAAGTTACGATAAGCGAAAACTGTCGGAGCTTATGCCACGCCAAAAGGCAGAACCGTCAACTGAAAAACCGTTCAAGGCAACAATATGGTCAGAAAGTGATGAAAAGGCTGTTATAAGGAGTAAAGACTTGAACAGACAAAGCCGAAGACATACTGAAATGCCACATTGGCAACATACGGGCGAATCTAATAATGCTTTAACGAATACAAAAGTTCGGAAAAGAAGAGGTGTTTCCCTCCCTCGTATTACTTGATGACTACTTTCAAACTATGTAGTGGTGTAGTATAATGTAGCCGTAGGATAAAGGTAGACCAGTCCGTGGTCGATAAATACCCCATGTCCCCGTTATAAATATGTCCTGTGGACATGTAGTTACTTTGATGCTAAGGCTAACAGGACAGGCTATTAACATCAGAGAAAAAGTTTCGATTTTAGTCGTCGCCTGCATATGTCTATGTTTAAATGCCAAAAGTACATTGACATATGAGCGAATGATAGAGATTGACAGCAACATCGTAATCTTGAGGCCATTTTATTCAAGTTACTCATGTTTTTATTATTGTAGGCCATTTCTTATAGTAAATTGTTACGAAGAAAGAGTGGCTGACGATATTTCTTTTTGTCTTAAAAAAGTAGTATTGGTAAATGATCTGTGCGTTGAAAACGCTATCATACTGCGTGTTCTTAATCATTGGGCTTCCATAGAAAATGTCTTTCATCAAATGTGCATGATTTTATGGATATCTTGTTTTGTTGTATCATTCATTTTGTACGAACTTTGTATTCGTCTTTGTCTGTTTACTAGTTTCGTTGTTGTTTGGCAGTATAATGGTGAGTTATATGACTTCGAGAAAATGTATGCAGATACATGTAGTTCTTTCATTCTGATTTAGAACATTTGTTGAGATTGTTATCAGTGCATGAAAAACAATTTACATCTAAATTAGAATTCGCTATGAAATATTTTATTCCTGTAAAATATGATGAATAGTTTTAAAGGCTACGCTGTTCAATTGTCAAAAATTAAAAGCAACTGAATTAAGTAGTTTGAAATACACATAAAATCTTTAAACCATGCCATATGATAAATTATGTAAATATAATTCTCAGAAATTAATTATTTTACATTTGTCATGTTTGTTATAATCAATGTTATTTAGACTGACTTATTGTGTATGTGAGTGCGAGACTGTTATTTATAATGTGCTATTGTTAATGCGCACTTTCGTGATGTGGACTAGGGCTTCCAAAATGTCTTTCACTTTCTTTCCATTTCTACATGTACATGTATATCATATCAGTCATTTTACGACCTTCGTATGTTATTCTTTATTATTTTTGAAAAGCTTGTGATATTGTTATTGTGTATGACTGACGAAAGAAAGACTTCAATATTGCAATATTTTTTCTACTTATGACTGCTCGAAGATCTGTATTATATACAGACGATTATGAATGAGATCATAGTATGTAATAAATATGAAACATAAAATTACTGCAGCTGGCGTTATACCGTGTCGCGGCCGTAAAAAGTCTGTCTGTACATCACCCATAGTACAGATTATATTATTTTATTTCTTTGGGTTCTTAGAGATCAGTTAGAATATTCACTGAGAGTCATGATTAAAATTTTACGTTTAGAGTCATCTTCTAAACAACATTCTAATTATTTGACTCTGTTTAGGCATGCGTCTTTGATTTAGACTTACCTTATGTAAATTTTTGAAATTGCAATTTATGTATCTGGCTATCGTCGCCGGTTTATAAAGGGTTCAGTATTTGCGCAATATGGCCCATATGGCCCATACTATCTCACTTTGAACGTTTTCACTGCTTCCAAAGGATCAAACTTTTATATTTCATTATAATACAATTCGAAAAGAAACTATTCTGTCATGCGCTACGACTAATTCGATTTGATAGCAAAGTATAATTTTGGGTTACATAATCTGGCCACGGAGACGTCTGTGCTTTAAAAATTAAAGTCCCTCTCAAGTTGTAGTCGTCGAAACTTGAATTAATTGGCCGTTGATTTCGTAGCAAGTAACCTTGAAATATGTTTTACGATATTATGATTTTATTATATTTTCGATCTTTTGCAAAGTTTTTAGTCTTAAGAACTGAAACAACTATATTTAGAGGATTATAATATGTAAATGAGCACGTCTGATACATATGCCTGGTAAACTATATATCGCAGTCCTAAAACAGCAAATATTTTATCGGATTCATATGAGTTGCGATTGAACGAAACTGGTCATACCAGCAACGTCTTTGAAAAGAATGCGTGTACATACACTTTACCATTGGCACCAGTTTAAAGGAACGTTCCAACATTTTCGCCAAAAATGTCTCCTTTCGGTTGGAACGTTAATGTTAGGGAGTTTCTACCAAAAGTTGTTAAGATAAGGTAGCATATAGACACCATTACAACAACACTAGTGAATTTTAATATGTATTTTTTTTTATAGTTTTCAATATTTGCTTTATGTCTATTTTTATTTTGTTGGTTTAAGCAGCGAGAACATCTATTATTTATTCATAAATTTTGATACTATTTTCAAGAACAGAAATAAAAGGAAAATCTCAACTACAGTTTTTGCTCTATTCTTTTCTGACCAAATGCCCTGAAATATTGCCAGTTCTTGTTGTTATTTCGGTACGTGCAGACAAGTGCAACATATACACAATTCAACTACGTTTTCAATCTATATAAAGATGCAATTAAGAGAGAGAGGGGTGCAGTTGAAAAAAAAAACTTAAATTATGAAAGTTCATGTTCCATTTTCAAAAACATGTGAAAGTAACAAGAGCGGGCACCGTTGCCGAGTGGTTAAGAGGCGGCTGTTTCTTAATCACTCGAACATCTCACCGCTGTGTCTGGTGTGGGTTCGAGCCCCGTTCTGGCCACATGTGAGACCAGTCAAGTTCTGCTTGCGGGTGTGCCAGGTGATTTTTGTCGGGGTTCTCCCGTTTTCGCCCCACCTGCTGATTGGTCCGTCTCATATGAGCTGAAATTATGTTGAAAGGGACGTACGTAAATGAACTGAAAAAAATAACAAGATGACACAAACGATCTTGCAAATCAGCGAAATGCTAAACAATATGAATATTGTAAACAATGCTTTGTCTAAAACTCCTCTTCGGTTTAATGATTCTCCATAAGTCCAGAAATTTGACACACTAGAATTACCAGATATTGTTTTAGTCGAATATTTATTTCACTGAACATATTAAAAAGGTAAGCGTTCCTTATTAGCAATAAACTTCTGAAATTCAAGTGTTTTCCTTAATAGCAATATAAGCAATATACTTATCACCAAGGCGATACTTCTGCTGTGGTTCTATTTGTTTTATGTTGTAACTTATCATGTAACTTATATATATGCATTTCATGTCTATTTGTTTGTTGCCTATGTGTGTATTACATGTATTATTGTTTATTGTCTATACTATGGAGGAAATAAAGAATACTTTACTCATAATAATAATTCAATATTTTAAAAACAATACATGTTTTGCAAGAATGTAAGTTTTGCATACGGTCCTTCCGAGAATATTGAGATTGATAATTATCCGACGTTTGAGACATGCAATACACTCATGCTCAATTACATGGATGTATGTCAAATAGCTAACTAGTTTCACCTAATTTGATATACATCAGGAAACATGTCCGTGCAATGAATACCCACTTAAACCCCACTTTTATATAGAAAAACTGGGCGGTTCTAACTTGTACCCGCGATCTATGTTTTGATCAAAAATAAGAAAAATATCAACATTTTTCAGCTGAAAATGTACAAATTCTAGAGCTCAAAAATCTCTGTATATTGCATGCGCAAGTTTTCATAATGTTAGCTGTTTCAACCGTTTATCAGAGCGCATTTGTATCCTTTCTTTTCAGAAAAAAAAACTAACAATGCCCCGCTACCTGAAGTATAGGTGTTATCAGTTTACCAAGAAGGCAGCGTGTCTCATCCCGATTGTACTTGTAATTTCGTTTATCATTTTGACGAAGCTGTTGGTGGAGAGTGACTATCACATTCTGAACACAAAAGACAAAATCATAAATAAGGTTGTCACAAAGAAAGTTATCAGTGATGAAGAAAAGCTGATCAGGCAAATGATTCATTTAACGGAGAAAGTGACATTAGATGAAGATCATGAATACACAATTATCCGCTTTAATGAATTCCAGACTGTGCATCAATCAAAAGTCGAAACTTTTGTTCGTGATGGACGGTACATCTATTTCCAACCAACTTTTCGCCTAGTGAAGCTACTTTCACCGGCATGGTTCTACAGGGGCGAAAGATTCTGTAACGGGGGCTTTACGAGTTACGGGAAAATAGTTGCTCGCCTTAAAAATGCCTTGATAGATCCGAGTTATGGTAAAAACGTTAGAGGCGGAGAACGTCTAAAAGCAGTATTGAATCAGTCTGAAGAAGTAGAGTACCTACGTTTAGAAAAGGGATATTTCTACTTAATGACACTCAGCCAGATGCCGCATTATAAGGACAAATCGGTTTCATATGATTTTAAACTCTTTCTAGACGCACTAAATGTCGAGAACATACAACTGACGTCAGACAAGGTGCAGCAAAAGACAACGATTGTCATTGTAAGACATGAATATGCTAATTTCTATCATACAATGGCAGATTGGTATGGAGTATTTCTCATCATGATACTGTTTCATATTGATAACCACAATCTGCAGATTCTATGGTTAGATGGTCATCCAAAGTCAAATTTAGATGAAACCTGGAAAACATTGTTCGGGGACGTACAACAGGCGCGGACTATAAAGGAACCAGTACTGTACAAAGATATGATCTGGGACGCCATTGGAGCCACCAGTCCATTTAATGAATTCAAGGCGGAAACTCTTCCGTACTCAAACGAATTTCGCCATTTCTTTATGTTACAACATGGCGTCAATGACTCTCATGTTAAAGACTGTAAACGTTTAACTATCAAATTGATATTACGGCATAAATATTTGGCTCATCCGAGAAACACGAAAGGTGACATGACCAGAAAGATTAAAAATGAGAAGGAAATTCTTGCAGCTCTTGTAGATGCTTTCGAAGAAGACAAAGTTGAAAAAATTGTTTTGGAATCCATGAAAATGAAAAGTCAAATAGAACTTATCTCCCAGACGGATATTTTGATAGGCATGCACGGAGCTGGACTCGCGCATATTCTTTTTCTCCCAGATACTTCAGGAGTAATTGAACTTATGCCGAAATATGTCTCGCCGACAAACAAACATTTTCAATCCCTGTCAAAATGGAGAAAACTGGATTATATGATTTGGAGAAACGATGATGCTAAACTTGAGAAAAATAATTATTTTACCAAAATACCAGAAGACCTATTAATTGCAATGGTTGGTAAAATGAGAGAAATGCTGTGTGGTAAAGTGGTTGATAAAAGTAAGAGATTTAAAAGTGAAGATAAAGAAATATTTTCATATGATATTAATTAGAAATCTGAAAACCCATTAGTTAAAACGCTTGACAATCATTTTATCAAATCTGAGACTGTATAGCGGTTGTGAAAACTGAGGCATTACAGTGTGGTAAATCACCTGAGGGCCAGCCCAAGTGCTAAATTGAAGATGTAGCCTAAAATAAGTATTTTCATGTTTTCGACACAATCTTCTTTAAACTATCTTTCCGTACAAGCATTTTGGTCGGCCTAATTGTGGAATAAACGTGCATAATGCAGATGAGGAGTTGGTGATTGAGAATTTTGGATCTTATAAGATGCGACAATGATTTATTACATATATAATTCAAACAGTGTTTTAGATGTTTTGTTCTTCTTTTTTACACCTCATGTATGGCTGCTACAGAATACCTATATCACTATACCTACGTCACAATGCTGGCCTTTGCTCATATTTTTGAATCATTTCGAATGATTTAAATGAAATCAGTCTTGTCAAATGACATTTTTAGAAGTCCGACATAAACCTTAAATGCCTCGTCACACATAGGCAAAGATCCCTAGACGTAGACATGCGTAGACTTGCGTTTTATTGCGAAAAGGAATTCGTGTTTGTTTATCGTTTTATGCCCGTTTCTACAGCCAACGTCCCGACAAGACAATAGCTGTTGACTGGGACGTAAAGGAATAAATCAAACAGAAAAAAAAAACTATTTTAACAATTAAACGCAAGTCTACGTCGAAAGATTTTCGCTTACGTGTACCGAGGCCTTAAAACAAGCGGGAGCGCGGTGTACATGTAGTAGGAAGGATTCGGGTCCCGGGTTCGAAATACTCATGCATCAACCGTGTAGTGTCCTTATAAGATAGCGTACTGGTTAAAACCGAGGACGCGATGGCTCCGTGGCGGAATGGCTGAAACATTGCTGAATGAAACATCGGGGTTCAACTGGTGTTTTTCTTTTGCTCCGTGGTTTAGTAAGTTATTCGGCGCCCAGGGATCTCCGTCGTCGGGCAGCTTACTGAACCAAGGCGATACTTCTGTTGTGGTTCCATTTATTAAAATATGTTTTGGAGTCGATTTTTTTTTTTTTTTTTTTTTTTTTTTTTTTTTTTTTTTTTTTTTTTTTTGCTGTTTGAAGGTTTTCATATTTCTATTTTTATTAAAAGTTCGGGCAACTGAGTGACCGCCTATTGGGAAATAGCTGCTCATTCGGCTTTCGATATGTTTTCTAAGTATAAGTACATAATTGTCAATTTAGTTTTTCCCACCTCGGTTTTTGGAGTGGAAACTTTCTGATTGCACCTTTTCCTGATCATTGCCTACTTGTAACTTTACGTCACTACCAAACAGTTAAATGCGTAACCGCCGGTTAAGAATAGACATCCGATTCAAGTCCTTCCGGTTTTGCGTGTGAGGTGCAACAAAATGTAAACAAAGCATACACTACTCGGATCGATCGATAATAATTTTGTAGTACAGAACTGTATCTAAATGCTATTTTGTCACTTATCATTGTTAGACAGCACCAAAACAGTTTGCAACATTACTTGATGTTTTTTTTTGTTTTGTTTTGTTTTGTTTTTTTTTTTTTGGGGGGGGGGGGGGTATTTGTTCCCTCCTCCGAAACATGTGTTTCAGCACGGTCAATAACGGCAAAATACAACTAAAAATTGGGCAATTTGCTGTTAAATATCATGTTTTTGTGATTGTTCCGCAACAAATTTGTATTTATATACAGTGTATTAAATAAATTACAACTGATGTCTGTCACAGTATTCACTTTTCATAGGGTTCAACATTTATTTTTCGAAGGGAAGAAAAAAAATGGTTAAGCATTTAATCATTAAAATAAGAAGGATTTATTTCAAGATATGTTTGAAAACCTCTGCCTGTTTTATGATATTTAACATTCCCTGTACAGCGTTTTAGATGAAAGCAAACGAAAAAAAAAATCAAATAACAGTATTCACAATGTTTTAAAGTCTAAGTTTTATCATAAACAGGAATACCATACACGTGAATAACAGTGTTTTGTATCGCATGTTTGTTGCAAAAATGTTTGTATTTTGATATATACGAAGTATTGTCACTGCAAACATCACAAATAAACCAATTTTGGATTTATTTTTTTTTCATTTTCCTTGAGAGGGGTTGTCTATATGTATTTACTGGGTTAATTATTTTTAACATTATCACTCACTAAAACCATGAGCAAAAGGAAAACCAAGGTATATTTAAGGTTTTAGTATATGAAGATTCTCGTTTGTTTGTTTTTTTCTTGCACACCACTGTACATCAAAAACCCTTCAATAAAACTTGATTTGTAGAGGTATGAACCATACAAAGATGACGAGACACTGTGATAATTAAATCGTTAAACGTAGAACCCGAGAGAGAAACCAAAATACAGGTGCTTTCAATGTCGATTATTTTGCTATCATTCTAATGATTAAATGCGTGACCGAAATTTTGACACAGCTTTTAGCCACATATACATAGAATGCAGCGGTCAATGGCAAAGAAAGTGTTCACATAATTTGTACAATGTTAAAATCATCTGTTCGCTGCCTTGCCGTCCGTTTATAATGACGCAATTAGCGGGGATCTAAAAATATCCCTATGACTGACCCATATTTTCTTCATGTACAATGCAATCTCAACATGCATTTTGGAGGAGGGAATAAAAATCACGATTATAAGGAGACAAATCTGGAAATCCTTTGAGATACGATAAGATCAATTTATAACTAACAAAACTGCATTGAGAAAATGTTAATAACTTTCTCCAGGTGAAAATAAATTACTTGGAAACGCGAGCTGCGAAAGTCTGTTTACCTTTTACTGCACCTCACACGCAAAACCGGAAGGACGTGAATCGGATTTCTTTTCTTAACGGCGGTTACGCATTTAACTGTTTGGTAGCCGTGCCGAAGGTTCTCTGGTCCGAAACTAACAGACGCAGGAGCAAAAATATAAACGCGTTTTTTTTTTTTTTTTTTTCGCAAAAAGAATTCTCTGGCATGCAAACGAGTTTTATTTTCAGCTATCTTACCGTGGCTAGGACAGCGAGCAGGCGTCCAAATTTTGCATAATAGTTTGTATGAACTATGCGCATAAACTCAAGAAAGTCGATCGACCATTGACTTACAACTTAATATAAATTCGAATCGGATTTTTGAAATTTGTTGTTTTTCACTCATTTTACAATTGACTTATCATGCTTACCATTAACACCCCAACAGACATTCCGATTTATAATAACAAAGTATTGACTATTGTTTGATTTTATTGACTATTATTTGATTTCTGTCATTGTTTAGCATATCTTGAGGACATTTGCAAATCTTATCACTAGGATAATCCCCTCAAAAACAGATACAACAAAAGGGTCTGTATGGAATCCGTTGGCAAACTATGAAAATACGGTAATTTAGTTTATTGTAATAATGAATTCAAGACAAAACATGCGCCGAAATTGCGTTCCGTTACGTCAAGAGGCCCTTACTGATATCAAAATTATTATTTTATTACTGTCTTCGATCGGCGTATGGAATCACGAAATCTTTTGAGGCTCACCGTGAAAAAAAAAATAAATAAAAACACACAAGTTTTTGTGAACTAGTGGACACAGCAAAGGAGACGAATTTTATGTTTGAAATTTTGAATTTGAACTATCTAATAAGCAGCGAAAGCTGAACGGTGGTGTTTTATGACAGTCGATGCTTATGTAGCAGTGTTTTTGTTTTTACTAATGCATGCTAAAAGCTAGTTTTGTCATGATACGGCCCATATTTTTGCATAGGTTTGTTTGTAGATGTTTTAGGACAGCTTATGACAACTGACCGATTAATACATGTATAAGATCAGAGCAAAGAATCGGTTTCCAACTTATGTTTCAAAGCAAATGAAAAATACAAAAAGGCCTATACACATTGGAATTATATTTCGAAGCAAATAAAAACCACATAGATGTAGAAACTGGACTTTATTTCGAAAGCAAATAGAAAAAAAAATCACATTCAAACTGGCTAATATTTTTAGAGAACATAAATATAACAGTAAGGAAGAAAATATCGTGTCTATTAAGTATTTCGTTGCCTTTTTGACATTAGCTCCGGATTACGTATTTGACTGATTATTCGTTTCTTAGTACTGAGAAAAAAATTGACATAGGTTATACGGAGTAGAAAATTGTGGGCGTATGACATCCATTGCCATTGCCACTCGCCTGTTTATTACAGATAAAGACATTTTTAAAACTTTTCGGACAGCCCTCGTGTTGTCTCATTCCGACTAGACGGGAGCTGGACTGAACGGATGACGTAAGCCACATATGAGAAGTTGAAAATCGACTAGACATTAAAGCTTAACTGCAGGGTAAGACTGCATACGCACATATGATTGATCTTTTGTCTCTTATAAGAGGGGTCATCGGAGGCTTATTTCTAGATATTAGGTGTGAATGATTTTTTTGTTGTTGTTGTTCTTGTTTCTTCTTCTTCTTCTTCTTCTTCTTCTTCTTCTTCTTCTTCTTTACTCTCTCTCTCTCTCTCTCTCTCTCTCTCTCTCTCTCTCTCTCTCTTATGTATGTGAAAGGCCGAAGCAACATGCTAATATACAAATGCTAAAAATACTGTCGAAGAGAAGCTTGACCCTTCAGTGGTTTTGCAATCTAGTAACTCCTGCAGCACGGTGCTTTTAGTTTGTTTGTTTGAATAAATTGAATAAATGCTTTACGTCCCAGTCAACAGTAATTGTCATGTCGGGACGTTGCCTTCATTTTATGAGACTTTTACCCAACATTAGGATGCAATGACACTCAAAATGATCCACCCAACTAAGCCGATAAGGCCTATATGTATGGATGGTTTGACTAAACCACTTTTCCTGGGCAGACTCAGACATGAGCAGTTAACCAGCAATCAGATGGTCGGTCAGTAGATTAGAAGCTTTGCCTGAAGGCACAAGCAGCCCATCTATTTCTCCTAGGCCCCAATGGGCGGGGGCCCATATTCACACCCGACCTAGTGGGTTTCGTGGAAAGCTATTCCCATGACCTATTGGGGCTTATTTTTATAGTTACAATTTAGTCTGTCAAATAACTAGGGCATTGGAAGTATTTACGAATAGGCCTTCGAAGTTGCTTGACACGGTTTTGGCATTTATCATAATCGAATGACTTTGTCCAAATGAATGCCACAAAAGACAAAAGAAAGAAATATTGATAGATGCATTTTGGTCAAGATATTTATGATACATCAGATAAAAATAGCCACATTATGAGAAAACCCGAATTTTGTATTTGCGAAAACAAAGGCGCTGATCAGCTGTGCAGTAACTGCACAGCCACTTAGCGCCTTTGTTTTCGCTACATGGACAGTACAATTCCTTTCTTCTGTGACTGTGCATGCCAGTTTGTGTCAGACCTAGTCGGAAACCCCTTGCTTCGCGGCTCAAATAAAAATGCCAGTCAGTCTCTTCAATACATCGACCTTGGATTTAAAATGCTTATAGAAAAAAAAATTGGTGCTAAAATTTGCCATAGATTGATTTGACCGACTATTTGTGGTGAAACTTTTTTAAACGGCCTTCAATATTTTATTACACAGTGTCTTTAGACAGACGTCTGTCAATAGCAAATATTCGGTGAATGTGCTATAACCAGACGTCTGGCAATAGCAAATGTACCGACTTTTTTGCTGCAGACAGACACATCATATCGTTATGGTCTGTCACTGCAAACAATTGCTGTTATGTCACCTGTACTCATAATTGTTTTCAATGATGGACGATTTTTGATTTAAAGAGGACTCAATATATTCGCTCGACATTTTCTAAAATTCACGTTTGAGCTACCACACGTTTGTTCAACGTCCGAATGTCTTGCTCTATTAAACGGCTAAGATTCTAGCTCTTCCAGTAAAACATTTTTTTTTTTTTTTTTTTTTTTAAAAAAGCTATTTTGCTGTATTGTACTGATATTGATATTTAATTCGAATATACAGTATGACCAGTCTAGAATTGACTCCATCTAAAGTGCCGGTCCCACTGCGCTTTAGATCGCTTACGATCGCATACGATTGTCTTAATATTGACTTGGGGTCGATATGCAAATTAAGAAAGTATAAATGCATAGGAGAACATTATACATAATTTGCATGCACAGTTTTATCACAGAACTAATGATTACACAATCGTACGATTGCTTACGATTCAGTGGGACCGGCACTTAAAGTGGTGCCGGCCCCACTGAATCGTAAACAATCGTTCTATTGTCTATTCATAAGGTTATTGATAAGACTGCGGATGCAAAGTTTGTCAATTGTTTTCAATCGTGTTTCTGCTTCCTTAATTTGCATATCGGGGTCAAAGAAATGACCCCTAAATTAATATGAAGACAATCGTTTAGCGATAGCGATCTTAAGCGCAGTGGGACCGGGGCTTAAATAATGAGACGTTGGGGCATAAAGAAATAGATAGGCTGCTTGTGCTTCTACGCTACCTACAGACCATCCGCTCAGGTATGAGCCTGCCTATGAAAGTTGGTTCAAGTCAAACCATCCACACATATAAGCCTTTATGGTTTAGTTAGGTGGTTATATTTGAAGCACTTTCTGGATGTCATGAAGTCCACCTCATTTTGGGTAAAAGTCCCAGATCCTGGCATTTCGCAGATACTCTACCGTACAGGCTGTTTCCCGAAGCCCCAACAAAACTCTTGCATCATTGTCAAGACTATATGAACATCCTTTTGAAATACATCATTTAAAATACACGTAACATCATTTTATCAGGGTGCGATTCAACATCACAATCAAAACACTCATGCTGAGCCATAAATATTTTAAATCAAATTTTAATTTGTTTTCAATTTATTTTGCAATATTCATCAATGCATTACTATCCTTTTACACAGATCAGTGAATTTGATTTTTCCTAAAATGGCAACTGATTTACAGTACCTGGCACGGAAGCTTGACTGACTGCTGCATGTTTTCGTGTTTTAAGGTAACTTGGCACAACATGGGCTACCCCCAGTCCGTTCACCTCTAGCAAGCACTTGTACCCGTCTACATTTTTTTTTTTTTTTTGTGTGTGTGTGTGTGTGTGTGTGTGTGTGTGTGTGTGTGTGTTTTGTTTTAATATAGGTGTAGCCTACATATTTTATCTTAAGGTTAGTTATCGATCTTGACTCATACCCGGTACTAAAAGTGCGTAGCCCCTATCCGAAATCTAGATCAAAGTTGTTGTCCGCTAAGCTCAAAACATCTTCATTGGGGGTTAAAAATGCGATAAACAATCTAGCAAAAACAATACCAAATAATATGAAAATAGTAACTTGAGTAACTTGTCCAACCAACCAAATTTTGATTCATAATCGAACCCAAATACGTAGACACACATATATAAAGGAGAAAGAAAAATATTTGAACTTAAATAGAAAAGAAAATTAGAGATTTGTTCTAAAGCTATTGCAGTTTTCAGATTATTTGACGGCAAGCTTTCGAAATATTTCTTTAAAAATATTTAAATGACAAAAACATTTATTATAAGCTCAAGTTTAACTTATCTTTATCACACGTTTTATAATAATTCATTTTAAAATCCGAAAACATTTACAAAAAAAGAAAGAAAGAAAGAAAAAAAAATACTCGTTACGAGTGTAATCAGGTTAGCCTATTCTTCCAAAATCTGGGTTTAAGATTCGTTTTCGACCTTTTTTAAAATAGCATACTATCTACGATCATCATCATCATCATCATCATCATCATCATCATCATCACTTGCTTCAGTTTCAACTTGATTTATCAAAATTGCTCTTTTATTTGCTTTTCAGCTTTTTACTGACTAGAAGTTATTATCTTCTGATTTTGTGTCAAGAATTATAGACTTTTAAAGAAAATATTTCTTGCGCTTTAAGTGGACATGACAACGAGAAAGCGTGTGGGTGGTGGGTTTAAAATAGTCCACCTTAAGGACCTGAGCCCTCGGGCGAAATTGATAAGCCCTGATGTAGAGAATCTAAAGGAGCACCATTCTAATTCCGAGAAAGAGACTCGAAAGGATGATATTGTCACATTCGAACAAATAGACTTGGACATAAATAGTTACAGAGATGATAGTAGCGGACATGGCTCTATGGAATTACCAAGTATTAATGAACAGACTAAGAAAAGAATGGAAAAATCCAAGAAAATTGAAAAACATGAGGCAGAAAAACTGGAACTGCCAGTTATTTCTCCGGATAAAATTTCACCGCAAGCGACAAGAAGTGACAAGTTTTCGAAGCTAGTGACAAGTGACGATAAATTTTCGTCACTAGTGACAATTAGCGGTAAAATTTCGTCGCTAGTGCCAAGTAGAGAGGATACAGAAAAGACGGATTCTTCAACAGAGAAACTGAAGGTAGGTTTTAAAGCTTTCAACTTTATTCAAGAGTATATTTTAGAATAATATAAAATCACCAAGAAAACATGTCCGTGAAAAGTATACCTTTTAAACCCTACTTTTATATATAGTAAAACTGCGAATGTTTCATGGAGAGATATTCCATTTTTTAAAGGGTTAGATGGCCACTGACGTATTATATATGATTAAACGCTCGCAACGCCCATTTACAAATGCTGACTTTGCTGAGTTACTAACGGTCTCGGTATTTCATTCCCTATACTGGAAATGGTTGGTCACTTTTCTATTTGACTGGTCATGGACGGGACGATCCACAGTAAGCATTTGAGCTGCATCGTGGGAAAACCAACAATGTGGTTTCCGAACAGGTTCGACACAAACCGAGCTGTACACGCACAGAAAAGAGCTAGAAGCTTGAAATTTTGGAGTTAAGTAGAGGAGGAATTGTACTATCAGAGTAGCGAAAACAAAGGCGCTGATCAGCTTCGCGGTTACCGCGAAGCTGATCTGCGTCTTTGTTTTCGCATATGCAGATTGTTGGTTTTCTCACGAGGTTGCTCATTTATAACGATAACGGTACAGTCCTCGTTATTAATTTTGACTGCAAACCATGGGAAATCGACAATCGTCAGGTATCAGTCTAGTGTCGATTAGACGCTCGTCTTGTGATTCGTCATCGCTGCCGTCGACGTCGGAAAGTGACGAGACTCGGTCGCAGAAATCGACTGATGTAAAGGTGGGTGATAAAGATGTTTTTCAGAATTCTTGATTACTAACTTATTACATAAGTCGCGCTATGGTTCTTTAAACTGCTCAGCTCAGCTCTGCTGAGATGTCAGATGGCTTGTGTGTCCAAGTTCGCATCTCATGTGAGAGCCAGGAACTTATTTCACTGCTGGCGCCCGCAGTTGAAGTCGTGTTGTTTGGCGCGTCACTAGTAGCATTCGGATTCTACTCTTGTACCTGCAACGGAGTGAGCCGGGTATGATTTGTAAATGGGTTGTTGATTGTGAAACCTTTGTGTTGTCGGTTATGGTAGGACTATCTAGATTGAAAACCCGGTCGAAATACGTTTTTTTCGCATGATGCAGCTTGTCGCGCCACTGGAACCGATTATTCCGAAGCAAATCTGCACAGAAAATGCGAACTAAGAACGGCAGCCGTTTGTGTCTAGATATCCTATACCCTTTTGCACTGAAACCGACACCTCTGTTGCACTATTAAGGTGGCCAATTCGGTCAAGAGGTTCATGAAAATAAAGAGTTAATTAAAAGACAACAATATGAAGGAGACGGAATTCTGAATTACCCTTGTTTTCTTTTATGTTGTGATAGAAGCTTATTTTTTGTATTTATTAAGTGCAAAAATTCTTCGGTGATTGTATCGTACGTAAATTACAAAGTTCATGAGTTGGAACAAATGGACATGGAAATCCAAGTACCAACAAGCGGAATCAAAAGTTCGTCTCAAAGGTCTGTCGGCACGGTCAAAGAAACTAGACTTTTCTATACGTATATAAAATTCAACTCATATTCATGTTTTCTCGGTTGATGTACACTTTCAGGACCATCCTATTTTACATTACATACAAGGAAATGTCCTATTGAATCACATTTAATGAATTATTATTATTATTATTATTATTATTATTATTATTATTATTATTAAACTAATTTTCATATTTTCTAGGTTGATGTAGATTATCAGGACCACCCTATTTTACATCATATACAAGAAAGCGTCATCGGACATGATCTAGTCATAAACACACCATTCGGAGAAACACCTGGTATGATAGGAAACGGACAGGCTGACAGGTTCAATGAAAGACATACGTCAGTGTTTGTTCAATTAAAATCATCAAATCAAGTATATACTTTACTATTCTGCTTAAGTTATTACAATTTCCAAGATTATTGTTTAAGTTGTTGATGTTTACGATCCAAAAAGACGTTGTTGTTGTTCGCATCCGTATGTTTTCTCTGTATTTTGTTTATTTCTGGAATGCATTTCTGAGCATTTTCATTTTTGTTTTCAGTTACGTATTGTGACTACGTTGCATCAGGCAGGTAAGTTCGTTATACTGGAATTTCCTGTAGCAATTGGATGTCCATTAGTGAAATTTGTTATATCTAAACGGGGCTATGGCCGACTCGAATTAAGTGTTTCTCATTTTATCTTGTATAAAAGAACCATATTTTAAAAATCGCAATACGAAAACAAATAGCAGATAATAACGCGGTTCTAGATGCAATGACTACTATATCCACATAGGTATAAAGAAACTAAGGAAACTATGGAAATCGTATGACCGTTGAATGCTTGTGTCAGTCACATTTCTTTAATTTTGTTTTCAGATCTCTATCGTTCATAGAAGATTTCATCCGTTCTCAAGTGTACCCATCATATGCCAATACTCACTCAACGACAGGCTTCAACGCAAGACAAACAACTAAATATCGAGAGGATTCAAGGTAATTTGAGCTGCCCCATGGGAAAACCAACAATCTGCATAGGCGAAAACAAAGGCGCAGATCAGCTTCGCGGTAACCGCGAAGCTGATCAGCGCCTTTGTTTTCGCTACTCGGATAGTACAATTCCTCCTCTACTTAACTCCAAAATTTCAAGCTTCTAGCCTGTTTCTGTGACTGTACAGGCTGGTTTGTGTCGGACCTGTTCGGAACCCAAATTGTTGGTTTTCCCACGAGGCGGCTCATTTCTTTCTCATTAAAACAATGAAGCTTTGAAATTCGAAAAGACACTTTCTAAGCAAGTGGTTGGCAAATTGATTGGTATCATGATTGTTATACGCCACGTATATTATATAACAAAAAAGTGTTACAGCGGATTTTACTTGGTGCCGCTCACAGGATTCAATATTTAAATTGAATGACAAAACGCGCGTTCACACTTTTGAGATAATTTATATTCACCAAATTACACAGAGAAAGATAATTATTTTACAACTTAGACTTGTGAATTTCAGGAACATCATTCGCCAATGTGTAAATGCCAGTAAAGATGATGTGGTCATATTCACTGGAAGTGGTGCCACTGCGGCCGTACACAAACTTCTCTGGGGTCTCAAAATAAACCAACAGCGCATCGCAGAGGAAACGGTTAGTATATAGTGGTGATTGTCTACTCCACTTTCATTGCGAAAACTTGCTCATACAATATACAGATACTTTTTCAGCTGTAAAAATTGAAAATTTCATTGGAAAATATTTGATATTTGTTCTTATTTTGGTCAAAACATTGATTGTGGCTACACGTTAGAACCGCCTCAATCTAAGTTTTGGAGAACTAAAGGCCCTCTATTTAGTTGAAATTAAAGGAGCTCTAATTTTAATCTTTAAAGTCCATTTTGTTTCTCAGACTATAGTGGCTGTTTTCTGTCTTTGACTTATAAAGCTCTTGAGAGTATCCATGTCACAACATTGCTGCCATATTTACTTTTTCCTTTCTAGGTGGTATTCATTGGACCATATGAGCACCATTCCAATATATTGCCTTGGCGGGAATTCGGAACTCAGGTAGGGACTCCCATGTTTCATAAAAATGTTGAAAAATCATTAGCCTTTCGCATGTATACAATGCATAGTTTCGACAATCTTCTTCCTTTTAATAATGAAAGAAAAAAAATGACATGAAGATGGTAAAGTCAGAAATAACTGCCTGTCATATAAACCAAAATGGTGAAAAATAGTTACAAATGGACAGAACAAATGATAGAATGGAGTACAATTAATGTTCTCCCAACAAGATTGACAAACCAATACTACATAATGCAATATCTGTATTTTGTTCGAACTTTTTCGTGAATCCTTTTTTTCGACTTCGATTTAGGTAGTACGAATTCGAGATGATGAGAACGGGCTGGTCGACCTTGGACATCTCAAGACAGAATTGAAGGTAAACCATTCGTCGTATGTCTTACATGCACCATATATGGGGTGTTGTTATACCTTGTATTTTGTCTTTCTTTATACATGTCACCATCACGTGTTGTTATATCACTTATAACAAAATAGATTGTTATTATAGTGTGTGTTTTATGTCTTCGTGAAAAAAAAAATATCGATGCCTTTTCGACATAACTTTAGTTAGAGAAATATCCCTTTTTTCACTGGATGTTTGTCGATTTCACATCTATAAAATCACCGCTTTATGTTGTGTTGTACAACAATTTTTGAAAATGAATGTTGTCCTAAGTCAGCGTGTATGTCTGCGTGTATCAATGCTACTGGTGTCACTAATGCATTCCCTCACACACTTTGTTTCAATAAGGACAAATGTATCTTTGTCACTTGATCTTTGTCTTTTTAACATCATCTGTAAAACTTTGTGTATGTGTTGTGTTACAGTTTTGGAAAGATAAACGTCGTCATATGTTAGTGTGTATGTCTGCGTGTAGCAATGTTACTGGTATAATCACAGATGTTGACGCAGTATCACAGATTGCTCACAAATATGGTGCCATGGTTGTCTTTGACTATGCAGCCGGAGGTAAAAATTAATGGCTGTGTAAACTTTGCCAAATCATTCCATATATGTATATGACAGAGATAAATAATGCTTGAATATTTTAAACAGATGGTTTGAATATATTTAATTTTAACAAAAAACGCAAATGATCTCCATTTATAAAGCCTTTGACTTTTAAAAAAAGCAAACAATCGTATTTAAAATGTTCTTAACTATAAATAGTTGTAACTAATAGAAAAGGTGACAGTGTAGAAAGCATCGTATATGATAACGTACTAAACTATCTAGAATGTACATTGCAACAAGTAACTTTTGCAAAATAACAGTTTCAACATTGTTAATCATTTACTTTTCGTCCTGTGCATTTATTTCAGTTGTTGTTTGTTTCAAACTGTACCAGAAAGTCTCGTGAACAAAAATTTAATAAAGGATCTGAGAAATGAATGATATAATATAATATTTTAATGTTTATGCATTTATGAGCAATGGGTATTATTATCTAAAATTACAGTTCGTTTACTCCTTTTTTCAGCTCCATATCTTAACATTGATATGAATCCAGAAGCCAAAAACTCGTAAGTAGTTGTTCTTAGTGTCATTCTTAGTTTTAACTCGAATACATCACTGAAATAAATATTCTTCACGAAAGTTTCACTGATATTAAAATAAAATTCAACTAGATCTAATTGTTTTGTTTTTTTAAACGGTCAACTACATATTTTTCCAAACTACATATTTGTCTTGGAAAAAATATATAAAAAATATTCAACAAATTTGATTATTTTTCCAGTATAGTGTAGTGTTAAATACAGTCATTCACAGTAATTTTTCATGCATTTCCTGTTTTTTCTACCTGAAATTTTTGCCTTTTCACCAAGCATTTTCAACTTTTCAAGGCATGTTCTCCGCGAGAAGAGAAATATGGCCATCTGTTCACTGTATACCGAGGATGCATCACTTTTAATATTGCAATAACAGTTGTTCTTTTGTGTGTTTTTTTTCCTTTCCCCAAAATGTAAATGTTTTCTTCTATCTGACGTTTTACGAGTACAGTTTAGAAATTTCTTGTTATTACAGATACAAAGATGCAATATTTCTGAGTCCACACAAGTTTGTAGGAGGACCAGGAACACCGGGTAAGAAAACGCTTTATGTATTTCGCATTTTAGCTCACATGAGCCGTAAGCATCAGATGAGCTTGTAACATATATGGATCGTCTGGTGTCCGTCGTATTCTGTCCGTTCCGGAACCGACATTAGTATCCAGTCACAACTTCACCACCCACTACGTCCACACTTGTCGGAACCGATCGGTCTTTCAAAAGTACTCTTTGGGAAATGGGAACGAAAGTTATATTAATCATTTAGGTCACATGCCAAAGGTTTGCCACCACGCTCATAATTATAGTCAAGGACCAAACGTAATTCCACAACGTCGGAAACTCCATAGACTTACGTGTATTTTATGTTTACAAGAAAAATTATCCTGTGTCTCCTGGTCAACATATTTTCATGATTTTGGTGTCATTTGAAAGTTAAAATAAATTAAGCAGTAAACAAGTGTATGTGATGAAGTTTCGACATTGCATTTTCTGTATACAACAGTTTGAAATTTTGTGAAATTTTGAAAAAGTCACTTTCCCATTGACGACAATGAAGACATTGCCAAAAAAAAAAAAAAAATCAAAATAAATCTCACCTGTTGTTTGAAAAATGGTACCTTTAAAACTCATGCACGGAATCGAGTGAAAAGTTATTGCTTTATTCATTTACCTTTCAAATGACATCGATTTCATGAAAATATGTTGACCAGGAGAGACAGGATATTTTTTCTTGTAAACATGAAAATACATGTAAGTCTGTGGAGTTTCTGACGTTAAAAATTCCTTCAAGAGGTAGTCGAAATGGGCTTTAATTAAAATTATGTTGCTATAAATCAATAAACTAAATGTTTGTCTTTATTTCGCAGGACTGTTGATTGCTAAACGATGGATGTTCAAGAACTCAGTCCCAGACAGAGTTGGTGGAGGAACTGTCAGATTTGTGAGTAAATTTTACCCCTCTCTTGTGAATATTTTGACTCAAGGATATACATATTTTGGATAAGGTGCATTTTGACTTGTCATGCAAGTAAAAAGGGGCACCAGTGTTTTAAAAATAGGCTAGGAAGATAAGGTAGAATGTTTGTTCAATGTAAGAATTTAAAATCTAGAAATCGGCAGGAATACATTCGCGTCAAACCAAACCGTCATTCCAAACTTATGGATTTTTATGCCCCCAACTTTGAAAAAGTTGGAAGGGCATATTGCTTTCGGCTTGTCTGTGTGTCTGTCTGTGTGTGTGTGTGTGTGTGTGTGTGTGTGTGTGTGTGTGTGTGTGTGTCCGTTAACTTCTGAATGGTGCATGTTAGGGATTTGAAATTTCATATGTGTATTCCTCATGAAAAAATAATTGACCCATATTTTTTTTCATGTCTGAGTTATGCCCCTTTTCTGAGTTATGTCCCGTTGTAAACAAAATTTGAAAATCTTGTGTGCAAAATATCTCAAAAAGTATTTGAGCTAGAGCCTTCAAATTTGGTATAATTGTTGGGGCTGAGGAGTAGATGACTTGATCAACTTTTGAGAATTTTCCGTCAAATTTTGACAAAAATACGGAATTTTGAATTTTTATTGATTTTTCCACTGTTCGGTGAAAGTTGAAACTTTTGAACGGTGAAAGCTAGGGTTTTGAAATTTCATAGACAGATTCCTCATGAAAAAATAGTTGACCCGTATTTTTTTTTCATGTCCAAGTTATGCCCCTTTTCTGAGTTATGTCCCTTTGAAAACAAAGTTTGAAAATCTTGTGTGCAAGATATCTCAAAAAGTACTTGAGCCAGAGCCTTCATATTCGGTACACTGGTTGGAGCTGAGGAGAAGATGACCTGATTAAGTTTTGAGAGTTATCTGTCAAATTTTGACAAAAATACGGAATTTTGAATTTTGATTGATTTTTTGCACTTTTCAGTGAAAATTGAAACTTTTGAACGGTGAATGCTAGGGATTTGAAATTTCATATATCAATTCCTCTGACATGAAAAAAATGATTGACTCGTATTTTTGGTCATGTCCGAGTTATGCCCCTTTTTGGAGTTATGCCCCTTTGAAAACAAAATTTGAAAATCTTGTGTGCAAGATATCTCAAAAAGTATTTGAGCTAGAGCCTTCATATTTGTTAATCTGGTTGGGACTGAGAAGAAGATCACCTGATTAACTTTTGAGCATTTTCCGTCAAATTTTGACAAAATTACTTCATTTTGAAATTTTTATTTTATTTCTTGCCTGCAAAAAAAAAAACTTGCATTCTGTTTCTTGATCGGTGTCAAAACAGAGGCAACCGAACAGCTACTTCAGAAAATTAAATTTCACTTCATTTGAATGAAATAAATGATCAAACAAACTGCCAGTTTAGGGACAAACATACAGTTGGGGGCATTGTGTTTTACAAACACGCATTTCTAGTTAACAATTAGATCTATACCATATACAAAAGTTGTTATACCATCTACATTATGTTGTTATTTACTGAGTTCCTGGGTGTACAAACTGTGTTTGGAGCTAAACAAAAATTATAGCTAACTAAAAATAGGTTCAATATTTGTTTAAGCTCAAAACGGATGCATTTGAATAATTAAATGAAATACATTAATGTAGGTCACAAGAGAAGCCCATGCATATGTGGGGCACATAGAAGAAAAAGAAGAGGGCGGGACTCCTGCCATAATAGAATCTATAAGAGCGGGGATGGTGTTTGAGTTGAAGAGGGAAATAGGTCATGACGTCATCTACGCACGAGAGGAGGAGCTCTGTCAGTGAGTTAATTAACTCTGCTCTAATATAGAGGATATTTGCTTTTTTGAGGTGAATACCAAATATATTTCATCGAGTGAGTTGAAAACATCAGAATTTTCACGAGTGCGCAGCACGAGTGAAAATTATTATGTTTTCAACTCACGAGATGAAATATATTTGGTATTCACCGAAAAAAAGCAAATTTTCTTTTTATTTTATACAATGCACAGGCATTTTCCAATGCACAAGGTAGGAGGTGAAAATGCAAAAACAAAATTTTTTTGAAAACACGAATAATTTTGGTACCACATTGTTCCTTATGTTCTAACTAAGAAAATGAATACCCACACTTTATGTTTTCGTTCATAAATAACGGAGTTATAGGCGTTTGAATTTCTGAAGTGAGACACATTTAATGACGTCAAGTAAATGGAAACGTCAGAAGTAATCCAAAAAATCTGACGTCATTACAGTGACGATATTAAGAGATTATTATATGACAATTTTCATATCATACCCCGTATCAGCATCAGCCTGAGGGCCGAAGGCCCGAGGGCTGATATGGGAGTCGAGGGCTGATACGGAAGTCGAGGGTTGATACGGGGTATGATATGAAAATTGCCATATCATGATCTCTTTATCATATATTTTTATTAAAAAAAAGTGTTTGATACAGTTCAATGCACAAAATGTTTCCCAACATAATTTCAAGAGGAAAAAAGAAAGAATGAAAAAAAAATTCTGGGGTGTGATATGGGGGTGTGATATGAGTCCATATCTCCCTAGGGAGATATGGATTTTGACAAATTTTGAACTGATAAAAGCTTTCCCAACATAATTTCAAGTGGAAAAAAGAGAGAATGAAAAAAAATTCTGGGGTGTGATATGGGGGTGTGATATGAGTCCATATCTCCCTAGGGAGATATGGATTTTGACAAATTTTGAACTGATACAGCTTTCGAGATATGGTGTCCCGATACGTGCATAGGACTTGCGCCTGTATCGCATATGTAAAAAGAACGTATTTTACAGTAAATATATGATAAAGGCTGATATCAGTCACTAGTGACTTTTGATATCAGTGAGATTTGATATCAGTGAAATTTCATATCAATGAAAATACCAATTTTATCAAGTTTTGATATACATTGGGTTTCACTGTAAAGTATAAAATAAAGGCTGCTATATATGGAGAATAACTACTTTTGTATTTTTAAATGGTTTGAAAACTATAAGATAGACATTTTATGCTTTCATAAAATTTTACAATTGTACTTTTTAAAATGTTTTTGATACTTAATATTACCGTAAAATCACACTAATTTTAGTAATTACGGATCTGGAATTTTTCAAAGGTAAAAATTTAAGTTTACAGAAAATGTATTCCAAACCAATTCTTAACATATGCAAATGGCTTGTAAATAGTCAATATCTCGACACTTTAGAAACTTGATAATTATGAGAATATGGCAAATTCACAGTACTATAAACAACACAAACCTTTGGCAGAAACAGTTTCATCAACCATTCATTTGATAACCTTGAAACTATTTTCTTTGCCACAGGCGAGCCTTCGTCAAACTGGAACAGAATCCTTGCATATTTATTCTGGGTAGTCATACAGCACCAAGAGTTCCAATATTTTCTTTCTTGACCATGCATCCCCTGACAGGGAGATTGGTCCACCACAACTTCATATCTACGTTGCTAAGCGACCTGTACGGTATCCAGGCGCGTGGTGGCTGCGCATGTGCTGGACCTTATGCAGAGGTAAGCTTCTTTATTTGGAAAAAAAAAAAAAAAACGATAGCAATCATGCATTTATCATGTTGTGGTCAATATGATATCTAGTCATTTTATTGTTAATGAAATTAGCGCCCCACCCTCTTCTAAAACATAGCTTTCTTATGGATATAGATTCTTGAAAATCTACATAACTCTTTCTTTGTGTTGTTGTTGCTGCTGTTGTTGTTTTTTATCTATATATTAATGAGCCGCTTCGTGAGAAAACCAACAATATGCATTTGCGGTACCAAAGGCGCAGATCAGCTTCGCAGTAACTGCGACGCTGATCTGATCAGCGCCTTTGTTTTCGCTACACGGATAGCACGATTCCTCTACTTTCTAAACCCAAAATTTCCAGCGTCTAGCCATCTTCAATGCTTGTGCATCTCGGTTTGTGTCGGACCTGTTCGGAAACCACATTGTTATTTTTCTCATAACGTGGCTCAAATAGTAATTTCGGTACTAACGTAGACTTGTCCTTTACAGGATCTGATGGGCATATCAGAACCCACAGCCAGGCGATACATGTGGTTTCTGTCAGAAAAAGCTGGAGGGTATGTTGCTTTCGCTATGAAAGGTGTCGTTTTACAATTGTTCAAAGCATATATAAAGTACTGTGCTAATAAGGAACAAGTAGGCAAAGATATCAGAAAAAGATTCCCATTCTAAAAACCGAGGTGGGAAAAAACTTAATTAACAATCAGGTACTCATACTATGAAAACATATCGTAAGCCGAATGAGCAGCTATTTTCCCAAAAGGTGGCCACTCAGTTACCTAAACTTAACGAAAAATATGAAAACATGCATAATGCGCCAACAGCACATTTTTTTAAACACCAAGATATATATATATATATATATATATATATATATATATATATATATATATATATATATATATATATATATATATATATATATATATATATATATGGAGATTTTATCATCAACAGTGCGAAATCCTATTTGTGCCTGAGCGCGCTTTCGCCTTTCGGCTTCTTCAGAGGCTTACTAAATACTACATAATAAGAGTGTGATATCTACATCTGCCTGTCATAGGCAGTCCAAAACTAGGAGACAAAATGTAATCTAAAAATTCTACATACTACTCATAACATTGTAAAACCTTATATAACTACATAAGAAATAAACACACCGCTACAAACTTGAAAAATGTAAATACAGCAAAATGGCTACGGAATTTTGAAAATGAAGAAATTTGGAAAATTAAACAGAAATTTAACAAAATTATGATTTTTGTGGGCTAATACATCTTGGAGAGGTTGGAAACAGTGTTAGAACTGTCAAAGTTGAAAATAAAAAGTACTTAATGGCGTAAAATCGTATAACTGAAATTGAGAGAATTTCGTGACCGTTCACCTGTAGGATTATCGGAAATCTGAAGCGTCACCTGTAAGATTATCGGATTTCTATAGCGTCAGTCGTTAACACACCGCTACAAATGTGAATTATAAGAACAGCTCATAAGTAAGGTACAGGTGAAGGCGGAGTCTCTATGTGCAAAATGAAGGAGTAAAGCCTATCAGGATATGGATAGACAATGTGTAAAGGGGGATGAAGTCCAAAACGGGACATCAAATCGGATCAAATATCCATGTTAGGCTAACTATACATGCTGGCCTATTGCACTATGCTGTAACACTACTGTGTTTAATCACCTTTATTGATACCATGTGGCTGGAGTGTGTTCAGGCGTCTGATCCAATACGTTTCACGAGCTTTTCTTGCCGAATCAGACCAGTTGATGTCATGGTCAAGACAGCATAGGGCAACGTGGCTGTTAAAGTCATGTCCAGGTAAAGTGAAGTGTTCCGCTACCGGTGCCCTTTGAAACCTCCGGTGTTTCCAATCAGAGCGGTGACCATTGATACGCTTATGGAGGGGTTGTCCAGTCTCACCTATATACTGCTTGTTGCACTTTGTGCAGGTGATCAGATAAACCACATTCTTGGATTTGCAGTTTGTCTGATGTTTGAGTTTCACTGGCGCGCCGTTGGACGACTTGGCAACCTGAGTAGGTGTCATGACCTTGCAACAAGAACATGCCCTTCCCCCACAAGGCTTCGACTCCCCAGGTGGGGTGTTGTCCATAGGGTCTTGTGGTAGTCTAGCTTTGACTAGAAGGTCCCTGAGACTCTTAGGGCGTCTATATGCCATCACGGGCTTCTTAGGAAATACCTTCTTCAGGCGTTCTGAGGAATCAATGATAGACCAGTGTTTGTTGACGATTTCCTTAACTTTGGGTAGTTCAGGATGATATGTCATAACAAAAGGGGTGGCCGTATCTGTCGACTCCTCTTTGGGTCTGTAAGATAGTAGATCCCCTCGTTATGCCGTAACATTCCGTACAGCCTTGCCTTGCGCATCAGACGCATATGCTCTACAACGGATGCATTTGAGAACAGGGTCAAGGAATTGACCAGCCATCTGAAAAGACGGGGTTACAGCTTACAGGAAATAAGTACTGCTATCGCCAAAGCCAGATCACACAAACGAGGGGATCTACTATCTTACAGACCCAAAGAGGAGTCGACAGATACGGCCACCCCTTTTGTTATGACATATCATCCTGAACTACCCAAAGTTAAGGAAATCGTCAACAAACACTGGTCTATCATTGATTCCTCAGAACGCCTGAAGAAGGTATTTCCTAAGAAGCCCGTGATGGCATATAGACGCCCTAAGAGTCTCAGGGACCTTCTAGTCAAAGCTAGACTACCACAAGACCCTATGGACAACACCCCACCTGGGGAGTCGAAGCCTTGTGGGGGAAGGGCATGTTCTTGTTGCAAGGTCATGACACCTACTCAGGTTGCCAAGTCGTCCAACGGCGCGCCAGTGAAACTCAAACATCAGACAAACTGCAAATCCAAGAATGTGGTTTATCTGATCACCTGCACAAAGTGCAACAAGCAGTATATAGGTGAGACTGGACAACCCCTCCATAAGCGTATCAATGGTCACCGCTCTGATTGGAAACACCGGAGGTTTCAAAGGGCACCGGTAGCGGAACACTTCACTTTACCTGGACATGACTTTAACAGCCACGTTGCCCTATGCTGTCTTGACCATGACATCAACTGGTCTGATTCGGCAAGAAAAGCTCGTGAAACGTATTGGATCAGACGCCTGAACACACTCCAGCCACATGGTATCAATAAAGGTGATTAAACACAGTAGTGTTACAGCATAGTGCAATAGGCCAGCATGTATAGTTAGCCTAACATGGATATTTGATCCGATTTGATGTCCCGTTTTGGACTTCATCCCCCTTTACACATTGTCTATCCATATCCTGATAGGCTTTACTCCTTCATTTTGCACATAGAGACTCCGCCTTCACCTGTACCTTACTTATGAGCTGTTCTTATAATTCACATTTGTAGCGGTGTGTTAACGACTGACGCTATAGAAATCCGATAATCTTACAGGTGACGCTTCAGATTTCCGATAATCCTACAGGTGAACGGTCACGAAATTCTCTCAATTTCAGTTATACGATTTTACGCCATTAAGTACTTTTTATTTTCAACTTTGACAGTTCTAACACTGTTTCCAACCTCTCCAAGATGTATTAGCCCACAAAAATCATAATTTTGTTAAATTTCTGTTTAATTTTCCAAATTTCTTCATTTTCAAAATTCCGTAGCCATTTTGCTGTATTTACATTTTTCAAGTTTGTAGCGGTGTGTTTATTTCTTATGTAGTTATATAAGGTTTTACAATGTTATGAGTAGTATGTAGAATTTTTAGATTACATTTTGTCTCCTAGTTTTGGACTGCCTATGACAGGCAGATGTAGATATCACACTCTTATTATGTAGTATTTAGTAAGCCTCTGAAGAAGCCGAAAGGCGAAAGCGCGCTCAGGCACAAATAGGATTTCGCACTGTTGATGATAAAATCTCCATATATACTTACCGCATATCATTTTAGCATCCAAATTGGATCCAGTGCTACCGACAGGGTTAGATTGTTTGATGTATATTACCTAAATCTCATATTATATATATATATATATATATATATATATATATATATATATATATATATATATATATATATATATATATATATATATATATATATATATATATACCGAATATATAACATATACAAGGCCGACTAAGTTTACATCATCTTTAATAAATTATTCTTTTCAACATAGCAACTCTTACAAATTAGTTATTTGTTTTTTTCTTCTTTGTTTCATTTATTACTCAATATTAAAATAGTGCACGGTTCTTCTAATTTCAGTCAGGACCTCAGTCGCCCAAAGATCTCATTAGAAGTTATGAAGTAAGTATATAATATTTGAAGCTCTAGGGAAGATCATGAGTTACATGTATCTTTTAATAAGATCAAAAGAAAATTTTATTGTGAGATGCAGAGCCTGACTGCTTTGCCAGCATTAACGATTTATAATTGTCTGTAAAACAGAGATGTACATGTACTTTCTTTAACCCGTACTCTTTACATTAATTAAAAAAAAAAAATTCTTTTCCTTTCCAGGCCTGGTTTCACCCGAATCAATCTTGCCTATTTCTATGAGGACAGCATCATAGATTTTGTATTGGAGGCTGTTGATATGGTCACTAAACACGGATGGAAACTTTTGCCACAGGTATACAACAATTTTCATATTTATATTAATGATATAATAAACTTCGTCCGATTTGCGTGTAATATTTTACATTCAGTTGGTACAGTATATTGTAATCCAGAATATTAGCATACGTGCAATGGTTTCGTTGAAAGAAATCCCCCCCCCTTTTTTTCTTTTTTTTTTTTTTCTTTTTTGCTATTCCTCTGTTGGAGAGTTGGATGTGGTATCCTAATTTTTTATTGTGACACTTTTTTGTTCACATCGAGAAGTGGTGACATAAAGTAGCTTTGTTCGGTGCCCTTGTGATCACTTCCTATTAAAGCCTCGTCTTGAAATTAAATATCCTAATATTACATTTACACGTTTCTTTTTCTTTTCAGTATACTTTTGACTGCCGGACTGGATCTTGGTGGCACAAGAGCTTTGCTAATGTTCCAGAGAGCGAATTAAAGGGTCTGATCAATTTAGATCTAAACTCTACCGCCCCTGAAATGAACAATAACGCAAAGGTGGATGCACCGTCATTGAAGGTAGTTTTTTCACTGCGGCTCGTAGAATAACATACAAAAGAAAATTTGATTGTACCATGGAGTAGCATGCACGTAGTACCATGTACAATGAATAACGAGGAACAATTTGTATTTTTCGGTAGGGAGAACTAATAATGTCATTTGTTAAATATTACGTAAAAAGTGTCTCAGCTTTTTTTCGTTTTTGAAAAGCACTTTGTCCCAGAAGGAAAAGAATGTGAACACATGTATGTAATATTATTTTTAAATATAGCTCAACACCCATGTGACACAATTCTCTGTAGCAAGACCACAATTTTGTATGAATAGAATTGTAATTCTCGCTCCAAATTAAGAAATCCAAAAATGAAAATACTTAACATAGGCCTAGTTTTAATTTTATACTGAATCTCAGTTTTAATTTTAAGTTATATTAAGTAAATGCATTTATTATATACCCAAGGAATTGTCCCGTTCACTTTGCATTGCTGAAAACATTGAATGTTTTTTCCATATACAATAGTTTAGAATGTTTTCCATGGAAACTTCTGTCATATTGCACGGGTCCAAGGAACGTTCTGTCATATTGCACGGGTCCAAGGAAGTGCGTTCCCCGCGGGACTACTTTCGGGTTGGTACCGTTTGTTCAGTTGAAATGGAAAAGCAAAATGGCTGCCAGATATTTTTTCAATGGCGACCAACTTGCGAAAGTAGTCTCGCCGGGAACAAGCTTCCTTGGACCCGTGCAATATGACAGAACGTTCCTTTGACCCGTGCAATATTACCGAAGTTTCCATGGAAAACGTTCTAAATTATTGAATATGGAAAAACATTCAATGTTTTCAGCAATGCAAAGTGAACGAGACAATTTCGTGGGTATATAATAATTTACGATATTCATTCAATAACCTATAAATACCGTACGATTAAATACTTATTAAGTTTGTTTTTTTTTCTTCAGAAAATACTGAAGAGAGCAGAAAGTATCTTAACAGAAGCAGACGACTCACCACAGCCACGTGCGTCATCAGCGTCACGTGCTCTCCAAGAGTATTTGCCACGTGACAAGCGAGCTTTGCGTTGGTTTCTGTCACCACAAGATGCCATTAATATACTGAAGGATGAGGAACGGTACCTAACCGCCAAAAAGAAGTACAGGTTAGTGTTTGTGTGAAAAGATTTAATGTTTGTTTGAGGTGGCAAATGTATCATTTGTGCACGTGGCCCGATGCTATTGTGTATGCGAAGTGCATGACAGTATGTTATATGTATGATAGTATTTGTCTGAAAGTTGTTGGAAGCATGGTTTCATGACAGTATGATGTGAGATATGCTTCGCAGATTATAAAGTGGCGAAGGTGTACACCTTATGTCTGCTCTGTTTATGACACCGTGTGCCATGGTCAGCTGTAAAGACTCTCTCTATCTGTCGTTTTTAATCCGACTCAAAATGCTTTCAGGCTTCCCTTCAAATTGGTGCCGCCTAAAGCCAGATACCATTCAGCGGATGAAACCAGCAGTACGTCCGAGTCAGCACGGTCAGACATACCAAATGGAAAAAGACAGGGAAATCCATACCTTCGAAAGTCAGAAAGAAATATCCATGTTGGTGCTCACAAGTGATGATTGAGGCGATATAGTCTAGACTAAATAAAAGGAGGTTCACTCAGGTTGAGAAACTTGGAGCGAACACAAGTTGCAGCTTGTTCTGGTCTTCTTGTTTCTGTCCAGATAAACAATATGTATGCCTGTGTGCATCGTTTAATGGTGAGCTGGAGAATTGAAATTTGTATTAAAATTATGGAACACTATGAAGGCAATTATTATGACTGAACGGACTGTTACAGTTTTGCTATGACATGCAAAGAAATGTAGTTTCATAGAGTGAGAAATGTAAATATATGCTGTGCATATTGTGATTAATACTTGGGTAAACCCCGGTTTAATGCCAGTATTTTAACGTTTTTAAAGGTAAAATGTGTAACCAAGCCAAAGAAATGTCTTTCATACATCAGCATTTAAAAAAAAATGTTTTATATTTTTGTATTTAATATTTTATAGATTTCTATTTGTTTTCTGAGTTTTATGCATATGAAGTTTATTGTGTATATTTTTATTTATAGAACTAAATACATGCACATGTTAAAATAGTTTATATGATCTCAGGATAAGTTAACCACTATGATATTGAAACTCTGGCGTTCAACCTATGTGACTGATAGAAAAATGATCTTTGAAAGTAGAAAGTAAACTATAACCACCCAGCAGGCACATGACGTCAGAATGACGTATGAAGTCGCATCGACGTTTATATGACGTCGTGTTGACGTCATGTGCCTGCTGGGCAAGAACTGGCTCAATCAGAACCACAAACTGATTAATTAAGTACAATGTAGTTAACAAAATGGCAGTGCTTAATCGCAAACATTTAAAAGTATGCCATCAAAATGAAAATGCATTAACCTCAAAATGAATCATAATTATGCACAGGTTTTCACTTTTGTATGTAAGTGTGTAAGTTCTGATTGTAAACCAGAGAAATTTGAATAAATTTGTGAAAAGTCCATGCAAATACATCCTCATATATTGTATTTTATGCTCAATTGGTTCTGTAATTTACAGCATTTTTCATAAATGCAACTGTAAAAATATGTACATGTACACATATCGTGATTGCTGTGATGTATTTTGCTCCAAGTCATGCGTGGACCCGGGAATAAAGATAGAAATAGTCTGCGTACCACTATAGACAAAGATTTATCCTATCTGCTTCCATGTTCACATAAATACACCATGTCTTTCATTCCAACTGAAATCCATATGTGCAAATCATTTTTGTTTTACATTTCAACAAGTTACTACACAATTTAGAAAAAAATACAATTTTGGTAAATTTGTTATTCCAAAAATCACGCACATGTGTAACTTAAAATGAATGTTTCTTTTAATCCATTAAAGGTTGATGTCTAACATTCTTTTTATTTCATCGCATGCATTTTATATTTGAGCCGCCTCATGAGAAAACCAACAATCTGCATATGCGAAAACAAAGGCGCAGATCAGCTTCGCGGTAACCGCGAAGCTGATCAGCGCCTTTGTTTTCGCTACACCGATAGTACAATTCCTCTACTTTCTAAATCCAAAATTTCCAGTCTCTAGCCATCTTATGTGTTTGTACAGCCCGGTTTGTGGCGGACCTGTTCGGAAACCACATTGTTTGTTTTCCAACGAGGCGGCTCATTTGTTTATCAGTTACCGGTGAGAGCGTGTGCACATGTTAACTGCTTCTTTTTTCAACTTGTAAACCAGAAGTACCTCATATTAGAATAGAATCCATATATAAAAAGTCAGCATTTGCCCATATTGCATGTATATAAATATATTTGAAGTTTTAATAAATACACGAGAAGTTTTTGTATGTTTTGTCAGTTTGTTTACCATTTCTGCTTACATTCATTTTGCATCAATTCTGCTTTAATACAAAGATTGGCAAATTTAGCCATTTATTTTGGACAAATTGAATGAACTGCTTAGTGCGTGTCTGGGTGCATTATGGGAACATTTTCCCTCTACTGGAATATTAGGCAGGCACAGTAATGATACGACTTAATAAGTTAACATGTCCATGAAAAGCTGCTCAACAGTTTGACCGCCCTTATTTTTCATCAGCTGCTAGCATGAAAGTTATGAGAGCATAAAATACTGATGTGTTTGAATTGGCAAATTCACGGAGATACATGCTCATGAAGATGTATGTAGAACACACATCAATAAAACATGTTCGTGAAATGTATACCCCCTTAAACCCCACTTCTATATAGAAGGACTGGGGTTTGCAGGGGTGTACCGCGAGGCGGTTCTAACGTGTACCCACAATAAATGTTTTGAGCAAAAATAAGGAAAATATAAAAAAAAAATTCAGTTGATAATTTACAGTTTTTTTTTATATCTAAAATTCTCTGTATATTGCATGCGAAAGTTTTCGTAATGATTACTTGAAGCAAACGCCCGTTCGATTCGTGGAAAATATACAACAAAATGTTTTAAGATGCTAAAATAATTTAATAACACAAAACAAGACACAAACAAGATCACAATTCAAACATACAAACTATTTCTACAGCACTTTACAAATCAATCTCGAAGTCCGTTGACCAAGCAAAACACATCACATCTGACAAGCATACAAATGGCAGTTCGAAATGACGTGATACTATATCATCTAGTACGGGGACGTGACATGGTGGGTGGGGTGTGATCTGAACACATGGTGTATAAAGCAAGATGTAGTGCCTCCACGGGATTTTCATCTGCATAGTATGTCCAAGGCACGCATCAGCCCTCTCAATACCTTCTGAATTTCTTCCCTGCAAAGAAAGAATAACATCAATATTATTGTGTTCAAAATACTACAAGAGGTATGGGGGCTTGAAAATTGTGGATAACGCTAACATTCATGATATCACTTTTCTCGTTTGTGCGCACATGCCATGACACATAATTATACATCGCTCCTAAATACGCAAATTATTAATTCAACTTAAGCGGTGTCTTCTGACACCATATGAGCCGCCGCACCAGAAAACCGATAATTTGCTTATGCGAAAACAAAGACGCAGATCAGTTTCGCTTTAACTGTGAAGCTGATCAGCGCCTTTGTTTTCGTTACGCAGATAGTACAATCCCTCTTCTTCTCAGATCCGAAATTTCAAGCTTCTAGCCTGCCTCTGTGACTGTACAGCCTGGTTTGTGTCGGATCTGGTCGGAACCCGAATTGTTGGTTTTCTCATGCAGCGGCTCATATAATGTTCAGAGGTTTAAAATATTTGAATGTAAATTGTGTATGAATATAGCCCATCACGGATTAGCATGACAACGAGTCGTATGTGTCCATCAACAGTACATCAAAATCTCTCACTACAATGAATAGGGGAGCGCGGTGGCGTAGTGGTAGAACATCGGACTCCGAATCGAGAAGTCCTGTGTTCGATCCTCACTGGCGGCATCGTGTCCTTGAGCAAGACACAATAACTCCCCAGAGGACTGGTTAAAACCCAGGAAGCGGTGGCTCCGTGCTAACATGACTGAAAATTGTTGACTGTGACGTTAAACCTCATTACAAACAATATTTTAGCAGAGTGACTCACCTCTTCTGCCACCGCCAATACCACCTCCGCCAATCATTCCTCCGCCAATTATGCCTCCGCCACCGATCATCCCTCCGCCAATCGGACCTCCGCCGATTCCGCCTTGAATAGAATAGAATAATTTTATTATTTTTATTCATCCAATCATAAGGGTGGTGAGAGGAGAGGCTCCTGTTCACAATTCACAGAAGTAAAATACAAATCACAAACCAAAGAACATCTCTGTCACAAATCACAGAAATGGGCCTTGCCATCTCGTAATGATGGGCCGTATTCGGCATAATTAACAATAAGTACATGTACAACAATAAAGAATGCAGAATGGATGTATGGCAGTTAATAAACCCTAGTTATATATTGGTCACAATAAATGGAGACTCTTCTGGTGATTTTAACTATGGTTGGGCAATGCATTAAACTAATGTCAATGCAATAGCAACACATTACTAGTAGATCTAGCTGTTTCTCAATTAATGCAAATGTCAATGCAAATCATTTTTGTCATTAGGACAATGCTAAATCCAATGAATTACTGTTGCAAATTGTTTTAATAGATTTGGGCATTAGCTACAAAACCTTTTTTCTATGATTTACATACTTTTTTAAATTAATGAACTTAAAGGAGCAGGTTAACAAACAATAAGCTTTATAATATGTTTCAGTGTGGAATCCTTCCAAACCATCATTTCATTGTTTCAATTGCCTAACCCAAAGTAAACTGAAAACCAATACATATGCCAATGCAGTACTTTGATTAATAATACTAATGCCAATGCATTAATTTTTTTTTATAGACTAGCTAATGTCAATGTTACTTCAAATGCTCTAGATCAGATTTACTGCTAATGACAATGCATTACTTTGGTAGCTAATGCTGCCCAAGCCTAGTTTTAACATACTTAACAGTCTCTTGACTTAAGATAGTCATAGATATGCAGATTACTTTGTCTTCATCGTACTTGTCCCCAGTTAAAACGATACTGATTATGTCCCAGGAAAAGTGGTTTATCTTCATTATACTACTGTTTATTGTGCCTGCCTCTCTGTCGTGCTTGTTGCCTTTCGTTCCGGTTGAGACTTGGCCGGATGGCTATCTTGTTGGGAAAGAGCTAGTCATTCTGCTCTTCGAGTGTGCTGTCGGAAAAGTGTTTTGTTGTATTTTGTATTTTCTTTCCCATCTGTTGTCTATGTTGGGACTTTAAATTTAATTGCATCGATTCCTGGTCCCTCTATTCTTACTTTACTTATAAATCAATGATATCGTTAGATTCATTTCAATTAACCGAGCTTGGCCTTACCTCCGCCAATCATTCCACCACCGCCAATAATTCCTCCGCCACCGATCATTCCTCCGCCACCGATCATTCCTCCGCCGATTCCGCCCATGCCTTTTCCTCCCATCATAAATCCTCCGCCATTTCCGCCATTGAATCCGCCATTTCCGCCATTAAAACCTCCATTTCCACCATTAAAACCACCATTTCTACCATTCAAGCCGCCATTTCCATCGAAACCACCATTAAGCATTCCTCCGCCGATTCCACCACCACCTGCAATGAGAAAATACATACATTTATCTTTGAGCCTTTCTTTGTCGTGAAATCCTCCGCTGATGAAAACAACATTAATTATGGATCAAGGACCAATGCAAGTCCCGACTGTTTTACTTAACACCAAATATGACTCGTGATATTTGCTTTTCTTTAGATGCTCCACCATGAATATATACCGAGATGGGTGGGATAAGAACCCCCACTCGATGCAAGATTAGGGATATGCGCATCACTTATCTTAAACAACTCAATATGCAAAATGAATGAGTATCAATCGGTGAAACTGAAAGAGCGGGAGGCTAAGTTGGATGAGAAGAGCAAGAAAATGCAGTTTGACGGAAATCGTTATGGAAAAACAACAGCAAATAAATAAGCAAAATAAACGGAACCTTAGGCAATTACTCACCGATCATACCACCACCGAAACCTCCTCCCATTCCAAGGCCCTTCCCACCAATACCTCCCATGCCACCGCCTGGGAAGCTTGGCAGGATCATTGGACGCGGGCCTACGCCACCTCCGCCCGGCAGGCTTGGCAGAACCATCGGGCCCCCGCCTACGCCACCACCACCAATACCGCCTCCGCCAATCATCATACCACCTCCGCCGAACTTACCACCTCCTAAAAATCGCAATAGTTTTTAGTCTTTTCAATTATGAAACACTATAAGTGTATGAAAAATATGGAAAGTATTGTTCAAAGATTTTCGCCGTTTGCACTTATTTGGCAAAATGAACTCTTTAAAGATGCGCATGCATATTGTATGGGTTATGTACAAAGTTATTGCCCAAGTAACGTCTAAAGATGTGTGCCCCGGATAAATAAGCGGGGAAACTCAGAGAAGTAACAACAACTATGCCATAAAATATTTCTCGAAATACTAAATCTGTATTTGAAGGAATTACAAAGCAAATAGTAGAAGAGCGAGAACTATTTCTACTTCTTACCTAGTCCTCCTCCGAGCATTGGTGCACCGCCTCCAAACATTGGTGCACCGCCTCCGAACATTGGTGCACCACCTCCAAACATTGGTGCACCTCCGATCCCACCGCCAAACATTGGACGGGCAATCATCATGCCTCCGCCGAATCCTCCGCGACCTTTAGAAAAAATGTAATAAAATACACTGGTCAAAATAAGTTCAGCTCCATGTCAATTTTTCTTCATAGGCATAATGATATTATTGCCTAAGTTCAACTTTTTATGTCAAAAATCCAAAAGAAGTTGAAAACGCTTACAAAATGCAAGTTAGACAACAAGATCTAAAGCATAATTGCACAAAGTTTCAAGTTGAAATACAGATTGTCGTTCGATTATCCGAGAGTGTCCAGATTTTTGCCAATTTTACTATAGGAATAATAGGGAGCTTTTCATGACATCTTCTAAAACATGTGTCACTCTATAGAAAACTTCATTAAATGAATGAAAATCAAGCCGTTATTACAAGACTAATTCAAGTTTAACTGCTGAAAATTGCTGAATATTCACTCAAAAGTTATGACATCTTCATGACATCTTCTAAAACATGTGTCACTCTATAGAAAACTTCATTAAATGAATGAAAATCAAGCCGTTATTACAAGACTAATTCAAGTTTAACTGCTGAAAATTGCTGAATATTCACTCAAAAGTTATGACAAAACTAATTCGGAAGTTTTTGCGTAAGTCTATGGGAAAATTGCTGAATATTCACTCAAAAGTTATGACATCTTCATGACATCTTCTAAAACATGTGTCACTCTGTAGAAAACTTCATTAAATGAATGAAAATCAAGCCGTTATTACAAGACTAATTCAAGTTTAACTGCTGAAAATTGCTGAATATTCACTCAAAAGTTATGACAAAACTAATTCGGAAGTTTTTGCGTAAGTCTATGGGAAAAATCAGCTGGGGCTTAACTTATTTTGACCAGTTTATATCGAATGCTCTGCTCGAGATGGGAAGGTGCACATGTGTATTCCAGTAGGTGTATACTTGTTAAAGAAAAAAAAGGAATATCATAAGACAAAGTGCATTTTTAAAATAGACAGAATGTGCAAGTTAATTTCAAATTTTATCAAATCGTCGAGAACAGTTTTACAATTGGACAGAATCCATTCATACTTAACTTTTCGTTGAAAATAAGAATTGAGTAGGCATCAGGAAAGCATATCCGTGAAAAGTTCACGCACGTAAACCCCACTTTTACATAGAAAAATTGGGGTTTGCAGGGGTATACCTAATTTTCTTATTTTTAACCCAAAACATAGATTGTAACCGCCTCACTGTATATCACATGGGCATGTTTTCGTAATGGCTTGAAAGCTGCGCTCTAAAACCAAAGATAGTTCACGTAGGGACATATTTTTAAAAGTGGATTCATCCATTTTGCATATTCAAAATAAAAGATGGCGTCTAGAGCAACAGCAGCTTATCTATCATTTCTAGAAGTTATACAAAACTGGTCCCGAGCTTATAAAACTTTTTTCATGCTCAACTCAGCTGAGACTAAAATTTATCCTGCACATAAATGTTAAAATGCCAACAATTGTTGGCATTTTAACATTTATGAGTAGGAACAATTACTATTTTTTGAGTTTTGAACCTGAATTTTCCACTTATTTTGACCATTTCAACATTTATGAGCAGTTGAAATTTCATGCTCAGCTGAGCTGAGCTTGAAAAAAGTTTTATAACCTCGAGGCCATTTCAGTATCGTTGTTTGAAACACGAAAGATCATTTTACAAATCAGCTTACTTCCTCCATACTTTCCGGCGGCAAAGACTTGTACCACACTGGCCAAGAGGCAGGCGTATAAAGGTGTCCACTTCATTGTTGGGGCTGGAAAGTTGAAAAAAATAACAGGTTTATTTATAAACATCACAGTCAACATTTTTTAAGTAATGTCGAGACGATGCTATTAAACAATATATGGAAAGTCGATCAAATTATGGGCACTCTGCGGCGGAGGCAAAAAAACGTCTGAAATATTTTTAATGAAATAATTTCCCGTTGAACTCATTTAAGCCTGGTGTCCTTTTTATGGGACATAGGCAAACAGTATAGTCACAGATGCGACGCCGCAGAACGCGGCGTCCCATCTGTGGCTATTCTTTTTGCTCAGAGGATTTTCATTGATGATTTTTTTTATGAAAATTGAAATTCACTCCTGATGCCCCTAAAATGAAAGTGGACTCTTCCAATTGATAATGATTGGAGAATCCATTCGTCAAATAGTGGTTAATACCCCAGCGAGTGCAAAATTACGGTCCACACTCTGCATAGACCCGTTTCATTAGAGGTGCTTGGTGGTCGAACACTCGCCGTTATATGTATACACCAATTTTCATTCGTACTTGAATAAAATCAACTATAAAATTCTTCACGCAAAAGCATACACATACATGTATCGGCTGATCAGTGATATTGAATACAAGCAAGAATTAAAGACTTAAAAAGTCAATCATTATTGAGTTACATCAAGCTACATCATCTTATGAACTTCAAATAAATGCTAAAATGCGTATTACTTGAGGACAAAAACGTGCCCTATAATTGAAAAATTAAAGAAAGATATTACATTATTATACAGTGTTATATAATGCTCCCATACCTTATGGCGATGTAGACTTGGTCGGTTGAATCCAAAAATCCACTGAAAAAATGGAGACCGTTCCAGTCCTTATATAGGATCGCAAAGTGCTGTCCATGTTGGAACATAATCTTTAACAGCGGAAATGTTCGAACATCGTCATTTCGAGACGTAAACATTAGTACTGCACAAAGATATACAACTTGTTTGATCAGTGTGCACACGACGAACATCGAATTTGACCGTGAATTTTGACATCTTTTATTACCCTTTTGTATTTTTCGGTTAATTTATTAAGCGGTAGGCCGCGCTAGATTGCCCCGTCACGTCGCGTCACTTTTGAAGAAAGCGTCAAATGACCATTATCACCTCGTAATGTACATAGTACACGACTGACAGTCGTAAATGGTTGTTAATTAATGCCTAATTTATTGCTTCATTAGTAAAAAAAAAACTTGAATAATAATGACGATACGTGATCATAAATTTTAAAAACAATTTAATTCAAAAGCGTGACGTTTTGAAATTATAATTTCGCCGCGTTAAAATGACCGACGTTCGGTCAATCTGCATTTGAGACTGATTAAAATTCTCAGTTTAGTGGAGTTTGTTGTCATGGATACCGCATCATAACGAAAACACTTTCATGCATACTACCGTAGCCAACTATGAGCGATAGTCAAGCTCGATTACCTGTACCTGTACTTCATTGCGACTTGTATAGAAGTTAATAGGGACATATTAATTATCGTCTAATAAAAGAAACTTGAATTATCTTACAATATTTTTGCTGGTAGCTTTACAATCTTCATTCTTTTATAAACAATATGGTATATTTTTCATATTTCTAGTATTAAAATTACTACTCCCCAATTAGGATTTTGTATGACCATGTTGAAAATGATTAAACATATAGGGAAAAGTACCAACTTTTCAATGAACATGCATATTTAAACACAAAAAATACATATTTTAAGTAAAACTAGAATATTTTTGCTGCCGGCAACGAAATGCGGGGGTATTTATGAGTTATCAGATATTTCTTTTATTGAAATAAATTTATATTTACTACTCCCAAATGCCGTTTTTGTAACACTGTTGATGTATTTTTCCTATAATTTTCTTGCATGAGAACCATTCTACAATTTACTAAACCAGTCTAAGGTAAACAGATTAACACGCACCTGAATTTGCACAAAGTTTATCCCTTTGGGCAGATCAATGATTTATGACTGTTGTGATTTCTGTTGACAACATAAAATATCATGAATTGTTTGCTAATGATACGCTTCAATGACAATACCTAAAATAGAAAATAAAAAATTGTAAAAATAAAAAAAAAAAATCTGATGAAATTTTTCGATTTTTACAGGTAAAAAGAATCTCTGTATATTGCATGGGCAAGTTTTCATAATGGAAAGAGAAATCTCCGTCAGGCTTGTATGTGGAGATTAAAGTACGAAACTATAATCTGTTTAACACCTCTGGTGGTGATAAAACATTGTACTTTACTTGCTTTGACAGTTTGAGCATATGAGAATCAAACTTTAAGCCGTAACGTTAGAAAATCTGTCTCTCAAGATTCTGATAATGTTTAACACAAACAATACTTTGAAGCCAATGATGTTGGCTAGTCAGTGGTTTGAAATTTCAAAGTTATGCTAAACGCATCTTAACAGTCCAAATGAGGTGAGTGCGCACATTTTGATAAACCAGAGACATATACATATTCATCTTTATCTCCGGATAAACTGAGAGATTGGTTTCATTTAAGAAATGAATTTCATTTTTCTGATGTTCATGGAGCTATGAACCGCAGTGGGTCGCTAGCAAAGTTTACATGAACCCCTTCGGGGTTTATTCACTTTGCACGCGACCCACTGCGGTTCATAGCTCCATGAACACCAGAAAAATGAAACTCATTGCTTATATTTATATTCATTTCACTCTATCGCTTGATGAGATCGCATTTACAAGCAAATAGATAATTTACACACACTGTGTATTCAAACAGCGGAACGGCGTCGACGTTTATAACGTCCAATCTGATTGGCGAGATTCATGTTTTTGACGTCAAGTTTGGATCATGTGACGTCGCGTGACACGATGTTGTTCATGGAAGTATGAACACAGATGAACATCTAATGGTTCATCTAAGGAGGTTTTAGAAAAATGTAAATATATACAGATACAGTTCATCTTTATCTCAGATTTCATGTAAATTTACAGTACATGCAATAAACGCAGACTTCTATTTGTAATGCGTTTATCAACATTGTGTTCGCACTTTTTTTTGCTATCAAAGAAACAAACAGAAAAAATCTTTGCTATAGAGAGAGAGAGAGAGAGAGAGAGAGAGAGAGAGAGAGAGAGAGAATAAAATAAATAAATCAAAATTTTTTCCCCAAAGACGCTCCCCATATCAAAGCCCATTTGCCAGACCACATCTAGATCAGATTTTGCAAAAATATACATGCAAACAAACACGATAAATCTCTCTGGCAACACTCGAACTAACCTTAATCCTTAATCTTTGCCCGTGGGCACAATGATATACGGCTATACAGGTATTAATGGATTCTGCCTGTGATAAAAAATCAATCAGGCAGGATAACTCTATGCGCTTAGCGGCTAGGTGAGAAAATTGGATTATGTCTCTTAGTAGCGCCTTACCTGGTGAAAATTTCATAGTCCCAGACGAGATTTCCTTACCTGCTGTAATTTAAAATAAAATTCCCAGTTGATTTTGCATTACGAAAACTTGCCCATGCAATATACAGAGAATTTTTTCAGTAGTAAAATTGAAAATTTCATTTGGTATGTTTTATATTTTTAATATTTTGCTTTAAATGCATCGATTGTGGGTACACATTAGAACCGCCTCGGCTAAGCGGTTCTAACGAGTATCAACAATCGATGTTTTGGAGCAAAAATAAGAAAAAAAAATAGGTATACCCCTGCAAACTCCAGTTCTATATAAAGTGGGGTTCAATGGGGTATACTTTTCACGGACGGCATGTTTGCCTGATGTTTATATGTTTCGCATTTTTCTTCAGAACATTATTTGTACATGTTAGAAGGGCATCGGCGAGGCTGTTCTCATTCGAACCCACAAATGCCTTTTTGTTGTTGTTTTCTTGGTATACGTACCTATTGTCATTTTAGTTTTTTCCCACCCCTCGGTTTATAGAGTGGGAATTTCTTTCTGATTGCGCCATTTCCTGGTCATTGCCTGCTTGTACCTTTTTATAAGCTCAACCACAGAATGAAATGGGCCTCGTCACGAGCAGACCGGAAATTCGCCTATGCGGAAACAAAGGCGCAGATCAGCTTCGCAGTAACTGCTTCGGCGCAGATCAGCTTCGCAGTAACTGCGAAGCTGATCAGCGCCTTTATTTTCGCTGTACACGGATAGTACAATCCCTGTTCTTCTTAAATCTGAAATTCAAAGCTTCTAGCCTGTTTTCAAGACTGTACAGGCCGGTTTGTGTCAGACCTGTTCGGAAACCCCGATGCCGGATTTCTCACGTCGCGGCTCAAATGAGAAGTGCGTTTCTCTGTACCTATATACCTTGCACAAAAAATTAAGTACCTTGCACACACAAAAAAAATGCAAGATGCATTGTGGCCAGCGCTTATGAAATCTTTGTGAAGAAATTGTTCTGGACATATTTACTCTTCAAGTATGCTCTATGCTTTAGTTAATGATGCACTAAAAATACATGTACTAATCCTGCCATTCTGTTTCATAAGTGTATCAAATTTCATAACATCTCTTATGGTTTTTAGTTATAGAGCAGACACGAAATTGTATGAAAATAATCAACGGGAAATTAACTCCAAAAATACACATGCAAGTTATAATTCTTGCGCATGACACATCGTCTCATTGTGCTTTATAAGTGTACCAAGTTTCATTGAAATATCTCTTACCCTTTTTCAGTTATAGAGCGGACAAGAAATAATATGAAAAATAATCAAAGGGAAATAACTCCAAAAATACACAAGCAAGAGTTATAATACTTGTACATGACACATTGTCTTATTGTGCTTTATAAGTGTATCAAATTTCATAGAAACATCTCTTATGGTTTTTTAGTTATAGAGCAGACACGAAATTGTATGGAAAATATTAATCAAAGGGAAATAACGCCAAAGATATGCAAGCAAGAGTTATGCTTCTTAAGCATGACACATCGTCTTATCGTGCTTTATAAGTGTAGGCCCTACCAAGTTTCATTGAAATATCTCTTACGGTTTTCAAGTTATAGAGCAGACACAAAATTATATGGAAAACCAGAGGCCTATCGGCCACGTAGCTCATCACCTGAGTAATGCTTTGTAGATATTTGCAAAATTCAACATAAAACATGTCAAAGGTGTTGCCATAGCAACCAGAGTTCTTATCTGATTGGAACAAAAAATCATAAATATTCGTTCCTCTTACCTGTAGATGCTATATGTGAAAATATGGAGAGAATCCGCCTCATGGCTCAGAGAAGAAGTATTCATCCTTTATGTTGACATAGCAACCTATCAAATTAAGCAATTTAAACAAAAGTCACATAAAATCATGGAGGGCCACTGAACAAATGTTCATGTAAAAATAAAATTCAAAAATCCCCAGTGAAACAACAGAAATTGACAATTCAAACTTTTCCCCGTATAAGACAATGGAAACTTCAAGTTGCCAAAGCAACCAAAGTAGTTGGACAAGGACAATAAAAAAACACAAACTTTGTAGAGGTTAATGTCATAAGCATGCATGTAAAGTTTCAGCTTCAGCCTCCTTACAGCCTTTGAGAAGATTTTTAGATATTTTTTCATAAATTCACCCTTACGTTGCTATAGCAACCAAACGAATAAAGCGATTTTGACAAAAGTTGCCTAAAACGGGGAGGACTATTCAATAAACATTTATGTAAAAACAAAATTTCAATATCCTCAATGAAACGGCAGAAATTGCAAATTTCCACTTTTTGCCTTATAAGTCAATGGAAACTTCAAGTTACCATAGCAACCAAAGTAGTTGGACAAAGACACTAAAAAACACAAACTTTGTACAGGCTAATGTCATAAGCATGTATGCTAAATTTCAGCTTCATCCCCCATACGGCTTCTGAGAAGAAGATTTTGGAATATTTTTTTCGAAAATTTACCCTTTATGTTGCTATAGCAACCAAACGAATGAAGTGATTTTTACAAAAGTTGCCTTAAACATGAAGGACTACTCAATAAACATTTATGTAAAAACAAAATTCAAATATCACCAGCCAGACAACAGAAAATGCCAATTTCCACTTTTCTCCATACAAGTCAATGGAAACTTCAAATTGCCATAGCAACCAGAGTTCTTATCCGATCGAAATAAAAAACACAAATATTCGTTCCCCCCATCTGTAGATGCTATATGTGAAATATGAAAAGATTCGGCCTGGCAGCTTCAGAGAAGTCATTTGAAAATGTTGATGACGACGGACGGATGCCGGATGCCTCCCTATACTATAAGCTCACCTTTGAGCCTACGGCTCAGGTGAGCTAATAATCAAAGGGAAATAACTCCAAAGATATGAAAGCAAGAGTTATGGTTTTTGTGCATGACACATCGTCTCATCATGCTTTATAATAGTTTATCAAGAGTCAATGAAATATCTTTGACGGTTTTCGAGTTATAGAGCAGACATGATTTGTGAAGGACAGATGGACGGATGCATGGGGGAAAAACAATGTCGCCCGACCCTTACCGCCACAAGATATACTGTTAATCTGAAAATTTTTGTGCGATTTTTATTTCACAAATTTTCTATTTCCGAATTATTAGCAAGTTCTTGAATTCGCAAGCGTGTATTCAATATATAAAGCTTTGAGCAAATCTTTATTAAGAGAATAAAATTTTTGTGAAAAAATTAAGTTCTTGCAAATATTTCCAAACTTACAGTAGTCAGGAAGGCTAAATAAAATAAAAAAGATTATGTTTGAAGTATTTATTTTTATCAATGATAATGGCATACTAATACTTAAGTCAAAACTAGAATCAATGTAGCATAGCATCGAGATTTTAATCAGTCTGGGCTCTGATCAGTCTTTCCTGTCTGTGAGTAAATGTATATTTTCACTAGCAATCAAATTGATGTACATGTACAGTGAAGACTTGAATAAGATAACACAGGTTCACAGACAGATCAGCCATTTGTGATATTTGAGCCACGTCATGAGAAAACCAACAATGTGGTTTCCAAGCGGGTTTGACACAAATTGAGCTGTACAAGCACAGAAGATGGCTAGAGGCAGGAAATTTTGGATTTAGAAAGAAAAAAATTGTACTATCCCAGTAGCGAAAACAAAGGTGCTGATCAGCTTCGCAGTTACTGCGAAGCTGGTCTGTGCCTTTGTTTTCGAATAGGCATAATCCTGCTTTCTCATGATGGGGCTCCACTGTTTTGCCAGCATTCGTTACTTAACTTACTTTTGCACTGCAGTATGAAATTTGATGTAAAATATATCTGAATGTTAATGACATGTCTTCTATCAATTTCTCCTTTTCTTTTTTAAATTTCTTTACACAAAGTATGTTTGCTAATACGTGTATATTGGTGAAAATAACCCTTGACGGACACAAAAGTTCATGAAAAGATTCTATGATCGTTGAACCAAAGATCTGAAAACGCATTAATGTAAATCTCTTCCTTTTGCTTGAATGCTAATTCTTACAATTTTAGGCTAACATTTCTATTAAAATATTACATCCTGCCCTTGAAACAAAAATGGGTATTACCAAACAAAATTTACAAAATCATGAACATTTCCAAAAGGATAGCTAATCAGCTAAATGTACCTAAAACTAAATTTTGATGGGTGAAAAACACATAAAAATTTTGCCCCAAAGTCCAAGATTTAGTCTTTTTTGTTTTGGAAGAAAACGGAAAAGACATATCTACCATGACAGTGATAATGCATGTATAACTTTTTATGTGTACTGAGAAGCCAGCTTCTCGTATGATACAAAATACAAACAGCAAAGAATATGATGCCTTCTCATCTTCTTGACACTTAAATCTGTATCTACGTCAAAATGAGCTGCCATATCAGAAAACCAACAGTCTTTATATGCAAAAACAAAGGTGCAGACCAGCTTTGTGGTAACCATTAAGCTGATCAGCGCTTTTTTTCGCCATACAGATAGTACAATCACTCTTCTTCTTAAATCCGAAATTTCAAGCTTCCAGCCTACTTCTGTGACTGTACATCTGGTTTGTTTCAGACCTGGTCAGAAACCCAAATTGTTAGTTTTCCCATGCCGCGGCTCATTAATAACAATACGAAGATAATCATTGATGTTGAACATGGTGTGTTCGTTGTTGGCCAGCACAATCAGAGTTTGGATCTACATGTTCATGTATGCAAGTCCATTTATTCCAAGTGAGAAATACTCAAATGTCTCCTTCCTGTCTTTCTCTTACAGCTTCCTGAAACACAAAATACACAAGAAAATAGAAAAACGGTTATGTCAATTTCAAAGATGATAAAATATGACATTCCCACATGCTGGTTATCCAGAAACAACCATCCTGACTGAGCACAACTGCTGCAGATAATACTGTAAGTTCTGAAATTTTCGTGTGACTTTTATTTTGCGAATTTTCTATTTCTGAATTATTAGCCAGTTCTTAAATTCGCGAGCTGGTACTCTTGCAGTCTTTAAAGCTTATAGTGACTCTTTATTAGCCAGAACTTTAAATTCGCGAGGCAACGAATACGCGAAAATCAGCGAGGCAACAACTTTCCACAGATCGGAATGGTCCGTAGAAAGTTGTTCTCAGACAGGTATTTGAATACTACAAGTTGTCTTATACCGATTTTATCTGTGTCAGTTGTTCCCAGTCACATTGGTTGTCTCTGGATAACCAGTGTGCCCCATAGCTTATTAATCCCTCTAGCTCATATATCCAAGAATTTCAAGCTTTTACCACTTAGTACATGTCTAAAGCTGGTTAGTCTTTAAGTTTTAAGAACAAATACTGCCCTTTTGTAAACAAATAAAATCAATCAAACCCTCAGACAAACGATTATAACTGGAAGAACTACCAAATTCGACTTCCATGTTTTCACACTGATAAAGGGAAATGCAAAGGGCTGAGCTTAAGAAAAGAAATTTCCAAGGCTATGTATTTGCGCAATGAAAACTGAACAGAACTGAAGATCTGAGTAGACTGAATCAGCACTGGCACAGGCACCTATCGAAATGCACCTATCCAAATTTGAGGAAACCTGTTACCAATCTGGTCATCTCCCTAAAGGACTTTGTACACAGTATCGACAAGCATAATTTCAAGTCAAATGTCGAGTACGGTGAGTTACCTTAGGCATAACATGACATTATGAAAACATGCCCATGCAATATACTGAGATTTTTAAAGTTGTAAAAATGAAAATTTCCAATAAATAAGTTTTGATATTATTCTTCACCGTGGCAGTTCTAACGAGTACCCACAATCTATTTTTTTGGAGCAAAAAGAAGAAAAATAGGTATACCCATGCACACCCCAGTTTTGCTATATAAAAGTGGGGTTTAAGGGGGTATTCAGTACACGGACATGTTGTCCTGATGACATGATTGTAATCTTACCCTAAATCTTTCTTCCATCAATGAGACTTCAGAGATAAGATCTGTAATGGCGTTAGTGAAGGCTTCCTGTGGACTGTAGTCCGCTGTGGTCTGGATTCTCAGCACAATTTTGTGCTCCAGGGGGTGAGGATTCTTGTAGCCTGTGAATAGGACCTGTGGGTCCTTCCGGAGTTGTCTGAAAATTAATTAAAAATTTATTGAAAGGAGCACAGATGAGATTTTTTCTTTTTCTTTTTCCAAGCCAAGGTAAATAACATATTGGTTCTAATTAGCGCACACACTCTGGACAATAAGCGCACACCCTTGTACATGTATTTTACGAAAAACATGCATATGTACACACTGCTCTACTAGCATTTTTTTTACACTAATCTATTATTTCAACACTTAATGTGCTATTTCGTCCACAGTGTATGCTAATTTTTGTTTGTTTGTTTGAATTGATGCTTTACATCCCAGTCAAAGTTGCCTTCATTCTATGGTACTTTTACCCAAAATGAGGCTGTCATGACATTCAACAAGGGCTGGAAATATGACCATGCAACAAAGCCACAAAAGGCTTATACGTATGAATGGTTTGACATGAACCATTTTTCCTGGGCAGGGTACACTAATAACTTTGAGGTTATTTTGAAAAGTTAAGCACACTGTGCAGTTATTACAACAAATATGGTTATGGTAGTTCCTTAAGCGCGTCTATTCTTTGTTGCAACATTTCCATGTTTTAGCCTATTCCATTTTTACAACAGTACTGTAGGAAGAAGGTACTTTCATTTTGATAATCTACCTACAGTCGTAACAGATGCACATTTTCTACCTACAGTCGTAACAGATGCACATTTCCCATGTACTTTTGATAAAAGATTTTTTTTTTTTTTTGGTAAAAATCCCCATTACAGAAAAAGAGAATTAAGAAAAATTGAGAACTAACAATTTCACAAATGCAACTTACGTGCAGATCATGTTACCCAGTGTGTGATCCTCTTTATTTACTGTAAATATGCAGGCATTGGGCACCTTTGTATCCTTTTCTATGGTGATTCTGAAAGTTTAACAAGAGGACCAATGGTCCTGTAAACGCTCACCTGAGATCTGCTGCATATACCAATAAACATGTTTGAATATTATGGTATTTAACCCCAGTGCAGGGGCAGATGAGGCCCTTGGGCCTTTTTCTTCTTTTTTTTTTTCAGAATAATCAATATTCTGTCCATTTGCCAATTTCCTGCTGGCTTTTCCCTTCAAATGACATTTTAACAATTTTCCCCATTTAAATGCATGGTCAACCCATGTTGACCTTGCCATAAACTGGGTCAATGTCATCACAGGGTCATGATTTATGTACACATTGTAGTACTTAAGCCATAGATGCTTCACGCCAAGTTTCTTTGAAATAGGTCTACCAGTTCCGGAGAAGAAGATTTTTGAAGGGTTTTTACCATATATGGGCATGGCGGCCATCTTCGTCATGTGACCTTGATTATTTATATATACATTGATTCCCCCATTCTATAGATGCTTCACATGAAATTTGGCTTTGATTGGCCAAGCGGTTTCAGAGGAGATGATGTTTGAATAGTATGGAAATATACATGTATAATGCCCCCGGGTTGGGGCAAATATGCCCCTGGGGTCCAATTTTTTCAGAATCATTAATAGTCAGTCCTACTGCCCATTTTCTGCAAGACTTTCACTTTAAATGACATTTTAAAGGTTTTCCCCATTCAAATGCATTGGCGACCTATGTTGACCTTGCCGTAAAATAGGTCAAGGTCATCCAAAGGTCATAATTTATAAATAAATTGTAGTACTTTAGTCCCCGATGCTTCATGCCAAGTTTCGTTGAAATCGGTCCATTTGTTCAGGAGAAGATTTTTGAAGGGTTTTTACCATATATGGGCATGGCAGCCATCTTGATCATGTGACCTGGATTATTTATAAACACATTGATTCCCTCTTCCCATAGATGCTTCCTATAAAATTTGGCTTTGATTGGCCCAGTGGTTTCAGAGAAGAAGATCTTTGAATATTTTTGTAATATACATGTATATTGCCCCGGGGTGGGGGCAGACCAACCCCTGTGGTCCATTTTTTTATAGAATTACCTACCTTCAGTCCATTTGCCCATTTCCTGCAAGTTTTGCCTTTCAAATAACATTTTAACAATTTTCCCCATTCAAATGCATGGGCAACCTATGTTGACCTTGCCATTAAATAGGTCAAGGTCATCCAAAGGTCTTAATTTATAAACACATTGTAGTACTCCAGTCCCCGATGCTTCATGCCAAGTTTCGTTGAAATCGGTCCAGTGGTTCCGGAGAAGAAGAATTTTGAAGAGTTTTTACCATATATGGGCATGGCGGCCATCTTGGTCATATGACCTGGATTATTTATGAACACATTGGTTCCCCCTTCCCATAGTTGCTTCCTATAAAATTTGGCTTTGATTGGCCAAGCGGTTTCAGAGAAGAAGATCTTTGAAAATGGTGGACGATGACGGACTGACGAAGACGCCGGATCATGGCCATCCTATAAGCTCACCTTGTGAGCCTAATGGCTCAGGTGAGCTAAAAAGGCACGGATGTGTTTACAATTCACATTAAACCAGTATCTGTTATGATTACATCTATTCATGAATGCCAATGACTTCAAAACTGTGAGATTTTTTTTTCTTTGAAACCCTCAGATCTAAAATCTTAACTGTAAGCTGCAACCCATCCACATAATGTAATACAACAGCGTGTTGTCATTTAGATGTAAGAATAGCTAAAGGCTAGATTGTTGTATATTTGTTTCTGAATCACAAAGCCTGTACAGTTTGTGTCACTGTGTGATAAGTACTTTGAGGTATCTCTCCTTCATCACCAATATAGTTTTTAACCTTTCATCTTGACATACTTTCATTCTTATACCTTTTATTCTTTTGCATAGCCCTGACGTGCAGTGCCTGCCAAAAATGCTTGCAAAGTCAGTATTTGAAGATAGAAATAGATAATAGAAACCCATATTTAATTATTTAAGACACAGGACTTGTTTTTACTATGTACCGAGTTAATCAGTTTCTCTGACCATAACCTCTGGAGCTGTAAAAGCGCGACTTGCCACAAGAAACTACAACCCAAAAGTGGTTGCCAGAGTGAAATCTCTACAAGAGTCTCGAGATCCCTAGGCACACAGTCCTGGGTTTTTCCATTGCACTTTACCAAGGATGTAAATAATGCATGGTCAGGCACTTATCTTATAGTGAAAGGCTCCAAGAATTAAACCTTTCTACACTTTTGAACAGATGTAAACGCGCTGATATGATTCAGGTCTTTAAAATAATGAAAGGATTTGATGATATTGGCATTGAAGATTTCTTTGAATTTGCTGATAGTACTACTAGAGGTCATATTCTAAAGCTATTTAAACCGCGATTTGTAAAATCAGTTCGTCAACATTGTTTCTCAGTGAGAATAATTGAAGATTGGAATTCATTACCGGAGGATATAATTTCTTCGAAGAAGGTTATTCAGTTTAAAATAAAGCTGGATCTATTATGGATACACAAGCGATTCGAAAAATACAGATATCTACTGAGACACATGACATTGCCGTGTGTTAGATGAAATCTACACGGCTACAACTATAAATTATCGCAAGTCCTCTTATTGAGAGTAAGCGACTTGGGAAATCAGCAAACAGAATCGAAAAAACAGAGAGACAGGGATGATGAACCGTGTGACGGTTCAACTAGTCCCTTTTACAGAATAAGTAACCAGTAGCTTAATTAGTCAGCGTATTTGCGTAATTACGCAATTCAATTAGTAAAAAACCCAATACAAGACGACCCGATTGCGTACAAAAACGCAAAAGAAATCGGCGATACGCAATCCCGGGAAAATTCAATGCGTACCGGTTTTTATCAGTACCGGCGTTTATAACGTTTCCGGTTTGTCAGTGCGTAAGCGACCTGGTGGTGAGAATGGTTTCCAGCGCACGCCAAAGTATTTCATTACAATATCCGATAATGACGAGATACAGTATTGGGGGAAAATCTCAAAAATGACAAATATGGCGTCAATCTTCCACAAAGCAATTAAATTACGATAAAATAACAGGTAGTCTATGGCGATTTGATATCTACACTCATTCTTTCATCACTGGAATTGTAAACGAACGTTTTGACATGTGTCTGGTAGGGAATATACGCTTGAAATCACTTTCGATGGAGGGTAAACATGACATAATGAAAAACGAAAGTAGCTAGTTGGAACTTTGGCTTTTCAAAGTACCTTGGCTGCTATCAAACATTAAGAAAGTTGGCAAATCAGTAATGATCCAGGTTTGTACCTTGTAGCACATGCAAATCAGCTAAATACCATTGACAATGAGTGGTGCCCTTTCTTACTTGTCCCTTCAGTTCAATACAACAGTGATGCAGGCAATTCTTAAAAATAAACTTAATTAAATAAATGATAAAAAAATAATTAAACACTAAATACCCAAATAATCTGTTTTCGTGACCATTTACCCAATTGATTTTCTATTTTACCCAATTGATTGAAAACAGAGGGGGTAAAAAATATGAACATACCCAATTAAAATTTCAGATACCCAATTGAATAAAAAAGGGGTGGGTAATTACCCAATGGTCTAAAAAATTAATTAAGGTACTGAGTAACAGAATAAGCAGGTTTTTTGTCGAAATAATGACACAAACGAAATGCTGCGCACGACACCAGAGAGGAACACTCGTCGAAATGATATTTGAAGTGTTATCTGCCAAACAAATCGTTTATAAAAGTTTGAACAAATTACTTCTTTTCTCCTTCAAATAAAAGAAATGACTCAAATGACGGAGGGGCGTTCATTTTAAGCTATTTTTCTCCGTAATTAGTTTTCGTGCCTATATCGATTTTAGTCTATTATCTCAATTACCGTGCCCTAAATCAAACCGTGTCGTTTCGACCCTCGGCTGTTTCAACGGTTGGTTTTTGTGGGTGGGTCGAGAATAGGACGACGATGTACATTCTATTCATTTTTACGTGGACTACAGAAGTATAGCAGAGATTTTTTATTTGTTCATTACTTACTTTATTTTAGTCAATTGAAAGTAGTTTATTTGTAGTCTATTTCTGTTGTATCCGGGACAAAAAGTGTGCTTCTGTTTTTATTATCTGTCATTCGCCCCTTATCATTTAAAATAGCTAGGTAGGTAGATAGCTAGGCATTTAGGTATATGGAAGCATATATAAACAATTGTTACCACAAGTAGGCTTCTTTAAAACGAAACCCATGAAAAGGTCAGCAGCAGTTTGTTACAAGAGCTACCAGTGAAGCTTTTTTCAGTGTTGTAATTTCCCTGATTCGTCATTTATTTTGATTCTCATACAGTTTCGGTTCCTGTGCGTAAATTTCGTTTCCTTTTATGTACGACAGACCAGTATGTGTATCTTTGAAACCGTAGTGATCCGTAGTGTCCTTAAAGGTATTGGTCAAGATTTCTAGTGTTATGGAATCAAAGCCAATTCTAAAGGAAACACGATGTTAGCCAATCTGTCGATTTACAGAAAACTAATTTGCAGTACGGAGAATATGTGACAGCATTCTGAAATTTGACATACAGCCACACTCTAGGACACAAACCCAAGAATTCGATGTGATGGGCTTAAAACCACCCCTATAGACTACCTACAGTCCCCCTGCCTCACGATATGGCCCAAGCCATAAAACAACGAAATGGTATGGCGATTTGAAACTTTAGAATTATTAACATCTACATCTACATCTACATCGGTACGTTGAACCGTCACGATTTGACTATTACTCAACGGGATGACTTCTGGTGGTAATGCTAGAAAAGACGAAAAATAAGAGAATAAAGGCAGATAGAAGTAATACAAGCATAAGAAGGATATTTGTTCAGAATAAGTTTATAACAGTAGGATTTCAAATAAATGGGGCATAATAATGTAAGGGATACAAAATAAAAAAGAGAGAAGGAAGAAAGTTTTCCCAGGTGCTTTTGGCTCACCAGGCAAAGACCAAACTGCCTTCCTTGCAGGTACCAGGGCCCTTACGTCCCCGACAGCATAGCTCCCCACCTTGGCAAGTTACTAAGCACCTGGGCCCCTACCTAACTTTACTTAGAATAACAGGGTGGATAACCACTCCTTGAAAGATACCAAAGAAGGGACCTCAGCAACAGTGGCTGGTAAAGAATTCCACAGAGGTACTGTACGGGGGAAAAAGCTGAACTTAAAGGTGTCTGTCGAAGTGGAAAACTGTCTGTATTTCTTCCGATGTGACGATCTAGTCCTGGGGCTCGTTTCACAAAGCGTTTTAAGACAAATTTTATCCTAAATTTGAACTTAGGACTAATTTCGGTTAAGATATGTCTCATCCTTAAAGATGTCCTAACTTTATCCTAACAATAGGACACAACTTATGATTGGACTTATTTTATAGTAATCTAAAAATGGCGGACGTTTTTATGTGAAGGGAAACACAAAAAAATATTACCAAGACAGGATTCGAACTCGGATAGCCTGGACAGAAGACAACATAGTTTACCACTGAGCCACCGAGTCATATTGTTTATACATTGGTTCAGTATTGATAAAGGCCAACATTTTATTTTAGTTTGTTTGTTTGAGTTAATGCTTAACGCCCCATTCAACAGCTATGTTCAAACCGAGACGTCGCCTCCTATTCATGAGGCGTTCATACAAAATTAGGATGCCATGGCATCCAAAACGTGCTTCAACTATACTCAGTCAAACTTATATCGCAACAACGATTTATTTGTTATGTTATACAAATAAACTTTATTTCCACTGGATTAGATTGCCGTGCGATTGACACATCTAACAACATTCTGTATTATGCGTCTCAAGAAATTAATCATTTTTCACGATCCAAAAGGAAGACTGACTTCCAGAATCTCTGGAGTCGCATGCCACCAAAATAACCGCTTTGGCCAATATCATTCGAGCTCAATGGTCCATACTTTGAAAGCCAAATTGTACCTTATTAAATCATAGGCGATTGCTGACCAGCATATATATGGTAGACTGTATTATACATTTCATTGAAAAGCGAAAACATGCCATAATCGTGATGCGTTGCGTTTGGCTCAGTATAAATTACCAAAGTAAGGCGTATGTGCATGGATGGTTTTACCTAACCACGGTTTCTAGGCAGGCTCAGACCTGAAGGGTTCATCAGGAAAACATGTCCGTGTAATGTTCACCCCCTTGTACCCCACTTTTATATAGCAAAACTGGAGTTTGCAGGGGTATACCTATTTTTTTTATTTTGCTCCAAAACATAGATTGTGGGTACTCGTTAGAACCGCCTCGCCGAGGCGGTTCTAACGTGTACCCACAATCTATGTTTTGAGCAAAAAAAATATCACAGATTTTCTACTGAAATTTTTCAATTTTTACAACTTAAAAATCCCTGTATATTGCATGGGCGTGTTTTCGTACTAATCAGCCAGTCAGTAGCGTATAAGCTTTGCTTGGAGCGGTACAAGCAGCCCATCTATTATTTCTCAGGGCCCCAATGGGTCCATTTTTTATTTTAACTGCAAACATCATGAACTGTATACATAATTGCTAGTATAACTAGACCTAAGTTCAATATGGCAAATTGACTATATTTCCCCAAATGATAAACAGATCGGCCGCCTTATCATACAGTGTATAAGGGAAACACTCGTGTTAAAGAGATTTGGTTTCGATTTGCTATAGCATTACAATGAAACAGTTGGTAGATCTAAGTGAGCCTATAGCATTACAATGAAACAGTTGGTAGATCTAAGTGCATGTATTTATATTGAAATAGAAAGAAAAAAAAAGAAAAAAGAGAGAAAAATGGATTCGATCTCGGATCGCCTGGCTCATAGTATGGCAAAATACTAATTGAATTACTTGCATAAATCCACTGAGCTATCACCAATACTGAATCAATTCTATTATTTAACATACTTGAAACTAACTGTTTGTTGTGTTTGACCTTGAATTGAGATAAATCTTATGAGCAAGTCACAACCTCAAACATAAGACAAGTATTACCGTTAAGATAGATCACAAGTCACTCCTAAGAGTAGTCTCGATCATAAGATAAGAAATGTCCTAAGAGAGCTTCGTGAAACGAGCTACAGTCTGCTCATTGCTGGAGTCAAGTAGTCAGCAGCTGGGATGTCAATCAAGTCGTTAACCACTTTGAAGAATAAGGTGTCAGAAGAAACAAAAATGAACCATCCTTTTACTCTAAGGTTGCATGTACTTTCTTGAAATATTACATGGAAGCTATTATTTCCGGGGTGAGAGAGATGTTTGTGTATGACGTCAAGAGTTATTCATTGTAAAGTAGGTGTGCAAAAGGGAGAGTTCCAGAGGATGTCGCCTTATATGGATTGTGCGGGCAGATTTACTCATGAGGTGTGTTAGTTTGGGTGGGTGAGTGAATTACATAAATATGGACAATTTTTGGACATTGGCAGTTGAGTTTCAGAAGTTATGAGAAACGTTAATTTGGAGGAGGGAAAGTGAAATATCGGAATAATAATATGAAATGGGACAATAAAAGGTTAGTGCTACATAGTCTGTGAAATCCTAGTTTCTTAAACTAGATGACAATCGTTTAAGTACCAACGATTTGTTAAATTGCAAAAGCACATAAAAGAGACATCCTAGCAATTAGCTAGAAGATTATAAGTATCAACAATAAGATTCAAGACATTGTCATCGAGTATATGGGACACTGTCATCATAGAAACGACGATTCGTTATTCATTGTTGCATCAAATTCAACAACCGACATACGCAGTAAAACGACGTTGGACAACAACGACGCGGTTAAAACGACGTTGGACAACAACGCTAACAACGAACTGATATTATAATACGGGGAACAACATCAGCAGAACAACAGTGTGGGACTTACGAACATTTGTAACAAGTAAACTGCCATCAGAACATTTTAGACGATTAAGTGTGTGAGTTTGTTTAATTGATTTTTATCTTGCATGTATGTTTAAATGAATAATTCTATCTTTCTTTATTAAACTTATTTTAGTTACAGCTAACTTGTTATTTTGCCCATCTGACCGAAACAGATAATCAAAGGCACTGCCACCGTACGAACAGATCCGACATAAACGACCATAGAAAGACGCTGGTATAGCAATAACCTCAGGGTCTTTTTATGACAAGTGGGGGCTCGCAGCCGGGATAAAATTGTTCAAACGGTAAACTTTCTGTTTCGAGCTGATGTGTGCTTATAGCAAGTTACTGTAGGAGTGTCTGATATTCAAGATAAGATCACTTTCTGAGTCAATGAGCATTAATGAGTTTAACATCTGTTATATGTTATCAAAACTTGAGTTCTGAGTAACAGGTCATGTTTATTTAATGATTTATTTACATTCCTGTCTAAGAATTTTACTACAAGGTTAAATTTACTATAAGTGTCTGACAAGTTCGAAAACAAAGCATCACTGAGACTAGCTGCAAGAATCTTACAGTATTTTCACTAAAACATAGATTTTTAGAGAGAAAAAAAAAATTAAGAGTTTGTGGTCAAAATGTCTGACAATTTTGATAAATGGCTTGAGCGTGGGGAACGATTAGGTTATACTGGTACTGACCTTCAGGAATTTGTTAAGCAGCAGCAGCAAGAATCTTTTGATCGCGAAGAACGGGCATTTAGAAGGGCACAAGAAAGGGAAGAGTTGTTGAAATTGCAAGATGAAGAACGCGAGCGCAAAAGAGCTCTGGCGGCTCAAACTGAATTAGAGCACGAAAGGGCATTGGCAGAAATTAAGCAGAAAGAATTAATGATGCAAAATGAAGCAAAAGAAAGGGAATTTTTGTTTCAAAGGGAAGCTGAAGAAAGGGAGATTGAGAAATTAAAGTTACAAATGCAGATCAAGGAGATCGGCAATGATACTCCGCTTACATCTTTAGATTTAGGGGTTAAGGCTTTACGACCAAAACTTCCAAAATTTGATGAAAATAAAGATGATATGGACGCATTTTTGGAACGTTTCGAAAGGTTTGCGATAAGCCAGTCATGGCCTGAAAATCAATGGGCTGTAAGTTTGAGTCCCTTATTGACAGGTAAAGGTTTGCAGGTGTATTCTAGTATGCCAGCATCTGAGGCAAATGATTTTAAAAGTTTAAAAACAGCACTTTTAAAACGTTATCAGCTTACCGAAGATGGGTTTCGTAATAAATTTAGGACTTCGAAACCAGAGTCAGGGGAAACAGTGTTTCAGTTTGTGGCTAGACTAAAACGCTACTTTCAGAGGTGGGTTGATCTTACTGAAGTCACTCAAGATTATGACGGTTTGTCAGATCTTTTGGTCAGAGAGCAGTTTATAGGTACATGTAGCGAGGGCATGCGGCTTTTCCTACGAGAAAGAGTGCCTGGTACAGTAGATGAAATGACAAGGCTTGCAGAGCAGTACATGGAGGCACACGGGGGTAGCATAACCATGTCAAAGAAGCCACCACACATTGAAAAACAACCGAGGCCAGCAATCCCGCCAGTAAGACCTCCTGTTGTGCAACAAAATACAGGTAACAAGGACAAAACATGTTATTACTGCGGCAAAAAGAATCATGTAATAGCAGAATGTCGGATACGAGAACGCGATATGAGAAAACAGACTGCAGGGGCAGCCCAAGGTAGGTCTGATGCCAGTAATTGGCGTACAAATAGCCAAAAGAAGGAAGACAAGAAAGATGAAACGATACCAAAGACGGGTGGACTGTGTACTATAGTGCCAAAAGACAAAGACTTTCTACTGAGTTGCATTGATCAAGGTAAGTTAACTCTTGCAAATGACGTAGCTATACCATATATAAGTGGAGCATGCAATGCAGACGGAAAAGTAAAATTATCAGAGGATAATATGCCAGTCTATGATGGCCTGGTAAATGGAGAGAAAGTGAGATTTCTTCAGGACACTGGGTGCAGTACTGCTGTGGTGAGGGAAAGTTTAGTACAACGCGAACAATATACAGGTAGGTCATCCTGGTGTGTTCTAATGGATGGAACCATTAAAAAGTGTTCGCTTGCAAAGATTCAGGTAGACTGCCCATTCTATACTGGTGAGATTGAAGCCATGGTGATGGAAAATCCAATTTATGATTTGGTTTTAGGCAATGCGCCTGGTGTACGAAAAACACCAGATCAAAACTGGGGCAAACAGAGTGATCATATAGGTGCAGTGGTTACAAGGGCTCAAGCGAAGCGTAATGAGGAGTCTATTAAACCATTGAACGTTGCGCACATTGATGTACCGTTTGTCAACGCTAGCAAATTAGAGGAAGCTCAGCGGAAAGACACTAGCCTAGGTAAATTGTGGGACCTAGCACAGAGTGGAGAAATACTGAAAACTAGAGGCAAACAGAATTACAGGTATGAGGTAAGAAATGGCATTTTATATAGAAATTATGAGCAGACACGGGGCTCAAACTCTGTTGAAATGAAACAAATTGTTGTGCCTACGGATTATAGGAACCAGGTAATGAAACTTGCACATGAAGCAATTGTCGGGGGACACATGGGGATCAGAAAGACATCTGACCGTATTACTTCTAGTTTCCATTGGCCAGGTATAATAAGTGACGTAACAAGGTTTTGCAGATCATGTGATGTCTGTCAAAGGACAGTGCCAAAAGGTAAGGTTTCAAAAGTACCTCTTGGTAACATGCCTATAATAGATGAACCATTCAAGCGTGTAAGTGTAGACCTGATCGGACCAGTAGCTCCTGTATCTGAGCATGGAAACAGATACATTTTGACAGTTGTCGACTTTGGAACTAGATACCCTGAGGCTGTTGCGTTGCCAAGGATTGAGACTGAAAGAGTAGCAGAGGCATTATTTGAGATCTTCTCAAGGGTAGGTTTTCCTAAGGAGATTCTGAGCGACAGGGGCGGACAATTCACTTCTGAAATGATGGCCGAGGTATGCCGGTTGGTAAGTATCAAGCAACTATTTACAACAGCTTGGCATCCCATGTGTAACGGCCTGTGTGAAAAAATGAATGGTACGTTGAAGAGTATGTTGAAACGAATGTGCCAGGAAAGACCTAAGGACTGGGATAGGTACCTTCCTGCAGTTTTATTTGCTTATAGAGAGGTACCACAGGTGAGTACAGGTTTTTCACCTTTTGAACTTTTGTACGGAAGGACGGTACGTGGTCCAATGCAAGTTCTTAAAGAACTGTGGACACAGCCCGAAGAGGCGGAGCTTCAAACTACGTATCAGTATGTGTTCGACTTGAGAAATAAGCTTGAAGAAACATGTCAGATAGCAAGGAAAAGTTTAGAGGAAGCACAGGGCGTGTACAAACAATATTATGACAGAAAAGGTAGGAACAGGAAATTTTCTGTGGGTCAGAAGGTTCTTGTGCTCTTGCCGACAGAGCACAACAAGTTGACTTTACAGTGGAAGGGCCCATATGAAATTACAGAAGTCATCAACAAGATGGACTACAAGATCAACATTGCAGGTAAGACTAAGATTTATCATGCAAATCTGTTGAAGCTATACTTAGAAAGACAAGAGGCTGCACCAGTACAAACGGTAGGTATTGCAGTTATTGAGGCAGAAGATCACCTTGATGAAGGTGCGGTTGATGATGAGCAGTTGTTGGACATAAGTAATTTGTCTGGAGATGAAACCTACCATGATGTGAAGTATAACCCTTTACTGACGGACAGACAGAAGAAAGAAGCTAAGGCACTGGTAAGAGAATTTCAGCATATCTTTACGGAGACCCCTGGAACTACACACCTGGCTGAGCACCATATCGAGACGACAACGAATGAGCCTGTTCGTGTGAAGCAGTACCCAGTGCCGTACGCTGTACAAAGTACAATAGATGAGGAGGTAAGTAAGATGCTTAAGGCTGACATAATAGAGCCAACTACCTCAGCATACAATGCACCTGTGTTGTTAGTACGTAAGAAAGATCAGACAAACAGATTTTGTGTTGACTTCAGGAGGTTAAATTGTGTAACAAAATTTGACACAGAACCTATGGGCAACATTGAGGAAATCCTCACAAAATTCGATAAGGATGTGTACTTTTCAAAAATAGATTTGTCTAAGGGATTTTGGCAAATTCCCGTAGCCAAGGACTGTAGACACATGACAGCATTCACTACAACAAAGGGTGCATATCAGTTTAAGAAAACCCCGTTTGGCTTAGTTAACTCCCCTGCAACCTTTAACAAAATGATGCGAAAATTACTTTCTGATGCAAAAGACATTGAACATTATGTTGATGACATCATGGCTCATACCTTGACATGGGAGGGTCATTTAGCGGCTTTGAGGGACTTATTCTCCAGAGTTAGCTCAGCAGGATTGACAATTAAGCCATCGAAATGCATGATAGGGTTTCAAGAAATTGATTTTGTAGGGCATTTGGTAGGCAATGGTAAGCTTGAAATGGAAGAAGAGAAAATTGACAAAATACGGAATGCACCTCAACCAAAAACAAAGAAGCAAGTAAGATCATTTCTTGGTCTCACTGGTTTCTATCGCAGGTTCATACCAGGTTATGCACAAATAGCTTCACCGTTGACAGACCTGACAAAAAGAGGACTACCAAACAACGTTCATTGGGGCAGTAAGGAACAAAAGGCATTTGAAACATTGAAAGAAATGTTGACTCAGTCTCCTATTCTCAGACTACCTGATTTTACACGGAAATTTTGGGTTCAATCTGATGCTTCAGAATCTGGGTTGGGTGCTTGTTTGTTACAAGAATTTGATGATGGTATGTTTCCTATTGCATATGCAAGCAAAAAGCTTTTGCAAAGGGAGAGAAACTATTCAACTATTGAAAGGGAATGTTTGGGGTTAGTTTTCGCAATAAAGAAATTTGAGATGTATTTGTATGGTAAGGAATTTGTCTTACATACAGACCACAGACCGCTAGCCTACATTCAAAAGTGCAAGGTAGAAAATTCTAGACTGATGCGCTGGTCTCTGTTTCTACAGAATTATAGGTTCAGAATAGAAGCAATTAAGGGTTCTGATAACGTAGGGGCTGACTATCTCAGTAGACTTTGAACTTTGTAAATAGTAAGAGCAATATTAAGATAATATGTTAATCAGTATGTGTTTTAATATTTGTATGAAATGTATAGTTATATTTTGTTCCTTCAAATTAGTTAGAAAAAAAAACCCTATATTTTTTCTTAAAAGAGGGGCATGTATGTCAGAAGAAACAAAAATGAACCATCCTTTTACTCTAAGGTTGCATGTACTTTCTTGAAATATTACATGGAAGCTATTATTTCCGGGGTGAGAGAGATGTTTGTGTATGACGTCAAGAGTTATTCATTGTAAAGTAGGTGTGCAAAAGGGAGAGTTCCAGAGGATGTCGCCTTATATGGATTGTGCGGGCAGATTTACTCATGAGGTGTGTTAGTTTGGGTGGGTGAGTGAATTACATAAATATGGACAATTTTTGGACATTGGCAGTTGAGTTTCAGAAGTTATGAGAAACGTTAATTTGGAGGAGGGAAAGTGAAATATCGGAATAATAATATGAAATGGGACAATAAAAGGTTAGTGCTACATAGTCTGTGAAATCCTAGTTTCTTAAACTAGATGACAATCGTTTAAGTACCAACGATTTGTTAAATTGCAAAAGCACATAAAAGAGACATCCTAGCAATTAGCTAGAAGATTATAAGTATCAACAATAAGATTCAAGACATTGTCATCGAGTATATGGGACACTGTCATCATAGAAACGACGATTCGTTATTCATTGTTGCATCAAATTCAACAACCGACATACGCAGTAAAACGACGTTGGACAACAACGACGCGGTTAAAACGACGTTGGACAACAACGCTAACAACGAACTGATATTATAATACGGGGAACAACATCAGCAGAACAACAGTGTGGGACTTACGAACATTTGTAACAAGTAAACTGCCATCAGAACATTTTAGACGATTAAGTGTGTGAGTTTGTTTAATTGATTTTTATCTTGCATGTATGTTTAAATGAATAATTCTATCTTTCTTTATTAAACTTATTTTAGTTACAGCTAACTTGTTATTTTGCCCATCTGACCGAAACAGATAATCAAAGGCACTGCCACCGTACGAACAGATCCGACATAAACGACCATAGAAAGACGCTGGTATAGCAATAACCTCAGGGTCTTTTTATGACATAAGGTTAGCTGGATCTTGGCTCTCCTGGACTCGAGTGACTCCCACTGGAGGTGCTGAAGCATGGAAGTGACACTACTTGTGTTCCCGAAGCGGTTTGTGGTGTACCTTGCAGCTCTTCTTTACACCATCTCCAATTTCTGCTTTTGATCTTTATGATGTGGACTCCACACGGATGAACAGTACTCTAGGTTGGATCTAACCATGCTGAAGTAAGCTTGGGCTTTTGTGTCCTCACTGCAGGATCTCAGGTTACGCCGCAGGAATCCCAGCATACCGTTGGCTTTCTTTGTTATCCTGTCAATATGTGGTTTCCAAGATAGGCTCGACTGCAAATCCACACCGAGGTACTTTGTGACATCTTGAGCCTCCAGTGTATGTCCTTTAAGCGAGTAAGGATACTTGATGGTATTTGAACGAGGTCCAGAGATACTCAGTACACTGCATTTTTGTGGATGAAACTCCATGCCCCACTTGGTCTCCCATTCAGCCAATGTGTAGAGATCTTGCTGTAGGATGGAACAGTCTTCAGGGCTTCTGATTGGTCTATAAACAATACAGTCGTCGGCAAATAGTCGAGTTTGGGAATTAATCTTGTCTGGAAGGTCGTTTATAAACAGCAGGAAGAGCAGGGGGCCAAGTACAGAACCTTGAGGGACTCCGCTCACTACTAGCACGCTGTCTGATGCACAACCCTCGACGACCACACGTTGAGTTCTGTTCCGCAGGAAGGATGAGATCCAGTGGTAAGTAGATCCTCGTATGCCATAATGGTGTATCTTCTTGAGCAGTCGACCATGGGGGACACGGTCAAAGGCTTTAGAAAAGTCTAAAACCACCATGTCCATCTGTGTTCCCATGTCTAAAGTGGAAGCCAGGTCGTGAAGGAGAGTGACAAGCTGGGTCTCGCAGCTTCTTCTCGCTCGAAAACCGTGTTGGCAATCTGTAAGTACAGTGGCAACTGTAGAAAAGACCACCTCTATTAAGCAATCCCCTGTCTTAAGCAAGCACTTTCATGTCCCCCCAAGTGAATTTACATGCAAATGACCCTGTATTAAGCAAGCACCTGTCTAACCTGACCAGAGACCACAAGATTATGTTCCACCAGGTGAATTTACATGCAAATGACCCTGTATTAAGCAAGCACCTGACCATAGACCACTAGATTATGTTCCAATTTTGCCCTTAAGCAGCCAGATTTTTATCACTTATTTAAAACTATGATATTGACATTATTTCAACTCTTTCTGGTGTCAAATAGTGTTATTCACACCTTCATGAAACCATAATCCACTGTTTATTGTCACAAAAGGTAATCATAGACAGGTTGTCTGGATTAAGTCAGTTAATCATTGTGGCAAATGACTAATCATAACTTACAGTAGTAAACAAATTATGGATTATTAATTAACTAGAATGAGTTCATCTTTGTACTGTATCTTTATTCTAGAAAGTTTGATTGATTTTAAAAGGCATCGTTTTGCTTAAAATTCTTTAATTTTATCAAATCAACAAGACCAAAGTTTTAAATGGTAAACTTAATGTATGATGTACATTTTCAAAGTTGTATACTTGAACATTTTGAAACCTTAATTATTCATTTATAAATTTTGGCTGATTTTAATGGCTAACTTTAGAGCATAAGTTATAAGTGTTATTTGCTTCTTCACAATTTTCATTTATATTTTTTGGCATTTGAAATACTGTTTGCATGCATGTGTGGCATTGCATTTCTCATTTACTTAGTGTGAATGCCTGCTTAATCTTAAGTGCCCCTGTCTTAAGCAAGCACCTGTCTTAAGCAAGCGATTTAACTGCATCCCTTGGCCGCTTGCTTAAGACAGGTTTGACTGTATAGTATTCGCGTCCACATGCTTCATGACATTGCTGACAATGATATGTTCCAACATCTTGCAGCATAGGCAGGTTAATGACACAGGGCGATAGTTAGCTGGATCATAACGCTGTCCTTTCTTGAAGACTGCTGAAACGTTGGCGGTTTTCCAGTCGTCTGGGACGGTACCTGTCTGAAGGGACTTGTTGAAGATAATTACAAGTATTGGTGCTAGATCTTCGGCACATTCCTTCAAAAACCGTGCTGGGATCATGTCTGGTCCTGAAGCTTTGCGTGGATTGGCCTTCTGGAGAAGTTTTTTCACACCTTCCTTTGTCACTGAAATATCCTTCATGGCGGGAAAAAGGTTACCATCTGGATCTGGGATTGAAGAGTCAGGGTCCTCTTGCGTAAAAACCGACTGGTATTGCCTGTTTAGAATATCTGCCTTGTCCTTGGATGAATTGAACAAACGTCCATTATCCTTCAGTGGGGCGATGCCAGTAGAGTCTTTCCGAAGCGATTTTATGTAACTCCAAAATCTTTTCTGCTTGGGTTGGTGGTCGTCATCTGGATTGCCGATTTCTATTATGTTATTGACATATGCCCAGTAAGACTGTCTTTCTACCTTCTGAAGTGTACTTTTGCATTCTTTATATTTCCTTACATCAGTCTCATTCTTGGTCTTTCGCATTCTTGTGAACAACAGCGTCTTTTCATCAGAGATTTTATTTTCCTGTCTATCCATGGCTTCTTGATCTTATTTCCTTTTAGCATCTTGGATGGAATATACTTCTTCATTAACCCAGACACTGTGAGACGGAATTTATTCCAGAGCTCTTGACATGAAGAGGTTTGTTCCATGTTAATGAATTCTTCCTTGGATTGTCTGAGTTCTTCCTTTAATGCATCAAAGTCAGCTTTATGGTATAAGTGAACCTTTCTTGGAAGAGTGACTGTTTTTGAGGGTCGAAGACTGGATTCAGCGTAGATGGCCTCATGGTCTGATATGCCAGGGATAATTTCAACTCGATTCACCAGTGATGAATTGCTGCAGAAAAAGAGGTCCAGTATATTCTCGTTGTCCTCTGTAATTCTGGTTGGATGAGTCACCATCTGGTCCAGGAAATTGTCTTTGGCTATGGTAAGTAGTTGTTTGCACGAAGCTGGACTACTTGCATGTGGCTTGATACTTTCTGTGTTCCAGTCTATATCACCAAGATTGAAGTCACCACCAATCATGGTATGTGCACCGATTAATACTAATTTGTTTTATTTTCTAATTCAAGAAACAGGCTTTGTAAGCCATGATTGTAACCAGGTTTATATTAAAACTTAACTAGAATAAGTTACGTGTAATTGAGTAAAACATTTCATTTAGGGCAATGACAATAATTTATGGGCCGAAATGGTTATGGGCCTTGTCATGGGCCGAAATGGTTATGGGTCGAAATGATCAGTTACCTTTCCTGCATTATCGGCTGGTTTCCAGCTTACAAAAATCAATATTGGAAATACAGGTAACCAAAACACTCTTGGAGAGGACTGGTGGCCGAAGCAGACGCAGGAGCTAGGCTTACGACCAGCTCTGCCGGGTAGCTCTGTCAGTGGAATTCTGTGAGGAAAAGCTTCTACATGTCCAAGTCTGAGCATACCTGTTAGATGTATTACTTCGACCGCAAAGCCATCAAAGATAAAGTGGGAAGGAATATAGTAAAGCAAGACCACTTTAAACAGCATCGCTGTTGGGCTAGCTCTTAACACGTGGTATAGAATGGGTGACGCACAATGCAATTCTGCCCGAAGTTGAGATGAAAAATTCGAGTTTTCTCCTATATCATTCACTCTATTGACTGATAGATAGGCGCAGTCCATGCAGAATTTGAACATTTATTGATAAATGAAAGTAAGATAAGAAATCCAGATTATTTCGTTTTCATATACATGTATAGTGCTTCCAACACAATAACATTGAAGTGTTTGCGAAAACAAAATAACCGGGTTTTCTTATGTTTCTTTCTTTCAATAAATGTTCAATTTCTGCATGGACTGCACCCATCTATTTTTCAGTAGAGTACACGTTATAGGAGAAAACTTGAATATCTAACCTCAACGTCTGATTCAATTGCAGTGTGTGTCACCGATCATTTATCGATTTGTATGTAAACAATACCACGTTATTGTCAGTAGTGTCTTTAGCGACTTGGTTAGAAACTTAGAATGATCGCTTATCATGTCTTAGATCCTGGTTCGTTCCCAGCATGGGGCATTCGAACAGACATTTCCGTCTTCCACTTCTAGAAGGTCTATTCCGAAACAAATCGCCCTCCTTTTGATATCAAGAATACAAACACACCGGCCCCACTACCACAAAAGCTATCTGTTGTTTGTTTCGGAAGAGGCTTTGATTTACGTATATTTATATCTTAATGGGAAATAGCTGCTCACTCGGCTTACGATATGTCCTCTTTCTGTTAGCACATGATATCAGTTTATTTTCTTCCTACCTCGGTTTTTGGAGTGGTAAATTCTCTCTTATTGTGTCATTTCCTGATCAGTGATTACTTTCAACTTGTAAAATAAAGACAAAATACGGTTACATTTGTAAATTGTTTTTCTTCTCTTATTTTTCCCGATTTTTTTTTCACGAATATAAATATAAAATAATGCACTGGAAACGGTTTCACAGAAAATCAAATCTCATGCAATCTGCTTAAAGGCTGCCTGTTTATGATAAAGACGGCGGACAGAAACTTCCGAAAGAAAAAAAAAGATGCCAGCCTAGACGTAAGTTTAAGCTGAGCACGCTTGCCAGGTCGTTGATTTTGATAAATACAATGCGGCTTCGAATAATAGATGATCAAACGGAAAATACGGGAAGCTTTTTGCTTCTACAGCCAACTATCAATTGATGAGTCGTGCCATTATATGCAATGGCACAGGGCCCATCAATGCCATCGTTTGCCGAAAGTAACGTACGATCAAAGTGTCCATTGGCAGACCTAGAAACAACTAGGACATTGTTTGAGCTGTTTCCACATGCCAGAAGATTATCCTCTAAGTCAACACAAACTCCTTTTGGCCTCTTTAAACTCCCGCTTTTGAATTCATATTCTACGCTACCATCGGGCTTTAAGCACGTTACCATACATGTTATACTATCAGTGACGTAAATCCACCCTGATTTCGAACTGACAGTCACATGATATGGCCTTTGAAACATGAATTCCCCAATTTGCTGCTGTCCCAACTGTTTCTTTAGTTTTCCCTTCAAGTCTAAGATTCGAACTTCACCGTCACCCGGATTATTGTGCAGCGTAACGTAGATTTCCGTGCCAGATACGTGAATACCATAACATTCTTTTTCGAAAGTAACGAATTCAGAGCCTACTTCCAGTTTGGATGATACTTTTATGCACTGTATTCTCGTTAACTCCGGCAGTGTGACAAGCGCCATTTTGTCATTAAGAACCGAAATGTCATAAGGCCATGCATCATCGTCATCCTCTGACAACTTTTCTAAGGTCAATGTATCTAGAACCTCTAGTGTTTTACTGAGTAGAATAATTCTATTGTGTAGATGGTCACATAAAATCACTCGCCCATCTGGAAATACATCGCACCCAGATATGCTTGGCGTGTCTAGTGGGGTATTCTTATCATCTGTAAGATTTAAGTCGAGTTGAGTGGAACTTTCAATGGTCATTTCTGTAAAATGCTTGGTCTTTGACTTGTTCTGTGTTTTAGATGCTTTCTGAAAAAAGAAAAAGAAAAAAATACAAATATAGATTTTACGTATATCTTCCATAAATCTTGTCAATATATAGTTTGTGCCATATTTTTTTTTTCTTTTCATTTTTTTTAAATGCGCTTTTGACTCGAGCCAAACAAAATTTGTCCGAGGACCTATGTATGTATTTTTGTTTTGTTTGTTTTCTTAAATAAATTGTAAATTTTAACAGATATTCACTTCTTTGTCAAGTGTGATATCGGGCTATTCGTTCGCCGCACCCCTCGCACGCTACCTTGTGTCGTTCGTCTTACATTTTCATGCCTTTGTTTTATTGGGGCTGATAGCTCGTTAAAGGTCACCCTTTTTCCTTCCTTTCTCGTCGATTGTGTGGGCTGTTGCCGAGCAGTGGATTCGGAAGATGAACATCCTCCCATTCCGTTACTAAAACGACATATTGACACTTATGTTAAACATGACTGTGCCTTTAAAATTTTGTATGATATTTGCGTAAAAATGTAATGTCCTCATATTTATTTCATTCAGACCTAAAAGTTTAAACAGCTTTTTAGGCATGTGTCTTTGATTTAGACTTCCTTTGTGTAATTTTGCAGTGCAGAATATTTATATGGCTATCGTCGCCGGTTTATAAGGGTTCAGTACCCGAAATTGCGCAATATGGCCCATACTACCTCCCTTTGAACGTTTTCACTGCTTCTAATGGATCAAACTTTTATATTTTATTTTCCGTTGATTTATCGCATGTTGATCATCTTGATTTTATCTTGGTTATTATTTTGTTTAGTTATTTTACCCGGACATAATTGGTTTGATATAGTGCCACTGTATTTTAATTAATGTATACTCTATATTTCTAAATTACAAAAATGCAAAATATACACTTACCATTTAGTTTCGTCGATGAGCACAAAATATTTAAGAAATATTTTTCAATGACTTTGGTGTATATAATAAAAGGGTGCGTAAAAATCGCGCTTTTCTTTGTATTTGTTATCGATCAAGTATGGATTGAAAGGTGTTCAACCATCATTTATATAATTAGAGTATCGTGTCTTTATACGGATTTCAGTAATAGGTTGTTTTCGATCGTCTTTGACTACTAAATTGGACCACGGTCAGACATGCCACATCTTTCTTATATCATAAGCTATCTTTAGGGCAGAAGTGTAAGAGGTTTGATTTGCTCGAGAAGATGCACCGACTTTCAATCGGGCCTTGTTTTAGCATCATTTTGTATCAGCTCAGATGTCTTAGTTTAGTGTAAACATGATTCATACTTTCCAAAATACAAGTACATGTACAAGTACAAAATCATGATGAAAGGATCTGAACGGAAGCGTAATGCGTATAAGGTTAATTTCCTCAAACCATGTATTAGTTTAGTTTTATTTTGTATATAACTTGACTCGAATTCTAGATGTAAAAAGGTACAAGTAGGCAAAGATCAGGAAAAGGCGCAAACAGAAAAAGATTCCCACTCCAAAAACCGAGGTGGGAAAAAAACAAACTAACAATCAGGCACTCTACACCATGAAACATATCGTAAGCCGAATGAGCAGCTATTTTCCCAATAGGTGGCTACTCAGTTACCTTAACTAGAAATATGTATGTATGTAGTTTATTATTTAAAGTACAACCTGTCAAACAATAATATACATGCAACTATACAAAACATAATATAAGCACAGTGTATATATAGTATTTAACAGCCAGCCTACAAAGGCTTATCATGCACTGTCAAAATTCGTCGCTTTTATTCCGTGAACTACCTATTAATGTTCTTATTTAAAGTAGTCAACATTTCAACTGTTCATCCTTTAAGATTGAATTTATGTGTGTATTATCCTATTTTCATCGCTTAGAAAGCATAGCGTTTCTTTTCTCGTATGCATTTATCAAAAAGTTTGATACCGGTTTGCAGTCTGCTACGGTCATACAGTATTTAAATTTATCATCATCTGTCAGGTGGTGTATGTTAATATTGGTGAAGAGTTCATTTCTCAGAATATCATACCCTGAGCATTCCACAAGAAAATCGTCTTTCATCCTCTACAGCACGGCTTTCACAAACTTTACACAGTCTCTGTTCTAGTGGGATTTTTGGATTTCTGTATCGCCCAAGCTCAATGTTAATAGGGAATGTACCACATCGGAATTTAGCATAATACGATCGTTGTTTTATAGACATATGTCTGAACAGATACTTTTCTGTACTAAACTGAGTTTTATATGTTTTATATGTTCGTAGTTTTGAAGACATCTCCAAGCCTTGTTGCCAACCATGAGCAAAAATCTGTCGTAATTTAGTGCAAACCTTATTAGCAACAAAGTTTGTAGATGACGCCACCGACACATCAATATCGTAATAATCCAACATATCACACTGTTCAAGAATATTCTTAACTTCTCTGGCCCAAGTGTTTCTCACACGTTCTGATGTTTGTATATCATATTTCAACACCTTAAAAGGCAGTCTGTTGTGATCCATTTTCACAAGTCTACACCATAGACGTACCATATCAACGTGACGTCTTAGTTTGGGACTATCCCAAGCTGCATCACCATCCAGAGCGTCTAACGGAGTCGGTTTACCGACACCAAGGAAAGTACGAATGGCTTTATGTTGAAGCTTATCATGTGAATCGAACTGTTTATATCCCCAGACACCCGCGGAGTAATCCATCACCGGAATGACTGTACTTTTGTATATTTTTTCGTAAACTTTAAAGTCAAGCCCTTTCGACGTATAATGTTTCGATACGAGCGCACCAAGAGCCCTACTCGCGGCATCATGTAGAACGGAAGCACAATGTGAAAAATTGATGTACTCGTTTATATCCAAACCAAGATACCGATAAGATTCAGTCACACGAAGAAAGGAGCCACCAAATTGAAATGCATAATCTGTTCGTTGTGTTTGATGTTTCCGAATATGCATTACTTGAGTCTTTTCAGTATTCACGGATAAATGCCACTTTACCGTCCATTCATGAAGGGCATTTATCATTTTCTGAAGATCAGCAGCACTTTGAGCCATTAACACAATGTCGTCCGCGTATAACAAGAAATATGAAAACATACATAAGGTGCCAACAGCACAAAAAAAAATTTAAACACCAAGACATAAAACAAAAAGAACCACTACAGAATAAAATATAAAGGTTTGATCCTTTGGAAGCAGTAAAACATTAAGAGGGGGATAAGATGGACTATATTGCGCAATATCGGGTAATGAACCCTCATCAGTAGCCCTTTTAAAACCGGCAACGAAAGCCAGACTATTGTACTGTAATTTCGAAAATTTACATGAGAAGTCTAAATCAAAGACACATTCCTCAACGGGGTCAAGTAATAAAACAAATAATAAGAAGTATCGACTTGGAACGATCAGTAACACAAAGTTACTGGCGGGCTTAAACCGGTTTTACAGGTACCTAACCTCACCCTCAGCTTCTGCAGTGGTTCATAACATTTAGTTAGTTATTTGGTCCTTGTGGTGAATCTCTAACTAGTCAATGAATCATCAAGAACAAACAAATAAATCATGAAAAACATCCTGATGAATCAAAACCCAGGACTCCCAGGGTTTTGCATTGTTGTTTTCGTGTTTTGCATTGTTGTTTTTTGTATAAATCATGTCGGTAATTAACAAAGGCGACAATACCTGTGTTTCGTTTTCTTCATATACTGAGCATTACGTGCCCGCAGTAGGTGTCACTCTTCACCCTTAGATATTACGCATTAAGCGGTTTCACCCATTCGTGTAGTGCATCATGTGAATTAACTAGTCGACAGCTACATGTTTTAAGCTACGTTTTCAAGAACCATAATCAGAACATTTCCATATTTTCTAATGCAAGGAACAGATTGTCGATAAAATAATCATGCCTTTGAAATACAAACGGAAAATAACCAAAACAGCAAATAGAAACATATGATTAACCAAAGGAACAGCCATTTCCTAAATGGTGGTTAATTGGCCACCTTAACTGGACCTGCATATAAAATGTACATACATACAGTTGTACATGCATACAATGAATAAACAACCAAAACGAGAAACAGAACTCAACACAAGAACTACGACGATTGAAGCTCGCTAACGAAAGCCAGACAATTGTACTGCAATTTCGAAAATTAACACGAGAAGTCTAAATCAAAGACACATTCCTAAACGGGGTCAAATGATTTAAACATTGCTTAGAAGTATTTTTCTAAACGTGTGTGCTTTGAACACTCTGAATATCTTAACTGATCTCAAACAGCTGGGGATAATTCAATGGAGACAATCTCTCGATCGGGAGACATTGCCATAGAGTCTAATGTATTTTGGTCACTTTTTACACGATGTGTTAAAATTTTGTCCCCCATCGGTAAAAAAGAAATGACCAGTCCACAATAAAAACGCTTCAGATTCAAGTTCCTACCGTCTGCTTGGAAATTTATCGAAAAAGTAACCATGCTTAACAATAAAACCTCCAGGAAAATAAACAATTCTTCCAAGTTTTAAATCTAGAAACTGTCCCACATCTCTGTACTAATCGCAACGGTGAATAGTTTTGATTTAGGTCTTGATGGACTGGTGTCTTCAAAACTGGTTTTAACTTGCGCTTTTTCGTGGTAAAATGCGCAGGACAGTCTAAGAATGTCTAAAATATGACATTGTCGCTGACAGGTAGCGCTTCACGCAGTGACCTGTCGCAGTTGGCCAATGGGATCTGGGAAATTCATGCGGGATGCCCCAGCTTTCTTCGTGTGTCGTCTGTAGCCAAAATCGGCTATATCCCACAATTCAAAGCGTCAAATGCGAGAGATCAAGATGAGGTATCGTCTGAAGTCGCGAGAATGTAAAATATGATACATTTTTATACTTTCTCCCGATGGGGAGAATGTCCCCCAAATCGGAGACATGTTTGCCTCCAAAACGGGAGACATTCTCCCGATCGAGGGACATTTTTTTAATGTTCCTCTCTTTTAACATAACTTGTCCCCTAAAACGGAGACTGTCCCCCGATATGGAGATTGTCTCCGTATTTGAGAATTATCCCCAGCTGTCAAAGGACCTAATGAAATATTGTGACGGGATATCGTCCCTTAGAAAAATACGTTGGTGCAACGTATTAGCGGCATATTGAGTGCTTGTAATATGCCTTGCCCATGTAGTCCCTAGGCCATGACGTCAGATCGCCGTCGATGCGACGTCTCGGAGGGGGAATTAGTAATGTGACGGGATAGCCTCCCTTGGAAAAATACGTTGGTGCAACGTATTAGCGACATATTTGGTGCTTGTAATATGCAAATTTCAAACTCGAAACTTTGTGAATCGGGTAAGTGTTGAGCATATAGCGCAGTAAACCACCCTTTGTGGATGAGCATGCTTTTCCACCGACGGGGTTTGCTGTGGCTCGGCTCGGCTGTTCGTTACAATATAATCTGCACTATGGATGGTGCACGGGGAGACTTTTTAGGACTGCCACACGGAACAACACCAGCTGCAGTAATAGCAAATAAAATATAAACATTTGATCATTTGGAAGCAGTAAAACATTCAAAGGGAGATAGTATGGACTATATTTCGGGTAAAAATATTTTGTAATATCAGTGCCCATGTTAAATATATCTATCTGACTTTACAAAATCACTCTGCAGAGATGTCCATCTGTCGCATTTTCGCATAATTTTGCGAATTGAATTCTAAAAAATGCGAATGATGGTTTTGCGAATTTCATGCAATTTTGTCAAAAATGTGACTATTTTTTCTATTTTCTTACCTGGCCTCGGTATTTTATCCTGTATTGAGCCTCTGATTAACATAAACTGGTACTGTGGTTCAGATAGAGCGTATTGATTTTGCTTATCGTACTGCGGGAACCAGTATAAACCCCCACTCGCACCTATACAGACACAACACTACGCAACAGCAGGCGACCGATACGCTTGAACACAAAGTCTACTGTCTTTACACCTTGTTTCAGAAACTGCCTTAAGGTCTCAAGGAAAATATGATTATGTCTAGATCAGCTGGCTAACCTGCACTCCGATACACTTCGTGACCTCGCTCCTCTCTGGTATGGAGAGGTCTAACGGAATACCGATGGAAATATTCCGTCTAGATTATGTCATCCTGTTGCATTCCAAAAATCCTAATTGTTCTGCAAAATTTTGAAAGTTTGTTCACAGAATATATGCCAGAAAATAATTTTGAACATGGCCTTTTCATTGCAAAAAAATAAGACCAAGGGTAGTAAGTTATTTCCCGAAAAAAAAAAAAATAGTATTTTTCTTTTAAAAAGCACCAGATGGCACAAACTAATGCAGTACTGTATACATGATTTAGGTTCAAACACTAAAAATATTCCACAGATCTGCTACAATTTCAATTCAAAGGTTCTTGGTTTTACGTCCCTTGTTCAAGCACTTGAAAAGGCATATTCAAGATAATTTTAGAGCATTAAATTTTATTAGTGAACCGATTTAAAAAGATTAGCGGAACTTTTAAGACTCTTCAACCGTGGGATGCAAAAACATGACAGAATCACAGTTTTATGAGGATGGAACAGAAAATGGTGAATTTTTTTTATCCATATATAGGTCTCGCGGTCAAACATTAAAACAACGTTTTCCAAGGATTTCTTTTATTTTAAACCTGTCCGCCCTGGAGCATCGAAGCGACCAGTGACCGGCGTTAGCTAACACGACTTTCATGTCAATAGTTGGCCATGTGGCCGCGGCACTGACGCTGTCACGTGATATATACGTCATTACCATCGAGCAGCAACATGGCAGATCAAGCACGTAAGAAAAGATCAAGGACATTTTGCACATTTCCACCCACTCCCTCTTGTTATTCTTATATAGAATCAGCAGAAATATTGTTTTGATAATTTGTTGTGAAACTGATTACTTTTCAAAAACCTACAACCTGCAAACACAATCTTGCCGAGCCCTTTGTCAGCTTTGATTTGTACACTGCCTCCTTCCACATTCTTATTTGCATGGCAATCCTACAACTTTGTGTCCAAGTGCATCTAAAAGCTGCTTGCATCAAATCATGATCACCATTGGCCATTAACCTTTGGTTTGTAGCTTGGGCCATACTCCACGGCCCACGCCGCTAAGTGGTCATGACATCATATTGTTGGGTAAAAGTAACGTCCCGACAGGACCATTGCTGTTGACTGGGACGTAAAGCATTAATTCAAACAAACAAAACAAGTGTCAGTTTTTCACTTAGGCCCCGTCTGTATTCCGCAAGGCCGTCTGTTTTCCGCCAGGTGTACACTCAACTGGTGGAGTGGAAAGGGAAAAGATCAATAGAAATATATATTTTTTTTTAGCTGTGGAAATGTGAATTGCTCAAGGCCACAAGGAAAGGCGCCCCAGCTGAGGATTGAACCTGGGACCTCTTGGACCGGAGTCGACCACTACCCCTGTGCCAGTCCACTCCACTGATTGGTTGATTCCCATGTGACGTTACATTTGTTTTCATCTATGCGTAGTGGTAGAGTGTCAAGACTCCGAATCCTGGGTTCGATCCCCACAAGCATCACCGTGTTGTGTCCTTGAGCAAGACACATTAACTCCCTACAGCACTGGTTAAACCCAGGAAGCATTGGCTCCATCCCAACATAACTGAGATATTGTTGACTGGGATGTTAAGCCTCAATACAAAAAAAAAAATGGTCAGATCATCAGGAACAATTTAAATAAAGCGCCTGGGTGACCGAAACAGATTATAACCAAAGGGCCAGGGATTTTTTCTGCAATTTTGGGAAGGGGCCCTAGGGCCTTTCTGATTGGGAAAATTAGCGACATAACCAAGAATTTGAACATTCAAAGATTTTGATATTTTCCAATTTGACATAGTTAATTAAGTTTAATCATTTTAAATCATTAAATAATATCTTAAAATCAAAGTTTAACATCATTTTAGCAACCCCAGCTGATTTTTCATTTAATAGCTATGTGTTTAAATCAAATTGCATTGAGTAGAGCTTTAAAAAAGCTGCACAGAACAGTTTAGTTTTTTAAAATACCTCTACTAGAACCAAAGTTATAGCATTTTGAAGTTCCTGGAAATCGCACTTTTCCTGGAATTTTTCTGCTATTGTGGAAGCTCTTTGACAGCGCGCGATGACGGAACCGTCACGGTTGAAAATTCTAAATAAAATGCTGTAACTTCTTTATTTTTCAAGGTATCTGTATGAAACTTGATATTCTAATGTATTTTTTCCTGTTCTTTCCATTTCTGTTGTTGTTTTTGCTGTATCTAACATGGGAAGGAAGTTATTATGAAAATAATTCAAGATTTAAAGTTGTTTTGGATTTTTAATATTTAAGTCTCGTTCAAACATTCAGCATATCAGATAAAGAGTTGATAGAAAAGCTAAATAAATTATTGATGAAATAAAACTTGTTTTAAAATACATTAAAATGCATAAAATTCAATGTTGTTTGTCTTGTCAAAGAAGTTCCTGTATTAAAGACCTGCTTGCCTTGTAAAGCAGCAGTTGTTATAAATGTATATATCACTGCCCTAGCTGCATCCAGTTTTTCGGATTTAAGAAAAAAAGTTTCCCCTCTGGAGTGGCACAGGGTGTTGTTTGAACCCTTCCTGAGATCAATTCATTGGGATAGTTTTGCATAGTAGATCAGATTATGCGAACATATCCCATTTGGTCAATATGAAACCCTTTCGAAAAATCCTGGATAGACCTCAGCTCTAACTCGGACAGCTCCATATGACCAAAGCTGTTAATCGGTTGGACAGTCGCAGTAAAGCAAAAGTCAATAATATAAAATGAGAACATCCCATAAACAGATAAATAATTTCAATGAATCAAATCTTCAAACAAGTTGATGAGACTGCCTTGAATTGTGACAGGCATAGACAATTGTTTATAAAATTGGGCACAAAAATGTTATAAGTTAACCCACATCCAGTTACCCCCTCCAGGTTAATGTTTTAAAAACATATAATACTCTGGTGATAAAAATAAGTAGGTAGTGTCTATCCATACGTATTTGATTAATGTTCTCTTAAACAAAACATGGTTACTTTGACTTTAATGCAACATTATGCAAAAAAAAAAAAAAAAAAAATCTTGGCCACAAAAAATCACATTTTCACCACTGTTTTGCTTTTTCCAAAAGTTAATACTTGTAATGGGAAAGCTATCAAATCCACATTATCACTACGTTTTGTATCCAACCTACAGTAAAACTGGATATGAACTGCCATGTTAGCATTCAACAGGTCTGTAGTTGCAATTTCTTACAAAAAATCTAGTTGAAATGGGTTTTATAGGCTTAAAATCAACCATTTTATTGGGACTTTTTGTGACAAAATTTTTTCGTCCGCCATCTTGGATTTCAACTCGCAAGCAAAATATTTTTGTGACACTTATGAAACTTCGAAAATATGAATTATTATTCTTGTTGGATGATGATATAAGCGTGCATCAGAAGATGAATGATTATTGAAGACGTCTGTGGTGTTTTTATAATAAAAACTGCCTATTAATGGACTATTTCGAGGGGTTAAGGACTTATAGCCGGTCACTGTATATACATAATTGAAGATTTACCTGTATAAAAAGCATTGTTTATTTTATCAACAATGCTACATTCTTTAGCATGCTTTATCATGGGACTATTGAATATGTTGCAAATACATGGATTTGTGTATACATGATTGTGGAATGAGTGGTCAGCTCAGAGCAAGTGAGTCATTTTTCAGTTACTTCCGGGTTGAAATCGTCGGACCCATTTTTCTTAGCTTTTTGAAAACAATAAGACAGATTTTTCGATGTAGTCATTGACTTCAATCATATAAGAACCTGAAACAAAAGGCATGTCATCTTTCAGCAAACAGTAAGCGCACACGATCCGCCCCAAGTTACCCACTTTCAGAATTTTCCAGAAAAACATGTTTACACTAACTTTTCCCAGAGAAATATATTTCCATGACCCCAAAATAACTTTTAATTTGTCAGATTATGTATCCTAGACATTTAGGCTTTGCGTAATTTTTATTCAAATGCATTCCATTTTCCAGGAAATGGGTCCCACGAAAACCAGTTACATTCCCAATTTTACACCAAGCTATTTAAAATTTTAAAATAATAACTATATTGACTCATTCCTAGTATCAGTGACGTCTATTAGCAATAAATACACATCATCATTTGATTAACAGATTCAAGAAAACAGTAGATTTCTGTTTTACATACCCCACCCACTCATGTCAATATTGATAAATCCTTAAATATTGGAATTTTATCTACTGGCAAACAATGGCGGCCGGTTTTCACAACGTTGACTGGGGGATTTCCATAAAGGTCATGAACTTTGTGACGTTTTGCGAGGCGCTTAAAAAGGTTAAAATATAATAATTTTTACATCAAATTAAAGATGAGACTGAGTAGAAAAAGAATGTATATGCCCTTTAAAAAAATTCCTGTTACTTTTTAAGCAAACATGCTATGACTTTGCTTCATCATAGCGTGGGTTTGAGCTGTCGGAATGAAAAGGGGCAAGGATTGTGGGATTGCTTGAAATCTCAGCTGATTGGTCATGCTATTTTTATTTATGCAAATTAACACATGTTTATCGCATGTTGATTTATTTATACCTACCCGCCCTAAATTCACGCCGAAAATGGGACAGGTATCTCAGGCGCAAAAAAACACTAATTATCGATAATTACCTGTCAATTATCACATTATTGGAAATTCAATCACCACAAACAATACATTTTCTGAAAGATAATTTTATTGACTTTCTAAAGACATAAAAATTAATGGGATTATATAAATGGTTTTTATGACTATTGGACTTTTAGTCTTTTATTACAATGGTATGTAATTTTTCCACAATTCCAATTCTTTATCTGTGGTAGCTGGGGTTGCTAATCATTTTAAACAGCAGAGTTTGATTTTCACAATGTTTAGGAACTGTTGAGAATTATTTTCAGCTGTGATTGGGAATTTTTTCCTTCAAATTGGGAAAAAAGTCACTTAATTTGCATTGGGAATGGGGCCTTATTTCGGCCCCAGAGACACTTGAACAAAATCCCTGAGGGCAGTGTGTAGAAACGTCCATTCATCTGGAATTCGATATTTACCATACATATAGGATAAAGAAAGATGAAAGCATTCAGTAATACAGATAAAAAATGATGGGTTAAAATATCTAAGAAGAGTTTAAAAATCAGGTTAAACACATGTATTTCTGGCTCTACGGCCTGGGATTTTGCAGCTTACTAACAGCAATGCAACCTTGAAGCAGTCAAGGTCTGATCATAAGCATGAAACAGTTGCAGGGAGAGCATTCCTCTGGACTATTTGGCTAAGAGATGTGAATGGTGCCCAGTCTTCGCAAAATCTTGTTTTCAGCTGCAGGACAGGTGTCTGACAGACTGCAAGTTTTTGCTGGTCGAAACCCAATTATGTAGGAGAGTTCTAAATATTATTGTTGTAATTTTGGAATTTTTATCAGAAATCATTGACCATAGGTACCCTATAATGTTTGCTTTGTTTTCCATGAGTTCCGACTCCACAGTCCATGCCCGGAGATGTGGCTAGGCCTCAAAATCTAGGTCACCTTTAAAATGTGCTGTTTACAATGTTAATCTTTCTTCTCTAAGACCATATCATAACAAACAACACAGCTTTTTCTAATCCTTTGGGGGGGGGGGGGAATTTTGGTGCCAATGAAATTGGGAGAAAAGGTCAAAATTTTCTTTAAATATTGTTTGTTAGCCAGATTGGGAAAGTTTACCTTTAAATTGGGATTTTTTTCCTGCTAATTGGGAAACTTTCAAGTCAATTCATATTGGTAAATTTTTCAGCCAATTGGGGAAAAAATTTGGTACCCGAAACCGGACCCAGTTCTGTATAAAGAGAAAGCCCTGAAGAATAGTAAATTCATAAGAATGCATTCCTTTTTAGATCATAGATACATAAAAAGTTTTAGAAAAATTCCACCAAGTTTTAATTTTTGTAATGTATGCTTGCTATAAGTTAAGGAACTTAGATTTGAGCCGCCTCATGGGAAAACCAACAATCTGCATAGGCGAAAACAAAAGACGCAGATCAGCTTCGCGGTAACCGCGAAGCTGATCAGCGCCTTTGTTTTCGATACTCGGATAGTACAATGCCTCTTCTACTTAAATCCGAAATTTCAAGCTTGTAGCTCTTTTCTGTGCTTGTACAGCTCGGTTTGTGTCGGACCTGTTGGTAAACCACATTGTTGGTTTTCCCACAAGGCGGCTCATTTATTTGTCTTCTTTCAGAGTACAGCCAACAGTACCAACAGGGAGGCCAAGCAGGGTAAGAACATTCACTTTCTGTCTTGTCTAATGCAAAGGCTTCTAAATCAATGAAACCTACCTATAGGCTGGAAATTTCAGATAGAAAAAAGATCTGATATCTTGCTTCATGAGAAATAAGTTGCTAATCAGAATTATCAGATTTTGGGTGTCATGCACAGGAGGTCATGAAAATATTCATACAATAGGTCTGTAATTAAGTGTCAGAGAAGGGACTTTGAATCTGCTGCAATTAGATCCAACATCATACCTCTTCTACATGCTTTCTTCTTGTCATCATGGCAGTCCTCATAAATTCTAAGTGACTAACTTGTCTGTTACAGGTATGGGGGATACGGAGGTGGTACAGATGCAGCAGCATATGGTCAACAGGCAGGTGGCTATGGACAACAACAGGTAACTGATTTTACACGCTCCCACCCCCACCCCACTTTCAAAGATATGATCATGAATTGAAATACATGCAATAAAAGCAGTTGCTTCTTCCGAAAATTAATAAATGTCTCGTGTAGTTCAATAGCTTGTGTGAATCTTGAAGTCTTCGTGTAAAATTCACTGGTATTCCTATCTAAGTTCATGTCAGAGATTGGTGACACGGGTCCACAGACTAGTATTATAAACAATCATTTTTGAATTCATAAATTGATTTTTATTTTAGATCTAGGACATTATAATGCATATCCTAAGTCTAAAAGCTTACTATACATGTAACTTTGTGTTATGTTTGATGTAGGCTGCAGCAGGGGGTTATGGGGGCCAACAACAACAGAGTTACGGTTATGATCAGAGTGCGTACGGACAGGCTGGTCAACAACAGCAGCAGGGAGGTCAACAAGCCAATGCTGCATATGGTCAGGCTGCACAAGGTAAATGACTAGGAACTCAGATATGGTGGTCTTAATAGAATCTCCAGTGGAATGAGCTGGGAAACACTCAACCTGGCCTCGAGGTTAGAGAACCTTTTTCAAGCTCAGCTCAGCAGAGCATGGAATTTCAACTGCTCAAAAATGTTGAAGTACATCAAAATTAATGGAAAATTCAGGTTCATATCTCACAAACCAGTTATTTATCCTGCTAATAAATGTTAAAATGCCAACAATTGTTGGCATTTTAACTTTTATGAGCAGGATAAATTTAGTCTCAACTGAGCTGAGCATGAAAAAAAGTTTTATAACCTGGAGCAGCCTCTGTGTGGTGTATTGAGGCCTATTTATTGTCTGTAAGCCAGATGTGGTTAAGATGAGAGGCTTTTCTAGTCTTCTCAGGTCTGGATAATCTGGTAAAATTGTGATCGAAATTATCGCACAGATAGGCAACAGTATTTCTCCTTAGCAACGGGTATCACTCAGAACCACTGTTTCCGACTAAAGGACGAAACGAATTGGGACTAAAGAATGAAACGAAAATCGGAAATGGTTGAAAGCTGTTTTGCAAATTTTTTGTCTGCTTTCCTTTGTAGTTTGCCTCCACATTGTCCAATCACAGCAGGAAAAAGCCTCACCGAATTGTCGAAAAAGGGGCCATATGATAGCAGTCATATGTAACCCCATGAACCACCAGTCAGTACATGGAGTTGTCGCTCATCTGTGCGATAATTTCTATCACGAATTTCCGAGATGCGCCAGACCTGCTTCTAGTACCGTCGCTCATAGCATGGCTTTTGCTTGGGCATAAAACAATAATTTGGTCTGCTTTTCACTGTCATTTAGTTTGATAAGCATATTGGTGTAGACAAAAGTTGAGTGGTTCAAAGGTAATGTCAATAATATGAAGTAGGGTTGCATTTTAACAAACACATTTAACCATTATTTCATCAGAAGCTTCTGCTTTTTGGCTTTCCAGGTGGACAAAGTGCTCAGTCCTATGGGTCATATGGTCAGAGTGCCGGAGGTTATGGACAGCAGCAACAACAACAGGGCAGTTATGGGCAGCAAGGTAGCCTCCATCTTGTTTTAGAAAATGTATTGTGGAAAAAAGTCCCAAATAAGGCCAGATTTGTAACAGAAAAATGAAAACATGTTCTAAGCTTTTAAGAAGTTCCTATTAAACAGCTGCTTGATGGAACGAAAATATTGAGTCTTGATTTGATTTTGAGTTTTGTATTTTCTTCACTATATGTAAAAAATTAAAATTTCATTGTCTATGATACTTATTTGGGGCTTGACATTGTTGATTTGTGATTATACATGCATGTTTATACATTTTTCTTTCTATTCACTAGCTTTAAAGTAATATTGTTAATGTTTCAGTGACTTCAAATTTAAATGATAGAACAGAAATAGAAGTCCCACAATCAAATCAAGGTGCAAGTGAGTTCATATATGTGGCTTTTGCTAATGTCCTGTGCCTTATATTTTAGCTGGAGGATACGGCAGTGCACAACAGACCGGCCAACAAGGTTACGGTAGCCAGGCCAGTGGATACGACCAACAGCAGTCCGGTGGTGGTGGTGGAGGATACGGCCAACAAGCTGGTGGGTATGGCCAACAGCAGCAAAGCCAGTCCGGTGGATACGGCAGTGAAAGCAGTGGCGCTGGGCAGTCTGGTGGTTACGGCGGAGATCGGGGCGGAGGGAGCTCCGGCTATGGGGGAGACCGGGGTCAGTCGGGCGGCTATGGGGGAGACCGGGGTAGAGGTGGAGACAGTGGTGGTTATGGAGGTGGTCGTGGTGGTGGAGACAGTGGTGGTTATGGTAAGTTTAACTTCAGAATATGGGTGTGGACAGTCTGGTGGCTGTTTGGGGAGACCGGGATCAGTCGGGAGGCAGTGGGGGAGACCGGGGTAGAGGAGGAGAGTGGTGGTTATGGTAAGTTAACCAGGATATGGGTGTGGACAGTCTGGTGGCTATTGGGGAGACCGGGGTCAGTCAGGAGGCAGTGGGGGAGACCGGGGTAGAGGTGGAGATAGTGGTGGTTATAGTAAGTTGACCAAGCAGAGAACCTCAGATCACTTTCCATCTGGCTCATTTTTCTCCACCTCTTACTGATTCAAGAGCAAGTTGAAGTTGGCTTGAATTGCTGAAATCAAATACAGGGCTTTGAAAGATATACTCTTGTCAGTAGATTTGCCCATCAATAGTGTGGGTTGGTTTGGATAGCTGACCATCTAAATATGTCCTAGTTTGCGTACTGTTTTAATAAAGCAGCGAATAATTCAATTGAAACACTACAGAGATGTTCTTGAGACATTGCACTTTGTGAGGTAACTTTTACTTATTAACTTGTCAAATTGTGTTTTGCCACTGTTTCAGGAGGTCGTGACGGTGGTGGCAGAGGAGGTGGTGGAAGAGGAGGAGGTGGTTTTGGAGACAGAGGGTAAGATCATCTTGATTTCTCACATATACATTGTATAATTACAAGTTTAAAGTATGAAAAAGAAGGATTAAATCATTTTATCTCAAGAACTTGGGATATAAGTGGTCTGAGCTGAGGTTTGCTACAGGATAATATTATACCTATAAATGAAAATGGTTTAAATCATGATTGAAGAATTGCTGCTGGATATTAATATACTGTCATGTTTGACAAGCTTGATGGTTACACAGTTATACGTCATTGGTTAGTCCAGGAGTTTGGGTCTGATACAACATCCATGTCATATTTTCCTTCAAATATGGTTCCTTCAATTTATGGTGATCAACTAGTAGTGTAAAGTCGGTAATAAATGAGAGTAAAGACTTATATTTGAAGTGTATTCCAATGTGTTATTTAATATGCCCATGTTTTTCTGGTTATTTTTCTGACAGGTATGGATTTATTGAGGTTACACAATGAGTTGCAAAATGCTTTGGTTTATAATAAATATAGAAAAGGGTTTAAGATTAAAAACTTTGGACTCACTGGACTTTAACACAAAATAGTCGCTTCAATTTTGCAAAGATAGGTTTAAAAAGTTCTAACAACTTGTATAATACTTAAAGTGTTCAAGAATTAGAATTATGTTGACATAGTCTGTTTTTTTATTTTATATACATACACATATATTCATGTGGAAAAAAAAAATACATACAGAAATGGTGCAGAGCTACACTTAATAAGTAGTTTGGTACCATGTAGAACGGTCTTAGATTCAATACACAGTTTCCATGTATGTATATGAAAGTACAGAGTCTGCTTTCAGCTGTGTCACAGAATTAAGACTGTAGAGGTGTTCCTTGGATGGAAAGCACATACAATAATGTTTTATAGGTTATATTGCCACTGGTTCAGGTATACTTTGCAAATATGCAAATCACACACAAATTGATAGTTGAAATGAAATGGTTTATGCATATCAATAATGCCAGCTTTTGCATATCTTTAATGTCAGTGTTTCAAGAACAATGAACAAAGAAGAAATTTTAGGAGTCAGATGTTATTGTAGTTGCAAGGCCCTGTAAATGGTTGTACAGTTTTATGTTTTACAATAAGAACTCGTAAATAAATTTAAAATGAGTCCTTAATATTTATTAAATTTGATTTCCAAGACATTATTATTTTATATTTAATATATCTTTCTTATTATGAATGGTGTGACAGTTGTGTTATTCAAAATCCATAAGGTCTTAAAGCCAACACTTAACTGAAGTTAAGTCACTCAGCAAGACACAGCAACTTGCCATAGTACTTGTTAAGTACCTAGTTAAGAACCTGGTTTCTTTGCATCATATTGAAAAATTAAAATTATTTACTGGGATTTGAAAAAGGAATACCCATATCCTGGTGTATAGACTTATTGTGTGTGGAGTTTTAGACATGGATTGGAACATGCTAGTATAAATTCACCTCAGCTGTAATACTATTATCAGATTTACTACTGACAAAGGTTAAAGTATAGTAAGCTGTTACTGTTGAATTTAAATATATACTAGAGGACTTTGAAAACGCCTCACTGTACATCGGTTATCATTTGCTTTAAAACTTCCTTAAAGTTAAGCGGGTGTACTAAATAATTATAGTATCTTGTACGTCAACTCGATAAGCAATATTTATCCATAAAAATCCATAAAAATTTGTTCGCTCGTGTGTTTGCTACAGCTGTTTTCAAAGACGTCATCGAGACATAAGAAAACCGTAAAACGGTTACAAAAAAGGATTTTTTAAAAACAAACCGTCTCCAGTGATAGCTAACAACCTTAAGCGCAAGAAAAAACAAAATAAAAATGGGGGATTTCTTTCAATGTCGTTTGAGACGCTAACGTTATTTGATGACGTCAAGCGTAAGTGTTCAAAATACCTCTAGACATTCGATTACAGCGTCAAAAGTAATTGTAATTTTTAAGTAAGTCTGTGCTTATTTATTGGGCACAAAAACTTTTGAATTCGTTTCATTTTATTCGAAAGAAAATAAGTTTTTCTTATAATCATAAAAGTGACGTAACTACCGATTTTTAAGTGCAAATGAAAGCAAACCAACAGCATTTGCTTGGCTTTTGGTGTTTCTTTCCAGAAATCATGTTGAATTTGATGAATATTTGCCGTCCCCATACTTTTGTTGAATTCTGGGTAATGCTTGAATACATTGTGTATACCTTTAAAAACAGGCGTTGACGTTTCGGTTTTGGTATCGAAGATAAGCAAAGTAGTGGTACTTATCAGTTCAAAAATATTTTTGTCGATATATCCTGTATTCCGAGAGTAAGGAGCAATAAAACAAGTGAGGCGTTTTCAAAGTCCTTGAGTATAGTTTGAAAAAAAAAAAACATTATTAGGCAGCCATCCAGAGAGGCATGAAATCCTGATAATTGGTTGTTGATCTATGGGACATGCTATGATAGAACATAAAATGCAATTAATTCCTCTTTCATAGCTGATTTAAGAATCGAAAAAAAAAAAAGCATGTACTACTGAATGTTAACTAATTAATTGTCCAGTGAGTCCATAGTTCATTGTGTGAAAATTTATACACTGAATAGTGGTGTGAAATATTTAAGTGTGGCTCTGGTCAGCAGGTTAAATTGATAATTGCGTAAATATGTCATAACAGGTCAAAAATGCTTTATACATTAGCCGGTGCTGCTGATACATGTATATTCACTGTATTTTATGGATGAATCTAAGGTAGTGTCCCTGGTTATCACTTACATGTAATATTAATTATAAATTCTTGCAAAATAGACTATTGAGGAAAGGCAAAGTGCCTAACCAACACCTACTTACATGTAGTACACCTACTAGTACATAAACTAAACCCAAATAGTTGAAATAGTTTGTGTAACCAAATTTCAGCATCATTGTGAGAAATGGAGATGGAATGACACACGGTCTGCTAAATCAAAGTGTTGTTGAAAATAGAGGAAACGATGTAGTATTGTTAAATTATATAACAGTAGCTATACAACTACTTTAACGATTACATGAATAGATACATCAACATCATAAAACAGAATTTTTTTTCATGAGTGGGTTACATTATTTTACACGGTATTAAGTTCTATAAATCTAAGAAGTGAAAGTAAGCAATGATCTGTAATTTGTACAATGGGAACCTAAATACTGTTCTTAAAATTAATATGGGAGTGATAAATATTGAAATTCATCATAAATGTGACATCGTTAGCTAGTTAAACTGTATAAACGCAGTGCTCCAGATAAAGATTGAGGGTCAATGGGTATTTACCCACCTCTTTTTGGCTTAATTGGGTATTTCGGATTCCATCGGGTAAAAATATAATTTTTAAAATTTCCAACTGGGTACTTCACGTTTTTGAATTGGGTATCCAATTGAGGATGAAAGTAAAAGTTCAAATTAAAAACAAAAATCATGTGTTTCATTAATAAATGATTTGCCTCTTGATTTGAAGGTATCTCAGCTCATTTGCTATAACATTGTATAAAGTGATACTTGAAAAGTTATCCTCAATTATCACTGACTACAGGTCTATGTTATTAAGTTTTTTCTAAAAGCTAATACTTGTTAAATCTATTTTATGCAATGTCAAGAAAAGACAAAAGTCTAGATTTCAAATGACATAAAATATTTAGGAAGCTGTTTCCTGAAATTCCTGTTGTAAAAACAGTGTTTTGCTCAATGAGGTGATATCTGAAATTGATCTATTTTTATATAAACTATTGCAACTAGATGCAGAGCCATCACGCTGTTTATAATACAAGCATAGTGGGAGGGCTACGTTTAACAAAGATCGTAAGTTGTGTAACATTTTAGGATGCTCTTCAGAGCCCTAGTTAATTTTTGAAGCAGTTGGGTATTTAAGCATCACTTTTTCTAACTAAGGGGTAAAACCAAATTCTAGGAATTGATAAGTAAACTTTTAAGCATGGAATTTTCACTCAGGGGGTAAAAACATAAACTCTATTTGCAAAACACTTTCTTTCTATAATACCGTACGCAGAGAAGTTATATATCATAAGCCACTTTGTCAGACTTCACAGAAGAGGAGTATTTGATAATTATTTTGCTTAATTCTTCATAAAAACCTATGTTGTGTGTGCCCATAAGAATAGCATGCCAACTCCAATATTCAACTGACTGTGTCACAATTTTGGGGGCACAGACCAAATTTTGAGAGTACACCATCAGGGATCTCAATAGGAGTTTTAAAACAGCAGTCTGGCACTCTTGACTAAGAGAAAGGAGGAGTCCCAGACACAATTTAGGAGTCCCACTATAGAAACCCAATTATGAGCCCTTACTTTAACCTGATGGTACAGTGTATGTAATGACTTGCTATCAGTTGTAGAATCGGTTAGATTAAACATTCTTAGTAGTGTGGTTAGGTACATGTACATGAATGCTTGAGTGCAGCAATTCTGTATGGGTTGGAGGGTCTAACCTACTGTCTAGACCAGACTGAGAAATGTGTATAATGCACTTCAAAATAAGTTCCAATTGTAGCCATAGCCTTTTTTGACATATGTCTAGTATATAATGTTAGGTGAATATCATTTATTTTCACACGTTAAGTTGTGAGTTTGGGGTCAATATGAGGTGACCCCCTTCAAAGGAGGGATCTCCTAAGTGATGTAAAGTCATTACTCTTGATTCCTGAAACACCAACCCCAAACGTTTTTGGAACACTTTTGAAAAGGTTTTACCAACAATTTATGATTTAGAAGCAAGTAATCCAAAAAAATAATCAGTTTAAATCACGCACTTTTAAGTCGCGAAAACTAATGACATTTTAAAAAATCGATCCAAAAGTACAAAAAGTTTTGCTCTTTTTATATGTTTATGTAATCCAATTGATTTCTTAATGAAAATCGCTAGGTTTTCAAAAGATTTAATGACTTGCTAAGTAAATAATTATTGTTGCATATAGCTGACCGATCAACCATAACTTTGTGACACGCGATGATAAATTGCCGAAGGCGTGAAAATTATGGCATGTTTCATTTGATTATGACAACATTGTTTATTTGGTAATCCATTTCTTGATAGGGGATAATTGATTAACTGTTATGTATGCGGGGGTCATGCACGTAAATAAAATATTGACTTGACTTACTCAAGGAAACCCGAATTGTGGCCATGAATAGGTAGCGGAACGTCCAGATCTCACCTGTAACCGAACCAAACAAGCGCATCCAAAATTCGATGCAAGCGCTTCTCTGACCATGCAAACATGGCGACCAATTTCCTATGTAAACAAAGTACTCACGCGAAACAGTAATGTTTGCGTATCTCGGAGAATGCAAGCGTAAATTGTACGCACGATTTTCGATTGAGTAGCGTATTGCCGATCATGCATGCGTGAAATAAGCAAATACGTATCTTAACTAGGGCTCTGGCTCTTTAGCTTTTAATTGCAGAAGCAATGAATTGTTTGTTTGGAAATAATGAAAAATAAAATTTTAACAAGTGTTCTTAACTTTACATACAAGAAATTAAATCTGATGGGTCATTATTGAAAGAAATAAGCTAAAGAATTGGGCTTCCTTTTCTCCCAGTCAAACTGAAAGTACAATTCATACTGCGCAAGTCTATTCTCTAGCGCAACCTGGCGGCGAAAATCGATTGGATGAAATTATTGGCTCATAGTCTTGATCATCAAGACGCTCTGTACAGTATGAATGGTAAAACGGGAACCAAGTTCCAAAAATAGACACATGTGCTCGATTGTAACTACACGCATGTCCAACCACAATTTGGTAAACATCCTGTGTTTTGACATGAATTGAAATAGGGCTGTACGCAAAGAAAATAATCTGATTTGCGTATCGAAGATTTCTTTTGCTTTTTTGTACGCAGACCTGTAAATCTTAATTGGGTTTTAAGACATTTTAATTGGGTAAATACGCAGATACGCTGCTTATCTGTAGCACTGAAACGTTGATACCCTACAAATAAAAATGTTGGTATACATCGTTCAGCGCAAATGAACACAGCACTGACAATCATGTGCATAATGCTATTGGTGTTGCAAAGGTCAAAGGAGTGAAAGGACAATACCCACAAAAGGTATTTTGGGTTAAGCTGGTCATGAATAATAAAAATGGATGTGGTACATCTAGATTCTAAGGAAGATTTTTATGATATCGGTTAAACCAAGTATCAGATTAAATGGTGCAGTGAAGAATAAAGAGTTTACATTTATGATAGCTGTTATATAATATATATACATAAAGTCCATGAACGGTTACCATAGCAGTGGTTAAATACCATAAATGATGAAAGCTGATACTAATTCTGTCCTAATATAATTAACATTATCTTAAAATACACTTGGTGATTAAATCCTTGTTTAAGCCATTCAGGACCTTGTAAAAATGGTATTGGTATGTGAATTTTCCCTTTATGATATAAGTATGTACTCTTATTTCCTTTTAATAGTCTATAATAAATCTGTGAGTTTTCTCCTGACTGAACCAGAGCCACAATGGTTTCATTTTTTTTTCTCCAAAGTGTGTTAAACAGCAAAGCCAATGCTGTTAGGTGTGGTGCTATGCATATTAGCAAACATCATTCTAAGAAAAAAGTATGAATTGGTTATAAAATGAATATGATGAATGTTTTGGTTTACTATTATAACTTTTGGGTGGAGTGAAAAACAAAAAATTGTGTCCTGTTTTGCAACGGGTCATTAGAGGCCTGAGTCGTCTACACACTACATAAGAATCAGCCACAATAAAAGAGTTCCAGAGAAAACAAGAAGATACAGGAGATAATGGTGTGGCTGCCAACTCATCTGGAGCATGAACTATCCCATCTACTGAGCTCCCTGGGTGGGGCTTCCCCAACCAGGGTATTAAGCAGATGTGACAGTTTCATGTATTCCATGATGTTAATATGTTGAAATATATTACAGTGGTGGTAGAGGCGGTTTCAACAAATTTGGTGGTGAGTTCATGTCATTGTCAAAAAGACATGACTTGCTTTACATACTTAATTAGTAGAGCTTCCATGACATGTTGTTTGTTTACAAATTGAAATACTCATCCTGGTCATGGCACCAATAAACTGAAATATCCTGGTCACGGCACCAAATAATAAGTATGTAACAGAAAGTATTGATTTCATGTTATCATGAGTGTCATCGGTACATTGTCAGTGTTCCTTTTCTGTGTTTTGGGAAAAGGGTTTGTGCCCTTGAGATTAGCTTATAACAAAATGGAAACTTAAAAATTGCAATGTTCAAATCCATACATTAGTCCAACCAAGAAATAAATGAATTTTGATTCTCAATTTGGAAATTTGATTTAGGGATAAAAGAAAGCCATGAATTATGTGGAAAAGGAACACTGATTTTGCATTATTTTTGATGTCTGAATGTAAGGCCACATGGAAGCTCTATACTTTGCTTGTAGTACAAAGGTTTTTGGTGGTTATTTGTGTGTAAACATATAAATTGGTGTCACATGAAAATTTGAAACATCTAGGAGAATATGGCAGTAACATGCTTTGGGTTGGGCATTAAGGAAATGAAATTTGTAAGAAATGTCATCTAGTTATCTGGGTTGGGCATTCCGAGCATGATTTATGAACAAATTATCCGAAACTCTGGGTTGGTCATTTAGAATATTATCTTGTAACTGTTAAACTAATTGGGTTGGGCATTGCAATTAGCAAGGAAAACAAAAATAAGAATTTAGGGAGGACATGTTGGAAATAAATATTTTGGGATGTTTAAGGTTTTATGTGGGTAGGGCATTGAATTATTGCAAATGAAAGCAGTCAAAAGGGTTGGAAAAAGTATTCTACAAGCATTTTCAAATGCACTGTAAAATGTAAATGTTGGTTATTGAAGCGAAATATAGAAAATTGGATAATGACATTAAGCCCTAACAAAATGAGAAGCATGTACGCTAACAGAATGAGAAGCATGTAAAATGTGTATATAGGAGAAAATATGATAAGAACAATGTCTTTGTTGTAAGAAAAACTGTGATTAGGTTTAATATAACAAATGCTCTGGTAAGATAAAGTTGTTGAGAGATGGTACACTTTGGCGTTGTTGAAGAATACACACTTTCAGCATGGGCTATTACACATGAACACCTAGATGTCTGCGACCAGAAAAGGAGTTCTGATGGCTGCAACTAATTCTGAAAAACCCATCCAATGGTGAGCCTTCTAAAACAACTTGCAAAAACAGACTACACAACAAGAATGACAGTTTGAAACAACAGATCCAGAAAAGGGACATCACACCAACTAGTGAATGTGGATTTTAACCCATGGTTCCAACCTGTGTCCCAATTTGCTATCAACACATGAGTGTCTATGGATTATTGATTTACTTGTGTGAAATTGAAAAACAACTACAATCTATATCTCAATATATACTGGATTTGGGTATTGCTTAAAGAAGTCCATAATACTGAAGTTAAAATGTACTGTCTATGTTCATAGATATGGTTTGGACTATTAGGTATAAATTCCCTGTGATAGACACAACAGTTGTCTAGCATTAGAGTGGTAATATGAAAGAAAAGAGAATCGTTGAAGAGAATATAAAACAAAAATAAAAAACACAAAAAAAACTTGGTTTCAAAAACAACCTCCTTTTGATGCAGGTGTGATTTAATGACATGGTTCAAAGTTATACTATATGCTCAATAACCTCTCTAGTTGTAAAGAAAAAGATACATGCTATACATGTACATGAAACCAGATTGAGGTATACAGTGAAAAAGACTTGTTTAACCAACAGTATGACTTACTAGAGCAAAGTACAAGGGACACAAACAATTTACAAACTGTTGTGAAGGTAAAAATAGGACCAAAAAAAACACAAAAAAACAAGCAAAACCCATGGAAGGTTGGGTGATGACTAGGAGATAAATGTACAGTACATTGAATCAAGGAAGTTTTTGTATCGAACATGGATTAAGTATAAGTTCAATGTAAGAAAAAGAAGTCAACATCATTGTTCATACATCAACATGTGTATACTATGCATATAGAATTTAATATTACATATATACACAACGTTTTCACAGAGTTGAGTGGTAGGATATTTAAAATGGTGTTTGAGTCATAACAGTTGCGAAAATACATGTACTATGTCAGATCTCGTCGGGTGACATTTGTTAAGTTGAGGGATACTAGAAGTCTCATGAAGTCAGAAGATGACTTGAAGAAATGGCTATTATAATTTTTATGCGTTTTACCAACATGGTGTACTTTGCTAATGCAAGAAATGAGTTAGCAAATGAATATTGTTACATACAGATGAAAGAGTGAAAGGGTTAAGTAATAAAATGTAAGGTTTTTGATATAAACACCCATAGTAGGTTGGGCATGGTGAAAAATAGATTGATATTAAGAAAAAAAAAGAAAAAGAAAAATCATTTGATTGAATGAAAATGGTGAATTTGAGGATTGATCTTATATGGTGAAACAGTTACTTGGTAATTAGGCAAGCCGTCTGATCAAATGAAGAAGTAAAAGGTGAAATCTAATATGGCAAATAAAATTTATCTATAGGTAATAGAGCAAGCCATTTAGACAGAACATACAAGTAAATTGTGAATTTGAGGATTGGTTTAATATACATGTAGTGAAAAAATGTATCGGTAATAAGGGAAGTCATTTTAATAGAATGTGCACAAGTAAAGGGTTAAATTTAAGAGGGTTGATTACCTAAGAAATACACAAACTTGTGTAGTTACATTCCACTGAAAAAAAAGGGTTACGGACAAGGTTTGTGAAATAGTAGTTTGTCTTTATGTCTTTACAGTAATGGGCAGTTTTGAGGACCATAAACTTTGGGGTTTTAGTCAATATCTCTGATTTACATTTACATATAAATTACTACAGTTCAAGACTGATTCCCTTGCATGAATAAAGAATGTGCCAGCATTTTAGACACAAAACAAGATTTGATATAAACATGGAATTTGCACCTGTTGAAAGGAAATATAACTGATTTTAAATTCTGAAATTAAAAATTTCCAAAATCAAAATTTCTCTCAGTCTTGAACTGTATCTTCTGTTACCAGTTGTCCATGAGTTGACCTATATTTTGCAGGGGACCGGGGTGGTCAGGACAGTGGTCGAGGATGGGGTGGGGACAGACAGGTGGAGGAGACCCCCGACACCGTGTTTATCTCCGGGCTAGACCCCAGTGTCAGCGAGGATGATCTCATTCAACAGTTTGGCAGTATTGGTGTAATAAAGGTAGGTCTGGTAGTGAATATTGGGTAACTCTGAACTCTTGGAAATGCTGCATCCCTCAGCCTCCTGTCTTCTGAAAATACAGGAGTACCCGTGTCCAACACATTTCTTTCATTATGATTGCTACTGCATGAAACACAGCATGGAGGAATGGGCATTCAAGAAAATAAGAGCATTCAGTTCAGCAACATAGGAGTTGTGGGTTCTATTTGGGCTTCTCCAGTGTTATGGGATTGACAAATGTCTCCATATGACCTTAACTTTTGATTCAAGACATAAGGCTGACCATAGCAACAACAGTCTATGTAATTGATGTCTTATTTCAGATTGATAAGAAAACTGGAAAGCCTAAACTGTGGATCTACAAAGACAAAATGACAGGCAGACCGAAGGGTGAAGCCACAGTTACATATGATGACCCAGAAACAGCAAACGCTGCCATCCAGTGGTTTAGTGGTAAGTGTGGTGTACTTCAGTACTTAGAATCTACTGATATTAAGATGCCTGAAGAAAATGTGGTAACTTAGCATGATTTAAATTCAAGAAAAAATAGTAGATGCCCTGAAAATTTTATGGTAAGACTTGGATTCTTTAAAGTCTTGGTGTAGAACCCCAAATTAATTAACAGATGCACTATAGTGGTGGCTCCACGTAGAGATGACTGAAAAATGGTTAACTGTGATGTTAAATCAGAAATCCAAACAATTTTTTTTTGTTTTGTTATTTTTACATTGGCCAGGACAAATCGAGGTGCACATTTTTAAACAGGCCAACAATAATGGTTTTGTCAAAAAAAAAAGATATTTAGATTGAAGAAGCCTTGTTTTTCAGACAAAGAGTTCAAAGGAAACGTCATCAAGGTTCAGATAGCCCAGCGTAAAGTGAGTGAGTTTGGTGGGCGTGGAGGTCGCGGTGGTGGACGAGGAGGAGGCCGCGGTGGAGATCGTGGTGGAGGCCGTGGCTTTGGTGGTGGTGACCGAGGCGGCCGTGGTGGTGGTAAGTTGCTCACTTGTTGGGACAGTATGAGCCTCGACGCGAGAAATCCGTTATTCGGGGTTTCCGACCAGGTCTGACTCAAACAGACCTGTACAGTCACAGAAGCAGGCTAGAGGCTTGAAATTTCGGATTTAAGAAGGAGAGAGGTTTTACTATCGGTGTAGCGAAAACAAAGGCGCTGATCAGCTTCGCAGTTACTGTGAAGCTGATCTGCGCCTTTGTTTTCACATAGGCAAAAATCCGGTTTTCTCTCGACGCAGCTCATATGTTCATTGTGATGAGATGAAAAGTTCTTGTAGGGATCATAATTGAAATTCAGTCATTAATGAATTTTGGCATGTTCAAGTAAAATTGATGCCATTGTTTAAACTTAATTCTTTCAGCTGACCATTTTGAAAACGTGCACTGGTATATTTAGGAAAGCTTAATTTTGAAACTTGTGCTCATATATTCAAAGAAAGCTATATTTTGAAAATCTTGCAGATGTGATCCTTGTGCACAGCTATATTTTGAAAATCATGCAGATGTGATCCATGTGCACAGCTATATTTTGAAAATCATGCAGATGTGATCCATGTGCACAGCTATATTTTGAAAATCATGCAGATGTGATCCATGTGCACAGCTATATTTTGAAAATCATGCAGATGTGATCCATGTGCACAGCTATATTTTGAAAATCATGCAGATGTGATCCTTGTGCACAGCTATATTTTGAAAATCATGCAGATGTGATCCATGTGCACAGCTATATTTTGAAAATCATGCAGATGTGATCCATGTGCACAGCTATATTTTGAAAATCATGCAGATGTGATCTTTGTGCACAGCTATATTTTGAAAATCATGCAGATGTGATCTTTGTGCACAGCTATATTTTGAAAATCGTGCAGATGTGATCCTTGTGCACAGCTATATTTTGAAAATTGACAGATGTCATCCTTGTGCACAGTTATTTCAATAAAGCTTTATGTTTAAGCCAATAGTATACATGTTTCAACTATATTTCAGGCCGTGGAGGTGGCGGCGGTGGTGGAGATAGCAGAGCTGGGGACTGGAACTGCCCTAATGAGTAAGTTATCTCCCCTGCAATTAGGTGATTGCCAATGGATTAACCTTTTTTGATACACCCTAATATTGATATGATATAATGTGCTGAAAAGTAAAAATAAAAACTTGTGGTTGTGGTAGTGCTATCTCAGCAGAGCGGAGGAAACCGGTCATGGGTGTTTCCGACCAGGTGCGACACAAATCTCCCTGTACAGTCACTGAAGCAGGCTAGACGCTTGGAATATTGGCTATAAGTAGAAGAGGAATTGTACAATCCGAGTAGCAAAAACAAAGGTGCTGATCAGCTGTGCAGTTACTTCTGCGTCTTTCTTTTCGCATATGCAAAAAATTTTTTTTTCTCATGATGCGGCTCATATTATGTTATATTGAAAACCGCATTATAGCGAGGCGCGTTCTATTGAGGTTGAAGTGTATAAATTGTTTACAGGGCAGAAGGTAGTAGTGCTCTTGTAAGATTCTTTAAATGCTGAAAAGTCACTTTAAACTGGATTAAATACGGAAGAAATGTGCGCACAAGATCCTGATTATTTATCATACATTCACTTCTTTGATGTTGACGGCTGGGTGAGAGTGATTCATAGTACAAGTTATTTAGAAGCATGAGGAAAAATCTAAGACAAGTTGTGCATTGTTTGGATCTTGGCGTTTAGAAGAAAAAACAAATATGTAAGAATACCGTTATGTCCAGGGCACTGCAATTCTAATTAGTTCTCATAATAATTTATTATACCCCCCGCAAAACGAAGTTTTAGGGGGGTATACTGTTTTCAGCCTGTCCGTCATTCCGTCATTCCGTGACTCCGTCATTCCGTCATTCCGTCAACATTTTGACATCTTTGCTGAATAACTTAAGTAGTTTTTGCCTGATGTTCTTCAAATTTTCAACACACCTGCACCATTAGACAACACATGTGTGATATGAATTTAGGGGCCAAAGGGTCAGTTTTGCAAGAGTTATGGGACTTTTTAAACTTATACATAGAATGTTTGCCATAGTGCTAATAGTGCATACTTTGTGAAATCAACTCCTCCTACAGCTTTCAATATTTTCTTTTGATACTTTGCAGATATGTGCCAGAGATATTGAAGATATGCATGAAGAAGTATTATGCTGAAAAAATGAATTTTGATAAATTTACAGCATTTTGAACTTAGCCAATTTTCGATAATTGCCATATTCAACAATGGTTGGTAGTGCAAAGTTTGTGAAATCAACTCCTCCTAGGGCTTTCAATATTTCTTTTCAGTACTTTGCAGACATGTTACAGACATATTGAAGATGTGCATGAAGAATTATAATGCTGAAAAAATAATTTTTGACAAATTTACAGCATTTTTTAACTTTGCCATTTTTCGACTATTGCTTACATACATACTTTGTGAAATCAACACCTCCTAGGGCTTTCAGTATTTCTTTTCAGAACTTTGCAGACATGTTATAGACATATTGAAGATGTGCATGAAGAATTATAATGCTGAAAAAATAATTTTTGACAAATTTACAGCATTTTTTAACTTTGGCATTTTTCGACCTTACATACATACTTTGTGAAATCAACTCCTCCTAGGGCTTTCAGTATTTCTTTTCAGTACTTTGCAGACATGTTACAGACATATTGAAGATGTGCATGAAGAATTATAATGCTGAAAAAATAGTTTTTGACAAATTTACAGCATTTTTTAACTTAGCCATTTTTCGACTATTGCTTACATACAATAATGGTTGGAAGTGCATACTTTGTGAAATCAACTCCTCCTAGGGCTTTCATTGTTTCTTTTTAATTCTCTGCAGATTTGTTCCAGATATATTGAAGATGTGCATGAAGAAATCTTATGCTGAATAATTTATTTCTGACAAATATACAGCTTTTTTTTAGCATAGCCAATTTTTGACCATTTCTCATGATAAATAATGATCAACAGTGTACAGTGAAATCAACAATAATTTTACTCCCTGAGCTTTCAGTATATTATGTAATATTTACAGACATGAGTCAGACATACGGAGGATTTTCATGAAGGATTATAATGCTGAAAAGATATTTTTGACAAATTTTCTGCATGTTTGACTTAAAGGCCTTTAAGTTATAGGCCTTAGATAATTTTGCGGGGGGGTGTACTGAAAGCCTTGCTTGCAGCCAATTTCTAGTTTGAGCCGCCTCGTGTGAAAACCAACAATGTGGTTTCCGAACAGGTCCGACACAAACCGGCCTGCACAGTAACAGAAAAGAGCTAGAAGCTTGAAATTTCGGTTTTAAGTAGAAGAGGAATTGTACTATCCAAGTAGCAAAAACAAAGACGCTGATCAGCTTCGCGGTTACCTCGAAGCTGATCTGCGTCTTTGTTTTTGCCTATGCAGATTGTTGGTTTTCCCATGAGGCGGTTCATTTGCTGGTTTTCTGCTGGGCTTTGGGATAATTATTTGCATTATGTATCGTAGGTCATGTGGCAATAACAACTTTGGCTGGAGGAATTCATGTAATCTCTGTAACACGCCGAAACCTGGCAGTGAAGATGGCGGTGATGATGGTGGTAAGTCTTTAATTCATTAAATGAACCGCTTCAGGAAAAAATGATGAGGTGGCTCTGTGGATATTAGCCTTCAGGCTTTGTACTAAGCTGTAGAACGTTTTGTGGAAAGAATATTAATCTTGTTTTAAAGCTTATATGTTTTATCCGTCTCGACAGATTCTAAAAGTTCAAAGTTCACAGTACTGGGCTACTGGTAAAAAAAAAGCACAATGAATTGTAACTACATGACATTGGCTGTTTACCACAGGCATACAGTATCAGTTCTTTCAGGGGCAGAAAACAATGACTAAGACTAATTTGATTTCCATATTATATGAGCAGCGACAGGAGAAAACCAGTCTTCGAGGATTCAGAGCAGGTCTGATACAAACCGGCCTGGGCAGCCAAAGAAGAGGGTTTCAGATTTTATAAGAAGAAGAGAAATTTTATTATCCTTTTAGCAAAAACAAAGATTCTGATCATGTGTGCATTTACTGTTAGCCGATCTGTTTGTTTTCCCATATGCAAATTGTTGGTTTTTCTGATGCGGGGGCTCATGATATGTAATATTTCAACCATTGCAGGTTACCGAGGCCGTGGTAGAGGTGGTGGTGACCGAGGTGGTTACGGAGGAGGCCGCGGTGGTGGTGGTTATGGTGGTGGCCGTGGTGGAGATAGAGGAGGCCGTGGTATGTAATACTTTCTCATTTAAATGACAATTCTACTGTCTCAGATTGTATAGTTAAACGATATTGAGCTAAATACTAAGGGTTCATAACACGTCAGATGCATAATTGCTGCTTTAAACCCAAAGAACATTTACCAAGAAGTCTTAGATTAAATTCACTATAGTAGGGTGTAATCACTGCTTACTGAAGCCAATCATTTCTCAACTTCGATCTTTAAAGAGGCTTCAGGCAACTGAAGAAAAAGGCTGATAAGGCAGACAGATTTATAGCCTTAGGAGATTCACATAGATTTTACATGAAACGCTGGTCCATTTACAGGGTGATTTTGTGAAACACTTTGCCAAAAGTCGCTGCTCATAGCCCTTAAAGAGAAGTCAACTTCGCCTAATGTTTTTCTTTTTTTTTTTGCAAAATTCTGAAACTAATAATGCATATTGTTTTGCACTTGGGTAATTTTTCACTCTTATTTCAAATTTACGGCACTAGGGCTATTAAAGGCCTTCATCAGGAAAGTAACCTTAAATTTCTGCAACTAGGTGACATCCATTTTGAAGCATTATAATGCTTCAAAATGGATGCCTCCTAGTTACTAGGCCTTCATCAGGAAAGTAACTTTAAATTTCTGCAACTAGTTGAAATAGAGTGAAAAACTACCCTAGTGTTCATCATCTATTCCCTCCGTAGTATTTATTTGAGAATATCATTTTGTTACGGGTTACTTATTCTATATTTATTGTTCCAGGTGGTGGAGGCCGCGGTGGCGGTGGATACGGAGGTGGACGTGATGGTGGTGACCGTGGTTACGGAGGTGGTGGCCGCGGTGGTGACCGTGGTGGCCGCGGCGGTGGCGGCAGAGGAGGTGGTGGTTATGGTGGAGGTCGAGATGGAGGGTAAGTACCATATGAGCCGCAGCGCGAGAAAACCGGTCTTGGGGGTTTCCGACCAGGTACGACACAAACCGATCTGTACAGTCACAGAAGATGGCTAGAAGCTTGAAACTTTGGCTATAAGTAGAAGAGATATTTTGCTATCCGAGTAGCGAAAACAAAGGCACTGATCAGCTGTGCAGCTACTGCGTAGCTGCACAGCTGATCTGTGCCTTTGTTTTCGCATATGCAAAAATCCGGTTTTCTCATGATGCGGCTCATATTCTTATACATGTTCATACTTCTGCCATAAATACTGTGAAAATGTTTATTTACATTTCAGCTCTATAGACAATTTAAAACTTTACTAATTTTCATTACTGTACGCTAATTAGAATGAATATGGGAGACAGATACTCCCTTCTAAGGAAAATATACTTTAAAAACAGACTTCTCAAATTATCTTCAGTTATAGTTATTGAGTACATAGTAGGGGGTGCTAAATGTTTTACAATCACTTCACTGTAAAATTACTACAATTCAGACTAGAAGGTATCAGACATGATAGCTCAATTGGCATTTCATAGCTCAGTTGGCGTTTCGTAGCTCAATTGGCATTTCGTAGCATGTTCAATTTGTATTGGAGAGGACCCATGCTCATTCCATTAGATTAGCTGTTGACCATGATCATAAAGCCTTGAAAAAAAGTTCACAAATACTTATTGTTACTCTTGTTTCTTTTCTAGTGGCCGAGACGACAGAAGATCAAGACCTTATTAAAAAGAAAAGATTACCATCATTGTGTCCGTGTTATGTGCGACTTGCATGACTGAAAGAGACCATGACTCAATATTATTTAGTAGTTTATTGCTACTTCTAGAATGGAATAAAGACTCCAGCAAGTTAAAGGATGTCATAAGTTGTGAGAAGGGATATCATCATGCCAGAATTTCAAAAAGAAAAAAATAAGGTTATTAACTTAAATATGGAGCATAATTTACTCCCAGGTTTTACCATCGTTGCTGTGTCTATTGTTGGTACTGTTGTGCTGTATGAAAAGTTGTACATTTCGTGACCAAACAGATTGTCTGTGCTTTAAATACAAGACCTAATCTAAAATCTAGGGAATGTATAAGAAAAAAATTCTTTTGATTGTACATTTTGAGACAGACACGCTTTACGTTAAGACCGTTATAACATGTAAAAGCAAAACATCTTAACATCCTGCACTTGATATTTTTAACATGAAACTTAAAGTTCACATTTTTTTTTAGATCACTCATCCTCATTAAATCATTTCATTTTACATCATTTCATCGATTATCATCTATTGCCATGTTGTAAAACTTCATCACCATTTTATTGTCTACTTTTTTATGCGAGCAGCTATTGTCGAGAAAAGTAATGTCAATAAATGTGTAAAAATATATCTTGTTTTGGTATATATTCAATCCAAATTGGGCGGTTTGTTTATAATCAACTATGTTGTAGCTATTTAGCGGGATCTAATCTAGATCAAGATTTAACTCGTATAAGCATGGTGTCCTTTTTGTTGGACATAGGCATTAAACAGCATAGCCCCAGATGTGACACCATAGAACGCGGCACCTCATCTGGGGCTATTCTGTTAGCGCAAAGAAATTTCATCGAAAAATGAGAAAAAAAATAAAAACCACTCCCACCACCCCTTAAAATGAAAGTGGACTACTCCACTTAATGATGGGATAATCCATTCTTCAAAAAGGGGTTAAATTGAAGCCCAATCTCTACATGATCTTAGCTGTTGAGTAGGAGGTAAAACACCAGTACAACAAACCTAAACTGCATAACCCATATTTGATTAATGGATTCTCCCATCATTATCAATTGGATGAGTCCACTTTCATTTTTTGGGGTGCAAGGAGTGATTTTTATTTTTCATACGATTTTTCGATGACATTTCTCTCTGCAAACAGAATAGCCCCAGATGGGACGCCGCACATCTGGGGCTATGCTGTTTGCCTATGTCCCTCGAAATGACCACCAGGCTTATACGAGTTAACTTTTTGTGGCCTTCAAACCTGGTTCAACTCAGTAGGTCAACTACAGATTGTAGCTAAGGTGTTAATACTTGACTAGTGTACCAAGTATTGATAAATGACCATCTGCATATGACCGCTCTTTCCATGGCAGTAACCTCCGACGAATAAAGTGGCTCAAGTCCGTCATTCGAAGAAAAAAAAATAGTTTATTTTCATGAAAGGACCTGCTGCTTCTGAAGATTTGTGATCATGGAAGCTTATTGAGCTTGTGATCCGACTTCACAAACCAACTTTAGTCCACACAAGCATATTCTATATACATTTCAACCAAATCCTAACGAGTACTTCCATTGTACACTTGCTTCCTTCGCCCAACGCAGGATGAGATTTGTTTAGGCTACATAACTTTGTATGCTACATTTTCTTTCAGACTGTAGAATTCTTAATGCAATTTTAGTGCATTAGCTACATTTCCAACACCTTTGATTTTTTCATAGTTAAGACTAAAATACAGTTGCTTGGTTGATTGTGTTTAATGTCACAACGAGTTGGAACCTCAGTTTAAAACTGGAGAAGCCTTAGATCAAACCAACAGCCCCTGGTTTACTTCCCTGGTGAGTGGCATTGCCATGGAGGCTTCTGGAAATTATGACAATAACGTCAACTTTATTATTACAGCGGGGAAAACGCATCATATGTCATGTGACATATGTTGTGAGGGGTGTACTTAAAAAAAACAGAAGAAAATGTTCAGTTTTATTTCTGCTATAAAAGTAAATTTTGATTTTCATACGTAACAATTATACAGTTTTCAGAAAACCAGTTTTGAATCTAGCAATAGAGTTGTAAATACATAAAAATATATATTTATAGAATAAGAATAATAATCACTATATCACTATTATTTGAGCCGCATCGCGAGAAAACCGGATTTTTGCCTATGCCAAAACAGCGCAGATCAGCTTCCCAGTAACTGCGAAGCTGATCAGCGCCTTTGTTTTCGCTTCACGGCTAGTACAGTTTCTTTTCTTCCTAAATCCGAAAATTCAAGCTTCTAGACATTGTCTGAAGGTGCACAGACCGGTTTGTGTCAGACCTGGTCGGAAACCCGGAAGACCTGTTTTCACCCGTTAAGGCTCATTTCATTCATGTATGGTTGGGAGTTCAGTCATTGTGTGATCATAGAGCTAAAAATCTTAGTTTCAAACCTTCCACTGCCATTACTCCCCATTGTACTGGCCTCGAGGTTATAAAACTTTTTTCAAACTCAGCTCAGCTGAGCATGAAATTTCAACTGCTCATAAATGTTGAAATAGTCAAAAATTGTGGAAAATTCAGGTTCAAAACTAGTAATTTTATTTATCCTGCTCATAAATGTTAAAATGCCAACAATATTGTCTCAGCTGAGTTGAGCATGAAAAAAGTTTTATAACCTCGGGCCCTGGTTAAATACCCAGGTAGCATTGATTCCGTACTAACATGACTGAAAATTGTAGACTATGATGTAAAACGTAACAAACAAACATTCATACATGTATATGAAAGAAAACATATGTAAACTGGAATGCCAGTGGGGATCGTACGCTGGAATGTTTTGACTGTCAAATAAACAAGTTATGTTTAATGATGGCCTGAAAATAAGACCAAGGTCACTGAAAATTTATAGCTAAACGTCCCAAATGTTAGCTTTGCAAGTTTGGTTAAATATTCACTGACAAGTTTGTATTGAGCCGCCCCACGGGAAAACCAACAATCTGCATAGGCAAAAACAAAGACGCAGATCAGCTTCGCGGTAACCGCAAAGCTGATCAGCGCCTTTGTTTTCGCTACTCGGATAGTTCAATTCCTCTTCTACTTAAATCCGAAATTTCAAGCTTCTAGCTCTTTTCTGTGCTTGTACAGGCCGGTTTGTACCGGACCTGTTCGGAAACCACATTGTTGGTTTTCCCACGAGGCGGCTCATATAAATGTTAAAAGTAACTGATGATATGGCTTTTTATGTCATTTTAAGACACTAATTCGCCATTTTTTGCTCTCTGGGTGTATAACTTGAAATGTTCTGGTTACGCCTTTGACAATCCACTTCTTTCTAGCCCGCCTCCGGTTGACCTTAGCTGTTGTTGATAGGATTTTAAGCCACCAGCCATCCTGTGGCTTTAAAGCCTGGTATGTGTGGGTCCCAACAAAATACCCTGAAGATGGGTTTTCTCAAGATTATGCTCATTTATGACGTGGAAGTTTTTTCTCCTTATACTGTAAGTACGGAAATGTACGTGAGGACTTAGATTTTCGAATCATTTCATGAATAGCAAATCAAGGTTCTTGTTTAAAACAATCTATATAAGCCATAAACACTACATGAGAACTGTGAACTGGTTTCGCAAATTCAAGACCTCAAAAATAATTTGGAAATAGAAAATTCGCGAAGCTAAAGTATCGCAAAAGTTTCCAAATTTACAGCAAAGTACAACCTCATTATAACACTGTCTTTGGGGTCCATAAAAAAAACCATGTTATAAGTGAAACCCTGTTATAATGAGGTTATTTACAACAGCAATATAGGAAAATAACCAATTTGGGAGCCAAGACATGGACATTAAAATGAGATGTGTTATAATGAGGTTGTTATAGAGAAAACGTCTCGGGAAGTCTATTATTCTGTTAAAAACTTTTTCCTGAAGTTATTCCCACTTGAAAGATCTAGGCTATCTCCATGTCATAGGCTGGTTACACAGTAAGCTGACTAGCAGAAAACAACATTCCCTTCATTAGCTTAGTTTGTATTAATTAATCTGAAAACAGATATAAAGGGAGACAAATGTTACATCAAAGGGAGACAAATTGTTGTCACCAGTTGTCTGTGGTGTGGTTTAATGTATAGACCCAGTCAACAGTTTGCCGTCATGTCAGAAGCCACCACTTCATGGCTATTAACCAGTGTGGCATAAAATTTATGTGTCTTTTTCATACAAGACATAAAAGGACTGTATAGTAACAATTACTGAAACATTACATCCTATTTGAATACTGTGATTAAGTGTTTTGCATGTCTTGCAGCATGTGCAGCAAAAAAGAATTCAGGTTTAAATTGAATATCAAAAGAATCGAATGAATTTCACAGTAAACATATGTGGATTTAACAGGCAAAAGAGTCCTTCAGAAACTAGTAGCCCAAAGGGCAATGATAGCTCACCTGAGAGTCAACAAGTACTGTACAGTCACTGGACCAAAGAAAAGTAGTTTGGGTTTTTACCATAAATGGGCATGGCGGCCATCTTGGTATGTGACCTGGATTTTTTATCTATACATTGGTTCCCCCTTCTTATAGATGCTTCATATAAAATTTGGCTCTGACTGGCCAACAGGTTTCAGAGAAAATGATCTTTGAAAATTTTAACAGACGCCAGCTCCAATACCATCCTATAAGCTCACCTTGTGAGCCATCAGCTCAGGTGAGCCAAAAAAATTAATCACCATGTGTTAACTCGTTGAAAAATGATAATCCATGAACTCCTACCTAATTTTCTTTAATCACAGGTGGTACATAATCAGGCTTTATCGCCTCCGCAAGTTCCTCAGCATACATATCTAGTCTCTGAGTCATCTGAAAAATGAGCGCCAGATCAGAAAACCAACAGTCTGCACATGCAAAACCAAAGACGCAGATCAGCTGTGCAGTAACTGCACAGCAACTGCTGATCAGAGCCTTTGTTTTCCCTCCATAAATAGTGTGATGCCTCATCTTTCTAAATCTGAAATTTCAACCATCTAGCTATTATGCCTCAATAAGGCGGTTCAATAAAATACTGTACCCACAATCTTTTTAGGTAAAATAAATGAAAAATATATCTACCCATGTTCACCCCAGTTTTACTATATAAAAGTGGGGTTGTAATGGGGTATGTATTTCAAAGACATGTTATCCTGATGCTCTTTCTTTAATGTTGTGGATCACACCCGTTATTCTTAGACAACAATGTGACTGAAAACAAACAACGCTGATGAAATCAATTAATGATAATAAGGAGTAAATACATACAATGTACCTGTTTGGGAACAATTTGCCATGGATCAAAATGATTTTTTTTTTTTTTTTTTTTTTTTTTTTTTTCAGTTTAAGGTCCCTTTCAAGATTATTTTAGCTCATATGAGACGGGCCAATCAGTAGGTGGGGCGAAAATGGGAGAACCGTGAGAAAAAACACCTAACACACCCGCAAGCAGAACTTGGCTTGTCTAACATGTGGCCAGACCAGGGCTCGAACCCACACCAGACACAGCGGTGAGATGATCGAATGGTTAAGTGTGGTAATGAAATATCAGCGTTCTTAACCACTCGGCCATGGGGGCCACCCAAAATGATCTGTGGCAAGTTATTCCAACACAGGTATTTGCACCATGTAGTCTTATATTGATTTCATCTGCATTTGTTGTTCTCAGTCATGTTGGTTGTCTCTGGATAACCTGTGTGTAGATTATTACCCATATTTGACGAATGGATTCTCCCATCATTATCGACTGGATGAGTCCACTTTCATTTTTGGGGCTGTATAGGAGTGATATTTATTTTTTATCTAATTTTTTGATGAAATTTCTCTGTGCAAATAGAATAACCCCAGATGGGACACTGCGTTCTGTGGCGTCACATCTGGGGCTATGCTTTTGCCTATGTCCCACAAAAAGGACGCCAGGCTTAAATGAGTTAAAGGTTAAACTTCCTTTATTTTCATCAAACAGACATAATTCCTGGAAATCCATTCAGTTTTTCAAGGTCTCATTGACTTATTAAACAACAGCTGTCAAAAGATTTAAAAGAAAATGTACCATATTTGTTCTATTCAGCGCACTGTCAGCTAAACTTTTTGAGGTTGTCTCCAAAACAGTCAATAAAATTTCATTCTAATAAATGCACACTAAAGGTAGAAATAACACGCATACACTACTTAACAGTGCAAGTCCAAACTTTTTGAGGTTGTCTCCAAAACAGTCAATAAAATTTCATTCTAATAAATGCACACTAAAGGTAGAAATAACACGCATACACTACTTAACAGTGCAAGTCCAAACTTTGAATGGTCAATGCAATTTAAGTTTTCCAACCTTGGGTGCAGCACACAGATTTTACCCACTTGTCCTGGGCAAAAAAGTCAATATAGAGGGGTATGGCTACATTTTGGTATGTAAATGTGTGTAAAAATATTTTGAAGCAGTATTTGACTTTTATTTCACGCAAGCAGTTGTTATTTATGATTTAAATTGATTTTTTTACCCTCAACCCCGGAAATCAGCTGTTCAAAAATGGCTCATTTTTTGAAGTGGAATTTACTATGATAAGTCAACGGCTGGCAGGTATTCAAATGTGTATAGAAATTAAGCATTAGGGTGTATCTACACATGGGTGTGCAGTTTATGGCCATTGCATGTGCAAGTGGCATGTCACACTTCAAGGAAAATGTGTCTTTTGGTGCAAAAATTGCCCTTTTAGTAAGGGGGGTGGGGTAATGTTTACATTTGCACAGAGATGGTTCCAGTAAGCAGAAACTGTTTCTGTTACTTTAAGATTAATTGCTGGTCTATTTGTAATTGACTGTGAGTATATATGAAGGGCTATTAATGTTTTGTCTTGTTGCAAGGGGTAATTTATTGAGTAGCCGTCGTAAAAACTTTGACCGGCCATTGGAAACCGTGTAGTGCCCCCCTTTGTAAAATACTTCAAGATATTCAATACTAAGTTTCAACACACCTAGTTACATTATATATATAAGACATACCATTGGCAAAACTGGTATGAAATACCAACATGTCAGCCATGCAGTGCGCCGCTTATGCACAGTTTTTTTTTTTTTTTTGTTTTTTTTTGAAACCTGGATGTGTGCTTATTAGAGTATGTGCACTTATTAGAGCAAATATGGTAATTACTTCACTATGGGCATAACATTACTAATGTTATGTCTTAGAAGTATTTCAGCACATACAAGTACATACATGTACCCTGAATCCTCATTTGTCCTTATAACTCCCTTTTATGGGACATAGGCAAATAGAACAGCCCCAGATGTGACGCCGCCCCATCTGGGGCTATTCTGTTTGCTTAGAGAATTTTCATCGAAAAATTGAATAAAATTTAAAAATCACTCCTGATGCCCCTAAAAATATAAGCTGACTCACCCTAATGATAATAATGGGAAAATCCATTAAAGACCTGTCTACAAAGATTGAGGTCCCCAGGTCCTTCGGTGATAAACTCCAAACCTCTCAAGCCGGAGTCTGACATCCTTACCACAGACCCAGAAAAGAATTTTAGCTCATACATACCCTGAATCCCCACTTGTCCTTGATCTGTCTACATAAATTGAGGTCCATCTCTGCTACCAGTAAACCATCCCAGGTTCTTGATAAACCCTGAAACATATTTAGGAAATACAGAAGACCAGGCCCATTTGTGAGCAGTTTACATTTTATGCTCAGCTGCACATGAAAATAGTTTTATACCCTCGGGACCAGATATAGGTTGTATCTGATGATAATCAAGGGATAGTTTTTGCTAATTTCTTTGTAAAAACAGTATTGTTTGTTTGTTTGTTTTTAAATAAGGCATTTCCTAGTTGTTCAAATATCATGCTCAGCTCATTTGAGCATGAAAAGTGTTGCATAATCATGACATCACAAGGTTTTAGCTTAGTTCACATGAATATGATTGTTCATGAGGAAATCCCAAGAGGAGGCTGTGTCCAAAGTCACTCCAAACATGACTGAAAAATTGTTGACTGGGATATTCAACAATAGACTGGTTCTGGTTCAATTTCGATACATGTACTCTCAATCGATCTTGCCAGCTATAGCAAGTACGTCTGGGAACGGGTCTAATTCAACAAAACTGAAAAAAGATTATCTAAAAATGGACATACTAAAAGATGTTCTTTATCTGATTTTATTTTGATAATAGCCATCTATTTTGGACATTGAATGTGTTTCCGCCTCCATGATTTCTCGAAAGTTTTCATTTACTTGACTCATGCAGACATGACCAGTTTATAAAGTTCAAGTGAACAAAGTTGTTAAGCACTTTCTTGGTACAAAGGTTAGTGCAAAGTTCACTGAAACTTCCAATTAAGTGCATCAGTTTGCATGTCCAACAGCTTTTCTCAGTGCATGTTCACTAAATATTGGAAGATCCCATTAAGTAAAAAGGTGATTCAAGATACACTATTTGATGGAGAATGTCAATAACCTGTCTGGCATGAACAAAAAAGACAATTATATGCTAATTTTGTAGTCCAGACACATACCAGAGGCAAGATGCAAAACTAAGTCTAAATCAATATTGCATGTTTTAAAATCCAATGTTTTATGGTGCCAAAACTTATTGTATAGTAACACAATGATTATCCTGAGACAGCCAACATGACTGAGATATTAAAGTGCCTTTATTTTCGCATCTTGAATAGAACAGCCACTCTTCTTACTAAATCAGAAATTTCAAGCTCCTAGCCTTCTTCTGTGACAGTACAAGCTGGTTTGTGTCAGACCTGATCGAAAACCCTGAAGACCAGTTTTCTTGTGATGTGGCTCAGGTATTAAGGCAGCCACTTTGTAATTAAGCTTAATGAATAGGCCCTGAAACCCCCCTTTTATATAGTATAAATAGTATATATCTATTTTTCTTGTTTTTGGTCCAAAACATAGATCGTGGGTACTCGTTAGAACCGCCTCGCTGCGAGGCGGTTCTAACAAGTACCCACAATCTATGTTATGATCAAAAATAACAAATTTTGCTGGTGAAATTTTCAGTCTTTTCAGTTGAAAAAAAATCTCTGTATATTGCATGGGCGTGTTTTCGTAATGTGAATCATTGCCATAGAATGTTTACTATAGACTAGATCTATACCAGTCACATTTGTGAATGTCCATGAAAGTTATGGATGGAGTCATTTTTATTTTATTTTACATATGATATACGGTCATATACCCCTACAATATTTTTTTTTTCTTTTTAGATATTGGGCTATGCGGTTCCTTGTTGGAAATCAGAAAAAGGGATTCCTGGGATGTACATATGACTAAGCTTAATGGTCATGGATTCATTTAAAATTTTGTTCTCACTAACACTGAGCATCGTATCACATTTTTTATCATAATTTCAATGGGGAAGAGAAATTTTTAATAAAGCAATGATTTTCAGATACGATTTTGGCTCCAATATATATCTATACACTGAGCCAAAATGCTTGATCTCCGCAAAAGCATTTTGAAATAAAAATCACACTAACATAAATTTCATTAATTAATTCCTTTATTCCTCTTTTGACATTTTTTTTCAGCATGAAAACTATCTCAGACCCTATGAAGCAAAATTATTACATGTATTATTATTATTTTAATTCAGTTTTACATCCCTTTCAAGATTATTTGAACTCATTTGAGACAGTAGGTGGGGCGAAAACAGGAGAACCCCCGAGAAAAAACACCTGACACACCCGCAAGTAGAACTTGGCTTGTCTCACATGTGCCCAAAATTATTTTTAAACATTTGACTCGTAGCTGGTTTCCCACCCATTTTAATTCTCAGTCTAGAACTCAGGTGAGCGATAATGACCAACTGGCAACGTTAAGTGGGTCTTAACTTAATTTGACCAGGTTTAAAATGGGCCGCGTCATGAGAAAACAGGATTTTTGCCTATGCAAAAACAAAGGCGCAGATCAGCTTCGCAGTAACTGCAAAGCCGATCAGCGCCTTTGTTTTCGCTACACAGATAGTACAATTCCTCTTCTACTTGTAGCCAAAATTTCAAGCCTCTAGCCTGCTTCTGTGACTGTACAAACTGGTTTGTGTCTGACCTGGTCAGAAACCCCGAAGACCGACTTTCTTGGCATTGCGGCTAAAATTAGGTGACCAACAAAGTAATAACCAGTTCAAGTTTAGGTCAATCCTAATAATAATTGTCAACTCAAGAAGTATAAATCAGAGATCAAGTAAAGACTGGGTCATACCATTGGCGTACATTTTATAAAACATAGGCAAACAGAATGCGGCATCCCATCTCGGGCTATTCTGTTTGCTTACAGGAATTTCATTGAAAAATGGAATAAAATTTTAAAATCACACCTGTGGTCCCTAAAAATGAAAGTGGACTCATCCAACTGATAATTATGGGAGAATCCATTTGTCAAATATGGGTTAAGTAGAAGTCAGAACAAATGGACTTTCCTATCCCTATCATTTGGACTAGCCCATTTCAACTTGTCTGTTTTACATTTTTAAAGCGATCAATATATAGTGACAGAAGCACCCATTAGTCATAATGTTACATTTTAAAGATGTTAAGAACTACATGTCAAATAGGAAAATCTTGAAATTGGAGTGGTTTTCATTGATCTTTTCAAATGTCCAACCATGGCCAAATTTTAAGGTTCAGCTTAAATGATTAGCAGGGATGTTCCATTTTGTGTTCCAAAATGTACCTTTGATCCACGATGATATCTACATGGAAGTGGAAGAGGTACCAAAGTCAAGTAGAGTAAAGGTTATCAAGCAGAAGCAGAAAGATCAAAACCATTTACACATGTAAAAACAGGGAAGCCGATTAACTGGCCAGTCTCTGTGTGGCTGATCACTGTCTTTATTTTTCACCACACCTAAATCTAAAGTTTGTTTGTGATGTAACCGGTTTAAAATCGAGACGGTAGACTTTCACAATATGAGCCGCATCGTGAGAAAACCGGATTTTTGCCTAGGCGAAAACAAAGGCGCAGATCAGCTTCGCGGTAACCGCGAAGCTGATCAGCGCCTTTGTTTTCGCTACTCGGATAGCACAATTCCTCTTCTACTTAAATCCGAAATTTCAAGCTTCTAGCTCTTTTCTGAGCTTGTACAGGCCGGTTTGTGTCGGACCTGGTCGGAAACCCCGAAGACCGGTTTTCTCGAGTCGAGGCTCATATGATATGAGACAGACCAACAATCTGCATATGCGAAAATAAAGACACAGATCAGCTTCGCGGTAACCGCGAAGCTGATCAACGCCTTTGTTTTCGCTACACGGATAGCACACTTCCTCTTCTTCGTAAATTCAAAATTCCAAGCTTCTAGCCTGCTTCTGTGACTGTACAACCTGATTGGTGTTGGACCTGTTCAGAGAACACACTGTTGGTTTTCTCACGAGACGGTTCAATTATTGATGTAAACAGTTGGTTTTCTCACGAGACGGCTCAAATTATTGATGTAAACAACTACAGTTCCTTGTCCACTTAATGTCATCAAAAGGCAATGGGCTGAACAAGGTTTTATTCTAGGCCAACTGGTCGAAATGTGGGCCAAATGAGAGGCATTTCCTTGTCCAATCCAAGCAAACAAAGGGCAGTGGTCTAAAATTGGTTTGATTGTAGGGCACCTGACTTAAATATCCATGGGCCAGTGTCTGTAAATGATTTTGTAAATTGTCCACCATAACAAGCTGTAATTGTACATTTAAATTTGACTCTCTAGCGGGGTGGAGAGATAAATCCTTCACAATTAGTAGGCTTAACACTATGACTGTTATCCAGAGACAACCAACATGACTGAGAACCACCAACACAGATGAAATCCATAAACAGCAGTAGTAATTATATATTTATCTGGGAGCAACTTGCCATAGACCAGATCAATCTGGACTATGGCAAGTTGTTCCAAGACATGTATTCTGATCTGTGGCAAGATGTTCCCAGACATGTATTCAGATCTGTGGCAAGTTGTTCCCAGACATGTATACAGATCTGTGGCAAGTTGTTCCCAGACATGTTCTCTGATTTGTGGCACATTGTTTCAAGACATACTCTGATCTGTGGCAAGTTGTTCCCAGACATATACTCTGATCTGTGGCAAGTTGTTCCCAGACATGAACTCTGATCTGTGGCACATTGTTCCCAGACAAGTACTCTGATTTGTGGCAAGTTGTTCCCAGACATATACTCTGATTTGTGGCAAGTTGTTCCCAGACATGTTCTCTGATCTGTGGCACACTGTTTCCAGACATGATCTGTGGCAAGTTGTTCCCGGACATGTACTCTGATCTATAGCAAGTTGTTCCCAGACATGTACTCCAATCTGTGGCAAGTTGTTCCCAGACATGTACTCTGATTTGTGGCAAGTTGTTCCCAGACATGTACTCTAATCTGTGGCACATTGTTTCCAGACATGTACTCTGATCTGTGGCAAGTTGTTCCCAGACATGTACTCTGATCTATAGCAAGTTGTTCCAAAACATGTATTCTAATCTGTGGCAAGTTGTTCCCAGACGTGTACTCTGATTTGTGGCAAGTTGTTCCCAGACATGTACTCTAATCTGTGGCACATTGTTCCCAGACATGTACTCTGATCTGTGGCAAGTTGTTCCCAGACATGTACTCTGATTTGTGGCAAGTTGTTCCCAGACATGTTCTCTGGTCTGTGGCACACTGTTTCCAGACATGTACTCTGATCTGTGGCAAGTTGTTCCCAGACATGTACTCTGATTTGTGGCAAGTTGTTCGCAGACATGTACTCCGATCTGTGGCAAGTTGTTCCCAGACATGTACTCTGATTTGTGGCAAGTTGTTCCCAGACAGGTATTTGCAGCCTACAGTATCATACTGATTTTATCTGCATTGGTTACCTGCATTCCTAGTCTGGTTGGTTGTCTCCAGATAAACATTGTGAGCTACGAAGCACCGTCATGAACAGAAAGTTAACCTTCATATTTCTAGCACTTTCCAGAGTGTTCTTAGATATTCAACTTAACAAACCCAGATACTTTATAAAGCACCTGATAAATTCACCTAGGCTGAGTGACATTTATCTATGATCCTGTATTTTCACCACATGGAACTAGTTTTTGACATTGATTTTCTTGAGATATTCAGTTATTCACCCTACACAATATAAGAATTATTTTCCTAATCACAAACATATTGTTTACAGCAAACTTAAGGATTTCCTCTTAATATTTATAGCCAAACAGCATAAGGTTTTAGGCCTAAAAACATGTGTTTTGTTTCCGTTAACCCAACCGTATCTAGATTTTTATCCCCGATCCAAACGTTTTAGGCAGTTTTCAGCTGATTTTAGGGGATTCCCAAGGGATTTTCCCTGTCAGCCACTTTCACCAAAATAAAAAACTTTTCCTACCTACCGACTCTATTTACGAAATAACCATATAATAGGTCTCTGTGGTGTTGTGGTTAAGCCACATGTCTTGTAAACCAGCAATCATGGTCTAAATCCCATGTTTATCTAGTCTTTTTTCATCAAGAAAACATGTCCGTGCAATGTAATACTACCCCTTTAAACCCCACTTTTACATAGTAAAACTGGGGTATGAAGGGGTATACCTATTTTTCTTATTTTTGCTCCAAAACATATACTCATCAAAAGAAGTTTTGCACCAGTTAATATTTTTCTCATTTTAAAATAATGTCTAGTATCGATATTTTTCAAATAAACTTTTAAATCTTAATACCATCTTAAAGTTCTGGACTTCCTGAATAACAACTGAATATTTTTTCTTAAAAAGATTAAATAAAAATGTGCAAAAATGCATGTTTTTGAAAACACCAAAATTTGGGATGCAGTAAAAAGCCCACATCTTTATTTCTGGGCTTCGAAACCCGAATTTGTTTCACATCCTCATTCGAGATACTGAAAGCAATCATTTAAAGCAAAAAACTAAAAATTGAATTTTTTGGACAAAAACACTATTTTTGACCAAAATTAACGATTTTTGAGATTTTATTTAAATTGTAAGATAATGCTTATTAACTCATCTCTCAAATAAAATGGGTTGTTTTTCTTTCAAACACAGCATGCAGCACCCATTAATGTTTAACTTGAGGTACTGGTTTTCAACCCATCCAAATTCAGAATTTTTAAAAAGCTGCATATCAAAAAAGTACTCATGCATCATCTTTGACATGAGATTGCCTTTAACAGAAAGAACACAGACGGCAGGTTTTGGTGTCAAAACATCTCATAGTGATCCAATATTGAAATGAATTTCGATTTTACTCATTTTTTCCAATATTTATCATTTTTTCTCAAAAATTGCAATTTTGTCAAAAAAATGAATTTTTACTAAAATTTTGAGATTTTTAAAATTGTTTTTAGGCTTAATCATTAGCTTTGGAGCTCTTGTGTGTAAATTTGGAAACAAAAATGTGTTCTTAATGCTGTGGCATTTTTTGTGGAATTTTTTCGATTTTCCAATTTTCAGCATTTACAGAAAATGGGAATTTTCAATTTTTCCTAAAATCGTTTCCGCAACGATTTCTGGTCTTATCACACACATTATCAAACTCTTTCAGACTGTGCAAATTCAAAAAGCTAGGCTACAAATTTGTTAGTTAAAATGTCACTTAAAAATATGAAAAAATCTAAATGGTGCAAAACTTCTTTTGATGAGTATAGATTAAAACTGGGGTATGAAGGGGTATACCTATTTTTCTTATTTTGGCTCCAAAACATACATTGTGGGCACTCGTTAGAACCGCCTCAGCGAGCGAGTCGGTTCTAATGTGTACCCACAATCTATGTTTTGAGCCAAAAAAAAAAAAAGAAAAACATGGAAAAATTTCTACTATTTTTACAGCTAAAAAATATCAGCATATTGCATGGGCAAGTTTTCGTAATGTTTTAAACACACTGGTTATCCAGAGACAACCAATGCAACTGAGAACAACCAGTGCTAATAAAACCAATACCAGGTAAGCAACAAAAGGGAGTATATACCATTCTGGGAACAACTTACATTCTGATCTGTGGCAAGTTGTTCCCAGACAGGTAAATGCACCCTACAGCCTGTATATATTATCTTATCTGTGTTTTTTTTTCTCAGTTATGTTGGTTGTTTCTGGATGACTGCTGTGTTACAAGGAGACATTTTAACCTGAACATGACAATTTTAGAAAGGTGAACAACCTCTACATGAAAAGTACACTATTAATCATGATTATTCAATAACTGATCAACATTTATACAAAAACATTTCAATGACTCAGACTAGCTTGGGCTGCAATATTTGACTATTACAACCAAAGCAGATGCCCTTTCTGATCATCCTTGATAATAAAACCTAAATTTTTGCAGATGCAAAAACAAAGACGCAGGTCAGCTGCGCAGTAAATGCGGAAAATGCAGCAGCCCACTGCTAAGCCGATATCGCTACACAGAAAGTACAAACCCTCTTTTACTTACATTCAATATTTCAAGCTTCTAGCTCTTTTCTGTGACTGTACAGGCCGGTTTGTGTCAGACCTGGTCGGAACTCCAAATTGTTGTTTTTCTCATGCCGAGGCTCACATTATTGACAAATACATCTGTCTCGAGAGAAAACCTGCATTTCATGCATAAAAAAAAAACACCCAAAAATTGAAATTTCAAATCTTTAGCCATCTTCTGTTTGTGTCGTTGCTAGATCTGACACCCGCAACATATTGGTTTTCTCACGACCATGATAATGCATTTATTTCTGGTATTTATTGTCACAGTATTAAAAAGCATGTTGCCCTCCATGTAGCATCGATCACTTACGAGCCAATAGTTCAAACCATGGATTGCCATGCACTTTATCTGCCTAAGTTGTACTATAGAGCAAAATCTTTGTACTTCTACTGAATGTTTTGTACTATTGTTGAAATGAGCAACATTTGAAAGTGCTCTCACTATGATTAGATAATGAAATTATGTAAATTTGTACTTTTCATTTATATATGAGCCACCTCATGGGAAAACCAACAATCTGCATAGGCGAAAACAAAGATGCAGATTAGCTTCGCGGTAACCGCGAAGCTGATCAGCGTCTTTGTTTTCGCTACTCGGATAGTACAATTCCTCTTCTACTTAAATCCGAAATTTCAGGCTTCTAGCTCCTTTCTGTGCTTGTACAGGCCGGTTTGTGTCGGACCTGTTCGGAAATCACATTGTTGGTTTTCCCACGAGGCGGCTCATATACACACAGGAAAAAAATGAACAATCATAGGTTATTAACAGTTTGGGGTAAAAAGTTCATTCTGAGGTATACATGAACTACATTACCAGCAAACTGGCTTTTTACATATATATATGCAAAAACAAAGACACAGATCAGCAGTTACTGTGCATTTCCTGCACAGCCGATCAGAATCTTTGTTTTTTGCTTCACTGATAATGTCATGCCTCTGAAATTTCAACCTCCTAACCGTCTTCTGTGTCGGTACAGGTCAGTTTGTGATGGGGCCTGGTCTGAAAACCTAATAACAGATTTTCTGGTGATGTGGTGCATATACTTAAGTGAGTTTATGACCCAGACTGTAAACATAAATAAGCCGCACCATGAAATAACCAGCAATGTGGTTTCCGAACAGGTCCAACACAAACCAAGCTGTACAAGCACAGAAGAAGGCTAGAAGCTTGGAATTTCGGATTTAAAAAGAAGAGGGGTTGTACTATCTGTGCAGTGAAAACAAAGGCGCTGATCAGCTGTGCAGTCACTGCACAGCTGATAGATGCGCCTTTGTTTTCGCATATGCGGAAGTCTGGTTTTCTCATGATGTGGCTCAAATATCAATAGCTATAAAAAAAATGGGTTATATCAGGAGAAAACTTGTCATAAGTATTTCTGAGCAGGTGCAACTCAATTCAGCATCCATAGCTGGGAGACCGCTATGGGCTTGAAATTTGAACTACAGAAAAAAAGAACCTTCCATTTATGAAAAGCACTAGTTACTGTTTCGCACCTACAATTAACAATTCTGCGGTCATGTCAGAATCTACACTGTTTGCTGGGCAAACCTCATCATGGCAGATTACCAGTGTGCAGTGTCTACTCCTATGCCAGTAACTGACTTGCTTTCCTAAATAGGCAATAGCGAGAAAATATGAGCCTCCACATCAGAAAACCAACAAAAAAGGCACAGATCAGCTGTGCAGTAACTGATCAGTATCTTCATTTTTGCTACACTGATAGTATAAAAAATATAATACGTACTATGTAATATGTACAATTTAATTTACACTGTCCTAGATATTTTTTTCAGGCAAAATTTGGTCCTGGAATGTTTTTTTTTTTTTTTCAAAACAACTTCTAACCCGAGTCTTCTCTGGCTGTCTGACCCATAAAGGGTAATCGAAGGCTATTTAATGTCAGAGCAGTCTCGGATTAAACAACTTCCAGAACCCATCCTCCCTCCCCCCCCCCCCCCAACCCCACCCCAGCCCCGCCAGTAAAAATCTAATGGTTGCTCCCTAAGTGTTTTGATTTTTACTAATTAGATGGCTAGATATACAGGTTTAGGTGTACATTTTATTTTTAGAGGGAAAATAGTCATCACTTTTTTAAGTACATGTACAAGTAATAATAATGAGCCATCTCGTGGGAAAACCAACAATGTGGTTTCCGACCAGGTCTGACACAAACCGACCTGTACAGTCACAGAAAAGAGCTAGAAGCTTGAAATTTCGGATTTAAGTAGAGGAGGAATTGTACTATCCGAGTAGCGAAAACAAAGGCGCTGATCAGCTTCGAGGTTACTGCGAAGCTGATCTGCGTCTTTGTTTTCGCAAATGCAGATTGTTGGTTTTCCCATGAGGCGGCTCATATGCTTTTGTTTTGTATACTGATTTCAAACTTTATTCAGAAGAGGGCAAATATGACATTAATGTCACGCTAGGTGCTGCACTCTTTTTGTACTGCCTCTTGTGAGAGCAGCAAAGTGCAACTCAGTGCAACTAAGTGATAATTTATTTGTTTCATATAATGTCCTCTTTGCACTGTCACAAACTAAAGTGGACTTGGGTGACCTTTATAAATTGAATATGAACTCAATGACTAATAAAGTCAACTCTCTCATGTTAGCCGTGCCATAGGAAAACTTGTTTTGAGGATTTCCTGCTTTACGGTTTGACACAAACAAATCTGTATGATGATAGAGGATGACTAGAGGTAAAAATCTGATTTTGTAAGAAACAGTGAAAGCAACCGCACTGATCAGCTTCCTTGTTATGGAATAGACCTTTTATTTCACATAATGCGCATAGCTGTTTTCATAGGACTCATAGTATGCAATGGTAACATCTTTGTACTAGAGACTTGGCAAAACCAGGTCACACATGTATTTTCTTTTTAGCTAGGTTAGTTATTTTTTTTACTAGAACTATGCACTTAATACTCATACAGAGAGAGTCTATCTTAAGCCAGGAGAAACGTTTTGCACAAGAAGTAAACTAGATTTGCCCTTTCTTGTTCACATGAAACACAAGTTAGGATTTATCAAGACATGGCTAACCATTTTATGAAGTATTTGTCTTTTATATGAGCCTTTGTGTGAGAAAACAACAATTTCGGTTTCTAACCAGATCCGACACAAACAGGCCTGTTCAGTCACAGACGCTGGTCAGAAGCTTGAAATTTCAGATTTAAGAAGGAGATAGTTGTACTATCTGTGTAGCGAAAACAAAGGCGATGATCAGCTTCACGGTTACTGCGAAGCCGGTCTGCGCCTTGGTTTTCACATATGCATATTGTTGGTTTTCTGATGCAGCGGCTCATATCACATGAAATTCATTGTGGTTGAATTCAAACCAGTCAGCACTGCCACAATTCATTTTTTTTTAAATTGGACTTGGAGATCAAGCAAATGAAAATGAGTGTGTTAACCAGCCTGCAATGCAGCACTTGCTGATCTACCACTAATTTCTTGCGCATATAAAAACATAAGTTATCTCGTGTTGTGGCTTGTTGTTCATGCCAGTTAATATGAGCCACATCATGAGAAAACCTATGCAGAAACAAAGACGCAGATCAGCTTCGCAGTAACTGCGAAGCTGATCAGCCCCTTTGTTTTTGCTACAAGGATAGTACAATTCCTCTTCTTCCTAAATTTCAAGCGTCGAGCCATCTTCTTTGGCTGCACAGACCGGTTTGTGTCAGACCTGGTCTTAAACCCTGAAGACCTGTTTTCTCACATTGCGGCTCATATCTAAGAGAATCTTTCTAAATCAATCTGTCTAGGATAGATTTCCATTTGCAGTGTCAGTCTCACTACCGTTACGAAAACTTGTCCATGCAATATACAGAGATTTTTGTGTACAGAGAAGTTTGAAAATTTCATTGGAAAAATTTTGATATTTTTAATATTCTCACTCAAAACATACATTGAGGGTACATGTTAGAACCGCCTCGCTGAGGCGGTTCTAACGAGTACCCACAATGTACCTTTTGGATAAAAAATAAAGTCCAATTCGCATGCGCTAAAAATACACACGTGTAAATATACTCCGGTGTGCAAATTTTACTCGGGGTAAGTAAATGGCGCATGCGAACGCAAATACACACCGGAGTATATTTACATATGGGTAAATTTACTCCTGGGTCTGACCAGATGCAAATTTTATTTTTACAAATACACACATGTAAATTCACTATTATGTCCCATGCGAACGCAAAGTAAAATTTACCCAAGAGTATTTCTATTTCAAGTCAATATTCTGCTTTTAGATAACGAATTTTCACATTTTTTGTTCCTAACTGATTATATGACAGTTGCTGAAACTGTGGACATTGTTGCTAAATAAGAGTTTATTGCCATTCATAACATTTTAGATCATATGGAGTGCAAACAGCCACACTATTTCTTCATCATTGGTTAGGATTCTTGGGGCATTTTGACAGTAGGATGAAAAAAGGGAACTGTATAACTGCTTAGGTTATGCCTGACCATTACATGATTCCCCTCTGCTGCCAAAGTCTACATGAACACCTTGAAGCAGCCTCTTCTTGTTTTGCAAATACAGAAAACTTAAATGAACAGGTTTTAATCCAGAAATGATAAATTTACCTACAAAAATACTCCTGGCGATAAAACCCATGCGAACGCAATTTAAATTTACTCTCAGGTTGATTTGCACACCGGAGTATAAATACACACCGGAGTATATTTACACGCGTGTATTTTTTGCGCATGCGAATTGGACTTAAGAAAACTAGGTAACCCCTGCAAACCCCAGTTTTTCTATTAAGGGGGTATACATTCCAGGGACATGTTTTCCTGATGTATATTTAATGCACCAGTCATTTGTAACCACTGATCCCCCACCTACAGGGAAAGGGATTATGACTTTTCAGCTTTCAGTGCCCTGCTACAAGCCCTACCCCAAGGGGCAAACTGGAGGTCAAAACTTTGCTCTTTCCCCACCCTTCGCAATAGAAAATCTACCTGGGTCCAGGGATAAGGATCTAATATCAAAGCCCCGTCATTTCCCCTGCACTGCCGGGACACTCGAAAGGTAATTTCCCCGCACTTTAGTCCGGCTATCCCCCACCCTTCCCCGTAGGTGGGGGGCAGTGGTTACAAATGACTGGTGCATAAATGGTTATTTAACCCATTCATGACAAATGGATTTGCCCATCAATATCATTTGGGTGTGTCTACTGTTGAGACATTAGGAGTGATTTTAATTTTTTTTGACTTCTGTTGAGACATTAGGAGTGATTTTATTTTTTTTTGTCTTCTGTTGAGACATTAGGAGTGATTTTATTTTTTTTTTTTGTCTACTGTTGAGACATTAGGAGTGATTTTATTTTTTTTTGTCTACTGTTGAGACATTAGGAGTGATTTTATTTTTTTTTTGTCTACAGTTGAGACATTAGGAGTGATTTTATTTTTTTTTTGTCTACTGTTGAGACATTAGGAGTGATTTTATTTTTTTTTTTGTCTACTGTTGAGACATTAGGAGTGATTTTATTTTTTTCCATTTCATTTCTGAAGCAAATAGAATAGCGTTGACTTAGTCCTATACAGGAGATCCCAAGGTTATGTAGAGACCAATGTAATTCCTTTTTCTCAAAATCGAGTCATCAGGAAAACATATCCGTGTAATATATACCCCCTTATACCTCACTTTTACATAGCAAAACTGGGGTATGCAGGGGTATACATATTTTTCTTACTTTTGCTCCAAAACATAGATTGTGGGTACTTGTTAGAACCGCCTCGGCGAGGCGGTTCTAACATGTACCCACAATCTATGTTTTGAGCAAAAATAAGAAAAATATCAAATATTTTCTGTAAAAATTTTCAGTTTTTACAACTTAAGCTAGTATCTCACTGGCATGCGAATTTCTCGCGACTGTTTTGCGAATTTTGTCGTGGACTTCCGTACGACATTCGTGCGAGTGTTGCACGAGTGTCGTGAGAATTTTCATGTGTCACAAACTAGTCTCGAACTTGTCGCGAAGGCTTTAAACATGTTTAAAAATTTTATGCGAATTTTTTCGACAAAATATTTTTTGCTCTTTCCCCACCCTTCACAATAGAAAATCTACCTGGGTCCAGGGATAAGGATTCTAATATCAAATTCCTGTCATTTGCTTGTTGCGAACTTGTCGAGAAGGTTTTAAACATTTTTAAAAATTTTATGCGAATTTTTTCGACAAAATATTTCGCAAGACAGTCGCGCGAGTGTCGTGCGACGGTCGCGCGACGTTCGTGCGAGTGTCGCGAACCTGTTGCCGCGAAATTTTGGCAAATTTACAATGCGAAATTTTCGCGACACTCGCACAAATGCCGTGCGAGTGTTGCACGACGGTTGCGCGACAGTCTTGAGACAACATGCGAAAACCTCGCAACTATCTGGCGAGAAAATAAAACTAAGTCGTGCAACACTCGCACGAATATCGCGCGACTGTCGTACGAATTACAATGAAAATAAGCTACATTCGCGGGAAAGTCGTGAGACACTCTCACGAATGTCGCGCGACAGTCGCGAGATATATTTTCAAAATTAGACCGAAATTCGCGAATTTGTCACATAAATGTCTATTCAATGAGACTGCAACATGAAAGTTGTGTTTCTATCGTTAATCTTTGTTGCAAAATAGTCGCGAACTATTTGCGAACTAGTCTCCAGTTGTCGCATTCCAGTGAGATAGGGGCTTTAGGGAAAATCAGTATACATGTATTACATGGGCGTGTTTTCGTAATGAACTTTGTCTCAAGATTTGCATTGGGCTACACAGCCCTTGATGATTGCTCAGTACGCCCACTCCTTTCAATCAATTTGGACCCTTATCAATTTGTGGCACAACCATTGTCAGGCTTTCTCTTATATATAAAATACTATCGTCTGATGAAAAAATTAATCAAGGATATTCTTACTTTTTCATTTTTCTGTTTCTGGTATACATGCATGTAAATTTACTGTAAATCAGCTGATTTTTATAGCTATGTTTTTTTCTCCCTTGACATTCCAGTGGCAATTAACTTTCATATGATTTTTTTTTTCAATTCAGTTTTACGTCCCTTTCAAAATTATTTCAGCTTATATGAGATGGGCCAATCAGTAGGTGGGCAAAAACGGGAGAACCCCGAGAAAAACCACCTGGCACACCCGCATGCAGAACTTGGCTTGTCTCACATATGGCCAGTGCGGGGCTCGAACCCACACCAGACACAGCGGTGAGATGATCAAGTGATTAAGAAACAGCACTCTTAACCGCTCTGCTACGAGGGCCATCATATGATACTGCAGAATAGCACTAGATCTAACAGTATAGTCATTTTCTTTTTTATGCATTGTAGTATTCTTCTCTCACAATAAAAATTGCTAAATTATTATGTACAAGTCATTTGAAACAAAGCCCCCAACCCCACGCTCCAAGCTGGGATTTCAACTTTTGTCCAACTGCTAACACTGTTGCACTGCAGGGACCGTCAGTTGGTAAGACCTAAAGCCATTTTGCTCAACAGTCCTGCTAGATTTGAGCTGCATCGTGAGACAACAGGATTTTTGCCTATGCGAAAACAAAGGCGCAGATCAGCTTCGCAGTAACTGCTAAGCTGATCAGCGCCTTTGTTTTCATTACACGAATAGTTCAATTTCTCCTCTTCTTAAATCCGAAATTTCAAGCTTCTAGCCATCTTCTGTGTTTGTACAGCTCAGTTTGTGTCAGACCTGGTTGGAAACCCCGAAGACCGTTTTTCTCGCATCGCGGCTCATTTACATTACATTGTCCTCTTTGCCCATGTTACACAAAGCCAGGGTATTTCCATCACAATATGGGAACTGTGCAAAAACTAGGAAGTCATGACATCCGAAAAGTGCTTCAAATACAACCACCCAACTAAGCAACAAAGGCCTCTACTTATGGATGGTTTGACTTGAACCACTTTTCCTTGGCAGACTCATACCAGAGCGCTTAACCAGTAATCAGATGGCCAGTCAGCAGTTTATAAGCTTTGCCCAGAGGCACAAGCAGCCCATCTATTTCTTGTAGGCCCCAATGGGCGTGGGCCAGAGGGGTACTCCCATATTAAGAAAGTAAGTGTATGTGCCGCCCTAAAGCCCCAATTTTTTTAGTTTATTAGCTCTGAAAGCACCCATTTTTTTCAGTTAGATCAGTTCTAAAAGCACCCACTTTTTCTGAATGCACCCATTTTTCCCAGTTCAACCAGCTCTAAAGGTACAACTTTTACAGTTCTACCAGCTCTAAAAGCACCCCCACCCCACCCACCTGGATGCGGGCCCCAAAGAAACTTACCGGTGTTCTGCTACCATCAGGTGCTGCCACATAACTGGAACCTGAAATGAGAAAACCGGAAACTGTGCAGTAACTGCACAGCTGATCAGTGCCTTTCTTTTCGCTATACAGTCTACAGATAGTACAGTTCCTCCTCTACTTGCATACAAAATTTCAAGCATCTAGCCTTTTTCTGAGACTCTACAGTTTGGTTTGTGTCGGGCCTGGTCAGAAATCCTGAAGACCGGTTTACTCACAGCGCAGCTCAAATAATGGTATTCTAGTTAGCTCTAAGCAGTGTTTACATATCAATTGCTTTGTAATAAAAAATTAAGGAATATGTTAAGAATTAAAACCTGAATGTTTCTAAAAGGTGTATTAAATTTTGGAAATACTTGAAATTGTCTAAGAGTAATCTGTACTGCACACATATACTGACAAATTCAGTAGCGAATGTAGTACCTTTTCATATCAAATTGTAAAACGGTTTAGACATGTTGGCATTGTTCTGTATATTTATGGATCATCCCATGTGTAACAAATGGAGCAGTAATGACTAAGGTACCGAGAAAGAAAACCAAAATGCTGTAACTGTGCATACTGGGTAACCAACTTTTAGTTGTAGAACCTCACTCCACTAGGTGAAACATTGTTCAAAACTTTTGTTAACATAACATCATCAGACCTAAACTTGTTATTAAAGTTAATGCCAAATGCATATGCAAATACACTGTTATTTTTTGTTGATAAAATGTGAGAATCCTTTGCATCGCAACTTACACTGTTATTTTTTGTTGATAAAATGTGAGAATCCTTTGCATCAACAAAAAATAACAGAGGATTTGTAATATTGCCATTTGAAATTTTAACGAATCATTAACTAACGATGTCGTTAATTTTGAACAACTGGGCCCTGAATATTACTGTGTACATGGATATTGTATACAACAGACAAGGGTGTGGGTCTAGGGTAATTGGGAATTTCTTTTAAAATGAACTTTTCAAATTCAAAAGCATCATTCAAGAATTCCAGCTGAAATCCAAACATGTACAGACTGCTACTCACCATAAAACTCTCCAAAATCTTTATGAGCTGAAAACAGAATAAAAACAAAATACAACTAGAAATTGGCTGCAAGCAAGACTTTCAGTATACCCCCCGCAAAATTATCTAAGGCCAATAACTTCCTTTAAGTCAAACATGCAAAACATTTGTCAAAAATATCTTTTCAGCATTATAATCCTTCATGAAAATCCTCCGTATGTCTGACTCATGTCTGTAAGGTATTAAATAATATACTGAAAGCTCAGGGAGTAAAATTATTGTTGATTTCACTGTACACTGTTGATCATTATTTATCATGAGAAATGGTCAAAAATTGGCTATGCTAAAAAAAAGCTGTAAATTTGTCAAAAATAAATTATTCAGCATAAGAATTATTCATGCACATCTGAAATATATCTGGAACAAGTGTGCAAAGAATTCAAATGAAACAATGAAAGCACTAGGAGGACTTGATTTCATAAAGTATGCTCTACCAGCCGTATTGTATATTAGCGATGGTTGAAAAATGTCTAAGTTGAAAAATGCTGTAAATTTGTCAAAAATTATTTTTTCACCAATAAAATTCTTTATGCACATCTTCAATATGTCTGTAACATGTCTGCAAAGTATTGAAAAGAATTACTGAAAGCCCCAGGAGGAGTTGGATTTCACAAAGTATGTACTATCAACCATAACTGAATATAAGCAGAAATGGTCAAAATTGGCTAAGTTTAAAAAGCTGTAAATTTGTCAAAACTAAAATTTTCAGCATAAAAATTCTTCATGCACATCTTCAGTATATCTGGAACAAATCTGCAAAGAATTAAAAAGAAACAATGAAAGCCCTAGGAGAAGTTGATTTCACAAAGTATGCACTTCCAACCATTATTGTATGTAAGCAATAGTCGAAAAATGGCTAAGTTAAAAAATGCTGTAAATTTGTCAAAAACTATTTTTTCAGCATTATAATTCTTCATGCACATCTTCAATATGTCTGTAACATGTCTGCAAAGTACTGAAAAGAAATACTGAAAGCCCTAGGAGGAGTTGATTTCACAAAGTATGTATGTAAGCAATAGTCGAAAAATGCCAAAGTTAAAAAAAGGCTGTAAATTTGTCAAAAATTATTTTTTCAGCATTATAATTCTTCATGCACATCTTCAATATGTCTATAACATGTCTGCAAAGTACTGAAAAGAAATACTGAAAGCCCTAGGAGCTGTTGATTTCACAAAGTATGTATGTAAGCAATAGTCGAAAAATGGCAAAGTTAAAAAATGCTGTAAATTTGTCAAAAATTATTTTTTCAGCATTATAATGCTTCATGCACATCTTCAATATGTCTGTAACATGTCTGCAAAGTACTGAAAAGAAACACTGAAAGCCCTAGGAGGAGTTGATTTCACAAAGTATGCACTACCAACCATTATTGAATATAAGCAATTATAGAAAATTTGCTAAGTTAAAAATGCTGTAAATTTGTCAAAAATGATTTTTTCAGCATGACAATTGTTCATGCACATCTGCAATATATCTGAAACATATCAGCAAAATATTAAAAGGAAACATTGAAAGCTGTAAGAGGAGTTGATTTCACAAAGTATGTACTTTCAGTACTATGGCAAACATGTTATAGGAAGACTTAAAAAGTCCCCTAACTCTTGCAATACTGACCCTTTGGCCCCTAAATTCATACCACACATGTATTGTCTGATGGTGCAAGTGTGGTGAAAATTTGAAACAAATCAGGCAAAAGCTACTCAAGTTATTCAGCAAAGATGTCCAAATGTTGACAGAATGACGGAATGACGGAATCACGGAGTCACAGAATCACGGAATGACGGACAGGCTGAAAACAGTATACCCCCCTAAAACTTCGTTTTGCGGGGGGTATAATCATGTATTGTTTGTGCACAACTTCTCTCTTCACCTGGTGTCTGGGTTGTAGTGATGTCTCATGGTTACAGGCTTAAATTCATCATTAGAACCTGTTTCTTGCTTTTAATCAGCTATGAAGTGTTTGCAAATACGACAATTTGTAACCATGCAAAATTTATACAATATTTAGGAATTTAGGTTTCTGAAAATTTTACAAAAGTGCACTTTACAAGGTTTTATTACTGAGCCAATGATCTTATTCTTCAATCCACAAAAAGAAAATTGCCACAAAAGAATGCATGGAGAGCAAATTTTAATGGACATAAAACTAAGTTGGGTTATGGATTGCAAAATCGTTCGGCCCAGATCCCAAAAAGAACATTGCTTTCTCACCTGGTTTTCCATCTCCTGAAGTGAACTCATTTGGAAATACTTCCTGTAAAAATAATCAAAACAAAAATTGACAGAATATTTGAGAGTGACCGTGGCTTATGGTAATGTGCAGCAGCTAATTTAATATCAGCTTTTGAATTCACAAAATCTTGTTAAAATTTAATAACATCTGACTCTTGGGTAGAATTGGGGCCTAATAAAATTGTGACAGGATAGCCTCCCTTGGGGGAGTGGGGGGAGTTGTCTCGGGGAAGTAATGTAACGGGATAACCTCCCGTGGTAGAATATGTTGGTGCAGCGTATTAGCGGCATCTTGAGTGCCTGTAATATGCAAATTAGAAAAACACCCTTGTAAACCACCCTTGGTGGATAAGCATGCTTTTCCACCGACAGGGTTTCGGCTGCACGTTATAAAATTGATTTAGGCCCTATGGTAATTTATTTCCAGAAGGTTCCAGGATGGTTCTACTCTGAATAATCTTTATGTTGTCTTTTATTCTGCCAGCCATCCCATGAAGTATACAGATTTTTTTCAAGTTGTATAAATTGAAAATTGTCAGTAGAATTGTTTTGATGTTTTCTCTTATTTTTGCTCAAAACGTAGATTGCGGGTACATGTTAGAACCACCTCGGTGTGGCAGTTCCAACGAGTACCCACAATCTATGTTTTAGAGCAAAAATAGGTATACCCCTGCATACCCCAGTTTTTTTTTTATATATAAAAGAGGGGTTCAGGGAGATATACATTTCACAGACATATTTTCCTGATGCTCTGTTGTGCTCGTCATCTTTATTTTTGGTTGATGCTAGCCAGATGGCTACCTGGCAGGGAAAGAGCAACTGTCCCTTATACCATCTTTCAGAAACTTTCTTTTTCAATATCACCCTTTTGCCTTTACTACAACACCTCTGTAAAATTTTGACCCTGACATCCTTTTTCATTCCAAAAAATCTTACAAGGTGCCACAAAAGTTGAGAAAATTGGTTGACTGTTGGAAAATTTATGCCCAAAAAATTGCTTAAATAGGCCTTTTGCATGTACAAGGGAGGTAATCCAAATACTTGAAAATTGAAATTCTAGCAAACCAATGTCTGGACCGCATTTATATATACTATTTTGTATTTTTTTTTTTTTTTTTTTTTTCGACAAAATTAAAACAATTTTGATTTTTTCCAGCAAAATATTTATTTCCCTTGCTCACATTTTCACAATGGAAAAAAAAAACTTACTCAAAATCATTTTCTGACGATAATGTTATATTTGTTGTCAGACAGTTTTTCATATTTTTTGTGGCACATTTTATGACTTTTTGAAATCAAAATGGTGACCTGATCATATTTTCCTTGAGGTGTATCAGAAAAGTGTGATTTTGAAGATGGTGTATGAACAGTGGTCAATGTGGTTGTTGTGGTGAGGTGTGTTGCACTTCATTTCCTTCACGGCTGGTGTCTGAGATAAGATTTTTATTTTAATCAAATCCTGGCCCCGAGGTTATAAAACTTTTTTATGCTCAGCTCAACTGAGACTAAAATTTATCCTGCTGATTAATGTTAAAACGCCAACAATTGTTGGCATTTTAAAATTGTTAACATTTATCAGCAGAATAAATTACTTGCTTTGACGGTCCGACACAAAAATTTCTACTAATTTGGGCTATTTGAGTATTTTTTAGGAATTTAAATTTCATGCTCAGCTGAGTTGAGCATGAAAAAAGTTATTTAACCTCAGTACCTGGTCTTTCTATTCTTAGCTTCAATAGCTCTAAAAGCAGTGGACCTTTTACATGTCAAGCTAGAACTATCACAATTTTTCATATGAAAAGAGTCATTTTTATGAATACAAACATTCAAACCACTGCAGATTACAAAGGTATCAACATTTTGGTAAATTCATAACTTACTGTTCCCACTCTGTTAATGGCACATGTGAAATAACTGTTTGCTATGGCGGCATTTCTGGCTTCTATAGGCCACATTGGCTCACTGAAGAATAGAAAATGAATTTGTCTCAAGTTCAAATTTTACAGCCTGCAACAGTTACTGAATTCCTGGCATGTATCTGTTGTGCGAAGTTAGAAATAAGCACTGACCAGGAATAATCATGATCAAAGTTTAACACACATTTGAGCCTCTGAATGAGAAAACCAACAATTTGGAATTCCGACCAGGTCCGACACAAAACGGTCTGTAGAGTCATAGAAGCAGGCTGGAAGCTTGAAATTTCAGATTTTAGAAGAAGAGGGATTGTACTATCCGTGTAGCGAAAACAAAGGCGCTGATCAGCTGTGCAGTAACAGCTGATCTGCGCCTTTGTTTTCGCCTATGCATGTTGTTTGTTTTCTTATGCTGCAGATCATTTATGAAAACCAAACTAAAGATAGGCAAGGTATCATGGGAACAGATGGTAAAGCGGGGGAGCAACTTTTTCCCAAAAGGGAACCTTCCAATCCTACAAGGTTTACCTGAGTGCACCCACTGTAGCTGAGGGATTAAACACAATCTCTGCTCCATTCACACCATACATCATCCAGTTCGGGGGATGGTGACGCCCATAACATATATTTATGGCTATTTTACCTATTGAAAAAAAAAATATATATCAAGATGTTGACATTTTAAGTTTGTGCAAAGTTGGTTGGTTGATTATGTGTTTAACATCTCAACAGCTACGATCATATGGAGAAGGGACCTCAGTTTAAAGTGTCATCCAAACCCAAAGGACTAGAGAAGCTTGGGATCACACCCATGACAACTGGTAAATAAGGCAACTCACACTGGTTTAATTACTAAGCCTGGAGGCTTCTATGAGCAAAAGGAGTGGTCAATTAATTCCAATGACTGAATCCATTTTATTCAACTTTTTCTATTTCTCATACACATACTCCTAAGAATTCAGCAATTTCAATATATGTGTAATCATCTCAATCTTGTGAGCTGCAACATTCAGAAGAGAGCGAATTCATTTGGCTGTTTCTGAGATAAAAAAAAAAGCATTTATTCCCTGAAAGTGGAACTTACCAAATTGTGTTTGGAACACTCTGTGTCCTGTATTTCCTTCCAAATAATATGTAGACTGAAAAAATATATCGTAATTCTGATTTAAAGAAAGCCAAGGGTACTGTCTATATAAATAGCAGTAATTTTTTATTAGTGGTTCTAAATTATTTTACGTTTTGGAGTTGAATTTTTGTGCAGTTTGCACCTTGTGTGTTTTCATATTTTTAGTTAAGTTTGGGTAACTGAATGGCGCTATTGGGAAATGGCTGAGGCTATCCGCACGACAGTCGTGCCGATAAGCGGCGTTATCCGCACGACGGTCGTGCCGATAAGCGGCGTTATTGGCCCGACCGTCGTGCGGATAGCCACTGCTACAGGTACTGGCTATCGGCACGACGGGAGTATAAGATTTTCTTACAAGCTTACGAATGCATTAAACTATTAATTTGTCATTAAATAAATAAATTATGGTTTTAGCTATATAGAAATACATTCCAAATTAACATTTTTGTTAATTATGACTAAGGAAACTAGTTTGATTTGATTTATCCAGCTGATGCAAACTGAATCACAGCAGACGGAGAAAAAATATAATCAATGCAATTATTTAATTGTGTAACTGAAATGTTTCGGATCCCCACTTCATTGTTAAAATCAAAGGCTGTTTATTCTTTTGGATTACCTTACCACATTTTTTTTAATATTTAGGTTACGATAATTGACATAATTTCTTTCTCATTTACGCATACGCATGACTGATTTTTACAGGTAAATTTACAGGTAAGCCAATTTCAGCAAAATTACAATTTTGTTAATTAAAAAGTAAAAAATTCCTGCATGTATAATATTCTGTTTCAGTTTTGAAGCCAGTGTAATATATTTATCAACTTAAAATGTATCCATTTCTAAACATTTTTAACATTTGGATATCGATTTCCCTGTCGTGCGGATAAGCGGCGTTATCCGCACGACGGTCGTGCCGATAAGCGGTGTTATCGGCACGACCGTCGTGCGGATAGCCAGTGTCTTGGGAAATAGCTGCTCGTTCAGCTTACAATGTGTTTTCTCAGTATAAGTACCTTAGTGTTAATTTAGTTCTTTTCCCACCTTAGGAGTGGGAGTTTCTTTCTGATTGGACCATTCACTGATCATTGCCTATTTTTACTTTCTATTGACATTTGCTATGTTCATACTGTACAAAGCTTCAATACTATATTAAATGCATCTAGTTAAAAATTCTAAGATTGTATTTAATGCATCTAGTTAAAATTCTATACCTAAAAATAAATTTCCTGCTTGCTTTTTAGCATATGTAGCCCATAAACAGTTTTTGACACAGAAATTTATACATTTTAACTCATTTAAGCCTGGCGTCCCTTTTATCGGACATAGGCAAACAGAATAGCCCCAGATGTGACGCCGCAGAATGCGGCGTCTCATCTGGGGCTATTCTGTTTGCTTAGAGAATTTTCATAGAAAAATTTAATAAAATTTAAAAATCACTCTAGACGCCCCTTAAAATGAAAGTGGACTGACCCAATTGATAACAATGAGAAAATCCATTCGTCAAATATGGGTTAACTTACTTCATTAAAGTCGCCAACTCTTGGAATGTGATTTTTCCTGGATTTCCCTAGAACTGCCCCTGTGTTGGATATCACCACTGAAAATACATGCTCATTCAATTTAGAACTTTATCTCACAAACTTGTACTTTTCCATGCAATAAATACCCCTTATACCCCACTTTTATCTAGTGAAAATGGAGTTCACAGGGGTATACTTTTTTCTTAGTTTTGATCCAAAACATAGATTGTGGGTGAAGATTATAGTACAGAAGATTGTGTACCCATTACGAAACCTTGCCCATGCAGTAAACAGATATTTTTGAGCTTTAAAAATTGAAAATTTTTCAGCTGAAAAATTTTGGTACTTTTCTTATTTTTGCTCAAAACATAGAATGTGGGTGAACGTTAGAACCGCCTCGCTGAGGTGGTTCTAACGAGTACCCACAATCTATGTTTTGGAGCAAAAATAAGAAAAATAGGTATACCCCTGCATACCCCAGTTTTGCTATATAAAAGTGTGGTTCAAAGGGGTATACATCACACGGACATGTTTTCGTGATGCCACAATCAACATTTTGAGCAAAAGTAAGAGAAATATCATTTTTCTTCTTTTGAAAAGTTTCATTTTTTGAAAAAATGTATATATTGCATGGGCAAGTTTACGTAATGTTGATATGATGGGTCAGATCAAACTGAGTGGCTGAGCCAGGAAAGACTGGATCACAAATTCACATGTCAGAGACAAAGTAAAGTGTGAACCACACTTTCCTGCCACAGCCATGAGATGTGATTTGAACTATTAGATCATGGTACTAAAGTAATTATGTTTTATCACATACATGTATCCACAAAAATTAACTCATTTACGCCTGGCGTTCCTTTTATGGGACATAGGCAAACAGAATAGCCCCAGAGGTGATGCCGCAGAATGCGGCGTCCCATCTGGGGCTATTCCGTTTGCTTAGAGAATTTTCATCGAAAAATTAAATAAAATTTAAAAATCACTCCTAACACCCCTAAAAATGAAAGTGGACTCACCTAATTGATAAAGATGGGAAAATCCATTCGTCAAATATGGGTTAAACAATGTCAAGAAATTTTGAAGACACAGGTATGAATAATCTTCTAGTTAATCTTAAACTGATGTAATTTCCACACAATATTTGAGCCGCCTCGTGGTAAAACAAACAATGTGGTTTCGGAACAGGTCCGACACAAACCAACCTGTACAAGCACAGAAAAGAGCTAGAAGCTTGAAATTTTGGAGTTAAGTAGAGGAGGAATTGTACTATCCGAGTAGCGAAAACAAAGGCGCTGATCAGCTTCGCGGTTACCGCGAAGCTGATCTGCGCCTTTGGTTTCGTCTATGCAGATTGTTGGTTTTCCCATGTTGACGGCTCATTTTTAAGAACAAAAATTACCTGCAGTATTTGCTAGAATCTCTCCATGTGCATGGTCCCTTTCCAGTATAGAAGATATGATCACCATGTTGTGTTTCTTTGCAAGCTGGAAGCAAACATCATAGAATTCAAAATCTAAGATGGTTTTGCTGTGATTTCTCTTTATGTTGCCTGTTTTTCAGTCTGTCTGTATGTCTATTCCTATTTGGATTAGCAATTTTTGGCCATTTTTTAACCGATTAGCGATTTTTGGGTCAAAATTTTACTGATTAGCAATTTTTGGACCAAAATGTTTTACTGATTAGCAAGTTTTGGGCCAAAATTTTACCGATTAGCAATTTTGGGCCAAAATGTTTCTGATTAGCGATTTCCGAGGTACCCCATTGAGACCCTCCTTCAAAGGTTATCACTGAGCCTTCTTAGCATCAATAAAACATAGTATAGTACATGTACATACCTCCTGCATAAGTTTTGTAGTTGGCCCATCTTCGGCAGACTCTGCAAACTCACACCATGGATGTTTCTCTCGTGTACAGAAGGCAAAGGGCATGGCTAAAATGAAATGACTGCAAATTTATAGCATTTACTAAACTGTCAATTTGTTGCATATTCATTTAACTCCACTGCTGAATCTGTGCAACCCCACTTATTTGTGCAGCTATACTGTATTTAACATCAGGAAAACATGTCCATGTAATATATACCCCCTTGAACCCCACTTTTATATAGCAAAAATGGGGTATGCAGGGGTATACCTATTTTTCTTATTTTTGCTCCAAAACATAGATTGTGGATATTCGTTAGAACCGCCTCGGCGAGGCGGTTCTAACGTGTACCCACAATCTATGTTTTGAGCAAAAATAAGAAAATATCAAACATTTTCTTATGAATTTTTCAATTTTTACAGTAGAAAAAAATCTCTGTATATTGCATGGGCATGTTTTCCTAATGATTTTTGAAATTTTGTCTCCATGCAAAACTTTTCCTCCGATACATTTTCCAGGACCTCGAACTAGCCTATGAAGTCACACAATACTTGTATGTCAAAGTGGACGTTTTTGTGGTGATTCACTTTTGTGGATATTTCTTTCATGCGATAAAGCACAGGCAAAAATAAACTGGTTTACAGTGGTCACTCTTGTGAATTTCAAACTTAACCTTCCAAACAGCTAGTGGGCAGTTAGTAGTGTGCAATATGAGTGCAATATTTTATCCCTTTTCTGTGACTGCACATGTCAATTTATGTCGGACCTGGTCGGAAACCCCGTAGACTTTTTTCACGTGTCACGGCTCATATTATGCAATTAAAGCACTTCATGGCTGTTTAATTAAGCTGCTTTTTGAATACTGCCCAGTACAATAGTCCATAAACTGCAAAATGTTACAGGTGTTTTTTTTTTTTTTCAAAGTTCATTCACTTACTCCAGGCCTCCTGCATACAGACAATATTGACTCCACATTGCCCTGCCACATCTATGATATCAGAGATTCTTTGGTGAAGGGAGGCAACCTGTAATATAATAAGAGTTTCAATTATCTTTGCTTAGATTTGATTCTCAATATACCAGTCAACAATTTTCAGTCATATCAGGCATTGCCATCACTTCGAGGATATTCAACCAATAGTTGACATAGCTTAGAGAGATTCAACTGTCTTCCTCAAGGACACAACACGGGTGTGATAAGATTCGAGCCCCAGGGTTTGGCACTCACAATTAAGACCAATACTTTACCTCAAGGTTTTTCATGTCTAAAACATGAAACTGCTTTAAAGCATCATATATACCAGTACATACATAAAACTACATTTTTATGACTTAAATGAATAAATGTACGAAAATAATGGGAATATAAATGTCTGGTTTCATATTCATATTCCACAAAAATGCTATACAGTCCAACCTGTCTTAAGCAAGCCCTGTATTAAGCAAGCACCTGTCTTAAGCAAGCACTTTCATTTCCCCCCAATTGATTTTACATGTAAATGAACCTCTATTAAGCAGGCACCTGTCTTACCTGGCCAGAGGCCACTAGTTTCTGTCCCAATTTTGGCTTTAAGCAGCCACTCATTTCATCAATTACATAAAATAGAAAGTTTTGACATGGATATTTAAACTCTGTCAGGTGTCAAAATTGTCTTCACACCTTCCAGATGTCAAAATTCATTGTTTGTTGTCTCAAAAGATAATCCTAGACAACTTGTCTGGGCAAACTGGAGAACTAAGTGACAATTACCACTAACAGTGACAGTGCTGTTATTTATTTATAGCTAACTCCCTCCCTTGTGTTAGAACATAACCTCTATTAAGCAAGCACCTGTCTTAAGCAAGCAATTTTAGAGTTTCCCTTGGCCGCTTGCTTAAGACAGGTTGGACTGTACTTTGAAGCTTTGGTATTATATTTTACAACACATTTTTGTATATATATCATCCAGGCCTTGAGGTTAAAAAACTTTTCTCATGCTCAACTCAGCTGAGACTGAAATTTATCCTGCTCATAAATGTTAAAATGCCAACAATAGTTGGCATTTTAACATTAATGTGCAGGATAAATGACAAGCTTTGATAATCAAAACATGAAAATTCTACTAATTTTGATAATTACAGTATTCATGAGCAATCTAAATTTCCTGCTCAGCTAAGTTGAGCATGATTTGGGGCCTGACAAGAATACCTGCTCTGACACTGGGGCTGTAGTGGGTATGACTATCTTATTCTGTATGAGCCCCACTCTGACCACCCGTGGGGCCCTAGTGTCCTCCCTAGCAGCATCAAACCCATAACCCTGCACCTCAAAGTCTTTCTGGTCAGCCTCCTTCAGAGCCCTGGCTGGTAGGTCTAGTTTTCTAACAAAAAATGAAAATACATGTCAGAAGGCGATGTGGAAAAAACATTGGTATGTAAACTTAATAAAAATTATTGAGAAGCTGTGTCATATGATATAAAAACTTGTATTCTGTTTCGAAATACAGATGCTAGTCACAAACTTGTTTTTACATTTGAGCCCCATCATGATAAACCAATGTTTTGCATGTAATAAAACAATTATGGTGCAGATCAGCTTTGCGGTAACTGCAAAGCTGATCAGCGCCTTTGTTTTCACTACAGCTACAGTACAGTTCCTCTACTTTTTAAATCCAAAATTTCCAGCCTCTAGCTATCTTCTGTGCTTGTACAGCTTGGTTAGTGTTGGACCTGGTTGGAAACGACAATGTAGGTTCTCTCATGACGTGACTCATTTGCAAGATGCAGGTTTTATCATTAAATGGTTGGCTTTATGGCTCTTTTAAAGTCAGTAGAAAGCTTTTAGTTTTATCTTTCACAGCATTTTAGGTCACGAAAGAAAATAACCAGCTGATATGTTTAATGAAGTCTTGAAATTCATTGTCACTTATCTGATAAGACATTGAAAAGTTTTATGAATGCACTGTAGAATGGTCAAGTGTTGCATATCATTGAATTCAAACATTACATGTGCCGTGTCATGAGAAAACCTCCTTTTTACTTATTTGAAATCAAAGACACAGATCACCTGTGCAGTAACTATACTACTATCACCGTCTCTGATTTTGCCATCTTGGATAGTATACAATACCACTTTTTCTTAAATCCTAAATTGCAATCTTCTAGCCTTCTTCTGAGGCTGTATAGCCGGGTTTGTGTCAGACCTGGTCAGAAACCCTGAAGCCTCTAGAATTGGGATGCAAAAGACCTATGACATTATCATGCAAACCATTCATTTAATACTTCCCATAATATTTATTTAAAAGCATGAAATTTTGTACCTATGAAAGTTGAAAGCATACACACATTTTTTTTATTTTTTTTTTTAATTTACATTGCAAGTGTGCTGCAAAATATTGTAAAGTGTAGTCGAGTCAAGCTTCAGCAAACCCTTTGGTGAAAAAGCATACTCAATCACAAAGGTGGTATACTGCGCTTTATATGTAACCCCTTAATACTAATGTCACGAACTATTGCATATCTATTTATTCAACACACTGTCACACTACTTGACCCTCCAAGTAGACTCATCCAATGTTTTGGCCTGGTAACTACATGGGTAAGGCAACTCCGTTCCGGCAGTTGTCATTATCCCACCACTGTCAACAGTGTGACAGTAACTGTACCAAGCAAACCCCGTTGGTGGAAAAGCATAATCTCTATGGATAGTTTGACTTTGCCTGGGCAGACTCATACAAGAGTGGTTAACCAGTAATCAGATAGTCAGTCAGAGGCATACAAGCACAAAGCAGCCTGTTTATATAAATTTCTTTAGACCCTGATGTTTATCCCATCCGTAACTTCCGAAGTCCCGAGTCTGAAATTTGCATAGTGTAAAGGGACCAGTGATCGATCAAAAATAGCAATGTTTGATAGATTTGCGGATCAGACATGCATTGCAGAATGCATGTGTACATAGTTTTTTTACCATATCGAAGCTTGAACCTTCGCCATGTTTTTCAATATGTCAATTTATGACGTCATCACGTCACATTCTCAGCGACGTCATTTTAACACACCCACCATCATACAGCGTGAATCAGGGTCAGGTGGACCAGTGATTGATCACCTCCTTATTCTCTCCAACACCGCGGCTAACTTGGAAGGTATGTACATTTTTAGAAAGAATAATCATCGTTTACCGATAGACACGAAACAAAGTTTTGAAATTTTCATTGAGTTAAAAGAAATAAAGCAGCGAAATGAGGTGGTCAAAAAGCATAAATGCCCATTGAAACAATGGAAAACTGTTGAAAAACTAGCTCGAAAATCACAGAAATCGTCCATTAATCGCAGCGTTATCCAATACATTTTGGAATATGGATCAGATTTGTTTAGTATGCAGTAAAGTTAAAAAATTTAGCCAGTCGGAACAAAAGCAGGTTGTTTCAGCTTGAAGGATTTATTGAACATTCACCGCTTTTAAGCAGTACAATTAAGACCCCCTCTTCGTAAAGTGCCAGAAAATTCAAGATAGAAAAGCTTTCCAAATAAATTTAAATTAGTGTATGTAAGGTAATATAATGCGCTTTAAGTTGAGACTAGCATAAGATTTATTTCAGGTATCCTTTGAGAATTAATAGCCGATAACCACTAGATCACTGGTCCCTGATCGATCACTGGTCGCCTTATGCTATCTTATAACATACCATCACAAATATACTGCATCCATGCACACTCACCAAAGCCTTAAAAGTTTACAGAATCAGACTACTGAGTCTATGAGCAAGTAATGAAACAGCCACAGTCAAGATTTCACTCAAGATTTTCCCAGCCCTATTTTTCATCAGTTTGATCCGCCCTAAAATTGTACACTCCATTTTCAAGACTATTTTACAGATTAAAGCATTGTCAGCACCAGGCTGTTTACCTTAACTCCTTGCCATACAGAATTCTTCTAACTTCGGCTAGTTCTGAAGGTGGCAAACGCTTTTCTAGCGATTTTTCAACACTCTCAAACTCAGATGCCATCACTTTGCTTTTCACTTCCCCGTCAGCCGTCAGATGGAATGTTCCCAAACCGGAACTGAAGTTGGTACAGTCCGCAGATTCCATTACTTATTAGGTGACTTAACATTTAACAGAACAAATTGAAACTGTTATTCTTTTGTGCAAAAATAGTTTGTAGCAATCCAAAAAGATAAATTTTTATAATTCATAAATGATTTTTAGTTTGTATGTCACTTTAAATAATAAAAAGGCTAAAGTCAACTTGCCTTTTAAAAGTATTTTTTTCTCGTCCATGAATGGACTAATCCATTGAAAACGAAAGTAGAAATGGAAGATGGCGGACACTTCAAAATTTGTCAAACATGATTCTGGTAAATGCTGCAAATATACGAGGTTGAAAAGTTTCTTGCTCTAATTTTTAAGCTCTTCGTTCATGGGAAAATGTCAACAGATGTTGGTTCAAATGCAGCCTATCACATCCCCCATTATTATCAGATGATTTTCAGCAATCATTAGTGAAAATAGAGTTGCTCCCCTTAAGCAGTGAGAAATGAAATTTCGCGGATACAGCAATAGACTTGAAAGGACAATGACTTCTATGGCCAAGATTCTACACTTCCAATCCTTGACAATTAAAATAAGATTTTATACTTGCTCACACCTGAGATGATGATCAGAAATTGATTGACTCAGTTTATGAAGATCGGCTTAGTATATGAAGATAGATTGTCAATTAAAATAAGTTTTTAACAAAAACATAAAGATTTTAACAAAACCACAGGTTCTAACAAGCGCATATGACCTAATAAGTGCAGTGTGTGTTTTTTTATTATAAATCATTCTAGTTAGCTTACATATATTTTACAAGAGAAAATACCTTGGAATGCACATTTCATCTCCCTAGATACTCTCTTGGATTAATATGTTTCGATATTGTTCATTATCACATTTTAACTATTATATTTTCAGACTGTTATATATGCAGCAATTAGCCTATTAAGATACATTATCATTTTATTTAAAAGATTTTGACATTCTTTACAAGGCATCCAAAATGAATAAAGGAAAAATAACTTATTACTTGATGTGTGCTTATAATGTTATTAGATATTTTGTTACATAAACTTTATTAATTTTGAAATATTAAGGATTTAAGCACACATTGTGCCTATTAGAATGAAAACAGTATATTGCATTTCTCAATTTCAGAACTTATATTTGAGAATGTGTCAGAGCAACTTTTTGACGAAGTTAGAAAAGTTTACCAAGAAACAAGTAAAGGTAGACTACAATTTTGAGCCGCCTCGTGGGAAAACCAACAATGTGGTTTCCGAACTGGTCCGACACAAACCGGGCTGTACAAGCACAGAAGAATGCTAGAGACTGGAAATTTTGGATTTAGAAAGTAGAGGAATTGTACTATCCGTGTAGCGAAAACAAAGGCGCTGATCAGCTTCGCGGTTACCGCGAAGCTGATCTGCGCCTTTGTTTTCGCATATGCAGATTGTTGGTTTTCCCATGAGGCGGCTCAATTTATATGTTAATGTTATTGATACAGATCTACGTATATAATAATTTATTTATTTGTATTTTGTATTGTATATGTGTCATGTATGTTTAGCTTTATTAAAAAGTACAGTATTTTTTAAAACCTTAAACAGGTCTTGTCTAGTTTCAGAGCACCATTTGACAAGGGCCAGAGCAAATGAAACCAGAGGACCATTGGTCCTGAGAACGCTCACCTGAAGCATGATCCTGGAGTATTAAGTCATCATGAAATGACCTTGACCATGAATACTCACACACCTTTATTGAATTCATAAGTTGTCTGCATCTGCAAAGTTTCAGGTCTCAGGCTGCAATAGTTTCCAAACCCAGTGATTTATGAGAAAAACATAATTTTAATTTTGATTTTTAAATGACTTTGGGTCAAAGTCAAGAAATGACCTTGGCCTTCATTAATTACTTACCTTCATTGACTCCATTGGTTGTCTGCATCTAGCAACTTCCAGGTCTCAGACTGCAACAGTTTCCAAAATATCCATTGTTTTCACCTTTTCCCATGTAAAAGCCTATGTTTCCAAAATTGACCTTGCCGTAAAATAGGTCAAGGTCATCCTATGGTCATCATTTGATCAAACTATAATGGGCTGGAGTCCCTAATGCTACATACCAAGTTTCGCGAAAATTGGCCTGCCGGTTCTGGAGAAGAAAATTTTTGAGTGGTTTTTACCATATATGGGCATGGCGGCCATCTTGGTCATGTAACCTGGATTTCGCGATCAAACTTTCGTCTCCCTACCCATGGATGCTTCACATAAAATTTCACTTTGATTGGCCCAGCAGTTTCAGAGAAGAAGATCTTTGAAAAGTGTGTATGGACGACAGACTGGCCAAGGTCAAGAGATGACCTTGACCTAAATTAATCATATACCTTCATCTACTCCATTAGTTGTTTGCATCTACCACTTTTCAAGCATCAGGCTGCAATAGTTTTCAAAAAATCCATAGTTTTCACTTTTTCCCATGTAAAAGCCTATGTTTCCAAAATTGACCTTGCCGTAAAATATGTCAAGGTCATCCTAGGGTCATCATTTTATCAAACTATGATGGGCTGGAGTCCCAAATGCTACATACCAAGTTTCATGAAAATCGGCTTGCCGGTTCTGGAGAAGAAGATTTTTGAGTGGTTTTTACCATATATGGGCGTGGCAGCCATCTTGGTCATGTGACCTGGATTTCATGATCAAACTTTCGTCTCCCCTACCCATGGATGCTCCACATAAAATTTCAGTTTGATTGGCCCAGCAGTTTCAGAGAAGAAGATCTTTGAAAAGTGTGTATGGACGACAGACTGGCCAAGGTCAAGAGATGACCTTGACCTACATTAATCACATACCTTCATCTACTCCATTAGTTGTTTGCATCTACCACTTTTCAGGCATCAAGCTGCAATAGTTTTCAAAAAATCCATAGTTTTCACTTTTTCCCATGTAAAAGCCAATATTTCCAAAATTGACCTTGCCGTAAATTAGGTCAAGGTCATCCTAGGGTCATCATTTTATCAAACTATGATGGGCTAAAGTCCCAAATGCTACATACCAAGTTTCATGAAAATTGGCCTGCCGGTTCTGGAGAAGAAGATTTTTGAGTGGTTTTTACCATATATGGGCGTGGCGGCCATCTTGGTCATGTGCCCTAGATTTGGCGATCAAACTTCCATCTCCCCTACCCATGGATGCTCCACATAAAATTTCACTTTGATTGGCCCAGCAGTTTCAGAGAAGAAGATCTTTGAAAAGTGTGTATGGACGACAGACTGGCCAAGGTCAAGAGATGACCTTGACCTACATTAATCACATACCTTCATCTACTTCATTAGTTGTTTGCATCTACCACTTTTTCAGGCCTCAGGCTGCAATAGGTTTTAAAAAAATCCATAGTTTTCACTTTTTCCCATGTAAAAGCCTATGTTTCCAAAATTGATCTTGCCGTAAAATAGGTCAAGGTCATCCAAGGGTTATCATTTTATCAAACTATGATGGGCTGAAGTCCCCGATGCTACATACCAAGTTTCGTGGAAATGGCCCACCGGTTCTGGAGAAGAAGATTTTTGAAGGGTTTTTACAATATATGGGCGTGGTGGCCATCTTGGTCATGTGACCTGGATTTCGCGATCAAACTTGAAATGCCACTACCCAAGGAGGCTCCACATAAAATTTCAACTAGATCGGCCAAGCGGTTTCAGAGAAGAAGATCTTTGAAATTGTGGACGATGACGGACGGACGCCGGATCATGGCCATCCTATAACACACCGTACATACGGCTCGTCAAATTCCAACTGGTACGTGAAATTCCAGATGTTTATGTCAGCGCGTGCGTTTTGGCGGGTAAGTTATTTTTGTTGTTTTTTCTTGTTTTATTATACTTTAGCTAACGGTTTCAGAAGAAAATAATAATCGGCAGTCTTGTGTGGACATCCACGCATCTGTACATACAGGTGTCATGGTCATCTTACCCGTGGATTGGCGAAAACATTGCACGAAAGTCTTAAAATGGCACTTTTTCAGAAAACATCCATACTTTTTGCCAAATATCTCCATAACTAGAAATAATTGAAAGTCGCATGCTCGAATATATATAGCTTAGTATCTATTTAAAAGCCTGATTTAAGCTTCCATTCAAATTAATTACTACTATTGATAGCGCAGCTCATTCTTTTGAACCATGTGTGATTTTACATGATACGAACCACGACAGTCGTTTTATACTTGAAAGACCAGACGGACAATAGCTGTTGATACGTGAAATAACAGACGTAGACACGACTTTGGATACGTGTCGCATCAGACGTGTTGAGTGCGATTTTTTCAAATACCTGGCAGTGTTTGGCCTTCTTAAGCGGTCAATTTTTAAATCCAGTTTTGCGTCCCTTATAAGAATATTTCATTCATCTTCACACACACACACACACACACACACACACACACACACACACACACACACGATGCTCATACCTAAGAACACGTTCAAAAAATAAATTCTTGAATTGGAAATGTTACGGCTGTCATACAGTTTATAGATTGGCAAAGATAAAATGGCCACCTTTAAGACACACGACGTTGGTTCACTATATCAACATTTGCACAAAATGTTGAAACCGTAGAATCAACATTAGGACACACATTGTTGAAATAATCTTAAAATAATGTTGATTCGGTCAACCTTTAAACATTGTTGAATCAATACGATTTACTAAATCAACATTGATTCTACAACATTGTTTCAAAGTTGATTGAATCAACATTGATTCGAAATTGTTTCAACTTTGTGTGTCTGCTGTGTTGTTTCCACTAAAACACAGTATAACTTTATGAGAGTGATATAGTGGTCGGGGTTTGAAACCTGATTGTCTCAGTTCTTGATCCTTGGTTAATCTTATTTTAAAGGCGCTGATAGTCAACGACCTTAACCACGGCCTGTTGTCAGGTTGAGTGATCTAGTGGGTAGTTAGTTCCCATTATCCTCCAGAGGTTGTGGGCTCGAACCCCGGCCGACACATACGCGTGTTATGTTGATGACTTATGAGCCCCCTGACTCTGTGGCAGTATGCAGGATGCACAATATGTACCTCAGTTCGCGGCTAGTTTCATATTACACCCCCTTGCACTCGAGTTTGCCGTTTCATCATTTTAGGTCACTCAAGTGTTTGTGTAAATACATGTACGTGTACTGGCGCTTATACATGTACGTGTACTGAGTCGCGTAGTGTTCTGTTTGAATATTTAAAATTGCTTTGCAGTAGCCATACATGTATCAGTTAAGTTATGTGGAATATTATCAAATGTTCACACTATCTGCTTTCATTTTTTTCCAAATTTCCATGTAGTCAAAAGTACAATCAGCCTGTCCATCTTGAGTAAAAAAACGGCATATAAAATCGTTTAAAGACAGTCGTTTCACTTTATTTCCTTTCCAAGTAATGTTTTCTTTATGCAATTTATGGTTAGTAGCGATGCAAATTAAAGCATATACTGACAAAGAAGTGTTTTAGTAGACCCGTATCATAAACCGTCTGGAATTTTCCGTATCGGCCGTCTGTAATTTCGCTTATCATATGACATTCGCCCGTCTGTACTTTGGCGTATTGTTTTTGTCGCCTAGCGACAGAATAAAACGATAAATACACTGTAAAAGTTGATTATCAATGATCCTTCAGATGGAGACTGAAAAAATATAAGCCTCAATAAGATTATACCATGAAAAGTTTAGGTATTCTGTGTAAAATGCAGCAAAATAACTTACCCGCCAAAACGCACGCGCCGACATAAACATCTGGAATTTGGCGTACCAGTTGGAATTTGACGAGCCATATGTACGGTGTGTATAAGCTCACCTTGTGAGCCTTCGGCTCAGGTGAGCTTATAAATAAAGCCTGACATGTGAATGATGCCCATTGGCATTTATGGCACTAATCATGTTAGGTTTACATACTTAGATATATCCAGAAACAGTCTTTGCCATCATATTGTACATGTAATATTGATTTCTCTTTTCTATTTCAACCTGCAGTTACAGATGAAGTTCTTTCAGCGTAAGTTTTTACATAATATATGGATTATTGATGAATTTTCTAATTAATGAAACACCATAAATGGCCAAGAGATTGAAATTAATTCTTTTACAAGAAACATCTTTAAAAAAGATAATTGTTGAAGATAAATATCTGTTCTGCAATAGGGTACAGGAAGCATGATGTACATTTTATTTATGCTTTATTCTAAAATATAAATTGTTGACAGTGCATAGAAGCTCAGTGATGTAGTAGTGATACCTAAGCACAAGTCAGTAAGATATATAGTTTTGGGACTTTTGACGGACACAAGACTAGTTTGCTGTGTTGTTGAAATGACATCACTACCTTAGCCTGACAGCTAAACGCTCAGTGAAAAAAACTGTACCTATTCGTTTTAACGTTGACAGTTTTAATGCATAATTATAATTCCTGGATATCAATCTGATGCAAAAAAAAAAAAAAAAAAAAAAAGTTAAAATATCGTTATTGTGCGGTGAGCCTTTACTGGCGGAAACAACTCGTTCTGTGAAGCAGAGCCTTTGATCCGAACACCCCTATTCAATGGAGAAAATCCGAACGCATCTTATCTACGATGGCCTGCATGAATCATAAAATTTCAAAATCCACAGATTTTTTATTTTAATTTTTCTTTGCTAAAGCTTTCGTCACACAAAAAGCGATTAAAATGAATAACAATAAGGATCAATGATGTCTTGTATAGTAAAAAATCATCATCTTAAAGTACTTTTTAAAGAGATGCAGTTTGTTGCCTTTTTCATCTTCCATATGGAAAAAAACCTGGATGCAGGTCAAAAATGATCTGAGATGTCTTCCACAAATAAACAACAGTTAACCCTGATGTATAATTATGAAGTCAGTTTTCAAGTTTGCAAAAGTCAGCAGTTTTAAACCTCTTTCAAGCTGCTTAAGTACAAAATATGTAGCTGATTCTAAAGTACAAAATAGCTGTATGTATTATGGTTACATCTTAAATAATTGTGAAAGTGCCTTGACATTCTGTTTGTTTTTCCAGATTACATTGTTTGTTCCAAGGGACACTATTACCAGCCCTAGATCTCGTAGACAACAGGAGTGTTACTGTTCTTTCATGTCCTGATGGAAGAAAAGTCTTTCAGGTGAGAGGTGACTCTTACCAACCCTGAACAGTCTCAATGTATCTTCACTGACTAAACCTTTGCCTCTGAGCATATTTCTGGATATGTGTATTGGGTATAACGCCTATGGTCCATAGGCGTTATACCCAATACACATATCCAGAAATATGCTTAGAGGCAAAAGTTTAGTCAGTGAAAATACATTGAGACTCTTCAGGGTTGCTATCTCTGGCGGAAACAAAATTCCCGGACATTTCCCTGACAGAATTTCAAACCCTGACAATGGCATATCGGCGTGCGGTCTCTCATGAATGCTAAATTTGACAATTCTTTAAACTTGGCAAGTCGTAAATTACTATAACACACTAATCAGAACTTAATTCAACACAGTCTGACTAGTCAGCCATCAAAATGAAAGTATCATACCCAAGGGTTCATTATGCCAAAATGATAAACAATCACATATTAAAAATTCATTTTGACGACTGACCCGTCAGACTAAATTCAACATAAAATACACTTCTACTAGATACTGTCTGGTTCATGACTGTCCCAAAAACATTGATGGAGTGGTGATTATTTCACTCAATAACTGGACTTGAATCTGGTATTTTCAAAATTCCCTGACATTTACCAACAATTCCAAATTTCCATGACAGTTTGCTGAATTACATGTACCTGACAATTCCCTGACCTTGAAAAAAAATTCTAAATTTCCCTGATTTTTCCCTGACACGTGGCAACCCTGCAGTGTTTAAACCACTGGAGCTTCAAGACTCCTTGATAGTTTTCGGATGAAATTACCAGTAATACATGTAGTGCTGTGAATAAAACTGAACATTTCCATTTTGAAATATTGTATGCAATAGACATTTTATCACCATCGCTTTGAATATTTCTGTTACCAGGTTGTTGGCAGTTCTGGAACACCGTACACTTGTTTCACCTCCAGTCATTATTGTACATGTCCAGCTTATAGATTCTCAGGTAATAACCATACCATCCAAGCTAGACAAAAACTAGACCATCAGGAAAACATGTCCGTGTAATATATATCCCCTTATACCCTACTTTTATGTAGTAAAACTGGGTATACAGGGGTATATCTATTTTTGCTTCAAAACAAAGATTGTGGGTACTCGTTAGAACCGCCTCACCGAGGGTTCTATTTTGTACCCACAATCTATGTTTTGAGCAAAAATAAGAAAATGTTAAAAAAACTACTGAAAGAAATTCAATTTTTACATTTTCTTTTTTTTTTTTCTTTTTTTTTTTTTACAAGTTAAGAAAAAATCTGTACTACACTCATTCTAAAATAAGCAGCGCACCCCCTGTCTCGGGGTGTTAAATAAAGATTGGAGTGACATTGTTCAATATATCACCAAGGTTGGCTGTATTTTCAAAATTTTGTACTATCTCCATTTAAACCGAATTAAGTATGATACCCAGTTATGTTTTTTAAGATCTCTGGTAGTAGTGAATAATGCATGACCCCACCAAAAACGGCATGTCACAAACTGAAATGCAAAAATTCAAAAGGCGATAGAATGAACAAATTCTATTTTCACACGAAACAACATCGTTCGATTTACTTAATTTTACATTATCTTTTGGTAAAAGAAATGATTATTTTATGTCTTGTAAACAAACAAAAATATCAAACATCAAAAATCGAAAAAAGCATGTCACAGAGTTTCTGTAATTTACGTGACGCTATAAAAGATTGTCCAAACTTTAATACTGCTTTCTCTTATTGCAGACCAAACTGTGTCAATTAAATAGTTGAATATGTCCTTTATATGGATAACATATGGACTTTTCATTTTACTTTACTATTTTGGTCAAATATACCTAATCCCCCTGCTTAACCATTGCGTCCCTTTTAAGATGTAATCATACGTGACACCATTTTTCTACAAATCCAACATGGTATTTGAAACAACGTTATCTGAATATGAAAGTATGGAGGATGAATACATCTCACAAAAAATAAAGTTAATATCAAACGACCCTAAGGTGGTTTTTTCGGATGCTAAAGTTGAAAATGTAATAAACGTGACAGTAATTTACGTGACGGTACTTACTTTCAAAATGCCAGTATGACATACTATATAGCTAAGATTGTGCTTTGAATCAGCGTCAATACATGTTTTAATGTCCATTATGTACTTTTCAGTAGTTAAGGTTACGGAATATGATGTTTTTTCAAGCAGTGTCACGTAAATTACGCATTTGTCACGTAAAATACAAAGGTAGTTTAAGTCTATTTATCAGTTGTAGTTGAAAACAGTTGAATCTAAAAGGATCACACCTCCTTCAATCAAAGACATAGCAATACTACATTTGTTATTCGCATTTGTCCATTCCAAAATACTGACCAACAGAAAAATATCAGCCCTGAGATTAATATACATTTTATCAATATAAAACAGTTTTGTTTTACTAAATAATTACGTGGTTAATTAATCGAAGGATTTACTTCTTGTGCAGACTTGTTCAAATTCCATGCTTCATTTTAAGTTAGCAAACACTCAAACATATCGAAGTTTAAAAATAATGTAGGTGACTTAAATATTACTGTCACGTAAATTACAATATTCCGTCACGTATATTACATTTTTATAGAATGTTGTGCAAAAAGTAAAACAATATTAAAAATGAAACAGGTTCACACAAGATTGTCTGTTTGGAGTAAACGTATCCAGATAAAGTCTTTTAGATAATATTTAATGCCATTGTGTATCTGTATTGCAAAAATAATCTATGTTGTGGTTTGCAAGTAATTTACGTGACGCTGAATAAAACAAGACCTGCCATATAACAATATGTATTTAGAAAAGTAATTATAGGCTCCGCCACTCATGTAGGACAAATGTAATTATCATTACATGTTTTGATTTAATTCTGATGTACAGGTCAGATGTTATTATAGTTGCAAGTTAACAACACTGAAAATTCTGAAACAAGAAGCCTGCATCATACACATATTATCTAACATTTTTCGATAGATGATTGAAGTGACGTTTATTGTTTGATTTAATCTACTTAATATTGCTCTTTATTTGAGAAACTGAAGTCTGCTAGTCAGAGATATACGTTGAGTTTGTATTATGGTTACATTTAGTTCATATGTAGTGCGTCACGTTGATTACCAAATTGGAATATACCCATCAAGTTTCAAAATGATGTAGAAATTGCAGGAATATCGGGAAGGTGGTGAAATCTTACAGGATGAAGCCTGAATGATCCACAATAGTGATGGTATGTCGAAAAAGTGCAATTCTAAAAGTTTATTTTTCTTCATTTTTTTCCCCAAGATTTGCACCTTATTTTAGAATGAGTGTGTACCGTATATTACATGGACGTGTTTTCATAATGTTTTCCATACTTACGGTTCCCAAGACTTGAATTTAAGTAATACTGCTTGTAGAGGTCCATCACAGCAGCTGATCAATCTTCTTGGGTACATACATCACTTGGGGTGTGTAGCAAAAATTGAGACACTGATCAGGCTTGCAACTTCTATCCAGCTGAACTTCAATTGTTTTTGTATATATACATGTATACTAAAGCAGGTGTTCTCGTGGCACTATTGAAAAAGAACAAGTTGAAATACTCCAGTCTTTTGCTACCAGACTTTGTTTTTGGCAGTCATAAAGCAATTTTTACAATTTCCATCTTCTCGATTAGAATCGCTAACGAAGGTATTCTGTAGCTTTAATAGCAGAACAGTGGTAAAACATTACGAAAACAATATTGCCCATGCAGTATACACTGATTCTTAAAATAGTAAAAAATGAAGATTTTCAGTAGAAAATGTTTGATATTTTTCTTATTTTTGCTCAAAACATAGATTGTGGGAACACATTTGAACCACCTCGCCGAGGCGGTTCTACAAGTACCCACAATCTATGTTTTGGAACAAAAATAAGAAAAATAGATATACCCCTGTAAACCCCAGTTTTTCTATATAAAAGTGGGGTTCAAGGGGGTAGTCATTACACGGACATGTTTTCCTGATGATCGCCCAAAGATAAGCGTTTTCAAGAAGTTGGTATGTTTTATTGAAAGTTTTGATTCACTGACAATTTAAGTTTAATCAAATAGGAAACAGAATTGGAAAGAATTCCCTGAACATGATCTTAACTGTTTACTGGAACCTTAAGCAGCATAAAACAGCAAAACATCTTTTTGTGAATTTCTGTTATCAGTTATGTTGAATATTTCAGTTTTGAAGAAAGAAGATCACATAATGGTAGGTTTTTTTTATGCTCCCAACTTTGAAAAAGTTGGAAGGGCATATTGCTTTCGGCTTTTCTGTGTGTGTGTGTGTGTGTGTGTGTGTGTGTGTGCGTCTGTTAACTTTTGAATGGTGAATGCTAGGGTTTTGAAATTTCATATGCCCATTCCTCATGAAAAAATAGTTGACCCGTATATTTTTCATGTCCGAGTTATGCCCCTTTTCTGAGTTATGTCCCTTTGAAAACAAAATTTGAAAATCTTGTGTGCAAGATATCTCAAAAAGTATTTGAGCTAGAGCCTTCATATTTGGTATACTGGTTGGGGCTGAGAAGTAGATCACCTGATTAACTTTTGGGAACTTTATTTCAAATTTTGACAAAATTACGGAATTTTGAAATTTTTATTATTTTTCCCACTTTTTGGTGAAATTTGAAACTTTTAAACGGTGAATGCTAAGGTTTTGAAATTTCATATACAGATTCCTCATGAAAAAATAGTTGACCCATATCTTTTTTCATCTCCAAGTTATGCCCCTTTTCTGAGTTATGTCCCTTTGAAAACAAAATTTGAAAATCTTGTGTGCAAGACATCTCAAAAAATATTTGAGCTATAGCCTTCATATTTGGTATACTGATTTTGGCTGAGGAGTAGATCACCTGATTAACTTTTGAGAACAACACCTCATATTTTGACAGAATTACAGAATTTCGAAATTTTGAATGATTTTTCCACTATTCGGTGAAATTTGAAATTTTCAAAGGGTGAATGCTAGGGTTTTGAAATTTCATTTACAGATTCCTCATGAGAAAATAGTTGACCCATAATTTTTTACATGTCAGAGTTATGCCCCCTTTTTAAGTTATGTTCCTTTGGAAACAAAATTTGAAAATCTATCTCAAAAAGTATTTTAGCTAGAGCCTTCATATTTGATATACCATTTGGGATGGAGAAGAACCTGACCAACTTTTGAGGACTTTCCGTCAAATTTTGACAGAATTATGGAACTGTGGAATGTAAGTCCTCAAGTTTGCTATTTGTGTCCCGGTCTACTCTGTTTGCTTATATGATATTCATTAAAAAATAATGAAATAAATGAATCATATAAACTGTGCCACGTTAGAGGCAAGCATACAGTTGGGGGCATAGTGTTTTACAAACACTTATTTCTAGTTTTTGGTAAAATTTGATGTTCATTTACATTCCAATGCTTTGCTTTGGTTTTAAATTTTGTATGTACAGGGTGTTAAGAAAGTTCGAAGACATCATTCAAAAGGATACTGAGTGTTAAATAAAGCATTTAGATATTATTATATACTGTTATTTTAATCTTGAAAATATGTCATACATGATATTATGGACAAAACTTTGCTTTATAGCAAACTGATAGGAAAAATACATGTGGAAAATAAGCGACCCCTCTTCTGAATTGAGTGTCATAAAATGCAAAATGTGGGTTTAACCAGTGCTTGTCCAAAAAACTGTTTAAATTTCCAATACCAGTGGATTCACATTGAAAACATTGATTACAAATATTGTCAAGAATGTTTTATGCAAATGTGAGTCATCATTTTCTGTTGTCCAGTAAACTTTATGGAATTGCTCAGCAAAGTCTTCGGGTACCCCCATTCTTGAAATAGGCCACAAATAGTAGGGGGTATAGGTAAATATTTTATGAACATTTGAAACTGCGTAGTTATTGTCATTTCTTTTTCTAATATAATGCTATTAGATATGTTGTGGCATAATGGAAACTAATTTTTGATGACGCCCCTTCCTTATTTTTGAATAAAACTTATTGAAAAACATGTTATACCTAAGCCTGTCCCTCACTTTCGTCAACATGAAATTTTGCGTTAAAAACGTTATTATTTTGAATATAACGTAAACATACAGTAGTTTATTTAGATTTGCGTGGTAATATTTGATACAGGGGTGTGTATTGTTGTGGTTTACGGTGCCCATGCCAGTAAAAAAGTTATATTGTTAATAAAATTCTCAATTTTTCGTCATTTTACCCTATTTGTTGCAACTTTTTGGGGTCAACCTTATTGTATGATAAATTTTAACCACATAATCCAGAAAATGAACATTTTAACAATTCTGTTCACTATCCCGACACTTAATACATAATATGAAATATTTTATGTAAGTTATTTGCTTCATTCTTTGATTCCATTAAGTCTTGATTACCCCTACCCCCTATCAAAACACCCACAGATTTTCTGATCGAAAATCATGCTTTTTCATCTGATGAAAAAAATGTTCTGAACTAGCTTACAATAACTGTTATGTTCATGGTGATGTTAAGGACAGTGACTATCACTTTAAGTTATTTTATGCTCCCTGGTTAATATTGTGAATAGTTTAAATTGTTTAATATGCCACCCCTTTTTACACAAATCACATAGAGAATACGGCAAGCTGTGGCACCCTGACATAGAAATTGTAATATAAACCAGTCAAAACAGAAGTTGTAGAAGTTCTTTTATACTGTGCAAACTGATATCAAAATGGGTTTTAATTGTCTTGATTTTTAAGATTGTGTTATTATTCATTATGAAGTTATAAGGAATATTACAATGTCTTCGAACTTTCTTAACACCCTGTAATTTTGCAATTTATTACAAATATTTGTACCTCACATAACAAATCCTTTTGTTTTTGATAATTGGAGATAATTCAAAGCTTTAACCAGAACTGACAATCAGACCCCAAAGTCTAAAAGGGAAACGACTGAAAACAGGCCGACAGGCTAATTAACAGCAGAAATGTCTCCGTGTGTGATTATTAGATGTCTCAGAGAAACATTGCAATATGTATATTTTACTTTTCAGTGCAAACATTTACTGGCAGTGAAGCTCTCAGAAGCTATGGAAGTGTCTAAAACTTTAGAAGTCTCCGATCAAGAATTAGCAGACATTATCACACAAGTTGACTGATTACCGGTAGTTTTTTTTTTTTTTTTTTTTTTTTTTTTTTTTTTTTTTTTTTCATAAATGGTTCTTTGATCTCTGTAAAAAGAGAGCCACGACACAAGAAAACCTGGCTTCAGGATTTCTTACCAGGTCAATTACAAACTGACCTGTGCTGCCAAAGAAGACGGCTAGAAGCTTGAAATTTCGGATTTAAGAAGAAGAGTTATTGTACTATCTTTGTAGAGAAAACAAAGCCACTGATCAGCACAGCTGATCTGTGGCTTTGTTTCCACATTGGCAAATATCCGGTTTTCTCATGATGTGGCTCAATATGTACATGTATTTATATTTTATTTCTGGTATAAATAAACAATAATTTAATATTAAGTTTTCATTTTTCTATGCCTAATATCCAAAATTACTCCCTGACATTTGAAGTTGCTAATATAATAATGCTTGTTTCCCCCCTTGTTTTATTGGCTAAGTGCTCAGCCTCTTGTGTGATTCTTTCGAAGGCATCAGGAAAACATCCGTGAAATGTATACATCCTTAAACCCCACTTTTATATAGAAAAACTGGGGTATACCTATTTTTTCTTGTTTTTGCTCCAAAACAGATTGTGGGTACTCCCTGAGGCGGTTCTAACATGTACCCACAATCTATGTTTTAAGCAAAAAAAAGAAATATATCAAATTTTTTTCTGGTGAAAATTTTCATTTTTTTTACAGCTATAAAAATCACTGTATATTGCACAGACATGTTATCCTGATGGGCAAATTGGGATAACAAAACAAAACTTTCAACACACCTGGTCGTGGGCTGTTGTGTTAATTTAATCTGTGATTTACAATTCCTACAAAATTATTTACAAAGTTACACAAACACACACACGAGTATAACAACCAGGAACGGAGCATAGTGAAACCTACAAACCACTTTGGCACTGTCATGAAAAAATATATAAGCAGCGTCATGAGAAATCCAGATTTTAGCCTATGCGAAAAGGTGGGTGCAGATCAGCTATGCAGTAATTGCACAGATGGTTAGCACATTTGTTTTCGCCTCTCCAATAGTACAATTTCTCTACCTTCTAAATCTGAAATTTCCAGCCTCTAGCCATCTGTGCTTGTACAGCTCGGTTTGTGTCAGACATGGTCGGAGACCCTGAAGACCGGTTTTCTCACAACAAGGCTCATATACAATGTAGCTACATGTAGACTGATCAGTCGTTGTGTTTGTTTTAATGCATATGTCTACAGTCAACAACTAAGGACATGTCAGGACTGCAAGTCATCATACATCAGGAAAACATGTCCGTGTAATATATATACCCCCTTGAACCCCACTTTTATATAGCAAAACTGGGGTATGCAGGGGTATACCTATTTTTCTTACTTTTGCTCCAAAACGTAGATTGTAGGTACTCGTTAGAACCGCCTCGGCGATGCGGTTCTAACGTGTACCCACTATCTATGTTTTGAGCAAAAATAAGAAAAATAAAAAAAATTCTGCTGAAAATTTTCAATTTTTACAGCTGAAAAAATCAATGTATATTGCATGGGCAAATTTTTGTAATAACCACACCATTCCTCATCAAGCCTCCCATCAGAGGCAGATTGCCTGTGTGCATTTTTTTAACCACTGACAAAAACGAATCAATGTTCTTCAATCAGCTGAAGAGAAAGAATGGCTGTACAAATAAACTGTAAAAGGTGCCGCATCTGAGGATTCATCACAGGTCTGCATCAATACAAACCAGACACGCTACTAATCCAGCTATCCTGCCCTGTAGAGACTGATCACTGTCTTTGTTGTTTGCACCAGTTTTCATCAACTTTCAATGATCCATCTCTGTATCAAGGAAGGACTTATCAGAATGTACAGAAATACCGAAAGCATGTGGATTTGTAGGTTTTATTATGCCCCTGCCCCATGATGGACTCACCAGTTTAAAACTAAACAACTGAAAAGGTAACAATATACATGTATATTGTTTGGCCCTCCTTTCGAAGAAAACCGGCCTGTTTTAAAAGGTTGAAAATTTTCCAAAAAACAGCTGCTGTGCGACCCAGTTAGCTGATCAACATCTTTGCTGCCAAGATAATACAAAGTAAAAATTCTCATTCCCATGCACTGTGGCTGTGCAGCCTGGCTTGTGTCTGACCTGTTTGGAAACCTTTAAGAGGCTCAATAATTGGTACAGAGCTTTGAGACAAATATGTAATGAAAATCTTCAATAATCTGTGTCTTCTAAATTTCTAAATGTAGCATGGGAGATAACCCTATTTGTAACAAATTTCTGATCTTTGTAAATATTGATGTAAATATGTGTATTTTCAGTGAAATAGAATTAATCTGTTAAATTATCATAGTTGAGATCAAACACAAAAATATACTTTTGGATATCATGTCAGAGGCGATTTAACTGGTTCCTTTGTTCAGGAAACATAGCTCACTTTCCATTTAATTATATTAAGATTAAATGCCCCAGAATAATTTTTCTGTCCTGTCTTGACAGAGCTACCACAACCTTGTATTTACCGGTGCTAATTGGAGTTAATGTCTTACTCAAGCACAAAACCAAGGCCCGAGGTTATAAAACTTTTTTCAAACTCAGCTGAGCATAAAATTTCAACTACTCATAAATGTTGAAATAGTCAAAATTAGTGGAAAATTCAGGGGCAAAAACTCAAAAACTAGTCTGTATCCTGGTCATAAATGTTAAAATGCTAACAATTGTTGGCATTTTAACATTAATGACCAGGATAAATTTTATATCTCCGGTGAGTGTTATAACCTCGGGACCTGGTGCCGGTGTGGTTTGAACCCAGGACCTCTCATCTGAGTTTGATGCCCTACCACTAGGCTACTGAACTAGACGGGTACCATACAGTTATATTCATATTATTTTTCCCAAAAATTACTATTTAAAAATATACTGTTTGGTAAAAGTATCAATGCTACTGATTGTAATATAAATTTCATGACTTTTAAAAATGAAAATAGAATACAAATAAAACATTTTATAATCAAATTAAACATGAAAACTGAAATTAAATATTGGTGGGAAATTAAAACAGTCACATTAAAATGTCAATTGGTTAAGATGATAAACTAAATTGTGTATTATAATTGGTCAATCACTTTAATGCTATTTCATTATTTTTAACTTGAACTGTTACAGGTAAAATTACTTCATTTGCATTTAAAATAAAGGTCATATGCTCAATCTTATTAAACACAGATTAACTGAAAAACAACAGGTTTTATACAGAGTTTAAATATATATGATTTGAGCCTTCGTCAGAGAAAACCAACAATTTAGTATTTGATTGTTTGATGCACTAAGGTATTTTTCTCTGTAGCAATGCTGAACTGACCCAAATTCTTTGAATAACTAACAAAATCGAAAAAAGTTCTGTGTTGGCAAAAACTACAGACATCAAAATACATCAGAGTACCAGCATTATTTTGCTATTTATGCACATTCAAGCTGCATATTTTGATATCATGAAAAAATCTCAACCCTTTAGGTAACTCCTGCAAGCGAATGAAAGCAGTGTATGAACAATAAGCTTAATGGTCCAAATTGTAACAGTTGTAACGATGATTGTCCATGATGGACAGAAATGGTTGAAAAAACAATGCTTATCGTCTAGTGGCCACTCATGGTTGCAGCAATGATAGATGTCCACGATGGATAATTATCATTGCCGGACAGTTACTGATGCTACAAAGCGGGCAACTTCAAGACCATCAGACATTTTAACCGATATATGACGAATGGGCTATCCCATTGCTATCAATTAAAAGAGTCCACATTCATTTTGAGGGACATCAGGAGTGATCTTAAATTTTTATCTCATTTTTTCGATGAAATTTCTCTGTGCAAACAGAATAGCCCCAGATGGGACGCCGTGTTCTGCGGCATCACTGTTTGCCTATATCCTATAAAAGGGATGTCAGGCTCACTAGTGAAAACAATTGAGCCGTTTCGTGGGAAAACCAACAATGTGGTTTCCGACCAGGTCTGACACAAACCGGCCTGCACAGTAACAGAAAAGAGCTGGAAGCTTGAAATTTTGGATTTAAGTAAAAGAGGAATTGTACTATCCGAGTAGCGAAAACAAAGGCGCTGATCAGCTTCGCGGTTACCGCGAAGCTGATCTGCGTCTTTGTTTTTGCCTATGCAGATTGTTGGTTTTCCCATGTGGCGGCTCAATTTTCTGTCTCTTTACCGAGACAAGAGAGGTAACAATTTATAATACAAAATAAAACAAATAAATAAAATACATAATACACATATTTAAGTTAGAGATGTCAGTGACTTTGACCTTTTAAAAAAGAAGAGAAGTTGAGTTGCTAATGAAATGAAATACCGAGAAAAATTGCATGCCCTTATTCCCCAGGGATAATTCTGGTGAGCAAACATGATGGGCCTTTTTGACAAATTTCATTGGCAGTTTCGGGCCAAGACAACTCCCTATACAGTTACATTGTGAAAAGGGCCCATACCTTTCTATATAAGGGGACTTTTTGCACAGGGCCCCTTCCAGAATTATCCCCGATCCCCTTTCCATTTTTCAAACTTGATTGTTTGTATTTAGGCTTAACATCCCAGTCAACAATTTTTCAGTTATGTTGGGATGGAGCCATCACTTCCTGGGTATTAACCAGTACTGTGGGGAGTTAATGTGCCTTGCTAAAGGGCACAACACGGTGCCGCCAGTTGGGATCGATCATCTAACCCAGAACCTCTTGATTCGGAGTATGACGCTCTACCACTACATCACCTCTTTCCCCCTTTTCAAATTTGATGGCATCACTTAATGCGTCGAATGCATAATATTAATAATTAGGAGAAACACTATTTTCAAAGATGTGCCATGTCAGAATGTACCAAGCTCAAAAGACCAAATCCAATGACATCTCATAAACACCAGATGCAACATAAGAAAACCTGCTTTCTGCATATGAGCCGCCTTGTGGGGAAACCAACAATGTGGTTTCTGAACAGGTCCAACACAAACTGGGCTGTACAAGCACAGAAGATGGCTAGAGACTGGAAATTTTGGATTTAGAAACTAGAGGAATTGTACTATCCGAGTAGCAAAAACAAAGGCGCTGATCAGCTTCGCAGTTACTGCGAAGCTGATCTGCACCTTTGTTTTCGTTTAGGCAGATTGTTGGTTTTCCGTTGTGGCAGCTCATATGATGAAACAAAGCTGATCTTTCTGCATATGGTGAAACAAAGCTGATCTGCATATTTGACTTGCTTGCATAGTAGAATCCCTCAAATGTTTTAGATAACCAGGCCTTGATGTTATCAGTTTTTTTTTTTAGCTCAGCTCAGCTGAGCACAAAATTTCTACTGCTCATAAATGTTTAAAAGGTCAAAATTGGTGGAAAATGCAGGTTCAAAACAAAACAAAAATAGTAATTTATCCTACTTATAAATGTTAAAATGCCAACAATTGTTGACATTTTAACATTTATGAGCAGGATAAATTTTAGTCTCAGCTGAGTTGAGCATGAAAAAAGTTTTATAACCTCGGGACCTGGTTTGTGTCTAACATTGTCAAAAAGTCCGAAGGCAGGTTTTCTTACGATGTAGCTCCAAATTTAACAGCACATGTTCCCTGAGATCATTATTAGTATGCTGTAACAAATAGCCCCCCCCCAACGGTCATACATTTAACATCTACTCAACATAGCTGCTTTTTATTTTCCTTATCTAAATTGTACTGAGCCTACATTTTACTGAAAAGTTGGTCATACATTCAGGTCTCAATGCTTGTGCGATTTGCAAGATGCAAGTTGTGCTATGCTGCCTTTACTGACATACAGATTCACAAAATTAAGCTCAGATACCCAAAGCATTTAAAAATATTTAAAGTGAGTCCCATTTAAAACAAACATCTAAAAACAGGATGTTGATAACTATTTACCAAATAATGTAAGCATGAATGTTGTTTTAGATACTCCTTCTTCATGTTCTTTGTATGCTCTTTTTAGTGTTTTCTTAATACACTTCAATTTAACTATTAAAAATGCTGTTTATAGGTATAATAAATATGAATTATTACTATAAACAGTTGTGTATAAATAAATTAAAAACATCAACAAGAGGTTTACAATCAACTTGAGCAAATACAAGACCATCTCTCATACAACTCGTTCCCTATAATTCTATGAATGTCGCAATTTTTTCACGACTGGCGTATCTCCTGCCGAATCGATCTTTCTCTTGACGCCCTTGGTAAACCCTTTGTTCTCTGTCTGTATTTTGCCCTTGCTTCTCAACGATTTGTGGCGTATTCTTCTCAGTCGCAGGCTGATCCTACTTGACAAACTTTTCCCTCCGCTACACTTCCTCCCTGACTTCGACCCGTCACTAAGATTAGAGTTATTCAAGTTCTTATTTCTCTTTCGTAATGCTCCTTTATTTACATTTAGGCTTTTCAGACTCAGTTTCACGTTGTTACTTGTCAATAAGTTTTCTAACTCGCTGAGCGAACCTATTTTCTTGGCTGTGTTTCTAATATTTTCTACTGACTGCTTGCTCGGCAACAAACACTTCTGCTGTGGATTTGCAGAATCTGGACTGGTAACGTTACTTGCACTATTGTTATGAGAGCATGACCTTAGATCGTGTAAGGCACTAGGTGGCACTTTGTCACTGGCATAATTGCTAGGAGTCCATTTGCTGCCTTGAATTTGATTTTGCCCGACTTTGACACTTGATCTTTCTAACTTCATTTTATTACTAGTCAAATGAGCCATCAGTTTACTCTCTGTTTGATTACTAGCTGCGGATTTATCAGCGGAGACATTATGGTCTTTATCGTCACCAGATATATGCGACCCTCTCTTGTGAGTCACTTTACTTGGGGACACTTTGGTGGGGGATACTTTTTGCTGACCTTTGGAATGAATGTCACTTCTCAATACATGCACAGTTGTAGAGGCCGCAACTTTTTCGGACACTGATGCTTTTCGTTCTGGCTGAGGCGACTTTTGTGGTGATTGTCTTGTTGCCATTCCATGCCTTCCCTGATTTTCACTGATGCTAATTTGCAAAGGGGATGTCCTGGGTTTCATGGGACAAGGGGCCGACTTGCTGTGCTTAAGTTCATCCTTCTCGGAGTTTATCAAAGGGGACACACCACAGGGACTTCTTAATTGCACACTATCGTCTAAATTGTCAGTGAACTTGTGCATAGGGGACGGTTTCATGGGAAATTTCACAGCATCAGCCTTCAACATTGTCGTAATTTTCATTCCACCAGTTGAGTCATTCCACAAAACTTGTCTGGCAGGCGAAGTCGGACTCCTTGGCGAAGCTTTAGTAGGAGACTTACTGCCTCCTGCGTTTTCATGTTTCCCTTCTTTATGCTTCTTTGGTGATTTATGTAAACTCTCCTTCGCTGTCAGTAATTCTGTTGCGAGCTTATTATCTAATCCTTTCTGTTCGGCTAGCAGCCTCATTTGCTCTTCTCGTTTCTTCTTGAGGATTGACAGTTTTCTCGGACCTAGTGGGTCAATTAGCACAACTATACAACTGGTGTTGTCCGCTTTCATGAGTTTCATCCGCCACTTGTTTAAGGCACTCTGCACCAGTTTCTCAGCAGGATTTATCCAGTACGACACAGGAACAGACTGAAAAAGTCGAGAAATATGATAAAACATTCATCCTAAAACTGTGGTTCAGTCATGTGCAAGGCATATGGTCACCTTATAGGGGAAAGAGCTACCAGCAATCTTACTTTTCAAAATCTTCATGCGTGTTGTAACATTTTTTTAAATGTTTTGCACTGTACCTTATGTCCCAGCTGGTGTTTGGGATGGGATTTTAAATAATGTACATACATGTGATACCTCCCTCATCATCAGGGAGACTCCAGGAAATGAGCCATAAAATTGATTGTAATTCTTCTAAAATATACCTATTTTTCACACAAAATTCCAGATCTCCCTGAAATGGATCAGGAAATTTCCTATATATTCTATACATTTTTCAAAAACCTCCCTGAAATGAAAGAAAAATCTCCCTGAAGCTCCTTTTCAACTCATCACATGTATGAATGTATCAACCGCTGTGCAATCTATACTTACTTTTGTCCTGTTGTTCAGTTTCTCATGATGCAACTTGCAAGCAAAACTGTGTCTCAAAATTTGTGACCAATACTGCTTGTAATTTGAAAAACATATTATACAGTGTTTATCTTTAAGGAAGTAGGCCGACTTCTTATCTTCAATGCTGAGATATCACTTAAAATCAAGAACTTGCCCATGTTTTTAGTTTGTGTAGTGTTCACCAGTGATTTACTAATCCAATCTAACAATTGCAACCAAGCTCTACAACACATGTATGTCTATCAGCAGTTTTTGCCTAAGCTGCTATTCTGCCAAATTGCCAATCTTACAGGCAAATGCGCAGTAGATCCAGACTTGACGTGATCAAGTAACAATACAATCTGATAGAAAGATGTTGTTCTAGACAAGCTAGAAATTAGTCGAACAGTCGATCAGTGTAGTCCTGCAGATTTATGGGGTATTTTATCGGGACCCGGAAATAGGGTTCAAACTTTTTTTCTTGACTGATTCTTGTAGCCAAGACCTTGCCCTTCAAGAATCTGAATGATGCCACCTTGGCATCATTGAGCATTTTGAGATAATCAAGATGGCGTCCAGAATGGTCGTCATATATATGTTATCACTTGTTTTGCTATGTCTAGGACTTGAATACTTGTTTCTATTTGCCACATTTGGCTGTAAAACATACATTTAAAGTTGTCTGATAAATCTCACACCTAAAATGATTTCTAAAAAATAAACATGGCATCAAAGATGGTCGCCAAATAGAATTTTTGCACAGAAAAGAGTATAATGTGCAGTACATGTGTGTTTTTGTATTCATTTTATCCTGTAAGGTAATCTTATATTGTATTGCCATGTGCATATATGACTTAAGACCATTATTAGAACACTCTGAACCTAAGATGGCATCCAAGATGGCTGTTTCTATATGACAACAGCCTTATTAGCTTGGCTGGCATACGCATTTGCTATTTATTAAAGTTATTTCTAGACCGTATCAAATGCAGGACCCACAGCTATAATCTTCTCTGGTGTAGTGGTTAAGCTATCAACCTGTATGCCAAGGTTTTTGGGCTCAAACCTTGGCTTTTTCTAGTCTTTTGAATGAGACTTGAAACTGAGGTTTCGGTTCCACATGACCTTAGCTGTTGATTTGGGCATAAAACAAAAATCAACCACCAAATACAGAATGATAAGTATTTACCTATGGTAGTGGTATTCATACTTCTCGAATATAGACATATAGTCAAGCTATGTTCAACATAGCGAGGCTAAAATAAGCTAATAGCCAATATGTTCAACTTTCACAAAATGATCAAAGTTTAGCCTAGCATATTGCAAATGCATATTTGTTATCAGCTTTATTGAAAATCTTTCAAAGTTTCATGTTTCATTGTAGATGATAGCCATTTCTCGATACAATCGCCTCATTCTTACAGAAATGCTACTTTTGTTGATAATTTGCCTTAAGCGTGGGAAATTTAGCCTTTGTTTGCCAATTTCACATCAAGCCATAAATCTGACGTAGATGTTTCTACGTTGCTACCATAACATCCTCCAAATGTGATCATTTCCTTGATATTATCTGGTGAAGGCTAACTAAGTTCACCAAGCTTGTCAGATATGAAGCCCTTCGAAAGTGTTTTCAGACTGATCCCTTTCCTATACATCAACAACAATAATTTAGCCTATCACGTCCTGGCAGAAAATAGCATGGGCTGCAAGAAGGAAGGAGACCACGGCCGGATGTTTTACCATTTCACTCCAATACATTTAGTCCTTCTCTCCTCTAATGTCCCTTTTATAAAGCGGCTGCATTTAAGTTTACATTTATTTTAGAACTTTGATCTTGAGAAATACGTCTGTGTATGACGCTTACATATTTTCCAGTCTGATTGACTTTAATCATATTAGTTCTTGCTACTGTTACACAAGATGTCGGTCTGAATCTGATCAGTGTGTGTGCTTTTCACCAGTGTTGACCTTGTCTACTACATGTAAGCATCCTTTAATGAAAGTAACCACAGGTATTTAGACCAAGACCCAGCATTTTATGGCTCTATTGAATGTTAGAGTAAATTATCTATTAATGAAAATGGATGCGGCCTTCTTCTCCTTGAAATGTTAAGTTTCATGTGCCACTCAGCTCACATTGTGCAAGGCTATTCAGGTCATCTTGTAGAATCTGCCAATCCATGAGTGAATTAATATTCCTACACAAAACACAATCACCATATGACCTGATATTGTCCGGAAGATCATTAATTGAAATTAAGAACAGGACTGGTCCCAAGACCGATCCTTCAGGGACACAAGATAAGAACGGAACTGCGTCTGGGGCTTGGCCATCCGTTTTGATAGTGCTCAGAGGGCCATGAAGCGATCCACTTGAGAGTAGATCTTCTTATCCCATAAAAGTGTAGTTTGTAAAGTAGTCTCCTATGTGGTACCTGTTGTAGTTCACAAACGACCCCATATATAGGAACTGTGCTTGACACACGTTCATTCGGTCCGAACCGGTTGTTGCACCTGCGTCATCAGCAGTCATTAGCTGGCAGATAACGTGCGAACCAATCCTAATAGAGAACAGCATGTAAGTCTGTTGAAAGCATGTACCGACTGCTTCCGCATGCTAAGAAAAAAAATAAGATCGTGAACAAATGTTGAAATTGTGGACCTCCCGGGCCCACGTCCCCAGGAAACATTACTGCATTAACGGAGAGAAGATCATTAAGAGCTTATTGCCGTTTGATATAAGAAGCAAAGGCAGGTCTAACGCGATTAAAACACCCTCTGCCGGCAGAGCCTCCCGAGGACAGAGTGGATGTAATGAGACCTCTAGATTGTCTGGGTTAAGGTATGTATATCTATCTTTCGAACATAAAGTGTTGGGACGCTTTGCCCCAAAAAGGGTTCTTTTACACCCATGCTGCTGTGATCAAGGCGTATCTATAGACCTCGGTCAAGTTCAAAGAAGGGTGTCCTCTGTTGTGCTGCGACCAGATACCCTTTAGGATAACAGCTTTTATCCCATTACTAGGGCTAAATGAACGCAAGCTTTTGTAAAATCTAATATTTTGTCCTGATATAGTATGATTAAAACAGTGTTTTCTGAGGAAAACTATGTCCCCCCAACCGTTTAGTAATTGAAGTGTAGCTACCTTGTGATATGAAGTTTTTCTAGGGAAGACACCATGTAAGGTCTGATAGTTTAAACTTGTTTTGGACCCTGTCTAAAATTGGGTCACAATCACCAAATTCTTATTAACTCTGAACCTCCTCACAACAATGCTTCTGAGCAAGTTTGGTCAAAATCCATCAATTATTAGTTTACAAGATATCGTATCGGAAAAACTAATTTCAACAGTTTTTATGGACCCGTGACCTTGGAAATTAGGTCAAGGTCATCAAAATCTAATCAACTTTGAGCCTCCTCCAAACAATGCTTCTGTGCAAGTTTGGTCAAAATCCATCAATTGGTTTACAAGATATTGCAGTGAAAAGACTAATTTCAACATTTTTTTATGGACTCGTGACCTTGAAAATTAGGTCAAGGTCACCAAAATCTAACCAACTCTGAGCCTTCTCGCAACAATGCTTCTGTGCAAGTTTGGTCAAAATCCATCAATTGGTTTACAAGTTATCGCGTTGGAAAGATTAATTTCAACATTTTTTATGGACTCGTGACCTTGAAAATTAGGTCAAGATCACCAAAATCTAATCAACTCTGAGCCTCCTCCCAACAATGCTTCTGTGCAAGTTTGGTCAAAATCCGTCAATTGGTTTACAAGATACTGCGTTGGAAAGACTAATTTCAACATTTTTTATTGACTTGTGACCTTGAAAATTAGGTCAAGGTCACCAAAATCTAGCCGACTCTGCGCCTTCTCGCAACAATGCTTCTGTACAAGTTTGGTCAAAATCCATCCATTCGTTTACAAGTTATCGCGTTGGAAAGACTAATTTCAACATTTTTTATGGACTCGTGACCTTGATTATTAGGTCAAGGTCACCAAAATATAATCAACTCTGAGCCTCCTCCCAACAATGCTTCTGTGCAAGTTTGGTCAAAATCCATCGATTGGTTTACAAGATACTGCATTGGAAAGACTAATTTCAACATTTTTTATGGACTCGTGACCTTGAAAATTAGATCAAGGTCACCAAAATCTAATCAACTCTGAGCCTTCTTGCAACAATGCTTCTGTGCAAGTTTGGTCAAAATCCATCTATTGGTTTACAAGTTATCGCGTTGGAAAGACTAATTTCAACATTTTTTATGGACTCGTGACCTTGAAAATTAGGTCAAGGTCACCAAAATCTAATCAACTCTGAGCCTCCTCCCAACAATGCTTCTGTGCAAGTTTGGTCAAAATCCATCAATAGGTTTACAAGATATTGCATTGGAAAGACTAATTTCAACAGTTTTTATGGACTTGTGACCTTGAAAATTAGGTCAAGGTCACCAAAATCTAGCCGACTCTGCGCCTTCTCGCAACAATGCTTCTGTACAAGTTTGGTCAAAATCCATCCATTCGTTTACAAGTTATCGCGTTGGAAAGACTAATTTCAACATTTTTTATGGACTCGTGACCTTGATTATTAGGTCAAGGTCACCAAAATATAATCAACTCTGAGCCTCTTCCCAACAATGCTTCTGTGCAAGTTTGGTCAAAATCCATCGATTGGTTTACAAGATACTGCATTGGAAAGACTAATTTCAACATTTTTTATGGACTCGTGACCTTGAAAATTAGATCAAGGTCACCAAAATCTAATCAACTCTGAGCCTTCTTGCAACAATGCTTCTGTGCAAGTTTGGTCAAAATCCATCTATTGGTTTACAAGTTATCGCGTTGGAAAGACTAATTTCAACATTTTTTATGGACTCGTGACCTTGAAAATTAGGTCAAGGTCATCAAAATCTAATCACCTCTGAGCCTCCTCCAAACAATGCTTCTGTGCAATTTTGGTCAAAATCCATCAATAGGTTTACAAGATATTGCATTGGAAAGACTAATTTCAACAGTTTTTATGGACTTGTGACCTTGAAAATTAGGTCAAGGTCACCAAAATCTAGCCGACTCTGCGCCTTCTCGCAACAATGCTTCTGTACAAGTTTGGTCAAAATCCATCCATTAGTTTACAAGTTATCGCGTTGGAAAGACTAATTTCAACATTTTTTATGGACTCGTGACCTTGATTATTAGGTCAAGGTCACCAAAATATAATCAACTCTGAGCCTTCTCCCAACAATGCTTCTGTGCAAGTTTGGTCAAAATCCATCGATTGGTTTACAAGATACTGCATTGGAAAGACTAATTTCAACATTTTTTATGGACTCGTGACCTTGAAAATTAGGTCAAGGTCACCAAAATATAATCAACTCTGAGCCTTCTTGCAACAATGCTTCTGTGCAAGTTTGGTCAAAATCCATCAATAGGTTAACAAGATATTGCATTGGAAAGACTAATTTCAACAGTTTTTATGGACTCGTGACCTTGAAAATTAGGTCAAGGTCACCAAAATCTAATCAACTCTGAGCCTCCTCCCAACAATGCTCTTGTGCAAGTTTGCTCAAAATCCATTCATTTGTTCAGAAGATATCGCGTCAGAAAACCTAATTTGATCAGTTTTCATGGGCTGGTGACCTTGAAAATGAGGTCAAGGTCACCAAAATCTAATCAACTCTTTCCCCCCTCCCAACCATGTATCTATGCAAGTTTGGTCAAAATCCATCCACTGGTTCAAAAGATATCGCGTAAGAAAGAAGCTACGCGGACGCGGACGCCGACGCGGACGCCGACGCCGACGCCGACGCCGACGCCGACGGGAACCGCACCAAAAACAATATGTCCCCCACCTTCGGTTGGGGGGACATAATTATGGTGTCCATCTTGGCCATCATCTTGGCTCATTATTGTCATGCTAGAATAAACACTAAATCATGCTGTTCACAACGTTAAATGAGCATTTCAGACACATAACATTTGGTATATGGAGCACATGAATGGTGTTTTAATCAGAGAACACTTTTGTTTAAAATAAAATAATGGCAGCAATCTTTGTCATCATCTTTCTTCGTTAATATGATATGAGGTCCTAGCTGAAACAAAAGGACATCACCATTATGTGAACAACAAGAAATGGGCATTTCGACACTGATTATATGAAACATATGAATGCCGTTTTAATAAGAGAATACCTCTTATAGTATGATTATGGCAGCCATCTTGGCCACTATCTTGCATTATTGTTATTATGTGGGTATCAGAACTTAGAACATTTTATTATGATGCTTACAACATAAAATAAGCATTTAAACATAAAGCAACGGGTATATTCAACTCTGGGGGGTTTATATTCTTGCTTATGGCGACCATCTTGGATGTCATCATGATTTTTCCAAAATGCTCAATGATGCCAGGGTGGCATCATGCAGTTTCTGAACAAGTATGGTCTAGTGAACTGGAAACCGCAATAAAATTTCATGTGGCACAGTCTTTCATGTTATGCTTATGGCAACTGGACTAGGAAATGACTAAGAAATCAACTTCAGTAACATCTTTGCGACAAATTTAAAGTTGACAGCCATCTTTGACACCATCTTAGACACCATCTTGTATTCCAAAAATATATAAAGGAAACATAATTTCAAATAAAAATCACCTAATATACAGATAAATGTAATATTTTCAGTATTTAAAGTGAACCAAATTGAGATAACGCTGATAATTGTCATTTAGAATTGCATTCTGGCAGCCATCTTTGAAACATCCTTGATAATATATGACCATGCTAGCAGGAAATGGTCTTTGACATTCATTCTATAAAATTATGTCAAATATTTGTAAATTAAATATACCCTGAGTGCAAATAGAAGCTTTATTATGACCAGCCCAGATATTTAGCCGCCATATTGGACGCCATCTTGTTTTTCTCAAAATGCTCAATGATGCCAAGGTGGCATCAGTCAGATTCTTTAATGGTAACATCTATGCAACAAGAATCAGCCAAGAAAAAAAGTTTGAACCATATTTCCGGGTCAAGCTAGATATCTGCAGGACTAGTGGTGTTGTCTTAACTACAAAAATCACACTCCTCCTGTTTATAAATCCGTAAGTTCCAGCCACTGAACAGTTTTCTTTGTATGCAATGCATGGTGTGTGTCTGACCTGATCGCCCCTCAACCCATTCCCATGCATTTTTTGCTTTACACTCATGTTTTTTGCTAATAGATAATTACCATTGCTGTTTGTGAGATTGAGCCAATTCTGAATATGTGAGACAATTATCAATTATAAACCAAAAACTTTTGTTTTTTTTTTCACGGAAATCAATCGACCATTGTGTAGCTTTTTATCAAAAATTACTATTTTAATACCACATTTTAATTCTCCCAACCTACCGGGTCATTGATGACCTTCTGCTCAAAGTGGTATTCAAGATCAAACACCATATTAACCGACTCCTCAGCTGACATCATGTTCCACAGTCCGTCAGAGCCAATCACAAGACACTTGTCTTTGACGGGATCAAGCTTCACGACGCTGACATCCGGCTCAGGTGAGACAACAAACTCTTCCTTCAGGTAGTTATAACTCCACAGGTCACCTATAGATGCATATGAAAATTTGTAACATTGATTTGTAATGTCTAACAGAAGACGTTTATACAGCAACTTGCGTCATGTATCCGAAGGGATCAGAGAAGCCAGGTACTGAAGGATAAACTTTAATTGTCTGCATTTTAACTCAAGACTGGCTAGATAAACCCAGAATTCAATGAGACAGACTGAATGGTTTATAATGCAAGGGAGATAATCACCTGAGGTCCACAGAAGTATATGTATATATTTTTCAGTTTTCCCTGGTGCACAAAAATGTCCATTTTGACGCAATTTTGGACTGAATGTCCCCAAAAGTATATCCGGGCGCGCAATGTGTGGCATAATTTTTGTCTGGACGAAACGTCTCGATAATTTTGGTCCAGTTTTCTTGTCGCGGTTACCCGTTTTAGTCACACTTATCGGGCGCTTGTTTTTCCTTTTAGTTTCTGTACTTGATCTTTTATATACAAAGTGTCTCACTGACTTTCTGACTGGTTTGCTTCACTACGAAGATGTTTATATCGTAATTGCGAAAAACCCAGCCAACTTCTCTTCAACATGGCGGCTCTCTAGAGTCCAATGACAGAATGTTTTAACTCAGACTGAAACTCTGACTAAAAATAGCGAGTCAGCGGCTTCTGAGCCACCAGAAAAGCAGATTCTGCTGTTTCCAGATGCAGAGAAACAGAAGCATGAAACGGCTATCCTCTATAAAGAAGTTTCCGACAGGAATGGCTTGCTCAATTTTCCTGGCTTTGTTTTGATGGTAAAACCAGCTACATGCACTGTGACATTTGCTGTTAAACTACATGTAGTTAGGACAATCCTAATTATTGATATGTTTAATATGAATAATAAGTACCTTACATGACTTTTAGACAAACAAACAAGTTTTGAAATCAAATGCAATTTTTTGTGGCTAATGAATAATTTTGTCCCCTAAAATCATCCAGGTGTCCCCGATTTTGCCAAAGCAGGGGGACATGTGTCTCCTAAAAATAAATCCCAAGGGAAATCACTGATTTTTGTTTGTTTTAAGCATATTCTTGTTCATTTGTCATCTATTTTCAATGCCTTTTGTACATAAAATGCATTTTAGTTTAGTGGCTAATAAAAGGATTCAAAATTATCCAGATGTCTCATACCAAGTGATCGCGCTACAGCAAGGAAAGGGATTTTGTCTATCGGTGTGCTTCTTCTCACTGGACCCTTGTGGTCCATGCGCGGCCTGTTCCACACTACCCTCTGAACCCCAGCTTTAGCAATCACCTGACCCCCGCTCTCCTCAATCCTCTCTTTCTCTGCAGGACTGTCAGGCTTGTGATCCTGAAAATAAGTTTAAGTGTAACTAATTTGTTATGTGTCTATTCAAACATCTGAAATGTATGTCAAAATGCTGCACAAAGAAAACAATAAATATGTGAGTCGTCATTTCAGCCACTGAGTAAACAGACACTAAATGAGCCTCGTCATGAGAAAACAGAATATTTACCTATGTGAAAACCAGAGGACCAATGGTCCTGTAAACGCTCACCTGAGTCTGCTGCATATACCAATAAACATGTTTGAACATTATGGTATTTAACCCCAGTGCAGGGGCAGATGAAGCCCTTGGGCCGTTTTCTTTTTTCAGAATAATCAATATTCTGTCCATTTGCCAATTTCTTGGCTCTTGCTTGCTTTTCCCTTCAAATGACATTTTAACAGTTTTTCCCATTCAAATGCATGGGCAACCCATGTTGACCTTGCCATAAACTTGGTCAAGGTCATCACAGGGTCATGATTTATATATACATTGTAATACTTTAGCCATGGATGCTTCACACCAAGTTTCATTGAAATCAATCTATTGGTTACAGAGAAGATATTTGAAGGTTTTTTACCATATATGGGCATGGTGGCCATCTTGGTCATGTGACCTAGATTATTAATATACACATTGGTTCCCCCATAGATACTTCACATAAAATTTGGCTTCAATTGGCCAAGTGATTTCAGAGGAGAAGATGTTTGAATATTATGGTAATATACATGTATATTGCCCCGGGGTGTGGGCATATGAGCCCTTAGGTCCATTTTCTTTTTCAGAATCATTAATATTTAGTCCTACTACCCATTTCCTGCAAGATTTTCATCTCAAATGACTTTTTAAAAGTTTTCCCCATTCCAATGCATTGGCCACCTATGTTGACCTTGTCGTAAAATAGGTAAAGGTCACCACAGGGTCATGATTTATAAATACATTGTAGTACTTCAGCCATTGGTGCTTCATGCCAAGTTTCTTTGAAATCGGTCCACCAGATTTGGAGAAGAAGATTTTTGAAGGGTTTTTACCATATATGGGCATGGCAGCCATCTTGGTCATGTGAACTAGATAATTTATATACACATTAATTCCCCCATTCCATAGATGCTTCACATAAAATTTGGCTTTGATTCGCCAAGCGGTTTCAGAGGAGAAGATGTTTGAATATTATGCTAATATACATGTATATTGCCCCGGGGTGGGGGTAGATGAGCCCCTGGAGTCCAGTTTTTTTCAGAATCATTAATATTCAGTCCTACTGCCTATTTCCTGCAAGACATTCACTTTAAATGACATTTCAAAAGTTTTACCTATTCAATTGCATTGGCGACCTATGTTGACCGTGCCATTAAAAAAAGGTCAAGGTCATTACAGGGTCATGATTTATATACACATTGTAGTACTTGAGCCATCGGTGCTTCATGCCAAGTTTCTTTGAAATCGATCCACCGGTTCTGGAGAAGAAGATTTTTGAAGGGTTTTTACCATATATGGGCATTGCGGCCATCTTGGTCATGTGATCTGGATTATTTATATACACATTGATTACCCCTTCCTATTGATGTTTCACATAAAATTTGGCTTTGATTGGCCGAGCGGTTTCAGAGGAGATGATGTTTGAATATTATGGTAATAGACATGTATATTGCCCCAGGGTGGGGGCATATGAGCCCCTGGGGTCCATTTTTTTTTCAGAATCATTAATATTCAGTCCTACTGCCCATTTCCTGCAAGACTTTCACTTTAAATGATTTTAAATGACATTTTAAAAGTTATCCCCATTCAAATGCATTGGCGATCTATGTTGACCTTGCCGTAAAATAGGTCAAGGTCATCACAGGGTCATGATTTATATATACATTGTAGTGCTTGAGCCATCGATGCTTCATGCCAAGTTTCGTTGAAATCAGTCCACCGGTTCTGGAGAAGAAGATTTTTGAAGGGTTTTTACCATATATGGGCATGGCAGCCATCTTGGTCATGTGACCTGGATTTCTTATATACACATTGGTTCCCCCTTCCTATAAATGCTTCATATAAAATTTGGCTTTGGTTGGCCAAGCGGTTTCAGAGAAGAAGATCTTTGAAATTGTGGACGGACGACGGACGGACGACGACGGACGGACGGACGCCGGATCATGGCCATCCTATAAGCTCACCTTGTGAGCCTAACGGCTCAGGTGAGCTAATAAAGGCGCAGATCACCTGTGCAGTAACTGCACAGGTGATCAGCGCCTTTGTTTTCGCTACACAGATAGTACAATTCCTCTTCCTAAATCCGAAATCTCAGACTACTAGCCATCTACTGTAGCTGCACATGTATGCCTGTTTGCGTCAGACCTGGTCGGTGCCGAAGGCCGGTTTTCTCGCGTAGCAGCTCAAATGCATTAGGACAAAACATGTCATGAACACAGATTTCTAATAGTGGTTCATACAGTTACATGTATGAAATAGTCAGTGCATGTCAATGTTGAAATGAAAAATTGTTTGTCTGTAGCTGGCTGCAATTTTTACACCAACATTTAATTTTAAGTGAGCAGGATAAGTACATGTAACTTCTTAATAATGTTTAAAAGAAATTAAGCATCAAAATTATTACATGCATAAACATGTAGTGGTAGTTTTATTCATACTCTAAGGGGATCAACATAATTACATAGAGCTGAGCACGATATTCAGATTCTATACAAGACTACTCACAACAGTCAACATTCTTGCTTTTGGTCGCATAAATTTTTCACTCCTGCTGTCATCATATCCAAGCACAATTCCTGAGTCGCCAACGTGACCGATGTACAACTTTGAGTTCTTTATAATGCATATACTGGCAGTAGTTCCAGAAGTACTGGGAAGACCACTGTTCGTCTTTGGCCATTTATCTACAATAATAATGCATGTTATAGTTTTTTATACCAAGGAAAAGTCAGGTCACCATCGCCAGTACTTCAGCATCTTAAATTTTGAATCCAGCATTAAGATACCATATCCCTAGCAGGCAAAGCCTTATCTATTTTTGAACAATTATGGATGACATAAGAAAATAAATAACTATTTTTAATTGGCTATTTTTAACGCTTTGTTAATAACTGATTTAAGGTATAAAATTATTGTCTACGCGCCAGCGCATAGACTACTCTAAAGTTTGAGATTGACCTACTTTAAAGACAACTCATACACCTCGCTACAACTGCAACTGCACGGTTGGGTCTAGTGGCTTGACCATCGTGTTAGTAGGATTCCGTGTCGTTTCGCCAAGGACCGTGTAAACATCCCAAACACCCATGCAAACCTCCCTTTGGTTGGTAACATTTGTACCAATGGTGCAGTAGGTACCAAAAAGGGGCAAATTGTTAGATTCGTGGAACTGGTGCATGATTGCATTCTATCTAAGCAACATTGGAACGTAATGAACCGACGGTATTGTGACGCTATATGGTCAGGTATGAAAGCTTTGACCGCGCCCCACCTGCCGTGTAGCCAATTACATTCTATCCAAGCCACAATGGAATGAAATGAACCGACAGTATTGTGACGGTCGATTGTCAGGTATGAATGCTTTGACCGCGCAGCGTTTTATTTCTGTTCAGTCACATGAACCACGATGAAATGGGAGCTTTGACATTCTAGTTTATATATGCGAAGCGTAGACCAAGCTTTTTGTTAAAGCTTATACTTGTATCACACTAGAGGCAGAGCATCGCTATTCATATGTGTCTGTTTTGTCAAAGTCATGTGATTGTCACTTCCTGGGTATAACCTATTTTATATGGAGCTAGCACCACAAGACTCATTCACATTTTCTTTCTTTTTTCGTCTTTTATTCTTGATATTGATCTTTGAAAGACAGATTATTAACCTTCTTCTTTAAGTTCTTATACCTGTATATACTTCCAGTAAGGAACAGCAGACTGTAAATCTTTTAGTAATGTCATTTATACTTAAACTTTGCTTAGATCGCAAGCAGTAAAATTTATGGAAAACAAACAGGCCAAGCTGACCTGGCCCAGTTGACTAGGTGGCAGAGTTGGTATCAGGCCGAGTTGGCCCGCTTCCATCTCATGTGCACTGAAATAATCTTGAAAGAGACATAGAATGTTGATTTATTGATTTGGGGTTTAACATCCCACCAACTGTTAAAGTCATGTGGAGTCACAAGGCCTTGATTTGTAGTGACAGAGGATTGAACCTGCGACCCTGATTAACAATGCGAGTGACATAACCACTGGGCCATGCAAGCTTCTGAGACAAAATGAATTATGAAAATTCATTAGCCTATCTTCTAGAGACCTTTGGACTTTCTTTTTTTGAATCTTGTTCCTTTATTCAACACTGAATTTGAGCCGGTTATAGGAACTTACCAACTTCCCTCCACATGCCATAATGTGTGTCCAAGAAAGCAGACTTTATGGCATATAAAATGTCATCATCATTATCGCTCCAAAAGCAATCGTACTTCGTAATTTCATTCAACAAATGATCCCGGGCATATTTTGAAGCTTCCCCACCACCATGGCCGTCGAAGATTCCGAAGTAGGCGAATTCGAAGCCGCCTTCGTCATTTTTCACAAATCTTATGGAGTGTTTATCTTCCATGTAACGTCTCCCGCCTTGATTACTGTCTTCAGTAACCCTCAGGTTCATACCAATCCGATAACTCGACATTTTAAGTTCGTAAATGACCCATCAACACCACCTTTTTCGTTGCTTGAAATTTCCACTGGATTATAAAACTCTGATTTTGATTGGTCGTGACCGAATAACCTCGGGGTCAGTTCTATTTTTATCAAACGCAATCGGAAATCTAAACTTTGCAAATTCGTTATTGAACGAATTATTATTAGTGGTTATTTTGCCGGACCCGGTAAAACATTGGATATATTTTGCCAGACTAAATATTTATTAAATATTTTGTTATGTATTTTTATTTGTATTTCTATTTACATTTTGGTTTTATTTATGTGTTTATTCATTTGAGATATTTATCAAAATGAAATCAAAATGGAAATGGTAGAAAAACATATAAAGCAACTACTAAATGCATCCATGTCCCAAGGGCCAGATAATCTTCACCCAAAATTATTGTTAGAAACTTTAAACGAAATAAAAGATCCCATAACAGAACTATTCAGAAAATCTTTACAAGAGGGACAAGTACCTACAGATTGGAAACTGGCAAACATAATACCATTACACAAAAAGGGCCCCAAATAATCGCCTGAAAATTACAGGCCCATTAGTTTAACTTCGGTGGTATCAAAGATAATGGAAAAACTTGTAAGAGACAAAATCATGGGACACATGGAAGAAAATGGCCTATTTACCAAGCACCAACATGGCTTCAGAAAAAGGTTACTCATGTGTAACACAACTGTCTCTTGATAAAGACAAATACCTGACCCCGGCACCCAACCTAAGGCGAACTCGGGCATCGCATGAATTACAGTATACAAGCCAATTTGCCTATAGTGATGCCCTGAAAAACTCATTTTTCCCCCAGAACTATTTCGGTTTGGAATAGTCTCCCTTCTTCAGTGGTCTCATCTAAGACCATTGAGGAATTTAAGGTTTCAATTTAATCATAGGCCCAGAGGCATGCGTTTTAGTATGCCTCTATCTATATCTTGTAAATAGTTTTAATGGCCCACCCCAAATGTTTTTCTCCCATGACTAAATTCTAAATTTAGCCACCCACCCTACACCTGAGGTGATGATCAGAAATTGATCGACTCAGTATCAGAAGATAGATATTATAGATGTTTGTGATAAATGGTCTGAGGAACTAGACAATAGGAATAGCATTGATGCAATCTACCTGGATTTCCAGAAAGCATTCGATAGCGTCCCACACAAGAGGCTATTGTTACAGCTCAAGGGATATAGAATCCAGGACAGATTGCTAAAATGGGTTCAGAATTTTTTAAAGGATAGGAAACAACGGGTACAAGTAGATGGTGAATCCTCAGAATGGGCAGATGTAACTAGTGGTATCCCACAAGGTAGCGTCTTAGGGCCAACCCTTTTTTTTTATTTATACCAATGACCTTCCTGATGTTGTCCACAGTTTTGTCAAGCTCTTTGCTGATGATGCCAAACTTTACGCTGTGGTTAATAAGCCAACGATGCAAGTATAGTTCAGCAGGACTTGTCAAGGGTAGACAATTGGTCTGAGGTATGGCAAATTAAGTTCAACTATAAAAAAATGTAATCACATGCCCCTAGGTAAAGATCAAATTTTCAGTAAATATTTTATGTCTGTAAATGGGGAACAAACAGAAATTAACCAAGTGTCAGAGCAAAAAGATCTAGGGGTCATAATAGATGATAAATTAAAATTTGTACCTCATATTCAAGCTATGGTTAAAAAGGCCAACAGAAATTTAAGGTTAATAAAACGTACCTTTAGTTATTTAGATATAAAAAGGTACAAGTAGGCAAAGATCAGGAAAAGGCGCAATCAGAAAAAGATTCCCACTCCAAAAACCGAGGTGGGAAAAAACCAAACTAACAATCAGGTACTTATACCATGAAACAATCGTAAGCCGAATGGGCAGCTATTTTCCCAATAGGTGGCCACTCAGTTACCTTAACTTAACTAAAAATATGAAAACATACATAAGGCGCCAACAGCACAAAATAAATATAAAATAGATATAAAACTATTTTCTTAAATCTATATAAAAGCATTGTAAGGCCAAATTTAGAATACGCGTCAACCGTCTGGTCAGTTATATATAAAAAAGACAGTATTGCTATCGAAAATGTGCAGAGAAGAGCAACAAGATTGGTACGCAATATAAGACACCTTAATTATACAGACAGAATGAAAGATCTAGGGTTACCCTCGTTACAATACAGAAGAACTAGAGCTGACCTAATTAAAGTGTTTAAGATTATAAATGGTATAGACAAATGTGATAAGGATCAGTTATTCCGCACGCAAACAGATCAAAGAACCAGGGGCCACACTCAAAAAACTGCTTAAACGGCAATTCAGATTGGATTTAAGAAAGTATTCCTTCTCACAAAGAGTAATAGATGACTGGAACAGTTTGCCAGAGGACGTTGTGTCTTCATGCTCCATTAATCAATTCAAGAGTAGACTAAATAAGTTCTGGATAAACAAAACTACCAAATTCGAGCCAGATTGTTATTCATACCCACTTGCGCATGCTAGACATCACCAGTTTAATGAAAGAAGACAGGAAAGGGCCCAAGAGTCGAGAGACTATACAAGGCCTCAACGACAGTAAGGCAGTACGACAATCAATACGATGTTTTAGTGCCTTTTTGTGCCCCCAGTTTTGGAAAAAGTTTGAAGGACATATTGCTTTCAGCTTGTTTATCACTGTGTAGGGGTGGGGATTGCTGGCTGGGTCTGTTGGTCACTTCTTTTGAAACTTTTGAATGGTGAATGGCACTGAATGCTAGAATTTTGAACATTCATAAACATATTCCTCACAAAAAATAGTTGAATAAAAATTAAAACTGAGATCCTTTAAGAGCAGTGAACATATTAATGAGAAAGGGGATGGGCCATACCGCGGTTTCGACTATTTAAGTCTCGTCAGTGACCCTTTAGATTTGGCAACATGGAGCCAAAGAGAATTATTGAAATTTTGCAACTTCCAACAGGGTAGTCGATACAAAGACTAGTATTATCCAAATGGGACCAAATATATTAAACATTGGTTAGAAAATGAACTTAACCGATGATAAATTTCTGATTTCTCAGAATATCCTTGCTGATCTCAAAGGACCAAAACGAAAATATAACCTGCACTATGGATGATTTACGGGGAGACTTTTTAGGGCCGCCACACGGCACAACACCAGCTGCAGTAATAGCAAAATTAAAACTGAGATCCTTTAAGAGCAGTGAACATATTAATGAGAAAGGGGATGGGCCATACATTGAACCATTTTTTTCATGTCAGAGAACATTATGTCAAATTTTGGAAGAATTATGAAATGTTGAAATTTTAATTGATTTTTCCACTTTCTGGTGAAATTTTAAACAGATTTATGGTTGATCATGGACGGGCGACCACTACCCTGCTACATGCCTTGACCCGGATTTGAACCCGGATCGCCGTGGTGACAAGCGAGTGCATTATCCACTACGCTATCCAGGCCCCCAAATGAGCCAAACCCATATTTGACTTTTTTTTGTAGATTCAAACATTTTCTTGTATTTCCACACAACATAGAATTTGTTAATATTGTTCGAATAAAGTAATGATATATACAGGGTAGCGTGCATACAAGAGAGAACTAACAACTTGAATATCACCATTTTAAGCTTTTTTTTTTCGGCGTTTTTGTTTCTTACACACCATTTCATAAACACATCCAAAATTTTAAAATCAGAACACCAAAGGCACGAAGACCAACATAGAAGACCCTGTACACATCTACTGCTGCTAAAATAAACATCGAACCAGTGCAATTAATTTGAAGATATGTAATATTGAAGTTTAATTTACCCCACCCCCTAAATTTTACTGACAATTAAAATTTTCAGAGAAGTTGCAGAAAATGGGGTGAAAAAATGAAGTTCTTTAGATTGACAAATTTCATGGTTCATTCAATGCACATCATCAATATGTATTCAAGTATAAAATATTAGAAAAATATCTAAATATCTGCAACCGTTTACGAGATATTCAACAAAATAAAAAAAACCGGAAGTTCTGAAATGTCAAATGTTAGCAGCGAACATCCTTAAACCGCTTTTAGCTTCTTGTCTGTTGCTTGGCCCACCGGGGCCCAACTGATGTTTTTCTTTTGCTCCGGAGTTAGTAAGTTATTCGGCGCCCAGGGATCTCCATCGTCGGGCAGCTTACTCAATCTGTGAGTCCTGGTTTTTGATTCATCAGGATGTTTATCATGATTTATTTGTATGTTCTTGATGATTCATTGACTAGTTATTAGAGATTCACCACGGGGATCGAATAACTAACTAAATGTTATGAACCACTGCAGAAGCTAAGCTGAGGGTGAGGTTATGGCCATGTAAAATCGATTTAAACCCGCCAGTAACTTTGTGTTACTGATCGTTCCAAGTCGATACTTCTGTGGTGGTTCTTTTTGTTTTATGTCTTGATGTTTAAAATATTTTTGTGCTGTTGGCGCCTTATGTATGTTTTCATATTTTTAGTTACGTTAAGGTAACTGAGTGGCCACCTATTGGGGAAATAGCTGCTCATTCGGCTTACGAAATGTTTTCATGGTATAAGTACCTGATTTTTAGTTTGTTTTTTTTCCCACCTCGGATATTGTTTTCTGATTGCGCCTTTTCCTGATCTTTGCCTACTTGTACCCTTTGACTGGTATCTAACCTCGCCCTCAGCTTCTGCAGTGGTTCACAGCATTTAGTTAGTTGTTCGGTCCTCATGGTGAATCTCTAACTAGTCGAAGAATCATCAAGGACAAACACATAAATCAGGATAACCACCATTATGAATAAAAAACGAGGACTCACAGATTCAGTAAATAAAAACTAAAACTGAGATCCTTTAAGAGCATTGAACACATTAATGAAAAAGAGAATGGGTCATACCGCGGTTTCGACTATTATAGTCTCGTCAGTGACCTTTTAGATTTGGCTACATGGAGCCAAAGCGAATTGCGGAAATTTTGCAACTTTCAACAGAGTAGTCGATGCAAAGACTAGTTTTATCTATGTTAAACATTGGTTAGAAAATGAATCTTAACCGATAATAAATTTCTAATTTCTCAGAATATCCTCGCTGATCTCAAAGTATCAAAAAGAAAATATAACCTGCACTATGGATGATGCACTGGGAGAGTTTTTAAGGCCGCTACACGGCACAACACCAGCTGCAGTAATAGCAAATAAAATGTAAGCTACCCGACGATGGAGATCCCTGGGCACCCAATAACTTACTGAAAATCCGGAGCAAAAGAAAAACACCAATCCAAGCAACAGACAAGAAGGTCTGACCCCAACCAACTAAAATGAATAGCTTTAAGTCGGAGTCATCATAGAGTCTGACGCCCGACCCACCGACGTGCAATTAGAAGGCAGCATAGTTATAAAACATGAATGGGTTAAATGTGTTAAAAATTAAGCATGTAGACTATCGCATAACATTTAAGTTATATCCTATACTTCTGTAACGTATAATGATTTTTTTCTGAACTGAAAAGAAAAATCGTTCCTTCCTATAAGTCAAGTATCATATAATTATGCAAGACTCGCAAATAGGATGGGTCCCACAACTAGACCGTTTCCCACAACCGGCCGATCCCACAAATAGGCCGAAAAAATTGATGTCTTCCCACAAATGGGCCGATCTCTCTGACATCACGTTACAGTCAAGTTGACGTCGCCGCAAATGCATTATTGCAATGCCAACGGAGGTCTACGTGTTCCGTGATCATTCAACAGCATTTCACTTGATTTGACTCAATTTTTGCGTTCACGAAGTTTCGATGCAACGCGTTGATCATACATTAAAGATGACTTTGGGCGTTGTATATGTTTAACACCGTGAATGAGCCGAAAATATTCAAGTTTAGGCTAGAATCAGTGAGCTCCAGTCGGGAAACTCATGTTGTATGTTCGTCAATTGCTCCACTGGCGAAGAGAATCCGTACACTTTTCGATTGATCGAATTTGTGTATGATGGATTTATAAAATGCACATGCTTCTCCGAAATTACACTGTAGATTCCACATTTAAGTCTAAAGTTAGACAAAAGTCTATATATTAAGACAAAAAATATATATTTTAAGCTATAATGCTATTATTAGTACGTATAAACAGGATAATTCAGCATGTTCTGATGTAGAAAAAATGAAAGATTCAATAATTGGATTGAGTAAAATTGACGTTAATGATAAATTTTGCATGTATGCTTTCTTTGTGAGTACATGCGACACTATCATAGAAGAGTTTTGAACATATGGTAAAAATTACGGAGCCTTATATAGAAAGACCTTGCTGAAGCACATTCGTGATTTTAATACAGCCGTTATTCGTCATTAAAAAGCTCATGCTTTGGTTGGGATACTGCACACGCAAGTACAGTATCAGCTTTTGGAAATAGCGAAACACTATTGCCTATCCTAAGTAGTGACTGATGATATTTAATCTCGAAATGACAAAAACATTGGTTTGCAATTTACAATCTCGCTATCCCCAGTTCATTGATTAAAAGGGACGCCCCATTGTGGAACGGGCTACTTACGGTGCAGAATAGAGAAATAATACAGAATACAAAGTTAATTTATAATCGGACATCTTAACAAACAACATTAGCTATGTATAGCTGTTAACCAATCACATGCTTACAAAAAGGTGAAAGCAGGCAATGATTGGGAAATGGCGCAAAGAAAGAAATTCTCACTCCAAAACCCAAGTGGAGAAAAACTAAACTGACAATCTGAAACTTATAAAACTGTAAAAAGGTACATGTAGGCAACGATCAGGAAAATGTGCAATCAGAAAATGATTCCCACTCCAAAAACCGAGGCGGGAAAAATCAAACTAACAATAAGGTACTTACACCTAGAAAACATTTCGTAAGCCGAATGAGCAGCTATTGTCCCAATAGGTGGCCACTCAGTTACCTAAACGTAACTAAAAATATGATAACATACATAAGGCGCCAACAGCACAGAAATTTAAAACACCAAGACATAAAACAATAAGAACCACCACAGAAGTATCGCCTTGGAACGATCAGTAATATAAAATTACTGGCGGGCTTAAACCGGTTTCACAGGATCCTAACCGATTTAAGCCCGCCAGTAATTTTATGGTCACTCAGCCTACCAGACATAGTAATATTTTAGATCTTTTCCTAATAACAAACCCTACTCTGATCCAACAGGTTAGCTGCAAACCTGGTCTAAGTGACCATGACATGGTCACCGCTGACTGTTCTCTTACTGCCATAGCACAGAAAAAAACCCGTAAAGTCCCCATATTTCGTAAGGCAGATTGGTCCAAATTTAAGTCATTAATGAGGGACTACCAACAAGAGTTCTTGACCAGCCACATAGGCAGGTCTGTAGAAGAGCTCTGGAATGATTTCACCTCCACACTGAACCTTAACTCATCCCAGTGTATCCCGGTCAAAACCTTTTCGAGAAAGAAATCATTTCCTTGGATCACACAACACAAGAAATAAGACGCCAAATTCGGAAGAGAAATCATTTTTATCAGCAATTTAAGAAAACATGAGACCAGACATTTAGGAACAAGTTTTTTGGCCCTTAGGAAATCCATCAAAAGTAAAATCAAACTTTCCCATGAAACTTATCTCGAAGGTCTTCTTGGCTTAAATGATGAAAATTCTACTTGTGACAGCAAAAAACTTTTTAGCAAGACCAGATAGGCACCCCTGCTCTCAACCACAGAAACAGACTTGTAACTGAAACTGTTGAAAAAGCTGATGTTCATAATCTGCAATTTCAGTCAGTATTCACCACCAAATCACCATTGTCTCTCACACGTCTTTGCAAAATGAAACTCCAGGATATGACTGACCAGGGCGAGATACCATCTGAGGCTTTGCCCCAGGAGATGCGGGAGTCTCCTCCAGCTATGGAAGACTTCTGTATTTCTGTGGCAGGTATTCTCAAGCTTTTAAAAAATCTCAAGCCAGGGAAAGCGGCCGGCCCGGACAGACTCAAACCAGTCCAGCTAAAAGAATTATGCGAAGAAATCGCGCACATCATACAGGTAATTTTTGAGCGCTCCCTACAAACAGGCAAACTCCCATCAGAGTGGTGTCGAGCCCAGGTCATCCCCGTCTTCAAAAAAGGTGATAAATCATCCGCCACAAACTATAGACCGATCTCCCTCACCTGTATACTTTGCAAGGTCCTCGAACAAATAATTGCTTCTCACCTGGTCAAGCATCTTGACAAGCATGACCTCTTGTATGACCTTCAGCATGGCTTTAGAGAAAAGTGGTCATGCGAGACACAGTTGACAATGTTGTTTGAGGATCTTGCGGGGAATACAGGTGCAGGTATGCAAACTGATCTTATACTGCTGGACTTCTCAAAGGCCTTTGACAAGGTTAACCACTCAAAGCTCCTTTGGAAACTCCATCAGTATGGGATCAGGGGTAATACACTATCCTGGATCCGAGCCTTCCTTGGTGACCGGTCACAGACCGTAGTTCTTGAAGGAGAGGAATCGGGATCGGTCCCGGTGACTTCTGGGGTACACCAGGGGTCAGTCCTGGGACCTATCCTTTTCCTCATTTACATAAACGATCTCCCAGAAGAACTGTCATCCCAAGACGCTTATTTGCGGATGCCACGGCCCTTTACCTAACAGTTGGAGGCTCGGACGACAGAAAACACTACAGACAGACCTAGACAGAATTTCAGTGTGGGAGAACCGGTGGAGTTCAACCCCTCTAAGTGCCAGGTTGTACGGGTGACGACTTCCAGGAGTGAAATAATTAACACAGTGTACACATTACATGGTCAGGTCCTGGAGGTTGTCACGAGTGCAAGGTACTTGGGGGTTGATATCCCCAGTGTCCTGTCCTGGAACTCCCACATAAACAGAATTACTGCAAGCGCCAACCGCACATTAGGCTACATCCGCCGAAACATTAAAACAAAAAATCAAAAGGTGAGAGAAACTTCTGGATTTGATAGAGTGGACCTTCAAAAGGGCATTAAAAAACTATGGTTCACTTTATTTGGCATGCAATGACAGAAAGGCTTTTTTCACTTCCTCTGACCAAAGTCGGTATATAGTATATACACTTTGGTCATGTCAGAATGTGTGCGACGCCTTATCCTATCTACTTGATAATATTTATATTAGATTTGGGACCAAGTTATACAGACAAATTTTTGGAATTCCGATGGGTACAAATTGCGCACCTCTCGTAGCTGATTTATTTTTATACTGCTACTAAAGAGATTTCATGGATTCTCTTAACCATGATAATCAAGCTGATGTTATCGAGGCTTTTAATTCCACATCTAGGTACCTCGATGACCTTTTGAACATTGACAACCCTTATTTTGAAGGTATGGTCAATCAAATTTATCCACCTGAACTTCTGTTGAACAAAGCCAATATCTCAGATACCGAAGCCCCCTTTTTAGATCTACATCTTTCTGTTGCAAATGGATTTGTTTCTTCTAAAATTTATGATAAGCGCGATGACTTTGATTTTGATATAGTAAATTTTCCTTTTTTTGGATGGTGACGTTCCACGTCGTGCTTCTTATGGTGTATACATTTCGCAGCTTATTAGGTTTGCTAGAGTCTGCAATCATGTTACAGACTTCAACGCTCGAAATAAATGTTTAACGGCAAAACTTCTCCAACAGGGCTATCGGTAACATAAACTTCGAAAAACCTTTTCTAAATTTTATCGTAGACACAATGAATTGATTTCCAAATATAATGTTGGGTTAAAGACGCTTTTAAGTGAGGGCCTTTCGGAACCTGAATTTTATGGTGACTTGGTTTACAAATTTAAGAAACTAAAAGGAATTAATGATTTTTCTTTTCAGTTCAGAAAAATCATAACACGTTACAGACGTATAGGTTATAACTTGAAAGTTATGCGACAGTCTGCATGCTTATGATTTTAACCCAATCATGGTTGATAACTATGCTGCCTTCTTTAATTGCACGGCGTCAGACTCTATGATGGCCCCGACATAAAGCTACATGTATTCATTTTAGTGGGTTGGGGCCGGAGCTTCTTGTCTGTTGCTTGGCCCACCGGGGTCCAACTGGTGTTTTTCTTTTGCTCCGGAGTTAGTAAGTTATTCGGCGCCCAGGGATCTCCATCGTCGGGCAGCTTACTCAATCTGTGAGTCCTGGTTTTTGATTCATCAGTATGTTTATCATGATTTATTTGTTTGTTCTTGATGATTCATTGACTAGTTAGAGATTCACCACGAGGACCGAATAACTAACTAAATGTTATGAACCACTGCAGAAGCTAAGCTGAGGGTGAGGTTATGGCCATGTAAAATCGATTTAAACCCGCCAGTAACTTTGTGTTACTGATCGTTCCAAGTCGATACTTCTGTGGTGGTTCTTTTTGTTTTATGTCTTGATGTTTAAAATATTTTTGTGCTGTTGGCGCCTTATGTATGTTTTCATATTTTTAGTTAAGTTAAGGTAACTGAGTGGCCACCTATTGGGGAAATAGCTGCTCATTCGGCTTACGATATGTTTCATGGTATAAGTACTTGATTGTTAGTTTGGTTTTTTCCCACCTCGGTTTTTGGAGTGGGAATCTTTTTCTGATTGCGCCTTTTCCTGATCTTTGCCTACTTGTACCTATTTACAACACTCTTGTCCGTCCCCAGTTGGAGTATTCAGTCCCCATTTGGGACCCCTACACAAGAGAAAAAACACTTCAACTGGAAAAAATCCAAAGAAGAGCTGCACGTTGGACCACCAGTAATTATGATACTAGGTCCAGTACGTGTAACTACCATGCTCGACCAGCTAGGCTGGGGAACCCTAGAGCAAAGACGGTCTGACGCCCGTCTATGTCTGTTTTATAAGATAGTGTATGGACTTGTCGCCGTACCCCTCCCTGAATATGTTCAACGCACTCATCGCATATCCCGTTACTGCCATTCAATTACCTTCCGCCAGATTCAAACAAGTCAGAACTACTACAAGTACTCCTTTTTCCACTGGCCATTGTACAGTGGAATGCACTGCCAGAAGCTGTTGTAAGTTTGCAGGACCTTGACTCATTCAAGGTCGCAGTGAGCAAACTTCAACACTCCAAACCTTAGACCCAAACATTGTTGTTTTTAACCTGATTTTAATCTCCTCTTCACTATTTAACCTATCATCTTTTATCCCCTTCACTATCATGCTTTTATTCATTTCTTTTTCAGCTAACCAAGCTCGACAGCGCTCACCTACCTAAAATGTCCGCGAGATACATGTGTAGATAGATAGATAGATAGATAGATAGATAGATAGATAGATAGATAGATAGATAGATAGATAGATAGATAGATAGATAGATAGATAGATAGATAGATAGATAGATAGATAGATAGATAGATAGATAGATAGATAGATAGATAGATAGATAGATAGATAGATAGATAGATAGATAGATAGATAGATAGATAGATAGATAGATAGATAGATAGATAGATAGATAGATAGATAGATAGATAGATAGATAGATAGATAGATAGATAGATAGATAGATAGATAGATAGATAGATGCTTCAAAAACGAGGAATCACGGATACAATAAGCTCAGATACAATTTCAAGCCACGTTTGAAATTCCGGATCAGCTTCCTTTTGATAATGGACCTTCCGGATCAGCTTCCTTTTGATAATGGACCTTTTTTATTATTTAATTCTATGACTATTCTATGACTTATTGTGGTTTTATTTTTCTACTTGCTTACTAAATGCTTGGCTTCTTAATTATGGCAGCTTCTTATATATTTGTTGTTCTACTTGTGTTTGTCGGAAAATAGCTATAAGAACTAATGCTGTTTGTTAAAAGAAAGTCGACATTAAATAAAATTTCTTGTATCTTGCGTTTTGACAAGTTCGTAAAAAGTCTCAGGTTGCCCCTCGGACAAGTCGCTATAGAGGTACCGGAATTCGACGAAATTAAATTTTAGTCCCTGCATAGACATTAGGCAAGATAGAAAATACTTTTTTTCGACAACACACTTGAAAGACAAGATGACTAGCTCTTTCCCAACAAGGTAGCCACCCGGCTAGTCTAAAAAACTACAGAGAAGAGTTCATTGCTAGAAGCATCCTGATTAAGTGATTAAGTCTCTTGCCCTGTAAACCAGGTATCGCAGGTTCGATTCCGGGCTTCTCCAGTATTACTATTGTTTATGAGCACACTGTTTGCGCAACGTCGGCGTTCAGTATGTACGTGTTACGCGTAGCTTTTAACGTCGTTTTGTTTTGATTATTCAATGACGTTGCAAGCTGTAAAATCTTATTCTTGCATAGATATCTATGCGCATAGCTGTTTGAAGCCGTTTTTGATTGGTCGAAAGCCGTGTCCAAACCGCAAAACCCATGTTCAAAACATGAAATTCACGTGCCGTTTGAACATGGGTTTTGGCCGACGTCATTGGTCAAAGTGACGTGACGTCATGTATTTCATAGAAACAAAATGGCCGACGTTGAAGAAGCTCTGCGGTTTTCGGTGCGTTTTTACGTTGTTAATGTTATTTTCAAGAGATTTTAAGTGGATTGGAGTGAAAATGCAAGAATAGCGATCAACCATGGTTTGTTTCAGTGTTCAAACATTCGCTGGATCACTCGGAAGGTGTTTGAACACGCGGCCTGCGGCCTTGTGTTCAAACACCTTCCTCGTGATCCATCGAATGTTTGAACACTGAAAACCATGGTTGATCCCTATATTCTGTTTGTTTCTCATGATTAAGTCCTAAAGCGGGTATACACATTGTTCATTTTTATTCTCAAAATAGTTCTGTGGCAGGTGATATACCCAAATTCGTGTATAAGGTTAATTATATGTAAAAACGGTTATTTCGCTGTTGATGACGTTGCATAAATATACGCGACGTAAATACAACGTTTGGCGTTAAAACGAAAACGGCGGAAATATTGAACGTTTTTTGTTTTGTTTTTTTTTTTCAATATCTTCCGACGCAATCCGACGGTGATCCCCATTTTTTCAAATCAAATTTTGAATGGCTACGACGTTTCCTATCTGTTTGTTTAATTTAATCGAAATCATATGCGTAGTTTAGGAGCTGTCGCAAAAGTACGTACTTTTTCCAAGTTTGAAAAAAAATGGCGGGAAAGTTAATTTTGCTTGCAATCTCCTCAGTTTAAGAGCAAATAGTATCAAAATGTAGGAAAATAACATTCGTCGTCTGTCTAAGTTGTTTTTGTAGTAATAACATATGTATTAAAACAAATGTCCACTACGAGTGCGGTTTTCTGATATGCACGAGAAACATCCAAAAAGTTTTGATTCCATGGTGACCCCGCATTTTCATTTCGATTTTAGTCCAAGGATACAATTATCTTGAAGCATGTGAAGTTTCATGAAAATCATACGCGGGAATCAAATAGTAATGTTTCCCTTTAAGTGAGGTCCCGTGACAATTTTCCAAGACAAACCACAGACAAGGACATACTGTGACGAGGCTGGGGGTTATGCTTTGCCTAATATTTTAAGTCCAAGGGACCTAGTCTTCAGACCTGACTTACCTGCTTACGGACAAAAAGTTCATTGCCTCCCTGTAGGTATTTTTTTTTAAATCAATATTGATTCGCTACCACATGTATGTTGTCCCCTACACTCCCAATGTCAGTCTGCGAATGAATCTTTCATTCATTCAGCCCAATGACCTAACAGACTGGTATCTTTGCTATTATTGCTATTATTAAGAAACTGCCAAGCCATAAGTATCACCATTTTCCGTTGGTCTATTTGAAATTGTTTATCAATAACAATAGCAACTCTAGGTAGAATCAGGGTTACACAGTGCAAAAACATCGTCTGCTAGATGTTTTTTTTTTTTTGTATTAAAATGCACATTTAAAGCATAATTTGCTGTATTACTTGTGTACGGGTATGAATCAACACTATAAAGAAAAGATAATGCAACGGAAACCAAATGCATTGCAATTAATTTATATGATTTATCTGATCTATTCACACGTTAGACCTTTCCACAGCTGTATTAACCTAATTTTTTGTCTGCTGTATAAGAAGTGCTTTTTGATTGGTCTGTAATTTGGAAAATACAAGTGATTAGCTTCAAGGTCTGTTTTTCCACACAGTTCTAATAGCAGAAAAGTGGTCCTTTTCAGGCAGGGGTTGTGAGTAAATGAGTCATTATTAAGAACCCCTGTCTTGGGAGGATAGTTGTCCCCCAATCGATCTGGCTTCTAATCAGTGCACTTCATTTTTTCACATTTCACAACCCAATCATATACCCATATAAACTTCACAATACATCGAATTAAAAGCTACAGACAATGCCAAATATCTTGGAGTCATGATTAATAAAGAATTTTCTTGGAAACCTCACATTGAAAATATGACAGCCAAAGCTTTTAACACACCGAAATTCATTAAAAGAAATGTGCAGACAAAAATCAGAAAATAAAGGAAACAGCATACAACACTTATGTCCGTCCTCAGCTCGAGTACTGCACCCCAGTATGGTATCCATGGCAGGAGAAACTTACTTATAAGAAAGATAGGGTCCAGAGAGCCATTACGAAAACTTGCCCATGCAATATACAGGGATTTTTTTAGATTTAAAAATTGAACATTTTAAGCTGAAAAATGGTGATATTTTTCTTATTTTTGCTCAAAACATAGATTGTGGGTACACGTTAGAACCGCCTCGGCGAGGCGGTTCTAACGAGTACCCACAATCTATGTTTTGAAGCAAAGATAAGAAAAATAGGTACACCCCTGCATACCCCAGTTTTACTATATATAAGTGGGGTTCAAGGGGGTATACATGTCACGGACATGTTTTCGTGATGGCAGCAGCTTGATTCAATCTGTGATGTAAGAAATTTAGTTGCATCACTTTTATGCAAGATGTTGAATGGTTTACTGGTGACACGTCAAATGACAATACTTTCAAAACACTCACGCTTAGAAACATACTTCTATGCAATGTTGGCAATGTCCCGTTATTCTCCCCGCGGGGATGATAATTTCTACAGCTTAATTTTTATATTAGAAATTGTCATTTTATGCGGGACTGTCTTGATCCGAGTCACCAGACGCTTGATTCTAAAAATAACACAACGTGTGCCTCGCAGATGGACGAAAAATCAGCACCTATTACATTCAGTTTAACTCCACAATGTATCCTCAATGTATTAGAATTTTGATTTGCATTCGAGTAGATATCTACTTACGGAATAAATCTAATTCATAAATGCAGTTTATTCCGTAAAGTGCAAAAATACCGAATTTATGCTATTTTAAGAACGCTTATCTACGGAATGAATCTAATTCCAAAATAAAATGCATGTTTGAAATTAGATTCATTCCGTAGTGATGCATTCTATGAATATACTTAATTTATAATTAGCATAAGTTCAAAAACTAGGCATTATACGGAATAAACTGCATTTATAGATTAGATTCATTCCGTAAGTATAACTACACGTAAAGCATAAGATTAATTTCTTGGACATACACTCTACAGAATAAACTGCATTTCTAAATATTATATTATAATCCCGTTGTTCTCCCCGGGGAGGATAATTACAACGCATTCTGAAAGAAAATAGCATTCATTTATGTAGAAATTATTGTCCCCGGGGAGGATAATTATACGGAATAAATTGCAATGATAAAATCGTATTATTTTAAGACACTTACCCCCAAACCTTTCCTAGCCCCATTTCTCTTCAATTAAGGCCCCCCAAGAAAACCCTCTTCCCGGGAATACTTCCCTTGCATGGCATATAACATTGTTTCTTAGTTTCGTCGTTAAATATATAATCCCGTTATTCTCCCCGGGGAGGATAATTACAATGCATTCTGAAAGAAAATAGCATTCATTTATGTAGAAATTATTGTCCCCGGGGAGGATAATTATACGGAATAAATTGCAATGATTAAATCGTATTATTTTAAGACACTTACCCCCAAAGCTTTCCTAGCCCCATTTCTCTGCAATTAAAGCCCCCCAAGAAAACCCTCTTCCCGGGAATACTTCCCTTGCATGGCATATAACATTGTTTCTTAGTTTTGTCGTTATATATATAATCCCGTTATTCTCCCCGGGGAGGATAATTACAATGCATTCAGAAATAAATCAGCATTCATTTATGTAGAAATTATTGTCCCCGGGGAGGATAATTATACGGAATAAATTGCAATGATAAAATCGTATTATTTTAAGACACTTACCCCCAAAGCTTTCCTAGCCCCATTTCCCTTCAATTAAGGCCCCCCAAAGAAAACCCTCTTCCCGGGAATACTTCCCTTGCATGGCATATAATATGTTTACTTTAACTTACTAAGCTTCGTCGCTATATATATAATCCCGTTATTCTCCCCGGGGATGATAATTCTCATTGAATTGATTAGTATTTTATATGTAAAATATCCTCCCCGGGGACAATAATTTCCAAGTAAGAATATGCTTCTTTCAATGTAAATTATCCTCCCCGGGGAGAATAACGGGATTATATATATAGCGACGAAGCCACAAAAAAAAAAAAAAACATTCTTATATGCCTTGCAAGGGAAGTAATTTCAGAGAAATTGGGCTTGGAAAGCTTTTGGGGTAAGTGTCTTAAAGGTAAGTGTCTTTAAATAACTCGTTTTTCTGATTGAAATTTTCCGTAAAATTATTGTCCCCGGGGACAAAAATTTCTACATGAATGTATGCATGTTCGTCAATATAGCCATGTAAATTATCCTCCCCGGGGAGAATAACGGGACTATATATATAGCAACGAAACCAAAAAACATTCTTATATGCCTTGCAAGGGAAGTTTTCCCGGGAAGAGGGTTTTCTTCGGGGGCAGTAATTTCAGAGAAATTGGGCTTGGAAAGCTTTTGGGGTAAGTGTCTTAAAGGTAAGTTTCTTAAAATAACTCGTTTTTCTGATTGAAATTTTCCGTAAAATTGTTGTCCCCGGGGACAATAATTTCTACATGAATGTATGCATGTTCGTCAATATAGCCATGTAAATTATCCTCCCCGGGGAGAATAACGGGACTATATATATAGCAACGAAACCAAAAACATTCTTATATGCCTTGCAAGGGAAGTTTTCCCGGGAAGAGGGTTTTCTTCGGGGGCAGTAATTTCAGAGAAATGGGGCTTGGAAAGCTTTTGGGGTAAGTGTCTTAAAGGTAAGTGTCTTAAAATAACTCGTATTATTTGACCCCGTTTAGAAATGTGTCTTTGATTTAGACTTCTCGTGTAAATTTTTGAAATAACAGTCTGGCTTTCGTTGCCGGCTTTAAAAGGGCTACTGATGAGGGTTCATTACCCAAAATTACGCAGTATAGTCCATACTATCTCCCTTTGAATGTGTTTTTATTGCTTCCAAAGGATCAAAACTTCATATATTATTCACCAGGGGGTGCGATATATGGTCATTTGATCGAAACGATGAGGACTGATATGTCCCAGAACCGGAAAAAAAATATTTCGCTCAATAATAATTTCTAATCTTACAATGACTTTGCGCAGAACAGGTGCGCGTCGGAGTGTTTTGAGTTTTTCGACAAGTCGAAGACTTTGACTTCGGTAAATTAAATTTTCATGAGTTAAGAAAGTTTTTCCAAACCGTTTTTCCAAAGAAATGTTTGTTAATAAAAAGATACTGTACTTGACCACGAAATCTGCGGTTACTGTTGTTTTTTCTGTTTGAATATGATGGTCCTCATTCCGCCAGTCACATAGGTTCGTCAATATCTTTCCGGACCCTGGAAACACGCCAAAACCACACCAAACCACTTCAAAACCACACCAAACCTCATCTTAAACATGTCCAAATTAACTGAAACACACTAAACATGTCTCAAACCAGGTCTTGATGGGATTCAGAACCCTAAATTCACAAATTAACGCATATGGGGTATACACACAGCATATGGTTTTGCCTAGAAAATACCCATAGAAGACATAGAAACTTTATTTAACGTCGAATATGATTAACATTACAACATAAGCCCAGTAGGGCTTTTATTAACATTACAACATAAGCCCAGTAGGGCTTTTATTTCGACAAACATATGTAAAATAATTAAAAGTAACAGAGTATATTGTAACTGACGGAAAAATGCTACGGCCGAGGATCGAACCAGGATCTCCTGCGTGCTAATCCAACACTCTACCGCGTCGCTGTAAAAGCCGGCTTGTACCGCAAGGCGATACAAGTGTATATTATACCTAGCACTACTACATATTCCCCCTCCATTTTAGATTCGTCCCTGAATCTCATTTAGACATCTACGAACCTAAACTCAACACTGATCATGCTCCGAGCCATTGGGTGGGTCATTTAACGTTGGGCGCCAAATGTAACTGACGAAAAAATGCTACTTACCTTTTGTCCCGGCCGAGGATCGAACCAGGATCTCCTGCGTGCTAATCCAACACTCTACCGCGTCGCTGTAAAAGCCGGCTTGTACCGCAAGGCGATACAAGTGTATATTATACCTAGCACTACTACAATATCACAGCATGCACATGTATATAAACACGATTATTTACAAGATGAATCACAGATAATAAGAAGTACATATAAACTCATATACATATATGCATGTAATCTGTATATGTTGGATGTATCTCGGACCTTTTTGAGTAAGATTATATGGGTGTTAAACATGGCTTGGGTGTGATTTAGTGTGTTCTGGGTGTTGTTGAGGAGGTTCGGGTGTTTTGAAGTGATGAAATATTTGGGTGTTTAGGGGGGTTTGGGGTGTTTTTAAAATTGCTTGGGGTTATATATGATATGGTTTGAGTGTTGCATCGCTAACATATCTGGTTTATGATTATTAAAAATGTGTTTTGAGATGGTTTTTGTGTTATGATGAGGTTTGGGGTGGTTTTGAAGTGGTTTGGGGTGTTTCCACGGTCCCATTTCTCTCTCCCTTCTTTAATTGATCCGGACGGCAAGCTACTCTTTCCTGAGAAGAAATCAGTATTGTTTACCAGTCCCAGAACTGCACCTTTCCTGCTTTTTTGCTCCAAACTCGGTCAATATCGTTATGATTTAATCAGTTTTAGACACTTATAAAACCATAATTTGAAATATTACGGGGTTCACACCTTGAGTTAAGTCTTAAAGAAATGATAAATTGATAACGATTCAAAGATGTTTTCAAAGCTTTAATGAAAAATTCACTTTTGTTCTCATATTTTCTGCTTTGAATCAAGTAAGGCCATTATATAGATAAACACTGAGTCATTCACCGATGGCGTCATTCTGACCAGCATAGGCTATCCACACGAAGGTCGTGCTGATGACGCCGCTTATGGGCAAGACAGTCGTGCGGATAGCCAGTGCTATAGATATTGGCTATCGGCACGACGTGAGTATGAGATTATCTAACAAGCATACTTATACTTTAAACTATTAATTTGCAATTACTAAAATTAACTTTAGTGTCAGACTTACATTTGAAAAAAAAATCTTTTGTAGAAACTGAATAGGCTTAATTTAATTTGATTATTTCATCTGACCTTTTGGCTCAGTATTGCAGTTGATAGGGTGCTCCTTTAACTGCTGCATCTGTGCCAGATTTTTAAGGTTTTTCCAGGAAGCGCTGTACATTCACAAGGCAGCACAAACGTTTTACTGGTTTATATCTTTAGAAATACCGAATGTTTCACATTGTTTAACATGTTTACTCACTAAATGCAATGAGGACAAATGTCACAAATGACAGAGGGCATTAAATTGGGGGTGACCTTGTTGTAAACAGAAATTATGTTCTGCACCATATCATCCGTATGCTGGGCTTCAAAATCCCAATATTTGCAATTTTGCATTGTCCCAATTATTCATTTATTTTTCAACACTGCAGCTGAAGTCCTTGGGTTATTTCGGGTAAATTCCTTGTACTGTCAAATAATAAAAAGACTGGACATACTCTCCCTTCGCTGACTTTTCTTTGGATTTTTCTCCCCCTCAGCTTGTTTTTCTATGATGTTTAGTCTTTACTGTGTAGGAAGCGGCACCAATGTTTTTCCAGGATAAATGCAACACATGTTTCAAAAAAGGAGGTGGTATACCTTGTCTCCGTAACTCTGGAGCATTGTCTTACTTTTGCTATGTACAAGGCCTTGGTGAGGCGCAAACAGTGCTAGTTAAAATCTTTAAGTAGTAATGTTACTAATGTACATAGCTCAGTGTAGACTTGCCAGATGCCTCTTGAGGTCCTCAAGGGTTTCTGACAAAACAATGGACTCTGGTAGTTTGGCAGTTGGTTCCGTAGTCTGAATTCGGAGGGGAAGAATGAATACAGAACAAGAGATAGACCTCTGCGGTACTGTTGGAAGTAACGAAGGGAGTGTTCTCTGGTGCTGGATGGAAGAGGACAGAAGCAGGGATGTCCATTAGCCTGTGTGTAATGCAGTACACCATTGTGAGTTTGATGTCCCTCCGCCGTTGTTGGTGGGATTGCCAGCCAAGATCCTGTATCTGGGAGGTGCTGATTGTTGTTCTGTAGTCACCTTTGATGAATCTGGCTGCTCTGGGCTGTATGGTTGCCAACTGCTTGACACACTCGAGTCATGCAGATTACAGGATGATGCGGCATACGCCTGGATGGGTCTCACCAGGGGCCAGTTGTTCAAAATTAACAATTTCGTTAGTTAATGATTTGTTAAAATTTCAAATGGCAATTTTTTGTTGAAAAGATGTGAGAATCCTTTGCATTTCCTTTGCATTGCAAAGGATGCTCACATTTTTTCAACAAAAAATGATAGTGTATTTGTTTTTTAAGTCGATATATATTTAACAAATTGAGGGCTTAACATCAGCGTTAAGTTAACAAAGTTTTGAACAACTGGGCCCTGGGTAGTATCTAGCACTGGGTTTTGACGTCCTGTGGGCAGCCGGAGAGGTTCCTACTGAGGAAGGCCAGACTCTTTGTAGCAACTTCCACATGAGCTTTCCAAGAGAGGTCCTCTGACATACGAGCCGCATCGTGACAAAACCGGATTTTTGCCTATGCGAAAACAAAGGCGCAGATCAGCTTCGCGGTAACCGCGAAGCTGATCAGCGCCTTTGTTTTCGCTACTCAGATAGTACAATTCCTCTTCTACTTAAATCCGAAATTTCAAGCTTCTAGCTCTTTTCTGAGCTTGTACAGGCCGGTTTGTGTCGGACCTGGTCGGAAACCCCGAAGACCGGTTTTCTCGCGTCGAGGCTCATATTTTGATGGCCACTTTCTGCCGTAGTTGGAGGAGAAATATAGACATGTAGAAAATCTGCCATTCGGATGCTTCGAGCTGGCATTGAACCCGAATCACTGGGGTAGAAATCGGGGTGTCATAACCATGAGGCTAAAAGTTCAGGACCAGTTAGACTGGTCAATTATGAGCCCCATATACCTATCTACAATGTACTTCGCTAGCCACTCTGCCACATTCCTCCATGCTACAAAACTCCATCTCGGAACCATCTCCACATTTGTGTCTAGGGTCTATGCCACAGAATTTGCTTTTCATTTTTGCTCCTAGACACAAACGTGAACAGGATTCGGGATGCGGTTTTCATTCAGTAACGTCTAGTAGGCACTAGCCAGCTAACCTGTTTGATCTATAAATTTATGGAACAATATTTTCTATAAATTTATCGGGACTGTAGAAACTCTATTAATCAAAATTTTTCCACTACCAGTTTATGTGTTATTTTTTATCATAGTTTGCGCTAATAAAGATGTATTGTTACTTGAAGTTTTTTTGAAAAGTTAAGCGCACTGTGCACTAATTGGAACGAATATCTTATTTGAGCCTGTGCATGGGAAAACCGACAATCTGCATAGGTGAAAACAAAGGCACAGATCAGCTGTGCAGTAACTGCACAGCTGTTCAGCGCCTTTGTTTTCGCTACGCGAATAGTACAAATCCTCTTCTACGTAAGTCCAAAATTTCAAGCTTCTAGCCCTTTTCTATGACTGTACAGACCGGTTTGTATCAGAACTGGTCGGAAACCCCGAAGAATATTTTCTCACGTCGTGGCTCATTTCATTTCAGGACTAGATTGCACCTATATCATTATCAGTGACCAGTATGATTGTGTATATGGATCACATCCATGTGCCTACAAGTTAGCCTCGGTATAACACCAGTCATCACAGAATTTGGAAGCAGGTATAAATGAATTAAATATCCAGTCAGCGGCCCCCGTGGCCGAGCGGTTAAGAGTGCTGTTTCTTAATCACTCAATCATCTCACCGCTATGTCTGGTGTGGGTTCGAGCCCCGCTCTGGCCACATGTGAGACATGCTTGCGGGTGTCACCGTGTGCCAGGTGGTTTTTCTCGGGGTTCTCCCATTTTCACCCCACTTACCGATCGGCCCGTCTCATATGAGTTGAAATACTCTTGAAATGGACGTAAAACTAACTAAAAAAAAATCTCCAGTCATTTGAAACCACGACCACCATCACCTACTGGGCATAGTGGGGATAAAACTTTTACCGAGTTTAGTTTCCTGCTATTTATAAGCCCCATGGCCACAATGTGAAGATGAAGTGACTGTTGAAACCCAGCCATTTGTCCTTTCCTTCATTAAAGAAAATCCCAAAGGGAAATGATCCTGATGTTAAAACCCTGTCACATCCTCCTCCACTCTGCCCAGTGGCTGTATGTGTGCGTCGTTGCAATGGGCTAATGCATGATGTCAGAATTCAAATTTTACTATTCAGTTGTTCCACCATTGTTCAAACGTTTAATACTGTAAATACGGAAATGTTCATGAGGTCTTTATTTTTGTGAATTTGTTGCCTCACTAATTCAGTCTTCTAGCTAAATAAAGACTTGCGTAATATTGACCGCATGATTACTGGCTCATAAACTTAAGATTTCGCTATTAAATTGTTAAAAAAGAGAATTTACAAAATAAAAGTCTGGCCAAAATTTGTGAATGACAGTAAGTAACCAGGGTTCGGTGTGATTAATGCTACATGTACTGTGTTTAAGCTTTGACTTTGGTGTCTGAAAAATCTTGCATTCCTTGAACAGATTTTCATCTGACCTGGTCGGAAACCCCGAAGACCAGTTTTCTCGTGTCACGGCTCATATTGTTATTACTTTCATGATCAGACAATGTTTTTCTCAGTTTGTTTGTCATGTCTATCAGTCTATCATTGTCGACTTGTAATAACCATTGAATATAGTTGTGGTGTGGTGTTATTTTTCTGTAAAAAATAATAGTAACAATGGCATACATATGAGCCGCCTCGTGGGAAAACCAACAATGTGGTTTCCGACCAGGTCCCACACAAACCGATCTGTACAGCTACAGAGGCAGGCTAGAAGCTTGAAATTTGGATTTAAGTAGAAGAGGAATTGTACTATCCGAGTAGCGAAAACAAAGGCGCTGATCAGCTTCGCGGTTACCGCGAAGCTGATCTGCGCCTTTGTTTTCTCATATGCAAATTGTTGGTTTTCTCACGAGGCGGCTCATATGTAAGCTCTGTAGAGGTTTTTAATGTGACAAAGAACATATACTACATACATATATACATATTGAGCTGTGGAAATGTGACTTGCTCAAGGCCACAACAAATTAGGCCCCTGACGAGGATCGAATCGTGCACCCTTCGGCCCAAAGCCCGATGCGCTACCAACTGCGCCAGTCCGCAGTTTTACTTTTTTGGTTTCCCTGCTATTCCAGTGGACTTTTATTGGGAAGTCTGAAATTAACTTGTAACTTTTTAAACATTTTCTCAGTCTTCTAGGCAGTTTTTAAAATGTGACCATCACAAATTTTGGTGACTAGTGATGAAATATTCTGTTCAAAGCGTAAGATTTTTTTACAAGAAAATGACCCAATAATGGCTGTTTTAGGTTTAAGGAAATGACACAAAACAATGAGGGAAGCAAAAATGTGGTAAAAGAAAAAAAAAATCTAGTGCAAACCTAAATCATGAAATACATGCAGGAGATTTGAAGTCATGATAGTGCATGATAGTGCTATTAATGTGTTACGCCCACTAAACACTTCAGATCATCTTAAGGCACTTACTGAAATAAGGGCCGCCGCATGGGAAAACCAACAATCTGCATTGGCGAAAACAAAGTAACTGCGAAGCTGATCAGTGCCTTTGTTTTTGCTACTAGGATTGTACAATTCCTCTACTTTCTAAATCCAAAATTTCCAGCCTCCAGCCGTCTTCTGTGACTGTACACAGCCCGGTTTGTGTCGGACCTGGTCGGAATCAGAATTGTTGGTTTTCTCACGCACAGCCTCATATACATGGAATGAGCTTTGTTTCTCAAAAACTTCCTTTGTTGCGTCTGAGAAGGGGCTCCACAGCTAGGGAAGATGGCGAAGGGCTTAATATTTCAGATTTAGCCAGTAGATGGATTTTTTAGTTAAGAGGAAAACAAAAATTACCATACCTGATTAGTTAAAACTGGCTTATCATGCAGTTGATTTTTTTTCTTTGTCACACATGCAAAAACTGTGATTTCTTTTTACTGATGACATGGCTCATATATTATGGCTCATCAAGTATAAAAAATGTGACCTGTATTTCGAACAGACTCTTTTAATTTTGAGCTATAGACAAGCTTGGAACTTGTACATTCATAAATTTCTCATAACCATATAAAGTTTGAAGTACACTAATTCTTAACATGTATCAATAAGCATAAAATTACGATTTTACAGCCACTTCACTCAATGGCTGTCATATGAATTGATGAAAAATGTGTATTTTTAACCTGAAAGTGAAAGTGATAAAGTTGTATAGAGGAAGGAAAGCCACTTAATATGAGCCATCTCGTGAGAAAACCAACAATGTGGTTTTCTAACAGGTCTGACACAAACCGGCCTGTACAAGCACAGAAGATTGCTAGAGAATGGAAATTTTGGATTTAGAAAGTAGAGGAATTGTACTATCCGAGAAGCGAAAACAAAGGCGCTGATCAGCTTCGCTGTTACCGCGAAGCTGATCTGCGTCTTTGTTTTCGCATATGCAGATTGTTGGTTTTCCCATGAGGCGGCTCAACTGTTTTCTGAATGTTGAGAGCTTCAGATGTGAATTTTAGTTTGTGAAACATTAAAGGATGCCTCTAAAATTTGGAAAGGTAAAAACGCAATCACAACATACATTTTCATAATTGATAATTAGCAATTTTATTCATATGGGAGTTTAACTGTGTCAGATGTGTGAATATTAAAGGGAAACATTACTATTTAATTCCCGCATATGATTTTCATGAAACTTTCTATGCTTCAAGATAATTGTATCCTTGGTCTAAAATCGAAATAAAAGTGGGGAGTCACCGGCCTCGTTTCCATGGTATCAGAACTTTTTGGATGTTTCTCGTGACTTTCAGAAAACCACACTCGTAGCGGATATGTGTTTTAGTATATATGTTATATATGCAAAAACAACTTAAACACACGATGACTGTTATTTTCTTACATTTTGATACTATTTGCTCTTAAACTGGGGAGATTACATGCAAAATTAACTTTCCCGCCATCTTTTCAAACCTGGAAAAAGTGCGTATTTTTGCGATATCTCCCAAACTACGCATATGATTTTGATTAAATTACACTAACAGATAGGAAACGTGGTAACAATTTAAAAGTTCTAATAAAAAGTTGGGGTCACCGGATTGAGTTAGAAGATATAGAGAAAAAATGTTCATTATTCCTGCCTTTTTCGTTTTAACGCCAAACGTTGCACTGACGTCGCGTATATTTATGCGACGTCATCAACAGCGAAATAAACGTTTTCACATATAATAAACCTTATTCACGAATTTGGGTATATCAATTGCCACAGAACTTCTTTTAAAATAAAAAAGGAACAATATGTATACCCGCTTTTGGACTTAATCATGCAGAAACAAACAGAATAAGATTCTACAGCTTGCAACGTCATTGAGGAATCAAAACAAAACGACGTTAAAAACTGCGCGTAACATGCACATACTAAACGCCGACGTTGCGCAAACAGTGTGCTCATAAACAATGGTAATGTTTACCCTTAAGTAAGTAAGTAAGTACATGTAAGTAAGTAAGTAAAGTCTTTATTTTACGAGGGTGACAACATTTAGCAAAATTTACAAATAGGTTTTTGTAAAAGCTAATCTTCCATGAGGCCCTCAGTATATACAAATGTACAAGTACAAACAATGACAAACAGAAAAATATATGATAAATAATACAAAAATGAGTAGAAGAAATGAATTGAACTGTGTACATGATAATTTGCACTATTCAGGTATTTAATATGAACAAAATCAAAAGAAAATGATAAAATACCACTAGAACTAGACATAAAACTGTAGCTAAACATTGAGTTCAACATTTTACAAATGTTTATTTATTTTTATTGAGCTTCTTTGACAAATGGGTGATGAGAAAAATGTAGTCAAAAGGATGGCAACAGACAGGAATGATAGCAACTTAGTCTTTAGGTAACCACCATAGGTTAATTAGTCAACTGTTTAAGAGCTTTTTTAGATAGATCTGCAATCTGTGCCAGCTAAAAAGCGTCTTTAATGAAATATTGACTACTTATGGGTCATCATAGGGAGTCTTTTGTACATTTAGAGGTATGATGTAGATAGAATATCTAGTGCCAAGTGACGCATTTGAATTTTTAGGCAAAATTGTGGCTTATAACAGAGGCTGTTTACATTTCACTTGAGTTTGCCGTTTTTAAGGTCATTTAGTTTGAAACTTTCACTCAAATCAGCAGGTCAGTCAATCCAGATGTCTTTGTGGACAACATGAAAAGAAACTCAGATCTTCAGAACACAAGTCATGATCTTCTTGTGTAATGCAAAATACTCAAACGGCAAACTCGAGTGAAAGGGGCTGTATTTTCGAAATCAAATCACAGCTGTTTGTGGTCAGAATATGTTGGATATTTTGGTTAACTATTTAGATGAGTGATAAACCTCAACAATAATGAATTGTTCTTACCAACCTATAAGCTTTCGATGTTGAAAATAGGAAAACGCAAATTATAAAGACCTGGACCCAGTTGTTCAAAGCATCGATAGCTTAACGATATCGTTAAGACATAAATTCGTTAAGCAAATATCAGCTAAAATAACAAATACACTGTTATTTTTTGTTGAAAAAATGTGAGAATCCTTTGCAGTGCAAAGGATTCTCACATTTTTTCAACAAAAAATAACAGTGTATTTGTATTTTGTAATATTAATGTTTGAAATTTTAACGAAACGTTAACTAACAACGTCGTTAGTTTTGAACAACCAGGCCCATATGGTTACTATTATGCTTTTCCTTCGAAGTCTTCATGACAACTTCCGATTCTTAAATGATGAATGTAGCCTTTTTTGCTGAATAAGTATAAGCTAACATTTGAGCCACTTGGACAAAAAAGTAACAAAAAATTGGATTTCTGGCCATATCGGACACAACCGCAGAAAATGGCAGATTTAAGAATAATAATTGCACTGTGTAGCAAAAGCAAAGACTGCACTTATCTGCTCTGCTGCTGATTAATGTGAACAACAGTTTTTCTCATGGCGTGGCTTATTTTTGTCACATATCTGTTTGTATGTAAACTTTTTATAAAAGAAATGTAAATATTGATATGGTGCAACACAGCAGGTAATGTTATTTTGTATTTAAGCCAAAATAAATGAGCCACCGCATGGGAAAACCAACAATCTGCATAGGCGAAAATAAAGGCGCAGATCAGCTTCGCAGTAACTGCGAAGCAGCACCTTTGTTTTCGCTACACGGATAGTACAATTCCTCTACTTTCTAAATCGAAAATTTCCAGCCTGTATCCATCTTCTGTTACTGTTCAGGCTGGTTTGTGTCAGACCTGCTCAGAACCCAAATTGTTGGTTTTCTCACGCAAAGGCTCAAATGTGTTATATAACTGACAAGAAAAGAAACTGTGTTATCAAGTATAGACTTCATTTATAAAGTTATTTTGCAATAAATATAGTTGGAATTTGTCTTTATGCTGCCAAAAAGGTATTATTTGTGTATTTTTAGCTCGCCTGCACGAAGTGCACAGAGCTATTGTTGTCACCTCGGTCGTCCGCGTTTACGTGTACGTCCTCGTCCGCGTCACACTTTCGGTTAAAGTTTTTAAAATTGTTATATCTTGATAGTCACTGACCAGAAATCATTCATATTTGGAACATTGCTGCATATGAGGGTCCTCTGTGATTTAGTGTGAAGGGACCCGTGGGGTCGTGCCTGGGGGCGGGGCTAGAGGTCAATATCTAGATCACCTTTGTACAATGCTCAGATGCTGTGTTAGTTTCTCATCAACTGTAAAGCCTAGAACTGTCAAACCTTACATAAGGCTTCTCCTCGATGTCCCGACTCGGCACCCACATTGACCTACTGACCTTGACCTATATTTCATGCTCCAGTGACTTTGTCATTTTTGAAGCCAACCCTTAATATCTCATCAACTATAAAGCCTACAACCATCAAACCTTACATATGGCTTCTCGATGTCCCTACTCGGCACCCACATTGACCTACTGACCTTGACCTGTATTTCATGCTCCAGTGACTTTGTCATTTTTTAAGCCAACCCTTAATATCTCATCAACTATAAAGCCTACAACTATCAAACCTTGCATATGGCTTCTCCTCGATGTCCCGACTCGGCACCCACATTGACCTACTGACCTTGACCTATATTTCATGCTCTTGTGACTTTGTCATTTTTAGCTCACCTGAGCCAAAGGCTCACAGGTGAGCTTATAGTATACCCATGCTCCGGCGTCCGTCCGTCGTTCACAATTTCAAAGATCTTCTCCTCTGAAACCGCTTGGCCAATCAAAGCCAAACTTCATGTGGAGCATCCTTAGGAAGGGGGAACGAAAGTTTTTATAAATGGTCCAGGTCGCATGACCAAGATGGCCGCCATGGCTATAAATAGCAAAAACCTTTAAAAATCTTCTTCTCCAGAACCAATGGGCCGATTTCCACGAAACTTGGTATGTAGCATTGGGGACGCAGGCCCATCATAGTTTATATAAATCATGACCCTAGGATGACCTTGACCTATTTTACGGCAAGGTCAACTTAGGTCCCCAATGCATTTGAATGGGAAAAATGGTAAAATGCTTTTTAATGGGTAAAACTTACTGGGAATAGGCAAATGGACAGAATATTAATGTTAATGGAAAATTTTAGCCCCTGGGGGGGTTGTCTGCCCCTGCCCCGAGGCTATATACATGTATATGACCATAATATTCAAACATCTTCTTCTCTGAAACCGCTAGGCCAATCAAAGCCAAACTTCATGTGGAGCATCCTTGGGAAGGGGGAATGAAAGTTTATATAAATGGTCAAGGTCACATGACCAAGATGGCCGCCAGGGCTATAAATAGCAAAAACGTTTAAAAATCTTCTTCTTCAGAACCAGAAGGCCTATGATTTTGAAACTTGGTTTGAAGCATCTGGGAATGGAGCTCTACAAAGTTTATATAAATCATGACCCTGGGATGACCTTGACCTATTTTACGGCAAGGTCAACTTAGGTCTATCATGCATTGGAATGGGAAAAAATAGGAAAATGTAATTAAATGGCAGAAAACTTGCTAGAAATGAGCAAATGGACAGAAGATTTATGTTTAAGAAAATATTTTAGGCCCAGGGGGTTGTCTGCCCCTGCCCCGGGGCTATATACATGTATATGACCATAATATTGAAACATCTTCTCTGAAATCGCTAAGCCAATCAAAGCCAAACTTTTTGTGGAGCATCCTTAGGAAGAGGGAATGAAAGTTTGTATAAATGGTCAAGGTCACATGACCAAGATGGCCGCCATGGCTATAAATAGCAAAAATGTTTAAAAATCTTCTTCTTCAGAACCAGAAGGCCTATGATTTTGAAACTTGGTATGAAGCATCTGGGAATGGAGCTCTACAAAGTTTATATAAATCATGACCCTGGGATGACCTTGACCTATTTTATGGCAAGGTCAACTTAGGTCGCCCATGCATTTGAATGGGAAAAATAGGAAAATGTCATGTAATGGCAGAAAACTTGACCCTGGGATGACCTTGACCTATTTTATGGCAAGGTCAACTTAGGTCGCCCATGCATTTGAATGGGAAAAATAGGAAAATGTCATGTAATGGCAGAAAACTTGCAAGGAATGAGCAAATGGGCAGAAGATTTGTGCTTATGAAAATATTTTAGGCCCAGGGGTTGTCTGCCCCTGCCCCGGAGCTATATACATATAGATGACCAGAATATTCAATCAGCTTTTTCTCAGAAACTGCCTAGCCAATCAAAGCCAAACTTTATGTGGAGTATCCTTAGGAAGAGGAAATGAAAGTTTATATAAATGGTCAAGGTCACATGACCAAGATGGCCGCCATGGCTATTAATAGCAAAAAAATTTAAAAATCTTCTTCTTCAGAACCAGAAGGCCTATGATTTTGAAACTTGGCATGAAGCATTAAGGAACGGAGGTCTACAAAATTTGTATAAATCATGACACTGGGATGACCTTGACCTATTTCACGGCAAGGTCAACTTAGATCGCCCATGCATTTGAATGGAGAAAACTGTTAAAATGTCATTTGAAGGACAAAACTTGCAGTTAATTGGCAAATGGACTGAATTTTTATGATTTGAAAAAGACTTGACTCCAGGAGTTATTCTGACCCTGCCCTAGGGGTATATACATGCATTGTACCATTCTAGTCTAACAAGTTCATGTATATATCTCAGGTCTCAGGTGAGCGTTTACAGGACCATTGGTCCTCTGGTTTAAGCCAACCCTTAATATCTCATCAACTATAAAGCCTACAACCATCAAACCTTGCATATGGCTTCTCCTTGATGTCCCGACTTTGCACCCACATTGATCTAGTGACCTTGACCTATATTTCGTGCTCTAGTGACTTTGTCATTTTTGAAGCCAACTCTTAATATCTCATCAACTATAAAGCCTACAACCATCAAACCTTGTATATGACTTCTCCTCGATGTCCCGACTCGGCATCCACATTCACCTAGTGACCTTGACCTATATTTCATGCTCCAGTGACTTTGTCATTTTTTAAGCCAACCCTTAATATCTCATCAACTATAAAGCCTACAACCATCAAACCTTGCATATGGCTTTTCCTCGATGTCCCGACTTTGCACTTACATTGATCAAGTGACCTTGACCTATATTTCCTGCTATAGTGACTTTTTCATTAAAGTTTTTAGAAGTCTATATCTCTTGAACATGTTGATGGATCAAGTTGATACTTTGCATATTGGTAGATATTGGTCTGAAGTTTTATGCAGTACCATCATGGCCCACCCTGTATGACCTTGAGGTCAAGGTCACAGACTTAGAATTTTTTGTTAAAGTTTTCGGTTATAGTTTTTAGAAGTCTATATCTCTTGAACATGTAGATGGATCAAGTTGATACTTTGCATGTTGGTAGATATTGGTCTGAAGTTTTATGCTGTACCATTATGACCCACCCTGGGTGAACTTGAGGTCAAGGTTATGGCCTTAGAAATTTTTGGTTAAAGTTTTGGGTTAAAGATTTTTTAAGTCTATATATCTCTATGTTGATGGAACAAGTTGAACCTTTGCATGTTTGTGGATATTGGTCTGAAATTTTATGCTGTACCATCACAACCCACCTGAGCAACCTTGTCAGAGGTCAAGGTCATGGGTCATAGATTTTGATAAGTTTTGTGGCAAAGCACAAGTCAGGCGAGCTACGCTGTCCTGCGACAGCTCTTATTCTTTGAATGGTCAGGTGACATTGACAAAAAGGTCATGAAGAATTCTCTTCAATGTACCAGAATATTGTGATGCTCAAGTTAAAAAAAACAAAAAACAATTGTTTAAGGGTCATAATTTCATTTTCTGAGAATAAAAGGTAAATTTTAATTTTGTGAATTTCTTGGCATTATAAATTTTGAAAAATTTATCTCTGATGTTTAAATTTATACATTACACAAAATATGCCCATGCAGTATTCAGCTGTGTAAAAAATGAAAATTTTCAGAAGAAAAAATTTGAGAGTTTTCTTATTTTTGCTCAAAACATATATTGCGTGTACACATTAGAACCGCCTTGGCCTTGGCAGTTCAAATGAGTACCCACAATCTATGTTTTGGTGCAAAAATAAGAAATAAGGAAAATATGCATACCCCTGCAAACCCCTTTTTAGCTCGCCTGCACGAAGTGCACAGAGCTATTGTTGTCACCTCGGTCGTCCGCGTTTACGTGTATGTCCGTGTCCGTGTCCGCGTCACACTTTTGGTTTAAGTTTTTAAAATTGTTATATCTTGATAGTCACTGACCAGAAATTATTCATATTTGGAACATTGCTGCATATGAGGGTCCTCTGTGATTTAGTGTGAAGGGACCTGTGGGGTAGTGCCTGGGGGCAGGGCTAGAGGTCAATATCTAGAACACCTTTATACAATGCTCAGATGCTGTGTTAGTTTCTCATCAACTGTAAAGCCTAGAACTGTCAAACCTTACATAAGGCTTCTCCTGGATGTCCCGACTCGGCACCCACATTGACCTACTGACCTTGACCTATATTTCATGCTCCAGTGACTTTGTCATTTTTGAAGCCAACCCTTAATATCTCATCAACTATAAAGCCTACAACCAGCAAACCTTGCATATGGCTTCTCCTCGATGTCCCGACTCAGCATCCACATTGACCTACTGACCTTGACTTATATTTCATGCTCCAGTGACTTTGTCATTTTTGAAGCCAACCATTAATATCTCATCAACTATAAAGCCTACAACCATCAAACCTTGCATATGGCTTCTTCTCGATGTTCCGACTTTGCACCGTCATTGATCTAGTGACCTTGACCTATATTTCATGCTCTAGTGACTTTGTCATTTTTGAAGCCAACTCTTAATATCTCATCAACTATAAAGCCTACAACCATCAAACCTTGCATATGACTTCTCCTCGATGTCCCGACTCGGCACCCACATTCACCTAGTGACCTTGACCTATATTTCGTGCTCTAGTGACTTTGTCATTTTTGAAGCCAACCCTTAATATCTCATCAACTATACTTAGAAAAACAATTGAGGGATATGGTTTTTGTTTCGATTTCATTGCTAAAGGTATAATTTTTTCTACCCAAATAATAAATAGATATGTAGCAGAACCATCACTGCGCAAAGATTCCATAAAATTTTCGCGTTGCCTGGAAGCGCTTCTCTCGCAGACTTGCAGAAACGTTGGAACACCCCTGAAATTGAAGTTCCAACTGTTGCCTACCCTACCCTATTCTGCCATTCCTCCCCTTTTACTGGTTCATTCAATTGCGAAACTGTTTTTATAATCGAAATGCCGGTACTCTTATGTCTAAAATGCATATTGGGAAAAATTCAGAAATTTGTGATTTTTGGTTAAAAATACGATTTTTTACCAAAAATTTTTTTTTCGCTTAAAACGTTGCCCTTTAAACTGCGAGTTTGTATGGTACAGAAAACCGATTTGAGCTACGGGCATTAGTTTAGATTTGACAGCATTTCAAAACATTTGCTAAAGAACTGAACATTACCTTAATGGGAATTTGCATTACGTGATTAAAAATTTGACAACACATTTTAAAAAACGCTGTTTTAAGAAAACCAGAGCGCGCATTCAAAAACGGATTTCAGTTTCATACTCACAGTGCAAAGGAAAACATTTTAAACGAAAAAAAAATTGGGGGGTTAAAAAATGTGTTTTTTACCAAAAATCACAGATTTCTGAAATTTCCCCAAAGTGCGTTTTAGACATAAAAGTGTCGCCATTTCGATTATCAAAACAGTATTGCATTTGGATGAACCAGTAAGAGGGGGTGAATGAAAGATCTGGATAGAGTAGGGAGCAGTGAAAACTTTAATTTTAGGGGTGTTCCATCATTTCTGCAAGTCTGCGAGAAGCGCTTCCATGCAACTCGAAAATTTTACAGAATCTTTGCACAGTGATGGTTCTGCCATATATCTTTTAATTATTTGGATAGAAAAAATTATACCTTTAGCAATGAAATCGAAACAAAAACCATATCCCTCAATTGTTAGCTCACCTGAGCCGAAGGCTCACAAGGTGAGCTAATAGGATAGCCATGATCCGCCGTCCGTCGTCCGCCGTCGTCCACAATTTCAAAGATCTTCTTCTCTGAAACCGCTTGGCCGATCTAGTTGAAATTTTATATGGAGCCTCCTTGGGTAGTGGCATTTCAAGTTTGATCGCGAAATCCAGGTCACATGACCAAGATGGCCGCCACGCCCATATATGGTAAAAACCCTTCAAAAATCTTCTTCTCCAGAACCAGTGGGCCGATTTCCACGAAACTTGGCATGTAGCATCAGGGACTTCAGCCCATCATAGTTTGATAAAATGATGACCCTTGGATGACCTTGACCTATTTTACGGCAAGGTCAAATTTGGAAACATAGGCTTTTACATGGGAAAAAGTGAAAACTATGGATTTTTGAAAACTTTTGCAGCCTGAGGCCTGAAAAGTGGTAGATGCAAACAACTAATGGAGTAGATGAAGGTATGTGATTAATATAGGTCAAGGTCATCTCTTGACCTTGGCCAGTCTGTTGTCCATACACACTTTTCAAAGATCTTCTTCTCTGAAACTGCTTGGCCAATCAAAGTGAAATTTTATGTGGAGCATCCATGGGTAGGGGAGACGAAAGTTTGATCTCGAAATCCAGGTCACATGACCAAGATGGCCGCCACGCCCATATACCACTCAAAAATCTTCTTCTCCAGAACCGGTGGGCCGATTTTCACGAAACTTGGTATGTAGCATCAAGGACCTCAGCCCATCATAGTTTGATAAAATGATGACCCTTGGATGACCTTGACCTATTTTACGGCAAGGTCAAATTTGGAAACATAGGCTTTTACATAGGAAAAAGTGAAAACTATGGAATTTTTAGCTCACCTGAGCTGAAGGCTCACAGGTGAGCTTATAGTATACCCATGCTCCGGCGTCCGTCCGTCGTCCGTCCGTCCGTCCGTCCGTCGTCCACAATTTCAAAGATCTTCTCCTCTGAAACCACTTGGCCAATCAAAGCCAAACTTCATGTGGAGCATCCTTAGGAAGGGGGAACGAAAGTTTATATAAATGGTCCAGGTCACATGACCAAGATGGCCGCCATGGCTATAAATAGCAAAAACCTTTAAAAATCTTCTTCTCCAGAACCAGTGGGCAGATTTCCACGAAACTTGGTATGTAGCATCGGGGATGCTGGCCCATCATAGTTTATATAAATCATGACCCTAGGATAACCTTGACCTATTTTACGGCAAGGTCAACTTAGGTCGCCAATGCATTTGAATGGGAAAAAATGGTAAAATGCTATTTAATGGGTAAAACTTACTGGGAATAGGCAAATGGACAGAAGATTAATGTTAATGGAAAATTTTAGCGCCTTGGGGGTTGTCTGCCCCTGCCCCGGGGCTATATACATGTATATGACCATAATATTCAAACATCTTCTTCTCTGAAACCTCTAGGCCAATCAAAGCCAAACTTCATGTGGAGCATCCTTGGGAAGGGGGAATGAAAGTTTATATAAAAGGTCAAGGTCACATGACCAAGATGGCCGCCATGGCTATAAATAGCAAAAACGTTTAAAAATCTTCTTCTCCAGAACCAGAAGGCCAATGATTTTGAAACTTGGTGTGAAGCATCAGTGACTAGAGCTCTACAAAGTTTATATAAATCATGACACTGGGATTACCTTGACCTATTTTACGGCAAGGTCAACATAGGTTGGTCATGCATTTGAATGGGGAAAAGTGTTAAAATGTCATTTGTAGGGAAAAACTTGCAGGAAATGGGCAGATGGACTTAAGATTGATGATTCTGAAAAAAAACTGGACCCCAGGGGTCTGTCTGCCCCCACCCCGGGGCAATATACATGTATATTACAGTGATATTCATAGATCTTCTTCTCTGAAACTGCTTGGCCAATCAAAGCCAAACTTTATGAGGAGCATTGTTAGGAAGTGGGAATGAAAGTGTATATAAATGGTCAAGGTCACATGACCAAGATGGCTGCCATGCCTATAAATAGCAAAAACCTTTAAAAATCTTTAGCTCCAGAACCAGAAGGCCTATGATTTTGAAACTTGGCATGAAGCATCAGGCAATGGAGCTCTACAAAGTTTATATAAATCGTGACCCTTGGATGACCTGGACCTATTTTACGACAAGGTCAACTTAGGTCGCCCATGCATTTGAATGGGGAAAATTGTTAAAATGTCATTTGAAGGGCAAAACTTGCAGTAAATTGACAAATGGACTGAAGTTGTATGTTTTTAAAAAGAAATTGACTCCAGGGGTTGCTCTGACCCGGCCCTGGGGTTATATACATGTATATTACCATTCTAGTCAAACAAGTTTATTGGTATATATCTCGGGTTTCAGGTGAGCGCTTACAGGACCATTGGTCCTCTGATTTGAAATCTGTTGCAGCCTTAGGCCTGAAAAGTGGTAGATGCAAACAACTAATGGAGTAGATGAAGGTATGTGATTAATATAGGTCAAGGTCATCTCTTGACCTTGGCCAGTCTGTTGTCCATACACACTTTTCAAAGATCTTCTTCTCTGAAACTGCGCGACCAATCAAAGTGAAATTTTATGTGGAGCATCCATGGGTAGGGGAGACGAAAGTTTGATCCCGAAATCCAGGTCACATGACCAAGATGGCCGCCACGCCCATATATGGTTAAAACCACTCAAAAATCTTCTTCTCCAGAACCGGTGGGCCGATTGCCACGAAACTTTGTATGTAGCATCAAGGACCTCAGCCCATCATAGTTTGATAAAATGATGACCCTTGGATGACCTTGACCTATTTTACGGCAAGGTCAATTTTGGAAACATAGGCTTTTACATAGGAAGAAGTGAAAACTATGGATTTTTTGTAAACTATTGCAGCCTGAGGCCTGAAAAGTGGTAGATGCAAACAACTAATGGAGTAGATGAAGGTATGTGATTAATATAGGTCAAGGTCATCTCTTGACCTTGGCCAGTCTGTTGTCCATACACACTTTTCAAAGATCTTCTCTGAAACTGCTTGGCAAATCAAAGTGAAATTTTATGTGGAGCATCCATGGGTAGGGGAGACGAAAGTTTGATCGCGAAATCCAGGTCACATGACCAAGATGGCCGCCACGCCCATATATGGTAAAAACCTTTCAAAAATCATCTTCTCCAGAACCGGCAGGCCGATTTTCATGAAACTTGGTATGTAGCATTTGGGACTCCAGCCCATCATAGTTTGTTGAAATGATGACCCTATGATGACCTTGACCTATTTTACGGCAAGGTCAATTTTGGAAACATAGGCTTTCACATGGGAAAAGGCGAAAACAAACTATTGCAGCCTGAGACCTGAAAGTTGCTAGATGCAGACAACTAATGGAGTCAATGAAGGTAAGTAATTATTTGAGGCCAAGGTCATGTCTTGACCTTGGCCCAAGGTCATTTAAATACATGTATCAAAATTAAAATTATGGTTTTCTCAGAAATCACTGGGTTTGGAAACTATTGCAGCCTGAGACCTAAAACTTTGCAGATGCAGACAACTTATGAAGTCAATAAAGGTGTGTGAGTATTTAAGGTCAAGGTCATTTCATTATGACTTAATACTCCAACATCAGGCTTCAGGTGAGCGTTCTCAGGACCAATGGTCCTCTGGTTTTTCTAAGTATATAAAGCCTACAACCATCAAACCTTGCATATGGCTTCTCCTCAATGACCCGACTCGGCACCCACATTGACCTACTGACCTTGACCTATATTTCATGCTCCAGTGACTTTGTCATTTTTTTAAGCCAACCCTTAATATCTCATCAACTATAAAGCCTACAACCATCAAACCTTGCATATGGCTTCTCCTCGATGTCCCAACTTTGCACCCACATTGATCTAGTAACCTTCACCTATATTTCGTGCTCTAGTGACTTTTTCATTAGTTTTTAGAAGTCTATATCTCTTGAACATGTTGATGGATCAAGTTGATACTTTGCATGTTGGTAGATATTGGTCTGAAGTTTTATGCTGTACCATTATGACCCACCCTGGGTGAACTTGAGGTCAAGGTCATGGCCTTAGAAATTCTTGGTTAAAGTTTTGGGTTAAAGATTTTTGAAGTCTATATATCTCTATGTTGATGGATCAAGTTGAAACTTTGCATGTTTGTGGATATTGGTCTGAAATTTTATGCTGTACTATCACAACCCACCTGAGCGACCTTGAGGTCAAGGTCATGGGTCATAGATTTTGATAAGTTTAGTGGCAAAGCACAAGTCAGGCGAGCTACGCTGTCCTGCGACAGCTCTTATTCACTATATAAAAGTGGGGTATGAGGGGGTATTCATTACACAGACATGTTTTCCTGATGATACAGTATTGTTGTAAATTTATGCAGTATTGTTGTGATTTGTGCAAAGATTTTAATCTCATTATGACATAATCATTAATTAATAGTGCCTTACATTTGTAATTAATAATATTAGCTTATTATTGATACTGGCACCTATTTAACAATAATTGCTCATTATTTATTAATGTTAAATATATGCAAGCCGCGTCAGGTGAACACCGGATTTTTGCATATGCGAAAACAAAAGCGCAGATCAGCTGTGCAGTGACTGCACAGCTGATCAGCGCCTTTGTTTTCGCTGCACGGATAGTCCAATTCCTCTTCTTGATAAATCCAAAATTTCAAGCTTCTAGCCTTCTTCTGTGACTGTACAGGTTGGTTTGTGTCGGACCTGGTAAGAATCCAAATTGATGGTTTTCTCACGCACAGGCTCTATTAATAATTATTGTTTAGTATATGCAACAGTACCCTAAAATGTCATGACACCTAGCAGTATAGTGTGTCAGGTCGAAATATAAAATTAATCTTTCCTTTTTGATGGGCATTTTTATGTTTGACCCTGTTTTATATGAATTTTATGGATAATAATTTATGGTGCTCATCACTGGTAAGCTGAAATATTTTTATGTTACAATTTGCATGAATTTCTAGATTTTCTTTCGGTAGACCGTTCAGTATGGTTTTGAAAAATGTAAAAAAGAAAATGATGTCTGCATAAAATGTGGAAATTTGACAGACTAAACAAGTTTTGATATCTAACATTAATCAGAAAGCCTGCTTTTACAAGATCAGCTCTACAGTGAGCGCTTGCAGTTTATCAGCACTATTTGTTATGCACAAGTATTTTCCTATTTCAAGCCTTTAGTATTCTTTGAGCCGCAACTTAAGAAAACCGGTCTTTGGGGTTTCCAACTAGGTCTGACACAAACCGGCATGGCTAGAAGCTTGAAATTTCGGATTTAAGAAGAAGAGAAATTATACTATCAATGTAGCGAAAACAAAGGCGCTGATGAGCTGTGCAGTTACTGCACAGCTGATCTGCGCCTTTGTTTTCGCATAGGCAAAAATCCATTTTCTTGTGACGTGGCTCCTTAAGATCATTTAGATGTACACCACCTTGTCAAATACCTAAAAAGTTCATATCTGCAATGATTTGGTATGTAGACAAATAAATGAGATTGTTTATATCCATGTTTTGAGATTGTTGTTTATGTCCCATGTTTTATTCATGTCTTTAGACACCAGGTGTCCTAGCTAGGTAACAATTTGTCATATTGGGCAACCAATCACCCCTTATCAGCAATGATCAATGTTTTATATATGAACAGTGTCATGAGGAAAACAGATTTTTGCCTATGTGAAAACAAAGGCGCAGATCAGCCGTGCAGTAACTGCACAGCAGTTCTACTCCTACCTTTGTTTTCTTTCGATAGACTGTACAACCCCTCTTCTTCCTTTATCCAAAATTTTAAGATTATAGCCTTTTTCTGTGGTTGTATAGACCAATTTGTGTTAGAACCAGTCCGAAACCTGAAGACCGATTTTTTTCACGTCACGGCTCATATAGTATATGGGTACATAATGTGTAGCAACATGAGAAAATCTTTTTTATTAAAACCAGTGATTCTGATTTGTGGCTATCTGTTGTACAATGAGAAAATTGCTGAAAGCTTGAACTTTAAGATTCGCTGAATTCTCTCTTATTTATAAAAATCTTCAATCCCTCGGATTTAAATGCATTTGCATTATCATTGTCTATCTAAGTCTTATTTAATTGAATTCAATTTGAAACAATTAAATTTGAACTTCTTCCAGGTTAGTCTATCAAATGAGCCGCCTCGTGGGAAAACCAACAATGTGGTTTCCGAACAGGTCCGACACAAACCGGCCTGTACAAGCACAGAAACAGGCTAGAAGCTTGAAATTTCGGATATAAGAAGAAGAGAGATTGTACTATCCGTGTAGCGAAAACAAAGGCGCTGATCAGCTTCGCGGTTACCGCGAAGCTGATCTGCGTCTTTGTTTTCGCCTATGCAGATTTTTGGTTTTCTCATGAGGCGGCTCAAATATTAACAACAAAGAAAACACATGCAGGCTGCCCAGTGCTCCTATTTTTCCTATTTTTTCCTATATTTTCAGGGCTTCCTATTTTTTCCTATATTTTGATCCCAAATCCTATATTTTTCCATCAAATTCCTATATTTTTCAAAATGCTGCAGATAATAATGAAATATCAAGGAAAAATCATGGAATTTTGGGTTGAAATGCCAGTTTTGATGTCTTTGGCATTCATTTTTTTCCTCGTTCGCTTCGCTCGCTCGTAACTTGATAAATAAAGTATTTTTTCTTCATCAGAAAACAAGATAATCCCGTGAAGTAAGTTACTTCTACAACTTGAGTAGGTTTTAAAATAATGGATCACACACCTATACCAAAATTACACCTGTAAGATTTGCCTTCTTGCTGTTATATGTTAATATTTATGGTTTTCAATGCTATAAAAAAGCCATTTTAGGCTGATCATTTCCTATTTTTCTCCTATTATTTGGACATAAACTTCCTATTTTTTGAAGCCCAAAATATATATTTTGTACCAAACTGCACTGGGCAGCCTGCACATGACAAAGTCTAGTGTATTCTTCAGTTCCTAATAAAATTTTAGTCTGGCAATTTATTGGTCATTTCACACTAAACTGACGTCACTAAATTTACCCAGGCTCAGATTATTTTGAGGATTTTTTTTTTTATTGTTGAAAGACAGACCCCACCTACTACATAGGTCTCAATAAGTATCAGCAGTCTAAGCGCTCTTTTTCTCCGTTGTCTCTAGAACATATGAGCCACCGCATGAGAAAACCAACAATCTGGTTGTCCCACCAGGTCTGATACAAATCAGCCTGTACAGTGACTGAAGCAGGCTAGAAGCTTGAAATTTGAAGAGGGAGTAACAAAAACAAAGGCGCTGATCAGCTGTGCAGTTACTGCACAGCTGATCTGCGCCTTTGTTTTTGCCAAAGCATTTTGTTGGTTTTTTATGGTGTCTATAATTTTGAACTGTGTATCAATTTGAACTATTGCAGGTACTTCAAAGATATAAACTAGGGAACTATAGAATTTGAAAAAAGGTACTGTAGAATTATTTCAAAATTGAAAATCCTTAAGTTAGATCAAGGAATAAGCTAATCTTAACTGTTGGTAAGAACATTTGTTAAACAAAGCACATTCCGACTTTAGTCTGCTTCATAATGTATTATGAGCCTTCAGTATCTGGCTTTCTCTGCAAGTCTGTCAGTACCTTTTGGCATAAAATTTGGCATATTAAGCGGAAGATGATTTGAACTTGCAGTTGTTGTTTTTATATTCACACTTTTACACTATTTGAATTAGAATTTTTATTGCCAAGCATATCAAACAGTGGGTAAGAGTGTTTTATTGTTGGTTTTGTGGTTGGGGGTTTGATCGCCAGTGGTACTGTGTTGTTTTCTTGAGCAAAGGACATCAACTCACCATAGAACTGGTTAACACCCAGGAAACAATGGCTCTGGTCAGACTAGACTGAAAAATGTTTTCTGGGACATTATACCACAAAACAAACAAATTTAATTTATGTTTCATGTTTTTCAGCTTCGTCTGAAGATAGATGGTAGCTCAACCATGAGTGCCCCAAAGAAGGACAGCAATGTCACCACCCGGACTAAACCCCCGAGTGGGACGAAAACACCTGGGGAAACAAAACAGTCAAAGGCTGAAACATTGGCTCTTTCAGCCCAGAAAAAGGGAGCTCTTCTGGGAAGGCCGCTGAATTCATCGCCACTGGGAAAATCAGCGTACCTCAGTAAAAGTTCAGAAAATCTTACAAGTCATCAGAAAAAGAAGCTTGCTTTGGAATCTGCTGTCAGACCTAAATCTAGTCTTGGTTTACCTATCATGGACCTGAAGAAGAAAGTTAGTAATAAGGAAAATGTGATGGCTAGTGATAAAAGTAAGGAGAAATCTAAAGTTGCAGTCAAACCTGGACTAACTAGTACACCTGTAATGATGCGAAAAGCATCAAGTTCACAGCATATAGACAAGAGTGGAGCAAGTCCATTTAAAGTCCCAATGTCTAATAAATCTAATAACAGTAATATGAAACGGGCACACAGCACACAAAACGTTAGTAAAGATAAAGCAATGAAGAAAAGAACATCTGCAACAGCTGATGTTATGGCTTATAATGCTGAACTTTTAGCAAACTTTGAGAAAGAAAAGAAGTCCCTTGAAGCAAAACTTTCTGAACAAATACAAATTGCTGAAGATAGAAAATTTGAGATTGAAAAATATAAATATGAGATTAAAAACCTTAAAAAAGAAATCCCTAGTCATGACATTATGGAGGAGGTAGGAATTCTAAGGATCCAGAATAAGGAGTTAAAGGAGCAGCTAGTCAATCTGGGAGTTCAGGTGGACCAGCAAATCACAGATGCCGAGAAACTGTCACAGTTACAACAAAGAGAGACTGAAGTTTCGATGAAAGCAAGTGCAAGCTGTGATAGTTTGTCCACCGAAGGGCGTGCTGTCTCGATGACAGCAGTACAAGGAATTCTGGGTCCAGGAATGAAACGATCGGCATCCATTACTATGTCAGAACCTGGAATATCTCTCACAACAGATTTTTCTAATACTCCAGATCATCCGTCCATGCTCTCCTCTCTGGATATGCATCATAAGTGGGAAACTCGTAGTAAAAGTAGTGATGCTTTAAGTGACGTTTCTGTGGCTAATTTAACTGAAAGAATTGTTCAGATGGAAGAAACACATTATAGTACGAATGAGGAGTTACAGGCCACATTGCAAGAATTGGGTGATTTGCAAGATGCAGTAAATGAATTGACTGAAGAAAATGAAAGACTTGCTGACGAAAGGTCTGTTTTGCTAGTGTCCCTGTGTACGCAGACTGAAAAATTAGAACATTGTAGAACACAAATTGAACAATTGAAATGTTTGTTAATAAGTGGTGATTTGCCAAACAAGTCGGACAGAGATCAACATTTACTGGAATTATTAAAAGGTGCTCAAGAAGAAAGGGAAGAAATGGTCAGAAAGCAATGTGAGTTAGCAAATGCACTGCATAAGCGCGAAAATGAGAAGAAAGAATACCAAGAACATGCAGAAATAGTGAAGGACAGGCTACAATTACAGGAAGATAAGGTGGCGGCTGTAAAAGCCGAAAAAGAAAGCTTAGAGAAACAAGTGACTGAATTAAAAGAATCTCTTGCAAATGAACAGATTGAGGTTAATCATTTTAAAACTTTATTGGAAAATGAGAAAACAAAAGTCCAGGAATTAGAATCTCTTTGCAAGGCAGCTGAAAAGTCAGATCTTGAAGAACTGTTGCTTAATGCTAGACAGGAGAAGGATAAGTTAGAAGAGAAACTGGCAAATTCTCAAGACATTTTAGCACATAGTCAGAATGAAATTGCAAGGCTTAGGGAGAATCTTTTAAGTAAAGAAGAAGAATTAAGAGTGTGTAAAAACAATTCAAAAAGTGATATACTTGATATGGAATACAAAGTTGAGAAAATTAAGAAAGAAAAATATGATATTCAGCAAGAAATTGATGCTTTAAGAGAACATGTTGATCAGTTAGAACAGGATTGTGATAGATATTTAGATGAGAAGAAAAACTTCAGTGCAAGAATACAAGATTTACAAGGAGATATAAGTGTCATGAGGCAATTGAAAGAAGTAGCAGAAATGGAATTACATGATGTTAAAATGAAACACGCAGCTGAGGCAGAAGAATGGAATCAGTTTCAGAAAGATTTACAAGTAGCTGTAGTTATTGCTAATGAATTTAGGTCTGAAACACAAGGTGATGTTGAAAAATTGAAGTCTGATAATGTGTCTTTGAAAGAAAAATGTACTGTTCAAGAGGAAGAAATTGCCCGACTCAGATCTGAACTAGATCAGTGTAAAATCCAGGAACGTGCTTCGGCCATAAATTCTTCGAAGACATCAATCTTATCTTCTGCAGAATTGAAAGGCAAAGTTATCAGTACTGTAGATAAAGAACTTGCCCATTTGAGGGAAGGAAAGAAACTCGGATTTGGTGATAAAGCTCAAACATTATCAGTGAAAAACTTGATTCGCTCAATCGAAGAACAAGTCAAAAGTGGTTGCTCCTCTATCCATTCTAGTACATGTAGCTCAAGGAGAAATTCTGACTCAGAAACATCCTTAACAGGAATTAGAGACTTCCAAGAAATTTTGAAATCCCCTTCATCCCCACCAGTGCCTGATACAGGATTTTTGTCCCCTGATGGCTCAACCCCTCTAAGATCAGTTTTGAAACGGTCAAATGAGAGACCATCCCCTCTACAAAGACATTCAATGGGAGTTTTGGATACGCCAGTATCCCCTGTCGGAGAGTCACCAAAGTCTGCTCCACCCCTCTCTAGAAATGATACACCACCTTCACTGACGTCAATCCTCTCCAACAGAACACCATCGCGGAGGAGCAGTGGGATCAAGTGAGTACTTTTATTGTATTTGCACATCTTATCATTGCATGTATCATGATATTTAAGGGCAAAGATTTCAAATTATTATTCAGAGTGGATTCTAGAGCGCGGGAGTGTGAAAATCCCGCTTATTTTGTAATTTTGGCGCAAAATTGTGATCTTGGTGCGCCGACGATCCCGCAAAGTACCGATAAGTGGCGCATTTTTGTTAGTTTTGTGCGTATTGTGGTTCTTTTCAGTACCATTTTGGTAGTTAATTTCCGTTCTTTTCCGCTAATTTCCGTCGATCACGTGGTCCGAGATTTGACCGAGACTTCAATTCTATTGGCTGAGACGGTTAACGCATGCGCATATGCTTTTCTTCTTTCACTTTCGTTGACACAAGATGGAGTCGAGATTTATTCTTTCTTGGCTTGTGATAACTAAAAGGCAGGAAATCGGCGTTGGTGAGGCTGAGACGTCCGGTGCCACAGCCCCCGAATGTTTCCCTGAACATGCCCAAGACCCACCGAAAAGGAAACGAAAGTTTGACTTCTTATGTTTTATTATTTTTGAGTTGTTTCCCTTGCTTTTACTTTAATAGTTTATGCAGAGGTACACTTGTAATTATGGGTATGACATAGAACAACAATAGCTTTGGTTATATAATATTTATTCCTCTCATTTGGCATACTAAATCAATTCAGCTATCATGAGTACATGTAGTTGGGTTTGCGCTGAACCCATAACATGTAAAGAAAGCATAACCAATGGATAGCCTTTCAAGTCAGTTGCTGTAAGATCTGGTGACAGACATGATCTTGGTTGTCATATGACAGCCCAGCACGGGAGAACGACAGTTATGCGATAATAACTGGTGGTGAACCCCCTTGTGTGTGCGTGCCTAGTGAGTGAGGCGTGGATATGGACCTCAGGGTACCGGAGACGACAGATAATACATAGAGGCTCGCTACATATTAAATGCTATATCTCCGCATATACCTCTCCTTTAAGATGATCGATCCACTGGGCTTGTACTTACATAGACTGCTGTCAAAGACAGTAGAAACTGACCTGAAAGGGGACTTGACAAAGGTTGCTAAATCCTGAAAACTTGGGGATAATTAGGAAATTTGAGTTAAAATTTCATGTAAATTCCCCCTTCCCCTATTAACAATTCAGATAAAAATGACTCCAGGAAAGACTATAAAATAGACTGCAAACAATTCTTATCTAGGATGCTGAATTAATTTATAAAACAGTTTACCTTCAGATGAACTTTCTAATACAAACAAACTTTGTTTTGGTGATAAAGGTGGGGTGGTGGGTGGTTTGAAATCACAATGTAAGCAGAAAAGCCAGCCTTCTATCAGAAGAACAGCTTCAAGACTGATGTTGATGACCTTAGCTGAACTCTGCTTCAGGTTCTGAGATAGCTATACTAGCTTGTAAGATATAGTGCTAGATAGACTACAATACCTCTGCATAAACCTGAATTTACAATCTAAATTCTCAATTTATGCAGAGGTACACTTGTAATTATGGGTATGACATAGAACAACAATAGCTTTGGTTATATAATATTTATTCCTCTCATTTGGCATACTAAATCAATTCAGCTATCATGAGTACATGTAGTTGGGTTTGCGCTGAACCCATAACATGTAAAGAAAGCATAACCAATGGATAGCCTTTCAAGTCAGTTGCTGTAAGATCTGGTGACAGACATGATCTTGGTTGTCATATGACAGCCCAGCACGGGAGAACGACAGTTATGCGATAATAACTGGTGGTGAACCCCCTTGTGTGTGCGTGCCTAGTGAGTGAGGCGTGGATATGGACCTCAGGGTACCGGAGACGACAGATAATACATAGAGGCTCGCTACATATTAAATGCTATATCTCCGCATATACCTCTCCTTTAAGATGATCGATCCACTGGGCTTGTACTTACATAGACTGCTGTCAAAGACAGTAGAAACTGACCTGAAAGGGGACTTGACAAAGGTTGCTAAATCCTGAAAACTTGGGGATAATTAGGAAATTTGAGTTAAAATTTCATGTAAATTCCCCAGAATTGAAGGTATGAAAGGACATGTAGGGTTCTGTAATAGCTGAAATGATCCCCAAGTGAAGGAATAAATAATAAAAAGTATGAAATTATGCAAATAGTGCATACTCAAATTCACATGTACATGTAATTTCAAAAGTCTACAAGCAGATATATACATCAATTAACTACAATGGTATGGAATCCTAGAACTTGCAAAGGTCATTTCAGGTAAAACTGTTGGGTGTCAGACAGGGGGCAGATATGCCAGAATTCCAGTATGAGGACATGACCTTCAGTGAGGAATATAAGTCCGATTTCAGAAAATTTGTTCAAAAACGACCGCTTCATGTGATTATTTTTCTAACTGTATCTGTATTGCCAAACATTTTCCTGACAAGACTGGTTAAATGTTTATGAAAGCATTTCAAATGAAAGATCATTTATACTAACTCACAAAATTGGCCAAAACTGATAGAAAATTAAAGCTAACATAATGGTATCTTCATGTGTTATAGCGTATACCCATCAAATTCAACAAATTGAACCATTTTGGTTTCAGTAAAGCTTAGTCCTTTTTATTTGTCACAGAAAATGTAAACAAAAACTAAAATGTGCAAGTTTTAAATAATAAAAGTAGCCACAAATTTACTTTGAAAGCAAGTTGTAACTCCAACATCGAGAGGCTTAGCTTCTAGTATATACAATGTTTATGTTACTTTGGAACTGTCCAGAGAACATATAAACATAACCCTGCAATGCTGCAGAGATATGTTTTGATAGAGATTAAGAGCAAAGATAACATATGCAGCTGGCTGAACAAATTTTGTTCAATTTCTTGCCTTTATATACCATACTGCCTTGTAAAGAGCCATGAACTTAAAACTACAGATACCTTACAGACTCTAAAAGTATGATACTGTATGACTAGTTGAATGTGAAGGTTTTTGGTAGTTATCAAAATATTAACAGACAGAAGAAAGAAAAGAAAAAATAAAAACATTTTGAACTGCAGCGTATAAAGAGAACAAGCTGAAAAATATATAGAACATTAGCCCAACACTAGCACAAATATGAAGAAATGCTATGGTAATTTAGCCATGTAAACACTGAACTACATGTTTCATCTGGCCACTGATAATAATAATTGCTTCTCTCATTAAATGCATTTCTGCTATATCTCCATAGATAATGTAAACAATAACTAAAGTTCAGGAACAAGTCACCATGCATGCTATAAATGAAGTTTGACCCCACCAGTTGACCTCACAAAACTTCTGTGAGTGATATCTGCAGATATCTACTGTTCTAACATTTCATAGTAAATATTGAGAATAAGAATTAAAACTGAGATCCTTTATTGAAAATAAAAAATTAAAACTGAGATCCTTGTTGATCCTTATGTATATATCTGAGATTGAATAAAAATTAAACAAATGAAAAGATAGAAACCTGACATAGCTTCTGTTGTAAAGGTAAAAGTAATCTTGCCTACTACATACCATTATGCAGTCAGATCGTAAAATAGTAACCAGCATAGGACAACTGGCAGTGTCAGACTTCAGCTGATTCTATTCAGACATTATATTGTGAATGAAAACGTTGAATTAACAAACAAGGTACAAAAAATATACATCAACTCTATACCACATAACCCAGTATTCAGTTCTGATCTGTGTCGCAGAATGCCATTCTACTATTTGTTCTGGCATACAGTAAAACTTGAATAAAAAGTATAATGCAGTCAACAAAAATGCTGTAATCAAATGGAGACATGCATACTTAAAATGCATCTTGATTGAGCTGAACACACTTAAAGTTACTGCACTTTATGCACACCTGTGCCGCGAACTGATACAATGCCAAATGGCTGTCAAACCATGCAGGAAAAGGCACCAACCCGGAAAACTGAGACTTCTTCTCATATTTTCCTTGCCAGAGGCCAAACATAATAAGACAGCCATCACGCACGTGCAATACTATCAGCCCGACAGCACAAGAAGGCATTGTGCTCCTGTTACTAGAGTCCTTGCATCATAGCAATCTGGGCATCCTGAATAACATGATCAGGAGTATGAATATAAGTCCTGTAGCAGTCAGAAGACCATCTGCCTAAAGTTCGTATAAGGTGGTCCTCTAGACGACAGGAGGCGGAACTGCTAGCAGCTCCGACTCTGAAGCTGTGTCCATTATAATATGTTGTATTAAATCCCAATCTAGAGAGAATTTGTTTTGTGTTTGAAACAAAAAAGTATCTACACATAGCATTCCCAGATTCTGTGATGAAAAATGGTGATATAGCTGCTCCCTGTTTAGCAAATACCTTGTTTCTTTGTATAAGGTATTCAGAAAGTGCATCATAGGGACACAATAAGTTATTTGCTTTATTCTTGAAAAGTTTTATAGACACACCTCTCCTGTATCTATCAGTTTTTGATGCTTTCAGGTGTAATTCAACATGAGTGTCCTGAAAAGTCACATCATCTAAGCAGACGTTGATAGAGGAGTCAAAACCATGTTGTGACGAAGTGATTTCAGAACACCTGAGAAATCCACAGAAACTAGTTACAAATGCAGCTCTTAATAAGCTGTCTGTGTATGGTGAAATAAATCCATTGTGTAAAACAGAGCACATCTGCTTCAAGATACTAGCTGTTATTGGGTATCGCGGCCGTTTCGTCTGTCCTTGAATGCGCTTTACAGCATTCAAAAAGGTATATATCCTCTCAGAACTTGGTTGACTGGTGTTAATCAAAGGGCAGTTCCGCCCCATTTTCAGATATTCAAAACGAACTCCACATAAGTACAGTTTGATTGTACTGTGTTTGATGTGCAATGTATCAAAACAATATGCTATGTAACGAATAAATACATCCTCTGTTACTTCTGGTAATACAGTCACATCCTTGCAAATATTATTCAGCATTAAGAATGTTCTGAAACTCTTAACTCCAGCACTGTATGTGGAATGTGTTCTTTCACTTACTGCATTGTCCCAGATTAGTGATACTGTATCGTTCACATTATCTATTCCCAAAGTATCTGAGCTGGTGTTGGGCACTGTTGAGGACTTTGATCCGCTGTTGGTGCACACTCTCGGAATTTCTGGAACATAAGTCGCGACAGGGCATCAGAAGTCTGATTAAATATTCCACGCACATGTCGTGCGCTGAAGTGAAAGTTATTGACTGCTGCTGTCCAAGTTAATGTTCGCATTAGTTTCATAATAGGAATTGACTTGGAACGTCCACGTTGTATTATAAACACTGTGGCCATATTGTCCGACCGGAATAGTATTCGTTTTGAAGTCCAGTTTTTCCCCCATATCAATGCAGCTGCCACTATGGGATAGAGCTCGCGAAAAGCCATTGAGAGATCACTTTCCTTGACAGAGGGAAGTTCCATTGGCCATTCAGAACAAAACCACTGATTTTGAAAAATACCACCAAAACCAATAAGTGATGAATCAGTATACAATTCCAAGTCACAAGCTTCAGTGAAGTCAGAGTCATAAAACAGGGAAACCCCATTCCAGTTAGACAAGAACTTGTGCCACATGATCAGATCTTCCTGGCAGTGCGAGTCCAGGTAAACCATGTGATGCAACTTCTTCACAGTTGTGGACAATTGAATCAAATAAGAGACAAACGACCTCCCAGGTAATATGACTCTCGAAGCAAAATTCAGATGACCTAACAATTGCAAAAGCTCAAGTTTGGTGCATTTGCTTTTATGCAGCATATCTTCAAGATAAACACAGATTCTCTGAACTTTGTCCTCTGGAAGCTTTGCAATCATATTCTCACTGTCCAGTATAATACCCAGGTATTCCAAACAACATGTAGGGCCCACACACTTCTTAGTTGCCAGGGGAATACACAAACGTGCAAATAATAGTGACATCACTGCCTTAGTACGTAAGCCCACGCATTCATTGGGCTCATCAACTGTCAGAAAGTCATCTAACAAGTGAAATATAGTATCAACTCCATAATTTGTACAAGCAATCCAACAAATGGCCTGAGACAAAGTGTCAAAAATCCGTGGTGAAGATCGACACCCAAACACTAATCTGACAAACACGTAGTACAAGTTATTCCATTTCACACAAAAATACGGCCATTGACAGCTTTTGATCGGGCAATTCTTGAACGCATTACAAATATCAAACTTCGTCAATAAGGCTCCTTTTCCATGTCGACAAATACTCTTAATAGCATCATCAATTTTAACGTATGTCATACTACAGGAGTCTTTGTCAATTAGATCATTGATACTAACATGATCAGGGTTATCATGTGGGGATGAAAGATCTACTATTAATCTCTTCTTCCCTGAATACTTGCCTATCGCCAGACCAAGGGGGCTTACTCTGTAGGACTCAAAAGGAGGGGTGTCGAAAGGACCATATAAGTAGCCATTGCTTATTTCATTATCAATCAGTTCCTGAACATCTTTAGCATTCTTCCTAGCAGAAAGCAGATTCTTACATTCAATGTTAGGAAGTGTAGTATCAGGTATAAGGGTGTCAAAACCTTCCCTCAAACCACTGCATAAATAGTTGACAAATTCCTGGTCAGGATGACCTAGTAATTCCTGCTCTAATTTATCTACATTAATAGGTGTGGTAGGAGTCCTTGAGTAAAATAGGGGTAGTCAATCAGAGGGCTTAGACTTATTCTTGTCTCCATCTTTATTTGTCTGTGGGGCAGGGTAAGCAGATTTCTGAGACTCGCATTTGCTTTCACCATGAGTGAAAGATTTGCATTTCTTACATACATGTAAGAGGGAACAAGCTTTATTTGAACATGCCCTGGAGTTGAAATTGTTACAAATTTCTCTCCCCTGAAACATCACTTTGGGACGCCCATGCCTATCAACTGATGAGTCAGTTTTACTAGACCCTTTGAGTAACTCAGAGCGTTTATTAGATACACCTGGAACATTGATTTGAGAAGGGCAGAAAGCTGACTGATGATCAGTCTGCGAACAGTGGTCACAAAGCTTGGACTTAGCTCCACCAACAATGAGCTGGAACATATTAGTATCCCGTTTTGACCAATCAACTTTGATACCTTTCTCAAGATAAGCTGCAGCTTTCCTTGAAAACTGTACATGGTACTGGTAGAACAAACTACCATAATGATCAAAAATGGTACCTATGTCTGCTTCGTAAAGGTCAAGCTCAGACCTTCTTTGAGGAAATGCTTCGCACATAATCCTTTTGTATATGCCGAATGCCTTGAAAAACTGGCTAATGGACAAAACTCTATCAAGACGGTGATCTCGCCGACTCTGCCTGACAAGCTCTAAACCACTCAGTTCATTTGTTGTGAAATTAGGGGCGTCAAAGTCAGGAATCAATAAACATGCCAAGTTGACATATTTACCCTCGCGTATCTGCTTCTTTAAATTCTCAGAGACAACGTCAATGTGTGGCAGATCGTCTGCGCCAACACCATTCTGTTGCACTAATGTCCCGGTAGCTCCTGGACTTGACCCTGTTCCTTGACTTTCATAGATCTTAGCCAACATGTTGCTAGACGATTGTGGAGAACTTTTATTTTGGAGTAATTGGTTCACTGTTTGTTGCAGGGACAAGACTGCAGTCTGTACTCCAGAAACAACACCTAGTATGTTGGTGTTCAGATTATCCTCATTAGGTGGAGGCATTGTTATTTGTTGATCACTTTGTGATGAATTTCCACTATTTTCACTAACATTCACTGAAGTATCCAACTGTTGGTATATTTGCAGCAAAGCTGGCTTTGTAATGTTTGCAGTTAGATTCAGTCCTTTCTTTGCTAGTTCTGATTTTAGTTTACTCACTGTCCAGTTCAGGGGATTGTTTAAATCATAAGGTTGGTGACGTCTACTTCTATTTGACGACATATTTAATATTTTAGCACAAACACAGTTATTTAATAATAAGAAACTCTCAGTAAATTCTGATAATAATATCTATATACTATTTATTGTTAATGTGAAAAAGTAGGTTGGCACTGCACAGAATATCATCCAATTGCATCAGTTTATTAGAAAATAAATTAAACAGTACAGTATTTGAAATTAATTTGAAATCACAATGTAAGCAGAAAAGCCAGCCTTCTATCAGAAGAACAGCTTCAAGACTGATGTTGATGACCTTAGCTGAACTCTGCTTCAGGTTCTGAGATAGCTATACTAGCTTGTAAGATATAGTGCTAGATAGACTACAATACCTCTGCATAAACCTGAATTTACAATCTAAATTCTCAATTTACGAAGATGAAAGCTTTTTTTTTAGTGTGTATTCAATAATATTACTCACAAGGAAAAGGGAAACAATATAACAAAATGTCCCAACAGGAAGTCCAGAGAAAACAGTGCAGACCCAGAGCAGCAGACAGTCAATAGACTGAACTTTGTTATGACTTACACCCAAATGGCTTGAAATATTAAAATGTACATATTCATTTTTAATTGACCATTAAAACTTGGTACATCTATTTGGCTTCTTGATGATTTGTGAAGTCTGTAACTGTGATTAACTGCTGTTGGTTAAACACAAGAGGTGACCATTCATGTAAATCTTCCTGAGAAAATGCCGACTGGTATGGTGCCCTACTTGATTCAACATTGGCCCCTTTTTGAGAGTGTGAGGGGGGAGTTGGCCCATCTTTACAAAATCCTAGAATCCACTCTGATTATTCAGTTACAACTGTCAAGTACAATGTAGTTGTATTCACTCCCACCAACAGCTACGGTCATATAGAGATGAGACCTTGGTTGAAAGTTGCTTCTGAAAGACTGAGAAGTCAGAGATTGAACGTGCAGCCCTTATTTGAGAAGAGAATTATTTTTCTATCAGTAACTTATTGAGAACCTAATCAGACTGAAAGCTGTGATGACATAGCTTCTTGGCTATAGTAAATACTAAATAAGCATGTGTCATTAACATAATTTTACAAAAAATTTTCTTGATTCTTTTTATATGCGATTGTGATAAAATCTTTAAACATTTTCCAGCAATCAAGAGCCAGTGAGTGAGAGGAAGGAGTCCTCCAAGGATCCGCTGTCAGGGCTTGCCAAATCTTTCAAGGGATCCAAGAGAAATGCTTTGCTGAAATGGTGCCAACAAAAGACAATCACTTACAGTGTAAGAACTTACAGCTCAGCTCATTTTTGTTTAGTTTCAGGGTTATATAAGTAACACATGAGCATTTATATTATCAGAAACAAAATGTGCATATGAATAACTTACAGTAGTGGAAAGTAGATGGTCGTACATGTCCAATAGTCATATATATTAATAATCCTGAAAAAAGTAAAGATCATAGCCAGTTGGCCATGATTGTTCAGATTATTTACTCATTTTTGGCTGTGGGTCAGAGATAAATGATCTGACACTCACTTGATTTGATACAGGTCTAGACATCAGCAATCTCATCCAAAGAATCAAGATAATTGAGAACCTTAAAATGAAAATTGTAATTTAAATCCTTAGATATTAATAGTTATAAATATCCCAAGTTAATCTCAGTCTTAATTGATTGAAAGTCCATGTTCTTGCTTCAAATCATGCTATACATTGATTTATCCAGTACATTGATTTATCTATCTTTTAAATCTTAATTGTAGGATGTGGACATCACCAACTTCAGTAGTAGTTGGAACGACGGCCTGGCATTCTGTGCCCTGATCCATAGCTATCTCCCAGAGAAGATCCCGTACGGCGAGCTAAACTCAGAGGACAAGAGAAGAAACTTCACTCTTGCTTTTACTGCGGCTGAAAGTGTGGGAATTCCCTCCCTTCTGGTAAAGATATTCTTACCATCTGAAATTGTATGAATAAATTGTCCCTAAAAATACAGAATGAAATTGGAAACAAATATTATCTTGATCAGACTGCTCTTGTATACAGATTTGCAAGCAGTACAGACCCTGATTACTGATTAGACTAGATTTTACTGGGCTCATCATGAGAAGAGGGTGTGACAAAAATGGCCGTTTCATTATGAGAGGATGGAGTATGGTGCCCCAGTGGTAAGTGTCTCAATCTGCATATCAAGAGGTTATGTGTTCGAAATTCAATGGGTTGTGTGGTTGAGCAAGACACATTAAGTTACTATGTTCTTGGGCAATAGCAAATACCCAGGAAGAAGTAGCTCCATTTCAACATATCTGAAAAACTGTTGACAGGGGCAAAAACAAACTAATCATTACATTGGACACTTATTTGTTGTAGAAAATTACAAAAAGCATATTTTGTAGAGTGGTGGAAGGGAGATAATAGTGTATAGCACTTGTTTTCCATTACATCCGCAAGTATGTCATTTAATCCTTTATTTTTTTCGTGTTTCAGAATATCAGTGATATGGTTGCTATGGAGAGACCCGACTGGCCAGCCGTGTTTTCCTACGTCACTTCAATATACAAACACTTCGAGGTGGACTGTAAAACACCATAGACTTGTGTGTAGTGTTATGTTAATTACTGTAATCTTTTCTTTTTTGTCTATCCTCTTCATTCATACACTAGTAGTGTATGAATGAAGAGGATAGACAAAAAAGAAAAGCTGTAATCCTCTTCGTTCATACACTACTAGTGTATGAATGAAGAGGATAGACAAAAAAGGAAAGATGTAATCCTCTTCATTCATACACTACTAGTGTATGAATGAAGAGGATAGACAAAAAAGAAAAGATGTAATCCTCTTCATTCATACACTACTAGTGTATGAATGAAGAGGATAGACAAAAAAGAAAAGATTACAGTAATAAACATAACGGACACAAACATGAAAAGTCTCTGTACAAATTCATGAAATAGACATACTTTTCTATGTTTCATGAAACCAAATTACACAATGTACATATGAGCCGCCTCGTGGGAAAACCAACTATGTGGTTTCCGAACAGGTCCGACACAAACCGGCCTGTACAAGCACAGAAAAGAGCTAGAAGCTTGAAATTTCGGATTTAAGTAGAAGAGGAATTTTACTATCCGAGTTGCAAAAACAAAGGCGCTGATCTGCTTCGCGGTTACCGCAAAGCTGATCTGCGTCTTTGTTTTTGCCTATGCAGATTGTTGGTTTTCTCATAATGCGGCTCATATGATATAAAAAGTTATTGCCTCGTTACCCAATTATATGATCTTAGTCTTAACTCACTTCTTTTCTGCTTAGTTTCAAGGAAATCAATTTCGTTACACTCAAGTATAGTTAAATTTAGAACTTTTTAAACAAAAACTGAGAATTATATATAAAGAAGTTATGCATCCATGTTTGAAATGCCAAGTTTATGGGTCATTCTACGCAATGTCAAGAATGGGGTTATTGGGCATAGTTTTCTATCTAGAAAAAGCATTTGTTTCCAGAAAGGTTTGGCTGAAACATGGTTGTCAATTTTAGAAGACAGCTAAAGCCTCGATACTTTAAAAGTATAGGGATTGTCCTGTATAGCTGAATACAAAAGCACTGATCTAGTATGGGTTTCATTTGTTTTCGCAGATACAAAAAGCAGGTCCTCTCATACACAGGTCAAACATGACAAGGTCCAGGCCCTGATGTTATAAAACTTTTTTGTGCTCAGCTCAGCTGAGACTAAAATTTATCCTGCTCATAAATGTTAAAATGCCAACAAATGTTGGCATTTTAACATTTATGAGCAGGATAAATTACAGGCTTTGGTGGTCTAAACCTGAAATTTCAATTTTATATTTGGGTTATTTCATCATTTATGAGCAGTCAAAATTTTATGCTCAGCTGAGTTGAGCTTGAAAAAAGTTTTAAAACTTCAGGACCACGTAGATGCTTATTTCACTAAAAAACTATAATCCCATTTTGTAAACTTGTCGTGGCAAAGGTAATTTTGGTTCCGTGTTCAGTTAACTAAACAGTTTAAACGGGAAGCAGGTGGTCTCCGGAGGTGACAGTAAACATTGCGGCCATAGTATCAGTCATAGCCTTTTGCATTAGGTGTACATCTCTTAGGTCCAAAAAATGGTCTTTGGTCATTAGTCTCTTCATGCTGTGAGCTGCTATAAACCAGTTAGCACCAATTAGCACCAATTAACTCTACCTGGATTTTACTGATAATGTTGCGATGCTCAGTGGTCGGAACTTCTTTTCTACCTATATCTGTTTATAAGCCGTCCAAGGGCCTGAATTAATTATTATTTAAGTTTCTGCTTACTGCTGTTGTTTTATTTCTTTCAGCGTTTATGTTTACCAAGCTTATTAGGAAGCAATTGTGTTCGAGTTTCGAAGTTTATTTACTCATTACATGTTTACATTTGCACGTAAAAGACAACATATTATATCAGTATAGTTTTGAAAACTCATCTAGGACAATGATGCCAGATGATCCCGAAAAGTCTGACCCAGCTGAAATCTTTAAAAGTAAACACTGTTTATCTGTGTGTTTGTTTTGTGGTTTAACGATCATGTAAACGAGTTTTCAGTCATCACAAGATTGAGCCACATCTTATTGGGATAAATGTGTCTTTCACAAAGACAAACCATTAACAGGGTTTGAATAAGGGCCTCTCCATTCGGAATCAGGTGCTCTACCACTAGGCCAACCCGCTCTAGCATAAAGGCTAACCCTTGAGAAGCTGGCAGTCAAATTTAAATAGCACTTACACATTAGCGTATAAGTGAAACGCGCAACGGACGTGTTGGAAAAAAATGCATAATTCCACATATGTCAGACGCACGTTGGAGACACGTTTAAAACGCGTAATGTGTGATTTTGGTACGTTTGGTGTAGGTCCGGTGCGCGTCGCTGTACCTAAAAGTCGATGCATAATGTTTCGTGCGCGTTTGGGCTCAACATTTTATTTTTAAAACATGCTTAAATATTTTCTAGAAGCTCGGCGTGTCTAGGTTCGAATAAGTTCCACGCGCGTCACAGGTGCGATGAATACGCTTTGAATGCGTTTGGCCCATGTTTTAGGCTTGCCAGTGTACGCAAAATGTACACGTTCTTTCCGATTTTACTAGATATTGCTTCAGTAATGTGCTCAAAGCGTGTACGAGATGCGCGTTTAACATTTGACGCGCACTTGAAACGCGTACGTAGCCAATCTGGGGCGGAACACAAACGTACTCCAAGTGATTTCATGTTTATACGTTCGGCATAGGCCCTCAATCATACGCTAATGTGTGACTGCTAAAACGGGCCAAGGAAACAAATTTATTTTTGTACATCCAACATCTACACCATGTTGATATTTTTTATACGCCCGGCATTCGTTTGGGTTATACGCCAATGTATTCTGCTGTTTTACTTATATCAAGTAATTAAATCACAACTTAACAGTTTTTCCGAAAACAGTTCTTATTCAAAAATGGCACGACCGCCTGTGACCTGTCAGTGGATCGTTGAGATATTAATGCGCAATCTAGGAGTTCAAAATTACAGAAAAAGAACTTATAAATGTGTTCAAAAGCTTCAAGCATAAACGTATTTATGTATTCAAATTTATTCATGTAAAAAGTAAGTCGTCATCCCGTTTTATTTTAGTAACACTCGCTTGAGATATTGGGACTATTTTAAAGACATTTTATGTAATGCGCGTGGTAATGAGGCACTTTCATTGCACGACTGGTAGATTACGTCAGCAAATTAAATACTAAAATACTTATTCCTTAACGCAGAATAGCGGTTGAAAAAACGATTCCTATTAATTTTTTGTGAGGATTCCATTTCTTTCTGTAAAAGAAAGAATTATGACAAAATTCATCTTTTCTTAAAACAATAATCGATTCCCATACCTGGATGTACGTTATCAGGTTACACTTTTGATTATCTCTTGCAGCAAGACCGGTCGATATTAACGAAAAGCATGTGTACGCACAGCGGGATTACAGCATAAGTACCAACCCGAGGATACCCGCCAAAACGCAGTTTTAACGGGTAAAGTCGGGTCCAAAACCTAAGACAATGTACACGTTATGGTTTATTTGGGTCATTATGCATTGAATTGTGTAATGCACTCATTCCTTCTGTTTTATGTTTTATTTTAAAACACATCGTATAACTGTGTAAGGTTTATGTGTAATTCCATTGTGTATGTGTTTTATTGTTGTGTGGCTGTGTCCTTTTCTTTTCACCATCATTTTATGTGTGTATTCAAATTTTCTGTTTTATATGTTTAATTGCCTCCTATATCAAACAGTATTATTTTGATTATTTGTGGATAGTTGACAAGAGAGACGCTACTCAAAATGAATTTCCGAGAGAAAAAAATGTAGTTTTCATGTAAGAAACGTTTTATAGTTATGTTAGAACTGTTGCATACATGTTTGAGCCTATGCATGAGAAAACCAACAATTTGGGGTTCCGACCAGGTCTGACACAAACCGGGTTGACAGTCACAGAAGCAGGCTAGAAGTTTGAAATTTCGGATTTAAGTAGAAGAGGAACTGAAGCAAAAACAAAGGCACTGATCAGCTTCATGGAAAACCACGAAGCTGATCTGCGTCTTTGTTAACGCATATTCAGATTGTTGGGATTCCCATGCGGTGGCTCATTTAATAGATATGTTGGGCTTAATGGAACAGAAATGTTGGTTATGTCTTTTTAACAAGGCTTTAACCAAACCAAAAACAAGAAGCGTAGATATTGATCAGACACTTTTAGAAGCAGTCTTATCTTGAGCTTTGCTCATTGAAACCTCCATCTTCTGTTTTAAAAGATAGAAAAACTGTCAGCTTCAGGCCTGGAGGTTATAAAACTTTTTTCATGCTCAGCTCAGCTGCGACTAAAATTTATCCTGCTGATAAATGTTAAAATGCCAACAATTGTTGGCATTTTAACATTTATTAGCAGGATAAATTACAGGTTTTGGTGATTTAAACCGAAAATTTCAATTTATTTGGTTTATTTTTAATAGTATCTATGAGTATTTTAAATTTCAGCTGAGTTGAGCATGAAAAAAGTTTTATAACCCTCAGGACCTGGTGTCATTTTTGTCATTGTGTTAATGCTGTTGTGTACTGTGTTGGTTTCATTAATTTATTGTGCAATATACTCATTTAAACTATTAGCACGTCCATTGCTCAGCATAATGTTTCGTTTTTGCATATGATCAAGAAATGTACACACTAGCTTATGTATACATATGGTTTGTGTTGTATAGCTTTTTAAAAGGAAAACAAATCAATAACCTGGGTAAATGATAACAAAAGGATAATTTTCAAATTTAAAAATGTATTTTATTTGAGCCGCCGCATGGGAAAACCAACAATCTGCATAGGCGAAAACAAAGGCGCAGATCAGCTTCGCAGTAACTGCGAAGCTGATCTGCGCCTTTGTTTTCGCTACACAGATAGTACAGTTCCTGTACTTTCTAAATCCGAAATTTCTAGCATGTATCCATGTTCTGTGGCTGTACAGCCCGGTTTGTGTCAGACCTGGTCGGAACCCAAATTGTTGGTTTTCTCACGCACAGGCTCATTTTGATTAACACATGAGCCTATATATCATACCTTGTAGTTTCTTTTGAATATTGTGAAGTGCATTGAGTCTTGAAATGGTGGTTACAAATACATCAGGAAAACATGTGTCCATGCCATTTATACCCCATTAAACCCCACTTTTATATAGAAAAACTGGGGTTTGCAGGGGTACCGGTAATACCTAATTTTCTTATTTTTGCTCCAAAACATAGATTGTGGGTACTCGTTAGAACCGCCTCGCCTTGTGGGTACTTGTTAGAACTGCCTTGCTGAGTTGGTTCTAACGTGTACCCACAATCTATGTTTTGAGCAAAAAATATTAAAAATATCTTTTTTTTCTGATGAAATTTTCAATTTTTACAGCTGAAAAAAAATCTCTATATTGCATGGGCAAGTTTTCATAATGATGTGGTAATATACACATATAGTAAGTAGATTCTTTTGTCATATCATCTTTATTATCGTTTTACAAGGTGTATGAATTGACAAGTAGCTAAAGATATTGAAACACATGCTTTATAAAATCAAAAATATTGTTTGAAAGACATTTCGTACTTTAAACAAGAATCTCCTATTTTATGTGATATGGTGAACTTTCTATAAACAAAACTGTATTACGGTACATGTATTTACCATAGAAGTATGTAACTTTGAAAGTTTCTGAAATGGAAGGATAAAGAAAAGACAAAATAATGTAAAAGAGATCTTTGTAGACTAGCACACAAGCTATCCAGGGACAACCAATGTAACTGAGAACAACCAATGCAGATGAAATCAATGTATATGCAATACTGCAGGTTCCAAATCCGCAGTGGCGTAGTGGTAAAGCGTCCGACTCTGAAGCGATCCATCCCCACAAGCGTCTCTCTGTTGTGTCCTTGAGCAAGACACATTTACTCCCTGTAGTACTGGTTAAACCCAGTAAGCGTTGGCTCCATTGTTGGCTGGGACATAAAGCTTTAACACAAACAAACACTGGAAATGGTCTGTGGCAAGTTGTTCCCAGACAGGTATTTACTCTGTGTTGTCACATTGATTTCTTCTGTGTTGGTTGTTCTCAGTCGTGTTGGTTGTCTCTAGATAACTGCTGTGCTACAAAGAAAAGCAGCATGTTAATATAAAAGCTGAAAGATTGAGTGAAAATATAATTAAAGTGTATCTGTTGAAGCTTTTTTGGTTCCTTGCTGTTGAATAATTTGCTCATTAATGCCTTAACCAATGTGCATGTGTCAATATTGTTGATTATTTCAAATATCAAAAAATAAATTTTGAAAACCCTCAGGAATTTCATTTATTTCACACCAGTGCGAAATATTGTACCCATAGCAAGAAAACTAATTACGAAAACATGCCTGTATAATAAACAGTAATTTTTTCATCTCAAAAATCGATAATTTACAGAGGAAAAAGTTTGATATTTTCCTTATTTTTGCTCAAAACATAGATTGTGGGTACACAGAACCGCCTGGGCGAGGCGGTTCTAAGGAGTACCCACAATCTATGTTTTTGAGCAAAAACAAGGAAAATAGGCATACCCCTGCATACCTCGTTTTGCTATATAGAAGTGGGGTTTGAGGGGGTATAATTATGTTATATGGACATGTTATTCTGATGATGGCAGTCAAGTCCTGTTAGAGACCTTGCAATTTCATTACCACTTAATCCAATCATGTCACCCATGTGTCCACGTTCAAGCCCAGCACGGGGCATGTGGGTCAAGGCAAGCTTTGCTTGCGTGTGTTCAGGTGTTTTTTCTCAGGGTAACCCCGTTTTGCCCCACCTGCTGGGTTCGTCTCCTATGCTATGCGGCTATGACTGAATTAGCAGTGGTCGATAAATTTTCTGACAGCAGATTTGCAACAATATTTCATGTTTCATTCAACATTAGATCATGACAGGACAGCATTTCTGTAAATTCAGTCCCACATTTTTGTGCCACACGCCTTGTATTCCAGAGGTTGTGGGTTTGCTCTCCGGCTCTTGGGTACAACAATGAGACTTTAACCAAGGTCTCATCTCGGTTTGACCTTAGCTATTGGTGGGACGCTAAACCCCAAATCAACCAAGAAACCTTTTCCCAAACATCATGAGTTCAAATAGCAGCTTCAGAAATATGGTCATAGAAATATTTCACCATGGCCAAACATTGGTACAAAGTTGTGCTGTTGGTGTCCCGGCGTGTCTGAACTACGTGTATCTATTTCACATAGGAAACAACTTTAATGTGCATGCAACATCATTTGAATCGGATGTTTCCGTAATGGGCCCATTACGGAAACATCTCCGTATGCACAATTTTTAATAGTGTAGCTGATTTTGATTGTATTTCTGCTTTAATTACACTTGCTTTCCCTAAAATTATGCATTTTGAGTATCTTTTATGATCAACTCATTGAGTCAATTCTCACAGATACCCACAATATAATGATTTTATGTATTATTAAAAATCAATAATTTTATGCCAACCCCAGATTTCCCCTATTTTTACTATATGTAAGGTGCAAATCTGGGGTAGCTTTCATACAGAGACGTTTCCATGATGTACCTCAGGTCTAGGAGTAATAGAGACTTTTCATCCAGCAAACCCCATGCTCATCAGGATAACCCACCTCATACCCCAACTTTATATAGTAAAAACTGGGGTATGCAGGGGTATACCTATTTTTAGCTCACCTGAGCCGTTATGCTTTATATAGTGTACCCATGGCACGGCGTCTGTCCGTCGTCCGTCCACAATTTCAAAGATCTTCTCCTCTGAAACCGCTAGGCCAATTAAAACCAAATTTTATATGAAGCATCTATAGGAAGGGGGAACCAATGTATATAAAGATAATGCAGGTCACAATACCAAGATGGCCGCCATGCCCATATATGGTAAAAACCCTTCAGAAATCTCCGAAACTGTTGGAACAATTTTAACGAAACTTGGCATGAAGCATCAATGACTCAAGTACTACAATGTATATACTGTATAAATCATGACACTGTGATAACCTTGACCTATTTTACGGCAAGGTCAACATACTAGGTAGCATATGCCTTTGAATAGGGAAAACTGTAAGAATGTCATTTAAAGGGAAAATCTTTCAGGAAATGAGCAGTTGGACTGAATATTGATGATTCTGAAAAAGTTGGACCCCAGGGGAAGCTTTTCCTGGATACCATGGTACTTGGTCCGGGTGGTACAGGCTTTTATACATTTCATATAAACCTGGATAAAATCATGGGTATGCAATATTGACTTTAACACCAAAAAGAAGGGAGCTAATAAAAAGTAAACAGAAAGTGAAGCTGAGAAAGGACCTTCAAATTTCTTTGTTTTTGAGGTATTTAATGTAATTTATTCTGGCAGAATAATGTTTGTGGTCTAATTCAACTATTTTCCTTTGCATGCTATTAATTTTTTCAGTAAAAAATCGAATCATATTGAAATGAGCAAAATGCATTGTGGCAATTAATTTAATTAGAAAAGTAATTAGCTGGTAATGGCTTTTTGAAAACAAATACTGCTTGGTTAATATGATGACCCGGACAAAATGGAAAACTGGGGATCAAGACAAGATGTAAGATTTTAATTTGAGTCCACAAGATATATAACAATGAACATAAGCCTTATGTAGCTTTTGAACTGACTATCAAACCCACGACCATGGTTTTAGACTTTAGTAGACGAGTAGCTTAGAATACAGAATACAGAATACAAATTTTATTTATAGTCGGACATTTTAACAATAAACATTAGCTATGTATAGCTATTAACCGGCTTAACAGTAACTACTGTGCTAAAGAAGATTCTTAAAAAAATAAAGGTCTAATTTTATTTGAAAATGTACACCCTCCTGATATTTTCCAGGTAGTTGGACTTCATTGCAAAAGAAGAAGGTTGCACGATATGCAATACACACATCCGTTGTTTTTGTTTATATCAGTCGGAACGCCTCACCCAATCAGAATCTGTGATCTCTGATTGGATGAGGCAGTTCCGATTGTGTTTACATTTTCTATGCACATATGCAGTGACCCAGCGATAACTCGGATTACCTGGATTATCTCCCTTTCTGGTGGGCAAAGTGCCGATCTTATAAAAAGTGTTAGAAATAAGCAATTGCCCACTTGCTCCCCCACGGGTTGAAATTGCTGGGGGCAAGTTGATTGACTTGTAAGGTTGCCCCCTGGACAACCTAAAATTCCAGAAAAATAATTTTGTTCGAGTAGTTTTACTTATTAAAACGTTTTTTTTTTATCTCTTGATAGCAGTGTAATAATCTTGAAACAGCTATTTAACTTATACAAAACTAAAAAACAAAATATAGCTTTGTTCGTGAAAATTAGCGTTTAGTATGGGCAAGTTTGAATCCCATGGGGCAAGTTCAAAACACTCCTAGGTTGCCCCTCGGACAAGTAACTGTATCGGTCTTATTTCTAACACTGTATAATAATAAACACATAATGATATAGGTTCAGTTTGTCACTTTATTTTGTAGTAACTTCAAATAAAATCTTTGTTTAATGACAATGGATAAATTGATTAAGGTCTTTAAATTTAATTTCCAGCCAAATTTACCTTTGAAATTCAATATTTATGTTATTTTTTGTGGTCAGAAATATTGTCAATATAAAATGATGTGTTTTAAGTCAAATGTATAAATTTTTTAATGGAAAAGAAAAAACTCTTATAAAAAGACTACTTCTTCATGAAATATGGATTAGATGAGTAAATGAACAATTGTAACGAACTGCCGAGCCAAGCCACAGCAAACCACGTCAGTGGAAAAGCATGCTCATCCACCAAGGGTGGTTTACTGTGCTATGTACTCAACACTTACTTGATTCACAAAGTTTGAAATTTGCATATTACAAGCACTCAATATGCTGCTTATACGTTGCACCAACATATTTTTCCAAGGGAGGCTATCCCATCACATTACTTTCCCCTCCGAGAAGACTAGTCCTGAGTCGTAGCCTGGGGACTACATGGGTAAGGCAACCCTGGTCTGGCAGTTGTCATTATCCCACCACTACCACCAAATGTAACGTTTAGTCGAGCCAGGCCACAGCAAACCCCGTGGGTGGTTTTGTTCGGGATTTGTGATTCAATGTCAGGGGTGTACATGTGCTGGGTGGTTGTGGGAGGGAGAAGGAGGACTGGGTGACCACCAGCCGGGGGTATACGTGCCTCTCAAGGCACTTTTTCTAGTTTGCTGAACATTGCTTAGAATTTCTTGAAAAAAAAACAAACCGACAACAACAAAAAACTTTTAATTCATGTCTTATGCTTTTCACAAAACATGGACGATTTTATAAAGTTAGTAAGAGCATGCTGATCTTAATACCATGTATTATTAATTAACTACATTAATATTGATATTTGTACGAATACATCAGCCCGCATCATACGAATAAAAAAACTCGGCCAATACAGAATAAGTCGGCCAATACGAGAAAAACTGGGCCAATACGAGAAAAGTCGGCCAATATGAAAATGACGTCATTCAACGTTCCTTTTTCATATATTAAGAAAATGGCAGCCATGTTTTCCTCCGCATCGACGCTAATAAACTGCAGTTGTATTTGTAAAAAATAATGTGCTTTAAAAGCAGTTGCATTTATAAAATTAGAAATAATCGTCAAAAGTTATCGCTAATAAAAATAAATGGAATTCAGACGACGATTTTGTTTTATTTTGTATCTAGATCTAGTCATTCTTGAATGAAAACATAAGGTAACTAGGAATTTTACTACGACTTGCCAAGTCTCAAAAGCGCCTGTTTTATCTTTTGAAACTTTTTTTTTTATTTATTCAGGAAATTCATTGTTATTATGTTCATTGGCCTTCTTCCAAGAGTCGACTCGTTAACACGAATTTCGTTCGTATCATCAAGCTGTGGGCTGCATTCCCGGGGATGGAGGGGGGGGGTGAGACCCACATATAAAATGGTTATGTACCAAGGTTAAAGAGAAGGGGACCTAGTCCGACCTACAGAGCTGGTCAAACTTAAAAAGTTGGCATTTATAGAGCTGAAAGAACTGTAAATGTTTTGCATGTCGGGCTGATAGAACTATACAAGTGTTGCCTTTAGAGCTTTCAAACTTTGAAAAATAGGTGCAATCAGAAAAAGTATGTGCTTTCAGAGCTAAAAAACACAAAAGCAGAATAGAATGGTTGATAGAATTTTTTTGTGCACGTACATCTTTGTGTCTAATAGTCTTAGTCACCTGCATTGTCAAAGAGCACACTTCAAATAGAAAAGTTAATTAATAAAATTTTCATTAATCAAGTAATTTCGTATTGGCCCAGTTACAGGTCCTCGGTCAGCTGTATTGGCCCTCGGCTTCGCCTCGGGCCAATACAGCAGACCTCGGACCTGTAACTGGGCCAATACGAAATTACTTGATTAATAACATTATATTACATTCCTCATTAATCTATGTAATTACAATTCAGTGTACAATGTACATGTACCTGAAACATTAAATACTCCAATTAACAAAATTGGTTAAAAAATCTGTCGTTCTGAAGATTTGCTTGTAAAATGTGTATATTCAGCAAAACAGAAGAAAAAGATGCAATTTTTTAATTGATTGAGTACAAAATATATGCTTGTACTTGTTTTGTATGCTAGTGTCGATATATCGTGATGTGTATCGTATCGCTTTGCTTGTATCGCGATATGTATCTTATCAGATGACAGCCGTTTCGTTACAGCCCTACCAAGTTGACATAGTTTATCAAGCTTATGCATTTAGAATCATTAAATAACAACATAAAATACCAAGCTAAATAGCATTTCAAACAGCAGAACTTATATTTCACAAGGAATTGAATAATTGAAAATAATTTTCAGCTGTGATTGGGAATTTTTTCTACAAATTGGGAAAAAATTCTTCTAAATCTCACTGGCCTGAAAATTAAATTTGAAAAACCTAAGGTGACCTATTGATGCATTTCTTTTTTTGTTCAGTGTGTATAAAAATAATGTGGTGGCCCTGACATATTTTGGCAAGTATGGTACATGTACTTAGTCATCATTTGAATTGTTAATTTTCATAATTTACTATTTCTTCTGTTGCCATTATGGTTTGGTGAAAACATCAGGAAAACATGTCCGTGACATGTATACCCCCTTGAACCACACCTTTATATAGCAAAACTGGGTATGCAGGGGTATACCTATTTTTCTTATTTTTGCTCCAAAACATAGATTGTGGGTACTCGTTAGAACCGTCTCACCCACAATCTATGTTTTGAGCAAAAATATGAAAAATATCTAAATTTTTCTGATGAAATTTTCAACTTTAACAGCTGAAAAATTCTTCAAATGAGCCGCGTCGTGGGAAAACCGGATTTTTGCCTAGGCGAAAACAAAGGCGCAGATCAGCTTCGCAGTAACTGCGAAGCTGATCAGCGCCTTTGTTTTCGCTACACGGATAGTACAATCCCTCTTCTTCTTAAACCCGGAATTTCAATAGTTTACCCTGCTTCTGTGACTGTACAGACCTGTTTGTGTCGGACCTGGTCGGAAACCCCGAAGACCGGTTTTCTCGCGTCGCGGCTCATATATTGCATAGTTTTCGTAATGGTAAGAATAGAAGGCAAGGGAATCAAGGGCAAAAACGTACGACACAGGAAGTGATATCAGACATGCATTTTCATAAATTTTGAGCTGCCATATTAAATTGTAAGTCCGTTAGAATGCAGCTTGTTTGGGTGGATACATGCGGCAACAGACTTAAAAAAAGACACAGGCTCAAAACTACCGCCCGACATCCCGAATTTGGACGTCACTCTGACGTATGTTGTGAAGGGTGGGATTTGATACAATTAAAATCCCAACCAAGACACCAGGGGAAAATGTTTGGTCCTATAGGAGGGGGGTGTCATATGTAAGCTGGAAGTCACATTTTCTTGCAAGGTAGCTAAAAAAAGAAGCCATTTGATAGAAAATGACCATTCATCCAAACAATGTAATTATGTAGAGGATGTCAGATGCAATTTGTACCATTAATATGTCAGACATGTGATCCTATAATCAAATATGAACCATTGATTTACAGTTACAGCCTCTGTAGGATGCTATCATGAATTTGGAAAACTACGCTTGTTATTCTACAGAATTTTTAGCCATTATACATAGATCTTTAAGGATATACACTTCTTTTACTACTTAGTTCAGTAAGTGAAAGCCTACCAGGTGAGCCATTAAGGAGGCTTGTATAGGGTATTTTGGGATACTGGATATTCACCCATTTTTATTTAGGGATATGGGATATTGACCCTGTTTATTTTGGGATATGGGATATTCAGGAATTTTGGGATATGGGATATTGGAATTTATTTTGGGATACGAGTTAAATTAATTTTGGGATATGGGATATTTTGGACGGTTTATTTTGGGATATGGGATATTGCCTACCCCCCTAACCAAGCCTCATTAAGTTCACACGATGAGCTTAGTGTACAGATTTGCACTATTAAAACACATGCACAACCACACAACACCCCACTCCCCACCCCACCTCCCATAAAGGCAATCCAAGATATCAGAGTATTTTTGAAATCTTGCATGTACATGTATGTTTTTTTCACCTAAATGTTGAAGAAATAAAAAATAAAAGTAAGTCTCTTCTTAGCCCCCCCTCCTCCTCCCCTCCACCTCCACACTTACATATACACACATACCTGGACCTAACTTGCTGTTTTGTGGGACATGCATATTAATCAAACATTCAGACTTTATTGTTTCATCAGTTCTTAGGTTTGTTGTCATGAGAAATCTAGCTTTAGAGTTTTCTCAAATTTTAGCCTTGAATGTCAATTTCTCGGACAGCCAACTGTGTAATTTGATATTCTCCGCCACTGGAGACCTTCATCTCTCTATGGCCATGGGCAGTCAGGCCGGTAATTAGATAGGTTATCTTAGACTTGTTCTTCTCTGTGACATGTTGACAGGTATAGATTTCTTTGAGCCATGATGGTGAGAAAACAGGTCTTTGGATTTCCGACCAGGGTTTGGTAACTCAAAGCCATCTTAAGCTTAAGATCAACTTACGACCAACTTACATATGAGCCGCGACGCGAGAAAACCGGTCTTCGGGATTTCCGACCAGGTCCGACACAAACCGGGCTGTACAAGCTCAGAAGCAGGCTAGAAGCTTGAAATTTCGGATTTAAGAAGAAGAGGAAATATACTATCCGTGTAGCGAAAACAAAGGCGCTGATCAGCTTCGCGGTTACCGCGAAGCTGATCTGCGCCTTTGTTTTCGCCTAGGCAAAAATCCGGTTTTCTCACGATGCGGCTCATATTATCTCTTAGTGGTTATGGAGAATAACTGAAAAGGACCTTAAGTTCCGGTGACAACTTAACAACATCGTAACTTTACGGTCCACTCAAGCCCACCTTAGAGTCGTCTTATCATAGGAAGTAGCACCTTTCATTTCAAAAAGTTACGATAGCTTAGAGTAACTGGAATAGCAAGGGCGTAAGTTTTAAGGTGGTCATCTTAAGACCATTGTAAGAATTATCGTAAGTAGGGGAACTTACGATGCCTTTGAGTTACTAACCCCAGGTCTGAGTCACAACCGGCCTCAACAGGAGGTTAGAAGCATGAAATTTCAGATTTAAGAAGAAAATAAATTGTGTTATCTGTGTTGTGAAAACAAAGATATTGATCAGCTGTGCAGTTACTGCTCAGCTGATTTGTGGATTTGTTTTGACATATGTGAAATAAATGGTTTTCTCATGAGGCAGATCTTGGGTTCATAGATATTAGGTAGTGACAACATTATAATAGAACCCATCACTGAAAATGAAAATATTTACGATCAAACTAATGAAGAGGAGCTATCGGAATGGAGAGGTCGGCGTTGGAACCCAACGGCTGCTGGTTTATGTTCTTAAACAAGAGAGCCGCCTCGTGGGAAAACCAACAATGTGGTTTCCGAACAGGTCCGACGCAAACCGGCCTGTACACGCACAAAGAAGAGCTAGCAGCTTGAAATTTCGGATTTAAGTAGAAGAGGTATTGTACTATCCGAGTAGCGAAAACAAAGGCGCTGATCAGCTTCGCGGTTACCGCGAAGCTGATCTGCGTCTTTGTTTTCGCCTATGCAGATTGTTGGTTTTCCCATGAGGCGGCTCAAGACATTAATTCCCCATACTGCATAGTACTGGTCAGTACCCAGGAAATGGAGGCTCCATTCTGATATGACTCCAAAATATTAAAATAAAAAACAAACATACACAAAACTATAGAAAAATAAGCTATATATAAGCCGCCCCATGGGAAAACCAACAATCTGCATATGCGAAAACAAAGACGCAGATCAGCTTCGCAGTAACTGCGAAGCTGATCAACGCCTTTGTTTTCGCAACACGGATAGTACAATTCCTCTTCTAGTTAAATCCGAAATTTCAAGCTTCTAGCTCTTGTGACTGTACAGCCCGGTTTATGTCAGGCCTGTTCGGAAACCACATTGTTGGTTTTTCCACGAGGTGGCTCATATATGCTCATTAGAATCTCTTCCATAGAGAACTGGCATTTTTTCTGACATCATTACAAGACTGATATTCATGCTTAAATAGCTTAGAGGTTTTCAATCCATCAATTTAGCCTGTCCTAATTGCTTTTGGTAGTTTATGAGGCACCTAGTATGATTTTTGTGACATAAAGAGCAGAATTTATGGGTTAGAGGATAAAATAGTATTGATTTTGCAACAGCTTTGTTTAGTGTAGGACTACCCTATCTTTTGAGCCGTCTCATGAGAACCAACAATGTGGTTTCCGAACAGGTCCGACACAAACCAGGCTGTACAAGTACAGAAGCAGGCCAGAAGGTTGAAATCTCGGATTTAAGAAGGAGAGGAAGTGTACTATCCATGTAGCGAAAACAAAGGTGCTGATCAGCTTCGCAGATGACTCAAAATGAGCAAACTAATGTTGATGTTCTGTTAAGTCCAAGTGAAGAAAAAAGAGTTCTGAATTCTTGGTTTTGTCGAGAAAACCTGCTTTTTAAAACAAAGATGCATATCGGCTGTGACTATCACCTTTGTTTTTGCATCAAAGCTCGTCCAATATCTCTTCTTCTTGGATCCGAAATTTCAAGCTTCTTGCTTCTTTCTGTGACTTTACAGGCCGCTTTGTGTCGGACAGTGTCTGAAACCCTGAACAAAAGTTGAATTTCCTTGTAATATGGCTCATTTCATTGTGGCTATTCCTTACAAGACACTGACTGATAAATGAGAATATGACATGCAATGTCAGCTGCCGAATCTTTCAGCTTTATCCAATAGTGAAAAGTGAAAGCACTGGTTTGTGAAAAAATAATTGGATTTTCTGTGGATTTCCAGAGATGGACTGGATGTTTAGAATGCAAACTATTTTTATGTAGGTTGTTTGGAAAAGTTTACATATTGGAAAGTTTTTTTGCTTCATCTGTTTGTAGTTAAAGATTGTTTAACAAATACATAATTGCATTTTTTTTCCTAGATCAGTTTTAGAAGTTAACATATTATAAGAAAATTTTGCGCTGTATCTTTTTAGACATTAAGGTTGTTTAACAAATACTCGCCACAAATTATTTTTATAGCCAAGAGGTTTGAAAAAGGCCACAGTTTAATAGTTTTTCCGTTACATTTAATACATGTTGTGAGAATTTATCAGGTCTCGATATTGATTTCTGATATTGATTGAGATTAAAATGGGTTAATGAAAACATTAATCGAAATTTTAAAACCATTTGGGGCGCTTTGATATTGGGATTAGGAAGTGTCTTTTAAGTGTAAGTATGTTAGGAGGATCGTACGTTATGGGTCATAAATGCATTTAGATACTGCTTTAATAAGTGTTGCTCATGCAACATAATATTGAAAATTTCGTGATTTATACAGAAGTCACTGCAACCACACAATACTTTAAAGGTAAAACAAACAAATAAAGTGGTTTCACATTACGAAAACACGCCCATGCAATATACAGAAAAAAAAATTTGTTGTGAAAATGAAAATTTTCACTGGAAAATTTTTGATATTTTTCTTATTTTTGCTCAAAACATAGATTGTGGGTACACGTTAGAACTGCCCCGGCGAGACGGTTCTAACGAGTACCCATAATCTATGTTTTAGAGCAAAAATAAGAAAAATAGGTATACCCCTGCAAACCCCAGTTTTAGTATATACAAGTGGGGTTCAGGGGGGTATTTATTGCACGGACATGTTTTCCTGATGATTTGTGTTATTTTGTTAAAAAAATATGATTTGGTAACAAATGCTGTTCTGCAGCCTTTGTAAATTTAATGAGTATACTAGGAAAATGTGCTGCTTGAAATGCTAATGCTTCATTCATCCAGACAAGGTTTTAGTCTTTTCTGTATTGATTTGCATGGTGGTCTGATCTGGCGCTCTTCAGTCATTCTGTCAATGAAAACTGTTGCAGTTATCCTTAGTAGTTTATGTTAGTGCTTGAATATGCTTCCACTGGAATTTTGATATTGGATTTTTTTAACCCATTTTTGACAAATGGATTTTCCCATCATTATCATTTGGGTGAGTTCACATTCATTTTTAGGGGTGTTGGTGTGATTTTTATTTTTCATCTCAATTTTTGATGAAATTTCTCTGTGCAAACAGCATAGCTATGCTGTTTGCCTGTGCCCCATAAAAAGGACGCCAGGCTTATACAAGTTAAGATTCATGACAGGTTTCTGAATTGTGTCATTTAGGTGCTTAAAGTTAAGCCATCATGCTCATGATGTGTTTAAAATTGTTATCGGTGAATTTAAATCACTGAGCAACGTGAGCTTTTAGTCTCTATAGCTAAATATATGATTTCTCTTAAATGAGCCACGACGCAAGAAATCCGTTCTTCGGGGTTTCCGACCAGGTCCGACATAAACTGGCCTGTGCAGTCTCAGAAAAAGCTTAGAAGCTTGAAATTTAGGATTAAAGTAGAAGAGGAATTATACTTTCGTGTAGCGAAAACAAAAGCACTGATCAGCTGTGTGCCTTTGTTTTTGCCAAGGCAAAAATCTGTTTTGCTCGTGACGTAGCTCAAAAATGGTTTCAAGTTTTAATGAAAGCAAGTACAACTGGTTTATAATTTCCATATGTGATTATATTAGGTAAAAGATTGTATGAAATGTAAACAATATTAAAGAGGAAAAATATTAGATTAAAAAAATAAAATGGCAAACAAAACACTTCCTCTAATATCAATCTCTCAAGTAGAGCCTTCATTATTAAACAAGTTTCGGGCATCTGGATATGAATGTTTAAATTGAAGTGTTTGGAAAAAGCTTTAAAGGAATAAAAATGGAGTATCAAACGCAACAATTTCATTTGTGTTAAAAATTCTTGGAAACTTGTTTAGAAATCATGATCTTTTTTTCCATTTATTTTCAGAGATGACATTGAATTGCTAGTTTAGAATGAAAATACGGGTTTACAATGTGGCCCACGGAGACAAAATATCGCTACACCTCCCGCTCATCATTGGAGATATAGATTGTTCTGTCGAGGAGGGGGAAATAACAGTATGGAATGCCACTCGTCAGGAAAATGTACGAACAATATGGCCGGTTGTAGAAGGTGCTTTCAAATTTCTTGTGCAATTAACTCCAGGAGAGAACTCCATAAATATTCAATTCAGGGACGAGATTTTAAAACTCACACTTGTGTTCACATTTCCGTATTTCAAGAACTTTGTTCGCCCAGTTTACATAGTGTGTTCAGATGACGACGGCTATTTCCAGGGCCCGGAAAATGAAGATTGCTCATTGGACAGTGCCCTGGAGAGAATCAAATTGGCGGCCATGCTGATTCAGACTTTTACGGCAGAAAAAATGAAGGAGCATGGCTTCGGACATCAAACATTCCAACTCGAGGTGGATTCCAACTTTGAACCAAGATGTAGTCTGTTTCGAAGTACATTGACTCTGGAAAAAGCTCACTCCATGACAGGCAATGAATTGTGGACTCATTTTGCACAGGAATTGATGACATCATCAAATTTTGGGGACAAGAATATTTGTAAATGGTACTGTTTTATGTCTTTCACACGATACACTCCACCTTTAGACAGTGAATTACCAAAGACGCATACAGATATTCTTAAGTACACCAAAGGACATACTGCTTTAGGTAGGTACACATTCTTTTTCTTAACAAATGCCATTTATAAAGAGACAATTGACATGACTCAGACTGGGTACAACCAATGCAGATGAAATCAATGAACAATAATCAGTAACAATGAACAAGTAATGCACCAGTCATTTGTAATTACGGCCCCCCTACCTATGGGGAAGGGTGGTGGATAGCCGGGCTAAAGTGCAGGGCAATTACTATTTTAATGTACCGGCACTGCAGGAGAAATGACAGGGTTTCGAATTATTAAGATCCTCACCCCAGGGAGATTTTCTATTGCGAAGGAAAGGGCAAAGGGCATAGTTTTGACCACCAGTTTGTCCCCTTGCAGTGGGGACTATACCAGGGCATTGAATACAGAAAAGTCATAATCCCCGCCTTTCCCCGTAGGTTGGGGAGCCGTGGTTACAAATGACTGCTGCATAAATATCGACTTCTTATAGGTCATTCTGATCTGTCCCAGGCCCCGAGGTTATAAAACTTTTTTCATGCTCAGCTCAGCTGAGTCTAAAATTTATCCTGCTCATAAATGTTAAAATGCCAACAATTGTTGGCATTTTAACATTTATTAGCAGGGTAAATTACTAGTTTTTGAGTTTTGAACCTGAATTTTCCACAAATTTTGATTATTTCAACATTTATGAGCAGTTGAAATTTCATGCTCAGCTGAGCTGAGATTGAAAAAAGTTTTATAACCTCGGGGCCAGATTGTTTTAAGACAGGTTGAGGTATTGTCTATTGATCTCACCTAGTTGTTCTAAGTCATGGAACCATTTTTAGCGTCTTAAGTATGACGCAGCCCGGTATGGAACCCACGACCTTCTGCTTTTGAAGCGGATGCTCTAAGCATTACGCTATTGGGACCGGTTCAATTCATATTTGCTTAGGAAAACTCGTAGTCTAAGAGCAAATATCCCAAGACAACACTTTGTTAATAGAAAAACAAAGCAGAGCAAATGTAATTAACGCTTGCTTTAATTGATAGGAGTTAAACCTGTCTTCCACTTGATTGTTTTGGAGTGAGTTTCTAATTAAGTTTCTTTGATTGATTTAGATTGATAGCACTTTCTGACGAAATTGGCTCCCTTTCATGAGAGAACTGTTTCTTTAGAAAAGATATGGATTTTTTCGGTTCTTCATAGTCTAAAGAAAGTCTGTCTCAAGTATTCAAAAAAAATCAAACACAAATGAGCCGCGCCGCGAGAAAACCAGTCTTCTGGGTTTCCGACAAGGTCTGACACAAACTGACCTGTACAGTCACAGGAGCAGGCTAGAAGCTTGAAATTTCGAATATAAGAAGAAGAGGAAATATACTATCCGTGTAGCGAAAACAAAGGCGCTGATCAGCTTCGCGGTTACCGCGAAGCTGATCTGCGCCTTTGTTTTCGCATAGGCAAAAATCCGGTTTTCTCACGATGCGGCTCAAATGCAGAGATTACCCAGAACCTTGTGAGACTGAATAAAAGAAAAACCTACAGATCTATTATTTTATCAGTATAGGTAATGAACAATAAAAGTACTTTTCAAACTTTGGATGTAAACAATGGTCCATGCCTTCTTTCTTTACATACACTGTCATGAAGAGGATTTCTCATGAATATAGCTGTCCTGCAAACTTTTCATAGATCATGTTTTCTATATCCAGTGCCAGTCAGATTCCATATTTCTATATTGAGAAACGTCTTGAATGTTCATATATCTGTACAGGAAACATCAAAGATCACTGAAAAAGCTAGCAACCTTTGCTATAAGAAAACTTTCTTATATGCTTATAAGAAAGCACCATAATGCCAAGGTTACATTTGCCCCGATTGCCATACAATTTTTCGGTCTGCGATTTTCTGTACGATTTTTTGGACATCGTAGGTGACCAGGACTAAGACATATGTGTTTAAAAATCATACAGGCATTGTACGATTTCTTGCAAGCGCGGTGGCATATATAGTGGTAGAGCATCGGACTCCGAATCGAGAGGTCCTGGGTTCGATCCCCACAGTCGGCACTGTGTTGTGTCCTTGAGCAAGACACATTAACTCCCTACAGCACTGATTAAACCCAGGAAGCGGTGGCTCCATCCCGACATGACTGAAAAATTGTTGACTGGGACGTTAAGCCTCACAACAAACAAACAAACATATTTGAGCCGCGGCGTGAGAAAGCCAACAATCTGCATATGCGAAAACAAAGACTCAGATCAGCTTCGCGGTAACCACGCCTGTTCAAAACCACATTGTTGATTTTCTCATGACGCGGCTCAAATATTTTTCTATAGGTGGCGGTGGGTTGGCCTTATTCGGAACAGGGAATCTACATACATGGGCAGCTAGTGTGGGAGAGATCTATCAACGCTTTACAGACCAGAGAAAGATTGACAGGGCCAAACTCATGGATGATAGTGCTTACAGGTACGATTACAGGTGTTTTGCCAGATGCTTACCAACAATTTGAGTTCCGACCAGGTCCGACACAAACCGGCCTGTACAGTCACAGAATCAGGCTAGAGGCTTGAAATTTCAGATTTAAGAAGAAGAGGAAGTGTACTATCCGTGTAGCAAAAACAAAGGCGCTGATCAGCTTCGCGGTTACCGCGAAGCTGATCTGCATCTTTGTTTTCGCATATGCAGATTGTTGGTTTTCTCACGAGGTGGCTCATATGTTGTGTGTTTTTTTTTTTGTTTTTTTTTTTTTTTTTTGGGGGGGGGTGGGGTGTAGTATTTTGATTATTGACATAAGCATGAGAAAATATTGGTCAGCTATGACTCTTATCGGTCAACTCAGTCAGGAAGACAATTTTGGCCAGGTTGGAATCTTTAAAGGGAAACATCACTATTCATCTTCATGAAACTTTACAGGCTTCAAGATTGAATAGACAAAATGCTGATATTTTAGTAACGGCATGCGCACAAACAATAGTGATGTTTCCCCTTAAACCGCCAATAAATTGAGGGATTCATAAAAGTACAGAAGTTGTTCAGACTGACTTGTCAGATTTACAAAACAGTATGTAAATTAGAACAATCTGGTTGGCACATTTTGTTGGCTGCTTAAAAGAATGTATTTCTAGTGTGCTCTTCTATTGAAACCATCATGCCTTTTATCTTTGAAGCTATACTGAGTTACTCTATGGAGACAGATTTTTCCCATGTCAAATTGTAGAAAAGTCTCCTGCTAATGATTAAGAGGAAAATAGATCTAAAAGCAGAAAAATGCAATTTCTGGTAAATCCATCTGCATATTCGATAGAAATATATCGATTGGCAGAATATCAGACAGCAAAAAGCATCTATTTTTGTCCACTTGAAAGACTGTGAAAGCTGTAAAGTTGCAGAATGGTATAAATATTTAGTTAGCGGTAAAAAGATGTGGAGAGATGCTGCCTATAGGTTTATTGTACCTTATTTTAATTACAAACTTTTGATGCTCAACTCACCTATAAACTTTAAATGTTCACCTCACTTAAAAACTTTAAATGCTTAATTCACCTTTAAACTCTTAATGCTTAACTTAACTATAAACTGTTAATGCTAAACTCACCTATAAACTTTTAATTTTCAACATTTTCATGCTCAACTAGCCTGTAAACTTTTAGTGCTAAACTCACTCATAAACTCACTTATAAACTTTTCATGCTCAACTCCCCTATAAACTTTTCAGGCTCAACTCATCTATATTTTTTCAGGCTCAACTTACCTTTTAACTTTTCAGGCTCATTTCATCTAACTTTTCAGGCTCAACTCACCTCAGGCTCATCTCATCTGTATTCTTTTCACCTGTTAACTTTTCATACTCACCATGCTGAACACACCTATAAACTTTTTAGGTTCAACTCACCTATTAACTTTTCAGGCTCAACTCACCTATTAACTTTTCAGGCTCATTTCATCTAACTTTTCTATTTAACTTTTCTGGCTCATCTCACCTCAGGCTCATCTCATCTGTATTCTTTTCACCTGTTAACTTTTCGTACTCACCATGCTCAACACACCTATAAACTTTTTAGGTTCAACTCACCTATTAACTTTTCAGGCTCAACTCACCTACTAACTTTTTAGGCTCATTTCATCTAACTTTTCTAGCTCAACACACCTATAAACTTTTTAGGTTCAACTCACCTATAAACATTTCAGGCTCATCCCATCTATAAACTTTTCATGCACAACTCACCTATTAACTTTATTTATGCTCAACTCAGCTATAAACATTTCAGGCTTAACTCGCATGCATGCTTTTAAGGCTCATCTCATCTATAACCTTTTCAAGCTCAACTAACCTATAAACATTTTAGGCTCATGTCGTCTATAGATTTTTCATGCACAACTCACCTTTTAACTTTTTCATGCTCAAGTTGAAGCTTAACACACAATAAAGTTTTCAGGCTCAAGTCACATGCAAACTTTTCAGGCTCATCTCATCTATTAACTTTTCAGGGTCAACTCACCTGTAACTTTTTCAGGCTCAACTCACCTATCAAGTTTTCATGCTCAACTCACCTGTTTTTAGGCACATCTCATGTATAAACTTTTCAGGCTCAACTCACATATTAACTTTTCATGCTCAACTCACATTTTAACTCTTCCTGCTCAACTAACCTGTTAACCTTTCATGCTCAAATCACCTATTAACTTTTCAGGCTCAGCTTATTTATTAACTCTTCATGCTCAACTCGCCCATTCATTTTTTCACTCTCAACTCATCTGTACACTTTTCATGCTCAACTTAACCTATAAATGTTTCATGTGCAACTAAAAAATGGTGTGGCTACGATAGTTGACTGTCCCAACATTACCTTTAAATTTTGAAGTCGAGTTTCATGCGCAGCAGTGTTGTAAAATCATCATTTATCCGAAAAATATTGTCATCTACAAGACTAATTACATTCATTACTGCAGGGTAAATTTGTAATGCTACCAGAGTTTGCAATATTAATGGATAATAGCTAAAACTTTCTAGACAAACCTTTTATCGTAATTATTTTCATGCATGTAGGGGGAAATTGTTTTTTATCATGTTATTGCACTTTTGATGGCAGCCAATGTCACTGAATTACTTGTAGGTCTTGTCTTGAAAAGCTCTATCTTCAGAGTTTTAGAGGGTGGTACCCTAATGGCCGAGTGGTTGAGGTAGCTGATTTCATTAATGTTCTTAATCATTCGATCATCTCACCACCTTGTCCAGGGTTTGAGCCGCAAACAGGGAACATTTGAAACAAGCCAAGTTCTGCTTATGGCTGTGCCAGGTGGTTTTTCTTGGTGTAGTCCCATTTTCACCCAACTTACTGATTAGTCTGTGTCATATGAGTGCAACAGTTTTGAAAGTGACACAAAACTATAAAAAACTTAGATGATGTTTAAACTTGAGCCACGGTGCAAGCAAACCGGCCTTCAGGGTCTCCGACCAGGTCTGACACAAACCGGCGGCCTGTGCAGTAACAGATCTAGAAGAATGCTAGATACTTGAAATTTTGTACTATCCATGTAGTGAAAACAAAGGCGCTGATCAGCTTCGCATTTACTGCAAAGCTGATCTGCGCCTTTGTTTTCGCATATGCAGATTGTTGGTTTTCTGATGTTGCGGCTCATCATTAATGTCACATCCAATACCGCTTTTTCCCCTGGGAACAGCAATAATACACAAATTACTAGGAGAGAACTGGCAATGTTCATAATGGACTAACTGGAAATAAAATAGAAAAGCTTTCTAGTAAATCAAAATTGGCAACACACTGCTGTGCACAGGTTAACCACTGGTTATACAGAGACAAATGAGCCGCAACGCGAGAAAACCGGTCCTCGGGATTTCCGACCAGGTCCGACACAAGCTGGTCTATACAGTCACAGAATCAGGCTAGAAGCTTGAAATTTCGTATTTAAGAAGAAGTGAAATTGTACTATTCGTGTTGTGAAAACAAAGGCGCTGATCAGCTTAGCAGTTACTGCGAAGCTGATCTGTGCCTTTGTTTTCGCATAGGCAAAAATCTGGTTTTCTCATGACGCGGCTCAAATAATGTAACTGAGAACAACTAACACAGATGAAATCAATACAAGGCAAACACTACAAATACCTGTCAGGGAACAACTTATTATAAATCTGTGGTAAGTTGTTCCTGCACAGGTATTTTCTCCCTGTTGTCACTTACTGATTTTGTCTGTATTTGTTGTTCTCAGTTGCATTGGTTGTCTCTAGCTGACTGGTGTGTACATTGTAGAAGTCAAGAAATTACCGTATTCGTTCTAATTAGTACACAGTGCACTTAACTTTTCAAAATAACTTAAAGTTAATGTAACAAAATATCGTTCTAATTAGTGCACGCTACATTTGAAAACAACGTATGAATGGTTGAATTATCCTTGTCAGAAATATCTAAGATGATTCCATTTATGTGTTCCATTCGTTGCAAAATTGTATTTGATCATTTAAGGTTAAGTTTAAATGCGGTTAATGTGGTATTGATAGGAAAATTTGGTATAAAATACCAATATTCTAGCCGAGCAGTGTGCGCTTATGAACATGTTTTTTGGAAACAACCAGGGTGTGCGCTTATTGGAGCATGTGCACTAATTGGAACGAATACGGTATTAGTACATGCACCTCTTTGATGCATCCATGAGCCAACCTACTGTGTAATACATGTAAGGATTCAGACTTTGCATTCAACAAAGACTCTGTCTTTAGGCCATCATCTACAGTTTAGTATCAGGAAGTTTTTGACTGAAAAATTGTTGTCTGGGATGATAAAAAAAAATCTTTTGTTTTCCAGGGAGTACCATTGGGCCAACTATGCCACTGGTCTGGGCGCGTCTCTACACGAGCTGGGCCACACGTTTGATCTCGCACACACACCCTCAGGGATAATGGCACGCGGGTTTGACGATCTCCATAAAGTGTTCATAGTTCAAAGGTCGGAGAGGACCAATGAGAGTGTTGATAGTAGTAACCATAGTAACGGGTCAGTGATGTCACTGTCGAGCAATAGCGAGACGGAAAATGAGCCAAGTTCATTGGTCCATCACCAGGCTCAAAGATACAAAGATGTTTGTTATGGCAGCCCACTTAGAAAGGTATCTGAGCCTGTGGGTGACAAAACCGACAATTTGGGTTTCCGACCAGGTCTGACACAAACCGGCCTGTACAGTCACAGAAGATGGTTAGAGGCTTGAAATTTTGTATTTAAGTAGGAGAGGGATCGTACTATCCGTGTAGCAAAAACAAAGGCGCTGATCAGCTTCGCGGTTACCGCGAAGCTGATCTGCGGCTTTGTTTGTGTCCATGCAAATTGTTGGTTTTCTCATGCACAGGCTCATCTATCTTATGCAGCTAAATGATACTGCAGAATTATATATTTTTCTCTTGTCTTTTATAAATGAGAGACATGATAGTTTACACAGAATTCTTTTACCATATAACTGATTACTGTTTTTCTTGCGAATGTTGGCAATACTGAATAGAAATTTCTCAGGATCAATACTCCGCAAAAAAAATTCTCAAAGAAAGGGACCATACTCTGCTACCTACTATATATTTAGCAGAATCACTCTGGTTAAATGAAATATAACCTAAAAATGACTTTGCTGTGCTAGTTTTGAACATGTATAAAAAAACCTCACTTTTCAGGTGCCTTCTAGAAGAAACAGTGTCGGTAACATGTATATAGCCCCTCCCCCCGTAGTGTTCAAGGTAGAGCCGGGATTCAAACCTGTTAAGCTGCAGCAGACTCTCAGCATTAGCGTGAAAAATTATGACGGGACCGAGACACATCAGACTATATTGAAAGATAGCGATTATGAGACATTAACGGAAGTGACGTTAGGGGAATCTGGACATATTTTGTCACGATCGTCTAGGCGAGGTATGTTTAAACTATGTGAACTTTATAAGTCATATTAGCTGTGAGAAAACCATTCGTCAGGATTTCCAACCAAGTCCGACACAAGTCGGCCTATACACCCATGGAAGAAAGATATTATCATGAAATTTTGGCTATAATTTTTTTATGTAGAGGAGGAATTGTACTATCCGAGTAGTGAAAACAAAGGCGCTGATCAGCTTCACAATGAAGCTGATCTGCGACTTTGTTTTCACATACGCAAAAATCTGTTTTTCTCATGACGCGGTTCATATGTGGTGTTATAAGATATTTGAACCGCCTCATGGGAAAACCAGCAATCTGCATAGGCGAAAACAAAGGCGCAGATCAGCTTCGCGGTAACCGCGAAGCTGATCAGCGCCTTTGTTTTCGCTACTCGGATAGTACAATTCCTCCTCTACTTAACTCCAAAATTTCAAGCTTCTAGCTCTTTTCTGTAACTGTACAGGTTGGTTTGTGTCGGACCTGTACGGAAACCACATTGTTGGCTTTCCCACGAGGCGGCTCATTTGTTAAACTGGATTAAAAATTAATAGGACCAATAAGTGTGTCACAAAGGAAGACCTGGCCCCAAGGTTATAAAACTTTTTTCATGCTCAGCTCAGCTGAGACAAAAATTTATCCTGCTCATAAATGTTAAAATGCCAACAATTGTTGGCATTTTAACATTTATAAGCAGGATAAATTACAGGCTTTGGTGACCTAAACCTGAAATTTCAATTTATTTGGGCTATTTCGTCATTTATGAGAAGTTATGCTCAGCTGAGTTGAGCATGAAAAATGCTTTATAACCTTGGGACCAGGATGTTGGTGTATGTTATTTCTTAGAACTACCAGCCTTAGGGCCCAGGTTGTTCAAATAGTTCTCTGCTACACACCTTTTTCCAAGAAAGTACGTAGTTTTAAGCTCACCTGAGCTTTTTGTATGATCCAGGATCATTGGTCTGTGCATTATTATTATTTTCTTTTTCCATATTTATTAAATTGTTTACAACATTAAGTACAAAGAACAAATACAACAATATATTGCTTCCGCACCACTCACATCCCTCTTAGCGCCATACTGAATTTTTTCGAGTTACCTCTGTATTTGAGCCGCCTCATGGGAAAACCAACAATCTGCATAGGCGAAAACAAAGACGCAGATCAGCGCCTTTGTTTTCGCTACTCGGATAGTATAGTTCCTCTTTTACTTAAATCCAAAATTTCAAGCTTCCAGCTTGCTTCTGTGACTGTACAGCTTGATTTGTGTCAGACCTGTTCGGAAACCACATTGTTGGTTTTCCCACGAGGCGGCTCATATTACACTTTAAAGGCTAAATAAAATGATGAAGTACAACCATTTACAAATGAGCCACCTCGTGGAATATCCAACAATATGGTTTCCGAACAGGTCCGACACAAATCAGGCTCTACAGCAACAGAAGCAGGCTAGAAGCTTGAAATTTTGGAGTTAGGTAGAGGAGGAATTATACTATCTGAGTAGCGAAAACAAAGGCGCTGATCAGCTTCGCGGTTACCGCGAAGCTGATCTGCGCCTTTGTTTTCGCATATGCAGATTGTTGGTTTTCCCATGAGGTGGCTCGGCTCACATGTTTTAAACATACAAAATTAATGAAGAGATATATATACAGGCCACCTTCACTATCTCGAAATCAAGGGAAATGGAGAAACCACTAAGAGTTTTCTGAAGTTTGAGACCAGCCATGGTTCTTAGAAAATCTCAACTCTTTTACATACGCGGACTGACTGAGTGGTTCTCCCTTCGTTTTCCACTATGCTTACCCCATTGATAGTGATTTCAAATGTATGTTCCCCGACCTGACACATGTCAAAACGTTCTTTAACAATTCCAGTGATGAAAGGTTGTGTGTACGAGTATATATCAAATCAGTACAGACCGATTTTTTACTTCGAAGTTCGACACAGGAAGGGTGAAACTAATGTTCTTTTTTCTGTGGGGAGTGAATTATCTCTTTGACACAGCCGAGTTCTCGTCATAGCCGAGTTCGACACAAGCAATGTTGAAATACAATAACATATAGGGAGAGACGCTCGGGAGTGAGGGATCAATTCGACATAAGTGGGGTTTTCGAGACAAACAAGTTTGAGATAGTACAGGGGGCCTGTATATGCATTCTGTTCTATTCAGCATGACACCCCCCATCCATTTTTACCTGCTTTTAGAAGTAAGACTTCAACTGTAATATGCACTTTTAAGAATTTAATGTGGATATGTTTTATTTTTTTTATTCTGTACATTTTTAGCTCGACTGCACGAAGTGCATAGAGCTATTGCAGTCACCTCGGTCGTCCACGTTCCCGTTCCCGTTCCCGTGCTCGTGCGCGTGCGCGTCACACCTGCGTTAAAGTTTTCTAGAAGTCCATATCTTGACAACCACTCATCAGAAAGCATTCATACTTGGACCATAGATACCCTGTAGGGTTAGCTTTCATTCCATGGCATCGGGCCCCTGGGTCCAGGCCAGGGGGTGGGGCTGGAGGTTAAAATCTAGAACACCTTCAAAAATGGCAATTCTTGTGTTAAAGTTTTCTAGAAGTCCATATCTTGACAACCACTCATCAGAAAGCATTGATACTTGGGCCATTGACACCCTGTAGGGTCGGCTTTCATTCCATGGCATCAGATCCCTGGGTCCATGCCAGGGGGTGGGGCTAGAGGTTAAAATCTAGAACACCATTAATAATAATGGCTTTTCTGTGATATAGTATTCTAGAAGTTTATATCTTGAAAACTTTTTATCAGAGGGCTTTCATACTCGGACCATAGGTACCCTGTAGGGTTGAGTTTCATTTAATGGCATCGGGTCTCTCGGTTCATGCCTGGGGGGTGGGGCTAGAGGTTAAAAACTAGAACACTGTAAAAAATAGATGTACTGCTGTGTAACTTTTACAAGGAGTCCATATCTTGACAACAACTTATCATAAAGCATTCATACTTCATACACTTTAGGTTCCATGACATCGGACCTCTGGGTCGGAGTCAGGGGGGCGGGGCTAGAGGTCAAAATCTAGAACTCCCCAATTTTTTTTTCTTTTTATTTCTTAATAGAAACAACTTAGGAAGATGGTTGGTCATTCATCTTTTGACTTTATGACACTGACTTGTGTGTCATGACGGTAAGGGTCGGTTGACCTACTTTCCATGGTTCAGTGATTTTGCCTTATATCTTGACACTCAATTAGTATATTTTCTTACTTCTTTCAGATTATGAGTGAGTACGACCAGGCCTTTGACCCCGATATACTTATAGGTCACTGTGACCTAATTTCACGGTTCAGTGATTTTGCCTTATATCTTGACACTCAATTAGTATATTTTCATACTTTTTTCAGATTATGAGTGAGTATGACCAGACCTTTGACCCCGATATACTTATAGGTCACTGTGACCTAATTTCACGGTTCAGTGATTTTGCCTTATATCTTGACACTTAATTAGTATATTTTCATACTTTTTTCAGATTATGAGTGAGTATGACCAGACCTTTGACCCCAATATACTTATAGGTCACTGTGACCTAATTTCACGGTTCAGTGATTTTGCCTTATATCTCAGTTCTCAAATGGTTTATGAACAAACATCTTTCAAAGTATGTTTGCGTATGACAAGACCTTTGACCCTGAATTAGTCCTAGGTCACTGTGACCTAATTTCACGGTTCAGTGATTTTGCCTTATATCTTGACACTCATTTAGTATATTTTCATACTTTTTCCAGATTATGAGTGAGTATGACCAGACCTTTGACCCCAATATACTTATAGGTCACTGTGACCTAATTTCACGGTTCAGTGATTTTGCCTTATATCTCGATACTCAAATGGTTTATGAACAAACTTCTTTCACAGTATGTTTGCCTATGACAAGACCTTTGACCCTGAAGTAGTCCTAGGTCTCTGTGACCTAATTTCACGGTTCAGTGATTTTGCCTTATATCTTGACACTCAATTAGAATATTTTCATACTTTTTTCAGATTATGAGTGAGTATGACCAGACCTTTGACCCCAATATACTTATAGGTCACTGTGACCTAATTTCACAGTTCAGTGACTTTGCCTTATATCTCGGCACTTAAGTAGTTTATGAACAAACTTCTTTCTTACTATGTTTGCGTATGACAAGACCTTTGACCGTAAAGTAGTCCTAGGTCAATATGACCTAATTTCACGGTTCAGTGATTTTCCTTTATATCTCGGTACTCAATTGGTATATGAACATACTTCTTTCACGATATGTATGAGTATGACAAGACCTTTGACCGTAAAGTATTCCTGGGTCACTGTTACCTAATTTCATGGTTCAGTGATTTTGCCTTATATCTCAACACTCAGTCGGTATTTTTTCATACTTCTTTCTGATTATGAATGAGTATGACCAGACCTTGAACCCAAACATACTTATAGGTCACTATGACCTAATTTCATGGTTCAGTGATTTTGCTTTATATCTCAACACTGAATGGGTATATGATCAAATTTCTTTCACATTATGAGTAAGTATCACTAGACCTTTGAGGCTTTGATCCTGAAGTACTTATAGGTCAGTGTGACCTTATTTCACGGTTCAGTGATTTTGCCTTGTGTCTTGGCACTCAGTTGGTATATGAACACACTTCTTTCACAATATGAGTGAGACCTTTAAATCTTAGGTAGTTATAGTTAACTTTCATGGTTCAGTGATTTTGCCTTATTGCATCAAGGCAAAAAGATGTATGAGCATAATGCTTTGGGTTACTAGTCGGGTTTGGCCTTATGTTTGACAAAGGTCAGAAGCAGTCGAGCACGCTGTCCTGCGACAGCTCTTATTACACTGTGATAGCAGATTGAGCCTATCTATGTACAAAATGAGTCTGTAGTCAACAGCATTCTGACAATCATTTGAGCCGCCTCATGAGAAAACCAACAAATTGCATATGCGAAACCAAGAAACCAAAGACGGAGATCAGCTTCGTAGTAACTACGAAGCTGATCAGCGCCTTTGTTTTTGCTACATGGATAGTACAATTTCTCTACTTTCTAAATCCATGACACGCATGATTGTTTCTTTTTCTTGCACCCCTTATTGCAGTGATGTTTGATTTTCATAGCTTTTACATTGAAAAAAAACTGCAATCTCATCCACCATTTTGAAATACATGTGGAACGTTTTTGACGTGGTCGTGATATGTGTGCTTAACAACAAAGTTACGTGACACCCTATACAACCAATGTTAAAAAGCAGGTTGAGATAACAAGGGTGAGATAAGAATTTCTCACACATGGTAAAATGTAGGATTTCTCTATCTGGTGTGCAAGAAAATCCTTTCTCTTCCAGAACGCCATCCCAGTACCAGATCCAACTGTAGTCCTATCTCATCCTCTCAGTCGCCATCCCGTATTTTCCATATAACCGTAGCTGTTCTCTGAGACGTAACACTTGAAATGAACTAACCTAATAATGTTGAATTATCTTCCAGAACGACATCCCAGTACGAGTTCCAACTGTAGTTCTATCTCATCGTCTCAGTCGCCATCCCGTATTATTCCATCTATGTTGCCAAATTCACCCTCGGAGAAAGATCTCACCCAGCCAGACATTAACTATGCAGATGACGGGGCCCATTGGTACAGGGCATCAGCTGTTCTACTGCGCTTCCATAGGTATGTAGACTAAGCTGTTGGCAGGGCTCATTTCTACATTTAGTCCATAAAGACATTATTTAAGCTGCCAAACTCCCGGTCAGAGAAAGATCTCATATAGCTGAAGATTAACTATGTAGATGACGGGGCCCATTGGTACAGGGCATCAGCTGTTCATATAGCTGGACATTAACTATGCAGATGATGGGGCCCATTGGTACAGGGCCTCAGCTGTTCTACTGGGCTTCCATAGGTAGGATTTTTTTTTTTTTTTTTTTTAGCTCACCTGAGCCGAAGGCTCACAAGGTGAGCTTATAGTATAGTAGTCGAGCCGGCGTCCGTGCGTCGTCGTCCGTCGTCGTCAACATTTTCAAAAGACTTCTCCTCTGAAGCTGCCAGGCCGAATTTTTTCATATTTCACATATAGCATCTACAGGTGGGGGGAACGAATATTTGTGTTTTTTATTTCGATCGGATAAGAACTCTGGTTGCTATGGCAACTTATGCTTCCCATAGACTTATAATGGAGAAAAGTGAAAATTGCCTATTTTTGCTGTCTTGTTTGAGATATTTGAATTTTGTTTTTGCAGAAATGTTTATTGAGTAGTCCTCTACGTTTCGTGTGACTTTTGTCCTAATCCTTCATTTTGATTGGTTGCAGGGGCCCCATATGGGGCAAAATTTCGAAAAACATTCAAAAATCTTCTTCTCAGAAACTGTCAAGGGGATGAAGCCTATACTTTGTATACATGTTCCTGACAGTGGCCTCTACATAATTTATGTTTTTTATTCCAGGCGGATAAGAACTCTGGTTGCTATGGCAACTTAAAGTTTCCATAGACTTATAATGGGAAAAGTGGAAATCGGCTATTTTTCCGCTAAAATTGCAGACTCTTGAATTTTGTTTTTGCAGAAATGTTTATTGAGTAGTGTTTGACGTTTCTTGTGAGTTTTGTCCTAATCCTTTATTTTGATTGGTTGCTGGGGCCCCATAAAGGGCAAAATTTTGAAAAAAAAAAAAAAAAAAAAAAAAACAACATTCAAAAATCTTCTCAGAAACTGTCAAGTGGATGAATCCTGTACTTTGTATACATGTTCCTGACTGTAGCCTCTACATAATTTGTATAAGAACTCTGGTTGCTATGGTAACTTTAAGTTTCCATAGACTTATAATGAGAAAAGTGGAAATTAGCTATTTTTTGAAAACTATTGCAGCCTGAGATCTGAAAAGTGGTAGATGCAAACAACTAATGGATTAGATGAAGGTATATGATTAATTTAGGTCAAGGTCATCTCGACCTTGGCCAGTCTGTCATCCATATACACACTTTTCAAAGATTTTTTTCTCTGAAACCACTTGGCCAATCAAAGCCAAATTTTATGTGAAGCATCTATAGGAAGTGGGAACCAATGTATATATAAATAATCCAGGTCACATGACCAAGATGGCCGCCATGCCCATATATGGTAAAAACCATTAAAATATCTTCTTCTCCGGAACCGGTGAACCGATTTCAGCGAAACTTTGCATGAAGTATGGATCACTCAAGTACTACAATGTATATATAAAACATGACCCTGTGGTGACCTTGACCTATTTTATGGCAAGGTCAACATAGGTCGTCAATGCATTTGAATGGGAAAAACTTTTAAAATGTCATTTTAAGTGAAAGTCTTGCAGGAAATGGGCAGTAGGACTGAAATTTAATGATTCTGAAAAAAATGGACCCCAGGAGTCCATCTGCTTTCAAAATGTTATTTTTAGCTCACCTGAGCCGAAGGCTCACAAGGTGAGCTTATAGGATGGCCATGATCCGGCGTCCGTCCGTCCGTCGTCCGTCGTCCGTCCGTCGTCCACAATTTCAAAGATCTTCTTCTCTGAAACGGCATGGCCGATCTAGTTGAAATTTTATGTGGAGCCTTCTTGGGTAGTGGCATTTCAAGTTTGATCGCGAAATCCAGGTCACATGACCAAGATGGCCGCCACGCCCATATATGTTAAAAACCGCTCAAAAATCTTCTTCTCCAGAACCGGTGGGCTGATTTCCACGAAACTTGGTATGTAGCATCGGGGACTTCAGCCCATCATAGTTTGATAAAATGATGACCCTTGGATGACCTTGACCTATTTTACGGCAAGGTCAAATTTGGAAACATAGGCTTTTACATGGGAAAAAGTGAAAACTATGGATTTTTTGAAAACTATTGCAGCCTGAGGCCTGAAAAGTGGTAGATGCAAACAACTAATGGAGTAGATGAAGGTATGTGATTAATTTAGGTCAAGGTCATCTCTTGACCTTGGCCAGTCTGTCGTCCATACACACTTTTCAAAGATCTTCTTCTCTGAAACTGCTGGGCCAATCAAAGTGAAATTTTATGTGGAGCATCCATTGGTAGGGGAGACGAAAGTTTGATCGCGAAATCCAGGTCACATGACCAAGATGGCCGCCACGCCCATATATGGTAAAAACCACTCAAAAATCTTCTTCCCCAGAACCGGCAGGCCGATTTTCATGAAACTTGGTATGTAGCATTTTGGACTCCAGTCCATCATAGTTTGATCAAATGATGACCATAGGATGACCTTGACCTATTTTACGGCAAGGTCAATTTTGGAAACATAGGCTTTTACATGGGAAAAAGTGAAAACTATGGATTTTTTGAAAACTATTGCAGCCTGATGCCTGAAAAGTGGTGGATGCAAACAACTAATGGAGTAGATGAAGGTATGTGATTAATTTAGGTCAAGGTCATCTCTTGACCTTGGCCAGTCTGTTGTCCATACACACTTTTCAAAGATCTTCTTCTCTGAAACTGCTGGGCCAATCAAAGTGAAATTTTATGTGGAGCATCCATGGAGGGGAGACGAAAGTTTGATCGTGAAATCCAGGTCACATGACCAAGATGGCTGCCACGCCCATATATGGTAAAAACCACTCAAAAATCTTCTTCTCCAGAACCGGCAGGCCAATTTTCGCGAAACTTGGTATGTAGCATTTGGGACTCCAGCCCATCATAGTTTGATCAAATGATGACCATAGGATGACCTTGACCTATTTTATGGCAAGGTCAATTTTGGAAACATAGGCTTTTTTACATGGGAAAAGGCGAAAACAATGGATATTTTGGAAACTGTTGCAGTCTGAGACCTGAAAGTTGCTAGATGCAGACAACCGATGGAGTCAATGAAGGTAAGTAATTAATGAAGGCCAAGGTCATTTCTTGACCTTGACCCAAGGTCATTTGAATATCAAAATTAAAATTATAGTTTTCTCAGAAATCACTGGGTTTGGAAACTATTGCAGCCTGAGACCTGAATCTTTGCAGATGCAGACAACTTATGAATTCAATAAAGGTGTGTGAGTATTCAAGGTCAAGGTCATTTCATGATGACTTAATACTCCAGGATCAGGCTTCAGGTGAGCGTTCTCAGGACCATTGGTCCTCTGGTTTGAATACTGTTGAAGCCTGAGAACTGAAAAATGATAGATGCAAACAACTGATAGAGTAGATGAAGGTATGTGATTAATGTAGGTAAAGGTCGATTTTGGAAACATAGGCAAACATGGAAACATGGGAAAAAGTGATACCCATATATGGAAAAAAAAACAACACTTTGTCCAGTGACTGTACTTGTTGACTCTCAGGTGAGCGATCGTTGCCCTTGGGCTACTTGTTTAAATTATGCTGTTTACAGCCTGGGCCTAACTCACCCTGAGCTCAGCATAACATTAACTAAACAGATCAGAGAAGGATCTCACCCAGCCAGACATTAATTATGCAGATGACGGGGCCCATTGGTACAGGGTCTCACCTGTTCTACTGGGCCACCATAGTTAATCTTTCACTGTATGTGAAAAATGCTGTCCTCACAGCTTAACCCCCATTTAGTTACAAAGTCATTATTGTGGCCAATTAGTTAAGCCGCATCATTAGAAAACCACATTTTTGCATATGCAAAAACAAAGGCGCAGATCAGCTTCGCATTAACTGCGAAGCTGATCAGTGGCTTTGTTTTCACCACAGGGATAGTACAATTTCTCTTCTTCTTAAATCCGAAATTTGAAGCTTCTAGTCTGCTTCTGTGACTGTACATGTTGGTTTGTGTCAGACCTGGTCGGAAACCCCGAAGACCGGTTTTCTCGCGTCGCGGCTCAGTTCATTTCATCACCTATTGTTGTTTCTTGTAAGTTTACATGAACCATATCCCTAGGCATCATAGAGTTCCTTGCTATCTGTGCTATCATGAAAATGTGCGCAATATACACAAGTTTGAAATTTATATGAACATATTTCATGTCTCTTTCAGGTGGTTTAATAAACACAATGTCACTGGAACGAAAAAGCAAACATACATATCATTATTAGGGTAAGTTGCCTTTTCTGTCCATAAATGACTGAAAAATTGTTGACTGGGACATTAAACCACAAAACAAACTTAACAAAATTCGGCTTTTAAATTATTGATGCTGTTACAGTGACCCCCGCCTACTGGGGCCTAAAGAAATAGATAGGCTGCTTGTGCCTCCAGGCAAAGCTTATACGCTACTGACTCACCTTCTGATTACTGGTTAATTGCTCAGGTCTGAGCCTGCCCAGGAAAAGTAGTTGCAAGTCAGACCAACCATGCATACAAGCCTTATTGGCTTAGTTGGTGGCTATATTTTGAAGCACTGTTTGGCATCCTAACTTTGGGTAGAAGTCCCATAAAATGGAGGCAGCGTCCTGACATGACCATAGCTGTTGACTGGGACGTAATGCATCAATTCAAACAAACAAACAAATTATACTAGAAATTCAGTAAATTTTCTAAAATGAGCCGCATCATGAGAAAACCGGATTTTGCCTAAGCGAAAACAATGGCGCAGATCAGCTTCGCAGTAACTGCGAAGCAGATCAGCGCCTTTGTTTTTGCTACACGGATAGTATTCCTCGTCTTAAATCCGAAATTTCAAGTTTCTAGCCTGCTTCTGTGACTGTACAGGTCGGTTTGTGTCAGACCTGGGCGGAAACCCCGAAGACCGGTTTTCTCCCGTCGTTATTGGAGGACCAAAATAAAAAAAATTGCATAGTTGTTTGATTTTTGTATCATTTTGTTGAATAAAATGACTGATAATGTTTATTATTGCATAAATACCCGTGTCACACGATATTAACAGCCGTTTATTAATGAAGAGAAAGCCATGCATTAATATTGCAATTCACGCGCGCACGTTGTGTTAATACATGGCTTTTACTTATGCTCGTTACCGGGCGCTACGCAAAGCACGTGCTAGTAATGAGAAACTGAAGTCCGCCCGGAACGAGCATAAAAACGAAAGCTTTTACGCGTATGAAAATGTGATGAGGCTGTAAAATATAGTGCACCATATTTCTTTCGTTTCTGCACCTTATTTCTTTCGTTTCTGCAGAATTTATGCAATAATAGCGATCAAAAATGATTTTGTCATTCATAACATCCGCTAGGTCCCTCGGGGAGTGTTGAAAACCTCGGGCTACGCCCTCGGTTTTCAACACTCCCCTCGGGACATAGCGAATGTTAATGAATGGAAAATCATGTTTGATCCCTATATTCTAAAATTGGTTCAAACATTTCCACAAGTTATGGCCTCTTTTTATATAACAAAACATTTAACCTTTTACACTTGTTTTTAAACAGGTCAAAGTTGAAATCCTGTCATGGTCTACGACTGGTCGAGCTACGTACTGACCCAGAAGGCGTAGTTTTCCATCACTGGGAATTCTTGTCGGAAACTCCGCCTACAGAATTCACACTGAAATCATCGAGAGTGAAAAACCTCCCGCCAGATGCTAAACAAGTGATTGTATTTGCGGAGGACAATTTGGGCTTTAATTTGAAGAAAAGAGTGAATGTGGCAGATTTTGTCAAATCATAGCTACCAGGTTTTAAGCATTTTAATCCATATCATAATAAAACTGCTTTTTACCATATTCAGGTGGCTGTTACAGAATAATCAGCATTTTTACTTACATATGAGCCGCCTCATCAGAAAACCAAGAGTCTGCATATGCTAAAACAAAGGCGCAGATCTGCACAGCTGATCAGTGCCTTTGTTTTCGCTACACAGATAGTACAATTCCCCATCTTCCTAAATCCGAAATTTCAAGCTTCTAGCCATATTCTATAGCTGCACAGGCCGATTTGTGTCAGACCTGGTGGGAAACCCCAAAGACCGGTTTTCTCACGTCGCGGCTCATTTTGTGAAGACTGAGTACTAGTACTCAGAGAGATAACAATATTTTCATGTTTTCTAAAAACTATCCAGGGAGCGCAGTGACCAGGTGGTAGAGCGTCCGATTTGGGATCTAGAACTAGAGGTTGGGGGTTTGAATCTAAAGTGTGGAATTGAGTCCTTGGGCAAAACACATTTCATCCCAAAGTACCGGTTAATACCAGAAAGGGATGGCTTCCACCCGACAAGACTGAAAACTTGTTGACTGAGATGTTAATCCTAAAAACAAAACTGAATCCCTCTTTGATATACCTCAAAATGTCATTATATGTTTCATGGGTAGTCATTCTGGTGCTTTGAGACTTATTTTTGCAGGGCATTTAGGTGTTAGGTGTTGTTTTTTTCCAGTAATAATACAGTCAACCTCTTAATACATGTAAAATGCATCACTTTAATGTGGTACACTTCCAAATTAGGTCTTAAATACTGAACAAAAATGCAGATCAGACTACAAAGGTTTGCAGACTGATTTGTATCTTCTAAATCTCCATAATATGAGCCGCCTCTTTGGAAAACTAACAATGTGGTTTTTGAACCGGTCCCACACAGACCACCCTGTACAGTCACAGAAGAATGCTAGAGGCTTGAAATTTTGGCTATAAGTAGAAGAGATATTGTACTATCCGAGTAGCGAAAACAAAGGCACTGATCAGCTTCGCGGTTACCGCGAAGGTGATCTGCGTCTTTGTTTTCGCATATGCAGATTGTTGGTTTTCCCATGAGGCGGCTCATATATATAATCAGATGTGTATAATGGTTTGTATTTTTGTGTTCATGAACAGTTGAAAATTTAGTTGCTCATTTTATTGTATGCATTTAGGTCAGATTTATAATCATAGAGCATTTATAGTTTCTATGCTATGTTTTTTTTATTTTTCGACAATACACCTTATTATATCAAATCAGGTGAAACCCCATGTCTGCCTTATTACGTATTAAAGCATTTTACTATAAGAATGGTAAATATCCACGTACAAAGCATTTACCCAATTTACATTTGAGCTGCCTCATGAGAAAACCAACAATTTGATTCCGAACAGGTTCGATACAAACTGCACAGTACAATCACAGAAAATGACTAGAAGCTGGAATTTTGGATTTAGAAAGAAGAGGAATTTTACTATCCATGTAGCAAAAACAAAGGCGCTGATCAGCTTTTCAGTTACTGCGAAGCTGATCTGTGTCTTTGTTTTCACATATGAGCCACCTCATGGGAAAACCAAAAATCTGCATAGGCGAAAACAAAGACGCAGATCAGCTTCGCGGTGACAGTGAACCTGATCAGCGCCTTTGTTTTAGCTACTCAGATAGTACAATTCCTCTTCTACTTAAATCCGAAATTTCAAGCTTCTAGCTCTTTTCTGTGCTTGTACAGGCCGGTTTATGTCGGACTTGTTCGGAAACCACATTGTTGGTTTTCCCACGAGGCGGCTCATATACAGATTGTTGGTTTTCTCATGAAACGGTTCATTTTACTAGAAGAATTGGTAAGTATTGATGTGCAAAGCATTTACCCAATTTACATGTAGCTTATTCAAATGGCTACTTAGCTATTCTAATTACATCATTTTTGAGAGATTTGAGCATTATTCAGAAATCACTTTTTCAGGTAGAGATAAATCCAACCTCATTGAAGTCAATAATTGAGCCGCCTCATGAGAAAATTAACAATCTGCATATGCAAAACCAAAGGCGCAGATCAGCGCCTTTGTTTTCGCTACCCGGATACTTTCTAAATCCAAAATTTCCAGCCTCTAGCCATCTCCTGTGCTTGTACAGCCCGGTTTGTGTTGGACCTGTTCATGTTTCTCATGAGGTGGCTCAGTTGTTGTATATTGTTATCCCTTTACAAAAACATCCCCATGCAATGTACAGTGATTTTTAAAGGTGTAAAAAATAAAAATAATCAGTAGAAAATTTTGGATATTTTTCTTATTTTTGCTCCAAACATAGATTGTGGGTACACGTTAGAACCGAGTACCCACAATTTATGTTTTGGAGCAAAAATAAGAAAAATAGGTATACCCCTGCAAACCCCATTTCCACTATATAAAAGTGGGGTTTAAGGGGGTATTTATTGCATGGACATGTTTTCCTGATGATTAATATTTTTGGCAATTTTTCGGGTAGAGGAACTATGTGGAAAAAGGTGCAAGCTAAATCATGTCCTTTCTTAAGTAAATTGAGTATGACATTTTTAAAAATGTTTAATGCGGCCCCTGTGGCCGAGTGGATAAGGTCGCTGACTTCAGTGCTCTTGATCATTCGATCATCTCACCGATGTGGGTTCGCGCCTCGCACGGGGCACGAATTCATATGTGAGACAAGCCATGTTCTGCTTGCGGGTGTGTCAGGTGGTTTTTCCCCGGGTACTCCGGTTTTCGCCCCACCTACCGATTGATTCGTCTCGATATGAGTGAAAAAGCTTGAAAGGGACGTAAAACTGAATCAAAAAAAAAAAAAAAAAAAAAATGTTTAAGTGTTTGCATGTAGAGAATAAACTATTGTTAACCAATTTATTTTTGCAAGCAATTCATTTTTCATGATTTTTACGAGTAAATAATCATGAAAATAAGTAGCCACTAAAATGTTAATTTTGACATACTTCACTTTATTCTTGCAGTTCTTCCATGGAACTAAATCGACATGAAAATATGCCTGGAGACAAAATCTCTAATAGTTGCAAAAATAAGTTGGGTTACAGTATTAGGTTAATTAGAAGCTTTATAGCGTTACGAAAACTTGCCCATGCAATATGCAAAGATTTTTTGAGCTTTAAAAATTGAAAATTTTCAGCTGAAAATTTTTAATTTTTTTTTTATTTTTGCTCAAAACATAGATTGTGGATACATGTTCGAACCGCCTCGGCGAGGCGGTTCTAACGAGTACCCACAATCTATGTTTTGGAGCAAAAAGAAAAATAGGTATACCCCTGCATACCCCAGTTTTGCTATATAAAAGTGGGGTTCAAGGGGTTATACATTACATGGACATGTTTTCCCGATGGAGGATCTCATTTTATTTGTATACATGTTCAGGACTGCTAGCAATAAATTGTCATTCCATTTTTATGCAGAATTTCTATCTTTTATGCCTGCTTGTGGCTTTTATTATTATATGATATTAATTTATGCCCAGGAATTTTATTTTTTGTGATTGTACATTTTGTATAGTATAGTGGGTTAGTGTTAAACTAAAATAATACATGTAGATCCGTATTTGTTAATGTGGTATTCCTCAGTTTTCCCTACCACATGTTGTTTTACACAACTCAGCATTTTCTTCTGACAGTGACAATAACATCCAAATGTTCCATGGTGCCTACTTTACAATATTTTAATTTTTAAAACAGTGGAAGTTCAAAATCAGTTTTTCAAAAGAAAGATGAGCTGCGTTATGAGAAAACCAGATTTTTGCCTATGCGAAACAGCTGTGCAGTAACCCAAAATTTCAAGATTCTAGCTTTCTTCTGTGATTGTACAGGCCGGTTTGTGTCAGACCTGGTCGGAAACCACGGAGACCGGCGTCGCGGCTCAGATAATAAATTTAAATTCAGGGTGGTACCACTTTGCAAAAATCATCTGCTTTCACATTAGGCCTAGGTCACACTAGCACTTATGGATAGTTTCAGATACTATATTTGACGGATCTGTCAAACCAAAACAGCTTACACTATGTTAAAGAGCAGTCTTTGTGCTTTCAATCCAGGCATGAAGCTTGCTTCTACAAAATGGTATTATGGACGATTAACCAACCCTACCCCCTTTTTATGTGCATGCATTTTGTAAAATGCCTGGTCGTCTTAAGGATATCATAAGGTAAGACACGGAAGATAATCGCCCGCAACATCCATATCTTTATCTGTAATTATCCATATCATGAAAATTTAAACAGAATTAAATATCAAGGGTCGTCTATATCCATCCGTAACCACCCATATCTAGCCGCATTTATAGGTAATAGCGATTCGTAAATTATTCAAGTCCATTCCACAAATTTGACAGATCCCCCACAATAGCAGTCCCACCCATAGATCTCTCAGTTATAGTATTCAAAACAATCTGTAAGCGCTAGTGAGACCTAGGCTTCAAAATGACTGTTTTCTCATCCTACCTTAAATGTTGTATCAGTCCATCAAATTGTGACAGAGCTTGTTAATGAAATTGTTTGAATTTTGAACATCAACATAAGAAAAGAAGACCTTTAAGTGTCAAGACCAATCAAAAAGATGCTCAATTTTTAAAGTACCTTTGAGAAGACTGTGAAGACAAAATGGCTTTATTTACTCATATATTATACAGCCTTCTGGAAGTGTTACTTTTGCAGTTAGGCACACAGTTTCTAAGCCCTCCAAAATTTAGGCTTTCCTGCAGAGTTAGGCTGTGATGTTATGTCCTTATTGTTGTGTATTGTATGTGATATTATTTTAGTTTTATTGATGACAGTTGTATTGTTTATAGTAGACTATATTGTTTAATAAACAGATTGCTATAGATCCATATTTGTTTATTTTTGTGAACCACTTTCCTGTTAATACATGAAAACAAGGAACCATTCAAGAAGTCCTCAACCATTTTATCCTAGTCAATCAGCATTGTATAAGCTTTGCCCGGAGCACTGTAATCTATCCACATCAGCACTTTGCATTTCGTCTTTCCTCAGGACTGGTGTAATGGTAGACAAAATCCAAACTTTCCGATAATTCATCAATAGCATGTCTGTGACATGTATGCCCCCTTAAACCCCACTTTCATATACAAAAGCTGGGGTTTGCAGGGGTATACCTATTTTTCTTATTACTGCTCCAAAACATAGATTGTGGGTACTCGTTCGAACCGCCTCGGCGAGGCGGTTCTAACGTGTACCCAGAATCTATGTTTTGAGCAAAAATAAGAAAAAAAAATATCAAAATTTTTCCAGTGAAAATTTTCATTTTTACAACCAGTTTTTTTCTGTATATTGCATAGGTGTGTTTTCATAATGTGTGAATTATGTCTTAGAATGTCTTTTCTGGTGTACATCCGTGATTGGTCTTCACCAAATAGCATTCCTGTGTGCAAAAATTACAAAATCTTTCTAGTTCTATACGCTAAAAATTTATAAAAACAAAACTTTACATGTACGCTTTCATCAGAAATGCCCAGTATCTTCATTGGCAGACTTAATTTTACGACAAAAACAGACATTTTTTATGCCCCCAACTTCTTCCGCCCCCAACTTCGGAAGAAGTTGAGGGGGTGAATTGGTTTGGGTCTGTCTGTGCAGTGCAGTCAGTCTGTGAAGCGTAACACTTAGCACTCGGTCAGGAACCGTTAGAGCTAGGATATTGAAATTTGGTATGTAGTTTGTATATGAAAATTAAGAGGACCTGTATTTTTTCTTTCAGGTAAATTCAGGGGGCTAGGGGCCCATTCTGTGAGAGTTATTTCCCTTTTTAATTCTTGATAGTGAATAGATAGTGGGTACCTTGTGTGCGCAACTGCTCCTACAGTTTTATTTCAATTCTCTTGAAACTTTACAGATGTTGTGACCATGCTTTGAAGATATGCATGTGGTTTGGATATAATCCTCAAATTATTTTTTGTTACTTTTTTTGCAATTTGAACTTAGCCATTTTTCGGGCATTTTGACAATGAAGGTGAATGGGCAGTGGGTACCTTGTGTGCGCAACTCCTCCTACAGTTTCATGCCAATTCATTTAAAACTTTACATGTGTTATGGGCATGGTCTGAAGATATGCATGTGGTTTGGATATAATCCTTGGATTATTTTTTGTCATTTTTTTTTCACAATTTGAACTTAGTTATTTTTTCGGGCATTTTAGTGAATGGACAGAAGGTACCTTGTGTGCGCAACTCCTCCTACAATACCAATACTTTTGAAACTTTGCAGACATTGTGACTAAGCTTTGAAAATATGCATGTGGTTGGGATATACTCCTCAGATTAATTTTTTGTCACTTTTTTTACAATTTGAACTTAGTCATTTTTTGGACATTTTTACATCTTGAAAGTGACTTACCAGTTGTGGGCATAGTGTTTCATAAACACATTTTCTAGTTATGAAATCATACAATTTTGTTTTTAACAGTTTTAAAGCCTTCATTCACCCAAACTTAATGATTTCTGTGACGAATGATGGTTATTCTAATTTATCATTAACTAAAACCAAAGAAAGCACTTAAATCATTCATACTTTTACTAGATTCTGTGATTTGATATTTAGCTCACCCGAGCCGTTAGACTCACAAGGGAAGCTAAAAGGATACTCATGCTTTATCGTCTGTCTTTGTTGTTCATAATGTTCAAACATCTCTGAAACCGCTTGGCCAATCAAAGCCAAACTTCATGTTGTGCATCCTTAGGAAGGGGTAACGAAAATTCATATAAATGATCCAGGTTACATGACCAAGATGTTTATCAGAGCTACCTTTAAAAAATCTTCCCCAGAACCAAAAGGCCTAGAATCTTGAAACTTAGCATGTAGGATCAGGGTCTCGAGCTCTACTAAGTTTATATAAATCATGACCCTGAGATGACCTTGACCTATTTTATAGCAAGGTCAGCTATAGTCGCCAGTGCGTTTGAATGGGGAAAATTGGTAAAGTGGCATTAAATTGGGCAAAAATTGCTGGTAATAGGAAAATGGAAAGAATATGTTTGTGAAAATAATTTGGCCCCAGGGGATTCGCTGCCCATGCCCCGGGGCAAAGTCCATGTATATGGTCATGTACTTTAAATATCTCTGAAACTGCTGTGCCAATCAAAACCAAATTTCTTATGCAGCCTTCTTGCAAAGGGAAAATGTTATTTATATAAATAATCCAGGTCACATGACAAAGATGACCGCCAGGGCTGTAAATAGTAAACTCGTAAAAACCTCCAAAGCCAGAAGGGTTATGAAGCATCGATAGAGCTCTAGAAAGCTTATATAAATCATGACCTTGACTTATTTAATGGCAAGGTCAACTTAAATCACCTTTGCATTTGAATGGGGCGGAAAATGAGAAAATCTAAGAATGTCATTTAATGGGGATGGATTGATTATTTTCTCTGCCCAAGGTTGACCCAGGGTTATGCACAATTTTATGGATACAAGTATTTGTATCTTTGGCGAGCCGTTTATACAATCATTGGTCCTCTGGTTTTAAGTTAACACTGGCAGAATGACGAAACCCAAAAGTGCTGGTGTAGTTACTAGTATACCACAGAGTGGAGGCACAAGCAGCTTGTATTTTTCACAGTTCTAATGGGTACGGGCTCTGTATGTATGATTGATGCTTTTACTCTTCCTTGGCAGGCTCAGGTGGTCAAGAGACATTAAGCAGCTGATCTACTCATGGCAAGCTTAGGGTAAGACTTCTTGGGACATGAAAAAAGTAAACCAAACTGCTATATTCCACAATTTTATTGAATGTTAAGCAAACTTAAGATGTGAACAAAAAATCAGATGCTAAAACACAACAGTGGTATCTATCTATATCTGTCACTGATTAAAATTGGCGGGAAAGTCTCATCAAACTCAGTGTAAGCTATCATTTGTGTACAAGACTTCACATGAAAAATTTAACATTTCAGACTAAACCTAAGTTTGGACATTTGTGGTGCCGTTTGTAAGTCATTTGTGATATCCTATCATATGCAGCGCACATGATTGTATAACTGTAAAAAATTTCACAGGTCTTCCTCTGGTCGCTGAGAACACCTCGGAAACTAAGTTACAAAGTGTTCTAAATGTTTCAAAGAAAGAAAATATTATTAAACAGTGATTATACTATGCTGCGTATGATAGAATTATGTGTTGAACATTTTTCTTTAATATGAATATAGCAATGCGGAATTTACAAAATTATGTGCAGTATGAACATGCTCTATCTTATGACCTATACACAAATGATAGCAAACCCGAAGTTTGTTTCCTGACACTGCTCATTCACAACCACTTGTAATATGCCACGATAAGAAATACTTGTGAAAATGGAAAAGACAGGTCTTCAGAGCATAGAAAATTTCAGACATGCCTTCATGTGTGCATTTCGTTATACAGAGCCACAAAGCTCCTTAACTAGTGCGAGGTATCCTTTAACCGCCGTCAAAGGACCAAATAAAATGTGCAATCACAATGGATATTCTTAAAAATTTTTAGGAGCCCTAAATTTTTTGTATTATCCAAAATGTTGCTGGGATGGCAAACATTGAAGACAATGATCAGCTTTCTCTAGCAGCAGAATGATCTGAGCCTACACTACTTGCCTAGACCTGTCCATCTGAAAACTGAACCCACATTTTTACGAATGGATTTTCCCATCATTAACATTAGGGTGAGTCCACTTTCATCTTTTAATAGGGGCGTCAGGAGTGACTTTTAAATTTTATTCAATTTTCTATGAAAATTCTCTAAGAAAACAGAATAGCCCCAGATGGGACTCCGCGTTCTGCGGCATCACATCTGGGGATATTCTGTTTGCTTATGTCCCATAAAAGGGATGCCAGTCTTAAATGAGTTAAAGTCACCATGGTGCGAGTCTAACAGTGCATAAGCTATATCATTAACAAACATTCTTAAGGAGCACAACTAGAATCTAAAAAATAACTTTGTATTAAATTTTCTAATAAATTTTCTAAATAGACTTTAACTAGCACTATAAATTTGTACAAATCTGAAGCAAGAAAAACATTGTCACAATGAATTCGAATTATACAGGCAAAATTTGCTACACTACTGACAACCAGAGGACCAATGGTCCTGTAAACGCTCACCTGAGTCTGCTGCATATACCAATAAACATGTTTGAATATTATGGTATTTAACCCCAGTGCAGGGGCAGATGAAGCCCTTGGGCCGTTTTCTTTTTTCAGAATAATCAATATTCTGTCCATGGATGCTTCACGCCAAGTTTCATTAAAATCAATCTATTGGTTTCAGAGAAGAAGATATTTGAAGGGTTTTTACCATATATGGGCATGGTGGCCATCTTGGTCATGTGACTTAAATTATAAATATACACATTGGTTCCCCCATCCTATAGTAGGCGAGACGCTAGATTCTGTATCTACCGTATTTAACGAAATCGCACAACACCCTCCACATACTTTGTTTGCAGTATGCAATTGGTCCATTGGTCATCCTAGATGAGTTCTAGGCACGTTGTCGCCCCGGCAAGTGGTGCAAAATATTTCTGTAGCTCGCTACATAAGTTACATGTTCAAAATATATTTGTACCAACAAAATAGCGAAACCTACTATGCTTCACCAACTTTAATCATGCAACAACACTAATTATATCACGTGCTAAAACAATTTAACGGACATGCTTTGTGATCTTTAAAAGTTGAATTTAGACATTATACGGTGTTACAAACGTTACTTCTACATCTATGGCGTGAAAATAGAGATTTGGGTTCAAAAACGTTTTTGTTTTTGGCATTTCTTTCTTCATATTCCAAAAACGATAGGTCCTTTCTTACTGACCAATAGTTCAACTTGGCTATTACACAAAATCATATATTTATATTAAATATTCAATTTATTTTATTTGAATAATTTAACATTTCCTAAGAGTACCGCCGTATGCTGTAACATTTGAAAAGTAGGCGTTTCAACAAAAATATCAAAATGAATAACTGTTAAATGTTTGTGTAAATCATTCAGTTCTTTTTTACACACCCTATAATAAATACATGTTTAGTGTGCTAAAATACACAGCCTGAGACTTGCAAGTATGCTCATGGTAACGTATGTAACACCTTAATGTTCAAACATGGGTAGATTTCATTTTCGTGATTTAAATGTATATATAGTGAGCCGCTTCATGCGAAAACCAGATTCTTCCTATATGAAAACAAAGATGCAGTTACTGCACGGCTTATCAGCACACTTGTTTACTCTACACAGATAATTCAAACTTCTTCATAAATCCGAAATTTCAAGCGTCTAAATTCTGTGACTGTGTAGAAGGAATATTGTCGGAGGAGGGGTTTTCGCGCGCTGCGGCTCACGTGAAAGTGGTCTCACATAATTATCTGCAAAGGTTTTCGCATAGAACACAGTAAGGTGTTTGGAATATGTTGACCCACTGGTGACTTGTCAGTATGCTCATGGTAACGTATGTAACACCTTTTTCATACAGGGCATTGTAAGGTATACGTGTATATATAATGAGTTGGTGACCCATCGTTAAAGCGTCCGCTCCTGATTGCGAGTTTGTGTTGTTCGACCTCTTCGGTGCCATGCTAAGTGCGAACTTAATGACTTAGGAAGACAAAGACTTCGCAAATATCACACTGACAGTCGCATCCAACTAGATGCGGATATTATCCTCAAACTCCTGGACGCATATATTTTATACTATATGTGGTATTCCTTACAGCTTGTGTGCGCTTTTCGAAACTATTGATTTGACGTAGTGTTTGATATATATCTGTAGAGTAAATCCATCAGATCGGATGAACGAGAAAGAAGGACATTATCTAGCCCTGCGACACCAGTTCCCCGGGAGTGGCAAAATCCACTGTAAAACAGTAATAACACAAAATGTGAATTTCTTGAGGGCCCTCGGTGTGAAATCCGAACATAGAACAGGATGTGCAAACAACGTGTACATGTATGCGTTTTTACAGATAACGAACATGCTTTCTTGCCAGGGATGACGTAACTGCACTTTAGACAATGAAGACACAGATACGCGAATTTTCATAACAACCACGATGCTTCTGACGGTAAAATCATCTGAATCAGATGTCTTGGTTTTATGCTGCTGTCTATTTTAGCCAAATGATTGCAAAACATTATGGTTCCACGCTGGAAATCCTGAAAAAGCACGATACTAGCAGTCTGTCGTTTTGAGCAAGCCTTGATGTCATGGTGAGACTCTCGACCATTCCATATCTTCAAGAAAATAGAAGTTATGACTACACAATAAGGCAGTTTAGGTGAGACTCCACACAATGGCATTGGTAAAACGAAAGCTTGGAATGTTGCTGAGAAAAGCGATCAACCACACACTCCCCACAGCACATAAGAAGGTGTACGAAAAACCATTTGCCGATTCTGTTCATCTGCTGGGCATTCTGGTTCAAGTCTAAATAGTGTCCGTCACTTGTTCTGTTGCCATTAGCGCTACACAAATGAAAATGTACCACCATCGCATGATCGTTTGATGACATTTATAACGTGAAAACTTCAAAAACATGTTTTCAGCCTTAGCAGAAACGCTCAACCGTATCAGCCTAAGCAGAATCCCTCAGAAGGTTGGTCGGGTGGGAATATGGGCCCCGCTAATTGGGTCCTTAAGAAATAGATGGGCTTCATTTGCCTCCAGGCATAGCTTATACGCTACTTACTGACCATCTTATTACTGGTTAACCGCTCAGGTCTGAGCCTGACCAGGAAAAGTGTTTTAAAATCAACCATCCATACGTATAAGCCGTAGTGGCTTACTTGGGTGGTTATATTTAAAGCATTGTTTGGATGTCATGGCATCCGATTTTCGGACAAAAGTCCCATAAAATGGAGTCAAAGTCTCAATATGACAATAGCTGTTGACTAGGCTGTTAAGCATCAACTCAAAATCAAACAAAACAACCGCATCAGGCAATGTCTGGAACATCAATGGTTCTTACATTGAAGCAGTGCTCATGACCAAGGACTGAACAATTTTTGTTCCGTTTAACGTCCCTTTTAATATTATTTCAGCTCATATGAGACGGGCAAACCGGTAGGTGGGGCGAAAACGGGAGAACCCCGAGAAAAAAAACACCTGGCACACGCGCAAGCAGAACTTGGCTTGTCTCACATGTGCCCCGAACCCAGACAAAATGAACTAGTATGCGCAGAGTTGTGCTTTTGTATGGCCGGCGAGTCATTTCATAATACGGAAATCGGTAAACAATCTTAAGGTGACGATTAATATATCTTATTACTATTTGTTTTCCTTAGGTTTTAACACCTAAAATTTTAAGTGAAAAATGTGTTACATACGTTACCATTAAATCGCCCGTCGCCTGCATTGATATTTGCTTGCTAATATTGGCAAGCTTTGTGAAAGGTAACTTAAGAAATAGTGACCGACGGTGTTGATAATGTCATTTCATAACACTGGATACTAACAATGGTGTAAAACATGCTTTGGGATTTTGTGGTTTGGGTGTGCGCGCTTTAAGTTCACTGACAACCGGATTACACTCTTGAATATTTGCTATATCTTATATGATTTCTAAATTAGTGCTAAATCATAATTACATACAGTGATGAGCATTTCATCGGCATTAAAATCATTAAAACTGATGTTTGATATTCAATAATTATGTGTTACATACGTTACCATATTTATCAATCAAAAGTACACATTTCTGGCAAAGCAGTGAGCATTCAACTTAAAGAAGGCATATATGTTATTGATCTACAACAAGATGATTGTATATTTTTCTTCTTTTCTTCAAACTTGTCTGTTCATAGTTGACTTTGAACACTTTATTCTTTCATAATCTGAAGTGAGTTACTGTGGACTATATGCAATAACTTTCGCCTAAGGAATGGCATGATAATTACTTTTTTCAGGTTTGTAAACGAAAAGGAATAAGTATCTTTTAGACCAATGTATCTAAAATATAAATGCGCAAAGAAAAGTATATTAAAAAAGCTTACTGTTCTGTAATTAAACTCTGAACAGTCTGTTTTGAAAATGTAACATACGTAACACCATTGATGCATATATGTGATTAAAAGTATCAACACATGTGCCACTATCATTCTTTCATCAGATGACATTAATATATTTAAGTTTGGAATTTATTTTAGAGATGCATAGTGCATTTTTCAAACTAAGAGTATATTTCTGTTTTGAATGGGTAACATACGACGTGCGTAACGGCTTATGGAGGGCAAATGCACCAAACCATTAGGCGACAACGTGCATAGAAAATCTTTATATTGATCAACAAAGCCACCCGTAGTGCATTAAAAGTAACATTCGCAAAGGGAATTATATTAAAATAGCTTACTGTTCTGTAAATAACATTTACACATGCTGTTTTGAGAATGTAACATACGTAACACCATCGATGCATGAAAATGATTGAATATATCAATATATGTGCCCCTAACATTCTTACATCAGATGATATTGATACATTTAGGTTTGGAATATTGGTTAGAGATTCATAGTGTATTTTACAAACTTAGAGCACATTTTTTGTTAGAATGGGTAACATACGTAACGGCTTCTGGAGGACAAATGCACCATTTCACAGGGCGACAACGTGCCTAGAAGCTCTTTATATTGATCAAAGAAGCCACCCATAGTATCAAACCTAGTATGTGGAGGGTGTTGTGCGAAACGAAAAATTTCCCTACCCACCGTCTCCTCTATAGATGCTTCACATAAAATTTGGCTTCAATTGGCCAAGTGGTTTTAGAGGAGAAGATGTTTGAATATTATGGTAATATACATGTATACTGCCCCGGGGTGTGGACATATGAGCCCTTAGGTCCATTTTTTTTCAGTATCATTCATATTTAGTCCTACTACCCATTTCCTGCAAGATTTTCACCTCAAATGACTTTTTAAAAGTTTTCCCCATTCCAATGCATTGGCGACCTATGTTGACCTTGTCGTAAAATAGGTCAAGGTCACCACAGGGTCATGATTTATATATACATTGTAGTACTTCAGCCATTGGTGCTTCATACCAAGTTTCTTTGAAATCGGTCCTCAAAATTCGGAGAAGAAGATTTTTGAAGGGTTTTTACCATATATGGGCATGGCAGCCATCTTGGTTATGTGAACTAGATAATTTATATATACATTAATTCCCCCATTCCATAGATGCTTCACATACAGTTTGGCTTTGATTCGCCAAGCGGTTTTAGAGGAGAAGATGTTTGAATATTATGGTAATATACATGTATATTGCCCCGAGGTGGGGGCAGATGAGCCCCTGGGGTCCAATTTTTTTCAGAATCATTAATATTCAGTCCTACTGCCCATTTCCTGCAAGACTTTCACTTTAAATGACTTTAAATGACATTTTAAAAGTTTTCCCTATTCAAATGCATTGGTGACCTATGTTGACCTTGCCGTAAAAAAAGGTCAAGGTCATCACAGGGTCATGATTTATATGCACCTTGTAGTACTTCAGCCATCGATGCTTCATGCCAAGTTTCTTTGAAATCGATCCACCTGTTCTGGAGAAGAAGATTTTTGAAGGGTTTTTACCATATATGGGCATCGCGGCCATGTTGGTCATGTGACCTGGATTATTTATATACACATTGATAACCCCTTCCTATTGATGCTTCACATAAAATTTGGCTTTGATTGGCCAAGCGGTTTCAGAGAATATTATGGTAATATACATGTATATTGCCCCGGGGTGGGAGCATATGAGCCCCTGGGGTCCAATTTTTTTCAGAATCATTAATATTCAGTCCTACTGCCCATTTCCTGCAAGACTTTCACTTTAAATGACTTTAAATGACATTTTAAAAGTTTTCCCCATTCAAATGCATTGGCGACCTATGTTGACTTTGCCGTAAAATAAGTCAAGGTCATCACAGGGTCATGATTTATATAAACATTGTAGTGCTTGAGCCATCAATGCTTCATGCCAAGTTTCTTTGAAATCGATCCACCTGTTCTGGACAAGAAGATTTTTGAAGGGTTTTTACCATATATGGGCATCGCGGCAATCTTGGTCATGTGACCTGGATTATTTATATACACATTGATTACCCCTTCCTATTGATGCTTCACATAAAATTTGGCTTTGATTGGCCAAGCGGTTTCACAGGAGATGATGTTTGAATATTATGGTAATATGCATGTATATTGCCCCGGGGTGGGGGCATATGAGCCCCTGGGGTCCAATTTTTTTCAAAATCATTAATATTCAGTCCTACTGCCCATTTCCTGCAAGACTTTCACTTTAAATGACTTTAAATGACATTTTAAAAGTTTTCCCCATTCAAATGCATTGGCGACCTATGTTGACCTTGTCGTAAAAGAAGTCAAGGTCATCACAGGGTCATGATTTATATACACATTGTAGTGCTTGAGCCATCAACTTCATGCCAAGTTTCGTTGAAATCAGTCCACCGGTTCTGGAGAAGAAGATTTTTGAAGGGTTTTTACCATATATGGGCATGGCGGCCATCTTGGTCATGTGACCTGGATTTCTTATATATACATTGGTTCCCCCTTCCTATAGATGCTTCATATAAAATTTGGCTTTGGTTGGCCAAGCGGTTTCAGAGAAGAAGATCTTTGACGGACGGACGCCGGATCATGGCCATCCTATAAGCTCACCTTGTGAGCCTAACGGCTCAGGTGAGCTAACAAGGAGGGCCCAGTTGTTCAAAATGTTGTTAGCTTAACATCATCATTAAGACCTCAACTTGTTAAGTAAATGCTGACTACATAAGCAAATGCCAACTACATAAGCAAAAATACTGTTATTCCTTGTTGAAAAAATGTGAGAATCCTTTGAAATGCAAAGCAGATTCTCATATTTTTTCAACAAAAAATAACAGTGTATTTGTAATAATGCCATTTGGAATTTCAATGAATCATTTATAAGATCCTGTCAAAAATCTAAATTGAGAGTTTATGTTTGTACCTGCCAAAATGATGCTTTGGATTACATCTGACCAAAAGCTAATACTTAAGCTAACATTATCCAGGAAGAAAGCAAAACATATCCTTAACATAAATTAATCAATATTCACTAACAAAAGTAACAAATATGGGTCTCGTCATAAGAAAACAACCAATCTGCATATGCGAAACCCAAAGTCGCAGATCAGCTTCGCAGTAACTGCGTCGCAGTAACTGTGAAGCTGATCAGCGTCTTTGTTTTCGCAACACAGATAGTGCAATTCCTCTACTTTCTAAATCCAAAAATTCCAACCTCTAGCCATCTTCTGTGCTTGTACAGCTCAGTTTGTCGGACCTGTACGGAAACCACATTGTTGGTTTTCTCATGACGCGGCTCATATATTTTTGAAAACAACCTGGCAAGACAACTTTTCTTTCCTGTATACAGAGAAGACACAGATTAATGATTTGGCAAAAGCAGATTTTGCTTGACTCAACTTGCCAGTTTCTGTTACATATAGAGTATCTTACACTAGTGGTCATTTCAAAGGAAATTATTAAACGAGCCTTTGGCGAGTAATAAAATTCATATTAAATGACAAGCAGTACCTTAATTAGGCTGCGTATTTGCGTAATTACCCAATTAAAATATGAAAAAACGCAATTAATAACGATCTGGTAGCGTAAGAAAACGCAAAAGAAATCGCCGATACTCAATACCGGAAAAATCAATTGCGTACCGGTTTTTATCGGTGTGCGCCGCACAACGGCTTACGCCGTATACATTAAACAAAAATGTCATTGGACATGCGCAAATCGATCGATTGGAAGCCATTTCTTTTCTGTTTTTTCGTTGGTTGACTGCGATTTTAGTTAATTCTCTCAACCAATCAATGTTTCCCTTTTATTTTATGCTATGCAAAAGCGAAAGTAGAAGAAAATAAGGAAAGTACACCTCGAACATCATTTTTACCAAATTGTTTTCCATTTTACCCAATTGATTGAAAATAGAGTGCGTAACAGAATTGAACTTACCCAATCAAAATTCCAGATACGCAATTGAATGAAAAAGGGGTGCGTAAATACCCTATAGGCTAAAAAATTAATTAAGGTACTGATGACAAGTGTAAGATTTGTTTTACCATATGACTTTTAAAATAGGATTTTAATGCCCTCAACATATTTTCAATGAAAATTTACTTTGTTGTTATGGACGTCGCCAATGATATTACGTATTCCCGCCAAAGTGTTAATACACGTGGTCATATCACTTTTTATCACATGATGTTATCTACTGGAAAACAGCGAGGTCATATGATAATAACTTTTTGGAGCTTGCAATACCGAATCTTTTTTTAATTTCGCAACTTTTAGATACCATTAGGAACACTGTTAAATGGGCCACAACGTGAGAAAATGTACCTTCGGGCAATTATTTGAGTATTAGAAAAACAAAAGTACGCTGAATGTATGATATTTCTAGAGTCTGTTACTCTTTATTTGACCAGATTATTTCATTTATTTTATGAGTAATGGCCGGTTTACTATATGAACCCTACAGACGTCATTGTCCTGAGGGATGGCGTCAAAGTTGCGCAATGCATTTCTGCATGTTAGTAGAGCTTGCAAAACTCGATGCATTTGCTTAAAACTGTTTAAGCACCGGTCAGAACCTATTGCTAAGATAGAAACATACCATCCTTACAGACAATCTGTTGCAATTATTTTGTCTATTTTAATGATGACAAGGTTGCTATGGTAACCGTTTAACGATACATACAGGAAAATTATGTGTATTATGGGCTAAAACAAGGGCAGATAACTCAAAATGTTGACAATAAATATGTTTTCAAATTCATTCATTTGGTAGCCCAGTGTTCAAAGATTACAAATACAATGTTACTTCTATTACGCGGATTACAGTATTTTTCCGCGTTTTGCTGCTTTCTGCTAGTAATGTCAGAATGTCCGAAGGTACATTATGTCGCGTTGGGGTTCAAAAGTTTTATAACAGCATAACTTACATACATGATACCTTGCAAAAGGATGGATAAGGTGTGTATTTCATAGTTGGACAATAGTTGGTACTTTTTAGCTGTCCTTAAAAAATGAGCCGCGTCATGAGAAAACCCGATTTTCACCTATGCGAAAAACAAAGGCGCAGATCAGCTTCACAGTAACTGCGAAGCTGATCATCGCCTTTATTTTCTCTACCTATTTACAAAATTTCAAGCTTCTAGCCTTCTTCTGTGACTGTACATGCAATTTTTAGAAGATCCACAACCGCAAAATTTCAAAAGTTTTATTCACATTCAATTGTTTCAGCATTTCCATCCTATATACCTGTGATGCAACCAAATTTGTTACTGTGCAGAATGATGCAACATCACACTAACAAATGGGAGTGCAGTAATTGATTATGATAGCCGAACTGATTGGGCAACAACTGACAGTGAGGCAATGAACTCTTCGCTGTTGCTAAATCGATCTGGGGCCAGTTGTTCAAAATTAACGATGTCGTTAGTTAACGATTCTTTAAGATTTCAAACATGAATATTACAAATACACTGCTATTTTTTGTTGCATTGCAAAGGATTCTCACATTTTTTCAACGAAAAATAACAGTGTATTTGCTTTTGAAGTTGATATATAGTTAACAAAGTGAGGGCTTAACAACAGCGTTAAGCTAACGAAGTTTTGAACAACTGGGCCCTGGCTTCCAATCACGGTGCTCCAGCATGTCACTAGAAGTGGGATGTTGCATCATTCTGCCCAGTAACAAATTTGGTTGCTCTACAGGTATAGGGGGTGTTTCCCCACCAAAAGACATTCCATGGATTACTATCAAATACACACTTCATCTTCTCGAATGACGAAAGTTAAGACATGATTTTTTTCTTGTATGAAGAATTAGTAATTAAAAACAACGTTAACAATGCACATCTACAAAATGAAAGCTATTTTCTCTCTAATATTCTACACACATGATTTTGTACATCTTGTTTTACAAGGAATGGATATATATTGGAAAAATACATTGCTTTTGAAGTTAAACAAATACACGTCAAGCATTAAAACACTACTCACAGTTCAGCAAAGTACAAGTTAAATGGCACCTAACATCAGGAAAACATGTCCGTGTATTGAATACCCCCTTAAACCCCATTTTATATAGTAAAACTGGGGTATGCAGGGGTATACCTATTTTTCTTATTTTTGCTCCAAAACATAGATTGTGGGTACTCGTTAGAACCGCCTGGGCGAGGCGGTTCTAACGTGTGCCCACAATCTATGTTTTGAGCAAAAATAAGAAAAATATCAAACATTTTCAGCTGAAAATTTTTAATTTTTAAAGCAAAAAAATCTCTGTTTATTGCATGGGCAAGTTTTCGTAATGAATAAAGGAAGCCAAAAATATTTATGGCATTTATGACAATACCAACTTTTTGAGATTGACCTGATTTTGGATTCTGATCATTTTAATGCTCAGCTTAACTAAGCATTTACAACTCGAGAAACACTGAAATAGCCAAAACAAAAGAATTTTAAGTTAGGTAGATAAGCCCTTCTTTAAAGGGCTATAAAAGGCTATAAGTAGAAGAGGAATTGTATTATCTGAGCAGCGAAAACAAAGGCGCTGATCAGCTATGCAATTACTGCACAGCTGATCTGCAGCTTTGTTTTCGCATAGGCGAAAATCCGGTTTTCTCATGACGCAGCTCAATTAAGAAACAAATCAGCTCTAGCAGTGAAGAAACAAATCAGCTCTAGCAGTGAATTGCAGAGTAATGATTCACTGTTAGGTCAGTTGTAAAGAAGATCAAATCAAGAGTGCATAGCACAAGTGATTTATATTCTTACAACTGATCGATTAACTGTGAAATATTTCACACACTTCAGCTGATATATTTCGATTCTAATACACAACTAGAGGACCATTGGTCCTGTAGCTCACCTGAGAGATTATCACATTGTAAGCTCATGAGATTTAAATTAATTGAGAATCGACCAATGAAAGTCTATGCATGGACACTATTGACCCCCGGGGCATGGCCAAATTTGACCCAGGGGCATGACTGGCACAATTTATAATGGGGACTACCAAACATTGCTACATACAAAATATAGAAGCTCTGGGCCTTTTGGTTTCAGAGAAGAAGTTTTTTTTACTTTTTCCCATTGTTAGTCTATGGAGACTATCTACCCCCGGGGCGTGGCCAAATTTGACCCCAGGGGCATGGCTGGCACAATTTATGTAGAGGACCATTAGCCACTGCCACATACAAAATATCTGTGTGCCCTGTGGTTTCAGAGAAGAAGATTTTTGAATTTTTTTCCCATAGCAAGTTTATTGAGACTATCAACCTCCGGGACCTGGCCAAATTTGACCCCAGGGGCATGAATGGCACAATTTATGTAGAGGACCATTAGCCATTGCTATATACCAAATATCAAAGCTGTGGGCCTAGTGGTTTCAGAGAAGAAGATTTTTTTAGTTTTTCCTATTGTAGGTCTATGGAGACTATCGACCCCTGGGGCGTGGCCAAATTTGACCCCGGGGACATGATTGGCACAATTTATGTAGAGGACCATTAGCCATTGCCACATACAAAATATCAAAGTTGTGGGCCCTGTGGTTTCAGACAAGAAGATTTTTGAATTTTTTTCCCATAGTAAGTCTATGGAGACTATCAACCCCCGGGGCGTGGCCAAATTTGACCCAGGGGCATGAATGGCACAATTTATGTAGAGGACCATTAGCCATTGCTACATACCAAATATCAAAGCTGTTGGCCTAGTGGTTTCAGAGAAGAAGATGTTTTTAGTTTTTTTTCCTATTGTAGGTCTATGGAGACTATCGACCCCCGGGGCATGGCCAAATTTGACCCCAGGGGCATGATTGGCACAATTTATGTAGAGGACCATTAGCTATTGCCACGTACAAAATATCAAAGCTGTGGGCCCTGTGGTTTCAGAGAAGAAGATTTTTTAATTTTTTTCCCATAGTAAGTCTATGGAGACTATCAACCCCCGGGGCGTGGCCAAATTTAACCCCAGGGGCATGAATGGCACAATTTATGTAGAGGACCATTAGCCATTGCTACATACCAAATATCAAAGCTGTGGGCCTAGTGGTTTCAGAGAAGAAGATTTTTTTAGTTTTTCCAATTGTAAGTCTATGGAAACTATCCACCCCCAGGGCGTGGCCAAATTTGACCCCAGGGACATGGCTGGCACAATTTATGTAGAGGACCATTAGCCATTGCCATCTACCAAATATCAAAGCTGTGGGCCCTGTGGTTTCAGAGAAGAAGATTTTTGAATTTTTTTCCCATAGTAAGTCTATGGAGACTATCAACCCCCGGGGCGTGGCCAAATTTGACCCCAGGGGCATGAATGGCACAATTTATGTAGAGGACCATTAGCCATTGCTACATACCAAATATCAAAGCTGTGGGCCTAGTGGTTTCAGAGAAGAAGATTTTTTTAGTTTTTCCCATTGTAAGTCTATGGGACCTATCTGTTGCCATGGAAACCACAATTTTGATACAATCTGCTCCAAAACCTAATGCCATCAATCCCCCAACCCAATTATGGTTCACATTAAATTTGATCAAGATCGGCCTACTAGCTTCAGAAATATTCTTCTTTGAAATTGTGGAGGGACGACGACGGATGCCTGCCTATCCTATAAGCTCACCTGTGAGCCTTCGGCTCAGGTGAGCTAATAAATGGAATAAGTCACTGAAACCGTCCATCTTGTTCAGCTTTCCACCATTGCCAAATGTGCAACTGTAATGCAGATTTATTATGTTGTTATTTGCTAAAACCAACGTTATGCCGTCTAACGTCAAGATTACACTACTCGATGGGACATTTTACGTCATAAATGACATCGAAAGGGTGCAAAGTAACATCACCCTACATCGACCAGTGAATTGTTGCACAATATAACACATTTTTTAACAATTGTTTATATAATATAGGTGGGGTGTGTTAGAATTATTATGCTCCAAAATGACTGTGAAAAAATGATTTACTGAATACAAACATGAGAAAGCACCTGAGGTGAGGTTCAAAATATGACTGACTTACAATATGAAGATAGATTCTACTTAAAAACTATGTTCCGGTTTTGATTTTAAATGATGGGTGGAGATTCTAAATTTCCTTTATGTATGGAAGATTTCTTAATGCGAGCTGACTAACGGTGGCAAATGGTTTATGACTGAGAATTTCAAAATGAGATATTGAATTTTGCACCCAGCTAGGACTTGGATCTGTCTTGATATCCCAAATTCTGATGAGTTTTTTCTGTCCGAAATTGATTTGATTCTAACTTTCCCAGTTAACATTTAACAAGTTTTTAGTCATGCTTGGACAGAGTTTAACACATCCCTGATAGTACCAGCAATATGAGAGATAAATGAGTCTTGTCAGCAAGAGCACAATCCAAGGAGAGGTAAAATTTTTTAACCAACAATCGCTGGGTTTGAGAGTCCTAGACTCAACCAGTAGCTACCACATCAAAGGTGGTAGCCTTTTTATGTAGACACTGAAAAGGCTATTCAGACTAAACGGGATTCTAGACATTCAAATCTTTGCTAGATGCCTTTACTGATCCCAGCCTTCACAGGGCGTAAAGGCATGGCATTGAATGATATGAGCCGCAACGCAAGAAAACCGATCTACGGGGTTTCCGAAGAGGTCTGACACAAACCGGCCTGTACAGTCACAGAAACAGGCTAGAAACTTGAAATTTCAGATTTAAGAAGAAGAGAAATTATACTATCTGTGTAGCGAAAACAAAGGCGCTGATCAGCTTCGCAGTTACTGCGAAGCTGATCTGCGCCTTTGTTTTCGCATAGGCAAAATTCCGGTTTTCTCATGACGCGGCTCATATGATACGCTGTTACTCTGTCGACCGCTGGTTTAACACACAAATTCACACACAATATTGATTCTTCACGCATTCAAGATAAAATTTCAATCCATCTCGTCACTCCACGATTCACCATCTCTCTGTTTACCATCAATGCCTGCAAGGAAATAATTCTATAGTTATTCTATATTAAACTCCGCATGTGATAACCAACAATTTGGGTTTTTGAACAGATCAGACACAAACCAAACTGTACAGTCAGAGAAAAGTTAGAAGCTTGTTTTTTTTTTCGGATTAAAGAAGTAGAGGGATCGTACTATCCATGCAGAGAAAACTAAGGCACTGATCAGCTTCGCGGTTACCACAAAGCTGATCTGCATCTGTTTTTGCATATGCAGATTATTGGTTTTCTAATAATGCGGCTCAAATATTTCTCTAAGTTATTCTATATTTTAAATCATAATCCAAAAGCTAAGTCTCATGTTTTGAAAATCCTGTACCAGCTATTAATTTGTATACTCCACACCCATACACTTCTGGCCTGGGGGCTGGGGGTAGAGGGGCACAGTTATAAATAATTAGTGCATTCATAAGTTTCCACAGTATTTCAGTTTTACCAGGATAATGCAAAGCTGAGTAGCCTCTTGGTACCATTTCTCGAACGAGACCAACTCTCGAACTATAACTTGAGTGAATCCAAATAAAACATAAAATCTTGTCCACATGAACAAATTTTGGGCAGGTTTTCTTTTGTCAACCATTGGGCGATAAAACTGGCACAGTGTCAAGTGTCAGCATTGTTTTGGATTTCCCTAGCAGGCGATGGAAAACGACCAAAATCAAAGCAAAATACATTACTCAGTTTCTTTGACAAAAGTTTCTCTGCTGATAAAACATTTTTGAATTCCATTTTTATGCTGTCTCATGAACAGAAGCTCTCTTCTATGTATTCAAATCAAATTTTGATGAAGGAAACACGCCAAGCATCTTTTAGCTTTACAAATGTTTGTTTGCACCCCAGTGAAAATACAGTGCTCGTGAAAATCGCATGAACCACAAAAAACTTTTATTTTGTTACTGGTACTGCCTCCCATTCCTAGTGACTCTCTCTTGTGTAACCACTCGTTTAATCCAAAAAAATCAAATAGAAATTGGCTAGATCTGCTCAATTTTGATGCTGGCAAAATACATGGAAACAAAATTTAGTAAGAGACTAGTGTTTGGGTTGGACCTACTCATAATGACATACGTGGTGACCTGCTTGCATTTTACAATATTTTCTTGAATTTAAATACCTTCTGGGTTATTATACATTGTTTTCCCCTAATTCTATCGCATTATTATAACGGAAAAAGATCTCAAATAGTATGTTTGAGAATTGGTTCCATTAACTGAAGGAAGCGTGATTTTTAGTGGTGATGTAATGGACCGTGCTGTGCACGCGCCATATGACGTCACACATAATTGACTAGGTCAGTGATATTTGCAATGTTGTGTCTACAAAATCTGATGTTTGAATTAATTTTATTGCATGTTCTAAGATTTTTGTAAGTAACGATGTTGCAAAAGTGGTTCGAGATATGGTACCAGGAGGCTACTGTACAATGATTAATGTCCATGTCAGTAACTGATCTATACTTTTTACTGGACATGCCAAACCTAAGCAGTTAACCAGAAATTGTCATTATTTTTATCAATACAACTTATGAAAGAAAATGTCAAACACATGAATAACTTTGAACTCTGGGACGGCCAACTTGGCTAGGTGGATTAGTTCTGAATATGTGAACACCATACTTACAGATGTATTGCCACTTATTTGGTAGATATGGACATAAGGGATGCCATCCTCTGCTCTTCCTACGACTTGAGCCTGGAGTAGTTTCCCCTGCGTCAACTCTTCAAGAACAGCCGCTGCTTCTGCACTGAAGTAATTCTCACCTATAACCAGAAGCATATATCAACCAGATTATAGAGAAAGTGACATATTGCCACTAATTTGGTAAATATGAACGTATGGGATGCCATCCTCTGCTCTTCCTACAACTTGAGCCTGGAGTAGTTTCCCCTGCGTCAACTCTTCAAGAACAGCCGCTGCTTCTGCACTGAAGTAATTCTCACCTATAACCAGATGGCAGAAGCATATATCAAACCAGATTATAGAGAAAGTGACATATTTGGTAGATATGAACATAAAGTATGCCATCCTCAGCTCTCCCAACGACAGAAGCCTAGAGTAGTTTCCCCTGCGTCAACTCTTCAAGAACGGCAGCTGCGTCCGCAGTGAAGTGATTCTCACTTATGATGATACAAGCATAAATCAAAGAGAGTTTTTTTTACAAAAAGGTTTCTTGATACAAAGTGCCATAAGCGAAACATTTATGAGCAGAATAAATTACTAGTTTTTGAGTTTTGAACCTGAATTTTCCATAATTTTTGACTATTTCAATATTTATGAGCAGTTGAAATTTCATGCTCAGCTGAGCTGAGTTTGAAAAAAGTTTTATATCCTCAAAGCCAGGACATCATTTTAAAGTCTCAGAAGTTATCCGAAAGAATGGAGAAGCATCAAATCAAACACACTAACCCTGGTTTACAAGGAGAGCGGCTTAACCACAATGTCACAGAGTTTTTTTCTATAAAAGTTTGACATACCCTGTAATGGTGTGATGTTTGCCATGTAACACTCCACAGCTTCAAATGGTAGGGTCATAAAGTCACTTCTGAAATTATAGAGAAAACTAGAATTGTCAGAGAATCTGACTATAGCCCCGCTTCTCAGCTTTTTTGCAGGGTGAAAAAACAATGACAGGTAACTATCCCAAGCTAGATCTCGTCAATATTGATGCACATACAAAATTTGGTCTGATTTTGTCAATTCGTTCTCAAGATATTGAGCGGAAACGAAATTCTGACCTCAATAAAGGGCCATAACTCCGTCAAAATTTTGCAAAAAATGACGGGTAACAATCCCAAGCTAGATCTTGTCAATGATGATGTGCATACAAAATTTGGACGGATTCTGTAAATTCGTTCTCAAGATATTGAGCGGAAATGAAGTTCTGAAGTCAATCAAGGGCCGTAACTCCGTCAAAAATTTGCGAAAAATGACGGGTAACAATCCCAGGCTAGATCTTGTCAATGATGACGTGCATACATAATTTGGTCGGATTCTGTCAATTCGTTCTCAAGATATTGAGCGGAAACGAAATTCTGACGTCAATCAAGGGCCGTACCTCCGTCAAAATTTTGCGAAAAATGACGGGTAACAATACCAAGCTAGATCTTGTCAATGATGACGTGCATACAAAATTTGGTTGGATTCTGTCAATTCTTTCTCAAGATATTGAGCGGAAACGAAATTCTGACGTCAATCAAGGGCCGTAACTCCGTCAAAATTTTGCGAAAAATGACGGGTAACAATCCCAGGCTAGATCTTGTCAATGTTGATGTGCATACAAAATTTGGTCGGATTCTGTCAATTCGTTCTCAAGATATTGAGCGGAAACGAAATTCTGACGTCAATCAAGGGCCGTAACTCCGTCAACATTTTGCGAAAAATGACGGGTAACAATCCCAAGCTAGATCTTGTCAATGATGATGTGCATACAAAATTTGGTCAGATTCTGTCAATTCGTTCTCAAGATATTGAGCGGAAACGAAATTCTGACGTCAATCAAGGGCCGTAACTCCGTCAAAATTTTGCGAAAAATGACGGGTAACAATCCCAAGCTAGATCTTGTCAATGTTGATGTCCACACAAAATTTGGTCGGATTCTGTCAATTCGTTCTCAAGATATTGAGCGGAAACGAAATTCTGACGTCAATCAAGGGCCGTAACTCCGTCAAAATTTTGCGAAAAATGACGGGTAACAATCCCAAGCTAGATCTTGTCAATGATGATGTGCATACAAAATTTGGTCGGATTCTGTCAATTCGTTCTCAAGATATTGAGCGGAAACGAAATTCTGATGTCAATATAGGGCCAACCAAGGGCAATAACTCTTATGCAAATTTGGGGAAACTGACATGCATTTATACATAAGTTGATATTGTCAATATTGATGCATATGCCAAATTTGGTTAAAGTCTAACAACTGGTTCACAATTTATGACTGGTTACAGATTTATGGACGGAATAACGGAATAACGGAATAACAGAATAACGGAATATCGGAAGGACAGAACGACGGAAGGACAGGGTGAATCCAGTATAGCCCCACTTTTTCAAAGCGGGGCTATAATTAAGGGCTGTGACTCCATCAAAATTTAGCGAAAAGTGATGGGCAACAATCCCAAGCTAGATCTTGTCAATGTTGAAGTGCATACAAATTTTGGTCAGATTCTATCATATCGTTCTCGAGATATTGAGCGGAAACAAAATTCTGACGTCAATCAAGGGCCGTAACTCCGTCAAAATTTTGCGAAAAATGTCAGGTGACAATCCCAAGCTAGATATTGTCAATGTTGATGTGCATACAAAATTTGGTCAGAATCTGTCAACCGGTTCTCAAGATATTGAGCGGAAACAAAATTATGACAGCAATCAAGGGCCATAACTCCGTCAAAATTTTGCGAAAAATTACAGGCAACAATCCCAAGCTAGATCTTGTCAATGTTAATGTGCATACCAAATTTGGTCAGATTCTATCAATTCGTTCTCGAGATACTGAGCGGAAACAAAATTCTGACGTCAATCAAGGGCCGTAACTCCTTCAAAATTTTGCGAAAAATGACGGGCGACAATCCCAAGCTAGATATTGTCAATGTTGATGTGCATACAAAATTTGATCAGATTCTGTCAATTTGTTCTCGAGATATTGAGCGGAAACGAAATTAGGACGTCAATCAAGGGTCGTAACTCCGTCAAAATTTTGTGAAAAATGACGGGTAACAATCCCAAGCTAGATATTGTCAATGATGACGTGCATACAAAATTTGGTCGGATTCTGTCAATTTGTTCTCGAGATATTGAGCGGAAACGAAATTCTGACATCAATCAAGGGCCGTAACTCCGTCAAAATTTTGCGAAAAATGACGGGTAACAATCCCAAGCTAGATCTTGTCAATGATGACGGGCATACAAAATTTGGTCGGATTCTGTCAATTCGTTCTCAAGATATTGAGCGGAAACGAAATTCTGACGTCAATTAAGGGCCGTAACTCCGTCAAAATTTTGCAAAAAATGACGGGTAACAATCCCAAGCTAGATCTTGTCAATGTTGATGTGCACACAAAATTTGGCCGGATTCTGTCAATTCGTTCTCAAGATATTGAGCGGAAACGAAATTCTGACGTCAATCAAGGGCCGTAACTCCGTCAAAATTTTGCGAAAAATGACGGGTAACAATCCCAAGCTAGATCTTGTCAATGTTGATGTGCACACAAAATTTGGTCGGATTCTGTCAATTCGTTCTCAAGATATTGAGCGGAAACGAAATTCTGACGTCAATCAAGGGCCGTAACTCCGTCAAAATTTTGCGAAAAATGACGGGTAACAATCCCAAGCTAGATCTTGTCAATGTTGATGTGCACACAAAATTTGGCGTGATTCTGTCAATTAGTTCTCAAGATATTGAGCGGAAACGAAATTCTGACGTCAATCAAGGGCCGTAACTCCGTCAAAATTTTGCGAAAAATGACGGGTAACAATCCCAAGCTAGATCTTGTCAATGATGATGTGTACACAAAATTTGGTCGGATTCTGTGAATTCGTTCTCAAGATATTGAGCGGAAACGAAATTCTGACATCAATCAAGGGCCGTAACTCCGTCCAAATTTTGCGAAAAATGACGGGTAACAATCCCAAGCTAGATCTTGTCAATGATGATGTGCATACAAAATTTGGTCAGATTCTGTAAACTGGTTCTCAAGATATTGAGTGGAAATGAAATTTGGACGGAATAACGGAATAACGGAATAACGGAATGACGGAATAACGGAACGACGGAAGGACATGGTGAATCCAGTATAGCCCCACTTTTTCAAAGCGGGGCTATAATAACATTATTCTTTTGTTCTGTAATTATACTTAGTAACACCTTATAAATAATTAATGAATCAATCTGATTTGAGATTCTTGCTATTCTAACACTGTTTGTGAAGTGTAGGCAAAAACAGCTGACAGAGCAAAGCTTAACCCATTAATGACGAATAGATACACCCATCATTATCATTTGGGTTCATTTTTGGGGGAATCAGGAGTGGTTTTAAATCTTTATTCTTTTTATGATGAACTTTAAGCAAACAGAATAGTCCCAGATGGGACACCAAATTCTATGGCGTCACATCTGGGGCTATACTGTTTGCCTATGTCCCACAAAAACGATGTCCACTGAGGCTTATACAAGTTAATGTCCCAGTCATAACTATATAACCAATAGAAAGCTTCCGACACAAGGGGTCAGGTTCAAAATCCCCTACTGCTTGCTCAAAAATCAAGTGCATTACAACTGAGCCACTGCACTCTTCATTTGATTAACTGAGCCGTGACGCGAAAAAAACGTTATTCGGGTTTCCGACCAGGCCCCGAGGTTATAATTTTTTCATGCTCAGCTCAGCTGAGACTAAAATTTATCCTGCTCATAAATGTTAAAATGCCAACAATTGTTGGCATCTTAACATTTATTAGCAGGATAAATTACTAGTTTTTGAGTTTTGAACCTGAATTTTCCACTAATTTCAACATTTATGAGCAGTTGAAATTTCATGCTCAGCTGAGCTGAGATTAAAAAAAGTTTTATAACCTCGGGGCCAGGTCTCACACAAACCTGCCTGTGTAGCTACAGAAGATGGCTAGAGGCTCAAAATTTTGGGTTAATGAAGACGAAGTGATCATACTATCTGTGTAGTGAAACCAAAGGCGCTGATCAGCTGTGCGGTTACTGCACAGCTGAATCTGTGTCTTTGTTTTCTACTCATGACGCAGCTCATCTGACAAATCTAATACACTGTAATTACTGATCTTTAACTTTCAAAATAAGGTTAGGATTACCAACAACATATACTAAGTCTATTTTCTATGGGTTAAAAAAAAAACAAGTAGCCCAAGGGCAACGATCGCTCACCTGAGAGTCAACAAGTACAGTCACTGGACAAAGTAATTGGGGGTTTTACCATATATAGGTATGGTGGCCATCTTGGTCATGTGACCTTGAAACCCTACTTACATCAGCAGAATAGCTCTTGTCTGGATTGTGTATCCTCTTGTCTGCCATTTTGCAGGTTCGCTTGAAAAAATCATCTAACAAGTTCAGGGTCCTATAATGACCCCTGGGGTGGGGCCATATTTGACCCCAGGGGCATGAATGGCAGGATTTATGTAGAGCTCCTCATGACATAATGTTGTATATCAAATATACAAGCTTTGTGCCATGCTATTGCAGAGAATTTTTTCATGTATTTCCATTGTTAAGTCTATGGTAGATAATAACATGCCTGGGGTATGGCCTGTATGGACCCCAGGGGCACCGTTGGCAGCATTTATAAAGGAGAGTATTATACATTAGTCCACACAACTTATGAAAGCTCTGGGCCATATGGTTTCGGAGAAGAGGATTTTTTTATGTTTTTCCAATTGTAAGTCTAAGGGGGCTATTGACCCTCCCCCCCAATGGGTGGGGCCATTTTGACCCTAGGGGCATGCTTGGCAGGATTTATGTAAAGCTCCACATAACAATGCTGCATACCAAATATAGAAGCTTTGGCTGTTGTGGTTTCAGAGAAGAAGATTTTTTCATGTATTTTCCATTGTAAGCCTCTGGCAGATAATGATGCCCCAGGGCGGGGCCTGTATGGACCCCGGTGCCACGGTTAGCAGGATTTATAAAGAGGACCACTATACGTTGCTACACACAAAATATGAAAGCCCTGTGTCTTGTGGTTTCAGAGAAGAAGATTTTTTTATGTTTTTCCCATGACGCCCCCGGGGTGGGGCCCATATGGACCCCGGGGGCACGGTTGGCATGATTTATAAAGAGGACCACTATACATTGCTACACACAAAATATGAAAGCTCTGGGCCTTGTGGTTTCGGAGAAGAAGATTTTTTTATGTTTTTCCCTTTGTATGTCTATGGGAGCTAATGATCCCCGGGGCGGGGCCATTTTTGACCCCAGGGGCATGGTTGCAGGATTTATAAAGAGGACCACTACACATTGCTACATACAAAATATGAATGGTCTGGGCCTTGTGGTTTCTGAGAAGATTTTTTTTGGTTTTTCCCATGATGCCCCCGGGGCGGGGCGCTGTTGCCATGGAAACCAGAGTTCTGATACGACCTGGCCCAAAACCTAACACAACCTTTCCCCCTCCTCAATGATGCTTTAGATAAAATTTGATCACGATTGGCCTTGTTGTCTTAGAGATATTCAAGTTTGAAAATGTGAACGGACGGACACACGGACGCACGCACAGACGGACGCCAGCTTGACTACTATACTATAAGCTCACCTTGTGAGCCTTCAGCTTAGGTGAGCTAAAAATTGTTCTTTGTTGACAAAGTTCACCCACTCACCTTATTTGTTTGAGACATAGACTACTGATTCTGCTGTACCCCCCGTAGTCAACATATTTGATATCGCACTCGTCAGTTTCATCGTATACTGCCATTATCTGAGCCCGGTACCAGCCATTTAACATGGGAGCCGCGCATATTACACCATCTAGGCAAAATAAATTCATTATTTATGCAAACTTTAAACGGTAAATCTAGTCAAACTAGTACATTTCCTCGTGCACCACCATAATCTGAGTTTGAAATCCACCATTTGAGCCGCCTCGTGGGAAAACCAACAATGTGGTTTCCGAACAGGTCCGACACAAACTGGCCTGTACAAGCACAGAATAGAGCTAGAAGCTTGAAATTTCGTATTTAAGTAGAAGAGGAATTGTACTATCCGAGTAGCGAAAACAAAGGCGCTGATCAGCTTCGCGGTTACCGCGAAGCTGATCTGCGTCTTTGTTTTCGCCTATGCAGATTGTTGGTTTTGCCATGTCGGCTGATTTGTTTGTTTGAATTGATGCCTTTACGTCCCAGTCAACAGCAACGGTAATGTCAGGACCTTGCCTCCATTTTATGGGACTTTTACCCAACATTAGGGTGTCATGACACTCAAAATGCTCTTCATAAATATAACCTTCCAAGCAAACAAAAGGGCTTTTATGTATCGATGATTTGACTAAACCACTTTTCCAGGGCAGGGTGGGTCGACAGGCTGAGACTTGAGCGGTTAACCAGTAATCAGAAGCTTGGTCAGTAGCTTAGAAGCTTTGCCTGGAGACAAAAGCAGCCCATCAGGGCCCGAAATCCACCATCTAATATGGAACCAGAACATTATTACACCCATATGAAGCAATAAATATCAGCTTAATTTCAAAACTGAATTAGATGAGCTAAATTCCTGACCTTCTGAGTGTGTTTCAACATTGTTAATCATGTAATCAAGAGTCTGGTCATCACATTTTTTGTATGTTCCACTTTACAAATTTGCAGCTCTTATTATAAAGTGCCATTGAAAAATTAAAACTACACTTGTTGTTTTTCCAACTCTACTCACTTTCTATTGGTCGTGGTATGTCTGGCACCGCCCCCTCCTGCATGTAGCACTGTAACATGAAATGGTTCAGTCTCTCCAGCGACGTGTAGGAGGGGTGGGTGGGCTGCTGAATGAATATCCGTCCGGCGTCTACGATACTTGAGACAACAACGTCCACCGATACACCCTCGGGAAGACTCAGCTGAGAAAAGTAAAATACATGAAGTTTGATTGAATCATTTTTTTTTCCTTCAATTTGAATTTGACATTTTTAGTCGTACCTTTTTTTTATTCAGTTTAACACCCCTTTCAAGATTATTTCAGCGCATATGAGACGGGCCAATCAGTAGGTGATGCGAAAACGGGAGAACCCCGGGAAAAACCACCTGGCATACCCGCAAGCAGAACTTGGCTTGTCTCACATGTGCCCCGTGTGGGGCTCTAACACACACCAGACACACACCTTTAGACATACTGAAAGCACATTTGACATGTCCCCTGTTTTTGGAGGTAGTTTACCAGTACTCAAGTGCACATCTAATTTTTATTGACTAACAACTGCTTCTTTTTAATCAGGAGAAGAGTAAGAATGGCTGAAGAAATAATTTGTAACATATCCTAATAAACTATAGAAAGTGTTCAACAGGTCTCATTCAATACACAAGAACTCCGCGGAGGTCGATATCGCACCTGCACTGGGCAAAGTCAACAGACCATAAAATATAGTTCAAGGGCACCGGGTCAAGGTGCGTGCTTGAAGGGCATGTCAAGGACAATTACTTTGCAAGGTTTCAGATTCGCAACTATATCTGATGTTGAGAAAACCTAACTTCGACGTAAAAATTTTCAAAGTCAGTGGACCATGAAATATAGGTCAAGGTCATCGGGTCAAGGTGCATGCTTGAAGGGTATGTCAAGGAGACTTACTATGCAAGGTTTCACACTCAGCTATCACAGGTGCAGAGAAAACCTAACTTCGACGTAAAAATTTACAAAGTCAGTGGACCGTGAAATATAGGTCAAGGTCATCGGGTCAAGGTGCGTGCTTGAAGGGTATGTCAAGGAGACTTACTATGCAAGGTTTCACACTCACAGCTATCACAGGTGTAGAGAAAACCTAACTTCGACGTGATTGTTGACGGACGGACGCACGGACTGATGGACGGAAATTTGGACTCCTATATCGCACCTTGCTAAAGCAGGTGCGATAAAAATGTACAATCATAGATTGAACTGATGTGCCCGCTCTACAGTGTATGGGTGGTCATAAAAGAATTTAGGTCTTTTGGGGCTTCATTTCCTACAAATCCCTACCTGCATTATTTCAGGCATCAAGACAGGGCTGCTGTTCAAGGCCATCTCTATGGGAGCGGGACCATTGTTGATAGGGGTCAGATCCATACCAGGATATTTCACTGCGGGAAACTTCCTCTTGATGATGCTACACGCTGCATCTATGGCACTTTGAGTTCCTGACAAAATAAAGTTCATGTTTCATTGATTGTAAATGGTCAAATATAAAATCTCGAGTATCATCATTCAGCACTGTTTGTTTGTATTAAGCTTTAACGCCCCAGTCAACGATTTTTCAGTCATAAGGGGACATAGCCACCGTTTCCTGGTACAAGTATTAATTACTCAATACTTAAGAAGTATATGAGCTGCAATGAGAGAAAACCAGTCATCGTGGTTTCCGACCAGGTCTGACACAAACAAGCCTGTGCAGCTATAGAATATGGCTAGACCCTTGAAATTTCGGATTTAGGAAGAAGAGGAATTGTACTATACGTGTAGCCAAAACAAAGGCGCTGATAAGCTGTGTAGTTACAGAGAGGTTCGAACCCAGGACCTCTCAATTCAGAGTCTGATCTGATGCTCTACTGCTAGGCCATCGCGCTCCCTAATCAACACTATGGAGATTTATTTTTCTTGCTCTATGACATAACCTGGGGATGGTGGCGTCTGTGCCCAGCACCTCTCTCAAATGAAATCGATACTTTCTATCACTAGGCCTATATGCATATGCCCTACAGCACCATAGGACACTTTTTCAGGTAAAGAAATGCCAGCAAAGATATATGATGCAGCTTACAAGCAGTTTAGCTCCCTCAAACCTAAAACTTCAAATGCCAATCTATCTTTGACAGTTTTACAGGGCTGTTGGGGTCAGACCTGGTTCGAAACCAGTGAGAGGTTTTTATCTGATAGTTTGTTATTTTTTCATTTATACCCAATCTAAAATTTTCAATTTAATTTGCTAACGTTATTTTAGAAATTTAATGAACTTCAAATAAATGAGCCTTCCCATGAGAAAACCAACAATTTGGGTTTCTGACCAGGTCCAACATAAACCTGCTTGTACATTCACAGAAGAAGGGTAGAAACTTGAAAGTTTGGATTTAAGAGGAGAAACTGTACTATCCGTGTTGCGAAAACAAAGATGCTGATCAGCTGCACAGCTGATCTACAGGTTTCTTTTCGAATATGCAGATTTTTTTAATTGTTTGTTTTCTTGTGACTCCCATCAATTGATTTCTGATTATTCTTGGGAGGTGTACATTGTACATTCCGGTGTAGTTGCAGGATAGAACCAGTGTAGGGATCTTTAACCTGCACAGGGGATGACTGTCCCTGCGCAGGGGGCCTCCGGTTAACCTTCCAATCAGAAGGACAACACACTGTGTGCATGTCATCCCTGCAAATGACATGAAGGGTAGTGTGTTTAGACACAGACTTTTCCTCACCACCTGCGGGGATCGAACCTGGGACCTCTAGTGCAGTAGTACCACAGGGCAGTGTGCTAACCACTAAGCTACAAGAAGGGAAGTGTGTTTGGACACAGACTTTTCCGCACCACCAGCGGGGATCGAACCTGGGACCTCTAGTACATTAGTACCACAGGGCAGTGTGCTAACCACTAAGCTATGGTGCTTAGTATCTAGTATAGATTGTTGGGTTTTCTTGTGTGGCAGCTTTAAATGTATTTACAAAATTACTTAATAATGGCTTTAATAATTAATCTCTGACCTTGTACAAGTTCTTATTATACAGTCAATGACACTACATGTATAATCTACAGAAAAACGTTAAATTGGTCTTTGTGGCCAAAGGTAACTTGACCTTAGTATATAGCAAGGTCTTGGTATATATGTGTATTCCTGGCATGGTAAAAAATTTTAAATTATCTTTTTTTTTTTTTTTTACAACCAAAGGACCTTGTGTTAGCAACTTAGCAAGGGGGTAATCCCTGCTCATAAAATTCCAGTGCTAGTAACCTACCTTCTATGACACATATTTGGAAGTCTGGCGTGTAGGGGTTGTTTCTCAGCTTTAACCTGGCTCCCGACTGGTCGCGTATCGTCTTGATCGTCTTCCCTCTAGTGCCGATAAACAGTCCACACAGGTCCGAGGGCATGTTGAACTCAAAGATGTGTTCCTGGTCATCGGGTCGGTGGTTCAGGACCTCCGGGGTGCCACCCCCTTGGCTGCTCCCACTAGAAGTCTGACATAGAAATGTACATTCTAGTATTATGAAATCATAAATCTGTTTAACTGTTAACTTTGACATGTATAACCCATATTTGACATATGGATTCTCCCATCTTTATAAACTGGATGAGTCCACTTTCATTTTTAGGGGTGTTAGGTGTGATTTTTATTTTTTTTTCATCTCATTTTTCGATGAAATTTCTCTGTGCAAACAGAATAGCCCCAGAAGTAAAATTTGATAGCAGAAAACCGAACTTGTTTGTTTTTGTTGCAGCTCTATGTTCAAGGTCAAAGGCTATATGTATGGTCATGTCAGAACAATCAATTTTCCTAGCCTCATAGTTCTAGACTTCTAGGGTAAGCCTAACAGAGAAAGGTTACCAGTACGTAGTGCAATTTTCTTTCACGGTCTCTAACTGATTTATATAAATGCTTGCTCTTCTTAAACCAGCTGAAGGAATGTGGTAGAAAAACCTTCATGACAAAATCTCAGTGAAAGAAACGTGCCAGATGCCTGGATCAATTTGCCGTCTGCTTTGTTTAGACATGCCACCAATGGAGCTATCACGCTTGGTCAGATATAATTCATATTAAATCAAAAGTAGCAAAAAAAACTTTAAAAGCATATGCCACTGATCATGCTGATGCTGTACTGAATGACATTTCCTTGTGCTTTATGAATTCATAACTTATTAAATATATTTTCATTATGTGTGGTGTGACATCCCAATCAACAAATTTTCAGTATGCTGGGACAAAGCCACATCATGGGAATTAATCTTGAACTACATGTATGAGCAATTAAAGTGTCTTGTTCAACTTCAAGAACATAATTTGGCGCCGGGCAGACTTGAACTCCCAGCCCCTCAATGCTGAGTCAAACAGTTTACCACTAAGTCACAGCACTCCCCCAGCATTGCTTTAAGACATGGTACAAAATCATCTATACATACCACACTTGAATTATCACAGTTAGATGAAGACTCGCTACTATTTAAGCTCCCGCCTCTCTTCTCTCTGGACACGTAAGCTCCAGGGGCACTCGATTTCCCGGGTGATCGCCGAGGAGCTGCTCCACTAGCGTTTGAACCAGAGATCACTTTTCCTTTAGCTGTTGGTTGTTGTTTAGGTTTAGTGTCTTCAACTTCACCATTTACAACCCAGGCATTTGTCTGAATGTCACTACCTAATTCCTTCGCAGTTTCTTCTTCCCAACTGCTTGACTTTGTCTGATTGGTGTTACTAATTTCTTCATCCCAACTATTTGTTTTATTTTGATCTGAAACCCAGTCTGATACTTCACTGGATTCATTTTGTTCTAAAGACACACCAGATGTTACAGCCTTAGCATTGTCATTTGAAACTTTATCAGTTTTAGAATCACATTTAACAACATCATTAGAGTTTGCTTCTGTTTGTAGACTTTCAGAATTATTGTCTAGTTTTGGTGATGTTTCAGTGAGCTGTGAGGTATGGCTTGAGGCATTGACGGGCTGAGACTTCTGTGATACAAATTGTTCAGTGATAATCTGGGATTCTATTTTAGATTCATTTTGTTCAGAAGACACAATTTCTTCAGCATTTTTTGACAATCCAGCATTTACTATTGACTGATCAACAGATGAAATGACTAGGTCTTCTATATTTTCAGATTTAAGAATAGCCGACTCTTTATCAATACTGGGAACTGGGGCAACATTCAAATTAACAGCAGATGCAGCTAATATGGCTTCATCTTGTAGACCAACTTCATCTTTCACAACATCACTGTTTCTTTCTGATAGAGTTTGTGTGGTATTTGCAGCACTAGATAGATTTAAATCATCAGCTCTTTGCCTTGTAATGATTTTGTCTTGCTCAATGTCACTTATTACATCATCTGACTGCCGAGTAGCATCACTAACAGTATTTAAACCATCTTTAAATACAGGCTCAATAGCAGATTCTACAACACTGACATGTTTGCTTTCAATCATTTCATCCTCAACATCTGAACCTTCATAGATATCTTTAAAAGCATTGTCAATTTCACTGATGATTTCATCATCCTCATTTTGTTTATTAACATTCTGTTTATCATTAACAACCTGTTCTTCACTCACATTTGCAATCACATCACCACATCCTAGAGCAGCTAACTTCTCAAGTTTTACAGCCTCATTAACAGCGACTTCATCCACAACCTCTTTACCACCTTTACTTTCATTTTTCTCTCTAGAATCAATCAACTTTCTATCAGCAGCCTCCTTTTCTTTATCAGGAGGCTCTGTGATTTGTTTGGATGGTGGTGGTTTTTTCTTGTTGAAGAGCCAGAATATCCCAAACAGCGCAGTCACTGTTGGTATTGCATAGGCCAAGATAGTCCTTAAAGATCTCATTTCTGTAGATTACCTGAAAAATGTAGTTCTGTCATTCAGTCAAACCACAAAAAAATGATAATAAGAAAAACATGACATTAAGTATTATTTATTATGTTAACAGATGAGCCGCACTATGACATTTGGTTTTCCTACAGCAAGTATGTGCCCCCAGACATGAATATATAATCTACAAGGCTTTAGTAGGTATATATCCATGGGCCAGTGCAGACTCCGATCATCCTGTTTTTTTTTTTTGTTTTTTTTTTTGTTTTTTGTTTTTTTTTTTTTTGTTTTTTTTTTCCATTTTTTTGGATTCAACTGAATGCTTTTATTGTCCTCCATACAATTTAAAAAAAATAACGGAAAAAGAGTCAAAGAAGGTCAAAAGTGTATAATGACTTTTTTCATGTGATTGAAGTATTTACCTGCCAGTTTTTCACATTTATTTCAAAGTTGTCTGATTTTTTATTAAAACATCTAGGTTTTTGCAAAAAAAAAAAAAAAAAAAAAAAAATCCTCGCTGAAATTCTGATATTTTTCGATTTTCAAACTCGCATTGAATTTGACGAACTCTTCAATCAAAACTGGGTATGCAATTTTGATAAGACTTTCGTGCGCAGAACCTTGTTTACACTTGAGTGTATTTTTCAAACCAAGATCTAGGTTCAAAAACAAAATCTTAGTACAGTCAGGGTCTCTATAGAAGGGGTCCCCTTCTATAGAGACCCTGGTACAGTGTACACATCGATTTGTAACTTCTCCGGGGCCCGACAATGTGAGGCATGCAAGCATATTGTCAATGCAGTCTCATGCTTTTCTGCCTGCTTAATTAATTTAACTAATGATAAAGGCATCGGTGGCAATTCTTTAAGAAATTTGGACGATTGTTTACAAACTCGACCTTGCTGCAATATTTTACCCCACCCACTTCAGGAACAGAAAATAAAAATAAGAACGTCCTGTAACTGCGCAATATGCACACTGTCTACCCCGAAAGGAAATCAAATATTGACTCCACTGTCTCAGTTAAGGACAAAATGGTGAATTGCCATTGTTGTCAAACTTACATATTATTTCTTTTCAAACAAAATTGGGTATGTTTTGACGAATTTTCAACACGTGGTAGCACCTTGCAAAACACTGCAAAATTTGTTGAATCTCGCCACGACGTGAACAAGCGAGATTTGAACAAATTCAAACACGCTGGGGAAACAAGAAAATTTTTTAGTGCCGTGCAAAAGTACAACGACATACCGATTGCGCTAGATTACGGTTGTTGAACGCTTTAAATAGTAAATAACTAAACAAGTTGGCTTCTTGAAGAAGCCAAGTTTTGGGCTAGTCTGGTGTATGTCAAGTAATTGGCACTACTCTTATGTTGAGGAAATTTGGCCTGAATTTTACATACAGCAGAATATGTCAAAAATCTTCTAAAGAAATGAAAGTCTTCTGATTTGGAAACTCGCCATGAAAGCATTGGAGAATGAAACTCTAGAAAGTTTGTAAGAATGATGATACTTAGAGGATCACATAGGTCGGCTATGCATTGAATATGAAATACTGTTATACTATGTACTGTGCTCTGTCGAGCACAAGACAAAAAGGTGGTTTGCGGTGGTTTGGAGTGATTTGCGGTGGTTTGGGGTGGTTTGCGGCAATTCGATGAATACTTGAGAAGAATATTCTTAAAACTTTTTGCTAATTAGAGCTACGACGAGCTGGAAGAAAGGCCTCTACACCCCCAGTAAAAGTTAAGATTTTGTCGCCGTTTAAGGCCCAGTAAAAGTTAAGATTTTGTCGCCGTTTAAGGCAGGATTTTTACACCAACACAAACAGCGTTGCGCATTTTAGACACACCTCGTGGCACGAAAACTACGCAAATAGATCCATTTCAAACTGAGCACTATACTGTTTTGGGCTAATGAATGTATTCACTTGGGTTAAAAAGGGACTCAATGTCTAGGATCAGATCACTCAACAACTGTAGATGATAGAAAGGAGGGAGTATGCACAATTGCTTCCGCGCGGGGTTGTGCATATTCCCTCATTGGGGGATTGTTTACATGATGAAAACGGGGTCAATCCCAGGGTTTCATTGTCTCTCTGGTCGGCATTACCTTGTCTTATTTATGGCCTTGACGTGCTGAAGTTGTCAAAATTTGAAATTCAAAAACATAACCAAAAGATCCCAAACAAATCAAGCATCTAATACTCAGTTGAGGGTGTATGCCGTATAAAGAGATAGAACATCTTCATGAGAGAACGGCTGACTCGGCGGTGTACAGTATGTGGGTACACACTACTAAATATTAATGGGTACTCGCCCCGCCTTTTTCGGGGAGAGCATTTACTTTGTATTAGAGACAAAAATGACGTCACCTGTCAATAATCGTTGATTGATTTCCGCTGTGAAGTGTTTGTTTTAAAACTTGAAACATGCGCCGTTTCGAATGCCATGTTTTAGTCGATAAATCCCGGTATCGGATGGGAACAGGACGGAGTTTTCTCCATGAACCCCTCTGAAGACCCACCCGCATTACGAAACATGGTTTCTGAGGGTGCTTCCGTTTAACGGGACATAGCTTTGAATTGAGTAGGTAAACATGCTGATAATTTTCATTTGAATTAATGGGCTATGATGAACGTTTAAAATGCGACCGGTCTTGTGAATTTTGTATGTCTAGTTTTCGAGCTAGGTGACAAAACGTTAACATTGTCACCTATGAAAAACCTAATGGTGAAATGCAACCTAAAGGGAGATTGACGAGACAGAATATTGCTTGGCTTTTCCTCTCTCTTGCGAAAATTACTGACTACAGCCGGTATGTATCTCTTCTTTTCTGGAACACACTCTCTTCTGAATGAAATCCATACTCAGAGTTCATGAGAAAACGAAACATTCATTGATTTTAGTGTCATAATTGTAATGGGATTCAAACACTCGTTTTGTGTTTTTGCAGTCTTTCCCGATGGGATAGGGGGTGGGGGTAAAGAAATGGCAAAGTGGCTCTTGTTGTTAGTACTATGTAACAGTTAAGTTTTCCTAGAACGAGTGCAGCGTCATGTGGCTGTAACAAAATGCGACTTGGTGACGTAGAAACTAATTTGATGTCGAAACTCGGCTCTAAGCAGAATCAAGCATCTACTTAGAACAGGCATATTCGTGGCCTACTTATACATAAAATGTCACATTGCCAGTAAATCATTTGTCTCGTAAAGCTTGTGTTCGCTGTTTTACTATGATTCATGTGAGTTTTACGCATTTTCACAGTCACATGGCTCATTTTACCCCTTATAATGCATGGTTGCTATGGAAAATTCGTAGTTTTACAATTTTCCACAATGAAATGGGGGTATACCTAGAAAAAGTATGTCTGTAATACCACAAATACGTGGCTGGAACATTTCATCTGATATTTTGCATTGTCTAAGTATCCGTGTGCCATTATGGAGAATAAAATGATACGTAAATGTAATACAATGCAAATTAGGTTACATTTACTCATCATTATTTCTCAAAATCGCAAATTAGAACAAATATGCTAAAATTAGGTGGGTGAGCATGCTTGCGAGTAAATGATTTGTATTGTAAGGATTGTGTGTGCTGCTTTACAAGGAATCATGTGTGATTTACGCATTTAGACAGTTATGCGGATCGTTTTACCTGTCATAACGCATGGTTGCTATGGAAAAATTCGTATTTCCGTTTTTCTTCGATAAATTGGGGGTATACCTAGAAAATGTATGCTAATTATTGTGCACATGCGTGTTTTGAACATTTTATCTGATGTTTTGTGTTGTATACATATTCATGCAACATGTTGAAGAATAACATGATGCATAAATGCAATACAATACAAATTAGGGTCGATTTTCTTATCATTATTCCTCAAAATCGCAAATTAAAGCCACTTGGTAAAAATGAGGTGGGTGGGCATGCTTAATTGGCCATAATCGGAAAACCAGTTAACCGATCTCACTCAAATTTTGCATAAATGCTACACGTATAGTAAGTGTGCACAAAATACGTTCTTTTGATAGAATACAGCAAATTAAGGAATCAATTTAGGGTACACACTACTAAATATTCATGGGTACTCGCCCCGCCTTTTTCGGGGAGAGCATTTACTTTGTATTAGAGACAAAAATGACGTCACCTGTCAATAATCGTTGATTGATTTCCGCTGTGAAGTGTTTGTTTTAAAACTTGAAACATGCGCCGTTTCGAATGCCATGTTTTAGTCGATAAATCCCGGTATCGGATGGGAACGGGACGGAGTTTTCTCCATGAACCCCTCTGAAGACCCACCCGCATTACGAAACATGGTTTCTGAGGGTGCTTCCGTTTAACGGGACATAGCTTTGAATTGAGTAGGTAAACATGCTGATAATTTTCATTTGAATTAATGGGCTATGATGAACGTTTAAAATGCGACCGGTCTTGTGAATTTTGTATGTCTAGTTTTCGAGCTAGGTGACAAAACGTTAACATTGTCACCTATGAAAAACCTAATGGTGAAATGCAACCATGTTGCCTCTGGTGGCGGATCTACACAAGCGTGTCTTGGGTACGTTGGGTAGTGTGATACGCAGCAGCTCAATTGAGAGAGAAACTGCAGAAAGGCAAATTTTGTCAGTGAAGACCAAGACAAACTTCATACGATGTATTGGTTACCTAAGCTTTACAAAAGACCATACAAAGCTAGATTTATTGCAAATTCTAGCTCTTGTACTACTACTGAACTTTCTAAATTATTAACTTCCTGTCTTACTGCTATCAAATCTCATGTTATAAGATACTGTGAGACAGTGTATGAAACTTCAAATAAAAATTGGTTTTGGTCAATAAAAAATTCTGGTGAGGTGCTCAATAAATTGAAGTGTAGAGGGTTCCGTGTGACGAGCTTGTCCACATATGATTTTTCTACTCTGTATACAACTTTACCACATAATCTAATTAAAGAAAAACTTCTGGATTTGATAGAGTGGACCTTCAAAAGGGCATTAAAAAACTATGGTTCACTTTATTTGGCATATAATGACAGAAAATAAAATATAATGACAGAAAGGCTTTTTTCACTTCCTCTGACCAAAGTCGGTATACACTTTGGTCATGTCAGAATGTGTGCGACGCCTTATCCTATCTCTTAGATAATATTTATATTAGATTTGGGACCAAGTTATACAGACAAATTGTTGGAATTCCGATGGGTACAAATTGCGCACCTCTCGTAGCTGATTTATTTTTATACTGCTACGAAAGAGATTTCATGGATTCTCTTAACCATGATGATCAAGCAGATGTTATTGAGGCTTTTAATTCCACTTCTAGGTACCTCGATGACCTTTTGAACATTGACAACCCTTATTTTGAAGGTATGGTCAATCAAATTTATCCATCTGAACTCCAGTTGAACAAAGCCAATATCTCGGATACTGAAGCCCCTTTTTAGATCTACATCTTTCTGTTGCAAATGGATTTGTTTCTTCTAAAATTTATGATAAGCGCGATGTGCAAATTAAAAGTTTAAAATAAGGACATTTATTCACTAACGTGAAGTTCTCCAAACATTGGAGGAAGCTACACACGACAACGACAACAACTACCAAGTGACCAAAAATAAACCGATTTATTACGCTAGGATTAGTAAACAGATGAAATGGCGAGCTTTCAGCGAGGTCCGAGCGTGACAGATCGGTTTATTTTTTGTCACGGGGTAGTTATTCACTTTATAATGCAACGAAAGTCGAGAAATTTCACAAAAAAATAAATTACCCGATGTATCTGTATGTCAATAGCGGTAGAATCCAATCCGGCATCTACAACCGCGGTGTGTGCGCTATGAAAAGTTAGTAACTTTTAAGGACAGCTTGCCGGAAGCTGTTCAATGTCACTGCAAGAATTTGACATTCCTCTAGTTGGTTCCAATCACTAACAGTTCTAACGAAGAATGCGTTTTAAATAGATCTTATTTAGATTCCGGTATCTTAAATCACTCTGTGTGGTTTACTGAATATCTTTGCACAGAATTTGTAGTTTGAAAGTCAGAACATAAACGTGGTTTGATGTTTCTTTTGTTCCTAAGTGGAATGAGGAACTCGTCAGCATTGATTGCTGGTACCATACCTCGCACTACTTTGTATAACATAACAGTCTTGATTCAAGGCGTCGTTGTTGTAATGTAGGTAACTTTATGTCCTCTAACATCGATGTTACGCATCCTTCAAATCTGGATTTATAGTCATTCTTTATCAACCGAGCTGCCTGTTTTTGCAAGCATTTCTCCACGGCTATAATGTCACGACTATGATACGAATCCCATACAACTGCACCATACTCCAGCGTAGATCTAACAAGTGAAATATATGCTAGTCTTTTACAGTCTTCAGAACAGTATTTCAAATTTCGTCTTAAGAATTCAAGTGTTGAATTTGCATTCTTGGTTAAATTTGTTAAATGTTTATTTCCATTGTAAGTCGTATGATATTGTAAGTCCCAAATATGGATTAGAGTCCACTTGTTGTAGAATTTCATTATCAATCTGATAAAAGTGGGATGATTTCTGTTGAATACCGAGGATGTAAATTTTTTAGTGTTAAATCTCATGCTCCATTTTGAAGCCCAATTTTCAAGTTCCTTTAGATCATTTTGGAGTATTTATGGTACTTTTTAGTTTTGATTTGTCGATAAATGAGGCAATCGTCTGCAAAGAGGCGTATTTGAAATTTGACACAATAAGGTAAGTCATTGATGTGGCACTGAAACACCAAAGGACCCAACACGGTCCCCTGTGGCACTCCGGACTCTACATAAGCTAAGTCAGAATCCCTTCTACGACAACATTCATTTGCCTGTCCTGAGGAATGACGTCAGCCATTTATGTAGATATCTACGGATGCCCAAAGCCTCTAATTTTTGAAGTAACATGTCATGGGGAATCGTATCAGAAGCCTATGAAAAATTTAAAATTGCTATACCCATTTCCTGTCATTTGCTTGAAGTAGGGCATGCATTGTAACGAGCAGCTTCTGTAGAATATCCTGATCTGAAGACGTGATTTAAAGATGTCAAAATGTTGTTTTATCAAAATGTTTCAGCATATGACTACAAATGATAAGTTCTAAACTTTTTCATGTCACTGTTGTTAAAAACACTGGTCTATAGCTTTCAGCCAAATGTCTGTCAGCTTTTATAAAGACTGGAGTTACATTTGCATTACGCCAGTCAAGTGGATGAGTTACTGTATCTAATGAGGCACAAGTAGGCAATGATCAGGAAATGACGCAATCAGAGAGAAATTCCCACTCCATAAACCGAGGGGTGGGAAAAAAATAAAATGACACTTAGGTACTTACACCAAGAAAACACATCGAAAGCCGAGTGAGCAGCTATTCCCCAATAGGCGGCCACTCAGTTACCCGAACTAAACTAAAATATGAAAACGCACATAAGGCTCAAACAGTACAAAAAATCGACTCCAAAACACAAAACAATTAGAACCACAACAGAAGGATCGCCTTGGAACGATCAGTAATATAAACTTACTGGGGGGGGGCTTTAACAGTGATGTAGATAATTATTTTTCACGATGCGTACTGAACGCATCAAAATGAATGTACAGTGCGTACCGGCAATACAACTGTGTACATGTTTTCTGAGGATTCATGTTCTAACCTCTCATTCAGAATCGAACTGATAGATATGTGTATAGGTATGGATAAAAAGGTACAAGTAGGCAAAGATCAGGAAAAGGCGCAATCAGAAAAAGATTCCCACTCCAAAAACCGAGGTGGGAAAAAACCAAACTAACAATCAGGTACTTATACCATGGAACATATCGTAAGCCGAATGAGCAGCTATTTTCCCAATAGTTACCTTAACTTAACTAAAAATATGAAAACATACATAAGGCGCCAACAGCACAAAAAATTTTAAACACCAAGACATAAAACAAAAAGAACCACCACAGAAGTATCGACTTGGAACGATCAGTAACACAAAGTTACTGGCGGGCTTAAGACTATTTGTTCAAGTATTATAAAATATTCTAATAAACCTATAGAAAGTGTTATTCTATCATTTAGACATCTTAAACCATATATTTGTCCATTTCATAAATAATAAGAAAGAAAAAAATAGGAAAATGATAAACTGGGATGGCTGTAGAACAAGAAATACATCAAGTTTTAAATTGAAAACAATGACCAGAAACCGATGCAAATATATGACTATATAATGTAAAATATATAAACCAAATGTACAGACTCCCATTAAACTGCACGAATAAACCTTTGGTAAATAATTTGTCTTGTCGAGACAATGGACGGAGAGCACATATATGGCATAACTACTGAAGATAGGTAATACGGAATTATCAAAAGTTACATTAGTATCGTAACTACTTTTCGATTGTTGACAGAGCCGCCAGACAAAACTATTTTAAAAGTGGTCATTTTGTTGCTTTTTTAAAAGTATTTTATCGGAGTACGCATAAAACCGAAAACTGTTTAAGTACAACTGCTTTTTACTGCGTACATGGTACACACAGGTCTGTATTTTTTATGCGTATAGAGCGAAAAATCGTGCGTAGGATTAGTAGCATTGATTTTACGACAATGACTAAGGTTTACCTAAAAGAAAATATTAATATGTTCTTATTATAGCAAATCTGATGAGACAATAACAGGGGCGGTTCCAGGATTTCTGGAAGGGGGGTTCAAATCTATTAAGAGGCGGTTCGTTTTCAACATTTTACCTGATTTTTCATAAATTTCCCCATGAAATTGAAATAATTTGGTCCCAGAGGGGCTTCAAGCGAACCACACGAACCCCCTCTGAATCCGCCACTGAATAAAAATAAACCTCGGGATCGACCCTACGACTCCTGGTGTGGCGAGTGGCTTAACAACTGCATGCAACGGAGGCTTCTGTTGTCTAAATTATCGACAATGTGTGAAAAACGCTTGTCAGGCAACTTATTTATTTATGGCCCATTCCCTATCTCAAATATGTTTTCACTGCTCTTACAGTTTTACTTTTTATTTGCTTTTACTGCAGCTTGTGTTGTGCCGTGTAGCGGCCCTAAAAAGTCTCCCCGTACATCGTCAATAGTGCAGATTATATATTCCTTTAAAATATAGTCCTTTGAGGTCAGTGAGGATATTCTGAGAAATCGAAAATCGAAAATAAGTTTAGATACATTCATCTGAACAATTTTAATCGTTTGGCTCTATTTAGAGGAGTCCCCGTCTATGTATTGACTACCGAAGAACTAACTAAACGTTATGAACCACTGCAGAAGCTGAGGGTGAGGTTATGGCCATGTAAAACCGGTTTAAGCCCGCCAGTAACTTTGTGTTACTGATCGTTCCAAGGCGATACTTCTGTGGTGGTTCTTTTTGTTTTATGTCTTGGTGTTTAAAATTTTTGTGCTGTTGGCGCCTTATGTATGTTTACATATTTTTAGTTAAGTTAAGGTAACTGAGTGGCCACCTATTTGGAAAATAGCTGCTCATTCGGCTTACGATATGTGTTCATTGTATAAGTACCTGATTGTTAGTTTGGTTATTCCCACCTCTGTTTTGGAGTGGGAATCTTTTTTTCTGATTGCGCCTTTTCCTGATCTTTGCCTACTTGTACCTTTTTTAAATTTATAAAATTGAAGTAATTTTCTCTGACTCTATGTTATCAGTATTATAGGGTCACTAATGAAGCTCGAGTAGCCGAAACCGCGGTATGGCCCATCCCCAAACTCAAATATGTTTTCACTGCTCTTAAAGGCACTCAGTTTTACTTTTTATTTAATTAAATTAAAGTATGCGTCTTTGATGTTTGCGAGGTGTTAGCATTATTAGCTACTGTTTTAAGAGGATTAAGCTCTGTGGAGTAATGTGTTCTACTTACATGCACTTACATAAATGTTCCTTAACTAAACAAAAATTTTGGTAAAAATTTCTGATACGTTCTAAAGTTCCATTGTTGTTTTTCACAAACAATATATAACAAAATCAAATTGTGCTATGAAATATATAAATAATAAATAATGATATATAAAGTATATCAAAATGCCTTATAAAGCATTTGCTAGACAGGATATTCTCATCGGCGTTACGTTATACCTCCATTCCTCCGCGTCTAGCGAAAGTGGATCGAGGTACCGAAGTGGAGCGGAGTGAAGGCTAGCCAGCTGATCTAAGCATTTGCATGTGGTTTGCTTCGTCATGGCAAGAATCGTTCATAAGAGACTGCATTCACTCTTTATACCGATCAACTTTACACATTTTGTTCGAACACATTTCATGATTTGTATAGCAACTTGCCAAGACAGTACAATTGTGAATTATTTAAGGGGAAACATTACTAATTGATTTCCGCATATGATTTTCATGAAACTTCACATGCTTCAAGATAATTGTATCCTTGGACTAAAATCGAAATAAAAATGGGGGTCACCGGCCTCGTTTCCATGGTATCAAAACTTTTTGGATGTTGCTCGTGCATTTCAGAAAACCGCACTCGTAGCGGATATGTGTTTTAATACATATGTTATTACTGCAAAAGCAACTCAAACACATGATGAATGTTATTTTCGTGCATTTTTGATACTTTTTGCTCTTAAATTGATGAGATTACAAGCAAAATTAACTTTCCCGCCATTGTTTCAAATCGGGAAAAAGCACGTATTTTTGCGATATCTCCTAAACTACGCATATGATTTCAACTGATTGGAAACATTGCAACCATTTAAATTGGGATCACCTGATTTCGTCGGAAGATATAGAGGAAAAACGTTCAATATTCTCGCCGTTTTCGTTTTAACGCCAAACGTTGCACTGACGAATAATTTATTGCGCAAATATACCCAAGCATAGGGTTAAAGGCAAACAATGTTATAACAATGTTATATTTCTGTTATAAATGTATATTTATGCGACGTCATCAACAGCGAAATTGCCGTTTTTACATATAATTAACTTATACGCGAATTGGGGTATATCAATAACCACAGAACTTCTTTTAAAATAAAAATGCAAATATGCATATATCCGCTTTAGGACTCCATTATGCAGAAACAAACATAATAAGACTCTACAGTTTGCAACGTCATAGAGAAATCAAAACATAACGACGTTAAAAAGAACAATGTGATGTCGAAACTAGGTGACTACAAAAAAGGTGTCCGACAAGGTGATGAACTCAGTCCTCTATTGTTTAATGTCTACAAAAATGATATTGATCAATATTTTGATAAAAGTACTAGTAACCCTGTTGTTCTTGAATCAACCAAACTGAACTGCCTCATTTATGCAGACGATATCCAAAGAAGGTCTACAATCTTGTCTTGATTCTTTACAAGTGTATTGCGATAGATGGAAGCTCAAAATCAACATTGATAAAACAAAGGTGATGCTCTTTAGTAGTAGAAAAATAAAAACGAGTCTGCTCAAGTTTACTTTTAAGGGCAGCGAGAAAGAAATAGTTTATAAATATAAGTATCTTGGAACCATGCTCCATTTTTACGGAAATTTTAAGCACGCAGCAGAACATATGTATCAGAAAAGCTTGAAAGCCGTTTTCTCTTTAAAATCACGACTCCTTGATTTTGAAGGCTTGAATAACCAAATGAGACTTAAACTCTTCGATACACTTATAAGACCAATTTTAACTCATGGTTCTGAAATTTGGATTACAGACTACTCAATAAACGACAAAACTTTAGACAATTTGCCTTTCGAAAAAATTCATAACAGGTTTTGTAAATGGCAGTGGCTAGAGATACGGGCTCGTATCCCTAGCCAATATAGGCTAAAGATACGTGCGTATCCCTAGCCAATACAGGCTAAAGATACGGCTCTGTACGATTAGCCTTTCCTATAGGTATTGGCTAGTCGTACGGCTATAATTAATAACAACTCAATGCAGTTATTATCGGTCTAGAAGATTATGAATTTTCAAATAAACTTGAAGTTTATTTGAAAATTCATAGAGTCTTACGGCTTATGTAGGGTATGTTTAAGACAGCGATTAGGTGCATCATAAGACAAGAAAAATGCTGATTCTGTAGGAGTTGTTTGCATGTGGACTGGATAGCAAGTTCACACTTTTGTTACCAATGCATATATTGGTTCTACATAAAATTTGACCGGTTCCAGAGCAGAAAATGGTGTAAAGACGACAGGCTTCGCCGGGGCATTAGTATACTTTAAGCGCACACTGACCGCTCAGGTGTGCTGTAAACTGTACCGCATCAAAGTAGGGTTTCCGACCAGGTTTGATACAAATCGGGTTTGATGTAGACTAATAGTTTGTTTTAATATTGTAAGTATATAAAATTTGACCTGTTCCAGAGCAGAAAATGGTGGAACGACGACAGACTTCGCCGGGACATTGGTATACTTTAAGCGCACACTGACCGCTCAAGTGAGCTGTAAATTGTACCGCATCATATGACAATGTATCTGTGGGATTTCCAACCAGGTTGACGTATATTGGACTTGATACTTATAAAATCGTGCGCTTATTTAGTCTAAGAACTACAAAGCACTTAATCTAAAACTAATATATGAATCAATCTAAAACATACATATTAAAAATAACCTAATGAACTTGTGGGTAGAGTACGACGAGTAGTCGGAAGCTCGTTTACTCTTTTAATGTATTTCAATGAAATCATGTTTATGAAATTCAAAATTCTCCCCCTGCCAAAATCTAGCCTTGCAGCAAAATTTGAGGATTTTTTGTGAACACCAAGTAAGTATTTACAAGGGCAGTGACTTTTCAACTTGAACCATTGAATAATTGCTCAAAGAAAGAATGTTACTTCTTGTTAAAACGGTTTTATACACATGCATGTAGCTTGAGAGCACATTTTAATGTTAATCGTATATTTTACCAAACGTGATCGTCGACAGTGATCGTCGACAGTGACGTTAAATCATGGCGTTGACCAGCATAAACAACGTTACTCGGTTTCCTCGCACTGTTGTTGGCGTTTGCCAATATGTCGTACTCTACCCACAAGTTCATTAGGTTATTTTTAATATGTATGTTTTAGATTGATTCATATATTAGTTTTAGATTAAGTGCTTTGTAGTTCTTAGACTAAATAAGCGCACGATTTTATAAGTATCAAGTCCAATATACGTCAACCTGGTTGGAAATCCCACAGATACATTGTCATATGATGCGGTACAATTTACAGCTCACTTGAGCGGTCGGTGTGCGCTTAAAGTATACCAATGTCCCGGCGAAGTCTGTCGTCGTTCTACCATTTTCTGCTCTGGAACAGGTCAAATTTTATATACTTACAATATTAAAACAAACTATTAGTCTACATCAAACCCGATTTGTATCAAACCTGGTCGGAAACCCTCCTTTGATGCGGTACAGTTTACAGCACACCTGAGCGGTCAGTGTGCGCTTGAAGTATACCAATGCCCCGGCGAAGTCTGTCGTCTTTACACCATTTTCTGCTATGGAACCGGTCAAATTTTATGTAGAACCAATATATGCATTGGTAACAAAAGTGTGAACTTGCTATCCAGTCCACATGCAAACAACTCCTACAGAATCAGCATTTTTCTTGTCTTATGATGCACCTAATCGCTGTCTTCAACATACCCTACATAAGCCGTAAGACTCTATGAATTTTCAAATAAACTTCAAGTTTATTTGAAAATTCATAATCTTCTAGACCGATAATAACTGCATTGAGTTGTTATTAATTAGAGCCGTACGACTAGCCAATACCTATAGGAAAGGCTAATCGTAAAACATGCCCATAGAATGGGAAACATTGAGTGGATGAGAATCCACCCGATTCGAGGAGCACGGTGGCATTATGGTAGAGTTTCAGACCATGGTGCGTTAGAACTTTGTTTAAAACAAACTGTTGCCATGAAGTGTCCTTGAACAAGCCTATTTTAAGTTACCAAATAACTGGTCAAGTACCCAGAAAGTATCACCTCAGTCCCGGCATGATCGAATATTGTTAAGTGGGACATAAAAAGGCTAAAACATCAAACCAAACAAAACATAAAGTGATAAAGATGGTAATAATAAAAATAAAAATGTTTGTTCCTAACCAAAAATTGAGAAAAGGCATAATTCTTTTTTGTGACTTTTTTTTTTCCTGTGACTTTTTTTCCTACCCAAAATTGTGACTTTTTTCCCGTGACTTTTTTTCCTGTGACTGTTTTTCCTACATTCTTGGCGTATACGGGCCCGTATCTCTAGCCACTGCCTATATAAAATGTATTGATTGATTTACCGTGTTGTTGTTGTTGTTCGTTGTTGTTTGTAACTTCCTCCAATGTCTGGAGAACTTCACGTTGGTGAATAGATGTCCTTATTTTAAACTTTTACTTTTAATGTTACATGTATGTTGTGGTGAACACTTACTCAACAAGTTTGTATATCAAATAAGATATTCTATTCTATTCTAAAAAGATACGCGTAACATACACATACTAAACGCCGACTTTGCGCAAACAGTGTGCTCATGTTTACCTAACATGTGGTTGTACGATACACGGTCATGACAGTCACTCATGCACTGTCTTGTCGTTGCAGCATGTTTACGGAGCGTGATAGTGTTTCCGGACTATATTTTCTGTGACCTTTTTCTTTTCTTACGCCATATTGCATAATCAAAATCAATTAAAACTAAAAAGAAAATTTATCATTGAGATTTATTAGAATATTGCTAGAACGTAATATTTAGGTTATATAAATATTTTTCACGCTTTGTGAATTATAATCAAGCGATTATCCACGAACTATTTTGTTAGCAATGAATTGCGGAATGATATCAATTTGAGTTGTTAGGTCAAAACCAAAACATAATCAGATGTCAGTTGCTTATTGATCCACAAGAATAACTTAACATTAATTTGCGCATTTAGAACAAAAAAATCAACTTTTTTTAATGAGGAGTATACTGAAAGGTTAATGCTGTGTTGCTGATCTTTCCTTTGTTGTCTTATTCATAGAAGGAAATGGTTTGAAAATGTCTTAATTGTTTCTTAGATGATGGCATCAGAAAGCCAGTTTTTGGCAACAAAAAGCCATCAATTTGGACCATTTGACAGTTGTAACAAACCAATATAAAATCTGCCACTGAAACACAGAAAATGGAAATAGTTGGTGATTACGAATACAGCAAGAAAGATCTGATCGGGCATGGTGCCTTTGCTGTTGTTTTCAAAGGAAGAACAAGAAAGGTACAGATTTTCTTTGTTTTCAGACTGATTTTTTTTTTTTTTGCTTTGCTTTTTTTTGCTTGTAAATGTCATATGCAGTCAACTTACAATCTGTTAGTCAAATCAGGATTGGTTATAAGTAACAGACTTGCATGTAATTGCCAGGATTTAGGATGTTTTACACTGTGAAATTCCATTTGGGTGAGGGCATCTGTCTCTTCAGCCCTTGGTCTGTGGGTCATGTCTTTGAGTTTTGACCTGAAATCTTGGTTGACCCAAAAGACAATGGTACAAAACCAGAAGGCTTGTTCGACCCATCAAGACAGCCTTAGACAATTTACCTACGTGTAGTGCATGAAACAGTTTATGATGATTTATGGTCGATTCGCGACCTTCCTGTTCGCACCCTATACCTGTTCGCTACCTGACCTGTTCGCTACCAACACTTTCGCTACCTGTACATGTTCGCTACCTGACATTTTCGCTACCTGACAATTTTGCTACCCGATTTTCTAAAATGTACATAATAGGTAATAGAAGTGATAGTGAAGTCATATAGGTCTATATTAAATTAAATTTTGTTTCATGAAAATATGTACAACAGAAGTTTTATAAACTAGATTCATAAAATGGTTTAATAAACATTAAATAATGATCGGTGGAGCCTAATAGGGTAATTAGAGGTGACAATTATCTACAAACAAACATATTTACACACACAATGGAGACAATAATAATTATTTATTTTATTTATTTTATTTTTTATTTTATTTTATTTTTTTTTATACTATTTTCATGCAATCTGCTGATTGATGTTATAATTTTAGCATAAATGTACATTATGATTCTCCGAATAGAAAGCTTACAACATGAGCAATGATTAAAACCTATTAAAATGGCACACATGTAATTTAGCATATATTTACTATAAAATATAGGGAATCAAATGAATGAATGAACAAACGAAGGAACGAACGAAATAAATAAATAAATAAATACATTTATTTTAGCCTTCGCACGAGAATACAAACGATTTGCATTTGCGAAAATAAAGACGCAGATCAGCTATGCAGTAGCCGATCAGCGCCTTTGTTCTCGCCACACATAAAGTTCTATTCCTCAGCTATTTTATCCAAAATTTCAAGTTTCTAGCTTTATGCTGTCACTGTACAGCCTGGTTTGTGTCGGACCTTGTCGGAAACCAAAATTGTTGGTTTTGTTATGCACATTTTCTTTGTATGTACCAAAACTATTTGTTTTCGTTTGAAACTTTGAATATAGTCACCCAAAATCTTCAGAAACTTATAAGAGTTAGAAAATCGTACTATCATAAACAAGAAAATTATAGCATGTTCTTATTAACATGCTATATGGAGGGGTTCATAGAAATTTGGAAGTTTTAAATAATATGAGATTGTGACAGAAGTCTACACTGACAAGAGAGAATGATTCCTTTAGTAACGTATGGTGCATTTTGATAACAAATAAAACAGATACTGTGTTAACCTGTGAATGGTTTCATCACCACGTCTGAAAAATTGTTGACTCGACCTTTAAAACTTAAAAGAAACAAACAAACATATGTAAAATTCCATCAGCAAAGGAAGTTTTATTTCAAACATGAATTCTTGCTGTCTGAGTGACCCAAAGTTGTAAAGCGTGCTTGTGCCTAACCTGATTAGATTCTCCGAGTCTCCAAACAAAGATTTAAAATACATGATGAAAGTTTGATTTTGCTAGAGCCAATCAGAATAATACTAAATATCACATAGTCAAGCAATAATGGAAGGACAGTGTGAATCCAGTATGGTTCGAATTTTATAAACCTGTGCGATAGATATAATTTAGATCTAAGGTTGTGTGACATAAGCCAAAATCTGCTAGCAAATGACCCAAATGGTATAATCTTAAAAGTGAGGTTAAACTGAAACCCCATAAATTATCATCCATGAGGCTTGGTTAGGGGTAGTGTGACCCAGACTTTGCCTTAGCTGTTTGTTTTGTAAATAACACTGGCAAAATATCTCGGACATTCACCTAGATATACTCTATTTCCGTGACCAAAAATGTGAAATAATACATGTCTGTAGACATGTTACATTTCAAGTTGACGTTTTCTGTGAACATACTTTCAAAACTCAAAAAAGTCACATAGTTGAAACAGAAATGAAATGAATCATATGTTTCCGAATTCCCCATTTTTTTTCCTAAAATCTGATATATCTTTTGTGAACTTTTGCACTACAGCAGTTTAGATATTTTGTCACCACTTGAAATTACAACGGTTGCATTTTTAGAGTTCGATCAATATCAATACATTTTTGTGTGGCATCGTGTGATGTAGCATAAATCCGTACTGTAAGCTCGGATCCAAAATAACTTATTTAACTTATATAATTAATTGGATCCGAGCTGTAAGAAATCCGGTTCGGGTACGGTTTTCTTGCGTTAAACTGATCAATATCGATCAATATTAATACATTTTTGTGTGGCGTCGTGAGATGTAGCATAAATCCGTACTGTAAGCTCGGATCCAAAATAACTTATTTAACTTATATAATTGTGCTGTAAGAAATCCGGTTTGGGTACGGTTTTCTTGCGTTCTAAGTACATCACAATATTGTTGTGTACATAAAATTCTTCACATGCTACTATGTGGTGACCCATGATCAGCTATGTAGCTTTGATATTATCTATGTCCGTTCCGGACAGTATCGGTTCGTTTCGGACAGTTTCGGTCCAATCCGGTAATTCGTGATACCGCATGTCAATCATCTATGTACAGCGGACGTGAAAGAGAACACTGTATTGGAAACAACATCATTTCATATGGATCGTTTTCCGATAAAAACCGATAAATAGGTCAACGAGAGAGTTCGTCCAAATCTTATAATTTAAAAACATTTGAAACTAGGCAACCCTAGTTAATATCATTAAACAATACCTTTCCAGTTTAATTTTATAATCGTATGTACTGATCTTGTTAGCGTAAAGAAAATAGATTTATTTATCGAAGTGAAAGTGATAAAAAATGCAAATCTAGTGATAAAAAATGGCCGACAAAACAAACACTAGCCTAGTCTAGCCTCGAAGTGAGAGGCCCAAGACAGGGAATTCAATATCGTGTATATAAACATAAATAAAAATGCACCTTCATAAACCCCTAAGGAGCCTTATTACGTCAAATGATTGACAGAATACTGAAAACATATGGAGAGGTCAATACTACGGCTAATGGCTACCCTCCAGAAAATGAAGTGATACATCACGCAAACATGTTTATATATTAATTACCCGCATTGAACCCCATTTTATATAGAAAAAGTGAGATTTACAGGGTTTTCATATTTTTAATCAAAAACATGATTATGGCTACTCATTAGAACCGCCTCGCCGAGGCGATTCTAACGTGTATCCACAATCATGTTTTGAGGAAAAAATAGTAAAAATATCAAAGAAAAAAAATATCTGTATATTGCATGGACTGTGTGTTTTCGTATTGAACGGTTTCTTACAGGTCTGTGTTGCATTTAATAATTGTAACAATTAATTTTTTTTCCGTTTCCCCATTATTTTAAAATATACTAGTCAAAGATAAAACATTAAAACATTTATAAATAAACATTCTAAAATTGAATTATCTAAAACCCATCATTTTAAAATTTGAAAGTCCTCGCGCGTAGGCTACTAAAAAACAGTGAAGTTTGGCAGTGAGTGAATACCGGTAATTAACTGTTAATTGGCGGGAAGATGTAAGGTTTAGTAGTGAGTGAACAATTAACGGTCATAATTGGGCGGGAAGCCGCGAAAAACATCGTGGTAGCGAACCGACTAGGGTCGATAAGGTGCAAAAAGGTGCGAAAAATACCGAGTAGCGAACGGACCAATGGGAGGACCAATGGGAGGTAGCGAACGGACTAAGTGCGAACGAACCAGGTCGCGAAACATCCAGACACCGTTTATGATTAGGCAAAAGTTTGATAACAGTGGTCTTCATATAATACACTTATAAATTATGACATCAGCTGGGGCATGTTTGGCTTATGACTAGTTAAATTCTTATAAGGTTTGAATCCCAGTAAAAATAATGATGATTATAAGACCAATTATCTTGTTCCTACTGCGGTATGTACATGTATCAATAACAGTAATTGACAGTAACCTCCCAGCTGCAGAGGTTTCATACGTATTTCCCAACCGAATGTTGAGAACTGCCCTTGCTTTCCCCCATCAGAAGATCACAAGACAGTCAGTGTCTAAGAAGCAGAATTGCTTGGTCTGACATCTATCTCCTGTAAGCCTTTATTTCATCAACCAAATGAAATGTTAAAGGTCAGAAAAATACTTTAAAATTAGACTTACAAGTCAGAAGACCATACATATGCATATGGGTGTATTGCAGAGTGTACAGCTGCGGTAGTGTATTAAATGGATAGCGTATTTGCTTAGCAATCTAGAGGTTGCGGTTCGAAACCTGGCGGATACAAATGCCTGTCATGTTGGTGACAAATGTTCATCCTGACGTAATGAAAGCAAACCGCCTGTATGATGTACATGTAACATTAAAAAGATATAAACAATGGAAGGAGGAAATCATCAGTCTGTTAAATCTCATCTTTCAGTTTGAGGTTGGTATTAAATGGATCTAGACTATCAGTGAGAGTGATCAAACACATTGCTTCGTGGAAATTCTTTCCCTCATCTTTGTGTGGACCAACCTTGCAGACCATCAGTTCATGCATTTATAACATGTGTTTTACCTTCAAATGGTGTGATTGATCACATGCTAGTTTCATATACTTTTTTAAGCCCAATGAAGCTTACAATAACATGTAGTGTAACAACTTATATCGCTGAATGAGCTATATATCAGCATCAACATGATGATGTGCACAAAATATATAGTCAGATCATTCCTGCATCGGTGACAACGATAAAAAAAAAAAGCCTTATCATTTTTATTAAATATAGGTTGTGTGAGTGTAATCAAGGTTGTTTCATTCAGAATTTTAGATAGACCGATCATTATGCACTTCAATGCAGTATATTTTGTTATATGTTTAAACAAAGTTTCATTAGATTTGTCATATGTATAGTTAAGTTGCACTTAGTATGAACTGGTTTTGAGTCTAAGTACTTTGTGATCTGCTTACAAGGCACATAATTGTTTGTTTTTAAACTCATTGTTTCCTTTCAAACATGTACCCTTTAGCCATATGTGTAGTTGGTGCTCTTTACAATAACTTGTGACTTAGACTAGTGTGTAGAATTTCTTTGTTTAAGGACATCTGCCATGAATGACACTTGTGATCAATATTTATGTAATTCTGTCAATATCTATCCCATGTCTGATGCCAGTTTACAGTTACCCCATAGAGTAATCAATGAACAGATGAAATATTGGGAGAAAAATAATTATCTATGAATATTACACAATGAATATTAGATTTCCTTTTAACCATTACGAAAACATGTCCGTGTAATGTATATCCCTTGAACCCCACTCTTATATAGCAGAACTGGGGTATGCAGGGATATACCTAGCCTGGCATGAATATACCTGTTTTTCTTATTTTTGCTCCAAAACATAGATTGTGGGTACTTGTTAGAACCGCCTCGGTGAGACGGTTCTAATGTGTACCCACAATCTATGTTTTGAGCAAAAATAAGAAAGATATCAACAATTTTCTACTGAAAATTTTCCTTTTTCAATACTTAAAAATCTCTGTATATTGCATGGGCAAGTTTTCGTAATGCACAAATCATCTTCAAAATGAAGATCCATATTGGCCATGGGGTACAGCATCAGTCTCCAGATAACGAGTTTGGGATCAAATCCCACCGGCATTATGTCCTTAAGCAAGACACATTCTCCAAAGTTATGAATGATACCCAGGAAATGTTGGCTTCATTGCATGTATTGACTGGAATGTAAACAGCAAAACAAAAAAATATTGTAACAATGTGAGCAAAGAAATTGGGATCATGATTAAATTAAAATTTAAATCAACCCTTTTCCCTGCCTGACTTGCTCAGTTTACTTTCTAGAAGCAAACTCAGTATATTCTTTGTTATTTTTTCTTTGTTGTTTATGTTTCTTTATCAGTGCATTTTGTTTCCAGAACCATGACAAGGTTGTGGCTATCAAGAGTATCACCAAGAAAAACATTGCCAAGTCTCAGAATCTGCTTAGCAAGGAAATCAAAATACTCAAGGTGAGATTGTCTAGGCTTCTTCATGATCTGTGTCAGTGTTGCTTCATGATCTTTGTCTGACATTGCATGGAGACTTGTCATAAGAAACCCTGTTTTCTGAGTTTCTGACCAGATCTGGCATAAATTAGGCTGTACAGCTTCAGAAGATGGTTAGTGTCTTAAGTTTTAAAATAAGAAGTATGGTCATGACTTTTATGGATGTAATCTTTACTTAAACAGATTTAACTAAACTTTAACATTATATGTATGTTTATGCAGATATCTTGCCAGAAAAATTTAGTTGATGTTATCCTTTGTTTCTTGCAGGAGTTATCTGACCTTCACCATGAAAATGTAGTACAGTTGATGGAATGTAAGGTAGGTAACTTCTGAGCTTTAGCAGACACATCATTCACATTATAAAACAGGGTGCAATTCCTGACTTCTCCACAGTCTTTTGGATGAGACTTGAAATGGAGGTCCTGCCTCTATAGTTACCTAAACTGTTGGTTCAACATTAAACCTTTAATAAGATCAAGAAGAGCTGAGGCTTGAACCTACATGGAATGAGTGTTGTTACAGGAAAACCGGTATCTTCAGTCTGACCATGGAATAACATTACATTAAGTAAAGGACTGAATAGAAAACAGTGAGGCGTGTGCCTTACAGAGCAGTTAGAAGAGCAGTCTGATTTGAGTCTGCTTTAGACATGTAACCTGGTGTCGTGCCATGAAAGATAAATATCATGAATGTCTATCAAGTTCTTTCATCACTAACTCATGATTTAAGACTGGACATAAAGCATACTTTTGATTGGTCAAAATCTAGGTAAAATCTAGGTAAATACATGATATAGGCCTGTAGGTTAGCTGACCAACTGGCCACTGACCAAATTCTTATGCAAAATTGACCTTAATACAAGGTTATACCTGTGGACAGGTGTACATGTACTTGGTTTGACCTGCAGCTAGCCAAACATAGAACCAGAATAGATAAGGACTGGTATTAATGGATGATAATTTTCAATTTATATATTTTTATGCTTACATTTACCATCTAGCAAAGCTTTAAGTTTGTTTGGTGGGCTCCGAAGTCAGTTTAACACTCTTTACAGGCCAAAACTTAGTAGTCCTCAATAATATCTTTATATCGATCATCCACGATAAATCGAAAATTTGTTCAGGTTCAAGTGTTTGGTACATATAATCAACTGAGCCCTTAATTTGGTCTGTTTTAATTAGGCAATGATTATTTTGACTTATATGACATTTAATTACCCTTCTGACAATAACCACAATTTGTGTCATCTATAAATATCAATGCAACAAACAATATTAACATAGGTGGCCTTTATAAGGAAATTTTCATGTTGTTTTTAGTATAGCCCAAGGAAAGCCTACAGTTCATAAACATGTTAACATGGCCATTCATCTTCAGATAACGACCAGGGGCATAGCTACGTGTACGCATATACGCATATGCATACCAGCTTTGCGTCAGAAAACGAGGGTTTTCTCAAAAGCCATAAAATTGAACCACAATTCTTGAGACGTTTAACCACACTAAACAGTTTTTCTACACTAAATGGGCAGTACCAACAGCCACATATTTACATTGTGCGTACTCTGTATTTTCGCCCAGCTACGCTCCTGACAACCAAACTGCATCAGCCTAATTCTTCATAAGATTTCTGGAAAGCACTGCAGATACAAAAAGCTTTGTCAGATCTAATCAAAGCATGTCAGTTTTTTCTCTTAGTGTAATGGGTGTGTATCTAATCCCCACAAATCCTGATAAGTATGCAGTTTTAAATGGACCCTTAGGCCCTAACACTTAAGTTGACCCAAGGCTATTTTTAACAAACATGAAAGTAAAAGGGGACTTTCAAGTTCAGTATGATTTTGAAATGCGTACCATGAAAAAAAGGATACAAGTAGCTAATTGGCCTTGCACTCAAGGGGTAGCAAGTTTGATCCCTGTCCGGTGCATGCCTACAAGGTTGGTCACATGATGGCAATGTTTATCTTTACAAAATAAATGCAAACTACACCCTCCCCTTAAAAAGTAGAATAGGTCTGCTGTAACTGGACAGTGAGCCAATCAATTTTTGTACAATTCCTCTAAAGTTTCCAACCTGATTGGCTATCTCCTATGGCTGCAGAGACTGTTTTTGGCAGCCCTTGTCAAAATCCCTGCTTCATGTTAATAAAGTTTCTGCAGTGACATGTCCCTATTTTGTCTGTTCATAATTTTGTTCCCCATTTTGTCATGTTGCCCCTGTCACTGAGCCAACTCCCTCCTGATATCAAATTGCTGATAGTGGGATGGCTTTGACTTGGTCTAATAACTGACTGAGAAAAAAAAAAGTTTCAAAACTATGTCACTGTGACACTCACTATTTAGCCAGTTGAAATAAGAATAGAATAGAAAAGAAGGACCAGGCAGGGACCGATACAATTATGGCTGCTCCACACACCATGTCCCCCAAACAACTAAGGTATTTCTTTCTAATCCTTTTGTTGAACTATCAAATGAACCATTTATATTCATTCATAGCCCACCAAGTTGATTTCATACTTTCTTTGTTAACCTCTTAAACAACTTCTTAAGCAAGTTCTCACAAGGTGTTGACATGACAATAGAGTTAGATTTGGCCAGGGGAGTTTATGTGTTGGGTTAACAGAGGTACAGCTAAGGTCTGTATTTGAAGATGATGATATAATAATGCATTGTTTTTACCTGTAAGTAAGTATGTTGTAGGTACTCATTGAAATCAATGTGTTGATGAAGTTCTTATTCTCATTTGTCCTTTGAAAAGTGCTTACACCCATTAAACTCAACATGTCCCCCAAACATTGTTAATACTTCTTTTCTAGTCTCTTGATTGTCTTCCAATATTCTTTCCAAACTATGAAAAGAATCATATAGATGTGTTCCCATATCTTGGGTAAGATCTTCATTGGTGATAGGTTAACAATTGAAGTGTGATAAGTCCTTCACATATTTTCAGGATAGGAAGAATAACTTTCCCAGGTGACTGATTGATTCTTTGTAGAGCTTTTACAAACTTGTTGGAAATTAGTTAGGCAAGTTAAGAAAGAAGTTGAAACTAATCTCCATATAAAATCTTGGTACATGATTTCTTCACAATGGAAAGTGGCAAACAAAGGACACCCCTGAAATACTAATCATTTTCCTTTTGTAAACCTATCACATGAAGATCGAAATGAAGATAAAGGAAGGTAACTTGCTATGTTCCTAACCAACTTCTTAAAGGATTTCATAGTTCATTTCATGAAGTTTTGAAGCTTATCTTCCCAGTGATCTTCATCACAATATTTTAAAAACAATCACGAATCTTTTGTCATGTCAACACCCTTTGAGAAGTTCCTTAAGAAGTTGTTTGAGAAGTTATAAAACCATCTATGAAATGTTTTTCTATACCCTCATTTCTAACAATATTAGAAAGTTTTGATTTTTTGTTGATGCTCTGGATTTAAGTACGGACACAATTATGGATTATAATATATTATAAGATCAGTAATGGTGATGTTATAGTTTATATGGACAATTTTCGATTTCATCATGGAAGAAAAAAACAGAACCTCAGCTAAGAGCAATAAGTGCTTGCAAATATATAGGAATGTTTCTCTAGTTCTTCAGTCGATATATCATCCACATGTGAATACATGTGAATACTGTTTTTGTGTTTTGAAATCATATCTATGTGATCATGAGGAATATGCATTATGTAACTAGAAATTTTCAGAGTATCTCCATGGGGAAGGGACTTGCAAAGACTATACTTTCTTAAAACTTCTTTAATCATTATCTGAGACACTTCATGAGAAAACAAATATTTCACATATGAGGAAACAAAGGCGCAGACCAGGTGCACAGTAACTGTGAAGCTGATCAACGCCTTTTTGTTTTCACTACATGGATATTACAATTCTTCTATGTCCTAAATTCAAAATTTCCAGTCTCTGGCCATCTTCTGTGCTTGTACAGATTGGTTTGTGTGGAACCTGATCGGAGACCACATTGTTTTTTTTCTCATGATGCGGCTCATTTGAAATAACTTCACATAGAATCAATCAGTCACCTGAGAAAGTTATTCTTCTTTACCCTGAAAACCTGTGAAGGACTTATCACACTTCCATTGTTAGCCTATTACCAATGAAGATCTCACCCAAGATATGGGAACACATCTATATGATTCGTTTCATATTTTGGAAAGAATATTTGAAGGCAATCAAGAACTTAGAAAAGAAGTATTACTTCAAATACAGACCTTAGCTGTACCTCTGTTACATATAACCCAACACATAAACTCCCCTGGCCAAATCTAACTCTATTGTCATGTCAACACCTTGTGAGAACTTGCTTAAGAAGTTGTTTAAGAGGTTAACAAAGAAAGTATGAAATCAACTTGGTGGGCTATGAATGAATATAAATGGTTCATTTGATAGTTCAACAAAAGGATTGGAAAGAAATACCTTAGTTGTTTGGGGGACATGGTGTGTGGAGCAGCCATAAATAAGAAATCCCTTTCTAGACACCAGGCATGAAAGAAAGGACAAAACGCATCGCAAAAATTAACAACACATATGAAGAGTAAGATGATAAGCTCTTTCCCAGCAAGGTAGCCATCCAGATAGGACCAAGTTCGTTTTAAGTTTGTGTGACAGCTTGCAGTTTTACTTAGTCTGGTTCATGACATAGAAAAGATAGCCGCATGGTTTATATGATTGTTATTGAGATCTGGCAAAATACTTCATCTCTAATGATTTCTGGTACAGGTTATACCTGTAAAACTGCCTAAACCACCTACACACCTGCACATCTAATTGCATTGCCAGATCATATAGATCAACCTACTTGCATCTACATGTACTATATGCATTAATTAATACATAAACATAGTTTCTAATTATATTGAGAGCTAGGTATGAGAAAAGAAGCACTTCTTTTTTTGAGAAGCTATATATATGTATGTAATCAACTGCACTGCTGATTACAAGCCATGGTTTTCTCTATATGGTTTGTACTGTAACCTGTCATCATTTTTGTATCATTTCTAGCTTTTAGCCATTTTCTGTAGTTGCTTAGCCAGATTTGTGTCAGACCGGTCACCGCGTTTCAAACTCTGAAAACAGGTTTTCACACTACTTAAGACGTAACCATACTTGTAGTATCTAAATATATCTCCTGTCAATCATTTCTGTAATTAGCAATTACACATGTTAAGATGCATTTGACCATGGGCCTGCAATCTTATGATATTTATCTTTTCTTTCTTTAGGAGATCATTTTTTACATATTTCATCTGAAAAACAGAGATCTGTTCTTGGATTCACATTCCTTATTATTAATATATGAGCTGCATCATGAAAAACCAGGACTTTTGTCTATGTGAAAACAAAGGAGCAGATCAGTTATGCACAGTTGATCACCTTTGTTTTCGCTACTCAGGTCGTACAATCCCTCTTCATCTTAAAATCGAAATTTGAAGCTTGTAACCATCTTCTGTGACAGAACAGACCAATTTGTGTGCGGGACCTGATCGTAAACCCCAGATGTCCGGTTTTCTCACATCGCTGCACATATTATGACCACAGTCATAAGAAAACCTGCCATTTGCATGCAGCTGATCAATGATTTTTTTTTTTACATTCTCTAAATCTGTAGAACTGGCAGTTCCACAAACTATTTTGTTAGCTATAAATTGAGCTCAATCATAATTGATCAGAATTGCGGAATGATCTTGTTGTTGTACTGACCAGTTTTGTCTGAAACCTCAAATAGAAGTCCCATAAAACGGAGGCAACGTCCCAAGATGATCATAGCTGTTGACTGGGATGTAAAGCAACTCAAATAAACAAATTTTTGCTCAATCTCTGTGGCTCCATTACAGTAGCAAAATAATTTTTCAAAGATGCAAATTGGAGATATTAGTGAACTGCCATGGGCGGATCCAGAGGGTGGGACAGGGGGTCCGGAACCCCCCCCCCTGGAATTGCCAGATTATTAATTTTTGCCATGTTGAAATTTTCCGCCAGACCCCTTCTGGGAATTTGGACCCCCCCTCTGAGAAAATTTTCTGGATCCGCGCATGACTGCTCCTGCACAGTCTGATCTGTTTGTTCTGAAATTAGAAAAGCAAAATTTAAGTACACTAAAATGATATATCAGAATATCTAAGCACATGACTTATAATGATAATTTTCCACAACTACTGCGTAGTATAGATCTTAATAGATCACTGTCCTTGCTTGTAACAACGCAATCCCGACTATTCTGTCTCGTAAAGTACATGAGTTGAAGTTAAAAGAAAGACGCAGTTCATTCTCTGTACATTCTGAATCACGTTTTTACCTGAGTTGATAAGTGTACAAATGTAAACATAGTGACTGTCTAAAAATAAAAACGTAAATATGGAATGGGCGGAGAATTGAGGTTTAATACTCATGTCACTATGAATAAAAAGTAGGTAAATAGGTTAGTAAATAAAAACAAATCAAGCAGGAAATGGGCCAAATAAATTAAGGAAAAATATGTTACAAATGTTTATGGGATTATAAGAAAATACATGTACCACTTTATTCACTGATGTGCAATTTATGATCTGTTATGCAGTGCAGTCTGATCTGTGTTAGTGATTTCCCCATGCAAATGTATCGTAACAAGACAAAATACACATTGTACAAGCACACTTACATATTGATATGTATATCTATATAAATCTGTGTTGATAATACATGTAGTGCTATCAGATGGACATGAAACAATGAAAGTACTTTAAGCTGAATTATTTAATTTTACAGTACATTTTGCCAAATGTTGGTCAAAATGTAAATTCTAAAGTTCAACTGAATATTTCAGGGGAAAAAATGCCATTTGGGCCCTATGGGTCAATCAGGGCATCTCTTGTCTTTTAGATAAGACTGGCTGTCAGGCCATGTGACCACAGCTGTTTGTGGGACAACAACAATGCCGATGGTGTCTGTGCACTCCAGAGCGAGATGTGACGGACCCCTCCTCCTGAGTGTTTATGTAATAATTTTTCCACTCTCTGACTCAAAAGGGTTTAAAATAAAACATTTTAAAGTTTAAAAACATTTATTGCATAGGAACAGTCTAAATTCACTTGTGGAATCCATAGGTGTCCCCAGTCTTGAGGGCACAGACAATAATTCCGCCAATTATTGCTACATAACAACAAGAAAGATTAGTTGGCAATTTGTTTTCCTGCTTTGATCACTGGTGATAGATCAAAGATTAGATAGATAAAGAATTGTCACACCTACATATTTGTAAACAAGTTATATAAGTTCGCTCCCGTGAAAACCTGCTCTTAAGATTTGCAAAAAAAGGGGCAGATCGGCTGTGCACTTGAGCTATGCCTTTTTGTCCTTTTCGTAAACATTACAGTCCCTCTACTCCACAATTTTATGTCTCTAGCCTTTTCTGTGGCTGTACATCCTAGACTGTGTCAGACCTGGTCGAAAAAAATCTGATGACAGTTTTTCTCATGTGGCTGCTCATATTATAACCTGAGGGAATCAAACAGTTGAAAATATTGGTCAGCTGTTGGCAATTATGATCTTAATTGTTGATGATATTTTCTCAGTTTGGGGTCATCTGGTCTGCATATGACATTGTGTTTGACACCCATACAGACACACCGGCCTTGCTAGCTCAGTGGTCAGAGCGTCCACTAAGGGAATGTATATGGTGTACCAGAAGGGTCAAAACCACCGGTAGCAGTCCACTGGTAAATTTTTACCAGTGCACTGCTAAATTTTACCAGTGCACTGCTAAATTTTACCAGTGCACTGCTATATTTTACCAGTGCACTGCCAAATTTTACCAGTCCACTGATAAATTTACCAGTCCACTGATAAAATTTAGCAGTGCACTGGTAAATTTACCAGTCCACTGATAAAATTTAGCAGTGCACTGGTAAAATTTAGCAGTGGACTGATAAAATTTAGCAGTGTACTGGTAAAATTTAGCAGTGCACTGGTATTAGTTATGACCCTTTCGATATACCAGTGCACTGGCATTTACGATATCTCATTATCCAATCAAAAATCGGCTTACATCTCAATCGATACAGGTATATTTCATCCTAATCGATACAGGTAAAATTAATGCTGTGTAAACGCACAAACAAATAGTTATATTATAAAGTCGGTATATTGCCTGATTTCTTTCTTTATTTCTTTCTTTCTTTATTTATTTATTTATTTATTTATCTATTTATTTATTTATTTTCGCACTTGGAAAGGTTTTCATTTTGAAAATTGTTGTAAAAATAAAAAAAAAAAAAAAAAAAAATGGATCGATATTTTACTGGACTATTTACATGCGTTCATGTACTGCTTAGTGACTCCTTCCATTCATTCAATTATAGACAAATTCTTTATTTATTTATTTATTTATTTATTTATTTATTTATTTATTTATTTATTCGGCGGTCTAGGTTTATTTGGACGACGTCTTTGTTATTTAACGAACGTTTTGGCTATCTTTGCGTTTGATGAATATCCATAGTGGTGCATTGCCTATACAACGCCTGGATAAACATTTGTCACCAACACGACTAGACAGGCATGTACCAGCCGGGTATCGAACCCGCAACCACTCGGCTTCTCAGCGAATACGCTTGTAGTTAAACTTCAACGGCACGCACGTGTCCATACCATCCTATCGAGCTATTTTCAAGTTTTGAATTCGTCTAATTTTCTTGATTCAAGGGATTTTCTTTATGTAAGAGACTTTCAGAATCTTTATCCGTCTCTGCTCTTGTGTATTGAATACAACTGACACTTTTGTGTATTTGCAGTCTGTACATATTTGTCCGTGTGTTGGCCTTGGGACTTAAAACGTTAAAATGGCAATGCTACAAGCCCGTTGTTATTCCACTGGTCAAACCTTCAAAGCTGGAAGGCCCCGGTTCATCATGGAGGATGCTCCGGAGAAGACCTGGCGCGCGCCCGAATCCCGGTGTCGCTCCGGTTACCCCGACGGTCACTGTCGGCGGTAGATCCATCCATTTCCGGGGGTAGGTTTCTTTACGGTTTGTTCTTTGGCAGTCTGTGACTCTGTGATGCGTGAGTAATGCTTAGCACTCGGTCAGGAACCGTTAGATCTTGAAATTTGGTATGTAGTTTGTATATGAAAATTAAGAGGACCCGTATTTTTTCTTTCAGGTAAATTCAAGGGGCTAGGGCCCATTCTGTGAGAGTTATTTTCCCTTTTTAATTCTTGATAAAGTGAATAGAAAGTGGGTACCTTGTGTGTGCAACTCGTCCTACAGTTTTATTCCGATTCTCTTGAAACTTTACAGACATTGTGACCATGCTTTGAAGATATGCATGTGGTTGGGATATACTCCTCAGATTAATTATTGTCACTTTTTTTTTACATTTTTTTAGTCGCTTATCGAATAAGGTAGCTGTCTATTGCATGCATTAATGACGCACATTTATTGAACCATACACGTGCGTCATTAATGCAAGCAATAGACAGCTACCTTATTCGATGTGTGCCATAAACAGCTACCGTTTGTTGAAAAGCTGGAAAGTAGACACCCCAGACTTCATTTAAGTATGTCAAGTAACCATTAAACATGTGCATAGCAATGATAGCGACGAATGAATGAATGAATGAATGAATTAATTAATGAATTAATGAATTAATGAATACAAACATGTAGCACTTTCTTTTCAAATGAATATTGAATGGAGTGGAAAGTTCTTTTCTTCTTAATTCTACTTTTTCCTCTCATTTTTTCGGAAACATATATAAGATTGCCATAGATTTTAATTTCTTAGAAAAAAAAAGATAGCTTTTTTTTTCTTTCTTTTCTTTTTCAGTTATGACACGCTTTTGTTTTATGGCCCCTCATTATAAAGGTGTCAAGCAGATACCTCCATGTGGTCTTAAATGGATATTTAAATTGAATTAGCTTTATGTAAGGACATCATCTTGAAGCAATATACATGTATGCGCGTGCCATTCAATGGCTACCGTGAAAATTCAAAACCTACAAATTAAAGGTGCTCAAGACCATCACACTTCTTACTATCAAAACATTCGGTAATTACATAGGTGTCATCTTGAAGCAATATACAAAAAGGTGCAAGCGTGCCAATGGCTACCGTGAAAATTCACACGTACAAATTAGTTTCGGGTTTCATCTTTTGTCGGTGAGTATACATACTTTTTATAGACCACTTTTAAACTGTTAAACATGCAAACTATTCTGAAGCTTATGTTATCAAAATGCTAAAATGCAAACAAGGAAAATGGAGGATGTACGAAAACATGTAATTAGTTAGATAAATAAGTGCCATTTAGACCACCAAGATTCAGTATTAATTAAAATTCAATGTGGCGTGTGTCGCGATACATGTACCTGGCTTGAAACTAATCGATTATTCATCGATTGTCAACTATGAAAGCGTCTGTCAGAAGCGATTCGCTATATTTAGTAGGGTTTCAGTAGCAATTTACCTCATGGGCTTCTTTAATTTCGTTTTTAGAATGTAGCCGTAAAAACCAAGTACCCGAGAAGTTTAAGAAAAAAGAAACATGCGTTGAAAACAAATACGCGTGTTCACACCTCAAGATTAACTTTTAAAATTATTACGTTCATTTTTAGCTCACCTGAGCCGTTAGGCTCACAAGGTGAGCTTATAGGATGGCCATGATCCGGCGTCCGTCGTCGTCGTCCGTCGTTGTCCACCATTTTCAAAGATCTTCTTCTCTGAAACCGCTTGGCCAATTAAAGCCAAATTTTATAGGAAGCATCTATGGGAAGGGGGAACCAATGTGCTCATAAATAATCCAGGTCACATGACCCAGATGGCCGCCATGCCCATATATGGTAAAAACCCTTCAAAATTCTTCTTCTCCGGAACCACTGGACCGATTTCAACGAAACTTGGCATGAAGCATCGGGGACTGGAGTACTACAATGTGTTTATAAATTATGACCCTTGGATGACCTTGACCTATTTTACGGCAAGGTCAACATAGGTCGCCCATGCATTTGAATGGGGAAAATTGTTAAAATGTTATTTGAAAGGCAAAACTTGCAGGAAATGGGCAAATGGACTGAAGGTAGGTAATTCTGAAAAAAAAAACGGACCACAGGGGTTGGTCTGCCCCCACCCCGGGGCAATATACATGTATATGAAACTCTTCGCTTTTAACAGCAAAAGCAAAAACATTCAAGAAGCATTGAATAATGTTTAATAATGCCGTCACATATGGACAAACTAAAATTTCTGGTGGAAATAAGGGCCCGCGCCAACTGACTAACCATCTGATTACGGGTTAACCGTCCAGAAGTCTGAGCCTGCCCAAGAAAAGTGGTTCAGGCCAATCCATCTAAACATATACATGTACGCATCAGCTGTGTACTCGGGTCGTTATAGTTTCAAGCACATTATGATTGCCATGCCATTCTTATAGAGAGTAAAAGTTCCACAATCCCACATGGCCATAGCTGTTGACTGAGACGCTAAACCACAAATCCATCAAACAAACACCCGCACCCATTTCTTGTTTTTATGTTTATACGTTTTTTTTTTTTTTTTTTTTTTTTTTTTTTTTTTTTTAGAACTGACATATCCGGAAGGCCCGTCTTGCACTATTTTTCAATTTCTTCAACCGGAAAATGTTACATGCATTTCCAATCGAACCCAGACCGGACTGCACATTCTACGATAAACACTTTTCTGTGAGAATTCTGACCAAGTAGAGCACAACACATCATATGAAACCATAGCCATTGTGGAAAGTTTTGATTTCTTACCGTTAGTACGCGAATATCTCGAATTACGGTGATGTGATCAGACTGCGCGATAACGTATCAAACTGTCCACATGCATACATATATGAAACTGCAGGAACTATATCGCAAAATTAACAGTTTGAATACTTTTGATGCATTTCAATACATCATAGCTAATTTTATTCAAATCGGCACATCAGCAAAAACGACTGTCAAGTTTCTAAATGGCATGGTCGCACCCGGGGGTCGCACATGGTCAACATTTTCCAGCCCCACCCCCATAAAATAAAATGATCGCTCTCTTAGTTGGTTAGTCAGTTACATGAAGTAACAGTAGTTAGTTTAGTTTATCGGGCATTTTTATTTCAAGATATTTCACCAGGATAGAGGCGAATCATTTGGTTCTTTGGAGGAAAACGATTGTTTTGTCCAACATGCACCCCAACCCCACAACGGCAATATTACAGAATGAAGAGCGACCTAAGCCAGTTTAGCAAGATATTTCGTTGATGTTTACACGGACTGATTTGATCAGTGAGCGCTTCAAGCAAGTTTGCCACGGAACGAAAAGTTGCGTATTTAAACTGTGACAAATATATGCATACATGCACAAAATTTAAGTCACAAAAAGAGAGAAAAAAAAACATGTATCTGTCTGCTGACGTAACAGCAAAAATGTCAAATGCTACGTATATTATATTATTTTGTCATCTTTTATCGACACAAATAAGGGCATGTGCGTGTATGTTATCTAGTTAAAAACGCTGAATGATATATTTCAAGCCTAATGTTCAATTGGTAACAAATTAGCAACTTTCATGTAAAGTAAAAATCGAATGTCCAGGAATACATACAAATATTATACGTCCTTTTCAAGATATAGGACGGGTCAATCAGCGTATGTGGCGAAAACGGGACGCCCCGAGAAAAATAACCTGGCGTACTCGCAAGTAAAACATGTCTCGTCTCAAATGTGGCTCGTGTATGGATCGCACCAACATCGGAAACAGCGGTGACTATATTACATAGCCCAGACAACAGGCTAGAAATTTGACAAAATTGTCATTAATGTACAAGTACGAAGAGCAAGATAACCAGCTCTTTTCCCTACCAGATCATATACTATATTCATACCTTCATTCCTTCCCAAAAGAACGCAAAGGTTCATCCTCCTGTAGGTGCGATCGACAATAGACGCATGTCAAATTAATTACAATCGATATATGGTCGATTTCACATGGATGTCAGTAACTTGAAAACTGGCTGACACTCGCGTATTCAAATACATATTCTATTGTACGGGTGGGTCGGCAGCAAAACGAGGCAAAACTATTCAAAAAAAGATGTACATGTAATCTTAAACTCACACGTAGGATTAAAAAAAAACCAAAAAAACACTATATATTGTAAAGCATTATAATGTTTTAAAGTTTGAAAAACATTCAATGATAGTATTCTTAACAAACGCCGCGGCGACCAAGTTAGACACATGCCATTCTGCTTTTGAATGAATCCACTATTACCTTGAGTATGCTTCTTTTGATATTAGCCAACATGTCGTTTGCTTAATCATTTTTCCATTATGACATATTCACACTTACTGTACTAACTACAGCGACTGCCATAATCATCATTTCGAATGTAGGAATTGTGCATATTAAGACGATAAACAAATGAGGGCTTGTACACATTTCCCATGAAACTTGTACATATATAAAGCATATGCCATGAGTCAAAGATTACCTAGCATGTACACAGATCATACCACAACAATTAGCTTTTCAAACAAGTGCGATGACTTAGCGTCTTTAATTACTACACTTAGGTGTGGATTATCACGATAGGTGGCACGTTCGTGTATTGCCTTATGGTGACACTTTAGATAATATACCCATTACTGACTCTACAAAGATAACGTATATTTTTAAAAGAAACAATATTAACATTTTATCTTAAATTGACAAAATTGGATTTTACTCATATTTTGTCTCTATTTAATGGTAAAATGCCCATTTTCGACCCTTTTTGAGAAAAAGCCTCTAGACGTGCCGCTCCCTTTATACTGTTCACTTTGCACATAATTTGTAGAGTTTAACACATAAAAGCGATCATTAGAAATGTCACTTTCTCTGCGTTAAATCAGCAAACAAATCTACAAATCGCATACGAGTGTATATCCAAAATTTGGATTTGGATTCCAAATAAAGACAAAAACAGACGAAGCTACGGTAGATATAACGTAAATCAGCCTTGAGAAGTTTCCTATGAATATTTGTAAATGTGTGTTTTATCATACGGACAAGAAACATGATGCATCCATACTACTCAGCGAATGTGTATATTTGAGAATTAAATAAATAAATAAATAAATAAATAAATAAATAAATAAATAAATAAATAAAAAGGTCGAAGGCATAGTAACTCGTAATTCCTGTAGGCCTACTCGTATATGCGACTGTGTGCGGTTACACACCATGATTACAACTGTCAAATATGCACAGGTAAATCGATACCGATAACGAGATAGAAGCTGTATTTTGATTGGCTGAAGAACATACCCTTAGATGGCAGTGCACTGGTAAAATACAAAGTCACCGATTTTACCAGTGCACTGCTAAATTTTATCAGTGGACCGGTAAATTTACCAGTGCACTGCTAAATTTTATCAGTGGACTGGTAAATTTACCAGTGCACTGCTAAATTTTATCAGTGGACTGGTAAATTTATCAGTGGACTGGTATAATTTGGCAGTGCACTGGTAAAATGTAGCAGTGCACTGGTAAAATTTAGCAGTGCACTGGTAAAAATTTACCAGTGGACTGCTACCGGTGGTTTTGACCCTTCTGGTACACCATAAATGTAGGCTGTGGGTTTGTGCCCTGCCCCACCATATCAAAAACAGTCTGAGACAGATTGCAGTTGTCACATGTTCCATAACATAATGAGCCGCACTGTGAGAAAAACGGATGCCTATGTGAAACAAAGGCAGAGATCAGCTTCGCAGTAACTGATCAGCGCCTTTGTTTTCGCTACACGGATATACAATAGATAGTACAGTTTCTCTTCTTCTTAAATCTGAAATTTCAAGCTTTTAGCATGCTCCTGTGACTGTACAGGTCGGTTTGTGTCAGACCTGGTCGAAAACCCGGAAGAGCGGTTTTCTCGCGTCGCGGCTCTAACATTATGGTACCAAAACTCTTGGGATATGGATCAGAAAAATGTGACGTCAGACCCACAGTAATTTGGCTTTAATATTCAAAGCTTAATCTTATTAGCATAACACACTGGTAATTAATAATTGTTTGGAAAACAAAGTATACCAGTTGGTTCTTGTTTTCTTTTCAGTTTGGTGCTGGGCCTTTGTTAAGTGAAAGAAAATATAGACACATATTTTCAAGTCTTAAATATTTACTAAAATCGAAATGAGCCGCATCATGAGAAAACAAATCTGCATATGCAAAAACAATGATGCGGATCAGCTTTGTGGTAACCGTGAAGCTGATCAGCGCCTTTGTTTTTGCTACGCGGATAGTATACTTTCTCTTCTTCCAAAATCTGAAGCCATCCGCTGTGTTTGGACAGCGTGGTTTTTGTTGGACCTGTTCGGAAATCACATTGTTGGTTTTCTCATGACAGGGCTCAAATTGTAAAGTAATGTTCAGCTTAGTCCTAAAGAAAATAATTATTAGAAAAAATATATACTAATTGCACATGATAATATTGTCATAAAATTGTTGAATGATTATAAAATATATTGGTTGACTGATATTTTAATCTACAGGAATTTAGGCCAGTTCATGTAGTACATCAAAACAAAAATAATTTCAAATCAACAACAGTTGTCATCAACAAAAGATAATAGTCCTTGTGACTGACTTAGAGTACATTGAAAGACAGAAGAAAAGTCCTATAAAGGCTAAAGAATAACATAAAATTGAACACTAAGAAAGAAAGAAAGAAAGCACAAGGGCTCTCAAACCACAACAGCATGAAAGGCTATGTAGAAAAAGAATGCACACACAACAGCTATAAAACAGCTATGTCTGTTGCCTTTGGAAAGTAAGAATTGGAGGTTTTTTTTGTTTTTTTTTTTTTTTTGGTTTTCTTTTTTTGAAGGTTTTGTGTGCTTCATAGTACCTACTGCACATCAAATAATCATTCTTTTCTTCCTATTTTTCCAGGAGACGACCAATCATGTGTACCTTGTTATGGAGTACTGCAATGGTGGGGATCTGGCCGACTATCTACAAGGTATAATGTTGACCTCAAGGCTCATGATTTGGTTGTGAATGACTTTATTGCTAAATCCATTCTTTGTCAGTTAATTCAGGCCACCACATTTGAATTTTGTTTTAGGGCTTAAATGGGCTAACACCTACATTATTTAATGAAATTCATGAAAGTCAACAACTTTTTTTATTTTCTACTTTTCTTTAATTTCCTCCCCTTTTTCCTTTGATCAATAGTGTCACAATGGCCTTTGTTATTATGGAAATAAGATTAACCTGGATTTCTCATCAGGAAAACATGTCCGTGAAATGTATACCCCCTTAAACCCCACTTTTATATAGAAATACTGGGGTATGCGGGGGTATACCTATTTTTCTTATTTTTGCTCCAAAACATAGATTGTGGGTACTCGTTAGAACCGCCTCGCCGAGGCGGTTCTAACGTGTACCCACAATCTATGTTTTGAGCAAAAATAAGAAAAATATCAAAAATTTTCCTCTGAAAATTATCGATTTTTGACCTGAAAAAATTACTGTATATCATATGGGCATGTTTTCGTAATGGATGTCAAAGTGTCCCATTTGTAGTACAAATACTGGCAATAAATGCTGATCAACCTAGTTGATTTGCAAGCATATGTCAAGGAAATGGCACAGTCAGATATGAAGACCAGAATGGGAAAATACACATAGGCATGTGAGACAGGGTATGTAAAGAAAAATAAACAGCTCTTTCCCAAATGGCAGATAGGCTTTCAGCTTCCTGAAATACTGAACAAAGGTCAATGATTCCCGATTGGGGGAGTTTCTTCTATTGCTGAATGTAATAGTATTCTTCTGCCACGAACATCATTGTTGCAAGCAACTGAGAAAAATGCAGTGTAAATACCCCCTCGGAATGGACTAACCTCAGGCTTAAAACAAAATGAGCCACTGCGTGAGAAAACCAACAATTTGCATTTGCGAAAACAAGGGTGCAGATCAGCTTCGCGGTAACCCGCGAAGCTGATCAGCGCCTTTGTTTTCGCCACATGGATACTACAATCCCTCTACTTTCTAAATATGAAGCTATCTTCTGTGGCTGCATAGTCTGGACCTGGTCGGAAATGCAAATTGTTGGTTTTGTCGCTCGAAGGCTCAAAATGTTTTGAGCAAGTAGTCTGTTCAGTAAGATGAATAACAAAACCATGGCAGAGGACAGACTAATAGCACTTAGATAACAGAGCAAGCTGATCTTTAAGGATTATCAATCAGCCCTCTACCTGAAATTAATTCCCAAAACGTGAGGTCAACTTTTGTTGGTCATGCAATGTAGTCCTGATGTTTGAATGACTAGGAGAAGCTTGTACAAGTCTTGGCTTGTCAGCGTGACATTTGAGCAATGCCCAGTGAAAATCTGAGATCAAGCATCAGAAAATTGCAAGGGGCTTGAACATGTTGGTACACTGTAGGGGTGATTTAGGTTATGGAAGGACTATCAAACAAAGGAGGCCGAAGAATGGAAATCAAAAAACGAAGAATGGAAATCAAAAAACGCTGAACAGCTGTGGGATTATCTATTAGCTGATCTGTGCCTTTGTAAATGAGGTGTCATTTGCTTTGTCTATGCGAAATGCAGATTTTATCATTTTGCAGCTCAGTTTATGGTTGACTTTTAAACTGTACCCAGCTGACACAGATTTGTGTCCCACTTATTTCTTTGTTATGAAAATACTGTAGTCACAAGACCTATCAATCAAAAGATATGTAAGTCGTGATACGTGAATGCAAGATTTAATAGTCGCACAAGGTGTATATCACTAGACATTTGAGCCAAGCCATGAGAAAACCAACAATGTGGTTTCCGAACAGGCCCGGCACAAACCAAGCTGTAAAAGCACATAAGATGGCTAGAGGCTGTAAATTTTGGATTTAGAAAGAAGATGAATTGAACTATCCGTGAAGTGAAAACAAAGGCGCTGATCAGCTTCGCAGCTGATCTGCGTCTTTGTTTTCACCTGTGCAAATGTTGGTTTTCTCATGACACAGCTCATATATAGAAATTGGTTTTGAAATAATCCAAATGGGGGGCTTCTTGGGTTGGGGTGGGGACAGTCAGTACTGAAGTCAGTACTGAAGTGTCTCATCTCATTTTCAAGGATAAATAGAATCCATCATGGGTGACCAGTGGAGATAGGAAAATCCCAACCCGAGGGTCCACCCGTTCCAGTGGGAAACGAGGCTCGCCGAGTTTCCCACTGGAACGGTGGACCCGAGGGTTGGGATTTTCCTTTCTCAACTGGGCACCCATGATCGATTCTTTTTCTTACATACTCCTATTTTATCCTTTTACCGGTAACGTAACCTGGTACCGTGCTTTAACCCTTGTGACGTTGTGCATATTACGGATGTGACGTCAAATGTAAATAAATCGTTGTCAAAGTCAACAGTGATGTAGTTTTTTTTTTGTTTTTATTTTAAAACGAGCGTGATTCAAGAATACTCGCTTTGAAAAACATCACTTTTGTCTAGTTTTGGTGAACGCCATTGCTGCAAGCAGTAGAAACGATCGAATTATACCGCGTGCTTTTCTTATCTTGCATGAGCAACCAAACCAGCAGTGTAAGATCGATTTATCTACCACCACTAAAATACCGGAATTTTTCTATCTTTATGATAGAGGTATGTAAGAAAAAGAAGTCTTGCAGGGGGATGTCGGCATGAACTTATATGTAATTTGAAATTATATTGAAATGTCTTGTTGTCCTTGTGGTTTAACGTCCCAGTCATCAATTTTCAGTCATGTTTTGGATGGTGCCAACACTTCCTTGCTACCAGTACTATGGGCAGTAAATGAGCCTTGCTCAAGGACACAACCTGGGACCCGTGGGGATCAAACCTGGAACCTCATAATTCGGTGTCCAATGCTCTACCAAAAGGCCATCAGGCTCACCTCAGTTGTGATTGTCTCTGTGTCTTTTGTGATCATATGCATATGAGCCGCCGCATGGGAAAGCCAACAATCTGCATAGGCGAAAACAAAGGCGCATATCAGGTTCGCAGTAACTGATCAGTTTCCTTGTTTTCGCTACATGGATAGTACAATTCCTCTACTTTCCAAATCCAAAATTTCCAGCCTCTAACCATCTTCTGTGACTGTACAGGCCGGTTTGTGTCATCCAGGTCAGATTCCAAATTGCTGGTTTTCTCACGCACAGGCTCGTATTATACCTAGAAACCTACATTTTGCTCTGTTATGATTTGCTTGCAGTTATGATTCAGCTACATCTGTTGTTAAAAAGTAAAGATAACTGCAAGAAAGTCTAGACAGTTTTAAGATTACATCATCAACTTTTTAAAATGCTTTTTATTTTCATTATCAAAAATAGAAAATGCACATATGGTTATGAATATTCATCAGAGTACAAGTACATCATTATATGAGCCGCCCCCATGGGAAAACCAACAATCTGAATAGGCGAAAACAAAGGCGCATATCAGCTTCGCAGTAACTGATCAGTTTCCTTGTTTTCGCTACATGTATAGTACAATTCCTCTACTTTCCAAATCCAAAATTTCCAGCCTCTAACCATCTTCTGTGACTGTACAGGCCGGTTTGTGTCATCCAGGTCGGATTCCAAATTGCTGGTTTTCTCACGCACAGGCTCGTATTATACCTAGAAACCTACATTTGCTCTGTTATGATTTGCTTGCAGTTATGATTCAGCTACATCTGTTGTTAAAAAGTAAAGATAACTGCAAGAAAGTCTAGACAGTTTTAAGATTACATCATCAACTTTTTAAAATGCTTTTTATTTTCATTATCAAAAATAGAAAATGCACATATGGTTATGAATATTCATCAGAGTACAAGTACATCATTATATGAGCCGCCCCCATGGGAAAACCAACAATCTGCATAGGCGAAAACAAAGGCGCAGATCAGCTTCGCGGTAACCGCCAAGCTGATCAGCGCCTTTGTTTTCGCTACTCTGATAGTACAATTCCTCCTCTACTTAACTTCAAAATTTCAAGCTTCTAGCCTGCTTCTGTAGCTGTACAGCCCGGTTTGTGTCAGACCTGTTCGGAAACCACATTGTTGGTTTTCTCACGAGGCGGCTCATATCAAAAGTCTAGATCATCAATTTTAATCATGTTCAAAACCTGAAAGTCTGGATTGTGGTTTTCTGGTTAAAAGCCAAACATGTTTTCGGCATATTTTTTTAATGCACAAAAGGAAATATTTCATCAGTGCATTGACTAATCATTTATTCTTTGACTTCACGACCTTGTTAAGCAGTCCTCCTTGGTATATAATCTCCACCCAAAACTAAACAAAGGATGTATATCAGCCTGATCAATACTTTTATGCTAAACAGTGCATGATCAATACCTTTATGTTAAACGGGGCACGAAATGAACAAAGAAAAGTTGCTACTGCTAATACCTATATATAAATGTGAACGTTTGGTTTCCTGAAGTGGTGCAATATTAGAAAACCTTGTCACCTTTTAAGACTTAACTTTTTACGCTTTACATTGCTTACCTTTTAAGGCCAAAAGCATGTAGACCTTGAAGAATGATGTAATAAAAAAAACTGAAGAAAATGAATCATAACTTTTAATAGATGGGCAATCATGACAAATGAGGGCCTATTAAACACTAAAAGATCCAAATGCATCGAGACATTTAATGTAAATAATTTAACAAGAAAAAATAAAGTGAATGTAAATGATAACTTAAAAACGATTGAAAACAAGTTTTAAAAATCCAAAGATTGTATGATTGTTTTCTCATTTGAGCCTGTGCGTGAGAAAACCAACAATTTGGGTTCCGACCAGGTCCGACCGCTCTGTACAGTCACAGAAGATGGTTAGAGGCTGCAAATTTTGGATTTAAAAAGGAGAGGAATTGTACTATCGGTGTAGCGAAAACAAAGGCGCTGATCAGCTTCACAGTTACTGGGAAGCTGAACTGCGCCTTTGTTTTCGCCTATGCAGATTGTTGATTTTCCGATGCGGCGGCTCATTTATGATCTATTTTTAGCTCACCTGAGCCGTCAGGCTCACAAGGTGAGCTTATAGTATACCCATGCTCCGTCGTCCGTCCGTCCGTCGTCCGTCGTCCACCATTTTCAAAGATCTTCTCCTCTGAAACCGCTTGGCCAATCAAAGCCAAATTTTACATGAAGCATCTATGGGAAGGGGGAACCAATGTGTATATAAATAATCCAGGTCACATGACCAAGATGGCCGCCATGCCCATATATGGTAAAAACCCTTCAAAAATCTTCTTCTCCGGAACCACTGGACCGATTTCAACCAAACTTGGCATGAAGCATTAATGGCTCAAGCACTACAATGTGTATATAAATCATGACCCTATGATGACCTTGACCTATTTTATGGCAAGGTCAACATAGGTCGCGAATGCATTTGAATGGGAAAAATTGTTAAATTGTCATTTAAAGGAAAAATCTTGCAGAAAATGAGCAGTAGGACTGAATATTAATGATTCTGAAAAAAATTGGGCACCAGGGGCTCATCCGCCCCCACCCCGGGGCAATATACATGTATATCTCCATAATATTCAAACATCTTCTCCTCTGAAACCGCTTGGCCAATCAAAGCGAAATTTTATGTGAAGCATCAATAGGAAGGGGTAACAAATATGTATATAAAAAATCCAGGTCACATGACCAAGATGGCCGCCATGCCCATATATGGTAAAAACCGTTCAAAAATCTTCTTCTCCAGAACCGGTTGACCGATTTCAACGAAACTTGGCACGAAGCATCGATGGCTCAAGCACTACAATGTATATATAAATCATGACCCTGTGATGACCTTGACCTATTTTACGGGAAGGTCAACATAGGTCACCAATGCATTTGAACGGGGAAAACTTTTAAAATGTCATTTAAAGTGAAAGTCTTGCAGGAAATGGGCAGTAGGACTGGATATTAATGATTCTGAAAAAAATTGGACCCCAGGGGCTCATGTGCCCCCACCCCGGGGCAATATACATGTATATTTCCATAATATTCAAACGTCTTCTCCTCTGAAACCGCTTGGCCAAACAAAGCCAAATTTTAAGTGAAGCATCTATAGAATGGGGGAATCAATGTGTATATAAATAATCTAGGTCACATGACCAAGATGGCCGCCATGCCCATACATGTATATGGTAAAAACCCATCAAAAATCATCTTCTCTGAAACCAATAGACTGATTTCAAGGAAACTTGGCGTGAGGCATAGATAGCTAAAGTACTCCAATGTATATATAAATCATGACCCTGTGATGACCTTGACCAAGTTTATGGCAAGGTCAACATGGGTTGCCTGTGCATCTGAATTGGGAAAACTGTTAAAATGTCATTTGAAGGAAAAAGCCAACAGGAAATTGGCAAATGGACAGAATATTGAAGATTCTGAAAAAAGAAAATGGCCCAAGGGCTTATCTGCCCCTGCACTGGAGTTAAATACCATAATATTCAAACATGTTTATTGGTATATGCAGCTGATCTCAGGTGAGCGTTTACAGGACCATTGGTCCTCTGGTTTGTACAAAAATGTCAAAATATGAGCCCATCACTTTGTTTCAAGAAGCAGAGCCAACAAAGCATCACTATATTTGCCAAGCGTTGGTAGAATAGTTCAAACATCTGACAAAACATTACACGGGAGCGCGGTGGCGTAGTGGTAGAGCGTCGGACTCCGAATAGAGAGGTCCTGGGTTCGATCCCCACAAGCGTCACCGTGTTGTGTCCTTGAGCAAGGCACATTATACAGTACTCGTTAAACCCAGGAAGCGTTGGCCCCGTCCCGACATGACTGAAAAATTGTTGACTGGGACATTAAGCCTCAACACAAACAAACAAACAAAAACATTACACAGAACCTATACTTTCTGGCTCTGTCCATCACCATTGAACATTTGTGCAATATAAACATTGTAACAATGCCTCTCCTCAGCGACCCCTCTCCACCCACAAGACATAGAGGGGACAATATTAAGAACATCTCCCTGAGGTAAAGATCCTATTGTCAAAACCCCTTCACTTCCCCTGCAGGGACAAACAAAAAGTTATTGCCCCACACTTTAGTCAGGCTATCCTCCACCCCTCCCCATAGGTGTGTTTGGGGGGAGGCAGTGGTTACAAATGACTGGTGCATAAAGAGGTAGCCCAGCGGGCACATGACGTCATAATGACGTCATATCAACGTCGATGCGACGCGACGTCATGACGTCGCATCGACGTCGATCTGACGTCATTATGACGTCATGTGCCTGCTGGGAGTGTTGTTGTAAAGAATATTGTCTCTATTTCAGCCAAGGGCACCTTGAGTGAGGACACAATCTCCCAGTTCCTAAGACAGATAGGTGAGTATCTCTTGGTTCTGTTAAAATGCTCGAGCTTTTGGACACAAAAGGTTAAAAAGGGTTGCAGGGTTGAGGTTCGCACAGATAAACCAGGGTCCTGTTTTCTGCATGAACTAAGCTGTTAGTGAGATCATAGAATGTTTAACCTCAGCTCCACCAACAAGCAAGCATCACTGGTTACTTGATCCCTGCTTAGATCGTGGGTTGGCACATTTGCTGTTTGAAGCATTATAGTCATATTCTATAGGGTATGCCTGGTTGTTCTCCTATACATAGCAATTTAATGATTTCTGGTCTTCAGACCAAAGATCAAAATTTTCTAGGCTGAAACAAATATGCCATTGGATCATAAAATGCATGCATGACATGAAAAACATGCTATTCATATGATATTGATTGACCCGTTTCTAGACCTAGTTCTGCAAGTTAATCTACAAACTGACTGGTCTGGAAAAACTCCAGGACATGATTGGAATAGAAAATAAGAATCTGAGACTAGAATTATCACCAGCTAATAATCAATTATGCAACCAGTATGAGCTTTGGAGCAGTGAAAAAGAAGGAGAAAAAAAGCTCTTCACAAATATAAAAAGATTTAAGTCCAAAGGTTGTCACATACATACATTTATATGCTTCGCTCAGTACAGGGGTGCAGTTCATATATTTATGCCCCAATCTTTAAATCTTTAACCCCGCCACCCCCCCCCCCCCCCAACACACAGAAATATTACGCTTATCCAGAACCATTAAACAAATACATCAAAAAGCATATTTTGTCAGTTTAGGATTTTCCATTAATTAAATGATACTCATAAACTTCAGTTATGAATAATAAAAATACTGATGATAGAAAGAGATGCTTTATGCATCAAAGAAAATGCAATAATTGATTATTCACCTGTATGATTGCATGAATACCTGCATGCCTCACTTGGGTTAGGTACAAATGAACCAGATTCTATTGCTGTAATGTAACTTTTATTGTACTGACACACAAGTGAGCAGCACATGGTAAAACTGTATACATTGTATAAGTACATGTGTGTTAACAACACAAAACACTAGGCAGCTGCACTATCACTGAGACCATCATCATCATCATGGGCATCATCATCATCATGGGCATCATCATCATCATCGTGGGCATCATCATCACCACCATCATCATCATCGTCATCATCATCATCATCATCATCATCATCATCATCATCATCATCATCATCATCATCATCGTCAAACAACATTAGTTCAAATTGAATTTATTTTGTTGAAAATTTCAGCTGAGGCAATGCGGGCCCTGAATGCCAAGGGGATCCTCCACCGAGACATGAAGCCCCAGAATATCTTACTGTGTTACCCACCCGGACAGAAGAACCCACCAGCATCTCAGATCACGCTCAAGATTGGTATGTATAGTTGCTTGAGAAAAATTAATATAATATTAAAATTTAAAAGTGTGTGGCTTTGAACTGAATGTTTAACGCCAAAGAAATATATAGACTGCTTTGTAAATACATGTAATGTATTTCTGATGAGAATGGGCATGGAATGGTCTAGACCAGAAGCAATTTAGACGGTAACACTTCTAGCTATACAGCCAGTCTACCAAGTGGCCTTCTAAAACACAATAAAATACATACAAATATTTACAAACATGTAATGTACGAAATACATGTACATATAAAAGAATAGTTTTATCCTTTGGGATGCAATGGAAATTTTCTATGGACATCATCTTCCATTTTTGCTAATTTGAGAAGAGCTTTTCATCTTATTATGATATAAAGAAGCTTTTTTAGGATGTAATCGGATAAATGAGCCGCCCCATGGGAAAACCAACAATCTGCATATGCGAAAACAAAGGCGCAGATCAGCTTCGCGGTAACCGCGAAGCTGATCAGCGCCTTTGTTTTCGCTACTCGGATAGTACAATTCCTCCTCTACTTAACTCCAAAATTTCAAGCTTCTAGCCTGCTTCTGTGACTGTACAGGTCGGTTTGTGTCGGACCTGGTCGGAAACCACAATGTTGGTTTTCCCACGAGGCGGCTCAAATCTTATCACATTTAAGCTACTTTGTTTGGGAATGATTTAACCTGAATACTGTGTAAAATAAATTGCAAATGCAACTAATGATTGTAATACATGTACATGTACTTGTATTTTCCAGCTGACTTTGGGTTTGCAAGATTTCTTCAGGATGGGGTTATGGCAGCAACGCTCTGTGGTTCTCCTATGTATATGGTAGGTCATTTAAACAGCTTGTAAGATTGTTGCATATTTCTCTATCCTGACATATGACCCTGCGCGTGAGAAAACCAACATTTTGTGTTTCCGACCTGGTCCGATACAAAGCTATACAGTCACTAAAGAGGTATAGAAGCTTGACATTTCGGATTTAAGGAAAAGAGGGATTGTACTATCTGTGTAGCGAAAACAAAGGCTCTGATCGGCTTGGCTGTTACCATGAAGCTGGTCTGCGCCTTTGTTTTTGCATATGCAGATTGTTGGTTTTCTGATGCAGCGGCTCATATAAAATTGCTTTCATGAAGATTTGGTCATGGAAATATTGCAGCCATTCTTCCTCTTTTGCTGATTTATTAGTTAGTGATGAAAGAACTGTGCACTCAGTACTGGTCACCTGCCTCGAGAAGGACTGTGTGGCCTATGACCTTAGCTGTTTACTGTGGACATATAGCTCTTTGACAAGGAAAAATGAGCCGCCACATGGGAAAACCAACAATCTGCATAGGCGAAAACAAAGGTGCAGCTCAGCTTCTCGGAAACCACGAAGCTTATCAGCGCCTTTGTTTTCGCCACACAGATAGTACAATTTCTCTTCTTTCTAAATCCAAAATTTCCAGCCTCTATCCATCTCCTGTGACTGTACAGCTTGGTTTGTGTTGGACCTGGTCGGAACCCAAATTGTTGGTTTTCTCACGCGCAGGCTCACAACTATGCAAAGGCAAAGGCTATCATAGCCCACACTGATCACCCGAGCATCTGCTGGCTGATCAGTTGATTGTTCACTGGTCACCTGAGCAGTGTTCATTAGCGGTGAAATATGCACTTTAATCACATATATACTGGCCCATTTTTTCTGACGAATTTTAAACTAAAATATCTGCAATTGTTGTGCATATTACAAGTGTAAGTCATTTAATATGTTTGAAGTAGTTGCTTGAGTACATAAAGTTAATTTGTACCTATTAAAATCTAAATTTGATAGTCTATTTTATTTTTGTTTATAAACAATGATGAAGCTAAAAATTAAAGCAAGAATTTCTGTTCTTCCAAAAACCAAATTATATGACTCAAGAATCACTGATTTTGAATTCCTTTGAGACTTGTGTAATTCACTCATAAACCAATCAGATATTTTGGTTTGGTTTCCTTGTGTATTATACCTTTTGTACATCACAAGGTTTGAGATGAAAATCTATCTGCAAGTTGTCAACAAGAACATGTAACTGTCACTTCTTTTTCACAGGCACCTGAGATGATAATGTCACTACAGTACAATGCCAAAGCCGACCTGGGTGTGGAGTATTGGAATTATAGTTTCCCAGAGTGTTTATTCCCCTGTTTAGGCCTCTTTTCTTTTTTAATGCTTATTCTCTCATTTTCCCCATTACAGGCCCCTGAGGTGATAATGTCACTACAGTACAATGCCAAAGCCGACCTGTGTGTGGAGTATTGGAATTATAGTTTCCCAGAGTGTTTATTCCCCTGTTTAGGCCTCTTTTCTTTTTTAATGCTTATTCTCTCATTTTCCCCATTACAGGCCCCTGAGGTGATAATGTCACTACAGTACAATGCCAAAGCCAACCTGTGTGTGGAGTATTGGAATTATAGTTTCCCAGAGTGTTTATTCCCCTGTTCAGGCCTCTTTTCTTGTTTAATGCTTATTCTCTCATTTTCCCCATTACAGGCCCCTGAGGTGATAATGTCACTACAGTACAATGCCAGATCGACCTGTGTGTGGAGTATTGGAATTATAGTTTCCCAGAGTGTTTATTCCCCTGTTCAGGCCTCTTTTCTTGTTTAATGCTTATTCTCTCATTTTCCCCATTGCAGGCCCCTGAGGTGATAATGTCACTACAGTATGATGCGAAGGCTGACCTGTGGAGTATCGGGACCATAGTGTTCCAGAGTTTGACTGGTAAAGCACCATTCCAGGCGCAGACTCCTCAACAGCTAAAACAGTTCTACGAGAAAAATATTGACCTAAAGCCAAAGTAAGATTTTACAAATAATTTATGAATGTTTGAACAAAAACGTGGCCATGCAGTTAGAGGGAAGGTTATGAGGCTTGAAATTTCAGATGAAGAAATGGACTTTCACTACATATACCGCGGTACTAAGAGAAAACAACGGCAAAGGCTCAGGTCTTAACATTGCTAACTAGGTAGCTGATGGGTGTCAAATGGAACATACATCTGGTGTGAAGAAAGTAAGGTTAAACAACAATTTCAGAGGGTAGACTCCAATCCAAAATGTACTGGGTTTGAACCCACCGATGCCGAGTTGTGCCCTTGAGAAAGTCACATTTTACCCACAATTGTGCTGATTATTTATACCCAGGTAGTGGTGGCTCTATTTCGATATAAATTGAGCCACTGAATGAGAAAACCAACAATTTGCATTTCCGACCAGGTCTGACACAAATCAGCCTGTACGGTCACAGAAGTGGGCTAGAACCTTGAAATTTCAGATTTAAGAAGTAGAGGGAATGTACTATATGTGTAGTGAAAACAAAGGCGCTGATCAGCTTCACAGTTACCGCGAAGCTGGTCTGCGCCTTTCTTTTCGCATATGCAAATTATTGGTTTTCTGATGTGGTGGCTCAATTATAATTGTGGACTAAGTTGTTAAGCCACATTACAAACAAACTTGTTCATTTATCTACTTCATGGTAAATGCCAAGAATTGAGCCGCCTCATGGGAAAACCAACAATGTGGTTTCTGAACAGGTTCGACACAAACCGGGCTGTACAGTCACAGAAGCAGGCTAGAAGCTTGAAATTTTGGAGTTAAGTAGAGGAGGAATTGTACTATCCGAGTGGCGAAAACAAAGGCGCTGATCAGCTTTGCGGTCACCGCGAAGCTGATCTGCGCCTTTGTTTTCGCCTATGCAGATTGTTGTTTTTCCCATGGGGCGGCTCAATTTAAGAAAATTCAAAACATTATTTTTTGCAGCTAGTATTCTGCCAAGAAATTTCTGATTACCAATCAGTACATAACATTAAAATATAGCAGTCAATGAAAGTTTAATGAACAGATGAAGTGATCTCTGTTTGAAATTATTTGTTTACAAACATGGATATTTATAGCATTTTATTTGAGCTGCCCCATCAGAAATCCAACAATCTGCATATGCGAAAACAAAGACGTAGACCAGCTTTGCGGTAACCACGAAGCTTATTAGCACCTTTGTTTTGCTACAAAGATAGTACAATCCCTCTTCTTAAATGCAAAATTTCAACCTAGCCTGCTTCTGTGACTGTACAGGCTGGTTTGTGTCGGACCTGGTCGGAAACCCAAATTGTTGGTTTTCTCACATGAAGGCTCATTTGAAATCAAAGCAATAAAATCACTTTAATGACTATAAATAACTTATTAGCTGTCAATGACTACCTAGTGGCAAGATCAATTTGAATTAGGTGTGGTAACCTGGGCATTGATTGGTTGAAATTTAGGTCAATTGTTGCAGTTCACAGGTATGCAAGTCATATTGAGACCTTTTTCCTTGATTTTACTGATTTTTCAATGGACTTGACTGTTACACTGTGCTCTCAGTCATTGCTGAACCCATATTTGATAAATGGATTCGCCCATCATTATAAATTTGGAGTATGCACTTTCATTTATGGGGGCATCAGGAGTGATTTTAAAGATTTATGTCATTTTTCTAGGCGAACAGAATAACCCCAGATGGGATGCAGCATTCTGCGGCGTCTCATCTGGGGCTATAATGTTTGCCGATGTCTCATTATAAGAATGCAAGGCTTGTATGAGTCAAATGTCGTTTATAGCTCTGTTTCCGAAGTACCTGGAGCCAAGATTATAAAAAAAATCATACTCATTTTGACCAAGCATATAAATTAGTGAAGTTAATGAAGTACATGTACAGTCTATGTAATTAACTAAGTTTTTAAGCTCAAAAATGTTGAAATGACAATATTCATTTGGGGTTTTACCATTTATGAGTCACATTAATGAAATTCATGTGTGGTTTAGAAAAAAAAAATGTGTTCTTTTCCAGCATACCAGCAGGTACCTCTCCTGAAATGAAGGATCTTTTACACAAACTCCTGAAGCGTAATGCCAAGGACAGAATATCTTTTGGTAAGTCACCCAACATTATAAACCCTTATAAATTAGGGGTCACAAGTTAGTTCCAGGGCTTCTTCAGTCCATCTTTAAAGCTAAGGTTCTGTCTGTACGACCTAATCTGTTGGTGGGACTTAGGTCCCATCTCCATATGACCTTAGCTGTTAAATGGGATGGAAAGCATGAAATCAACCAACCAACCAGCCAACCAAGATTTAAGTTTATTGTTTCACCCCGTCTCTAAGTGCATATACCCATTTTATATTGTATTTTATTGTTATTCTTTTTGTCTCTATTTATGATATTGGCTGGTTCTTTGAATAGCCTAGTACCCATTGACTTGGAATTTTCAGTGCTCCGAGAGATACAAGTTAGGCGAGCTCACAATTTCATCAGCAAATTAATATTCTATAACTGGGAATTGTCCTAAGAAAAGCAATTTTCAAGGTGCTTACAAGCTAAAAGCTTGACACAGTGAGTCCTTGCTTTGACATTGAAGTTTTAGCTACATAAGCAGGATATATCAGTCTCTTCAGTTACAAAAAACATTTGCGTTACTACACAGATGTACAGCATGATTTGTGTCTTCATTATTGTCCACAGGAAAAATTCACTTTTTCCCCTGATCAAGGAACATTTAAGCCGCATGAGAAAACCAGATTTTTACCTATGCGAAAACAAAGGCACAGATCATCTTCGCAGTAACTGCGAAGCTGATCAGCGCCTTTGTTTTCGCTACTCGGATTGTAAAATTCCTCTTCTATTTAAATCTAAAATTACAAGCATCTAGTCATCTTCTGTGACTGTACAGCCCAGTTTGTGTCGGACCTTGTCGGAAACCCCGAAGACCGATTTTTTCGCATCGTGGCTCATTTAAGCAATAACATGATTAATAGAAGTATGGATTTTCCTGGCCCTTAAGGCAAACAGAAGCCTATTTTCGGTCAGCCAATTATCAAAAAGCAATCTGCATGTCTGAATTACCTCATTTGTATGTTTGGTGAATTTGTGGGTTCCTTAACAATGCAGAAAATCTATCAGTGTTGAGTCATTATTAATGTCGAGTTATACTTTATACCCTGCTAATATTCCTTTGTATTTGGGACCTACCCCCAGCTCCCTTGTTTAATTTTATCTTAAGATTGGGCTTTGCAATGGTAACCTTCTATATGAGCCCCAACACAATAAAACCGGTCACCAGGGTTTCCAACCAGGTCTTACACAAACCGGTCTGTGCAGCTACAGGAGATGGCTAGAAGCTTGAAATTTCGGATTTAGGAAGACGAGAGATTGTACTATCCATGTAGCGAAAACAAAGGTGCTGATCAGCTTCGCAGTTACTGCGAAGCTGATCTGCACCTTTGTTTTTGCCTAGGCAAAAATCCAGTTTTCTCATGCCGCAGCTCATATGTACAGCAAATAAGATGAGCATTCAACTCACAATTTATTGTGACACAAGCACACAACTCCAGGAAAACTTAGGGAAAAAAGTCACCAGTTTTGATCTTACTTGCAAATTTGGCATGTTATCTTTACAAAATTAAAACAGGTCTTGTTATTGTAATGGTTAGAGCGTCTGCTTTGGAAGCGGGAGGTAGCGGGTTGATCAGGGTTCGCTTCAGTGTTAAAGTTAAGATGATCAGTGGCTACCTTGCATTATGAGGCTAGCACTGGGTCATGTTGGTGATTAATGTTCATCCAAGCTTAATAAAGGCAAACCACCCATAGTGTGTAACATTTCAGAATATGTAAACTTTTCCTGGGGTTTGTACAATAAGCTGTCAATAAGTATCCATCCCATACTGACCAACTGCAGACAGGATATGGAATTTTTGTTTGGGTTCTCTGACACTTAATAATTTATGTCATTATCTTTCAAAGCTGTTTGGATGGTCGGGGTCTGGTTGATCAGAAATATTCAATCAATGTTGTTTTCATTTTGTCCGTCTGCCAAGATGCTTTTGTGAATTAATGAGAACTGAAGCTGATGCATACAGCTTATGCAATGACGTCTGCTTATTTTATGCAGAAATTGCAGACACCCTGTCTAGTTGTTTATGGATTTTTAGAATCATGAGATTGTAGTTGCTGAATAAGACTGTCATTTGAAGAGTGCAAGGATACTCAATGATGGTCATGGAAATTTTAGCAGTTTGCGTAAAATATTGAATTTTCATAAAATTGCTGGCTTGGGATTGTGGACTATTAGAAATGGTTGTTTTTCTAGTTGTAAAGGGTAATTTTCTTTATTTTTAAGTTCTGTTCGTAAATTTTTAAAGTAGCCAGCCTTATCAGCCTTTTTGTGTGTAGTGAAACAGAGGGGATACCTCACCCTTGTCTCGTGATTGTGAATAGCATACACAAATAATACAAATCAGTGTTGGAAAATTCATAAAATAGGACATATATAAAGATATTTCCTGCAAAGTTATGTTGAAAATATTTTAATTCACCACATTCTTTTTATTTCAGAGGACTTCTTTGTCCATCCATTCCTCAGACCAATGTCACCAGCTGCTTCATGTGAGTACTATGTCACCACGAAAAATTATATCTGCATATTTTATTGTCTCAGTGTTTTGAAAATTAGCATCACAATAAGCACAAGCTTAATATAAATTCTATGTTGAACATTTCAGTTTCTTACCAAAGTGGCATTTAAAAACATTCTGCAACATAATTTTGTTTTGTTGACCATGACAAGATCACTGCCCAATACAAAAACATTCCGTTCCATTAGTGAAAGAATATAATTGATTCAAATCTCATTAACATGTAAAAATGTTATTCAACAATACTTTTCTCTTACAGCCTCACCTGTGCCGGTGCCAGGTCGAAGCCCGAGCTTTTCCTCAGACAGCCCGGCATCACTCAAAACTGCTTCAGCCTCACCTCTTTCAGGGAAGATGGATTATTCTCCCCCAGTACATACTGTGAAGGTAAAAGAAATGCATTGCCTTAATGTCAAATTGTCCTTGCTGTTTCGTCCCCATTGAATTCTGTGAAATTCATTTGGAATACTTTTTCTTTCCTCATGACTTTGTGCATCTTTTTAGGCAGTTTTTATGGCACACATTCAAACTTGCACACATGCATTTGTTCCTATATATAATCTCTACTTACAAAAATTTTGTTTTGTCTTTTGTATTGCATTTTTTCTCAGTTTATTTTTTTTTCTCAATTTTAGCCTCGGAGTCCTCTAAAAACCAAGTCAGACAACATTTTGGTGGATCAGCACCAAGGTTCTCCAAGTGAAGCTGGGGGATTTCTCAAAGTTGCCAAGGATAATGGCAATGGTTCCCGATGCAGCACACCAACTGAGGTAAACTCTCCTTTCTTGGTGAGAGAAGCTGCAGGGCTCAAGAAGGTAGCAAACAGTTTGGTCCCCCAATTTTAGAAGTGTTGCTAGACATTAGACTAGGCTAGCCCCCCACCCCCACCCCCATAGACTTTTTCTACCTTGCCTAACAGAACCATACCTTGCTTTGCCTTGTTGGATTGCCTCATATTTGAGCCACCTCGTGGGAAAACCAACAATGTGGTTTTTGACAAGGTCCGACACAAACCGACCTGTACAGTTTCAGAAAAGAGCTAGAAGCTTGAAATTTTAGATTTAAGAAGAAGAGGAACTGTACTATCCGTGCAGTGAAAACAAAGGCGCTGATCAGCTTCGCAGTTACTGCAAAGTTGATCTGCGCCTTTGTTTTCGCCTAGGCAGATTGTTGGTTTTCCCATGTGGCGGCTCGTTTCCTCCTTTTTGCCCATCTTGAGGCAAGGTACTGAATCCTCAGCAAAAATCTTGATTAATCCCTTGATTTAGCCTCATTGCTGATCATAGACATGAACGTTAGCTGCCTGTTTGACCATAGAATTATGTGCTGCTACTCAGCCTGCTAAGACCCTCATACGACTTTGATACTTTCAAAAATCTTTACCAGAACTGTCAAAGACTTAACAACTCAAAAGATAGAAAACAGCAGAGCTGTAAGGTTAGATTAGTCTACTGTCAGTTTGTCTTGCATGAACGCTGATCCTGGCTGCTTTGGAGCATGGTGCCTTGCTTGACCCTGTTTGCTCTCGAGATTTTTTCTTTGTCAAAATTTCAGGTCTATGTTTATAATATGAAAATTGATCTAATAACTATTGATGCTTATTCTTATAAACAACAGTTGCTTTCAGCTGATAAATAATGTAACAGGAATATATAATATTTGAAGCAAAATGAAATTTGTGCATATGTAAGCTATTAAAAATTTTGCTTTTGGATTTGTTACATATCATGACTTCAAAATCATTAACATCTGAAGATAGATACAAAATACTGAATTGTTTGAAAACAATGATGTATGCTTCAAAATGTGAAAAAAAAAGAACTTTTTTCTGTTTACAGGATTTTGTGATGGTCCCAGATGAGATGAACTCAGATAATTCTGATGTCATAGATGGAAAAGATGTCAAGATGTCCATCGAAGAAGGGTGAGTCCCCTTAATTACCCATAACCCTACCTCTGGACACCTTTTTAGACACCTTTTTGCTTCCTTGTTTACTCATAATAGCACTGGTACCACCCAGTAAGTGTTGACTCTGTCCCAACATGGCTGAAAAATAGTCTGCTACTATAAATCAAAAGAAAGAAAATCTATCATACATAGAATGCTCTATGTACATTGTATTTGGCTTAACATTAAGCATTCAAATTGTGCAATTAACTGCTTCTTGCCGATTTATTCCACCCTAATATAAAAACAGTGGCCTGTTTTAAAACAGCTTGTTATGATAAGATACTTGTATTGTAACATGGATTATGAAACACAAAACACATGTGGTTTCAGGCACCCACCAGAATCCTTGAGTACAGTGACTGTAACACCCAACTCAGTCGCTGCAGTCTTCCGGAGAGAATCTTCCAACAACCAATTAAACCCTAGTCGTCCCATTACTCTCCAAGTCGCGGCTGAGAACTCCCCTCCTTCCTCTGCACCTATACCAGTACCAACCCAGGTTGCGGCCTACAGACGAATGCAGAGTAATTCACCTACTAGTCCACTAGCTGTGAATAAAAATCTGAATGTGGTTGGATCAGCTGACAGAAAGGTAAAATATTATAGATTCTTAAAACTTTTGACTTGAAGTTACAGCTGAGAACTCTTGTCAGTAGCTATGCATGTGCCGACATAAGAATCATACAAAGTAACTCTCTAAATAAAAAATTAAATTTGGTTGAGTCGGCAGGTAGATAGGTAGAATTTTGTAGGTTCCGAACTTTTTATTGCGATAAAAATTTTTGAGAACAAGATAAGAAAATATAAAATAAACATTTAAGAATAGAGTTTTATTTAAAGAGGTTTGGTAAGTACAGTGCCTGAATTCAGAGTGTCATGAATTAATGCATGAGAAAAAAAAACAAAAAACAAACAAACAGTAATATAAAATGATTGTGCTTGTATTTTAGGAGTTGGAGAAGAGAGAGTCTAGTCTGTCTCGACATGGTTCTGAGGGCAAGTTGGCGGGGCCAGATATAGGCTCGCTGTCGCCACCAGGTAACTACAAACTATGCTATGAGCCGCAATGCGAGAAAACCGGTCTTCGGGAGTTCCGACGAGGTCTGACACAAACCGGCCTGTGCATCTACATAATATGGCTAGAAGCTTGAAATCTTGGATTTAGGAAGAAGAGTGATTGTACTATCCGAGTAGCGAAAACAAAGGCACTGATCAGCTGTGCAGTTACTGCACAGCTGATCTGCGCCTTTGTTTTCGCATAAGCAAAAATCCCCTTTTCTCACGCTGCGGCTCCTATATCAGTAATGAGCCACTGCAGAAAACCAACAATTTAGGTTTCTGACCAGGTCTGATACAAACCAGTCACAGAAGCAGGCTAGAAGCTTGAAATTTCAGATTTAAGAAGAAGAGGGATTATACTATATGTAGCGAAAATAAAGGCACTGATCAGCTGTGCAGTGACTGCACAGCTGATCAGTGCCTTTGTTTTTGCTGCCCAGCTGATCTGCGTCTTCGTTTTGCCTTTGCATGTTGTTGGTTTTCTTATGCGGCCGCTCATATTAGTTAATTTTTCTTTGGATGTTTATTAGATTATCATTTTTATGATACACTTCATTCTGTAGATCCACCATGGTGATCCAATGCTTTCAGATAGGCTATGTTCAATTTCTTGATTTTTGAGCTTTTTGGTCATTAAAACTTTGCTGCTCTTTGTTCTTCTATATACATTTTTGCCTGCAGCCTACAATTTCCTGGCTTATGCCCAGGTTTACGTAACATGTACAAGTCATTTGCTTTTGTCTTGTATTTACAGTTCAGTTCAGTATCGGTACCCCACCCAGTAGTAATACAGGAGGAGCATGGCGGCGTAGCAGTGTATCTAACTCTCCGGGGAAATATGGTACTACCCCACCTTCACCACTCAAGAAATCGGGTAAGAAATGCATCTTTCACCATACTCTTACTAGAATTACCCCATAACCAATGTCATTTGAGCCGCCCCATGGGAAAATCAACAATCTGCATAGGCGAAAACAAAGGCGCAGATCAGCTTCGCGGTAACCGCGAAGCTGATCAGCGCCTTTGTTTTCGCTACTCGGATAGTACAATTCCTCTTCTACTTAAATCTGAAATTTCAAGCTTCTAACTGTTTTCTGTGCTTGTACTGGTCGGTTTGTGCCAGACCTGTTCGGAGACCACATTGTTGGTTTTCCCACGAGGCGGCTTATTTCATCCATCAAGTCAGTGAGAATTTGTTCTACATGGTGACTGTTTAAGTAATTCTACCGAACAAAGGGAACTTACAGTTATTTTTAACAATATATCTTAGATTAAGATGAGATAAGATAGACTAAAATTCTTCTAGAACGACTTTAAGAAATATGAATTCTTTTGTTTGATATGTTTGTTAGTATATTCATTTGTAAAAGATAAAAAAGATCGACATATTTTTTAAAGAAAATGCACATACATATCTGCAGTACAAAACCTTTGCAACAGATGTTTATGAATTAGTCATATAGCTTTAAAACTGGATTCATTTGATATTTAAAATTGTTTTCTAGGGCTTTAAAACACAAAACAAAGAAACAAATCAGCCCTACATGCCTCATTATTCCACCATTTATCTCATATATACTCCTCTATTCCCTGTAGGCTCGGTACCATCTCACCTCTCCCCTATACAGTTCTCCGGCCCTGGTTCCCTGCCACCCATACTCGACTCCCCAACCAAGGTACCATCTCAACCGCGGTACCCGAACCTGAATGAAACAAACCAGACTGCGGTGTCCAATGCTATGTATCAGAGACATCACCCATACACGGTGCCAGAAAATATGCAGAAACTGGAATTTAATGGAAACTGTAAGTTTCAGTTATGCTTAAATGAGCCGCGACTCGAGAAAACCAGTCTTCGGGATTTCCGACCAGGTCTGACACAAACGGGCCTGTGCAGCTACAGGAGATGGCTAGAAACTTGAAATTTTGGATTTAGGAAGGAAAGGAATTGTCCTATCTGTATAGCGAAAACAAAGGCGTGATCAGCTTTGCAGTTATTGCGAAGCTGATCTGAGCCTTTGTTTTCGCATAGGCAAAATTCTGGTTTTCTCATGACGCGGCTCAAATCGTGTTGAAGGTAAAAAAGAGTATGTATAATAAATAGAGAATATTATTTTAATGACTTTTTTGAATAACAAAGCAAACCAGTCTAAATGCTCTGTATCAAAGGCATCATTCATACATGGTGCCAGAAAATATGCAGGAACTGGAGTTGATCGGAAGTTGTAGTTACACTTCTGTCAGTAGAAGTAGTAAGCATGGCAATCAAAAGTTAAAGAACTGATCAAATTGGAGAGGGTCCTATATGAAGGAAACATGTCAGACAGGTCCAGCTTGGTTGGTGAGAAAACGGATATGATGATGATGATGATGATGATCATGATGATGATGATGATGATGATGGTGATTAGGATGATGATGATGATGATGATGATGATGATGATGATGATGATAAATGCATGTGTGGGGTACCTATTTTAAACAATATATTATATATTTAACCAAAATCACCTCTTTCTTTGCAATTTTCTCATACAATCTCTGTGAATTTACATGTATGCATTTGATATATGCTGTTGACAAAATTAATCATTGTGCAAGTGATGAATCTGACTAATGATTTAAATTTTGATATAAGTGTGACTTTTCTTTTATGTCCAAGGAAAGCTATTTTAGTCAAGCTATAGCTTAACTCATTTAAGCCTGGCGTCCCTTTTATGGGACATAGGCAAACAGGATAGCCCCAGATGTGACGCCGCAGAACGTGGCGTTCCATCTGGGGCTATTATGTTTGCTTAGAAAATTTTCACCGAAAAATTGAATAAAATTCAAAAATCGCTCCTGATGCCCCTAAAAATGAAAGTGGGCTCACCCAAATGATAACAGCGATGGGAAAATCCATTTGTCAAATATGGGTCAATTTCAGTACCCCCTTCAACATCTTACGAGACCAGGAACTTATCTAGTAATGACCTAACAAGTAGACAGCCCGGAGGAAAGAGCATGTTGTCACAGCAACTCTTCAAGGCAGCCTTTGGTGACAACAGCCCAAACCAAGGTAAAACTTCTATTGCTTGTTAACTCATTTTAAGTCTGGCGACCTTTCTGTGGGACATAGGCAAACAGTATAGCCCCAGATGTGACGCCGCAGAACGCGGAGTCCCATCTGGGGCTATTCTGTTTGCTTAAAAGAGAAATTTCATCGAAAAATGGAATAAAATTTTAGAATCACACCTGAAGCCTCTAGAATGTAATGTGGACTCACCCAAATGATAATGATGGATGAATCCATTTGTCAGTAATGGGTTAAACTGGGTTAGGCAACTTAGTATAGTCTAAGACTTTCCACTATGTATACAGCTGAAAGGAAAGCAGTCCTTGTACCTGTGCATTCTATGATAGAAGGAATCTTTTGTACTCCAATAATGTTGCATGAGCAATTTGTCAGTTATGGGTAAAAGAATATAGGGATCAACCATGGTTTTCAGTGTTCAAACATTCGATGGATCACGAGGAAGGTGTTTGAACACAAGGCCGCAGGCCGCGTGTTCAAACACCTTCCGAGTGATCCAGCGAATGTTTGAACACTGAAACAAACCATGGTTGATCGCTATTCTTGCATTTTCACTCTAAGCCACTTAAAATCTCATGAAAATAACATTACCAACGTAAAAACTCACCGAAATCCGCGGAGCTTCTTCAACGTCGGCCATTTTGTTTCTACAAAACTCATGACGTCACGTTGCATTGACCAATGACGTCGGCCAAAACCAATGTTCAAACGGCACGTGAATTTCATGATTTGAACATGGGTTTTTCTGTTTGAACACGCTTTCAACCAATTGAAATTGGCCTCAAACAGCTATGCACATAGATATCTATGCAAGAATAGACACTTAATACTGGTAAACTGTCCTTCAGCTGGCTTGCCCAGGAAGTATATGGTTAAGATAATAATCAAAATGACCTCGGCTGTTTACTGTGGATGTAATAAGCAATAACTCAAAGAGATTTAAAAGTGCATCTTCCCCTTAAAGTCTCCTAAAACAAAATTATGCTTTGTTTTGGGGAAAAACAGTAGCAAATACCTAATCAGCGTGTGTTAAATATTTTAATATCTATTTCCTTGGCAGACACGGGAAGAACTGTGATACCATTTGCTGGCAGCAGAAAGAGACTGAATTCTGACAACAGTGACAAGGCTGGTTCTCTAGACCGGGGCAGTTCTGTGGGTTTCTTCAACCCAGGGCTGGAGACTTCGCCCCCGCCCTCACTGATGTACGCCCAGTCACCGCCCAACATGGAGGGACCAATCACGTTTGTAGCTCCGGAACTTGCAGAGGAAACGCTGATGGACGTAAGTTGTGATGTGACATTGTCTGTTTTGTGGTCTTGTCCTACTCAACCATTTTTCAGTGATGTATGGATGGAGCCTAAACTTTATGGGTATTAATCAGTACTGTAGGGAGTTTATATGTCTTTACTCAAAGACACAACCCTTTTGGTCATGAGTCCTGTGCACTAACTTCTAGGCTACCATGCTGCCTGTTATGTTATTAGTTTGGGTGAAATTACATTATAAAAAGAAGTGGTCATTTGGCTCAATGACCAAGTCTAAAAAAGTATTTTGTCCATATAAGTTTAGCATCTAAAAAGGTTGCAGAATTCAAAAAGGGACTTTGGGGCTTCCTGAGGTGACCCAAGGTCTTTCAAATCAACTTTTATCTTGACCCTTAGCTTTAAAAATATTTGAAGAACTCTGAACATTATGATTGGAATATTAGAACATGTGTGTTTGAAATTTTGTGTTCAAATTACAAATCTTTCATTATGTTACAGGACAATCACAATGCAATAATGGCAAAGCTGAACTTCGTGTTGGATCTGGTGGAGTGTATTATAGAATTAGCTAGGGTACGAGGGGCTCCACTCAATGCTTTTTCCGAGAGCATATCTTGCAATAAGGTAGGTGGTCTAAAATTGTTGGCTTTTAGCTTTGTAAATGATTTGATATTGTACAAAAGTGTCTAAAACTGTCAAATAGTGCAGATTTTTTCTTTCACTTGTATTGCATAATATTAGCCGCATCATGAGAAAACAAGATTTTTGCCTATGTGAAAACAAAGGTGCATATCAGCTTCGCAGTAACTGCGAAGCTGATCAGCACCTTTGTTTTCACTACACAGATAGTACAATCCCTCTTCTTAAATCTAAAATTTCAAGCTTCTAGCCCTTTTCCGAGACTGTATAGGCTGGTTTGTGTCGTACTTGGTCGGAAACCCCGAAGACCGTTTTTCTCGCGTCCCGGCTCATATGGCTGCATATTGAGTTAGAATATCACTAATTTTTCAAGAAATTAGATGTCTACTTGCAATTTTTCAGTGCAAGAAATGGTATAATCCTTAAACTTTTGCACCTCAGATAACAAACTTGGTTGAAATCTGTCATGTATTTCCTACTACATATAGTTAAAAAATAAATAGTTTGCTTTTGGCTGGTTTTGTATTTGTCACATAATGCCTAAGCATCTCAAATATGAGCTGCCGCATGGGAAAACCAACCATCTGCATAGGCGAAAACAAAGGTGCAGAGATCAGCTTTGCAGTAACTGCGAAACTGACCAGCACCTTTGTTTTCGCTACACGGATAGTACAATTCCTCTACTTTCTAAATCCAAAATTTCCAGCCTCTAACCATCTTCTATGACCGTACAGCCCGGTTTGTGTCGGACCTGGTCGGAAACCCAAATTGTTGGTTTTCTCATGCACAAGCTCATATGTTATTCCAGAATGAGGGATTGCCCGACCAAGTCCCGAAAATGACGGAAGCTCAGCGTAGGCTTGAGCAGCTGATCCTGTATGTTAGATCCCTGCACCTGCTGTCGTCGGCACTACAGCTGGCCAGAGATGAGCTAAAGGCTGGCCGGCTGACAATATCCAACTCGCTGAAAACTGGTAAGTAATTGCAGTTTATAATTAGTCTTATTAGTGAGAAATTTGAATTCAAAAGTGATGAATTCTTGAAAGTACCCAAATTGCCAAAGTTAAAACTTGAGAATTATTTCCAAGAAGAAAATTTAAGGGAAACAAATGTATGATCAGGCTGGACTATTTATCTGAATAAATATGTTTAGAATCTTGAATGAATATTTTACAGGAATTAACTGCAACGATTTATTTTTAAAGTCACTCTATCCTCCAATTTTCAGCCTCTTGGCTTTTTTCAAGAAACTATACTCTCTTCTTATAATAAAGAGTGATTTTAGAGATTGATTGCGAATGACTATAGAAATAAGTTGTTGTAAATTTGTTAAACCCAATCAATAGATCTAAAACAAATCAAATGTTTGTAATTGGACTAACAATGGTGTGTATATTTGTAGTTGTACGCCAGATGAATCAACACTACCATATGTGTGTTGCGGCTAGTCGACAGCTACAACAGAGGTTGGGTGCCAGTGTACAGACCGCGCTCAGTCCGCAGATTGTTATTGCAACGGCTGACAAACTCATCTATAATTATGCTATTGAAATGGTATGTTTTTAATACTTTTTGAAGAGATAGATTGCTTCTATGTACATGTTTAGAGCTTGGATATTCAAGGGTTTCAAAATGTGTTAAAAATCAGTATGTATTTATAATTGTGAAAAATTCTATTAGCCTTGTCCAGGTTCCTGTGCCACACATTTTATTTACATTGATTATGTGATATTCGAAATTGGGCTTGTACTTGCAGTTTTTAAGTAAATTCATTTTATCCTTTGTATATTTTCAGTGTCAGACTGCGGCCCTGGATGAACTTTTCAATAATCCTCAGGAGTGTTTCCGACGTTACCAGACTGCTCAGATATTACTACACAGCCTGGCTCAGCAGTCTAGAAACTCGAAAGACAAGGAATCTCTCAATAAATGTAAGTCAGCTTAACCCATTTTTGACGAATGGATTTTCCCGTCATTAACATTTGGCTGAACCCACTCTCATTTTTAGGGGCATCAGGAGTGATTTTCAAATTATATTCAATTTTTCGATGAAAATTCTCTAAGCAAACAGAATAGCTCCAGATGGGACGCTGCAGAATGCAGCGTCACATCTGGGGCTATGCTGTTTGCCTGTGTCCCACAAAAAGAATACCAGGCTAATGTGAGTTAAAGATAATCAATTTTGGTGACAATACATGGGTTATTGTAATTCTAATGAAAAAGTTGACATGATTGTCTCACCAAACTAGCTGATAATACTAATATGTAGTAACATAGATAACAATGTAGTAACATACATAACTCATATACCGTACTGATCTTTATTTGTAGAATAATGCTGTTTCATTGTTTTACAGATAAAGAAGCTGTTGAAAGACGATTGTCAAACCTCCAAGGTCAGGCCTACTATCACCTAGCTAGCTGATAATTATCTAGTAATGTAGATAACACAAACTGGTTATCTAGTAACATAGATAGCACAAACTGGTTATCTAGTAACATAGATAACACAAACTGGTTATCTAGTAACATAGATAACACAAACTGGTTATCTAGTAACATAGATAACACAAACTGCCAATAGCTGCCATTACTCTGTGTTCCTGAGTGGGTAGAAGAGTAGCAAAAAGGTGTGAAACTAAATATATAACAGTGATAGTGGGTTCGCAAAACAGGGTGTGAAATTGAAATAAGATGCTCAAGTGAATATCCAACCTTACTTACACGCTGAAAACAATAGCAGAGTTGTTACTGTGGTTTCTTTAAAATAAAAGTGATAATTCACACCCCTTCAAGTTAGATACTGAAAATGCTGATGATGTCGCAGAATTGTACATAATAGCTGTAGATATTTCATGTGATATTAAGTTATATCTATTTATTGACATCTATAAACATGTTACATAGTCTTTAACCCATTTTTGGCGAATGGACTTACCCACCATTATCATTTGGATGAGTCCACTGTCTTTTTTGGGGCATTAGAAGTGATTTTGAATTTTTATTCCATTTTGTTATGAAAATCCTCTAAGCAAACAGAATTGCCTAGCTGGGATGCAGGGTTCTGCAGCGTCCCATTTGGGGCTGTACTGTCTGCCTATGTCCCATAAAAAGGATAAGGCTTTTTGATTTAAAGTGAAAGGCTGACCAATTTGGAATGAAAAATACAAATATCCTTCAAATTATTTGATAAAAAGTGACTTTAATGCCTCTTTGGCTTGAAGACTAAGCTGACTTTTGTTGTGAATGATTACATCATAATACAAATGACAGTCATAGTTATTGTGCATATGATAGGACAAAGTGCACTTCAAATTGTTTTCTATGAAAAATATTGGATGAATAAAGTACATACATGTACATCAGACAGTGGACATTGATAAGATTGTAAAACACATAGAATTATATACAGAAGTACATGTATGTAACAAAAGATTGATTAGTTATAGCCTGAAAGTGCCACAGATTCGAAAACGTTTGTAATAAGAACATGAACAAGGACATACATTGTATGTAGATGATAATTAAGTGCTGTGAAGAATCGGAAAACTTGTTGGAAAAATAGAAAACTGTTTCATAATTGCTGATACAAAGAGACAAATTCATATAGAAAGACCTTGAGACCTGAGTGTCAAACCCATGACATGTGAAGTTGACATTACTAAATTACTGGTACAGATTTTAGTAGATCTGCCGCCAAATTCAGCATTTATCATAAGTTTGCTACAGTCAATATTATTTATATTATTTACAGATCTCAGATCTCATTTTGCATATTTGTTTTAATGAGTTGATGTATTATGCTATTATATTATGTTGTATATTATTTTGCGCGTTCCTCATTCTACCTCAGTATCAGGGTAGTTTATGAGGAAATAAGTTCAAGACCAGATATGAAGCATAATGTAATCATAAAAGGACAATTTTCTTGGGCATCCATTAATTTTTATGAAAATTTTTGCAGTAGATTATCATTGGAACAGCCCAGATGAGGCCATTCTGATGTGAATCATTGACAACATGTTAAGAGAAATCATAAATGTAATCTGATTACTCTTTCCCAGTAATCATAATTCAATTGATTACTCTTGAAAAAAAAATGAGTAATCATAATGCAATCATAAAGATGACTAAGTAATTGTAATTTAGTCATTAGAGCTACCCTAATAATTGCCCCATGTCTGGTATAAACTGTATATTGTGGAATTCAGCTTTGTCTGAGCCTATTGATATTCGAAAGGAATTCACATGTGCTTGAAAATTATCATACAATTGAGCCGCCCCATGGGAAAACCAACAATTTGCATATGCAAAAACAAAGACGCAGATCAGCTTCACGGTAACCGCGAAGCTGATCAGCGCCTTTGTTTTCGCTACACGGATAGTACAATTCTTCTACTCTCTAAATCCAAAATTTCAAGCTTCTAGCTCTTTTCTGTGCGTGTACAGCCCGGTTTGTGTCGGACCTGTTCGGAAACCACATTGTTGGTTTTCCCACGAGACTGCTCAATTCTGTTCATATCTGGACTACTTGAAATTGCTTATTGATTTGAGCTTGCGCATGAGAAAGCCAACAATTTGGGTTCCAACCAGCTCTAATACAAACCGGCCTGTACAGTCACAGAAGCAGGCTAGCAGCTTGGGATTTGAGTAGAAGAGGGATTGTACTATCTGTGTAGCGAAAACGATGGCGCTGATCAGCTGTGCAGTTACTGCACAGCTGATCCGCGCCTTTGTTTTCGCATATGCAAATTGTTGGTTTTCTCTTGCGAAGGCTCATTTTATATTGCTGCTTCCATAGAAAAACACCGGTTACTAAATATGGTGCAAACATATTGGGCTACAAAGGTTAAATATCAGCATTTTAATTTTTAGTTTAGTTTGTGTTGTAATGATGCAAGTTGGTAATCACATGGGTTGTTCAGAGACAACCAATGCGATAAAGAACAACCAATGCAGATGAAATCAATATAAGTCTTACGATACAATTACCTGTTTGGGAACAACATTAGATCCTAGGATGAAAGAACTTGTCAGTGAACAACTTACCACAGATTAGAATGATACTTGGTAAGTCATCCCCAGACTGGTTTTTGCTCGCTTTTGTCACATATTAATTTCATCTGTGTTGGTTGTTCTCAGACACACCTCATGTTGGTTGTATCTAGATGATTAATGTAGTTTATGATTATCAGCAGTTTAGCTTGTTGTGTAATGACTGATAGAATTAGTGCAATAGCTTGACAAGTTCTTTCACTTTAGATAGATACACAAAATGAGTGTCTAGCTAAGCAGGTATAGTGCATGTACACATATTGATTGGTTGTGTGAAGAAGTGCTTTTGAATTTGGCTGGTCATGTGATGTCTAAATCTTGCCTTATGGTATTTTTCTAGACAAGTATGTAATGGAAGATATCTGAACCACTTTATTGTTTAAAAACTGCAGCTGAATGAGTTTAATGCATTATGTACTTGCATGCTGAATCACAAGGTTTTTAATTTTGTAAAGAAAAAGAAAGGAACAGCTGAAATGTTGATTACATGTACTTACATGTCATCCTTAAACTTTCATTTTTTGTAATTGAGCATCTCTTTCATTTTTTATTTAATGCTTGAACCAGCTCTTAACGGTTATGCTCTATGCCTCATTAAAGCCTGATGCTAGCCATGCGTTTTGGTTGTTTCGGTCAAACTTTATTATATACTTTTATAAAATTTTGATGTCTGTGAATGAGCTGACCAAATTACAGGCATACAGCTTTGCATGGGTGTTATATTTGAGCCGCCTCGTGGGAAAACCAACAATGTGGTTTCTGAACAGGTCCGACACAAATCAGGCTGTACAGTCACAGAAGAGGGCTGGAGACTTGAAATTTCGGATTTAAGAAGAAGAGGAAGTGTATTATCCATGTAGCGAAAACAAAGGCGCTGATCAGCTTTGCGGTTACCGCGAAGCTGATTTGCATCTTTGTTTTCGCATATGCAGATTGTTAGTTTTCTCATGAGGTGGTTAATTAAAATGGGTATGGAGCACCAAAATGTTAAAGTTGTTTCATTTTAGTAAATTATTTAGCTGAGTTATGAGATGATCTTTTGTATAAGTGGATAGTTAATGAGATTGGACAGGCTTTCAGCATAAATTGAAAATGCTGTATTGGACTCGTCAAATTAGACTAACAGTGTATTGTCATAAAATCGTCATTTGAGAGATGTACATGTATATGTAAACATGCATTTAAATTGGAAAAATCATCTCAATCTGCATTAACTGACTATAATAGTGCATTGCTCTCATAACTCAGTTGAGTATGCTATATGCTATGTAGCCTGATTTACATTAGTTTCAAAAATCAGGATTGTAAATATCAAATAGTGTGCAATAAAATAACAAATTGGTGATAAGTTTCATGTGTATATGTTAGTGATAGAAAAAAACACAACAAAAACACACTTTTATAAAATCTGATTATCTGGAATGTTTTTTATGGGCTAGTATGCATTTAAAAATAAGAATGAAAAGTAGATTTTTAGAGGGTTATCTGAGAATTCATTTCTTTGCAAATGCCATTCTGGTCCCATATAAATCACCAGGTTATTTGTAATATTTGTAAATAATGTTGTTATTAAAATATCCACACTATTGTTTTAACATATGTACATTTATATTTTATATTTTGAATATGTGAGAGAGTGTGAGAAATCGAATCCATTTCTTAGTTCTCTAGACTTAAAACTGGACTTTAAAAAATTGCATAATGATATTGTGGTTGATCACTAACGTCCTTTTGTATGTAAATTTCCTAAAAATCCTCTGATTCTAGTCAAATTGAAGCCAGACATTAACATCAACATGCAAATCAGGGGCCATTTGTTCAAAAATAATGATGTTGTTAGTTAACGATTCGTTTGAATTTCAAATAGCAATAATTCAAATACACTGTTATTTTTTGTTGATAAAATGTGAGAATCATTTGCACTGCAAAGGATTCTCACATTTTTTCAACAAAAAATAACAGTGTATTTGCTTTTGAAGTCGATATATAGTAAACAAATGGAAGGCTTAATGAAAGCGTTAAGCTAACCAAGTTTTGAACGGCTGGCCTCTGAAGTCTAATTCTTGTTATGATCCTCAAGTGAAACAGCTTCTAAGGCTTACTGATTTTTTTCATTCATATTTACAAGCCACCTGATTGCTTGTCACAAATATTATGTGTTAATGCTGCTTTTGCCTAATTGTTTTGCTGTCAGTATTTTATTGTGATTATTTTTGTTTCAGAGTATATGTTAGTTTAGCTGATGATGCCTGTATGAATATTTTATTTTTGTGATTTTAGAATATTTCTATTGAAATGATATTGTAGTTTCAAAGAAGCAAAAAACTCATTGTCACCCTGATTTTTATGTTAAGAGGAAATAAGACATAATTCCACCTAAAATACATGTTTCATGCTTTAAATCTGCTTCGTGTCTATTTTGTGATCAAATTGAGGACATGAAATAGCCGATTTGTTGTTCATGAATTTAATGTATAATACTAGCAGTAGAGTTTCTCCCTGTGGAACTCCTACTTGAAATGTTAATATACCATTCCTCAAATGTACATACACATTGTTCATTGTCACTGTAGATATACAACACACATCACAGTATTTCATTTCCACTCAGTCTCATTTTGTTTATGTTTTGTATACAGTGGCTCAGAAGAGGGATTAATTTGCGATAATAAAAGTTAATGGATAGTTTAACACTTCTCCCCTTTAAAGTCAGGTTTTTGGGGTACAGGGGGTTATTAAGACCCCTTGATGAGGCAGTTATTAAGACCCCTTGATGAGGCATTTATAATGAGTACCCAAACGATATGGTTCTTAAGAAATTTATCTCCTTCGTCTGGTCTTCTGTTTACATCAAGTTTAGTTTTAGTCTCATGCTATGTTGTGTGTATTTCTTTGTATTGAAAGAGCTGATCAGTTATATTTGTTTGAAGTTCCTCACAATTGTCTCAAGCAGAAAAGTGGATTTCATGTTTGTTTTGTATTTTGCCCTTGTCTTGACAGCCATAATGATATGATTCTTCATACTTTTCACTCTGATCATATAGTCATTTCTCTTTGAAACAAAATTTTGTTTCCAACTGCCAAGATCAAGGTTTTTGATTGCTAATTCATGTTGTTGGCAATCAAAAATGTTTGTTTGGCATTTCACTATTGTTTTGGGCATTTGACTATCATTGTTTTGGCCGTCTTAACACCTAATTTGCCAATCAATAAAAAAAAAAATGTACGAAAACATGGTTTGCTTGATATTGACGCCTACCTTTTGTGGACCTGTTGATGACATTTTCATTGGGCATGAAAACTGTTTTTTTTTTCTTACCATAACTGACTACTGATTATGTAGACAAGTTATTATTGTCTCTTGTGAATTTTAATGATATGCAAATAAAAAGACAGAAAAACCCCAAATATTGTGTTCATTGTTTTTGTGCACTGCCTTGTACAGAATAAGCCACATTATAATGCAAGCACTAAATAAGGGCCGAATAAAGGGGTTTCATAAATAGACCCTTTATTTAGTTACTGACCTAATAAAGGTCACCTCTACTGACTAAATAAAGACCATGTTGTAGTTCTGTTAACATACCAAAAAAAAGTTTTTTATGTCGGTCTCTGCCATTGGGTATCCGGACAAAATCCCCCCCGGACAGAATCCCCCCCACTCTTTTTTGTTGACGAGGACAGAATCCCCCCCAGTATATCTTGCAAATAGGACAGAATCCCCCCCACTTCTCAGACAGAATCTACTTCTATAATTGAGCAATCTTTAATATGAGTAATGGTGGACATGAGTAATGGCGGACATGAAAATTTTCACGCGCAATTTTTTGTCAAAAAATATGGAATTATAGTGTTAAAACTTTTCAAAAGTGATTCTAAGAGTGACCAAAAAACTCGGAATGATAACTTTAAATGGCTGGAAATCGAAAGAAAAAGAACAAGCGTAAGAAAGATCCAAATTCACCGGATTTCCAAAATTGTCAACCAGAACAAAAGAGAACAACAATGGACATGAACACTCGTTCACATCCACAGGCACAGGCAAGTGCAAGTTTTGTGTATCCAACATATACGCAGTCTACACCCCAACAAAACATGCCTTACAGTCAGTCTTACAGTCAGCATTACGGACAGCCCTACTACGGTTCCCCTCCCCCTCTGCCGGTGCCATTGTCCCTCGCGCAGATGACGCCACTCCCAGTTTCACCCCCTGTATCAGCTTCACAAGGACAAAGCCCAAGTGTATTATCAGGAGATGTTGTGGCCCAATTATTTGGGCGTCTCGATATGATGGACAAGAAACTAGGCCAGTTACAGTCCATTCAGAATACGCTACAAAGTGTAACGGTACAGGTTAACGATGTGAGCACAAGGCTAAAATCGGTAGAGACAAAAGTGGGTGATTTAGAGCGAAGCCGCACATTTGACACAGAAACGCTTAATGATATTAGGGGTAAACAACGAGAAATGGACAAAATGTTAAAAACGTTGCAAAAATCAGAGGAGGAGCAAAAGAAAAGGCTCATTGACCTACAGTCTCGCCAAATGCGGGACAACCTATTGTTCTATAATATAAACGATGAACAAAATGAAACCTCGGAGGCGTGTTACGGAAAGATGTTAGACTTACTTCGGGATGAAATGAAAATAGAACGGAGCCGCATTGATCAAATTCGACAGGGTACATAGAATCGGAAAATATGATGCTTCAAAGACTCGACCCGTAGTTGCCAAATTTTGCTTTTTTCAAGAACGGGAAATGGTCCGTAAATCGGCTAAAAATCTTGAAGGCACACAGTATTCAGTGGGTCAACAGTTTCCGAAGGAAATACGGGCTAAACGAAAAGAACTGCTTCCTACTATGAAACGTTTAAAAGATGAGGGTCAAAATGCCTATTTGTCAGTTGATAAACTTTACGTCGACGGAAAGCTATATAAGGGTCGTATTGATGCACCAAATCAGCAGCAAAATGGCGCGGATTCGAGCAGGGGGCGCGGGCGTGGGCGCGGGCAAGGATGGGGACGGGGTCAAGGACGTGGGCAAGGATGGGGTCAAGGTCGAGGTCACGGAATGGCTCACGATGAAACGAATGAAAATGGGCTGGTCAACGATCTCGAGGACACGAATCCTTTTGGCACGCTTCGGGATGAAGGACAGGACGAGGGTCAAGGTCGCATGGACGCTGATGATGGTCAAGGTCAGGGTTAGGACAGCTGGGAGAGTGAAATCAGGGTATTGAGTTGGAACGTTGAAGGTCTAAATTCGGAGAAACAAAATAATAGTGATTTTTCTAAATTTATCGCGGATTATGAAATTATTGTTTTATATGAAACATTTACGACAAAGAAATCAAAAAATCGAACTTTCCGGTTACAGCAAACCAATTCATTCTTACAGACGTTTTAGAAATCGCAGGGCAAAACGAGCAAGTTGCGGGGTAATAATTTACATAAAAGATGAACTAAGAAAAGGAATTAAATTGGTAAAAAATGATGTTGATTCTATCATATGGATTAAACTTGATAAAACTTTTTTCTGTACGCAAAATGACAGGTTCTTGGCGGCAGTGTATATACCACCAGAAAACTCCCCCGTGCACGATGTTTATAACATTGATTTTTTCCAGACATTAGAAAATGATATAATTTATTTTGAACAGTATGGAGAGACCTTTTTGATTGGGGATTTGAACGCACGAACTGGTCGAAAACATGATTATATTGAGTGTGACTCTGTTTTGGACGATATCGAAGAGGATAATATTCAAATCGATGCGCCACAAAGGCGCCTTTCAAGGGACAGCGTCTCAAATAAATTTGGCGATTATCTGCTTGATCTTTGCAAGGCTACCGGTATGAGAATAGTTAACGGTCGCTTGTTCGAGAACACCGATAAAATGACGTGCTACACACATAACGGCGAAAGCTTGATTGACTATATTTTAACGCATAGCAAAAATTTCGGAGCATTTACGAATGTAACTGTTCATGATTACAATGAGTTCTCGAACCATGCACCGGTTTCATTTTCGATTAAAATTTTAATGCAAAGGTCAGGGGAGGTAACCGAAAAATTTAAGGATGTATATAGATGGAATGAAAATTGTAAAAATGAATTTGTAAATATCTTGAAAAATGATGTGAATTTATTGCAAAATATTGTTGCAGAAAATGAGTCGGTAGACTGTATAATAGATAAGTTTTCGTCCTTTGTCACAGACAGAGCTAATCCATTCTTTAAAAAGGTCATTAAGGTAAAAAACGACATAATATTTGAATGTGCAGATTTGAAAGAGAGGCAGTTATGGTATGATGAAAATTGTGTATCAAAAAAGCAATTTCTACAAGAAGCAATAAGAGATTTTAATTTGATGAAAAGTGAGCAAAACCGTAAAAAAGTTTTCGATGCTAGAAAAGATTATAAATATTACTGCAGGAAATGTAAGTTAAAATTTAAACGTGACATATGCAAAAATATGAATGATTTAAGAAAGAAAAAGCCTAGAGAATTCTGGAAATTGTTCATACGAAAAAATACAAATCTAAAAACTAATTTATCAGAAAATGAATTTTATGACTATTTTAAACAATTATCTTCAGAAATAGCCGAAAATAATCCCGAAGAAGTGTTAAATTATATGCAAGGTTTTGAGCAAAATGAACAGGAGTCTACCTTTTGTGAATTAGATGAGCAAATTAGCCGAAAAGAAATACTTGACGCAATCAAACGACTTCATACAAATAAATCAGGCGGTATTGATAATTTGATCAATGAATATTTCAAATATGCAGCAGAAATTTTGATAGAAACTCTTTTTATACTATTTAACAAAATTTTGGACAGCAAAACTTTTCCGCAAAACTGGGCTATAGGATTGATAGTACCCATTCATAAAAAAGGGGATATTGATGATCCGAATAACTACAGGGGCATAACTTTATTGAGCTGTTTCGCAAAACTTTTCACTTCCGTTCTTAATGAAAGGCTAAAATTATGGGCAGAATTAACAGGAAATAGTTCAGACGCACAGTTCGGATTTAAATCTAATCACAGCACTATCGATGCGGCGTTTATTTTGAAATTTCTCATTCATCGCCAGTTATTGGAAAATAAAAACTTGTACTGTGCCTTCATTGATCTCAGGAAGGCGTTTGACTCCATTTCGAGATTGAGTATGTGGTACAAAATGATCAAATGTGGAATTGATGGCAAACTTTTCAGTCTAATACAATCTTTATATGCAAATATTAAATTAAGAGTTAAATGTTTTAACTCGCTATCGGATCTATACACCTGCGATGTCGGGTTATTACAAGGGGAGATAATGTCACCCTTTCTTTTCTCGCTGTTTTTAGATGATATTGAAAGCCATTTACAAGAAGGCATGAACGATGGTATTAATTTACAACAATTGCAGCTATATATTCTTCTTTTTGCCGATGACGCGGTTTTGTTCTCTGAAACCCGCGAAGGACTCCAAAATGAGCTAAACAACTTAGAATCTTATTGTAAAAAATGGAATCTCACAGTGAACGTTGAGAAAACCAAAATTGTGGTATTTAGAAAGGGGGGAGTACTTGGTAATAATGACCACTGGTTTTATGCAGGGCATGAAATAGAAATTGTAAGCCAATTTACTTATCTTGGAATTGTGTTCTCTAGCGGTGGTTCATTCATGCAAAATTCTAAAACTCTCGCTGGAAAAGCGCTTAGAGCATTGCATCAGTTATGGCAGCTTCTAAAAGAAGTACAGGCACCTGTGAACATAAGTCTTAATTTGTTTGATTCCCTTGTGGCATCTGTGTTGAATTACGGGTCAGAAATATGGGGGTTCATGCAGGCCGATTACATTGAAAGGGTACATAGAAAATTCTGCAAATACTTGTTAAATGTCAAAACTTCCACGAATAATTATGCAGTATACAACGAACTAGGCCGATATCCTCTTGTTATTGAAAGATATATAAGAAACGTAAAATACTGGTTCTCCTTATTACATAAATGTAAAAGAAATTGTATTCTAAATGCAGTATATATGTCTATGGAAACAGATATGCAAGGAGATGACAGAAATATTTTATGGCTTACAAAGCTCAAAAACCTGTTAGAGCGAAACGGTTTCGCAGACGTATGGCGTTACCCTTTTTCTGTTGATCAAAAAATATTCATACCTTTGTTCAGAAGAAGACTTATAGATAATTTTCTTGTCGAATTAAGAGTAGGTCTAAATACTTATTCATCAATGACTTTGTATAGAGAACTAAAAGATGATTTCCATTTGACTGAATATCTTAAAACACTTGATAATAAAAAGCACAGAAATGCAATTTCGAAACTTCGTATGTCATCGCATAGACTTGCAATAGAAAAAGGTCGACATAATGATATTGCAAGGCAAAATAGAAAATGTATATTTTGTACTACAAATGATATTGAGGACGAATATCACTTTGTTTTAATTTTTCCTCGCTACCAAACTTTACGACTACAACACATTAAAAGGTATTATCGTACAAATCCTAGTATGTTGAAATTTATACAGCTTTTAAATTCTACAGGAAAAACCCTTAAAAACCTGGCTGTTTATATATCTAAGGCGTTTGAGGAAAGAAATCTGTTAGTTAATGATGTATATGAATGAATGCTTAATTGTAAATACCAATATGAATAGAATACATGTATCTGTCATAAACACTTTCATAAAGATTGGTCATCTTATTGTTTGTATTATACGGTGATTACATATAAAATTTTCATATGCCGTGAAAAATGGCAAACTGAGACCGGAAGATGGTGTGGATATGGTTTCCACTCTCTTCAGCACTGGTAAATTTACTATATATCTTAGTTTCAACTGTGCTTAAAACTCATGTTACAGTTTATTTTGTATTGTATGTGAAGACGATGAGCTTGTTATGCTTAAGTCATGAATAAAATTTATGTTATGTTATGTTATGTTATGTTATGTTATGTTATGTTTAATATAGTTGACTATAATAAGTAGTGATTAGAGAAAATTAAATATGAGAATTTGGTTATTTTTAATACTTTTTTATAATAACTTAGTTAATTACTCAATTATAGAAGTTTGTCTCACCTCATTATTGCTATTAGGTGTAATTATGGCATATTAAGATAAAGCTTTCTTAATTAAATAAAAAAAAACAAACAAAATAATTATCCGGTCATTAGCATATTATGAATAAAGACACTCTAATTTGATGCAAAAATAGTTGACATTTAGTTTTAAATGTTACAATTTGATTATGGAGATTCTGTCTGGAAGGGGGGATTCTGTCCTATTTGCAAGATATACTGGGGGGGATTCTGTCCTAGTCAACAAAAAGGGGGGGAGGGATTCTGTCCGGGGGGGATTTTGTCCTCCTGCCATTGCTATGCAGTGTTACATAGACGAAAGAATGGACAAGAAAAAACATAAGCTATCAACAAAATGTATTGCCATGGTGGCGAATTTTGAGGAGTCCTGCTGCTGAGTGATTACTGCGCTGTTGACTAAATAAACAAGATGGCAGAAAGCATATCGCCTCACATCAGGTTTTTTGCGATTTGTTCGAGTTTTGTTGCATTTTAAAGTAAATAACAACCCAATGACCAAAAATAAACAGATTTATCACGCTCGGACCGTAACCAGATGAAATGGCTTGGTAGAACCTCGCTTTTTCATCAGTTTTCTAATCCTAGCATGATACACCTATTTATTTTTTGTCATTGGGTAGTAATTTACCTTGGTTGGATTCAGGAACCTTGTCCAGCTATACAGAGTACTGGTAACCTGTTACGAAAACAGAGATTGTGGGTACTCGTTAGGTCTATGTTTTGAGCAAAAATATTGAAAATATCAAAAATTTCAATTTTTGCTGCTGAAAAAAATCTCTGTTTATTGAATGGGCAAGTTTTACTCACAAACTTAGTGAATACTACTCACTCATCCAGTGAGCTTTACTCACAAAATTAGTGAACACTATTCACTCATCTAGAGAGCTTTACTCACAAAAATCAGGTAATACTACTCTTCTAGTGAGCTTAACTCACAGAATCAGGTGAACACTTCTCACTCTTATGGTGAGATTTACAAAATCAATGAGCATTACTCACTCATCTAGTGAGCTTTACTCACAAAATCAGTTGAAAACTACTCACTTATCCAGTGAGCTTTACTCACAAAATTAGGTTAACACTTCTCACTAATCTGGTGAGCTTTACTCACAAAATCAGTGAATACTACTCACTCATCCAGTGAGCTTTACTCACAAAATCAGGTGAACACTACTCATTCATCCAGTGGGCTTTACTCACAAAATTAGGTGAACACCTCTCACTGTTCTAGTGAGCTTTACTCACAAAATTAGGTTAACACTTCTCACTAATTTGGTGAGCTTTACTCACAAAATCAGGTGAACACTTCTCACTCATCCAGTGAGCTTTACTCAGAGGATCAGGTGAACACTACTCACTCATCTAGTGAGCTTTACTCACAAAATCAGTAAATACTACTCACTCATCCAATGAGCTTTACTCACAAAATCAGTGAATACTACTCACTCATCCAGTGAGCTTTACTCACAAAATTAGTGAACACTACTCACTCTTCTAGTGAGCTTTACTCACAAAATTAGTGAACACTACTCAATCTTCTAGTGAGCTTAACTCGCAAAAACAGTTGAAGTCTACTACCTATATAGGTCTAATTTTATATGAGCATTAAGATGTCTCAGGAGGTATAGAAGGCTTTTGGGAGAGACCCGCTAGGGACGGACAATTTGGCATGAAATGACGCAATTTGGCTGAATAAAAGTTAGGGAGCACAGTGGCGTAGTGGTAGAGCATCGGACTCCGAATCTAGAGGTCCTGTGTTGGATTCCCACATGCGTCGTGTTGTGTCCTTGAGTAAGACACATTAACTCCCTACAGTACTGGTTAAACCCAGGAAACGTTGGCTCCGTTCCGACATGACTGAAAAACTGGGACGTTAAGCCTCAACACAAACAAACAAACAAGAATATGAAGTTCATGACTACACAAAGATGGGAGCCCTTTGATTTGGTAAGATGTGGGAGGTCTTATATGTTTTAAACCATACACACTTATAATCAGTTGTAGTCTGGCCTATTACAGGGCATTGGTTGTCCTCAAAGTGATGGTTTATAGAGTTCTAAAGAACAGCTACTTTTCTTGTTAATTTTGAGGAGTTTCAGACTGCCCCCGAGGTGTTGAGGGTCGGTATGTTCAGGGGCTTATAAAAATATAAGACTTGGGCACAATTTGCTAAAAGTTTGCATCACAGCTTGACACTAATCTTATCAGGTGAATAAATGAAAAAGTTGCTGACATATTATCTCGTCATTTTAAAGCTATGCAGTGGTGCACAACCTTTTTGATCACCCCACAAATAAGATTCTTATGACCTGTTCTATCAGAGCTTAGAATAATGAGCTTTTTTGTTTGCTCTACCTGCTTGTAAATTTTTGTTGAGGATTTTGGCAATGTCCAACAACATGCCAGTTTGTACAACATCCGAAGATGGCCATCCATTGCATTATGGATATATTCCCAACAAAATAAGAAACAAAATGGTACCATTCATTAATTTAAATTATTAAAAAAAAGATCATGAGAAAAGACAAAATTCCATTTATACCATTGCAAAGGCATATTATTCTGCCATGACTTGCATAACCTTTTAAACCAGGGTTATAACTCTGCACAGAAAATTGGTCATAAACCAGGTGCCAGTAAAATGTTAAAAGTCACAAAAACGCACCATTTTTCATTCTCTCTTGAATCGTTACTCAAGTTGCTTGGAAGCTTTTGAGTACACCTCAAGGTACCCAGACACTAACTTGTTCCATGCTTTATTCTCATTTTGTTCAAACACAGGTTCTAAAGGCGTTGCAGCTCTTGTCGTTTACCTGCATTTTGAACAGAAATTGCATACTGGAGATAAACCTTATAAGCTGCTGTAAAGGTCAATACCGATCAAATTAAAGTTTTTATAGATGAAAAACATTATTCAGCTTCACAAGCTTCTACTAAAATTTATTCTATCTAATCAGCACACAATCGGTCTTTGGCCAGACCATTTTTTATGCCACGACAACCGGACTGGCTTATCAGCCTGTGCAGTAGCAATATACATGTTACTTTTTTGTTCATGTAATGAGTATTGGTTGTTCTTTATGTCTATAGATCTTGATTGTTTGTCTGTTTGTTCGGGTTTAACGTCGCTTTCAACATTATCTGTCATATCACGACAGTGTCTGGTTGTGACAGGGAGCTCAATGCTCACTTTTATAGTGCTGCCTCACTGTGGTATCAGATCCCAGACACTTTTACCTGATACCACCTCCAGTCACATTATACGGACACCGGAGCGACCAGTCCTAGTCCTACCCCGAAGATCCGAGTGCCAAGCGGGGAGCAACTAGTACCATTGTTAATGACTTTGGTATGTCGCGGCCCGGGATCGAACCCGGTACCTCCTGATCTCGGAGCGGACACTCTACCTACTGAGCTACCGAGGCTGGTCTATAGATCTTGAGATATATCAATGCAAGGAAGATCATATGCGCCCATCTTCGAGATTTCTGACCAGGTTCAACACAAAGCAAGCTGTACGTGCACAGAAGATAGCTAGAGGCTGGAAATTTTAGATTTAGAAACTAGTATATGTGTAGCGGAAACAAAGGTGCTGATTAGCTTCGCAGTTACTGCGAAGTTGATCTGCACCTTTGTTTTCGCATATGTGAAATGTTGGTTTTCTCATGACATGGCTCATATAATAACAAAAAACAAAACTTCAGTTTCATACCTTTATTACAAGACTTTTGCCTATAACAGTACAGTACAATACATATACTGGATTACACCAAGTACCCTTGTGTCTGAATTGCAACTAAAATGCTTTAATCCTTTTTAAGGGACATAGGCAAACAGTATAGCCCCAGATGTGATGCCACAGGACGCTGCGTCCCATCTGGGGCTATTCTGTTTGCTTAGAGCGATTTCATCCAAAAATCAAACCAGTCTAAAACCACTCCTGACACCCCTAAACATTAAAGTGGACTCGTCCAAATGAAAATGATGGCCAAGTCCATTCATCACATATGGGTTAATTGCAACTAAAATGCTTTCAGAAAGCATTACCACCTCATTTAATTTACACCAGGCCCCGAGGTTATAAAACTTTTTTCATGCTCAACTCAGCTGAGCTTGAAATTTCAAATCCTCATAAATACTGACATAGCCCAAATATGTTGAAATTGAAGGTTTAGAACTCCAAAGCCTGTAATTTATCCTGCTAATAAATGTTAAAATGCCAACAATTGTTGGCATTTTAACATTTATGAGCAGGATAAATTATTTATGAGCAGGATAAATTTTAGTCTCAGCTGAGCTGAGCATGAAAAAAGTTTTATAACCTCGGGGCCAGTTATCCGGAGGCAACCAATATGGCTCAGAACAACCAACACAGATTAAATTAACTCATTAATGACAAATGGATTTAGCCATCATTATCATTTGGGTGAGTCCACTGTCATTTTTAGGGGCTTCATGTGTGATTTTTTAATTTTATTCCATTTATCGATGGAATTCCCCTAAGCAAACAGAATAGCCCCAGATGGGACGCCGCATTCTGCGGCGTCCCATCTGGGGCTATACTGTTTGCTTATGTCCCATATAAAGAACACCAGGCTAATATGAGTCAATGTATGGCTGCAGGATGCAAATATCTGGGAACAACTTACCATGAATCTTATCTGTGGCAAGTTGTTCCCAAACATATTTACTTCCTATTGTCACTATATGATTTCATCTGTGTTGGTTGTTCTCAGTCAGGTTGGTTGTATCTGGATAGCAGGTGTGGTATCAACAGTTGTGTTTTTATCACAGGTACATGTATAAAGGAAGTGTGCAAAAATTATTTTACTGATTTTGTATTACAGGGTTATCTACCTTTTTGGGCTTTCAAAAAAAAATCGAAAAAAAAAAGATTTTTGCTGATCATTTCATTTTGCAAAAAGATTTTATTAACATAGGAACACACTTAAAAGTTAAGTTTAACAGATAGAATTCAAATTAATAGTATCTGAAGAAGTATTTATAAATGCAGTCAATTTTGGATGGGAATGCGCTAATGACCAAACAAAGGCATTTATGATTTAATTTAATGAATGCATATTTTTGAACACTATTAGTATTTTGTATGCATTATACAGTGGTTAAAGTAAATGCATTATCTACATTGTAAATGCATTCATTTTATGCAGCTTTCAAATTCATTACGAAAACACGCTTATACAATATACAGAAAATTTTTTGGTTGTAAAAATCAAAACTTTCACTGGAAAATTTTGATATTTTTCTTATTTTTGCTCAAAACATAGATTGTGGGTACACGTTAGAACCGCCTCGCCGAGGCGGTTCTAACAAGTACCCACAATCTATGTTTTGGAGCAAAAATAGGTATACCCCTGCATACCCCAGTTTTACTATATAAAAGTGGGGTTTAAGGGGGTATTCATCGCACGGGCATGTTTTCCTGATGTAAATGCAAATGATAGTGAATTGTAAAAATAGAGTGGTGGGTGGGGTAAAATGGGTAACTGAGCTAAAAGAAATATAGAGGACCAGACTCGAAGGTTATAAAACTTTTCCCATGCTCAACTCAGCATGAGACTGAAATTTATCATGCTAAAGTGCCAATCAATAAATTTCAATCTCAGATGAGTTGAGCATGAAAAACAATTTCATTTCCTAAAAACCTGGTCTTAAGAAAAAAAAATCAACATAAAAATCTACATGAACAACAAGAGAAGCTGAGGTATTTTAGGAAGAGACATTACACAATCCAACGTACAAAACATGTACATTAGCATATAAAATCAATATTTGCATATAAAATGTGTATCTGTTATTATAAATTTGTAAGATCATAGTAAGCTAAAAGAATGCTAGCTATAATACAAAAATGTGCATTCAGTTGGATAAAATTGTAATTCCAATGTATTACTGGCACAAAAATCATACATTGTTCATAGACATGATCATAAACATGATCAAGCCATAGGGGTCCGGTGCGTCACATTAACCAAAACATGGCAGACCCTACGGATTAATCCAAGCTTATTACTGTTTTTCAAAGTCAAAAATTCTTCAAATTCTTTTAAGACAAAAGCCAAATACTTAAGATTTTAGTATTGTTTTCAAACAGATTTTACACTTGTAAAAAACAGATTTTACACTTGTAAAATTTAAACGAAAGTATCTTTTAAACATTAAAACATTTAAATAGAAGCAAAAAGCATACAAATACAGACTAGCATATATTTTAGCACTAACATTTTTTAATTACATCTCATATCCAAAAGCATTCAGGCTTACTGAACAGCTTTTGATATAATTTGTTAGATAAAAGCATAGACCAAAGAAACTTTCGATGGCATAAATTTAATTAAACATTGTTAATATCCTTCGATATTCTCTCCTATGGGAAAATACTATCATCTATCAGATAATAAGACTATTTGCAGAGTATGGGATAAAATAAGTTGTGTTTTTATGACTTTAAAACTCATATCAGACAAAAAGTACTGGAATTTGGGTAGGAGCAAAACCTCCATCACATCACTTTTCATCCAAGTCAGTAACTTTTTCACATAATGCAAACTGAAGTCCCCAAACATGTAGGGGTCATCACCTTCAGTTTTTATACTGTACCAGTTCGAATACACAAAAAGCTAGGTAAGCTCGTAACTAATAACTTTAACAAAATGGCAACTTAAATTATGGATTTTCAGTTATTAAAAATCTCATAACTATATCATAAATATAGCTTAAAACAACAAAATATGAACAACCAACATGCATGCACTGTAAGCTACTATATACATTTGGCAATCCTTGGAAAACTATGACATAAAATTACAAAACTCAAAAATAGAATCTAAATCAAATGTAAATGCGAACATTTTATGTACAAAAATAACATTTAATTAGTTTATGAAATAAATGGGTGCAACAAAATCTGAGCTAAAATTTTTATGTTGCGTCATAATACAGTAGAAATGAAGATGTACAGAAAAGGCAAAAAGAATTCCATTGAAGCAATAGTCATCTGTTTTCTTAATCAAAAAAGAAACATTTTCGGGGGTCATTGCCCAGTTAATTAAATGTACAATGTACAGACAAAGTTCCAGTTCCCCACTATTACAATTTCACAAATCTTATAAAATAGCAAGATGCTAAAGCTGTCAAAACAATCTTATACAGTTTTTTTTCCAGGTACATCTAGTATTTTTGTTTTTATAATTACATTTCATGTATTATGAATATGCTAATGATTTTTATGACAGTGAGAAGCCTGAAAGTAGATCACAATACAGCAAAATAAAATACTGCTCTATATTTCATGATTTCAACTTTCCGTATATTGCATAGATTATTACACATATTTGAACACACATGTATATACAAACACTTCTTTGGTATATGTACATCAAAATTTTAAGCCATGTTAAAACACACTGAGGAGTGAATGAAAAGAGATGAAGATGATACTGTTTTTATACAATAATGGAGTTACATAAATCCTGGTTAAAAAGGGCACTGGCACCAAATAAAATAGACTGTAACACTAAATGCCCACCTAAATAATAAAGCTTTTACTGCTTTTATTGGTTTTACTGTTTATTGGTTTCATTTTGATGGTAAGCAGTGGTACCTTTTGTGACCTGGTATTCTAGTAATGTTTTCAATTTTTTTGAATAAAAAATCACAGTGACTAAAAATTAGGAATTTTCACATCGTTTTATGTACATGTACTTGTAACAGGAATGCATGTCAGTGAATGAATTCTACATCAGGAAAACATGTCCGTGTAATGTATACCCCCTTGAACCCCACTTTTATGTAGCAAAAATGGGGTATGCAGGGGTATACCTATTTTTCTTATTTTTGCTCCAAAACATAGATTGTGGGTACTCGTTAGAACCGCCTCGCCGAGGCGGTTCTAACGTGTATCCACAATCTATGTTTTGAGCAAAAATAAGAAAAATATTGAAAAAATTCTACAGAAAATTTACTTTTTTCACAACTTTAAAAATCTCTGTATATTGCATGGGCATGTTTTCATACTGTACACCCTCAGAATATCTTATCATGACCTAAAATCATATGGAATTGCCTGATACCAAGAAATGCCTAAACTAAAACAAAACACAGTAATATATAAAGAACTATACATTAACAAAGTCATGAACAGAATTAAATGCATGTGAATGTACTTTGTAGTACATGGAATCCAAATGACATAAAATCATGCCAGTGTATTAAACACTAGGCCTTGCAAATGAATGGGGATTTGTGAAAAGTAAGTGTTGGCAGTAAGCAAAGGTCACTTCTTTATTCTCCAAGTTTAACCGTTTATTTTATGGTTTAATGTCCCGGTCAACAATTTTTCTGCCATGTCTGGACAAATCAATTACTTCCTGTGTATTAACCAGCAATGCCCTTATGTAAGAAGTCTTTCAAATCTTGTCTGTGTTATTACACTTTATAGCAATGCTCCAGAATTAAGCTGGTCTACAGTGTAAGTTTATCTTAGCAGTGATAAAATTGGGTTAAATGCTATGATGTACACAATACATGAACTTTCTGATGAACAATGATGTATCTTGCATGAGTATTGCTGGAAAGGGTAATGTGGGCATGTATTTTTCCATTTTCCTAGATCAAGTAACTGATATAGGTATGCCTTTAGGTATGACCAGATTTTCCGAAAACAAATAGAGGTCATTAGTAAACAATTTGTTAAGATCTTGAATGTTAATAATAGAAACACACAGATATTTTTGTTGGAAAAATGTAAAGAGCTTATGCAATTCACATTTTCCCAAAGAAAACATCACTTTTGGTTATACAGCTCTTGACCTCCTTCTCCCTTTATTTCGGCATGGTACGATTATTTGCGTGATCTTTCAAATTTTTGTAGAAACTCTGAACATATGTGAACACACATTTCCAATCAGGCTTTTTCATTCTGACCATGTCTTCAACGTCAAGTAACGGGCAAATATCGGCATATTTTCTGAAAACAAAATCAGTACATATCTTTAAGTAATTGATTGTGAAGCTAGCATTGCTTTGAATGTTTATACCCAGGCCTTGTTCGTTTAAGATGCTTTGAACAGCAAGCCTTAAAATTACACTGTCAGGAAACAAGGTCTGCACAGGATCTCATTTGTGAGAAATTGGAACAAGTCACAGTCATTTAGAACAGAACATGACAGTTTGGACTGAATATGAACTCTTATTTTAAAAATCATATGCAGCTTAGTCAACTTGTAATATTGCAAACACATTACACTCATTTTCAAAATGAATAGCTTTTGTTGTCATTTTCAATTGTTTGAGAAAACTTCCATTACTGTGTAAGAATCTCCCAGCCAGCATATGGTTAAACACTGCATATGATTTTTTGTTAGATTTAAGCTGCATGCAATATGTTCTTAACAAAATGGAGTTGCAAAGTATGACAATGGACAAATGACATCTAACACGGAACTTGTTTCCTGACAGTGGTTTAAGAATCTGATATCTACAGTAGCACCACAAAAGTTTATTCCAATCATTGTTCCATTATTTGGCGCGATTGTTATCGTGATCTTTCAGTTTTCGGTAGAAACTCTGAACATAACAGAACACACATTTCCAATCAGGCTTTTTCATTCTAACCATGTCTTCAACGTCAAGTAACGGCGCAATATCGGCATATTTTCTGAAAATATAGTTAATGAAAAACATAGATTAGCATGTTAGTATTTTTAATATAAGCGTGAACAAACATTTGCCACATGAGAGGCTGGGTTGAACGTGTCACAACTGTCACAATTTATACGTCACAATTTACAGGTCACAGGCAACAAGTTAAGTTGCTTAAAGCTTATGTCAGCCGTTAATTGAAATTAAAAGTTAAGTGAATGAAAATAAAATTAAGTAAAATAAGAAAAGCAATGTTATGAGTAGCAATTCTCACTCAGATTAGCTAAGTTTTAAGTTGCAAATGCATACTTTGATGTGCTTTTATCTCATGAAGGTTTGGTAAATATTAATGGTTTATTTGATGAAAAACATTTATTATGTAAATAATAATCAACAAAAATGAGGATGGCAACAAAATGGGTGTGACATTGTTTTAAGCATTTTTATTGTGTTTTTAGCTTGCTCAACTGGTGGGTTTTGAGCTTGTTGCAAAGCCAAAATGGTTTAGAATTGTAAACAGGGGTTCTTTGGCACAATGAGCGGCAACACAGTTTAGTATAAAACTTACTCCGCCGTATCGAAAGCGAGTTCGAAGTTTGATCGCCGATTCTTTGGATCTAGACTGTTGAAGTCGAAAGCTTCTGGGTAAAAATGGTGGATCAGCGCACAGAAAGCTATCCCATCATTCCAAGATGTTGAGAAATTCTCTATCACGATTTTCTACAAAACAGAAAACGAACATGAATACAGTTCTGTAAGACAAGGTCAAAATTTTAACAGCTCATAAATATTAAAATATCCAAAATCGGTGCAATTTCAATGATTAAAACACAAAAATCTACAATTTATCCTGCACATAAATGTTAAAATGTCAACAATTGTTGACATTTTAACATTTATGTGCAGGATAAATTTCAGTCTCAACTGAACTAAAAGTGAAAAAGTTTTATTTATAACCTCGGGACCTGGGATATGGAACCCAGACAGATTTTGTTTTCTTACAAACCACTGTTATGAAAAAGAATGATTTCGGAGTTTACTGACAGTGCAAAATCTGTCTTTTGTTTTTAACATTGTGCTGTTGTTTTTTTTCTATTAGGCCAGAGAAAGTTAATGATTAGATTCTCATCCAAATTCCAGAAAATTTTGGGGTGGGTGGGTTAGGCTGCTAGCCAGAGGGTCGATTGCTCCCCCCCCTAGGGAATTTTGCAGACATACCCTATCTTAAAGAACAATTCAAGCTGAATAGAATAAGAGATGTTTGCACCCTGAGCGTTGGGGCGTTATCCTGTAACAGCCTGTTACATATGTTACCTAAACAAAATTAAGAAATTATGATATGGTGTTTTCAGCTACAGAAAAATGACAATAATTTATCATTTTACTCAACTTTTTCATACTGTCTGCTTGCTGTATGTCTATACTACATATTAAAATCGTTTGGACAAAAATTTGACCCACACTTACTGTAACATACGTAACGTAGTTCAAGATACCCTTTGAAAATACCACTTTTGAGTGATATCATTTACTTATACTGTTGCACTATTCATTTTTCCAAAGATATGAGATTTATTTCCATCAGCATGTTCCATTGACAGGTAGAAAAACCAAGGTTTGTTTTCCTATCATGTATATATTGCCTTTAATGAAGTATTTAGTAGCCCTACCCCCAATTTCAAATGCGAAATATTCTATTGCAACGAACGTGAAGTATGTAAAATACTTAAAACTGGTGGATATATATCATAGTTTCTTGCTTTTTTAACCATGAACCATGGCTCTGAGGATCTGTAACCAAGTATCTTGGATCAAAGATTTTGATCCAGAATGTAATGTATGTAACATACATGTAATGAATAACGAAGGGCATTGTACATAGCAGGAATGCCAGTACAGGTCAGTCTAATTCTCTATGCCATTAGATATTTTGCAAACATATATCTTAAATGACAATTCAAGTTTGCTCCAATAAGAGATGTTTGCTTTATGTACATTGGAGCATGTGTCTGTTACAGTATGTTACATATGTTACCATAATATGTTTTGAAAATAATGATATGGTAATTTTAGCGTCAGAAAAATAAGATTTTTATTATTCCATTCACCCAATTCATATAGTCTACACGAAACATGTCCATTCTCAACACTAAAGTTGCTTGAGCAATAATATGACACCTACAGTGTAATGTATGTAACATATATTAAAATAACCCTTTCAAAATTAGCATTGTGAGTGACATCGTTTGTTTTTTTTAGTTACACATTCCAGCTTTTTTTCCAAATATATGTGATTTTTTACATTACCATGTTCAATGGAGGAGATGGAAAATTCCTATACTGTATATATTATACTAAATGGGTTATTTAGCAACCCTACCCGCAGTTTCATAAGCCAAATTGTATTGCTAATTAAAACATGTAAATAATCGTTTCTAATGGCTGTATCTAATGTTGATAATTATTTGCTTATATTTCATGCTTATGGAGAACTATAGTTCTGAGTGGGTGTCACCAAGTATCTAGGCTCAGACATCTTAATGAGGAATGTAACGTATGTAACATATATGTATGAATAAAGAATGACGTGGTCTACAGTAGATATATATGATGCTATTTCAAAAATAGTGTCAACACTTCACGTTTCCCTATGAATAATTTAGATTTTGGTGTAAAACAAAACTAGAAATCTTATTCAGTTCTGATAATCATGTCTTTGGACCCCATAAATACTATTTTTAAACGTTTAGAAATCTCTTAAAAATGCAGAAAAAATAGGGTATTACTACAAAATCGTTTGTACTTGAATAGACCTAGAATGCTGAAAGTGGTATCAAATAAATGGGACGGCAATGGACTAATGCCCTCAGTCCTCTAAATACATCATCTGAATTTCAGTTTTATGAAGATAAATGAAAACTTTAGAAATTAGAGAAAATGCATAACAAATAAGCAGGTATACCTACAAAATGATTATGGTTTTTCAGCAAGCTAAAGTCTGAATGTGCTGAAAATGGCAAGGGCAATTTTCTATCATCCTTCTATAATAAAAAGTCATTTGATGAGCATTAATAAATATAATGGTTAAATTAGATGTTGGCGATTAACCGCCGAAGAATTGGGGCGGGGCACCTATTAAACCAGATGATTCTTGGCTACAGGAAGTCCTAGACAGCTGAAATTGGTATCGACTGGTTGCTAAGACAATGTTCTTTAACCATATGATGTTATGAATAAATCATATGAATGTTTGTTTCATGAATTGCAACAAGAACTTCAGAAATAGAGAAAATTTGCAGAAACGCGAAGGGGTATACCAACAAAGTCACTTATATCTCCACTATCAATAGCTGTTGAGTAGTCAAAATGGCATCAAATGTTACTATTTGGTCACTTCAATAATAAATTGTTGTCATGTTATCACAAAATATATGAATCGTCATGTTGTCATGTATGCATACCACAAAACATATGAGGTTAAAGCAAAGGTACACACGTCCCTTTTGCTGGACACCCTTAATCTGATATGATTTGTATATAAGAGCACTGGGAAATGGTGCATTGTCCAAGCAAATAATCTGATACCAATTAAACCCTCTAAGGCAATGAGCAGCCGGGATATAAGTGATTTTGTTGGTTTATCTCTTCATTTTTCTCTTATTTTCTCTTATTTATGAAGTTTAATTCTAATATTAGTGACCTTTATCAGATAAGAAGGTTTATATATCAGGTTACAGTGTTATAATTCATTGTCATAGCAATCATTTGATACCAGATTCAGCACAGTAGTGCTATTAGTAACCTAGACACAAGCCATTTTGTAAGGTATACCCTCTTATTTTCCGTGATTCTTCATTGCATTAATACGAGGTATTCATTAAACTTAAAATAAGTTTATTCATTTATCAGACTAGAAGACAAATTGCATAGCCCAAAGCATCAAGCTGCTACCACTTTTATCATTCTAGGCCTATTGACATGCCAGACACTAGTAATTATGTAAGTATAAATGTTATTTTTCCGTGATTTTCCAAACTTTTCATAGTTTTTTTTATATCAATATTGATAAATATGCAAATGAGATAATTTTCAAATAGACCCAAAACATCTGTAAAATTGTCAAATGGTATCACTGGTGTATAAACTATGTGCAACGATGATAGCTTGGGTCTGAAAGACGTTTTTTTTTATGGGTTTTTAATGATTTTTTGGCCATTTTAATGTTTAAATTAAAATTCACAAATATGCAAATAAGATGATATGCATAACTTACCTTTAGATGAAACTGCTATAGTGAAGAAGCTTTAAAATGAAACCAAGTTCAGTGGTCTACGATAAGTCATAACGTATATATGATCAATTTTGTAGGTCAAATTAACCCCATGCGGTATTGGTAACACTGTAACATTACATGAAATCTAAATATAAACAACTTGGCGTTACACCGTTACAACTGAGGCACATCTAGCAAATGAAAATAACACAAGCATGTCATTCTTACCTTGCACATTGGTGTTTGCAGCTTTGAAATCCACAGAAACTATTACAGAAACCCTTATTTGTTTATAAATGTTAATTCACATACTTTTGTTACATACGTTACACAAATTGAGAACCATCTATGTCAACTTGATAAAATTATCTATCACATATTGCTCTTGAAGAATCTTGTAGACAAATGGTAGAATTATGGTAAAACAACCTATTGTTCAATCCCAATCAAAGAATACTGCAAATATAATAAGCTGGTAACAGTTTTTATTTTTAAATGGCCGTTACACCGTTACCCCCCAGCGTACAATGTGCAAACATCTCTAATTTGAATGCAAATAACACAAACATGACATTCTTACCTTGCACATTGGTGTTTGCAGATTTGTATAGCACAGAAACTATTATTGAAAACCTTATTGGTTTATAAATGTAAATTCGCATATTTTTGTTACATACGTTACATACGTTATACAGATAGAGACCCATATATGTCAAACTGATAAAATTATGCATTCCACATATTTTGCTCGAAGAATCTTGCAGACAAATGGTAGAATTATGGTAAAACAACCTATTATTCATTCCCAATCAAAGAATACTGCAAATATAATAAGCTGGTAACAGTTGTTATTTTTAAATAGCTGTTACACCGTTACGCCCCGGCGTACAAAGTGCAAACATCTCTCATTTGAACCAGAAAAGACTGCTCTTTAAGATAGACTATGTCTGCAAAATTCCCTAGGGGGGGGGGAGCAGGACCTTTTTCAGCCAGCAGTCTAGGTGGATTTTATTTTTTATTTTAGGGCAGGCAGTTTTACTGCCTTTCTGTCTTTAGCTGAAAACTTTCATGTGTTTTTTGTATTAGAAGATACACAAGCAATTAAGTAAATGATATTTACACAATATCTTGACTTTTTATTGAAAAATATATTTTTTTTTTATCTTTACCAAACAAAATAAAAAAATGATTTTGGAGTGTTTTATAACAGGAGCGGGTGAAGATGGTAATCTTAAAATTAATTTTCTCTGGCCTTATACAGAACAGAAATTATTTTAAAGAACATGGTTAAAATAAAGAATCATAAAATCTTGTATAACATTGAAATTCAAGAAAAACAAACCTTAAACTTTAGCTCTGACTTTAAATCTTAAATCTAGTATTTCATTTTTAAGCAATAGTGTAATATTTAATTAACTGTCAAAGGAAAAAGTTTAAAGCATTTCAGACCACCTCATTATAAAGCTATCTTTGGGGTCCACAGATACAGGTCGTGTTCAAAGTGAACTGTGTTAAAATGAGGTTACCGGTACTTTCTATAGAGATATCATAAAATAAACAATTTGGAAGCCATTGAAATCCTCATTATAATGAGATGCGTTATATTGAGGTTTGTCTGTATATTCTTTCAGTCAACACAGCCTTGACAATCTGCTACATTACGAAAACTTGCCCATGCAATATACATAGATTTTTTTAAGAAGAAAAAATTGAAAATTTTATCAGAAAAAAATTGTTATTTTTCTTATTTTTGCTCAAAACATAGATTGTGGGTACACGTTAGAACCGCCTCACCGAGGCGGTTCTAATGAGTACCCACAATCTATGTTTTGGAGCAAAAATAAGAAAAATAGGTATACCCCTGCAAACCCCACTTTTACTATATAAAAGTGGGGTTTAAAGGGGTATTCATTGCACTGACATGTTTTCCTGATGATAACATCGACACATAGCAATGGAGCCAAACATTACCAGTAGTCGTGCAAAGCAACCCAAGCATCTTATTTAACTTAATCTATGGAACTTTAATCACATTAGATTGTACATATTTCATCATACAATTTAATAACAATACTTTACAATCAATTAAATTAATTTACGCAAGCAATTTTATAAAGTTTTTGATAAAGGCAAAATCAAGCTTGGAAAAGCTATTGGATAAGCAAGAAGCATATTTTGTAAAACTTAATACATGTACCTTGCCTAGCACTAAGTAATAGTGTAATGTAACACCCATCAAACCCCTGTATGAGCCATAATGAGAGAAAACCAGTCTTCGGGGTTTCCGACCAGGCCCAACAGAAACTGGCCTGTACAGTAACAGAAGAAGGTAAGAAGCTTGAAATTTTGGGTATAAGTAGAAGAGGCATTGTACTATCCATATAGCGAAAACAAAGGTGATGATCAGCTGTGTAGCTGATCTGCGCCTTTGTTTTCGCATAGGCAAAAATCTGGTTGTCCCATGACGAGGCTCATACGTAAGACTTATGTCATGGTCATATACTTAGCAAACTGGGCATTTTGTGATGCATAAAGAATAATGAGAGCATAATTTTGATTTAAATAATCAGGGGACTTGAAAATATCATTAGAGGTCAAGCCACATATTTCCAAATATTGGAATGCAGTTTATCTGCTAAGATTTCCAACGGTTGGGCCAAAACTAAATTTTGATGAGCCAAAAATTTTTGCTTAATACCAAGGCAATACATAAACACAACAAAAGCATAGGAAATCAATGTAACAGGCTGCTATTAATATTGCTCTGCCCGTTTGAAGAATATTAAGGATGAATTTTTTTTTCTGAAACATACACCATGTACGTGAGAGATGTACATGAAATTGTACATCTCTTTTCATACAGGTAAATATGTAATACATATTTCTATAAATAAGCAAAATTATCTGTTCTCAATAACATCACAAAATATCCACCTTTTCTAAACCAGAGACAACAAATGTGACTCAGAGAACAACCAATGCAGATGAAATCAATTAGCAATAATTGGGAGTAAATACCTGTTTGGGAACAACTTACCATGGACCATTCTGAACTATGGTAAGTTGTTCCCACAGGTCTTACGGTGACATCAGTGAAACATGTCCCTGCAATGAATACCCCCCTTAAATTCCATGTTTATACAGCAAAATTGGGATATGCAGGGGTATACCTATTTTTCTTATTTTTGCGCCAAAACATAGATTGTGGGTACACGTAAGAACTGCCTCGATGAGGGGGTTCTAACAAGTACCCACAATCTATATTTTGAGCAAAAATAAGAAAAATATCAAAAATTTTCAACTGAAACTTTTCATTTTTTTTACAACGTAAAAAATCACTGTATATTGCATGGGCGTATTTTTGTAATGATTTCATCTGAGTTGGTTGTTCTAAGTTTTGTTGGTTGCCTCTGGATAAGCAGTATGTTCTATAACGTGGTATAAAACGAAAGCATTTTACTCGGATGACACATACGAAATACAAAACAACAGAAGGCAAGATATGTTAAAAGCAAGGGTTAATACCATTCACCAATATTAGCAGAAACAATAGAAAAGTTTTGCAAAGACTGTATAATGATGTTACTCAAAGCATAGTTAGAATGGACACAAATAAAACCCAATGTGTATCTAGAGGGACTAGGTATCTTGGTATATCATCCTAAAACCAAACCAAACTGGCATCTGTGTTCAGGCGGAGGGGATTTTCTGTCCTTGTGTCAAGCATAACATAGTTTTTAGTTCCTTATGAGTTACTTCATTTGAAAATTCAGTGAAATCCATGTTATTTCTCTTAAGAACCATCGGGTGTTTTATTTACTAAAGAAAGATTGCATGTGAAACATACAAAGAATGACGCTTCTTGTAGTAGAACTGCAGGCTTTTAACGTCATCCTAGGCTAAGCGGACTCAATCCATAGCTCCACCTCAAGGACGTTCCCAGCAGGCACCTGACGTCTGTTTGACGTCAGATATTGGTTATATTTTGGTCGCGACCAATTTCCAACGTCTATCAGACGTCATTTCCTGACTTCTTTTGGACGTCTGGATTGGACGTTGTTTTGACGTTAAACTAGTTCGTCAGTTAGACGTCGTAATCAAGACGTGATTTAGACCTTGTGTTTTTCATACTTCTGACCATGTGTGGTGTGCAAATTAATGAAACTTCACTTTGGGTAAAAATCAGATCATTCGTTTCGTGTGTTTCTTTTGCTTTCTTCCTTTCTTTTTTTTCCTATGTTACTTCCAGCAGACATTTGACGTCCGTTGGACGTCAGATTGACGTCAGACTCCAACGTCATAATAACGTTGGAATTAGGTTGATTTTGAAAGTTTGTTTGTTGTCAAAACTAGACGTCAAAATGACGTGCTAAATCCGACGTCGGTTTAAGGTCTGAAAGCTGACGTCAATCTGACATCCTAAAAACGACGTTTGAATTCAAATGTCATATAAATAGTTTAAGGTGTATATTTTTTCGCATTTTTGAATAACAGTGGATTCAGAAGAGCAGTGATGCACTTTTGATAGTCCCTTTCACTCCTTAGATAGAGTTTTTCGGAACATACAAAATGTTCAAGATATTAATTCAGCCTGATGTTGGTACATCTTATTTAAGCAAAATTTTATTGCTTTATGGTGCTAAAACCAATAAGGGGGGTGGACAGGGGGGGGGGGGCGGGGGTACGGGGAGAGAGGGGGCGGGGAGAGGGGGAGGGAAGTGGGGAGAGAGGGGGAGGGAAGTGGGGAGAGAGGGGGAGAGAAGCGGGGAGAGAGGGGGAGGGAAGTGGAGAGAGAGAGGGGGAGGGAAGCAAGGAGAGAGGGGGAGGGAAGCGGGGAGAGAGGGGGAGGGAAGCGGGGAGAGAGGGGGAGGGAAGCGGGGATTGGATACCCCCTGTCCACCCCCACAATAAGACATTAGTGTGAGAAATAAGATTATTCTGAACAATGGTGAAATAAATATTAAAATATACAAATTTTATTTTCATCTTAATTGAAAGTTTGATAATTTAGCGAAAGACTTTATTTTGATTAATAGATAATCATTTTTTTCTACATTAATTAAGCATGAGGGCGAAATATGGGATTTCCCATACGAGACTCAGATATGACTTTTAAGTGGCAAGGTTGAAATTATTATTTGAATTTGATATTATATAGAGGATCTTACACGAGTGGTCATTTCATATGAAATTTATTAAACGAGCCTTCAGCGAGTTTAATAAATTTCATATGAAATGACCACGAGTGTAAGATTCGTTTTATCATATGACTTCTAAAATAGGATTTTATCGCCTTCGAAGTGGACATATTTTCAATGAAAATTTACACTGTTGTTACGGACGTCGTCAATGACGTTACGTCCCAGCAGGCACATGACGTCAAAATGTCGTCATATCAACGTCGATGTGACGTCATGACGTCGCATCGACGTTGATATGACGTCATTCTGTCGTCATGTGCCTGCTGGGGTATTCCCGCAAAAGTGTTATTACACGTGTGGTCATACGATTTTTATGACATGACGTTATCCACTGGAAAACAGCGACGTCATATGATAATACATAATATGTGTAATAAATTATGTCAGTTTAAGGGCAGCTAACTCTGTCGACATATATGAAAAACACGTCCCCAGCAGGCATCTGACGTTAACTTGACGTCGGATATTGGTTGTATTTTGGTCACGAAGTCATACAACCAATAACCAACGTCCACCTGTCGTCCAGTCCTGACGTCAGTGGACGTATTGATATGACGTCGAAATGACACCGGATTCAAACGTAAGTCTAACGTCATATGTCGACAGAGTTAGCTGCCCTTGAACTGACATAATTTCTTGCGCAAATGTAACAACATCAAATTCAAATAATAATTTCAACATTGCCACTTTTAAAAAAGCCATATCTAGGTCTCGTATCGGAAATCACCATGCTTAATTAATTTAGAAAAAAATAATTATTTGTTAATCAAAATAAAGTCTTTCACTAATTTATTAAACCTTCTATTAAGACGAAAATGAAATTTGTATATTTTAATACTTATTTCACCATTTTAAATTATTGATTGTTCACAATAGTCTTATTATTTACACTAATGTCTTATTTGTTTTAGCACCATATAACAATAAAATTTGACATGAATAAGATATACCAACATCAGCGTGGTTTAATACCTGAAACATTTTCCCGAATAACTCTATCAAAGGAGTGAAAGGGAATAACAATAGTGCATCACCGCACTACTGAATCCACTTCAGGATTTCAGAAAGTTAATTAAACTGCGAACAAACATTCTTGATATCGGTTTTAGCAAGTCAAATTGACGTCTGTTTTTGACGTCAAACAAACTTTCAAAATCAACCTAATCCCAACGTCATTATGACGTCACATTTAAGACGTCAAACCAACGTTGTTTTTCTGACGTCAGAATGACGTCTGTTTTTGACGTCAGAATGACGTCTGTTTTTGACGTCAAACAAACTTTCAAAATCAACCTAAATCCAACGTCATTATGACGTCGGAGTCTGACGTCTATCTGACGTCCAACTGACGTCAAATGTCTGCTGGGTTATAACACTTTTAAGCATGGCATATTTTTTTAGAGCTTATGCATGCCTGACACAATGGACATTAAACAAACACAACAATTTATGGAACACCAACACTGCACTATGGGACTGTGCACATTGACATTTAACCAATCAAACACCATGCTAATAATAGTCAACCAATCAAAAGCCGGCATGCAGTTCCGGTCCAGTGACCAATACTTTACATACATCTGCATATTCACGAGTCATGGCTTTTGTCCACTCCAATAACATAGTTTTTATGGCACTGGGGCTGCGGGCTAAACCTTTAGGGGGTCCCAAGCTTAAATTGATAAAACATAAAAGATAAACCACCTATAAAATCACCATTTTTTGTTCTACAAATATAATGCTGACCCGACTACTGAAGAAATCTGACTGAAAATGTTTTCTTTTTGATATATCTCTTTTGTCAGTTATAATCTTTAAGATATGAGCTGCGACGTGAGAAAAAGGTCTTTGGGTTTTCCGATCAGGTCCGACACAAACCGACCTGTACAATCTCGGAAAAAGGCTAGAAGCTTGAAATTTCGGATTGAAGAAAAAGAGGGATTTACTATCCGTGTAGCAAAAAACAAAATGCTGATGAGCTGTGCAGTACAGCACAGCTAATCTATGCCTTTGGTTTTGCATAGTTCTCTTGACGAGGTTCATATAAAGTACATGTTTGAGTTTTGATAATGGAAAAGAAAACACCTTCAAAAGTCAGATTTCATTCCTATTTCAACCCCAGCTGAAAATCCCAGCCAAAAATGAACCAATAAAACCTAGAAAAAGAACAGAGAACAAACAAAATTTAGTAAAAAGTATGAAATAATATATACATGAAATTTATCATATGACATTGTTTGTGTTCTGTGGATAACCTCGTGTAAAAAAATGAGTATGATCCTATTATATTGTACAATTTTTTTGCAGGTATAGGTAAATAAATGATCAAGAAAATTTCATTTTAAGCAGCATCCACTTTGAATGCGGAAAAATCTACTGTTATACATGTTTTGTCATATGATAAATAGAACAATCATGATCATGATCATTTCATATGTAATGAGATGTGTGTCATCATTTAATATCACATGAAATGACCACTTGTGTAAGATTCTCTATGTAATGTGTGATATACAATAAATAGTGATGATATATTAATAATAATCCTGAAAACTACAGGTACCTCTGCAAATCTGGACTGATCTTGAAAATTTGAATTTCAAAAATAATTCTATGGGTTTGTAATTTTTGCAATTTGTCATCGATGGATTGTGAAAACTAATGTATGTCCCAAGATGCAGAGTCCTGAATATATTATTATTAACTGTTTATCTACTATGAGAGAAAAGGTTAAGTAAAATATATACAAGAAGATGGATTCACAAGGAATTTTCTATGTTACTTGTCCGATGTTTAAAGAAGATAAAATAAGAGATGTATCTGTTATAAGCAAAATGTCTTTATTCTGCTTAACTTTGCTTTAGGAAATTAATTTTGAAGGCTTGTATTACGAAATTATATCTAATTGAAATTTAAATATTGATAAAATGAACAAATTTTGAGAAAAAAAAAAATGCACAACAGGATGAAAAATTTTCACTAATGAATCTAGCCACAAAAATCTCAAACCTTAGCAAACCTTATCTGGCAAAACAGCCAAAAACAAATTCAATTTGCTAGCTTGTTAGCTTATATTTTCAAATGTATGTTGATGAAAAATGAATGAAGTGAAACATATACAATACTGATAAAACCACCACCATAAATTATCTTCACCAATGGGTAACTGGGCAATTGAGAGGGAAAAATTTAGACTATTTAAGCGAGTATTTAATGTCCATGTAATTCAAAGCAATCAGTACATGAGGTATAATGTATCTGGCTCAAACAAAACCATGCACTAGTGGTGTTCGAACCTCATCTCTTAATTTGGAAGCTGACACTCTCCCATTTGGCTGCAGAGTTGATCCATGCAGTTGACCCATGCTCCCCTGAGGCTATAAATTAGCCAATCAACGAGCATTTAATTTCAAAGATATTTTTTCGAAAGTGAAGATAATTCTTTATTAATGACAATAAGATGTATATAATATGATACAAAACTGCTGAAATAAGAAGTGGTGAAATACAAGTTTTAAACTGTGAAGTAGCTAAATATAAAACAAGAGCTGCCAAGGGCAATAACTCTTAGAGAACTACTGCTGCTGTTGGCTTTTATACCTCCTTGTATTCTTGTGTGTTGATTTGGCAGAAGAGCAACACCTCCTGTTTAATTGTTACAGCATTCCGCACCTCATTTCGCATTGTTTGAGCTGCTTTCTTGGCAAATGTGTAAGCTATTAAAGGACTATAGAAAAAGATGAAATAATTAATCATGACAGCACATTATGCAACAATGACATTTAAAGACCATATGCACCTAATTCTGCGCATGCTAGGTAATTTAGCAAACTTTTTAGTTGTCAGGTAATCTTTGCAATACTGATGTTTTCTTAAATATTCTTTGAAGAATACTCAAAGAGTATCAAAAGCTTTGGAACTGGATCAGGCTCGACATCATGATTGTTAAGTCTGATTTGGATCAAAACTGTTTGCAAAATCATCATGCAGACAACATTATGTTATTAATAATCCTGCATGAGGAAACATGAATTTTGTTTACATTGAAAATGATTTTCCTGCAAAGGCAAAGAATTAATCAAGAACTTTGTGCAAGATTTATATTACAAGGGTTGTCCGGAAAGTTTTAGGACTGTGCCGATATCATAAAAAATATTTTATGCTATACAAATAAAGATAAATGAGTTTATAGATAAGGCCTTCCTGAATAATATATGGGAAAATTGGAATCAAAACCTACATACATTTGGAGATATTAGTCTCCAAGGCAACCGATGTGGCGCTACTCGGAGCACTTTGAATTTTGTGTTTTCTAAAACCTAGAGACAAGAAAACAATTGCCCACAAATTGGCCATATGACTTTTAAATACAGCAACAATTTGCATGGTATCATGCCATTATTTGTTCAATATGTTCGCAAAATTCCATGGTCTTTCGACGGTTATCAACTTTGCAAAAGTTAACAGAAGTGTATGTGTCTATCAAAATGTTGATAAGAAACTCGACGTCGCCGCATCGGATGAAGCAGCGCTTTTTTATCATACAGTGTTCCTGCCGTAATGAGTTCACAAATCTAATTAAAATTTCTCACTGTTGGTTGAACAAAATCCAGGCTATGCAAGATCATTAATTTTTCGCTTTTTCGAAAAGTGTTTGTCAGGAAATCGGTGATAAGAGGAAGGGCTACAGGCCATTCGATGCGTGCGAAAAAGCGAAATCCCATTTAAAATCGGCACAAAAGAGTTTGGAGGTAGCCAAATGAAAACGAATGTGTTTTCCTGATATATTTTGTATTGTAGCCCTCAGAATAATCAAATAAACTTGAAATAATCAAGCGTTGGAGCCCGATGACCTTGAGAGCCACTTTAAAATGCATCCGATCAGCCAGGTCTTTCTTCTAAAATCATAACGGGCGTGACGTTATTGACGTCAAAGTGCTCCGAGAGTAGCAACATGCTCGTATTAAAATGATTATATCAATATGTTCCCGGTGAGCAAATATGCTGAAATTTTCAGCAATAATTCATGATATAATGTTATATTCCTGAGTAAAATTAAAACTGATTCTCTTGAATAGTTATTGAGATATAGACACAGTCTCAAAACTTTCCGGACAGCCTACGTATGTCTGCAATTTTTTTATTTTTTTTTAATTCAGTTTTACGTCCCTTTCAAGATTATTTCAGCTCATATGAGACGGGCCAAACAGTAGGTGGGGTGAAAATGGGAGGTCCCCGAGAAAAAACACCCGGCACACCCGCAAGCAGAACTTGGCTTGTCTCACATGTGGCCAGAGCGGGGCTCGAACCCACTCCGGACACAGCGGTGAGATGATCAAGTGATTAAGAAACAGCGCTCTTAACCGCTCGGCCACAGGGGCTGCCGTCTGCAAATAACTTGGTGGTAAAAATCAAATATGGTATAGCATATTTTCATATTAATTCTGCAACTGACATGCTTCAAGCAAAAAGAAAGAATTATAGCAATTGATATGCTTCATTTTGACTTGTGTCAGTTGAAGAAATGAGAGAATCTGTCAGATATTTTTCAGTCTGACAGTAAAATAATTGCTACTTCTTATTCTGGATAGGTTTCTTCAAATAACAATCCCTGCAGATAGAAATACAATGTACCGTACGAAGAACAGAATATAAGAATCTTACATGAGTGTCAGGTATGGAAAGACAAATCTGTCCTGAGGGTCACAGTTTGGCACACTGTGACCCGAGGGACAGATTTGTCTATCCATACCTTACAAGCATGATGGATTCTCTTTCTCTGTTTTGCATGCTTGAATGCGGCGAGGCTTGATTTTCATAACATTTACCTAGAAAACACTACAATTGCTTTGTCCGCCATTTTGAAATAGAATGGTTTGATGTCATTGTGACGTGTGTGCTTAACGACGAAGTTACGAGATATCCTATACAACCAATGTTGAACGCAGGGTCAGATAACCAGGGGTAGATCGGAATTTCTAATCTTGGCCAAAACCTTGGATATACGGATATTTTCTTGTCAGGTGCGCAAGAGTGATGCATCTTGACCACATCACATCCTGTACTTGGGTTTTAACTATGGCTTACACAAAGTAGGCTATATAACCAAAGAAGATGGCCACATGCTTGAAATATCAGACCTTGGTAATACTGGCATTGTATTATCTCTCTAGAGTGTACTAAAACATATATTCTGTCTCAGACGCATGTTTCTAAAATACATTTGCCATCTTTAAATACTTCTTTTAATGACTTAACTGAATTACAAATATATTAAGGTACTTGGTAATGATGAATGCTTTAATACTAATATTTTGTAACGTACATGTATACTGATGTTATCTGACCATTCCAAAAAGATGCTTCTGCTGCGGCTTTCTCCACCAAATTGATTGCACATTTAGTAACAGATCTACTTGTGCTTACACTCATTTTACTGTGAATGAAATGATTTCGGTTCTGACTGCACTGATTCCTGGTCATTGCTGACATTTTTCTTTTGATTATTTTCAATAATTGTCAACCTTCTTTTAGCTGTGTCAAAAAATTGTAAAATACCCTAATACCTACTTTGTTTGTGGGTTATTTTTGGCATCCATCTGCTTGAAAGCATTCATGGCACCTGCTGGCTTCTTAGCTGAAATGAGAAAATAGGATGATTGTTTGATGTTTTAAAGCATTTTTCATGCTCAATTCAACTGAGCATGGGGATTGAACTCCTCATAAAATACCCATTTTTAAATCATCAAAGTCAGACTTGGATTGTGTACCTACATGTAAATAAAGCTGAAAATTTTTGGGCACTATAACTTTTATGCTTCGTTGCGATCAGCAAGTATTATATTGCTGATACTGGTTATAAATAAAGACCATGGAATGTAATATTGAAGGATACAAAACGAAAATATAGCAAAACATTATTATATCATTCGCTAATTATGATTAAGTTTCTTGCAATAAAATCAATCTTTATAAAACTTTCATGTTTATCATAGACAACAAACATTTTTAAATTTGTAAAAGGGTTTTTCAAAAAGGAGGCCTGAAAGAGAAATACAAGCATTAATTTTCTGGATAAAGTGAGAAGACTATGGGTGAGGAATGAAGTGAAATGAGTGAAGGAATGAGATAAACTAAGCACAATTACAGTAACATAAACATAGTAAACAAGCTTGAAACAGAAGTAGTAGTATAGGGTGTTTGTCAAGACAACATAACAATTTTGAAGAGTTATTTCATGATGCTCAAGTAAATAAGCTGTTGCATGGGAAAACCAACAATCTGCATATGCAAAAACAAAGGCGCAGATCAGCTTCGCAGGAACTGCGAAGCTGATCAGCGCCTTTGTTTTTGCTCCACAGATAGTTTAATCCCTCTTCTTCTTGAATACGAAATTTCCAGCCTCTAACCATCTTCTGTGACAGTACAGCCCGGTTTGGGTCGGACCTGGTAGGAACCCAAACTGTTGGTTTTCTCGCGCACAGGCTCAAATAATAAACTGTCAAGCTTCATCCAATTCATAGAGAATTGCAAGCTTAAAAAAATAGTTCATCCCTGAATTCAAATAAAGTTTTGCAAGTTTTAATGCATGCTTTGCCAGATTCGTGACCAAATGTGTTAAAATATGGTCAAGATATTGGTTCATGCTCAAGCCATTCATCAGGAAAACATGCCCATACAATGTATACCCCCTTATACCCCACTTTTATATAGCAAAATTGGGGTAGGGAGGGGTATACCTATTTTTCTTATTTCTGCTCCAAAACATAGATTGTGGGTACTCCTTAGAACGGCCTCGGCAATAATTTTCCATTGTAAAAATGCCAGCAAGGGAAATAATTATTTTCCCGGAAAAAAAAATCTAAATTGGTTATTTTTTATTTACTATTTAAAATACACCAAACCAAAACAAAGTTGAATGGTATGGATAGCTGAGTGCAAAACTCTTAAAATTTTTCCACAGATTTGCTTGATTTTCATTGTTAAGGTGTTTGGATTACCTCCCTTGCACATGCAAAAAGTCGCCTCGGCGAGGCGGTTCTAAGGAGTACCCACAATCTATGTTTTGAGCAAAAATAAGAAAAATATCATTTTTTTTTTCAGCAGAAAATTTTCAATTTTTAAGGCTCAAAAAATCTCTGTATATTGCATGGGCAAGTTTTCATAATGTAACACAGCAAGTTTAGGAGTGATGTACAATGAATAGCAAACTTCCACAGTCAGACATTTCTCTTTTTAAATGAGCTGCAAGTATTTACCACCAAAACATAAACAATGGAAGCTTTTATTCATGTTCATGCTGTGAAAAATAACAACTCTGAAACAACTGTTGCAAGGCAGGCACAAACAACTGTTCAGTTTCTGTGCTGCTTTGTACCGAGGATTCCTCATGAAAATAACTGAATCAAAGAGGAAACACCATAAAGTGCTGGTTAACATAACCAGACCAAAATCAAGGTCATAAGGTTTGGATACAAGGCTTGAAAAGTCAAGTTTCAAAAAACTATGCATCAGACATGGGATCAATTACCTTGAAATGTAATTGATTGAATTACAATTACATTGACAATAGCTGAATAAAATTACAATTACAGGGTAAATAACTGCATGTAATTATATGTATGGTTCCAAAAGATTTCATGAAAGGAGGTCCAACCAACAACACTGCAAAGAAACTTCTAAAAGGTAGGTGGTCCACCCCTGGATCTGTGCATGTATTACATACAATTACTTTACCAAATGTGCTATTCATTACATACTTATCAAAAGGTACCAATCTAATGGCATAAAACTATCAAGGGTCAGTCTTGAACTTTTTTTTTGCATAGACAATCATAAAACTTACATAATGATTAAACAACTGCCAAGACATGTTATAGAGGAAAGACATGAAAGTGTCAGAAAAGTTCTTGTGTTATGATTAATTAATGGTGCAAAGGCATGCAATTAATTCTGTGATTACTGTTTTACATCTAAGTAATTATGCATCATGTAAAGTTAACATTTCACCAAGCATATTAGAAAAATTATCTGAAGGCTGAGCAGTTAGTATAAACTTTAAAACATCTGAATGGATGAAGCTCGTGTGTTCCAAAACTATTGTCATACCATTTTAATAAAGCAGAGATATTTTACAAAATTATAAAAATAATTGACACAAATTTGCAGAATTCCAGTGACTTTATGAGATCAGATAGATGCATGTACCTCTTTTCATTTTTATGAAAGAGAAATCCCAATAAATTCCTAACACCTAAAATTGTTGCTGAAACTATGTGCACAAATTGCCGTCTAGAAGCTTTCTGTTAAAATTTCAAACAACCATGCGATCAATGTGTTTTTGGCATGAGTATGAAAAGTGTCTCCAGTCAAAACAACGAATGTTTGAGACAGCTTTTGTGGAAAGGAGTTTCTTGTAAAGTGTGAACAGCCTCCATTCTAAACAGCCATACATATCTTTTTCATAGATTCAAATTTTCGAATTAAATTATCTTCTATTTGTGGTTTAAAGTACCTTATATTTGAGCTTGGTGGTAAACCAAACTTAATTAACTTCTTGTGACAGAGCTCATGATGACTTAAGAATTATTTCAAAACAGAAACAATTGCATAATGCATTTCACAGGTGAAAAATGCATAAAACATAGCAATGCATAGACTATCCACTTTTCTGCAATCATAAAATAAAGCTATGAATATTTTGGCATGCAGAGAACTGATGATTCTAACATCTTGTTATGTTCATTTCAAAATAGTGCATCATCAGGAAAACATGTCCGTGCAATGAATACCCCCTTAAACCCCACTTTTATATAGTAAAATTGGGGTATGCAGGGGTATACCTATTTTTCTTATTTTTGCTCCAAAACATGGATTGTGGGTACTCGTTAGAACCGCCTCAGCGAGGCGGTTCTAACGTGTACCCACAATCTATGTTTTGAGCAAAAATAAGAAAAATATCAAAAATTTTCCTCTGAAAATTACGATTTTTGACCTGAAAAAAAATACTGTATATCATATGGGCATGTTTTCATAATGTTATATCTATGCATACATGCATATGCATGCACAGGTCTTTCTTTTTGATGAAGCATCAAAGCAATAAAAAGAAATTAATAGATTAGTAATTAATTAATTTCTATATGAGAGACACTATCAAAAGCATTGCTGCATCACATACTTTGAAAAAAAAAGCATAATGCATAAACTGATTATCGCACTGCTGCTTGATATCAAATTTAATCTAGCCTTTACCATCAGGAAAACATGTCCATGAAATGTAGATCCCCTTAAACTCCACTTTTATATAGCAAAACTGGGGTATGCAGGGGATACCTATTTTTCTTATTTTTGCTCCAAAACATAGATTGTGGGTACTCGTTAGAACCGCCTCGCCATGTATGTTTTGAGCGAGTATATTAAAAATCATTTTTCCCCAATAAAGTTTTCAATTTTTTCTCCTGAAAAAATCTCTGTATATTGCATGGGCAAGTTACAAGCAGATAGATGCTCATAATTTTGATCCTTCTGAGTAAGTGATGCATTTCTTATTCCGAGTAGTATACACATACATATAACATGCATAAATATCTAAGTATTAGGCTACATATGGTTATACAAGCATGCACTATAAATAGACATTGATTCTATTTTTAGCTACCTCCCCATGATTCTGTCTTCTCAGACTTATGGGTAATTCCGTCTTTACTACTCCACGATTCTGTTTTCACATTTAATGTGCCGCTAACGGCTGGACTGCTTGCGTTAATAAGTTTAGACACCAGAGCCTCTGCATCGTCTAGAGTTGAAAAAATGAAATGGATTTGTTTAATTTTTTCCTGTTCTCAAAAAGGGAGTGTTTTTTAGAATTTTGTAGAAAATATACAAAGTTTAATCAATAGCGGTCAGTCATGAGTCATCTTTTCTTAAAACTGGCTGCTATGCAATTTTTCAAAATTTGACTAGTGGATCTATAGCCTTTCAGAAGTTTTCGAACATTTAATTGGTCAGTCTATAGCCTATCAGAAGGGTAGTAATAAATCATGTGACTATATTCACAGCCAATCAGGCTCTTGACAGTGAATTGAGACCAACCAATCATAACACTGGTACTTGTTTTCAAACATTTGCTAAAGTTCTTATAGGCACCCATTTTGAATTAAAAAATCTTGCATTTTGATATCAATCTAATAAATTGAGCGCTTTGCATGCAAGTTTACATCACAAACATGTTTTAATGGGTACACTTGCGGGCAAACTGAATCTAGCAAATAACATAATTATCATTTCAAAAACTGTAGTAACGGTACATAGCAAAACCATGCATTTAACTGTTTTAGCAACCAATCAAACTGAAGGAAACAAAATGAGCTGCGTCATGAGAAAACCGGATTTTAGCCTATGCGAAAACAAAGGAGCAGATCAGCTGTGCAGTAACTGCACAGCTGATCAGCGTCTTTGTTTTCGATACACGGATAGTAAGATCCTTCTTCTTCCTAAATCTGAAAATTCAAGCTTCTAGCCATCTTCTATAGCTACACAAGCCTGTTTGTGTCGGACCTGGTGGGAAACCTGAAAACTGGTTTTCTTTCGTCGCCACTCAGATGAGATGTTGTGATGATATCATAAAGGAATTAAAATGGTATGTGATTGTGAAATGACAAAATGTGACTCAGGGATTCAAAATCTTTAGATAACGGCATATGGACTAAAAAATCAGACGTGGCAAAAAGCAAGTGAACTGGCAGTGAATTTCGGGGGCATCTGGGAAACTTAGGTACATTAGCCAAGTTTAAGACTGTGGGGGGTTGGGTGACATTTTAAAATCTTACCACGTTTTTCATTATCACCCCCACCTTGCTGCTTACTTGGAATGATTTTGATTTCTATAAAATGAGCCGCATCATGAGAAAACCGGATTTTTGCCTAGGCGAAAACAAAGGCGCAGATCAGCTTCGCGGTAACCGCGAAGCTGATCAGCGCCTTTGTTTTCGCTACTCGGATAGTACAATTCCTCTTCTACTTAAATCCGAAATTTCAAGCTTCTAGCTCTTTTCTGAGCTTGTACAGGCCGGTTTGTGTCGGACCTGGTCGGAAACCCCGAAGACCGGTTTTCTCGCGTCGAGGCTCAAATGGTAACATAGGTATCACATACTGAATGTCTCATGGTGCATTCACATGTGGTTAATAGAAAAACTCCTCCAACCACTTATTTCTAAATCATTTGTGGTTTACAAAACAGTTAGAACCAACAGAATGTAACAATTATGTAACAAATGATCTAAACTTATTTTCAATCAAAACTTCAGAATCATAAATTCTTTGTGAATGTGTATGTTAAAGAAAAGAGGTCTGTTTTACCAAGTTCATGAAGAACATTCTATCATTTGGTACTATGTTCACCTTATCCATCCAAAACAATTTCGCCCTGCTTTTTAACTTTCAAGACAGTAAATTCGCATATGATTCTGTGCATTTTCTACCCTTTAAAAGGCTTATGTAAAACTTCAATCTTTTGCATTTTACAGAACTCTTAATCCAATAATGTCACAGGTTGGATAAGCCACATATGTACAAGTGATTTTGACTGCCGTGGCCTAATGTGCCAATCATAAGAAACCATGTCGCATTTGGGAATAGCGATAGCTGGGGCGTAGCAAGGCGTAAGTGCTTTTAAGGGACACTTGGTTTCAAATGAGTGGTATATAATACAATGTATATACATCTACGGATTCTGGTATCATTCTTGAACAAATGGTTTAAAACATATATATACCGTTAGAACACAGTATGATATTTCAATAAGGACACACAGTTCACACACATGTTTACCTGCGGGTTTTCCGTATGAAGTACCGCCGACACCGGCGCTCTTACTGACAGTTTCAACTTTACGAGTTGTAACCGTCTTACCATCTGGAAGGAACCAATCAAAACAACTATTGGAAGATATTAACCCATATAAGCCAATGGACTTTTCCATCTCTTTTCAGTGGATGAGGCCACTTTTGTCTTTAGGGTCAGCAAGAGTAGTTTTCCATTTTTGTTTCATTTTGAATGAAATTCTCAATAGCAAACAGTATGGCTCCAGATGAGATGCCACATTTTGTAGAATCTCAGTTGGAGCTATCCTGATTGCTTCTGTCCCAAAAGTGTGCAAGGCTTATACAGGTTAAACTGTGCTACTGTGAACACTGTAATCCGAGTTTTGTATGCTAATGTCAATGCAAACAGTGCAGATCTAAATTAGAAGGATCATTGAACAGCCTATAGTTTACACGATAAAATTTTTAGCGAACACTTCTAAATGATTATACTTTAGTGGACACTTCTAAATGATCAAACTTTAGCAGACACTTCTAAATGATCCAACTTTGAATTCAGCATTTTTGAATTTGTAGAGTATACATAGTAGCACCATTTAATGGAGAAGCAAATCAAATATACAATGCTTAGCTCTTTAAAGATTAGCAAAAAAAAGAAAGTCTGCAAATTTTTGTTAATTTCTTCATTATAAGCTGTTACCAAACTTATGAAGAAAGTTTTATAATAAATGTTCAAGAGAAAAAGATTTTGAAAGTTTAGGAGACTTTCAAGAGCGATGCCATGCGGTTTATTTACAACATGTAAGTCTTTTCATGCAAATTTTAATTAAACAAAGCAAATTTGGCAGAGAATTTTTTTTAATTTGTAAAATGAAATGTTTTAAGAACAGAAGTGTTACAATAAAATAAAAACAATTATTTTGCCAGCTTAATGATTACATTTTTAGCAGCATATTATTTTCAAATTGAGCCACTGCATGGGAAAACCAACAATCTGCATAGGCGAAAACAAAGACGCAGATCAGCTTCGCGGTAACCGCAAAGCTGATCAGCGCCTTTGTTTTCGCTACTCGGATAGTACAATTCCTCTTCTACTAAAATCCGAAATTTCAAGCTTCTAGCTCTTTCCTGTGCTTGAACAGGCTGCTTTGAGTCGGACCTGTTCGGAAACCACATTGTTGGTTTTCCCACGAGGTGGCTCATATTATTTCCAATATTTCCAGTTATGACAATACCTCGAGTGGTTTCTTGAGTAACTGTGGTTTTCTGTGAGAGATCTTCGTGTCGAGCCATTCTGTCGTACCGTTCCAACTCCTTCTGTTTCAACAAATCGGCCTGTTGATGTTTCTCCTTCAATCTTCTCTCCTGCATATCAAGGGCTTTTGACTCGTGTGGCTGGGCTGCTTGCTGTTTGTAAGCCTCTAGTTTACGCTGTTTTTCAAGGTCAGCCTCTTTCTGACGCTGTTTGAGTAAATCTTGCTGCCCCGCCTCTCGGGCTTTTCGTTCCTCCTCCCATTTTTCTGGAATTTAAATATTACACATTATGCAATGAAATCTATACAATATGTATGCTTACTACATGTGTGAGAAAAGTCCCATTTTGGTGACAACAAGCAGTATTTTTCTTATTTTGGGTAACAATTAAGGATTAAAACTCAGATTTTAGCTTTCACTGGATAATAAAAACAATGGCTGTTTTATGTCTGTGAAGCTCGAAGGGCTTCTCAGAGACATTAAAACAACTAATGTTTTTCATCATCCAGTGAAAGCTAAAATCTGAACTTCAATACTTATATTTACATTTTATAGTGTCAATCAAGTATCAGATTTTTAATTGGACACATCATTGCTCATTTTCGTGTTATTTGACTTTAAATCCTACTTAACATAATTTTAGAACAGCCAAAACGTCTAATTTTCGCGCTCAACGTCATGGCGATACACGACTGACGTCACGCCAACAAGAGTAAACAATTGTCGTCGCCCCGCCCATATGCATGACTTCTAGATCACGTGACTTAATGTTTTTCATTGGGAAATGAAGAATATCAAGAAAGATACTTTCATCTAGGGCAATTGCAATTAAGCTGTAAATATCTTAAAATATGTGAATGCCTAAACTTGTCATTGTGATGGTTCAAGACAAAAAAAGGTTGTACAGACCTTAAATTTGAAAATGGGGCTTTGTATTAATTGAGCCACCTCGTGGGAAAACCAACAATGTGGTTTCCAAACAGGTCTGACACAAACCGGTCTGTAAAAGCACAGCAAAGAGCTAGAAGTTTGAAATTTCGGATTTAAGTAGAAGAGGAATAGTACTATCCGAGTAGCGAAAACAAAGGCGCTGATCAGCTTCGCAGTTACTGCGAAGCTGATCTGCGTCTTTGTTTTCCCATGGGGCGGCTCAGTTATGTATTGCACAAGCACAGCAAACATGATGTACATTAATGTGAATCCTCAAGGTTGTCAAATAGAAAATAGGTGATTTTTATAGCCTCAACTTTTCAATGTACTTTTCTATAGCTATAACTAATGTGGAAAAGGCCCATATAGATATCCATCCGAGAAAAAAAGAAGTCCGGTTTTATAAGATTGTTTATTCGTCAATATGATTATTTAAGGATGCAGACCTGTCAACCTCCTGAAAATTCTAAGAGGGAGATTGCGCGAAACAGTGATTTTTTTACCAAATAAGCATGCGACTTACGCGCGCGCTTTAGGACCTATAAAATTTCAAGGAGGGAGATTTTTTCTTCAGGAGGGAGATTTTTTTCCAGGTTTTCAAAAAGATAATACTTGTTATTGGCAAAGGTAGTATACCGCTAGCATTCACCGATACAAAACCCTTTAGATAAGGAATAATTGAGACGGTGTCATACCTCTGGTAGTGAAAATTCGCTTGTGCAATTTTTTATAACGACTATGATGCAAAAACCGCGAAGAAACGATGAAATTCGATCGAAAAATCAGTTTTGACATATTTCTACCAAGGGCACGGCCATATTGAGAGTTTTCCCGACGATCATTAGTTACATGCAATCTGATTGGTTCCGAAATCAACCTAAATAGCAGGGCGGATATGTAACAATTTTTTGGTGGATTGTGCACTTTTTGATAAAAGCATGAAACTTGGCACAGGTGTAGACTTATAATTATAAGAATTTTTGAGGGTCAGTGCCACGCGAAATTTGGCCTGTGACGGCCGCCATTTTGAAATTCAAGATGGCGGCATTTTCATTAAAAGCATTATACAGATTGATATCAGTTTCCACTGCTGCTTTCGTAAAAAGTATCAAAAGCCAAAGTTCTAATGCTTATCCATTTCAAGATATATTTTAATGCATTTTAATCTTAAAAGTTTTCAAGATGGCGACTATTTTCAAAGATGGCCGCCATTAATTTACTAAAAATCAAGTTAGCGAGACGAAAATATGACGCAGTTAATAAAAAGAAGAATTATTCATTATAAAATGTTTCAAGCACACTACACGCCACAAATACAAGTTACAAGTACATAATATCAAAACAAAAATAGATTTAGTGCCACAAATGTCCTGTAATGGCCGAAATTTATTATTTTTTGCAAAGTGGCCACATATTTGCAGCTTCTTTATCAATATGACATTTAATATATAATTGCCGAAATCATACTTTCCTCGAATAATGTTACATAAATTGCTGTCATAAACATTCTCATACACCTTAAACTCATACTGCTGATTAGAAATATCAAGAATGATGTTAATTCTTAAGATGGTTGCCATATATAGCTTCTTGAACAGTGTATATTGGTATGTTACATATGGATACTATAAATTATGATTTTGGATGGGAATCTCTTAATCTGTTCTAATGGATAGAAACATTCTACTTTCACAAAAATCTTACCTATCTGTATTGTTTCAGTTGCATATTTAAATCAGAATGGTATTCAAGATGGCTGCCAAAGGACAAAAAGAAAAAAATCATATTTTAGGAAAATGTTGATTGAATAGTTTGAACTGCTGAAGATCTTATTAATTTTCTAGTACATGTATGTTGATGTTAACTATCCTTGAATAGAAGTAATGACATTATATTTGACATTCAAAATGGCTGTCAAAATCATATATGGTCATCAGTTGTGATTTTTGTAATAGACATTACTGCCAGTCTTGCAGCACATTCAAATCCTTGATGCAAACTATTCCACGTTTAAGATTTTACTAAATCCTGTAAAGATATGTGCATACATCCAGCAAACAAGCTATCATTGAAACAAATTTAGCAAAAATATATATATTCCTCTAAAGGTCAGTAATTCTACATATCCGAATCAATATCTGAATCCGCCTACATTTATTACTAGTCTAAGAGTAACAGGTCATCTCATGCCTGCTTTGTGGCAAGTGCCATACTAATTGCAACCTTTCAATGAGTTTTTGGCATCAATGACATCTACGTTAGGACTTCCCACTGCATGGGGTGATGGCTGGAGACTTCAAAATTTCTATCTCTACTAGCTCAAGAGCGAGTTTGTGCCACACATCAAACTGCAGGAGCTGAAGGGTCAAGAGAAACAAGCAGAGTTCCACTTTCTGAAGTAATTTACTTCCTATATCATAAGACATTGAGCTGCAACAGAAAAGCACAGTAAATGAGCATATGTCTTCTCTAAGTACAACCTTCTGCATGCTGCAAAAGAAGTATGCAAATTAACCATGGATACAGCAGAAATGGTAGTTTAACACGCTGGTAGAGGAAGCAGTAAGGGAGGAGTTCAGGTCCTTTAAACTGTGAAAGGCAGGTGTCAGGCAAACTGCATACAACTGGTAAGAGTTCATCCAGTAGAATAGAATGGGGGGACTTTATATCCTAATTCAGAAAATGTATTTTGTTTTACCAAGTAAATATGATGTGGCAATCAGGATATCTTGGTAGATAAACCTGTCAGGAATAATGAAGACCAACTGTTGCTAAACCAGAAAGCAGAAAAAGAGCATTATGAAAATCTCCTGTTGAATTTCCTTGAAATCTGGAGGACCAGTCTGAGAAAACCCATGTCGAAAACCGAAATGAGTCGAACACAAAGGCCATCTGTAATATAGCATCTGGCAAAGCAGCCGGGCCTTCAGGTACCATCACAAAAATTCTGAAGTCACTCGGGAAAAACTGGAACACCCAAAGTGCCTGATCTTGTTGACATCACCACAGACAGTTGCATTCCAAGTGACTGGCACTAGAGCTTCATTGTCCACCGGTTTAAGGGAAAAGGGCACATTCTGAACAGAGGCAACAAGGGCTTGATGCTGATTGAACAAGTGGTGAAGGTGTTGGAGCATAAAGGGAAAAGATCTGAGCTTGATGAGATGAATTGTGATTTGATGTCAGGTTGAGGCTCTACAGATGCAGTTTTTATTTTTAGAGAATCACTCGGCTGATAAGAAGCTTCTCTACATGTCCTCATTTGACCTGCAGAAAACATTTAATTGCGTCAAATTGGATTTCATCTGGTAGACACTGTGAAAACTAGGGAATGATGAGAGGCTAGTGCCTCTTGTCCAATCCATGTACATGTATTGGGATGTGAGAAGCAAGGTTAGAGTTGGTATTGGGTACACTGAGGACTTTGGTGTCTTAGTGGATGTTCACAAGGGCTCTGCCAATAGCACGCTGCATCATTTTGCTAGAGGTTATATCTAGGGGCCTGATGTCTAGGAAAGAAACGTCGTATTGATGGACGAATGGTGAAGAAGCTTGAAGTTGATAATGAAATCATTGAAGTAGTTCCAAAAGTCTGTTATCTAGTAGACATCTTTTCTGCTTGTTGTGAATATGACCCATTTGTCATTACTGGCTGTTACAATAAGCTTTTGGCAAATTTCGGCAATTGCTTACCATCTTCACCAACATTTTCTGCTGCTTCTGACAAACGGTAAAATGAATTTGATTACCCGTATAATGCTAAATGCAGCATGTAGAGCACAACAATGGCCAGATTGCTAAACAAGCTAAACGTAGTTGCACAAAAGAGACTGGTAACGAAACCATGGGATAAAATGTTGTTTGATATGAGAATGGAGCTTGGAAAGGGCCATTACGAAAACTTGTCCATACAATATACAGAGAATTTTGTCAGCATTAAATATTAAAAAAAAATCATTGGAAGAGTTCTGATAATTTTAAAATGTTTGCTCAAAACATTTATTGTGGGTACACATTAAAACCGCCTCGCCGAGGTGGTTCTAATGAGTACCCACAATCTTTGTTTTGGAACAAAAAAAAAAAGAATAAAAAAATAGGTATACCCCATGTAAACCCCAGTTTTTCTTTATAAAAGTGGAGTATGAGGGTGTATACTTTTCATGGCCATGTTTTCTTCATGCAGTGCTGATCCTCAGAATCATTCATAGTGTAGAAGTCGTCTAGGAAGATAAATTGTCAGACAAGTACAATTCTCGGTAGAGGACAAAAAGACGACAAAAATGGACATGATGATGATGATGATGATGATGATGATGATGATGATGATGATGATGATGATGATGATGATGATGATGATGATGATGATGATTGACTAAAACTTAGATACACTAAACAAATACATGTTAAATATTTTTAATCATAAGAACTTTGAAAAACAACATGTAAAAATGAAAGAAAAAAAAGAAAATGTTAATACTTTCCTACTTTGGTAGCCATTTTGGATGCCATCATTAATCAGTAAAAAGATAATTTGCCTAATACAAACTAAAATGTAATTTGCATTTGTGGTGTTATGTGCTTGAGAACATTTCATCAATGCAAATCCTTCATTCTGATCAAAACAGCATGTTTTATCACACTTTCAGTACTGTGTGTACTAAATTTCAGGTAATTTAATGGCGGCCATTTTGAAAATAGCCGCCACATTTGAAAATTACGAGTTTTTTTTCATAATTTGATATCTTGAAATTTTCATTTATTGAATTTGGGGGTTTTAAAACTTTTAAAGAAAGCAACACTGTAAACTGATAACTAACTGTAAAGGCTGTATATGGGAAAAAGCCGCCATTTTGAAATTCAAGATGGCGGCCGTCACAGGGCGAATTTCACGTGGCACTGACCCTCAAAAATTCTTATAATTATAGATATAGTCATGTACCAAGTTTCATGCTTTTATCAAAAAGTGCACAATCATTTCACATATCCGCCCTGCTAAAAAATGTTATTGGCTAATCACAAAGCTTGTTTTATCTTTCACCGGAATTTCCCGATATCATGCTTATAAATAGATCGGAGAATCTCGAATGCGAACGGAGATTGCCGAATACGCTAAAAATAGAAATCGGAACAATCGAAAATTCCCGAACTCAACCGGAAATTTGCAGTGACCTTGACTTTGTTTGTGTTAACACGGAAAAACCGGGATATGTTTTCTTTTTTCTTTCGGTTGTTAAAATTAACAGGTAGACAGCCAGAAATCCGTTAGTTTGGCGTTTTTTATAGAAATCGGACGGGAGGTCGTTAGTCCATGGCAAAACCGTTAGAATAACGGGATATCCGGGAGAGCTGACAGGTCTGAAGGATGTAAAGCTGTAGACATACAAAAAGTAAATCGATTGTTTTGTCAACTGGGACACTTAAAAGTTTGAAAGTTACTAACGTTTAAAATTAAAAAGAATGCTTAGAGGCCATGGGTAGTGATTCGGTCGGCGATCATCAGTCTGCGGTCTTTGCAAGCCTTAGGCATATTCGTACCCAATTATTTCGATACAAATTGTTATTTCGGTTTCAAATATATAAACGACATGCTTAAGACATGATTTCTATCATTGATTATGCCTGTAGTGCCTGTCTGTTCTTCATAATAATAATAGTTCATCGCGGTTTGTATTTAGCGCTACACTGCCGTGGTCACTTCAATAGTTTTTTTTATGATAACCTCTAAGGTACGAATGAAGCCGAGATAGCCTGATTCTCTTTCTCTCTCTAGTAATCAATGGCGGGAAAATGATTTGGTATCAATTAAGCATGGCACTGGTTCCTATTCCGAATATATTTACATATAACATAAACCTGATAACGGGAAACCAGCCGATAATGGCAACTATTTTTAGATTATTATTTTTAGACCATAAATGTCAATAATAACATGAGTAATGCCGTTAAAAGTTTGTCGGCCCCATTAGCTCAGTGTGTTAAGCATCAGTCTTCTAATCAGACTCTTACAGGATCGAATCTCGCCGCGTATCCGCTATTCATTTTTTTATTTTTTTTATTTTCTTTTTCCTTTTTTTTTCTTTTTTTTGTTATCATAATAAATTTCTTTACTTTCTTCATTCGTTTTTATTCTTCTTTTTTATGGAGTCTATTTAGCAGTACACTGAAAAAAGTTGTTCAGTTCTGGCGATAACTGGTAGGCCCAGACAGATGAATGTTGCATTATCTTGAATGAGCCGCGTCACAAGAAAGCGGATTTTTGCCTATGCGAAAACAAAGGCGCAGATCAGCTTCGCAGTAACTGCGAAGCTGATCAGCGCCTTTGTTTTCGCTACACGGATAGTACACTTTCTCTTCTTATTAAATCTGAAATTTCAAGCTTCTATGCTGCTTCTGGGACTGTACATGTCGGTTTGTGTCAGACCTGGTCGGAAAACCCCGAAGACCGGTTTTCTCGCGTCGCGGCTCAAATATTGAATTTTGAAATGATGTATAACGTATCTTCAATGGCAAAAAAGATAAATGTATTACATAGGTGTAAATTATGTAAAGTGTATGTTGAGATATCTGATGATTTTCACAAGTGATTGATATCAGCCGATATTTTAACTGTAATTCTGATAACTTTGACGTTTCCATTCACTTGACGTCATTAAAAAGTATTTCACGTCAGAAATTCTAACGCCTTTAACTCAATTAAGAAATAACATAAAGTATTGGTGTTCATGTTCTTAATTTTTTTATTTAGAACGTAAGGAAGAGTGTACCAAAAATATTTGTGTTTTCAATATTTTTTTTTGTTTTGCATTTTCACCGCCTGCCTCTTCAATGGGAAAATGTACAAAATCAACACACTCGATTAAATATATTTGGTATTCAATTAAAAAAAGTAAAATATCCTCTAAGTATATACCCATACTCATACATACACGTCAATCTTGAAAAGTCAGTCGCACATTAACGTACAAGACAAACGCGACCCTGGCGTATGAAAAAATCTCAACACGCTGAATAAGAAAATTTGCTTCTTAAACTTTATTTACCTATAGTATAGGACTTACGGCTTATCAATTACTAGAATCTAGTAAAACCACAACATGGAAGTATGGAGAAATCTCCGACCACTTTTGCAACCTCTTGGCGTGATTTGTTTGTTTAAATTGATGCTTTACCTCCCAGTCAACAGCTAAGGTCATGTTGGGATGATGCCTCCATTTTACAGGACTTTTACCTAAAATGAGGATGTCATCACATCCAACAAGTGCTTGAAATAAGACCCAAAAGGCTTATACGTATGGATGGTTTGACTTGAAATGTTTCCTCGGCAGGCTCAGACAAGCGGGGTTAACCAGTAATCAGACGGTCAGTCAGCAGTGTATTTAGCTTTACCTGGAGGCACAAGTAGCCTATATCTATTTCTTTAGGCCCCAATGGGAGGGGGGCCCATAGTCTCTATGGTGTAATTAGCACTCACAAATGATTAGCGTGTGTCTAAGGTGTGTACAGGTCGTATAATAATCTCAGCATGCTGAAAATTTTGGATTGTATGTACTTTTGTACAGTTATGTTAAGCACATAATACAGTATAGGCGCGTATCAAACGTTTAATGTAACGCGTACAAGACACATACCCGAGACACGTCGAGCTTTAAGCATGTTGCATGCTTAAAATACTTTAACGAACACCAAGCGTACAGAACGCACATGTACGAGGTTTGTGGACACCTTGGCTAGCAGGAAAAGTAGTGATGTTGTTTAAGTTTTTTTGTTTTTGTATAAATATAAGCAGCAATATCTTATGAGCATATTTGAGGAATTTGTTTCAATTTGAAGTATCAACACGATAAATATGACATATTTTCTACTTAAGCGTACGTAGGGCCACACGGGACAGGTGCCAAAACGTCAACAAAATGTGACGATTTTCATATTGTGTTTTTTTCCCTGTCAAACGGCACTTAAATATGTTATAACATTAAAATATTTCGTACTAAAACCATATAACACTGACTTCAGTTTCAGAAAGATTCCGACTTGGTGGCAGTGTAGTTTGATTTATGTGAAAAAAAAAATCAGAAGCAGACCGAAAAATCTGTTTGAAATAATGGCGTAATTTGACGTCGGAGAACAGCCGACGCCGATTGTATGTTTCGTTAAGGAAATCACCCACAGATACGATGAAAATGTTACAAACAACAGAAACGTCATCGGTCTGTCAGTTACTATTTAGTTCACAGTAGTTGTGGCACAGTCGATTTTCAGCTACTCAAACTTCACCTATGATAATAAACGGAAGATCACCTGTCTGGCATGCTCGCTGCAAGACAGGTGGACGAACAATTTTGCGAGAATTGGTACGGCGTATCTGCATTTGACAGCTGGATACACAGACATAAAAATGTTGATAGCCAAGGATCTTTTGTTAAAAAAAAAAAAACACCCTGAAACAAATGTATAACCCGCTGGCGGCTTAAAATGTCAAGTAACGTCATATAGATACGTTGACCTTTGCCCCGCACTCGGTTCGGAAGTGCAGGGAAAAGGCTGTAGATGACGTGTTTTTGTCAGATTTCAATAAAACTTCTTGTATATTTGCTTATAAAATACTTTTGCAAAAGCAGATATATTCATTTTTCTGTTGAAAATATAAATGGTGTACACGAACTTTTCTGACAAACCACGTATGTATTAAACGCATTTGTTACTTGTCTCCGACGTGCTTCTGATGTTTGTTGAATCAAGGTATCTCTATGTCTATGGAAATACAATGGTTGAATTTGCGGCATATTTTTCAAAAAAAAAAAAAAAAAAAAAAAAAACGATCCAAATAGTTTTGTCTCTATAAGATTTTTAATTTTTGCTTAACTGCTGCGTTCACAATTACGGGGCTGTTTTTGCCCCTGTCACATTGTATATTTTTTCCGCTAGTTTCTCACAACGTATCTGACGTGGCGCGCTGTCACACATTACGTTTTACGGTGCGCGACGTCATATACTATTCTATACTTGTTAACTATATCCCTGAAGAAGCCAAGATGGCGAAACGTTGGAATTACGGAATTACGGAAACGTTGGATAAAGTGATAAATGTAATTAAAACTGTACTTAAGTTCGTGTTGGTGTTGTTTCATTTATTAACTATTCGGCATATTTTTCCACACGCCGCCGGCTCGGTGCGCGGTTTGTCTTATACGTTATTGACTGCGATAGAAAACTGAGGCTATTGATATGACACTTGTGTCATATCTTTTCTTGTTAAAAGTGCATTTAGGTTCTTTTCTTCTTTGGCTATGTACTTACTACCAAAGAACAAAAATTCTTTACACTTCCGCAAAAAATGAGAACTTTCTTCACACTTTTGAAATGTTGTGAAAGCTTTGACATGATGCAACTTGTTTTTGCTCGAATTTACCTGGCAAAAGACTAAGAAATACCTACAGGCAGTGCCAAAGATGTGCCACATCAACCTAAATATTCCGTGAGAATATCTCTATGGTAAAAATGTTTGGTTTGGTTTGGTTACGACTTAATATCCAAGTCAACAATTTTTCAGTCATGTTGAGATGGAGAAACCACTTCCTGGGTAAAAGTATGTTTGGGCCCATTTTTTATCCCTTATACACTAGCAAATTCTGACCATGTTCGGCTCTACCCAACCAGATTTTACCTGGAATGCCTCACAGTGGCAGTTTACCAGTGCTTTGTGCTTACTATTTTACCAGTAACAGATGACTTTTGTCAATACCTCACCAAGACTACTCTGCCTAGATGTGAGCCACGTCATGAAAAAAACAGATTTTTGCCTATGACAAATCAAAGGCGCAGATCAGCCGTGCAGATACTGCATGGCAGATCAGTGCCTTTGTTTTCGCTATACAGATAGCACAATTACTCTTCTTCTAATAGATCTGAATAGATTTTAAGCTTCTAGCCATCTTCTTTGGCTGCACAAAGCCTGTTTGTGTTATACCTGGTCAGAAACCCTGAAGACCAGTTTTCTCGCACTGCAGCTCATATTATTTCTTAAGGTTAGGCTTTCCTACCCTGACAAAAAAAAGTTTGGTTTGTGCTTAACCTTTAGAAGATCTGAGGACACCCTACCGCTAGGCCAAATCACTCCCGAACGTGTTTTGTGGTGTAATGTGAGTAAGCTTAAGAATGTATTCTATTTTACTACCCATTTACTTAAGATGTAATGAGAAAACAGGATTTTATACCAGATTGTTGAAATGATAATTCGGTGAATCACGGCCAGATTTTGTGAGAATCTTCTGTTTTCTCTTATGCATCATGGTGCATTGCAAATCTGTAGAAAACCCTTCAAAACAGCTGGTAAAGTTATGCTGGTACATGTCTTTCAAAGAATGTCAGGTCTCATACATGAGCCGCAACGGGAGAAAACTGGTTTTCGGGGTTTCCGACCAGGTCTGACACAAAATGACTAGAGACTGGCAATTTTGGATTTAGAAAACAGAGAAAATTATACTATCCGTGTAGTGAAAACAAAGGCGCAGCTGATATGCGCCTTTGTTTTTGCCTAGGCAAAAATCTGGCTTTCTCACGACGCAGCTCCCAGGTATAGAATACACAAGGTTTTACTGCTTTGGTTTGGTAATGGTTTAACATCCCAGTCAGCAATTTTTCAGTCATGTATGGACAAAGCCACTGCTTCCTGGGTATTAACCAGTTCTAAGGGGAGCCTGAAGCATCTTGATAAAGGACACTACATGGCAAAGGTAGGTTTCGAACCCAGGACCTCTCGCTCTGGATTCCTGTGCTCTATCACTAGGACATACACTGTCCCTACGAAGGTGTAAGGTTTAGTAATTGAACCAGCATGTTTATGCCTGTTTGTATCTACACTAACAAACTTTTGCTCACAATAATGCTCAGGGGCCAGCTGTTCAAAATTAACAAGTCGTTAGCTAACGATTTGTCAAAATTTCAAACATGAATATTACAAATACACTGTTATTTTTTATTGATAAAATCTCACATTTTATCAATAAGAGCTGTCGCAGGACAGCGTAGCTCGCCTGACTTGGCTTCGCCACTAAATTTACCAAAATCTATGACCCATGACCTTGACCTCAAGGTCGCTCAGGTGGGTCGTAAAAGCATAAAACTTCAGACCAATATCTTCAAACATGCAAAGTATCAACTTGATCCATCAACATGTTCAAGAGATATAGACTTCTTAAATCTTTAATGAAAAACTTTAACATAAAAGTCTGTGACCTTGAGGTCAAGGTCACCCAGGGTGGACCACGATGGTACTGCATAAAACTTCAGACCAATATCTACCAACATGCAAAGTATCAACTTGATCCATCAACATGTTCAAGAGATATAGACTTCTAAAAACTTTTATGAATAAAAAACTTTAACATAAAATTTTTAAGTCTGTGACCTTGACCTCAAGGTCACCCAGGATGGGTCATGATGGTACTGCATAAAACTTCAGACCAATATCTACCAATATGCAAAGTATCAACTTGATACATCTACATGTTCAAGAGATATAGACTTCTAAAAAACTTTAACCGAAAGTGTGACGCGGACGTACACGTAAACGTAAACGCGGATGACCGAGGTGACAACAATAGCTCTGTGCACTTCGTGCAGGCGAGCTAACAAAAAATAACAGTGTATTTGCTTATGTAGTCGGCATTTACTTAACCAGTTGAGGTCTTAAAGATGACATTAAGCTAATGAAGTTTTGAACAACTGAGCCCAGATAATCTGACTAATAGAAAACTTACTATCTCTGACTAACAGAAAACTTACTATTTCTTAAGTCTCTGACTAACAGAAAACTTACTATTTCTTAAGTCTCTGACTAACAGAAAACTTATTATTTCTTAAGTCTCTGACTAATAGAAAACTTACTATTTCTTAAGTCTCTGACTAATAGAAAACTTATTATTTCTTAAGTCTCTGACTAACAGAAAACTTACTATTTCTTAAGTCTCTGACTAACAGAAAACTTACTATTTCTTAAGTCTCTGACTAATAGAAAACTTACTATCTCTGACTAACAGAAAACTTACTATTTCTTAAGTCTCTGACTAATAGAAAACTTACTATTCTTAAGTCTCTGACTAATAGAAAACTTATTATTTCTTAAGTCTGACTAATAGAAAACTTATTATTTCTTAAGTCTCTGACTAATAGAAAACTTATTATTTCTTAAGTCTTTGACTAATAGAAAACTTATTATTTCTTAAGTCTCTGACTAACAGAAAACTTACTATTTCTTAAGTCTCTGACTAACAGAAAACTTACTATTTCTTAAGTCTTTGACTAATAGAAAACTTACTATTTCTTAAGTCTCTGACTTCTTTTATTCTCGCCCTGATTTTCTTTCTTTCTTCAAAATTATCTGAGTTGGCCAGCTGAAAAAGAATCAGACCATTACTAGTATCAGTGGTATGCAGGTGAAAAAAGTGAAAATGACTGCACACTGCACAGCTGATCTGCGCCTTTGGTTTCGCATATGCATATTGTTGGTTTTCTGATACCGTGGCTCACATTTATTCCAAATGCATCAAAAACAGAATCCTAGGTTTGGATTTTTTACGGACTTTGTTTTATCATTCATCCTTGCTTATTTCAGAAAGGTAGATAACTCTATCCTTACCAACTTATTTAATTCCTCTTCATCGGTGATACTGTTATAATCCATGGTCGTAGTTGGGGCAGCAGTGGGGTCCCAGTACTTGATTGGTTTCTTGGCTACACCCGACTCCCCAGAGCTCTCCTTGCCCTGCAAGATTGTAAAACAATAACATTTTGATTCACCCCAGTATTTTGTTGATGTTATCATTGTTTCCTCAGTAGAGCAACAGGCAATCTTGTTCATGGTGGAATCATTAGGAAAAGTAAGATTAGAGCGACCAGGAAGACAGTGATGTAATTAATTAAATTTTAAGTCCCAACATAGACACCAGGTGGGAAAGAAAATACATAGAATGTTAACATTACAAAACATTTTTTCCGACAACACACACAAAGAGCAGAATGAGTAGCTCTTTCGCAACAAGGTAGCCATCGGACCAAGCCCAAAACGAAAGAAAAGGCAACAAGCACGATAGCAAGGCTGGCGCAATAAACAGTCGTAAAATGACGATCACCGCCACCACTGATGACAACGCTGAAAACCATTCTTCCTGGGGACATCCTAACTGCTGAAAATGGAGACACAATCATGTTACTGAGAATTTGAAAATCACTGCATTTACTGATAAACTCCCCACCCCCACTACCCAACTATCCAAAACGGCGTGAAAATGAAGCAACACTAAGTTTAAACCCAGACTTAGTTGTGATACATACTGAAGAGAAACTTGATAAAAATCTAAATAATTCCCAACACTTTGACAATGTCAGATATATTCCAGAGAACTAGAAACATACACCACACACAATACACGAAACAGTAACATTATTCAGTGAATAGATTTTCCAGACAAATGCTATGCATCCAAACATGAGATTGTGGTACATTTATTACATAATTATGAATCTCGCTCAAACTCACGCAAACTACATGTATCAATGAATACAATGCATACTATATAAAGAGTTAAAGTTGAGCACGGTGGCGTAGTGGCAGAGCGTCGGACTTCGAATCGAGAGGTCCTGGGTTCAATCCCCACAGGCGTCACCGTGTTGTGTCCTTGAGCAAGGCACATTAACTCCCTACAGTACTGGTTAAGCCCAGGAAGCGGTGGCTCTGTCCCGACATGACTGAAAAATTGTTGACTGGGAAGTTAAGCCTCAATACAAACAAACAAACAAAATTGAGACATTCTAGATCAAGTGAATCTGGCTAACTAACCACTTCTGATATAAAAAGCAATTTGTGAAATAGACAAAATCTTTAAAAATATGTGCATCACACATTTAGGAGCTGATAATCACATCAATTTGACAGTGCATACTAACATTTCATTGAAACTAAAAACACAAAACAGTAAGTCATATAAGACTGATAGAAACTGCTTAAAATTGGTCACTGTGGTCTGTGTAATGGTCTGCTAATATTTTATTGGCAAGTGTATTCTTCTAAGACATTCTTACAGACAACTTTGTTTTGAGAGACATTTGAAAAGCATGGTGCATTCCACTGTTAATTACTAATGAACATTTCTTTGCAAGTTACACTTATTTAATGCAAAGGACAAAAAGGTAAAACAAACTCTTATGTTCATTAGTAATAATATCAGCAACTCATATAGAATGAATCTGATGCAAAAGGCCAAAATGGCCAATGAGCAATGTATGCAGATAAACACAATCATGCCTTTGTCGGTCTTGTCTAGCCTTCTCTAACCATCAACCATCCAAGCAAAGATCATTTAGTTGAGTCTATTTTCATTTTTAGGAGTGTTAGGAGTGTTTTTTATTTTTATCTCATTTTTTGATGAAATTTCTCTGTGCAAACAGAATAGCAACAGATGGGACGCCGCGTTTTGCGGCGTCACATCTGGGGCTATGCTGTTTGCCTATGTCCCCTAAAAAGGACGCCAGGCTTAAATGAGTTAATGCCCACATTAAAGTACAAATGCATATCAATGTATACTATCCTTCAAAAATAAAGTGTCCACATACCTGAAACCTCTTAATAAGACTTGCAACACTGGGGCTATGAATCCCCTCCCTTTGCAATGCAACTGCCATACTTGATGGCCTGAGTCTAAAATTTCTTTATCTCTGTTTCTGATTTCATTAAATTAACTATGGACATTAAATCAAATAGAAAATAGTTCAGATTTAATTCTGTTCCCTTCTTTTTCTATTGTCACCTCAAACTAAGTCAGCGTCATATTGTTTCATGTATATTTCAGCCTATTTCCATTTTATTCTAAATAAGAAACTATAAACGTCTCATCACAGTACATGTACATGTATAACACTTAATCAAATCAAAGAACGACTGAGAGGGAAATACATGTACTTCAAGCGAGTAAATAAAATCAACATGAAAACAATGACCAATATCATGGGACATCATATTACAGATTTATGAGTTTTGAAGACCTCAAAGTATCTTTATCGAATTGATCCATGTCATGAGTAAACCGGATTTTTGCCTATGTGAAAAGAAAGGCACAGATCAGCTATGCAGTAACTGCATAGCTGATCAACCCTTTTGTTTTTGCTACTCGGATAGTACAATTCGCCTTCTACTTAAATCCAAAATTTAAAGCCTCTAGCTATCGTCTGTGACGGCACAGGCCGGTTTGTGTCAGACCTAGTCGGAAACCCAGAAGACTGGTTTTCTCACGTCGCAATTGATCTGTTACCAAATCGGCACTTAAACCGCCAAATAATCAACAATTTAATGGTTGCTACAAAGAACTGATGTCACATATTCCTATCAAATTATAGCCCATTGAAATTGAACTTAAAACCACTTTATTACCCAAGTAATATACTTCTAATTTCGGCTATTGTCTTGTTTAATAGACTATCTGTAACCTAAGACCACCTCTGAAATTTTACATCACCTTATAAAACCTCAGAATTTAATTGTGCATTTCTTTTCTGGTCCATCAGTATTATTAAATTGCAATAAATTTTACAAACTATCTGTAAACAAACAAAAATCAAAGTAAGGAGTACCCACCCCCATCAGTAAGAAAAAGAAAGAAACCCATAAAGTGTTTAGTCAGTGTGCTTGTATGACAAATGACTGTTTGGGACTGGCCAAATTTCAGAAGTCATAAAAAAAGTTTGATCAAGAATATTGAGCACAAATTGTTATTGCCAAGTCACAAGAATATCACTGGTGTTCATCAAAGAAATAGTAAAAAAAAAAATGTGACACTGCAGCTTAGTTTACAATGACATTAATCAAATGTTGACATTACAGCTTAGGTTTACAATGGCATCAGTCAAAAGGTGACATTGCAGCTTAGTTTACCATGACATCAGTCAAAAGGTGACATTACAGCTTAGGTTTACAGTGACATCAGTCAAAAGATAACACCACAGCTTAGGTTTACTATGACATCAGTCAAAAGGTGACATTGTAGCTTAGGTTTAAAATGATATCAGTCAAAAGATAACATTACAACTTAGGTTTACAATGACATCAGTCAAAAGGTGACACTCTAGCTTAGGTTTACAATGACAACAGTCAAAAGTTGACATTGCAGCTTAGCTTTACAATGACAACAGTCAAAAGGTGACATTGCAACTTAGGTTTACAATAACACCAGTCAAAAGTTGACATTACAGCTCAGTTTTACAATGACAATAGTCAAAAGGTGACATCACAGCTTAGATTTACAATGACATTAGTCAAATGTTGACATTGTAGCTGAAGTTTACCATGCCATCAGTCATAGATTGAAATTACAGCTAAGGTTTACAATGACATCAGTCAAATGGTGACATTGCAACTTAGGTTTACAATGGCATCAGTCAAAAGTTGACATTACAGCTTAGGTTTACTATCACATCAGGGAAAAGGTAACATTGCAGCTTAGTTTACAATGACATTAGTCAAATGTTGACATTGCAGCTGAAGTTTACCATGCCATCAGTCAAATGTTGAAATTACAGCTTAGGTTTACAATAACATCAGTCAAAAGGTGACATTGCAGTTTACAATGTCATCAGTCAAAAGTTGACATTACAGCTTTGGTTTAGAATGACATCAGTCAAAAGGTGACATTGTAGCTTAGGTTACTATGACATCAGTTAAAAGATAATGTTACAGCTAAGGTTTACTATGACATCAGTCAAAAGATGATATTACAGCTAAGGTTTACTATGACATCAGTCAAAAGGTGACATTGCAGCCTAGGTTTACAGTGATATCAGTCAAAAGGTGACATTGTAGCTACCATTTAATATGACATCAGTCAAAAGATGGCATTGCTGCTTAGATTTACAATGACACCAGTCAAAAGGTGACACTGCAGCTTAGGTTTACAATGACATCAGTCAAAAGTTGACATTGTAGCTAAGGTTTACTATGACATCAGTCAAAAGAAAAGGTGACATACTTAGCTTAGGTGATTGTGTAGCATATGACCAGTTCCATCAATATTCTTAAAATGATATTCAAAGCTTCCTTTCTCTTTTCATATAACCATTTTGCATGATCAAAACAAAGTTGTTTGGCAGAATCACAATTAAATTTTGTGTTGTACATGGAATTCCATCAAATAATTTTCTGAGGTTCAAGCAGGTGCACATGAAGTTGTTCCAACATTTTTGGCATGGGGCATACAGGCATGAGACCGAAAAGTTCCGCACTTTGGTATTTTTACGGTACTAAATATAAATACAGTAATATTGATGATATCCAGAAAATAAAGATCTCTGTCAGATAGACAAGAAACAAATTAAAGCTCAAGGTGTTTATGTATCTGTTTCTGTACTTTCTGTGGTTGAGCCTAATCGTGAAAACTTGGCTTCATGGTTCCCGACAGCAAGGTTAGACATAAACCAGCCTGCAGAGCAGCAAAGATGTGATAGAATCTTGGAGGAGTAAATCTACATTTTTTTTTTTAAAACTGTATGATTTTCTTCATGGCCATTTTCAAAATTCTGACCCTACTAAAGAACCATGTGGCTTGGTAGCTCGAAGCGCCCAAGTTCAGGTCGAGCCACATTCGTCTTCTGCCTCTGACATATAAAAGTGGGCAATGCCTTTTAATCTAATTTAGCATTAACATAATTTCTGAAAGTTTTCAAAACAAATTATTTTCTCAGTTCCATGACTATCGCATTCCCCCATGAGCACACCCATTCTTCAGGTGTAAATTACAGGTATAGGAATCAAATTGGCATTCTGTAAGCTGAAACAGAACTGGTTCCCCACTTAAAGGTTAGATTTCCCATCAAAATATTAGACTGGTTTCCAGTTTTGTTTCAGAAGCTGTGAATGTTTACAATGTGTTTTATTTGCCAAATAATTATGATTCATGATGCTATATTCTAATAAGAGGTTCTTGAGGGGCAATCATTAACAGCATCAACGAGATTGCGAAAGGTGTGAAAATGTGCCAAATTGTATCAAGAGAGTATTTAATGCTTGATCAACACTCCAGATAAATTGAAGATCTGCAAGAAAGATTTCTATCGAGACTACCAGAAAAAACGGGAATCTTATAAAAGCCTGGTGGTTGCCAAGAACAAATATTATGGTTGTTTAATAGCCTTGTTTTTTTGCCCGATTATTCTAGTTAGGCAACTGATGTTTATAGGTTTATGTATTTCTAAACATTTGAAGCATTATTTTATGGCTCTTCAACTTTATTTTTTATTTCAACCAATGTTATTTGTGATTGTTTCGTCCTGAGGTTATAAAACTTATTTCACGCTCAACTCAGCTGAGACTAAAATTCATCCTGCTCATAAACTTTAAAATGCCAACACTTTGTTGGCATTTTAACATTTATCAGCAGGATAAATTACAGGCTTTGGTGATAAATTACAGGCTGTGGTCATATAAATCTGAACATTTTATTTTGGCTATTTCTGTATAATTTATATGAGCAGTTTAAATTTTATGCTAGGCTGAGTTGAGCATGAAAACATTTAACAACCAGAGACCCGGAATCTATCCAACTGAATTTAGAAAGCCAACTCATACCAGGCAGGGCAGAAATGACAAAACAAGACAATGAAGAGCATGATGACTAGCTCTTCCCTAGCAAGGTAGCCCTCCTCCTCAACATTTAAGACAATACTATAGTAGAAAACAGAGAAAGTGCAAAAGGAGGTAGGGACAATAAAGAGTTGTGGACAAGTAAATTAAATTTGAGCCACCGCATCAGAAAACAACAACATGCATAGACAAAAACAAAGGCACAGATTAGCTGTGCAGTAGTAACTGCACAGCTGATCAGCGCCTTTGTTTCCGAAATACTGATAGTACAATTTTTCTACCTATAACCAAAATTTCAAGCGTCTTGTCTGCTTCTGTGACTGTACAGGCCAGTGTGTGTCAGACCTGGACGGAAACCATAATTCATTTAAAGTCAAAAACTATGTCAAGGTCAACCCGGATGAACAGACAACCTTGATCGAACAAGCGTCAATGAACCTGACAACCAAAGCTACATGACCAGTTCCACAAAAATTTTATATTAAGTTTTGGAGATTTTAAGGTTTTACCATTCGTAGGAATTAAATTTTCATTTACATTATACATGCATATTACTCTTTTATCATTTTTTTCGTATTTGTGTCATGAACTTATACTGCTATATTGATGGGCAATTATGGGAATTAGCAATTGAGCTGCCTCATGAGAAAACCAGCATTTTGCATATGTAAAAACAAAGGCGCAGATCAGCTTCGCAGTCACTGCGAAGCTGATCAGCACCTTTGTTTTCGCTACACGGATAGTATAATCCCTCTTCTTTTTAAATCCGAAATTTCAAGCCTCTAACCATCTTCTAAGACTGTACAGTCCGGTTTGTGTCAGACTTGGTCGGAATCCAAATTGTTGGTTTTCTCACGCACAGACTCAATTAGCAGTGCATGTTCCCTGTCTGACATTACACAATTAGGAAAAGTCTGATCATGTCTGAGAGGCAAAGTTTCTGGAATGAGGAACTAGCAGACACTGGCAGAAAAGTAATGGAATCCTAAGCTTTAGCATGACTGTACCCAAGGAATATTTGACCCAAGCAAGCCCTTAAAGTAACTTCTTTGCCCTGATAAACTGTTACATACATACATTACTTAAACAGTTACATGCATTATTTTCTGCTAAAAGGACATATAAACATAATCAGACTGGGAGTGGATACAGGTAAAATCAGCCTGGTTTAAGTTACGCTGCAGCTTTTTTCAAGTTCTGGCGCAGGTAAAAACCAGGTAGTAAGAGATAAGTCATGTTTAAGGTGGTAACATTTTCGGGCTGCCAGAATCAATCAATCAGTTTGGTTATTAAAAGTCAAGAGTACCAGTATTTTCCACCACTAGAAAGATGAAAATTCTAAGCATCAGGCTCTTGCAAAACAATAGTAGGCCAGAAATGAGTATTTTTGGAAGCAATCAGTCAAAGAAAAAATGACAAGATTTATCAGACTTGCTGAAACTAAGAAATGACTCGCAAATGTTCATCTCTATTATTATGCAATGATGTTCTTTTGTATTTAAAAGTGCTAGATTCCAGGTAAAATTATGACAGAGTCAATGAAAGTAAGGTCAATGAAACAAGGTTAATGAAACTGAGGAAATGAACCTTATCAGCTTCCGTTCAGATCCTTTCATCATGAATTTGTATTTGTATTTTGAAATGAAACTGGATTACTTATTAAACTTACTTGACATGATGTGGTTTTATAATAACAGTAATAACTGAGGCCAAAATGTAGGTCAAGGTCATCAGAACTGATTAAAGAGACCCATAAGAGTACAAGTTCTACAAAACAAAAACAGAGGACCAATGGTCCTATAAATGCTCACCTGAGATCTGGGATATGGGACTTAAGTTGACCTTGCCATGAAATAGCTCAAGGTCATCCAGGGTCATGATTTACATAAACTTTGTAGAGCTCCATTCCCTGATGCTTCATGCCAAGTTTCAAAATCATAGGCCTTCCGGTTCTGAAGAAGAAGATGCTTCATGCCAAGTTTCAAAATCATAGGCCTTCCGGTTTAAAGGTTTTTGCTATTTATAGCCATGGTGACCATCTTGGTCATGTGACCTTGACCTTTTATACCAAGTTTCATTCCCCCTACCTAACGATGCTCCACATAAAGTTTGGCTTTAATTGGCCCAGTGGTTTCAGAGAAGATGTTTGAATATTATGGTCATATACATTTATATAGGCCTGGGGCAGGGGCAGACAACCCCCTGGGGTCATTTTTTTCATAAACATAAATCATCTATCCATTTGCATACTCCCAGCAAGTTTCCCCATACCCCCAACCCCCCATCTAATTACATTTTACTTATTTTCCCCATTCAAATGCATAAGCGATCTAAGTTGACGTAAAATAGGTCAAGGTCATCCTAGGGTCATGATTGATACAAACTTTGTAGAGCTTCATTGCTTGATGCTTCATGCCAAGTTTCAAAATCATAGGCCTTCTGGTTCTGGAAAAGAAGATTTTAAAAGGTTTTGCTATTTATAGCCATGGCGGCCATCTTGGTCATGTGACCTGGACCATTTATATAAACTTTCCTTCCCCCTTCCTAAGGATGCTCTACATGAAGTTTGGTTTCAGAGGAGAAGATCTTTGAAATTGTGGACGACGGACAGACAACGGATGCCTGAGCATGGGTATACTATAAGCTCACCTGGTGAGCCTTCAGCTCAGGTAAGTTAAAAAGCAATTCTCTTGGACTGCAGTTACTTAACTGGTGCAAGCAACCACATATTTGTTCTACAGCATACCAACTAATGCACTAGTCATTTGTAACAATGCCCCCCACCCCCATCCCACCCCCTGGAGAAGGTCAGTAATAGCGGGAAAAAGAGCTGGGATTTTACCATCAGCTTGACCCCCGTAGTGCTGGGAGAATGGGTGATTTTGTTTTCGCTCCAACATAGCGAGGATTATAAACAGCTCATTTGTCCCTGCAGGGCCAGGTCTTATAGCGGAGATTTTACCATTCTGTTCAGTCCTGCAGTGCAGGGCTTTTGGCAGGGATTTGTTAGAAGGAAAGTCAGTCCCCACTATTCTTCGGGGGGGGGGGGGGGGGGGGCACCAAATGACTGCTGTTCTGACCTTTAAATCACACCAGGTACCCTTAAATCTGATATTTTCTACCCTTGAAAAGATACCTGTATAATTGTGATTCATTCTAATAGAAATTTACCAGTTTTCTTGATAAAACTTGCCAATTTCTGCGGAACATTTAGTATTGGTGTATAAAAGCATTTCTGAACATTCAGTAGCTCTCCTTAGAGGCCTATAATTTCTGCTGTTCTGACCTTTAAATCACACCAGGTACCCTTAAATCTGATATTTTCTACCCTTGAAAAGATACCTGTATAATTGTGATTCATTCTAATAGAAATTTACCAGTTTTCTTGATAAAACTTGCCAATTTCTGCGGAACATTTAGTATTGGTGTATAAAAGCATTTCTGAACATTCAGTAGCTCTCCTTAGAGGCCTATAATTTCTCTATTGAGAACCCAAAGACACACTAGAGTAATTAAAAGCCAGCTTTGTGTCGTCTTTTAATAATGGCTTTGAAGAGAGAAAAAAAAACATCAAATCTTCTATATTGTCACAAAAAAGCATTATTTTTAAGCAAGGCATTTTGAGAACCTGCAAAACACATTTTGGCAATTTGGGAAGCACGGTGGCCTAGTGGTAGAGAAAAGGCCCGAGGTTATAAAACTTTTTTCATGCTCAACTCAGCTGAGCATAAAAAAACTGCTCATAAATACCGAAATAACCCAAATATATCAAAATTGAAGATCTAAAACTCCAAAGCCTGTAATTTGTCCTGCTATAATAAATGTTAAGTGCTAACACTTGTTGGCATTTAATTTTATGAGCAGGATGAATTTTAGTCTCAGCTGAGCTGAGCATGAATATTCTTTTATAAACTCGGGGCCAGGACTCCTGGCTTTGTTACCTATGTACACACTGTAGTGTTCTTCAGCAAGACATATTAAGCATTCCATGGTTAATAAAGAAGAAGGAATGGCTTCATCTTGAGATGACTGAAAATTGTTGACTGGGTATTTTAGCCATAATCAAACCAAAACCAAAAATTGAGATCTAACAAACGCCATGTAATTGCAATCTGCATAAAATACAAGTTACATAATTATTAAGAATCTGCAAAGCACATTTTACAATCATAGAATATTTATCTATTATAATTACCTAATGGAAGCATTAATGCTTATTCACATATTAATGCTTATTAGCTCATGTTTATCAGAGTTCTTTATCATGCCATGTGGTTATGTTTATTGTCTCGGGAAGATGTTTACCTGCTCAATGCCTGTAGGTCAGTCCAGGTGACCAGAAACTATAACAAACACATGTGCACCTCAGAATATTTCAGGCAAAATATATATAATAATACTTATAAATGAAATGCTTTGAATTCCTAGACTGCCAAAACAAAAGCCAGGCCACCACAGAAAATTGAGATGCTATGCTAATAGGTGTTTCTTTATGATTATGTATCTTCACATTTACAGTATGAAATGGATGGGGTTGGGAGGGGGTGCTGCTAAATGAGCCATTATTAGAATCTGACATTTTCTGGACCAGGACGATCACAAAACCAATTGAAAAGTTATTTTAAAGTATGTGACGAAACAAGCTTGTTGTTTACAATGGGTTATGATCTGCCACATTGTTTTCTAATTTGCAAACACAAATTTCTGTCCTTTTCCAATTTAAGCTAATGCAAGACATACAATTTGACAAATATAGTACTGTTTTCTCATTACTAATTAAAAAGATTATACAGAAATGATATAAACATAATAAATAAATTATGTGACCCATCATGACATTTTGTGCCCAATTATAACAATAATTTTGAAAATATATGTACTATTCACCAATATTGTATAATTTATGTACCTTTTATATTCCAATAAAACAATCTTAGATCCACACCCAGATCCTCTCAGAATTCTGTAATATTCCTACATACGAAATTGTTGGCATCCAAGAAAACTTTCTGGCGTAAAAGTCAGAGTCATGCACCCACAAGGAAGCTAACTTTCCAACTATTCTATAGGTAAGACAATCTATTTTTAGAACTCAGCATCTTCTTCTGCTGCTGTACAGGTACACTCCAAATGTTTACAAAATATTTGTTATCTTATAAATTTACCATAATTCTTACTTTAAGCATTGTTTTTCCAAAAAATGTGTGACTTTAATGTGGTAGGGAAAAATGAGCATTTTAAGAATGACTAGTTAAGAATGTAGGATGGATAAAAATTTAGCCTTCATTTGAAAAAAGGTTTAACATTTTTCATATTATGCATACCGTATATTCACACAGATTTTGTTTTAAATAAAAAAAAGTTCTGTTACATTCATTTTATTACATAATAAATACATGTTTTGATATTAAAAACAAGGTCTATACCATTTAAAAACGAAGACAACTTTATAATGATGAGATATAATTACATTAAATTTGTTACATTATGAGGCACATAAAATGCAATGGCCAGGCACCAGAATTGACCATAGAATTTAATATCAGAATTCTTTGAGAAAAAAGCATTCCCATGTGCTTCTACATTATGAAAACTTGCCCATGCAATATACAGAGATTTTTTCAGCTGATTTCATCAGAAAAAAAAAAGAAGATATTTTTCTTATTTTTGCTCAAAACATAGATCATGGGTACACGTTAGAACCGCCTTGGCGAGGCGGTTCTAACGAGTACCCACAATCTATGTTTTGGACCAAAAATAAGAAACCCCAGTTTTCTATATATAAGTGGGGTTCATGGGGGTATACATGTCACAGAAATGTTATCCTAGTGCTAAAAATGAAATGGAAAATAGGACTACAGCACCATACTTTTGTAGCAGCCTGTAGAATGGAGATAGGTATTGATACAGATTGTACAGGTAGAAAACAAAGTTTTTATCATTAATCCTACCTATCATGCTGGGATAAGAGAAAACCACAGGCTGGATCAAGATTAACCTAGATATACTGGTAAATGTTCTAAAACTTTGCTAAAGGGAACCAGTCTAAAAAAAAAAAAATAATTCTAAAGACTGCATGAAAGAGACCAAGACTGAACCCATAACTGGTTATTTACAAGGCAAGTGGCTGTTCCACTACATCATTGGAGCCAACGATTAATTGCTTATTTTTGTCAATGTGAATACTTTTAGATGCTGCAAAATCAAATCTGTTGTACACTGATTTTATTACAGCCTACACATGTATAATGCATAAAATATTTTTTCTCCAACATTAAAATGGTTAACTTTTTAGGCATTTATCATCTTTTATGAGCACATCTTCAGCACCAAAATTAATGAGGCTGTCAAAATTTTCTACTTCCATTAGCAAAAGGCTCATTTCGAATCTAACAAGTCCTTAGCAAAACAATAAATCGAAAATCCTAACGAAGCATTTGTAAGTTATGTTATACATTCATAAAGATTCTATTTTATATTTTATGATCTGATCTAGCTTAAAATTGTTTGAAGCATACTTTTAAGCATCGGTTGTTAACTTAGCTGAGGTCATGTTGGAATGGTCAGTTATTAAACCCTTTTCCTCGTCAACCCTGACTTAAAACATTTTACCAGTACTGTATGCCAATCTTTTAACAGGAACATACAATAAGTACAATGTAAACGAGTGCACCGCTTGGGACCACATTGAAAAGGCCTGGCAAACATGTTACGGCCCCTGCTTATTTTGTTGCCTTCTTGCATCTAGTAGCTACACACTGGTTATCCAGAGACAACCAACCCACATGAGAACAACCAACACAGATGAAATTAATAAGTAACAATATGGGGTGAATACCTGTTTGAGAACAACTTGCCACTTGTCATTCTGATCCATTCTAAGTTGTTCCCTAAGAGATATTTGAAGCCTCTAGTCTTGTATTGATTTTATCTTTGTTAGTTGTTCTCAACTGCATTGGTAGTCTCTAGATAACCGGTGTGAGCAGCAGCTATGTTATAGGTGACTGAACTATAACAACTGCCGTTACATAAAAATGATGTCATGGGATCAATGATAACCTTGCTTGAAATAGGTCTTGATTAGATAGTCTTGTCAGAAATACAGATGTATTTTTTTCATGACAAAAATCTCATTAATTATAATAAGAAAGTCTGTGAAAACTAAAACCAAAGTATTGCATCCAAAGTCAAATGAGAAAATGGATGGATAAAAAGGAAGAAGAAATCAAGAAGTAAAGAACTATAAAACATAGTCAATCACTTCAATTTTAAGTTCAAATTAAGCAACCATAAGCTCCCTGTTGAAAAAGGAAGCTGGGAAATAATATAGAATAAAGGAAGAAAATATGACAGAAATAAGAGTATCAATTAATTTCAATAATTGTTATTCTTTTCTCTTTTTGGTATGAAAAAGGAAAACAATTCCCAAAACTATACACAAAAGAGGGGAAAAAGTTCCTATTTTATCAAGTACAAAGAGCCAGGTTTCAGATCAGACCAACAGGATATGATGGGGTGGTCGGGTGTAGTTTGGGCAGGCTTTGCATCCAAACAATAGCTAAGATCATACAATAAAGAATGATCAAATTTAAGGTTCCTGGTTTCTAAGGACAAAAGTTAACATAGCTACACAATAGAAGCTTCTATCTATTCAATACAACTTAGCCAAAAACAAAGCAACAGCAACATAGGTTCTGTCTCCACAAACTAATTCTTTCCAAGCTTCAGAGACTAAACAGACTATAAAGTTATCACTTTCTGTAGGTAGGCATTTGAGGATCAAACCAGGCATTCCAAACCAGACATTGTGTTGTTTATGTATCAATACGCCATTATTTTCTGCTATAGCAACTTGCATGCTGCGTAAAATCATTGTCGACAAGCTACAAGAAAAACATCAACCAGGTACAACCGACAAAGGCAACAACTATTGTCTTCTGTACTCATAACGGACATAATAACATTCATATGCAATGATCAGGCATAGGATAGTAACTTGACGTAGAAACATATAATGGCATTTCTGCAGTCCTTGAATTGATAAGACTGCACATGGAACTTTTTCATACACAGCTTTCTGATTTCTCTGGATTTTGCTGATGAACTAACAAGAATGTGTAACCATGGTAATTGATGAATGAGCCACATCGCAAGTAAACCTGTCTTTCTGGGTCTGATCAGGTTTGGCACAAGCCAAGTGGCACAGGCACAGCACAGAAGATGTCTAGAGCCCTGAAACTTTTAGATGAGAAATTAGATGATAGGAGTGTGTTCCAAGCAGAAACAAAGACACTGATCAGCTGCGCAGTTACTGCGCAACTGATCTGTGCCTTTGTTTTTGCCTAGGCAAAATCATGATTTCTTATGAAGCGGCTCAAATTTTCTACCTGTTCAGAGTCTTATACCTGGAGTTTACTTATTAATACTAAAGTACATAAACCTATAGGATGTACCTGTAAACATTTTAATGGCCTCTCAACATCGTTTTATTTATCATGAGAAATGATAATAAGCAAATTTTTGGTAAATTTGGAAACTTGCTAGAGCAAACAAAACGTTTACAAGTATGCAAAATCAGATACCTGGAGATGCATGCGGTTCAGGGTATTTGTTTGTTTTGCGATGATTTAAGGTCCCAGTCAACAAATTCTCAGTCCTGACGGAGCCACTGCTTCCTAGTACTCTGTGGAGTTAATATTTCTTGCTCAAGATCAACCCCCCCCCCCCCAACATTACAATCTCTAGTCTGACAGTAACCACTAGGCCACTAAGCTCCCCTTTGCAAGGCATTTTAAATTCAGCTCCCCTTTGCAAGGCAGTTTAAATTCAGCTCCCCTTTGCAAGGCAGTTTAAATTCAGCACCCCTTTGCAAGGCAGTTTAAATTCAGCTCCCCTTTGCAAGGCAGTTTAAATTCAGCTCCCCTTTGCAAGGCAGTTTAAATTCAGCTCCCCTTTGCAAGGCAGTTTAAATTCAGCTCCCCTTTGCAAGGCAGTTTAAATTCAGCTCCCCTCTGCAAGGCAGTTTAAATTCAGCTCCCCTTTGCAAGGCAGTTTAAATTCAGCTCCCCTTTGCAAGGCAGTTTAAATTCAGCTGCCCTTTGTAAGGCAGTTTAAATTCAGCTCCCCTTTGCAAGGCAGTTTAAATTCAGCAATCAACATGCAAAATATCATGTAAATGGTTTGTCTGTGGGTATGGACAAAAAAAATAACCCCTCACTATTTAAAGCTCATGGCTTGATTAATGAAGCAAAGGTAATTCCTTAAATTGTTAAAAAAAAAAAGGCAGATAACATACAGGGAATCCTATCTGAAACTTATGACTTTAGTCTATGATATATGGCTAAGAGACAGCATAATTTACAAAGAATTTATCAGTAGGCCAAAAACTAATGTGTTTTTTACACAAACACATGGAAAACCCATCAACATCTCATAACTCTGGTTAATAATGTTTTCTGATAATGCATGGTTGTATTTTGGAACAGATAAAGCAGGTTTCTGATCATAATTAAGGGATCAATTTTGCTTTAATTTTGCAAAATTATCCATTTAAGCTTTATGTTGTTAGGATTCAAATGGATGGCCCAGTGAGTTGCATTACAAAGTTACTTCAACCTAGTGTCCAAAACTAGGTTTCAAGGAGAAATAATCACAACTTTACCCTGATTAACAAGGGATACCCAAACTTTTTGTATCAGTCTACTGTTTCAAATACAAGTCAAAAGTTCAGAAAAATGATAGACCATCTAAACAAAACTGTAATATCAAACTAATGAGCTATGTATGATGAAGAGAAAATACAGATAAGATATACAGGTAGAAAGACATACATGGAGTTACTTCCCTTGTTTTCATGTGTTTGCAAAAATGCACTTTTATTCAACATAAATTGAGTTACTGCCCAAATATCAATATCAAAATAGAGCCTTCCATTTAAATCAAAGCAAGCCTCCAGATTTTAATGGTGACAATTATCTCCCTTTATTTCACTTCACTTTGAAATTATTACTTCACTTGCATTTTCAATATCAAGTGATTATCTCCCATTATCATTAAGTCAATGGTCTACATGTAAAGAATATTAGCATCACTGGTATCATTTTCAAGTGACAGTATTTGTTTGTTTGTGAGTTTGTAATTAAATGTCCCAGTCAACAATTCTTCAGTCATGACAGGCCCAAAAGTGACAATATAACATTACCAAAACATGCCCATGCAATATAAAGAGATTTTTAAGTTGTAAAAATGATTTTTTTTTTTTCAGTATAAAATTTTGGATATTTTTCTTATTTTTGCTCAAAACAAAAATTGTGGGTACATGTTAGAACCACCTCGCCAAGGCAGTTCTAACATGTACCCACAATCTATGTTTTGGACCAAAAATAAGAAAAATAATTATACCCCTGCATACCCCAGTTTTACTATATGAAAGTGGGTATAAGGGGGTATTCATTACACGGACATGTTTTCCTGATGAGGACAGTCATTACTAACCTTGCAGTACGCCTTCATGAAGAAGGACTGGGGCTCCGAATACATCAAAGACACAGCCATTTTGTCAAAATACTAGTTATTCCTTCCAATTCTCAAATCTCAGTAAAAATGTCAAAATGAAATCTCTGCATACACTCCAAAATTCACGGAGTGGGCTATGATTCCTTCTGATTGAAAACACACTTAAACCGAAAAATGTCAAAATGAAATCCTATTATAAAATCCCTCCAAAATTCACCAATATTGAGATACAATATTCTGTGTATTCTATGATGGCAACACTAATATGGAAAATCAAGTTATGTCTGATCAAATATATAAAATTTTTCAAGGCTTATAATATTATGTGAATCACTTCTCTGCTTGAAATCATTATTTACAGTTTTGCTCATTTTCAATATATTCTTTTATGAGCATTTTACCCCCAAGCTTGACAAAATGTGTGACAGTTTTGAAAATGCATTACGAAATAGATAGACTGCTGTGGCCAATTTGATTCTTTTCTTTCCAAAGCATGATGGATTAATTTGGTATGCTGGTGACCCATTTTTTTCAATCTGTCATTACGTCAGCATTCAATATTTTCAGCAGGAGACTTTACAAAATCATTCAGTATTGATAATGTCTACATGTCGGAATGACACGCAAAACTTGAACAAAGACAGAGAGACCCAGTTTCTTGTCAAAGCATGAAAACAAAGAAAATACCGCCAATATTTCTTACATTTCCTTGCATGGAAGAACTCAAAATTGTATGACCACATTCTTTATCAAAGCATGCAAACACACAAAAGTACTACTAATATTTCTGAATTCTAGGGGTTCTTCAGGGTCTGTACCGTCTGCAATTCAAGCTATAACATTTTGAAGCATTACCCCATGGTAAATTTATTAGCAATATCTAGTCTAACCACAACTAATAGTGAAGCTACTCACCATGTGAAGCAATAGTCAAGGGTTCAATCCTAGGTCCATCTAGTCTTTTGGATGATACATAAAACCAAGGCCCTATTTCCATATGACCTTAGCTGTTGGTGGGATGATTAAGACAGACATAATAAATCTTAGAATGATTATAGTCATATCTTTGGTGTCTTAAAATAAAAATGAAGAAAACAGTAAGCATTGCTAAGTCTCACCTCATTCCTTGGTGGAGTTAAGTCAAGGGTCACTCCTTTCTCCACTGCTGTTGTGTCTGTAGATTTAAAACTGTGACTCCGCTGAACATTATGAACGTTTATATTCCTATGTCCCACAGGAGCTCTCATAGACTCTGCCCGACTCAGATTAATCGCCTTTGCTATGATTGCCGATGGAGTTTTCTTCCTTTCCAATATAGGAGAAGTCACCGGGGAGGAATCTTGATTCATTTGGAACATTTTTGCTCTTTCTGACACTGATGTTATTTTCAGTTTGTCATTATTGCGATCTGGAATGTGAGTATTTGTGGAATCATTCAAAGGAGGTATTGCTTTCCTGTCCACTATTCTAGCACTATGACTTCTTGTAAGTTTGATATCTCTTGGAACACTAGAAATTGGCTTTTCTACTTCTGTATCAGCCTTAGGAGTAGTATCTATTTCAAGAGGTGAAATTATTTTCCTCTCTACGGCAGGAGATTTAGGTTCTCCAACTTTTTTCAGTTTCATTTGCAGCCATTCTGGTTTTTCACTTCCGGCAGTTCTAACACTTTGGGATCGTCTTATATCCGAACCTACTTTGAACTTTGGTTTTGCTTGGATTTCTTCAGTTTCTGAACACAATTTTTCAAATTTGGACAGTGCTTTGTCTTTGGCAGTTTTTAATGGAAATACATTTGACGTTTCAGTTTCTTTGGCTGACATGGAAACAACTAATGATGGTGAAACTTTAATGTCAGATGAGATATTGTCAGTCTTATTGCTATCTAATTCTAATTCATTGCTTACATTTTCAACTTGTATTTGAGGTAGATTCAAAGTTTTTTCACTCACTTTGATATTTTCATTATGATCAAGTTCCAGAGATTTGTTCATTCTGTCCAGCATAGATCCACTGTTAACTGATTGATCTTTTCCCACTTCAAAAGAATGTTTGCCTTCATTCTCCTTATCGGAGTCAACAGAAACACTCTCAGTTTTCTTATAAATATCGCCAAGTTCAATGGATGAAACTGAAGTTTTTGTTTCCACATTTGGCATGGAACTGCTGGTTTCCTCAGCCACTGTTAAAGCTTTAGCACTTTTAGAAATTTCATCAACCTGTTTGTTGGAATCTTTGTCAATTTCCAGTTCTGGCTGAACTGTTTCATCAGTTGTTTGTCCATCTTTTAAAGTCACATCTGAACTAGCAATTATTTCAGTTTCTGACTTCATACCTCCTTTGACCTCACAATCCGATTTAAGCTCCTGGTCCACTTTCATTTCTGATTTAGTCACAGGAACATCCAATTTCTTTTCTTCTTTGTTTATTATGTCAACTTTACTCTGTCTCACTGTTTGAAAACTTTCACTCCTTTTAACAGCTTCACCGGAAATCCTCCTATCTCTATCCAAAGACTTCAAACTAGATTGCCGAACCAGCATAACCTTAGATGCCTGAGACTTTGCAGCCTTCACTTGATTACTGTCCGATATTGTTGTAAATCCACTAGGGAAATCTTTCACAACTTTGATGGCTTTTGTTTTACTAGCTGATGTGTTGTCCTGGGCAGGCAGGACTTCTCCATTCTGAGTATTGCTGCTAGTTTTAGGGGTATCTGGCTTCTCTGTAATCAGATTAAAAGATTTACAGTGAGCTTGTTTGTTAATCTTATCAACTGCTTTTGATAACCATTCTAACACTAATCCTTCCATCATAATATCCATAGGGTATATCAAGATAGCCAGATTATTAGACATTTTATTAAAACAATACTGGATATCAGATATCATTGTTTACAAATAAAAGAACAATTGATCTTAACTGTACTAACTACCCTTTAGCCTTTGTGATATTTTATTTCAATACCTTAAGAATTGGAACAAAATAATGTACAAAAAAATAAACAAACCATTTATAATACATATATTACATTGTACTACATTTTTAAATTGTTTGTGTATGAAAATTGGAAAATACTTTTAAAAGTCTAGAAGAACCCCTAAGATGTGAGAGGATCATAGATGTGATGTCAGAAAGAGGCTTGACGTCTGCTTTAGGCAATTAGCCCAGAGAAGTCTCAGATATACATAGACATCTTCCCAGTCTGAACAAATTCTGAACGGTTGACATATAAGAGTCTAAGGTTTACACTTACAAAAGTATTTTTTTCTGAACAAACTGAAAGGATGCTTAGGCTAAACTAAGTCTTTGTAGGGAGCAAACTTCATATCACTTGTTTTGTCATACAACCTAAGCTTCATTAAGCCAGGACATACTGTTAATATACTAACCTTCCACTATTAGTTTACAAGAGGTTGAGATTTCCCCAAGGTCATTGGTCCCCACACACTCATAGCTGCCCGAGTCTTGGACGCAGACTTTGCCGATCTCTAACCTAGCTACATCATCCACATAACTCTGCTTAAAGTCAAACATCTGGCCAATAATGAGCCCATTTTTACGCCAGACTATCTGTGGAGGGGGATTCCCTAGAATGGAGCATTCCAGAACTGCAGACTTCCCATCATGCACTGTGATGTCAGAAAGAGGCTTGGCAACTGATGGTGGATTCTTGACTTCTGAAACAGTTTTCAAACAATAAATTTTCTTTGAGAAAACAATTTGGTGCTAGATTCTGCCATTTCTGCAGCATGTCTATAATGTAGTAAGTGCCTATGGTGAGATTTTAATCATTCTAAAAGAGGCCTCATTTGCATTCCATAAGTAATCTTGCAATTTTATAGGCATTTAGTAACATCTTTTAGCATGCAAATTAAATTCTTGGACCATAAATGCATGAATGTCACAATTTTGTGTGCAAATGCTTTATTTCTATATCGCTCTTTAAAAAGATTTGAATAATTTTTAATAAAACCCACAAAATAAATATGGCACCCAGCAACAACTTAGGTAAGTCTGTGCATCTCTCCCCTTTTTCATTCACAATTTGTCATCTGTTAAGAAAAAAACATTGGGAGACTTCCCAAGTGCATGACCATGACTATTCAAGCTTTACATATTTCTCTATGCAAATCTATGAACAAGTAAATGGTTTTGTCATGTGGTAGAACATGAGACCTACATGAGACAGCAATTTGAAACAGACTTTACTACTCTAAACTTTTTAAGATCAATTTTCATCCATTTCTAAACCTTATTGACTTCCATCCCAGTATGATTTTCATGCCTAAAATATTATGTATGGATGTATCAAAAGGAGGATTAAAGAGCTAATTTTCTGCTATACTTATGTTCAAGCTTGTTTGGGCATACACTACCTGATTTGCATTTTAAGTGGGTAAACAGCTGTTTTTACTTAAGATGTAAATCAAAGCTGAAACAAACCAGCTCAGCTATGAAAGCTAGAGCTTGCTAAGCTACCCAAGCTATCTAGCAGCTATGATATTATAATAAGTTTGGATTTTTGTATTTTTTTTTGTAACATTTTCCTCCAGTTTCTAGTAACAATACAGAAATATAGAAAATTGCCATTAATGCTCTAGGAGTTGAATGTTGAAATTCTACAGGCATGGTATGAAAACCTCCGATGCAAAAAGACATTTAGTAAAGGGAGGTAATATAGATGCAATGCCAAAGTTTAAAGTCTAGCTGAGCAAGTCAGTTAGAGTCACATATGGTCAGAAGCACCAAGAACGTTTTTGCTGTTTTTTGATTGATGAGGATTTGATACAAACCTTTCACCACCAGGAGACAGTCACAAGTTATCCGCCCAGCAGAACTCTCGGCAGCACATTCATATCTTCCATTATCTCCCTTTGCTGCGTTCTTCATAATGAGTCTGGCTACTCTTCCATCATATGAGGTACTATACTTATCTCCTTCAGGGAGAGCTTTCCTGTCACAATACCACATTATGATTGGCTGAGGAGAGCCAATGACATCACACTCCATGATGACCATGTCCTGCTCATCGACAATTTGACTTTCAAGTTTCTTCAAGAAAGCAGGCGGTACCAAGTGGTCGGATGTGGATTCTGTAATAAAGTTATGAAGAGAAACACTAAAAAGAATATTCATGAAAACTATGGAGGTAAGCGCTGCTACTCAGGGCTAACAAAATCACTGAATGTATTTTGCTTCATCTAGATTTTTATATTTTATGAAAGTACCTTCTCATTTTAAACAAGATCTCTTTTTGTTTTTGCTATGCTGTGTCTTTTGACATGTAGTGCTCAACAGTACTGCTCAGAACTCTGAAAAGGTTAAACTTATTTGGATATGACTGAAAAACTGCTGACCTGGACATAAAGCCACACATCAACTAAGACAAAGCAACACAGATCTGTTTAATTCCATGCAAAGATAGTTGCTTTTCTTTCATATGAATAAACCAATGTCTGGAATGGTTCATTTATAACATGTATATGGTTTATTTCCATCATGTAATGAATGTATTAGCTCATTTTTGTTGTTTCAAAATTCTGAACTTCTGCAATATGCCAAGTATACACACATGGGAATGTATTTATACCTGTGACAGTAAGCCTACAGGAACACCTATTCTCCCCACTGCTGTTCTTTATGGCACATGCGTAAGTCCCCTCATCATCCAAGAAAACCTCCCCAATTTCAAGTTTTGCCTTGGAGCCATCAAAAGTCTGTCTAAAATCTACTGAGTCTCTCTGTATGCACCCATCCTTATACCAGCTTACTGAGGTAACTTGTGAGACCTCACACTCCAGTACAATGGAGCAGCCCTCCGTGACATTGACGTCTGCTAGTTTGGTGATGAAAGATGGCGGACCAAGACCAATCTCTGTAGGGGAAAAAGAACATCATACATAATTCTTTTGTACTAAATTTTTCCTTTATTTTTCATCCTAGTGAAATGGACAGGTCAACTACCTGTTTATAGTAATTAAAGAACTTATTTTTATTTATGTGTCCTTTTTTAAGATTTCCTTCAATGCACATGTGATGTTACATACTGAGTCTTGCATTGTTTGCACAGAATCTATTATCAGGTCCGTTTTCAACATGAATTGATGCTGATTGCGATTTATAGCCCATTCAACAGCAATATCCAGGATGAGATCTACCAAACAACCCTAACCACAACTAGTCCATTCTTTGGATGGCTTTAACCTTTAGCATGCTGTAGGCGACTGCGGTCGACCGTGGAATACCTATCTGTGCCAACTAGAGGCGACTGCGGTCGACAAGAAAAACCACTTTCAAATTTCCCGCACTTTTCGCCCACTGCCTACTTATGAATATTAATGAGCGATGCCCAGACAGTTGCGCATGAAAACAACATGGCGGCTTGTGGTTTTGGGACCGATTTGTCGGCCGATTTTGATCGGATTTTCGTTATTTTTGCATTAGAAATGCATTTTCAGCGCTTTTTTCGCTGGTAAATGGGAAATTGGGTGCATTTACACCCGAAATATGACATCGTAACGGTACGTATGATGAATTTTTACGCTAGAAATCGGCGTAACATAGACTTCCGAAACCGAAAGTAGATTTGTTTACTGCGTTTGTTGAATTTATTCAGCTGTTTTTATGGCTCAAAAATTAAGAAAACACGGAAAAAAATTGGAAAAAACGTCAGTGGGCTGCGATATCGATTTCACTATATTGCTCAGCATGCTAAAGGTTAACAAGCATGTCAACCACACCATAATTGATCAACACATGTACATGTATGAATAAAATTTCATCTACACTTACTGAAAAATATTTTTCTAATGAAATATGAAAGAAATCAGTTTCTAACTTACTGTTAACATGTAAGACAGCTTTAGTTTCCGCAGTACCAAGAGTGTTGGTAAATACACAGGTGTAATTTCCAACATCATCAGGGGTGACTTGGACAAACTTCAAGGCTGCCTTCCCAGACTCAGAATCAAAATGTTGAGTCACAGTCTCTGATTCCTGCAAGAACAAGTACACCTGGACCTCTTTATAACACGGTTCATTACAACCAATTGTACTATTGGACCCCAATTGTACTATTTTGGCTATATGTCTCTACATTTTACTCTCGTTATAACACAGATTGGATAGCTAACACAGGAATTGGCTTGGACCCCAGTAATAGTGTTATAAAGAGGTTGAGGTGTACATGTAATTGAAAAACTGGCAACAAATTCAAGTATGTCTGTACAAGAGCACTAAAACAGCTTAAGAACCTCATATAAGTTAACCAAGTTTCAGGTTTTTCACCAGTATGATTTACTAACAGTTCTTAGTATGAATTATCTTCTCGCCAATATCCTTATTCCTGGGATCTACCGGTAACTGCTACTGGTTCAAGAGTGCAAGCTATTTTGATAGTAACAAAACTAAACTAAAAATTTACCTGAACTGGCTTATCTCCCTTATACCAACTGACCGTGGGCAGGGGAGATGCGGTGACAGAACATTCTAGAACAGCGACAGATCCTTCCGATACTGTGACCTCTTTCATGCTCTCTGTTATCACCGGAGAACCTGGAAAATCAATTTAAGACACATTGTTTGTTTGTTTTGGTATATATATATGATATGAGTCTCATGAGAAAAACAGATTTTTGCATAGTATTATGCGAAAACAAAGGCGCAGATCAACAGTGCAGTAATTGCACAGCTGATCAGTGCCTATGTTTTCGCTACTCGGATAGTACAATTCCTCTTCTACTTATAATTACAGAGCAATCTCACAGAGGCAGGTTACCAAAACTTTGTGCACAATATCCCACCATTAACTGACAACTATTTTTTGTGTTTTTTTTTCTTTAATCAAATGATGAAAATGACTGTAGAATTATTTTCATTACACAAATTGTGCCAGACATATGAGCCGCCGCATGAGAAAACCAACAATCTACATATGCGAAAACAATGGCGCAGATCAGCTTCGCAGTAACTGCGAAGCTGATCAGCACCTTTGTTTTCGCCACACAGATGGTACAATCCCTCTTTTTCTTCAATCCGAAATTTCAAGGTTCTAGCCTGCTTCTGTGACTGTACAGGCCAGTCTGTGTCTGACCTGGTCGGAAACCCAAATTGTTGGTTTTCTCATGCAAAGGCTCAATCATTATACATTGTGTTTGATCTGAATCTCCAGTCCACTTCAACGGGACTGGCATGCTACCAACTCAGCTACTATGCCCAATGAAAGACAGGTAGAATTATTACTACTTACATCTGTCACTACTTCGAAAAATGTTGAGTATAAAATTCCAAATGCTCGTCATTTCCATAATGGCACATAACACATTACAGTATGCATGATACTTAAAATAATATGCGAGATGTTTATTATTATGGGGGTTTACAATGTCAAGTTTCACATATTTTGCACTCACGAATATTAATCAACAAAACATAAATATGACTGACGTTAAGTATTTGTGACTTCAAAAGTAAAGCAATCTAGTAGTGTTGAGATGTGCTTGTGTATGTACCGTACAAAGAATTCTTATAATCAACCACATCATCAGTATAGGCAGTGTTTACACTAGTCTTTGAATTTTCATAAATAATGCCTTCTGAACTATAATAATTTAAAATTTTGTCAAAAAATGTTTTCTGCATTTTTGAACAAAGATATGTCATATGTGTATAATACGGTCATTATAAGCCGGGTATCGGTTTGCAAGCACAACTTGAGCCCTGGGCCCGAGGTTATAAAACATTTTTCATGCTCAACTCAGCTGAGACTAAAATTTATCCTGCTCATTAATGTAAAAATGCCAACAATTGTTGGCACTTTAACATTTATGAGAAGGATAAATTACTAGTTTTTGAGTTTTGAACCTAAATTTTCCATAATTTTTGACAGTTATGAGCAACAGTTTCAACAGTTATGAGCAGTTGAAATTTCATGCTAAGCTGAGCTGAGCTAGTAAAAAGTTTTATAACCTTCAGGCCTGGTCGTTGTATTTGTGTTTTATGCCCCACTCAACAGCTAAGGTTGAAAAGATGAGACCTCAGTCTAAAGTCTCATCTGAAAAGACAGGAGAGGCTCAGGATCGAACACACAACCCCTGGATTTCAAGGTGCCACAAGACCCCATGAATCACACAAGAAGGGTCTTAAATATGAATAGCAAATTTATGCAACAAGGTCTCTTTCATCATTTTCAATCATTTTTCAACCTCATATTTCATCAAAAAACGATAAAGATTCTACTGATATAGTAGTAAATTGAAACCAGAGTAATGTTACATCAACACATCCTAATGTGAACTATCTACCTCCATATTAACCTTACACTCTGTCATCTTCAATCATCCTTAATTAATGGGTTTGTCATATTTTCTGTGAAGTACAATATGCTATATTACTATTGTATTTAATTTGGTTAACACCAAGACTGTGGATATAAAAAGATGAATGAAAATTCATTCAGCACACTGTGTCTGACACTGGGAGTGTAACATAGGGCTACAATTGCAAGGCATCCTAAGGCTGCCCTTTACCAAGGGAAACTAAGGTCAATGCCCTGCCCTGTGTCTAGTTTCCCCAAACCCTTTCCTGTAGGGGAGCACATTGGCCGGGTGGTATTATGGTAGAGCACTGGTACCAAACTCTAGAGAGATTTCGGGTCGGATACCTACCCCCTCCATGTTGAGCTAATACCAAGGAAGCTGTGGCTATGTACCAACTTGACTGAAAAATGTTGACAGAGACGTTAAGCCAAGGCAAACCTTTGCCTGGCTTATAGTGATTCTCAAAGGTGTTTCGAATGAGTATATTTTGAACATTGAGCATTTCCATTAAAAGGTTTTTAACAATTCTCAAGTCAAAATTTCTGCATGATGATGCTGAAACTCATCAATTTTGACTTGGAAAGAAACTTTACCTGTAGGTCTTGTTTCTATCTTTTCAACCATAGAACCATCCTCTGCTGTCAAGGTCATAACTTTGCCATCTTTACCAGTCTCTTTAACACCATCTGGGGTTATTGCTTTCAAGTTCAGTTCATTGGCACTATCCTTACTAAGTGTAAGCTTCGCTTCCGATTTACTTCCCCAGGTCTCATTTTTCGACACAGACATATTTTCTGACACTGAAGACAATTCATGGTGAACAGTTTCAATCCCTTCTAGATCCTTTGACCTTTTGAGGTTATAATTATTCCTTGTAAAATAGTCCGAACCCCTGGATGTTATTTTTCGTTTTGTTTTAGAAACATCTTTCTCATACACTGAAGTACTTCCGCCAGGTGATGTGATCATTCTTTCCTTAATTGTATCAGTTTCGCGTTCTTCAGTTTTACTTTTTGTCCTTCGGACTTTCTTCCACTCTGTTACCGTGGTGTCACCTTCCTGGACTTTGTTGACTTCCTGTACCGTTACCGTACCATCATCTCCGTGTAAAACGGATATTGCACTGGGTTCCTTTGGAACAGGAGATAAATCCAATGACAGGCTGGTCTTAAGTTGGATTTTGGCTGAAAAAAAAATGTAATTATCAGTAAATGTGAGATATGCATATATGAAGTGTCACCTATTTCAGAAAGAGAGCTCCCTATATTTTGTCTGTTTCTGAGAAAAATCTTCTTAGGAAAAAGTATAAATTCTAATAAAATAGTACATGTACATGTATTTGAAAACATTTCTTACACAGGAGCTAGTCACACTATTCTTATCACAATTTTCTTAATACATGTACATACTGATATATTTAAATTTTGTGGCAACCTTTAGTGATTAACTTGTTCTGCATTTGGACTAAACATATAATTTATAGTAAACCTTCATTGACAAAGCACATTCAACCTACCTTCCGATTTCTTTGTAATCCCTGAATTTGATTTTATTGCACTGTTTGTTTCTGCATTATTGTTTGACATGTTACTATCCTTATCCACTGTCTCTGTGTTTCCACTGACTTCTTTTACAGTTTCCATCTTATCCTGTACCAGCATTTCATTTTGATTTACAGTCATATTATCCACATTATCATTTTCAAAGTGTACAGGTACTTCCTCAGATTTATCTTTCACATTTTTATTCTTTGTGACCACTTCATTTGCACTTTGAAGATCACTTGCCCCAGATTCTGATATTTGTTCTTCTTCTACAATGGGGATATCCGGGGTAGGGGGCTCTGATATACTGGGGCCCTCGGGGCACTGTTCAACTGCATCAAGGATCTGAGAGAAAGCATTTTCTATATCCATTGTGGACATTAACTTATCGAGCTCATTCGGTGTTGGACTAGACTTTTTCTTTTCCTCCAGCCAAGGAATACTAGGGCTCAGTCTTTCAGTGCTCTTTTGTTTTGATGTTGCGTCTAACTTATTATCCTTTTCATTATTTTGATTTTCTACACTTTTCAGAACAGTCTTTTCTATCTCATTCTCATGAATTTCTTTACTTTTGGTGTCTTTGTTTTGAAGCTTTGACAAATTTTTAGTGTCTTTCAATTGTTTCACAGATTTGTCTTTTGATTTAATGTCTGTATCTTTTAGCTTTCTTTGCAGAGAACTTTCACTATTTGCCCTTGAAATCAATATTCTTGAAGTAGGCTTTGTTGGAGGTCTATCATCTAATGCCTTCGATGTTGTAGGTTTTGCAATCTTATCTTCAATAGATTTAGATATTTTGTTTTCCAACTTTCCTATAACATCTTTTAGAAGTGAAGAATTGAACTGCCTGTTACTTTTGTCTTCTTGGTCTCTTAATCTGTAAGAATCTGCAAGAGTCTCTAGAGAAGATTTTCTTTGCTTGACATAGGGTTTCTCTGCAATGTTTGTTTTAGGATCTGATGTTTCAGTTCTTTTCTTTTCTAATACAGGTTTTTCAATTTCAGTATTAACAGGTTTAGTCCTACTATTACTCTGAGTTGTATTAGTTTTTGCTTTGCTCTCAGAACTTGATTTTGATAATGTATGATATTTGGAATGGTCAACGGAATGTTGTGAATGGGAATGTTTGGTTTGGGAATGATTTTTTCTGGAATGTCCTTTATCAGATAAATTGTCAACTTCCTTTTTCAGAACAGAACTTTGTACAACATTAAACTGTTCATCAACAGCAATTTCTTTGTTTGCAAGATGCTTTTGATTTCTATCACCAGTTATATTATTCCGGTTCTTCAACTTAGAGTCTTGGTCATTCACAACTTTATTTCTACTACTAATTCCTGACTGAATTCTATTTAATCCTCTTCCGTCTTCACTGTGACTTCGTCTTGAAGTAACAACAGTTTTAATCTCATTCTTATTAATATCAGATTGACTAGTATTTCTCTCCTTTTCACCAACCCTATTTAGTTGAATACTTTCTTGCTTTTTCACACTATGTGGTTCACCATTTTCTAGACTTTTTCCACTATGTTTACATGTTTCAAGTTTTGTTTCATTTACAATTGGCTCTTTGAAACTTGATGTTATACTATTTGCTAATTCTTTACCAGTATCTTTACCAATACCAGTTTTTAATCCTTCAGCTGTATCTTTACCGGCAACAGTTTTTAATTCTATTGTACTCTGACTCCTTACAATAGTTCTAGAATCAACAATTTTCTCCTTCAACTTATCATAACCGGAGGTTTCGCTTGAACTGTCAGTTATCACAATACCATTCCTCACTGGTTCGATCTTATCTGTATTATTTCCATTTGTTTGTAGTTTAATTTCTAAACAGCTCTGGCTTCTCTGCACACCAGTTCCTCTCTTAAGAGCTTCAGATTCTGAAAAAAAAGAAGATTGGAATATATCATTAATTAACTTATAATGCTTTCCATTATTTTGTTCCACTGCTGTCAACTCAGAGCTACATTTCAACATGCTATGTAAAGCTATATCACAACAAATAGTTACCCCATATAAGTTGAAGCTATACGACCCAATATGGACTGGCGTGCAGTCTTAAGGCAGCTACTTGCTAGTCTAAGTAAACAATTTATAATAATCAGACAACACACACAAAGGTCTGATCTGCATTTCTGACCCATATAATTTATTACTTGTATAAAGTCTGGGTTTGTTCTGACCTGCCTGAAAATCATTAACTAATGAAATATGTGAAAGCAAAATATGTAACACTTGATTTTAAATGTCAGCAAGCAAAGATAATTAGAAGATTACAAGACTGAAAGGCTAATTTCATGACATTTTGTCTGGGACTAATGCCAAATTTACACAGAACCACTTTAAAATAATGTCCTTGTGTCTTTATATAGACATATAAACTTTTAACCTGTGCTTAAGCTGTGATGCAAAATGTGTAAATACATATCAGGCTGCACCACAGATCCCTGTCACAGTATATTATACCCATTCATTTTTTTCCACTTTAATGATATTATCCCCAGCAAAGAAGAAATAAATCAGACTAGATGATATTTAAAAATTTGTGCTTTCAATATTCATTTTTATCTTAGTGCAAACCAATTCTTATTTGCATTTTGACAAAATTGATAAAATATGACTTAAACCTTATCATTATAACTTTCTTGAAACAATTCAATCAACTTGCCCCTTCATTTTGTGCCTGCAAATAAAAGTTCCACATATGAGTAAAATCTATTTGCAAAATTCAAAGATGTACTTTAATACAGTCGCAAAATGGCATATTGTGTTCCAAAAATCAAAATATAGTTTTAAATGTTCGTCTACAGTATCCAATATATCAAACGCGTGAAACAAACTGCACACACTCCACTTTCACCATAACAAGATAAAAATTTAAGGATTGTTATACTATTACGACATACTGTCACCCGCACCTTAGATCAACAGAGCAAAAAATTACAAAATTTACCGCAAAAACGGTTTAATAACTCAAACATCATCATAACACTGCAAAAAATTTGACATTCATAAAATATAATATTATAGTAATTATATCTATACATAATGTCATAACACAAGGAGGTGTATCATAGATGTGATGTATCTTCGCCATGTTCATATTTTCATCATTGTCATCATCCCTGTTGATGTCTTCGTCATCACCATCATCATCATCATCATAATCATCAGCAGTAGCAGCATTGTCATCATCATTATCAGCTTTGCCAATGCCATCATCGTCATCATCATCATCATCATCATCATCACCATTGGCAGTAGCAGCATTGTCATCATCATCATCATCATCAGCAGCAGCAGCAGCAGTAGCAGCAGCAGAGCAGCAGCTTTGCCAATGTCATCATCATCATCATCATCATCATCATCATCATCATCATCATCATCATCATCATCATCATCATCATCGGCAGTAGCAGCATTGTCATCATCATCATCAGCTTTGACAATGTCATCATCATCATCATCATCATCATCATCATTGTTATCATCGTCATCATCATCATCATCATCATCATCATTGTTATCATCATCATCATCATCATCTTTGCCACTGTCATCATCTCAATTGTTGTAATCACTTACATTAATCCAATTACAATTTCATTATCCCTATATTATTTTTTCGGAAGCTCTAACATTTCTATATCCAATATTCACAGGCATGCAGCTTGCTTTAGAATCTGTGTTCAGTGGCTACACCAACTTGCTTATGCCTTGCCTGCTTGAAAACCACTAAAACTTGCTTACTTATAACCAGCTCCAAAAAGTCATGTAATAAATGAGCCGCAACACTAGAAAACCGGTCTTCTGACGGGTTCTGACACAAAGCGACCTGTAGAGTCACAGAATCAGGCTAGAAGCTTGAAATTTCGGATTTATGAAGAAGAGAAATTGTACTATACGTGCTGCGAAAACAAAGGCGCTGATCAGCTTCGCAGTGACTGCGAAGCTGATCTGCGCCTTTGTTTTCGCATAGGCAAAAATCCGGTTTTCTCACGATGCGGCTCAAACTAATGTAGTCTACAAAAATATAAATTATAGTATATGAGAGTTTATGGTTGGTTTGATAGTTAAATCTTGGTGGTCTTCACTATTTTAAAAGTATTTTTTAAAGTTAGCGCTTTAAATATTTAGTAATGAAAAAAATTCAAACCAAGATGATATGAAATGTGATGCCATTTTATCATAGCTCCTATTGT